>CANTUS010000001.1:78870000-80137500 GCA_947683365.1 Euphorbia pulcherrima | reverse complement strand
GCCTGAGATCAAAGAACGTCGCATTAAAATTGTATGTACGCTAAGTCATTGACTAACCAACGGTATGTCGGAATTAAGTCGTTGTTCACCACTTCTGCAGCAATAGAATATCAATAACAATTGATTGTGCGGGATTTCTTTATCGTAGCAAGAAACCCGAGAGAGAAATTATAGAGAGAAAAATGAATTTTCCATCAATCTAAAACTATTCCTACGAACATCTATTTATAGAGGTGGAAAATGGATTAATGCCTATTAGGCACTTATGGAGAAAACTTATTTCAATTAGGCCCTAAAATGATTCAATTAAGTCCCTTAACTTAATTAGTTTCCAGTTGAGCCCAGTTGACCAATTAGATCGGATCCTTTGACCCGATTGACCCGCTCACGGGCAGACCTGTTATTTCCAATATCTCCCACTCGCACTTGACGGGTCACATTTCATACAATTTTATCAAATCTTCTTTATATTTTGAAGTCGTGGGACCAGCCTACTATCAGGAACACTTTGTTTTGCACCCGTTAGGGTCTGCCAAGACTATCCTTAGTGGTACTTAACCAAATAGGTTAACAACTTATATTCAGAACGTCTTGCACCCGTTAAGGTCTGCCAAGACTAATCTGTAATTGGAACTGAACCATTTTATTAACATCTTATATGTAAGAAATTATATCATATTGATATATACTACGTGTATGCTTTACCCTAGATTGGTCGACAATCACCCACCTCCACATCATTAAGGATCTCGGAAGTCTTAATCTGTTGTTCACTATCTTACGTCTTAATCTGTTGTTCACTATCTTACATCAAATGTAACGATAGGCTAGCCGGTGAACTAATAGAACTCTGGTGAATGTTCATTGGCCATATCTTCCTTTTGAGTTATCCATTCCGTACAAAACTAGTTCGTACCACCAACCAATCTCTCCCAGATCAAATCAAATCATAATCTCTCGATGATTGATCAAATTGTCCATGCTAGTCTTTACTTCTTAAGATAACACAATAGTAATGAGGGTGAGGTCCAAAAATACTTCAGTTAATGGACTGAGTCTCACATTAGAGAAGTTGAGATCCTTGTACAGCATACAAACTTCTCATCTCATGGTCGCTAAGCACACATTATCCCAGGGACTCACTCCTCTGCCACTTTGATAATGTGCCATAATGTTCTTTCCTTTTACCCTTATAAAGGAGCGCATGTCTATTCTCAATAATATGAACTAACACTATATAAAGGTTTCAGTTATAATACACCTTAGCATTTAACCTTGTTCTACTTTAAGAACTATCTTTAGCTATTTAGATAGAACATGACATATCGTCATGTAAACTACATAGTTCTTACCTGATTCCTTCTTGGATTTGGTACACATTGTTCCATACAATGTGGCTTTCCTTGGTACTTAAACAAGTCGATTCACGATTTTGAATAGGTTCCCAAATCACACATAATATGCTCAGAATCAATCTCATCCTAGTCTGTACCCACGTGGTAACACTAGGGTAAACACCTATGTGAGTAGGCAACTTCTCTGTCTGACATGCTATGAATGATAATTAATAAATATACTCAACATATACACACACATACATTGCTCATAATATAAAGGTAATTTATATCATCACGGTATTGTTCACGATTTGAAAGGTATATTAAATGAGGTAATTAAATAAATCCAATATACATATATTAAACCCTTTAATATATTTCATATACACATCTTTAGGGACATGCTTTATAAACAAATTAGCAAACATGTAATATGTTGACAAATACCTCATGTTGACATCTCCTCGTGTACTTAAGTCTATAACTAACTGATACTTGATTTCGATATGCTTATACCTTAAATGATATTTTGGGTCTATCATATAAGCTATCAATGGTTGACTATTACTTGTAAATAGTCGATTGTTGTTTGGAGCACTTAACATAAAATGACTCACTAGTCACTCTAGCCAAACAACATGTTGGAACATGGCTGAAAAAACACAAAATTCAGCTTTAGCCTTAGCCAATATGCATCTAAGTATCCTATAAGGTCTACTTCCTTAGCCCGATACAACATAGAAAAATCAATAGTTCTTTACAAGTATCTTACAATTTCTTAACGGTGTTCCAGTTCTCTATTACTAGAATAGATCAATATTTGCTTGCAATGCCCACAATATAACAATTATTAGGTCTTAAGTGAGACATAACTTATATGATGTTTCCATCTGATGGAACTATTTCCATATCCTCACACTTTTTAGGAGTTTTAGGACAAATGCTTTTACTAAGAAATTATACTCTTAGTCATAGGAATACTTATGGGTTTATAGTTATGCATAAAGAATATTTGTCAAACTCATTTTGCGCAAGATTCTTGAGATAAAGATACTCATTTATCTTTCTATCCATTGAGATCTTAATCCCTAGGATATATGCAAACTCCCCCATCTTTTACATGTCAAAGTTACTCGACAATCAATATTTCACTCAATGGTATATATACGGTGGTCCTCATTTACCATTGAATACCATGACCTTAAGCCCACATGAGATCGTAAATTGACTTATTCAATTATGCAAACCTCGTGTTTGAAAACAATTTGGACAAACCCTCTTAGTGATACCATATAGATATCTCATGACAATTCTCCACTGAGAAAAGAAGTATGTACATTCATTTAATGTAAGTCTACGGTAAAGTATAACTACCAAAACTATATAATTCTTATAGATGTAAATCTAGAATTGAATAGAAAATATTCTCATAATAAATGCTTATCAGTTTGAGTATACATATTCCTTAATTATAAACTGAGTGCTTTTACTTTATCTTGAGAATCCACTTGCTCTCAATAACTTTATGTCCTTCATGTATGTCAACTTAATTCTTCTTCCATCATATGTAACTATTCATCTCCCTTTAAACACTTAATTTTCAAGGTGAAACATTTTCTAATTTGATCACTTAGGCTCCTAGTCTTTATAAACATATCTCATATATTTATTATATCTCAAAATTCTTTCCTTTAAGCTCATTCCTTTACTCCCACTTGGATCAGAAATACTATAATAATATGAGCTCCCACTTGAGCTTAAAACATTGAATCCGACTTGGAATAATAACATTGAATCCCACTTGAATCAATAACATTGTTGGGTTCTCGACTCCCCTATGGAACAAGATCCCTTTCATTAAAATGATCATTATGAACCACTTCGTTTGAATTACTCCCACTTGAAGATACATCCAAACTATCAAGTTCAAGAGTCTTATTAAAAGGAAATGTTTTTGCCTAATATGCATAGTCTTTGAAACTCATTTTCTAAGAAATTGACACCTCGTGATTCAAATTATGTCATATATCATTCCACATTCTCCCCCATAAAAATATATCCTTTTGATATGTCAGAGTATCTTGTAAAGATGCTCTTTCTACCTTGTGAGCCCAATTTATCAAAGGTGTGTGGGTATAAGCAGTACAACTAAAAAGTTGTAAATAAGATAAACTCAAAATTCTTCCAATTCACATCTCATATGGGATGGAAGAAATAGACTTTTGGAGGGTACTTGGTTGATACATATATCTAACCATTTCAAGAAGAAACTTATTCTTCTTTCATAAACCTTATATTACTACGGAGTATAAGGAATAAACAACTAATGTTTAGTCCTTTATTCATCACATAAAGCTGTAAGCATAACTGAAAATAACTCTTTACCACTTCAGTTGCAATGCTTTACAACCAAATCCAATTGATTTTCTACAAGATTCATAAATCTTTTGAAACCTAAAAGCTTCAGATTTATGGTAAATCAAGTAGTTGATTCCATAACAAGTATGGTCATCAATCAATGTGATGAAACATTAGTTCCATGCCTTACCCTCACATCTATTAAACCATAAATGTCATAATGAATAAGTTGCAAAAATATATTATGTTCTAGTTCATCTCTAAGAATTGATTCGTTGTTTGCTTTCCTTTTATGGAACCCATCACAAGGTGGAAATTTAATATTTTTAAATTATCCGTCACAATGTGCCTAGAGAACTCAATCTTCTTAGCGTTTGTGATATAATTGCCTATGCGATATACTAACATTATCCTTTTAAAGATGAGTTAGTTAATTGAAAAACAAACACTATCCACTTGATAATTAGTAATGTACACTCATTACAGTAATATCAATCTTATAAGAACTAGACACATAGAATCTACTTTAGGAATGAACAAACTAAAAATTGGAAAAAAATCACGAATAAACTGATTAATCATAAAACCATATCATAAATTAAATTTTGACAAATAATAGGAGAGTATAACACATCATGTAGATATTTGATTTGCTCTTGTGGCAAATCTAATCTACATGTGTCAATCCACAGAACTCCAACTCGATGGTTGTTTTCTATATAGATACTTATATCTCTCATGATAATCGTAGGAAGTTTACAAATATACTTCGGTCCTTGCTCATATTACATGTAGCACTTGAATCAATTCCCAAGGAATAAGATTCCATTAGCAACATAGAGCTTGATACGAAAGTATAATTCACATTAGAATTTAATACTTATACCAGTCTAGATTCCATACACCATAACATAGTTCCTTTTATTGTGGCAATTTTAGTAAATCACCTCTGTGATGTTGACTGTCTATTGCCTTTGGACCTCTTAATTTATGTTCGTATGGTTAAGACCCATTTTCGTTATTCTTTCAGCTTTACATAGATGCTTCACACCAACCAAAAGTCCTCAGGACACTTCCTTTTTAAGTTGTCTATATGCCAAATGCATTTAAGACAAAATTTAGCTGACATAGGATAACATTCTTCCATATCCAAAGAGCTGGTGACATCGTCAAAAGAAGCTAATCTATAAAAAAAATGAGTTAGAGGCATCATATATGCTCCCACTCGAAGCAAAGAACAAATCACCAATTAGAACTTTTTTCATATTGGTAATAAAAAATACATGTCTCACATACATGTAATCCCTTAGCAATATAATCATTAATAGCACTTAGAAAATTGATTCGGGTCAGTGAAATCTTCCTCCCCATTCAAGAAACATATTCTTGTCATTCAGGAGTTTGCTTTTGCTGCTTTCTTTGAACTCATACACAATAGTTCCCAAAGCATAAAATGATTGTGTTCATCACTATAAACCCAATTTATAAACTCAAGATTTGCTAATAATTACAGTTAAGTTTTTAAGTCTGCTACAAATACTTTTGAAGCAGTAACCATTACTAATCTTGTTTATCAGTAATGGTGAGACTAAACACGAATTTAAGGATTTAGGTCAATTATTATGAGCAATTATGAGTTAATTACTATTCACTTATGAATAATATCCGAGAAATATAAGCGCTAACCCTAATTTTAAAAGAAGTACGTATACCCAATCATCAACCAGGTGATAACACTCATATTTATTCCATTCATTCCGCCATATAATAGTAACTATATGTTTTTGATTGTTTATTATATAGTTCTCTTTAACTATAAGGTATATCTTTAAATGTACTTAGACCTATTGCCTTAAATGAGTTCACTTAACTAAATGCATTTAAAAATATGCATTGAACAATTTATTATAAATTATTATTGAAACTGTTTCGGATTTAAATAGGGAACTTTAGTCCTAAAAGTTTTATTATGGTTTATATAATTTATTTAAAATATTTAAAATTTCTTTAAAACAAAAATAAAGTATAAAATAGATAAGAAATATATAAACCATATAAATCACATAACTTTAGAAAATAATTTACTGCAATGAGGGCAATTCAGAGGTGATTTTTCTCTAAATTTTCTTCTTGATCTTGATCTTTGTCTTTGTTCATTTTTATTTTTTTTGCCTTAATCATGGATGCTTCTTTTATCTCTTTCTATTATAAGAGCCGCAACAAATCAACGCCCCACCAACCTTCGACGACAAGCCCTATTCTGGTTCCTTCTTTTGATCCAAAGATAGTGACTCCCACAAACCCTAATCAGGTTCTTGCAATCCTTAATCAGACGTCTGATTTGAATGGTGTGAAATCAACAAACCCTAATCAGGTTTCATTAGATGCAAAATTGGCTAACCCTAATCTGCCTAAGAATCTTTCCTATGCGATGATAGTGAATTTGAATGATGTTCCTGCTTCTGGAAACCCTAATATTAATGGGAAGATGAATACTGCAAGCATTCTTGATGCTGGAAATGGCTATAAGGCTGTGAAAGTTCCTATAGAATTTTATAAGGATCAGATTTCATCTTGCCAACACTCAGCCAATGGAAGATTAACGCTTGCTAAATGAGACAAACCATGAAAGCACACGGATATTAAACTCAAACTAAATTTCATCTAGAATCAGCGGATGGATTAGAAGCTCATATCACTGGGGAAAGGGTTTTACCATATCGTCATACCATCGGTAGAGGCTCTTCAAAAAGTGTGGTCTACTGGAAGCTTGAATCTTAAGCCGAGAATCATGTGTTTCTAGGTCTAGAAAGCTAGGTTTGACCCATTAAAGTGCAAACAGACTACTATACAGGTCTGGATCCATCTTTTTAATCTTTCTTGGGAGATTTGGGATAGGAGGCTTCTCACAAGCGTTGCATAGGGCATTGGTGTTCCAATTCATTTTGATCACAATACAATCAAAGGTGAGTTTGGACACTATACCAGAATTTTGGTTGATGTTGATTTATCGAAACCTGTAATGTACCAAATTAGGGTTGACATGGCTAAAAAGATGTTTTGGGTCTCATTTGAGTATGAGAATATTCTGAATTTCTGTACTACATGTCAATCTATCGGCCATTCTCCTTCGAGCTATAGAAGAAACCAACCTCAAAGCAGATCAAAGGATATTGGTAAGCAGGTTAATCATGTCAAGAAAGTCCCTGACACTGTAGGAGAAAAGAGCATAAGTCCGGAAAAAAGATCCTGGCCAGCGAGAGGGGAAAAAAGTGCTTTCTTAGGCGGATCAAGCCGAGGAAAGTGACAGCGATACTGAAAATATTTTTGTTGTGACATTAACTAATCTTCCTAAGGCTGGTAATATAACTATTCATGAACCCATTCCTAAGCCTTCCGCTATGGTTTAAACTACCTCTTTGAAATCGATTTCGGATTCTATAGAGGCTACAAGAAATACTCCATCGATTGTAGAGAATATGCAAATAATCTTGCCTTTAGCGGATAATGACCCAACCACTGATACTAGTGTTTTATAGATTGACAAATCTGGGGATCGAATTGATAAGTCTACTACAGATTCTAGTGATCGAAGCTCTACGGGAATTGAAACTAGAAAGAAGGACACCAATGCTAAGGCACCGACAACACCAAACGCTCAAGGAAAGAAGGCGCAGAAGTCTTCCCTTAAGAGATGATTAAAATCCTCTATTGGAATTATAAGGGTATCGGTAATGTGGATACCCAGAGAGTCATTAGAAATGTGATCAAGGAACATCATCCTCAGTATTTATGTCTTGCTAAACCTATGGTTTTGTTTGCTGAAATTAATCCCAGATTTTTTAGAGGGATTGGTTTTAAGCTTGTGACTAAAAATAACAAGTCGCTTTTGTCTTTATGGTTGCTTTAGGCTGAGACTATTGCTGCCTAATCAACCATTGATCTCATTACTGATTAGGTGATATCTTTCCATTTTTCTTTTATGGATAATATCAATTACGTTACATGTATTCATGCTAGTAATTCTTATGGTTTGAGATGTACTCTTTATGTTGATTTACTTAATCAGTTACATTCTTCCCCGGGGAATTGGCTGATGCATGGTGATTTTAATGCGATGCTTGGTAGTCAAGAAAGAAGGGGTAATTTACCTATTAACATTTCTTATAGGGAATTTAGGGAATTCATTGATGATGGAGAGTTAGCAGAATTAGCTGCCACTGGTCCTTTATTCACTTGGAATGACGGCAGAAGAGGTAGTCAAAGGGTTGAGAGCCGAATTGATAGGGCCTCGGGTTTTATGGATTTCTTTTCCTTCTGGGATAAATCAATTTTTACGGTTCTCCCTCGCTACAAATCTGATCATCATCCTTTTGTTATTAGTTGCTCCCGTGGAGGTCAATGGGTCTTGCATTTCAGGTTTTAATACATGTGGATCGATCACCCCTCTCTTTTGCAGATTGTTTCTAATCATTAGAATGGGAATTTTCTAGGTTTACCCCCTCAGCAGCTTCTTTAGCTAAAGCTAAAAACCTACGCCCTATTCTGCGAAGATGGAATTGGGAGGTATTTGGACATCTTGACGTTAATATTACCAATTGCAAGGCGGATTTGGCTACAATTCAGATGGAGATCTCTAACAACAGCCTGACGGATGACCTTCATATTGAGGAATTACAAATCCAAGAAGCCCTGGACACTCATCTTAAACAAAAAGAGACTTTTCTCAGAGAGAAGAGCTGTTCTAATTGGCTCTAACTTGGTGATACAAATTCTTAATTTTTTCATTGGGTTGCCAACTAGAGGAAATCCTATTCGGCTATTACTACTATGAAATATTGAGGGTAATCTATCTTCGGATCAGGTAGCGATCTCAAGCCATGTGGTGGATTTTTATTCGAACCTTTTTTCTTTTGATAATTCAAGGGCATCGGATTTTGATTTATTAAGGCAAATCACTCCTTCTAGGGTGTTGGGTAGTGACAACGAGGATTTCATTCGGAAACCATCTTTTGAGGAAATCCGTAATTGTGTTTTCTCGATGAAGGGAGACAGTGTGTCGGTAACCTAACGGTTACACCGATTTTTTCTATCAACATTTTTGGGACCTTGTAGACAAGGATGTCAATCATATGGTTCAATGGTTCTTTTATACTGGTTACATCACCCCTGGCTTGAATTCTAATCTGATGGTTCTCATACCTAAAAAAGATGGCACGGTTAATATCGAGGATTTAAGACCAATCATTATGGGAAATTTTTCCTTTAAAATTTTCTCTAAATTTTTAGCAACTAGACTGGCCGGAATCGGGGAGAATATTTTTTCTCCTAATCAATTTGGTTTTGTTCGTAATAGAAGCATCCATGAATGCATTTCTCTTGCATTTGAGGGGGTTAATCTTCTGGGGAAAAAATGTTTCGGTGGTAATCTTGCCATGAAAATTGATATTCGGAAAGCCTTCGACGCTATAGAATGGCCCTTCTTAATTGAGGTTTTGCATTCATTCAGTTTCTCTAAACTCTTTAATAATCTTATTAGAAGCATCTCAATATCTGCTCGTATATCGATCTTTACTCCCTCAGGGCTTAATAGTTTCTTTGCTTGCTCTAGAGGAGTTCGGCAAGGGGATCCTCTCTCCCCTATTCTTTTTTGCTTGGCTGAAGAATTTTTTAGCCGGTATTTATCTTATTTAGTTCTTCAGGGTGATATTACTCCAATGCATTACACTTAAGGGGTTTCTCTCCCATCTCACTTATTATATGCGAACGATATTCTCCTTTTCTGCATGGCAACGGCCGAGAATATGCATAGCATAAAAAGTGATCTTACTTTCTATGGTAGCATCTCTGGTCAGATTATTAATTGGAGTAAAATGGAGGTTTACTTTAGTGATGCAGTGACTGCAAATCAGAGATTAGAGCTTCCGGCTTTGACTGGTGTTCGTATTGGGCAACTCCCTTTCAAGTATCTTCGGGTACTCTTTTTTAAAGCAAACCCCGAGCAATTCATCTTCGTCCTCTTTTGGATCCTTCATTGGCTAAGTTCTCTCGATGGAAAGGAAGTGCACTATCCATGGTGGGTAGGCTGACCTTGGTTAAATTGGTGATTACGGGAGCTCTTATGCACTCCTTTATTGTTTATAAATTGCCTGCCCTTTTGATTAAGAAATTTAATAAATTGGTGAGGAATTTTATTTGGTCAGGTTGTGTTGATGCGAGGAAATTAGTGGTCGTTCCTTAGTCTCAGCATACGGCGACTTTTTGAGAAAGGGGTCTTAGGATCAAGAATTTTTCTATTATGAATGATGCATTATTAGAAAAGATGGCCTGGGGAATTTTGTCTAAGAAATCCCTTTATTATGATACTCTTCGTGATTGTTTTTTTAATAAGGCGGGCTTGGCTAGACCGGTTTTAAATTCTTCCATATGGAGTTCGTTTCATCTTGTTTTCGACAAATTGCGTGCTAATGTTCTTTAGATTCCTAGCACTAATTCTGCTCTTAATTTTTGGAACTCAGAATGGATAATTCCCCCAATTTTAGATCAACTTCAGCTCTGGAATAGGAGAAATGCGGCCTCACTACTTCTATATCGAATTTTTGGCTTTATAATTCGTGGCAGAACCTTCTACCGCTGCCTATTGAAATTAGGGATCAAGTATTGAATATTCAGCCTTCGGATGAGTACAACACCTGCCTTTGGCATCCGGAAAGTATGGGTATCTTTTCGGTTAAGCTATTTTATCAATGGCTTACCGAGGAAGTGGCGCACTCGCAAACTTTTAAATTTATTTGGAGCCGCTTCATTCCTCCTTCACACTCAGTCTTATGTTGAAGAGCGCTTCGTGGATATCTACCTACAGATGATGTGCTCTCTGAAAAAGGGATGGTCATTGTCTCTAAATGTGTTTTGGGCAATAATTCTACGGAATCATTGCAACATCTTTTTATGGATTGTGTTTTTACTAAACAATTATATATGGGAATTGACTGTCTTTTTCGCAGGGACATCATGGAGGAGGATAATTTATGGGCTCATTTTGAATGGGCGGCTAAGCAGCGTTTTTCATCTCAAATCACCACTCTTTGGAAAAGTGCGTGGGTGAATTTATGATGGATTATCTAGCGCACTAGGAATGATTGCATTTTTTAGGATAAGTGCCCTAATATACACATTTGTTTGTGGAATTTATGGAGCTTCTTGTGAGAGTCCAACAAATTTGGAAACGGATCCATTAGGAACTCTGCTGTGGAGTTAGCCATTCTTAACAATCTGAATATTAGCCTAGAGCTCCTCGAATTATCCCAGTTTTCTAGACTCCGCCTTTAACTGGATGGGTGAAGGTTAATACCGATGCTTCCGTGGTTGCAAATCAGGCTAGTTATGGCGGGATCTTTTGAGACGTTATTGATTGGTTTATTGGGAGTTTCACGCTTGGATTTGATACTGATCATGCTTTCCTTGCTGAGTTGAAGGTAGCCATTGTTGCAATTCAAATGGGGGATGGACTTGTTTGTGGCTAGAGAGTGACTCTACCTATGTTGTTCACACTATTTTGACTAGGAACAGACGTGTCCCTTGGCTAATCTATCATGATTGGAATGCTTGCTTGCGCATAATTTAGAACATGCAGATCAAGGTGTCTCACATTTTTCGGGAAGGGAATCAAGTGTCTGATATTTTAGCTAGCTATGGTAGAGAGAATGTAGACTTTAGATGGTGGGATTCGGTTCCTACCTTTTGTTTTGATGCTTATTTTCATAACTTGAGTGGTCGAAGCCTGTTTCGGTTCACATAACTCTTTATGTATTTTTCCTTCTTATTTTAATAAAAGCGGGGTAAGGGTTTTGTAGGCAAGTGGAAGGGCCAACCTAGTTGGGTCTTCCGCCCTAAAATTTTCCCCTGCCCCAACCTTTTACCGATGGAGAAACACGCTGTTTCTCTGGAGGCTTTTTTAAAAAAAACAAATATAATATAATCCCAAAATATATTCAATAAATATCATGCAAATTTCTTGTCCAAAGAAACTTAAAAACAAATATGGAAATGATGCTAAACAAATAACAATCTTATACTGTTAACCACCACATAATGTACTCTATGTATATAAATATACTTATACGCCTTTTTAGAAGTGAGATGGACACTAAGTATCTCAAATCCAAAAATAAATATCATTCTCAATGACATTACTCATTTTGAATTACCCTAGACCTGCTCAATACGTCAATGTTCATTCCTTTGGTCGAACAAGATGGTAATTAATTAAATAATATATTAAAGAACCTAATTGTTGCTTAATAATTGTCAAATAAAAATTCAAACAAATTGAATAATAAGTTATATGAACTTTTGTAGCTCAAAGACGTATTTATACAATCTATATTGCTTTCCAATAAGGTAATTAATACACACTTATTGCATTTATATATGCAATATAAATACTTGATCCACAAAGTATCAATATTTATGTACAACTACAATATGGAGAACCAATTTTTCTCTAACTTTTCATCATATCCGCGACTCTTGTCCTTTTGAAAGGTGTCCTTGATGAAGTGGGGTTTGCAACATTTTGACGATCTACAACATATGTAATAAATCAATGTCAATGATTGCACAAATTATTAACTTTAATATATTACAAAAATATATTATTTATAGATTTATATTACATAGATACAAATTATATAATTATCACACAAATAATTAACTCAAAATATATTACAAAAGTATATATTTATACCCATAGATATGAAATAAGTTAACTATTTATAAAAAAAATTCACTATATTAAATATATAACAAAAATATATTTAATATCAAATCTATATTACATAAATATAAATTTGACATGAATTATCACAAAGCTAATTAATAACTCACATATATATTACCAAAATATATTTATTAAATTATACAACTAAAGTATAATCATAGTCAACATATAATAATAATTAACTTAGGGAATTTATTGGTGTTTTTCAAATATACTAAATATATGTAACTTATGCATAATTATGTGAATTTAATTTTCTAAATTAATCAACAAATGAAAAATTTCAGAAAGATTCACCATTAGGTCCTAAAAATAATTTCTAACATATTAGAAATTTTTATAAAAGACAGAAATTAATTTCTATAATCTTTATGAATTTATTTACACAAAATAAATCAAATACTCACTTTTATAGACCTCAACAATTTCTCAAAAAGTTACCATTAAATCCAAAAAATATGAAAATATGATGGGGTAGGAAATATTTTGGAGCAAAGCGACATTGTTCAAGGCCTTAAGACACAAAAAAATACATATTGAATCATTAGGGACGTGCCATGTGGCATTATGTTGACAAGTCAACTTTGACTTTTGACTAATGCGTGGCAGTCAACCACTGACCGGTCAACTCCAAAGGTTAAACCAATGCCACATGGCATTACCATAGTCAACACCAAAATGTGCCACGTGGAGAAAGTTAAGGAAGAAAAACTTCTGGCAACAGTTTCATTAAGTGTCGCAATAGATCACTTTTAGCATTTGTCATCTTGTTTTGTTTTTTTAATTACGGCAATACTATTACAAAGCGTTGCCACAACTGCATCACCAACCGTCACCACAGTTCTGAACCGTCATAACGATTGTCACACAAAAAAACTGTCGCACCTTTTCGGTTTGCAACAGATTCTGCAACGAAACAGAATCCCTTGCAGAACACAGAATTTAGGAATTCAATTCTCAATCATGTCCGAAGAGATTTCTAGCCATTAACTAGACCCCTCCTAAGATTTTTTGATGTCCCGAGTCCAATGGAATCGTCTGTTTTATGAAAAAAAAAACCATAAATGTGTCACTTACACAAAATAACAAAAAAAATGGGATTTTTATCGCTGAAATCAACCCAAAACCGGGAAATTTCGAACATATTCGAATTTTTTTATGCCACTACAACACTGAATTACCAGAAATTCGCCACTTTGACTACAAAAACAAATAACTATGGCAAAAAAATGCTCCAAAAACTCGAATTTCCTTCGCTTTTCATACTTTTTCCATAATTTTTGCAAGTAATTATGAGAACAAATTCTAGAAACACTTATCTAGAATTTCAAAATTAAGAAGAACAAGAAATTATGCAAATAACATAAAAAATCATCTCAAAAAACCTTGCTTTGATACCAATGACGGAAACCGTAAAGAAACGGATTCGAATACTTACCTTTTTCGTGCCCGAGATCGAAAAACGCCGAATTGAAACCGTATGTACGCTAAGTCATTAACTAACCCATGATATGTCAGGATTAAGCTGTTGTTCACAACTTCTGCAACGATAGAAGATCAATAACGATTGATTGTGTAGGATTTCTCCGCCGTAGGAAGAAACCCGAGAGAGAAATTATAGAGACAAAAATAAATTTTTCATCCATCTAAAAACATTTCTACGTACGTCTATTTATGGAGGTGGAAAATGGAAAAATGCCCATTAGGCACTCATGGAGAAAACTTTTTTCAATTAGGTCCTAAAATGATTCAATTAAGTCCCTTAACTTAATTAATTTCCAATTGATCCTAGTTGACCAATTAGATCGGATCATTTGACTCGATTGACCCGTTCACGGGCGGACTTGTATATATATTCGGGCCGGGTTGGGCCAGCCTTGAGTTTTTATATGAAAACCAGGCCCAACCCATTATATAATCGAGCTTTGATGGGCCTGATCGGGTCGGGCTTATATCAATATATGTTTGTCCAAGCCAAAACCATTGACGTCAGGCCTAGGCAGGTCAGTTGAGCTGCGGGTGGCTTGTACAAATCTATCCTAAACTTAGCTAAATTTAGAGGTGATTCCACCCTATTCCAAGCACCCCCAATTTTTTTTAATGCTAATATAATATATAAACAAATTATATATGAATCCATCAAAATTATCACACATGATGTCAAAGGAAAACTAGTGCATTTTTGTTAAGTTAATGAAATATGAGAAATAATAAAAAAAAAGTGACAAATTTAGGCGGCCTGGTATTTTTTTGGCATGTAAACAATGAAATCTCTTTATACATTTAATTTAGTTTTGTGGTGTTGTGGCTCTTGTAAAAGCATGGATCACTAACATTAACTAACATATGCAATTATGTCGATACATAGAAATGCGTTCAAATGCCTGGAACATTTAGTCAGGCTTATTTTTATGATCTCATTTTTTAGTACAACAAGTTTGCAGCAGTCAAATTGGATAAAAATTAGGTTTGATCTTGTAGTTGTTTACAGTTACAACTCAATGCCTCTTCAAGTCCAAGTCAGCTTGAGCAGCTACCGACTTTAGATGACGGCTATGAAGACAAGTTTCTAGATCTAATGACCTGTTTCTTTGATAATTAGTTTGAACTTTAAAGATCCAATAACAATAGTAATTGCTTTCCAGCATCAAATTGAACACAAGAATACATATATATATAAGAAATAAAGGGGCCATGATCTCCAATGATCCGTGAAACCGATGGTTCTTTATGTAAGGTGTGTCATCCATCGTATTAAAGTGGAAAATATCGGTACGTAGAGAATTTTTGGATGGATGATCGGTCGAGTGGAGGCTCGATAGTACTTTATTTAAGGGAAGGATTGTTGGGGTGCAAACAATGTCCTACATTAGTTAACAAAAAGGAGAATGAATGGTTTATATAGGTGGATATTCCCATTGGTATGAGACATTTTGGGGTTAAAGCTCTAGATAAAATCATGAGGGCTTAGGTCAAAATAGACAATATCCGATGGCAAATTGAAACTTTATTTTTCATGGGGTCCAAGTTTTAATATAGAAATAAATTTTACTTTTTAAACATATGTACATAATAGTGAATCCAATACTATTAAGACAAAACTATTTACATTTTTGTTCTACCACTAAAAAGTTAGAAATTAGTAAAAAGAATATGAGAAGTCGTTTATAAAAGTTTTTTAGTAGAAATTCTTCAATGCGAGTAAATATTATTGTGGTGTCCATATATTTAACCGTATATAATATAATATTATATATTCAAAAAAATGTGGGGTCCATGGACCTCACTTTGATGAACATGGAACTGTCTCTGACAATATTATACCATGTGTGAGAATATGAGGAGTTCATGTGCTTCCGCGAGCCGCACTACAATATACAGAAGGAGTTGTAATGGCACCCAAGAGTGTGCATTATTAACATGGAGTGGAAATGGCGAGTTTACTGAAGCGATGAGCTATCAAGAAGCCCCGAATTGGATCAAGAGAGGAGGCTATGCTAACAACACTATTAAATACTTAAATGATAGACCAATCTCCAGTGGAAATTGGTTGTTTTAGAGGATTATTTGTTTTTATTTAATAGCATTGAGAGGTTTGTTTTGAGATTATTAGAAGTTTCGTGAATCAGATAAATCAAAATCTAATATGCCTAGCTATGACTCGGATGAAATGCTTATTCATAATTGAAGTATGTTAAATATTTGATCAGCAGACTCGATCCCATGGAGTTCTTCCTCCGTTGAAGATGTTGGAAATATGACATATAAGATAATGTTGTACATTATCTACTTTAGGCTAAATTATAATATAGAAAAGCTATAATTTTAATAACATGAAATAGATCATTATATTCTACGCTTTCGAGAACTTTCCAACGATGTATTATACGCCTAAAACAGATTAACGGTGAATGAGAAATTGTAGTTTAAAGTTTGAACATCTGTCAAATTTAGACGTGCTAAATCGGTGATTCGGTACTGAATATATATTGTCTCGTCATATATTTTTCACCAGATTTTTATTAGGGATTAATGGGTGATAAATCCCTTAATCAATAATATTTTTCATAACATTCACCATAAATTATGGTTACAAAAGTTAATGTCTTTTAAACCTCATTAATGCATGTTAATGTCATATACCATATAAATACCCTACTCTTGTTTGCCTTCTACTCACACACTTTCTTCATTCTTCTACTTTATAAAAAATTCTAGCTAATTCTTGTTTAATTTATGGTTTATTTTTTTGTTTTCATACTAAAAAATATTCTTCAAAGTTTTCATTTCTTTTCAAGAGAAGATTACTTAGTGTTAGGTTCTTGTAATTTGCTCTTTATACATTTATAGTTCGCCTTCGATTGCGCTTGTATCCTGGGAGACAAATTCACCGGTAGCGGAAGAATAATTGTCTTAAGGAAACTGAACTTTCAGGTCTCTGCAATAACTTTGTTATGGTTAAAGGTTTGAGAGTATTTCAATTATTTGTTCTTTTGTCACTCTTATATATTTGGTAATTCCATGGTAATCTTGTTCTTATTGAGAAAAATATATAATAATATTTATTTTATTTTTATACCGGGTTCTTACAATCTTAAGACATTTATAAGAATTTTTTCTCTAAGTTAAGTGCAGGTTATATTGGATTCCTGAAGACAGTTTTTTTAGAACAAAATGTTGTTCACTTAAAAAAACTGTTTATTATTTTACTAATTTTTTCTCTTCTTCTATTTCTTTCGTTTTTCTCATTTACAATTTTTCTGACTTACTCTGTTTGTATTTCAGATTTGTGAATTGAGAAATTGGCTGACATTATCTCACCATCTGGAGGCAATGGTTCTAATGTTGTTCCAGGTCAAAATAACCAAAATGGACAGACTGGTCCTATTAGTTCTAGACCTAATGGAAATGGATCTTTGGGTTCAAAGTTGTTATGCCTAACGGTCACGGGGTTGCTTCGAGATCATATCTTGTTTCAATTCCTGAAAGATCGGAGAAATTCAATGGTTTGAATTTCAAAAGTTTGGCAACAGAAAATGCTTTTCTACTTGACTGGCATGGGGCACCACAAATTACTGAAAGAGGACCCTCCAGTTGTTCCTAAAGGAGTGTTTGATGCTTCTCTTCAGCTATCAATGGATGGCTGGAATTATTTGGATTTTCTTTGTAGAAACCATATTTTAAATGGTTTAGTGCCTGATCTTTATGAGGTCTACACTATCAAACAGACTGCAAAAGAATTGTTGGATTCCTTAGACAGGAAATACAAAATAGAGGATGCGGGTGAATTCCTAGTAGGCCAATTCCTTAATTATCAAAGGATTTATTCTAAGCCTGTTGTTGGTCAAGTGCTGGAAATCCAGCTTTTGATCAATAGGATGTAAGTGGAACGTATGGAGACTAGTGAAACGTTTCAAGTGGCTGCAATAATTGAAAAATTACCACCTTCTTGGAATGATTTCAAGAGTTATCTCAAGCATAAGTGGAAGGAAATTTCCATTGAGGATCTCATTGTTTGCCTTCGTATTGAGGAGGATAATAGATGACCAGAGACAAAATTCACAGTTGCTAATCAATTTATGGTGAAAGCCAACGTGGTGGAGGTTTTTAAAGACCCCAAGAAGGGCAAGCAACTTGCTAAACCCAAGTCCAAAATAGGATCAAAAGGAGGAATTTCCAAGAAACCAAAATATAATGGAAAATGCTTCAATTGCAATAAGATGGGTCACAAGTCCTCTGATTGTAGATTGCCAAAAAGGGTCAATAAAAACGAGGCAAATGTTATGGAAGAAATTATAAGAGATGTATCTGACATTGATTTATGTGTTGTAGTTTCTGAAGTCAATTTAATTGACTCTAACCCAAGAGAGTGGTGGCTAGATACTAGGGCTCCACATCATATATGTTGTGACAAAGAGTCTTTTGCTGGATTGACTCTTCTTGAAAATGGGGAGAAACTCTATATGGGAAATTTTGCTACTTCTAAAGTCAAGGGACATCGAACGGGGATTCTAAAAATGACTTCTGGTAAAGAAGTAAATGTCTGGTATGTTCCGGACATTACGAAGAATCTTATTTCTGGAAGCCTCTTGAGGGCACATGGATTCAAGATGGTTTTTGAGTCTCAGAAATTTATTTTGTCTAAAGGGGGCATGTATGTGGGGAAGGGATATGAATGTAATGGGATGTTTAAATTGTTAGAAAACTTGGTAGTAGCGGTATTGAGAATAAGTACAAATTACAATGGAGATTTATTACAAAAAAAAATATAAAAAATTCAACCTTTTACCAAAGTAGAATTTTATTGCGGAGGCCTGAAACTCAGTTTCCTTAAGACAATTATTCGTTTGCTACCGATGAATTTGTCTCCCAGGATACAACCGCAATCGTTAGTCAAACTCTAACTATGTGAAGAGCAATTCACAAGAACCTAAATCTAAGTAGCCTTCTTGTAATAGTAATGGAAACTTTGAGAGATATTTTTAGTATGAAAATAGAAAATAAATCACAAAGTAAACAAGCACAAATACCAGCAGGATTTTTTCAAGAGTAAAAGAGTGAAGGAAAAGTGTAAGTAGAAGTTTACAAGAATAGGGTATTTATAGGACAAATGACATTAACATGGCTTAATGGTGTTTAAAGGTCATTAACCCTTCTAACCACAAATTTATGGTCATTAACTTTTGTAATCATACCTTTATGGTCATTAACCATGGATGTTATGAGAAAAAATATTAATTAAGAGATTAAAACCCATTAATCTCAAATAAAAATCTAGTGAAAAAAAATATTACATGGCAATATTTTTTCACTACCAAATCCCTGATTTAGCGCGTCTAAATTTGACAAATATCTAAACTTTAAACTACAATTTCTCATTCATCGTTAATCTATTTTAGGCGTATGATATATCATTGGAAAGCTATCGAATCTTAGAATACAATGACATATTTCATTTTATTCAAATCATAGTTTTTCCATATTATTATTTAGCCTAAAGTAGATAATGCACAACATTATCTAATATGACATATTTCCAACAATCCTCCACATGAATGAAAATTGAAAACAACACATACATTTTCCAAAATTCGAAGGGTGAAAATGCTCTTCAACCAATATTTGCATAGGATAGGTAGGCTACAACCTTTGAACCTTCCCTTGTGAAAGTATATTTACTTAACTGGCTGGCTAGTAGACGCGATGTCCTTGAACTATTCTGCCGTTTGTGTAAACAATGATATGCCCCACACAAATATCAACACATCATGGTTTTTGGTTCTTATGGTTATGTTCATTATGGTTATGAACATCTCTTGGTTCTGCAAGAGTTTTGGAATACTACACCCCAATAGTATCCTTTGAAGCGACCCCAATTCACTCTCATATAGGTGATATCTTTTGCTCAACCGTTGATACACAAAGGATCATTGAAAGCATATAGCTTAACCTTAACCCATTTTGTCACTGTTTACACCTTAGGAATGGACATGGGGTTACCCCTATAGTAACCACACAAGGTCTATGTAATTTAGTTGTCCCATTGAACCAAGATCTTGGGATCTCCAGTCAAACATGGTTGGGTTTTCCTTCACATATCGCCTTAAATATTCATGGGCTTTAGCCCCATTCCATTAGATGTCTTTTCAACTTGATATCGATTTAATCCTTTGGTTAGCGAAACCACAATGTTATCCTTTGATCCTACAAAATCAATAGAGATAACTGACGTTGAGATCAGTTGTTTAACGGTATTATGTCGATGATACATGTGTCTCAACTTACCATTATATATAAAGTTTTATGCTCTTTTAACCGCTGCTCGATTATCGCAATGTACACAAATTATGGGCACATGCTTCGGCCATTCTAGAATATCCTCTAAGAAGTTACATAGCCATTCGGCTTCTTCTCCCATTTTATCCAAGGCTACAAACTCAGCTTCCATTATTGAACAAGTTATAATCATTTGCCTTGAGGATTTCGAAGACACTCCTCCTCCTAGAGTGAACACATATCCACTTGTACCTTTAGAATTCTTGATGTCAGCTATCCAACTAGCATCAGAATATGCTTCTAGTATAGTAGGTTCTCTTGTATAGTGCAGTACATAATTACGAGTATATCGTAAATACGTTAGTATTCTTACGATCACATTCCAATGGCTTTTACCTAGATTACTCGTAAATCTGCTTAAACTACTTACAGTATAAGTAATATCAGGCCTTGTACAACTTGTGAGGTACATCAGATTGCCTATAACCATTATATATTCCAATTGGTCTATGCATTCACCTTTACCTTTATTAAACTTGTCAAGTATCTTATCCACATAGTGCGATTGCATCAATATGACACCGTTAGGTGAGCGTTCAATTTTGATGCCTAAAACTACATCAGCTAATCTCATATCTTTCATGTCAAATTTAGAATTTAACATATCCTTGGTACATTTTACCATTCTCTCATTGCTTACAACAATGAGTATGTCATCAACATACAAACATAAAATGATATATCCTTCATTTGTAGTTTTGACATATATACATTTGTCACACTCATTTATATGATAGTCACTTGTCATCATGGCATCATCAAATTTCTTATGTCGTTGTTTTGGTGCTTGCTTTAAACCATATAAAGACTTCACTAACTTATATACTTTCCTTTCTTGACCAGAAGCTACACAACCCTCCAATTGTTCCATGTAGATTTCTTCTTTAAGATCTCCGTTTAGAAAAGTTATTTTCACATCCATTTATGTACTTCAAGATTTCTCAAAATGGCAATTGTAAGTATCCTCCTAATGGAAGTTATTCTCGACACTGGAGAATACGTATCAAAGTAATCAAGACCTTCTTTTTATCTATAACCTTTTATGACTAAACGAGCCTTGTACTTATCAATTATTCCATGAGCTTTTACCTTATATTTGAAAATCCATTTAGAACTTAGTGGCTTAGTTCTAGGAGGAAGGTTCATTAGTTCCCACGTATGATTTTGCAAAGTGGAATCAATTTCGCTCCTTATGGCCTTTTCCATAAGGACTTTTACTAGAGTTTATAGCTTCTTTGTACGTTTGAGGTTCTACTTCAACCATATATGTTAAGAAATCCAAACTAGAGGATTTTTCAACCCTTTCCCATTTACTTCTTCTAGGTTCTACCGCATGATCCTTATTATTCTCTTCTTAAGAATTTTTATCATCTTCTTCAATTATCGATTGAAGATTTTCATAGTTATCAATGCCTTGTTGATCAACTTGATTGTCACTTACAATAAGTTCATGAGACCTTTTAGTTCACGAGACCTTTTAATTCTCAAACATAGAAATACATCTTCAAAAAACAAAGCTTCCTTTGACTCTATCAAAGTGTTCTTGTGTATATCCGGGTTTTTAGATTCATGCATAAGAAATTGATATGCATTTCTATTACTAGCATAGCCAATGAAAATACAATCCAATGTCTTTAGACCTATTTTCATATGTTTAGGTAAAGGTGCAATTACCTTTGCAAGACACCCCCACACTTTCAAGTAATTATAAGAACATTTTCTACCCTTCCATAATTCATAAGGGGTTTTGTCTTGTTTCTTAAGTGGTATCTTATTCCAAAGATAATTTGCTGACAAAATAGCATCACCCCACATGTTTTGTTGTAAATAAAAACTAGTTAACATTGCATTACCTCTTTTAGAGTATGATTTTTGCGTTCAACTACACGATTTGATTGTCGAGAATAAGGTGGTGTTACTTCGTGAATAATTCCATTTTGGGAGCAAAACTCGCCAAATGGTGCAATTTATTCACCACTATGATCACTTCTAACCATCCTAATTTTCTTATTAAGTTTGTTTTCTACTTCTTGCTTGTAGAGCACAAATTTCTCTAAAGCTTTATCTTTGCTTTTAAGCAAATACACATAACAATATTTTGTGCTATCATCTATGAAGGTAATAAAATATTTATTCCCTCCTCTTGATTGAACATATTTCAAGTCATAAATATCAGTATGTATTAGACCGAGTAATTATGAATTTTTCTCAACGGATTGAAATGAAGATCTTGTTAATTTTGTCTCAACACACGTCTCACATTTATGTGATTTACCGATATAAAGTGTGGGTATATGATTCGAGTTAATTAAATGTCGCAACGTATCAAAATTAACGTGTCCAAGCCTACTATACCATAAATTAAAAGACTCAATCATATAAGCAACGACATTATTCTCATTAATAGAATTTTGCTTACAAGAGATACAACAAAATTTAAACATTCCATTACATTCAAATCCCTTTCCCACATACATGTCTCCCTTAGATAAAATAAATTTCTGAGATTCAAATACCATCTTGAAGTCGTATACACTCAATAGGAGTTTCTTTCTCATGTCAGGTACGTACAAGACATTTTACAGTTTTACTTCTTTGTCGTTAGTCATTTTCAGAATCACCATTACATGTCCTTTGACATTAGAAGTAGCAGAATTTCCCATAAAGAGTTTCTCCCCATTATCAATAAGAGTCAATCCAGCAAAAGACTCTTTGTCACTACACACGTTGACGAGTAGCACCAGTGTCAAGCCACCACTCCGTTGGGTTTGAGTCAGTCATATTGACCTCAGAAATTACACATACGCTGATGTCATTTACATCTTTTGTAATTTCTTTCATAATGTTTACCTCAATGTTATTGACCATTTTTGTCAATTTACAAACAAATGATTTTTGTCTCATCTTTTTGCAATTTAAGCATTTTCCATTTAACATTTATCTCTTGGATATGCTTCCATTTTGTCCAATTTTGAACTTACGTTTAACATGTTATTTGCCCCCTTTTGGAGTCTCTAATGACCTCCACCATGTTAGCTTTCCCCAAAACTTGATTAGCAATAAAAAAAATTTAATTTAAGGAATCCCACAATTCTTTTGCAATACGTTTAATATTACACACCTTATATAGGCCAATGGCTAAGTCATTCAAGATATGATTTTTGAAAATAAAATCCATATGATTCCAACCATCAACACATAATTGAAAAGAAGCATTAACCACTCCAACATAAGGGTCATCTTTCAATATATTATGGTGTCTCATGCTTGTCAAATAGAAAAATATTTTACATTGCCAAACTTTAAAATTTAAACCACAAAATTTCTCCGATCTTTTAAGAGTTAAAATAAGATATAATCCCAAAGCAACCTCATGATCATTAGGCATAACAATTGTTAAACTCAAAAGTTCATTTCCATTAGGTCCAACACCAATAGGACCAATTTGTCCATTTTGGCTATTCTGGCCTGGAACCGTTTCAGAACCATTACCTCAAGTCAGTAAAATAATGTCCATAATATTCTCAATTCACAATCTGAAATACTATAGAGTAAGTCCGAAACTTGTAAATTAGAAAAACCAAGAAAAAGAAGAAAGAGATTTTTTTATGCAAAGCAATTTACTATTTTTTTTATATGAACAACGTTTTGTTCTAAAACAGTCTTCAAGAAATTCAGAGTAACATGCACTTAAACTTAAAAAAATATAGGCATAATTGTCTTAAGATTGTTAGAAAACTTGTTAGTAGTGGTATTGAATAAAATAAACAATAATATATTTCATTAAGAATAAGTACAAATTAAAATAGAGATTTATTACAAACAAATATATAAAAAAATTAAACCTTTTACCGAAGTAGAAGTTTATTGCGGAGGCCTGAAACTCAATTTCCTTAAAACAATTATTCGTCCGCTACGGGTAAATTTGACTCCTAGGATACAACCGCAATCGTTAGTCAAACTCTAACTGTGTAAATAGTAATCATAACCACAATCGTTAGTCAAACTCTAACCGTATGAAGAGCAATTCACAAGAACCTAAATCTAAGTAGCCTTCTTGTAAAAGGAATGAAAACTTTGAGAGATATTTTTAGTATGGAAACAGAAAATAAATCTCAAAGTAAACAAACACAAATACCAGCTAGATTTTTTCAAGAATAAAAGAGTGAAGGAAAAGTGTAAGAACAAGGCTACAAGAATAGGGTATTTATAGGACAAATGATATTAACATGGCTTAATGGTGTTTAAAGGCCATTAACCCTTACAAATTTATGGTCATTAACTTTTGTAACCATACCCTTATGGTCATTAACCATGCATGTTATGAGAAAAAATATTGATTAAGAGATTAAAAAGCTATTAATCTCAAATAAAAATCTGGTGAAAAAAAAATATTACATGGCAATATTTTTTCAGTATCGAATCACCAATTTAGCACGTCTACATTTGACAAATATCCAAACTTTGAACTACAATTTCTCATTTATCGTGAATCCGTTTTAGGCGTATAATATATCGTTGGAAAGCTCTCGAAGCATAGAATACAATGACATATTTCATGTTATTCAAATCATAGCTTTTCCATACTATTATTTAGCCTAAAGTAGATAATGCACAACATTATCTAATATGCATATTTCCAACATAAATTTAATTGCATCTCTTTGTAATCATGGTTCTATTATTATGAATAAGAACAGCGTTAATTCTGCTTATGTGATTGAGTCATCTAATTTATGGTATAGTAGACTTGCACACGTTAATTTTGATATGTTACGATGTTTAATTAATTTGAATCATATACTCACATTTCAAATTTATAAAACACATAAATGTGAAATATGTGTTGAGGCAAAATTGACAAGATCTTCAATACATTCAATTGAAAGAAATTCAGAACCACTTGATGTAACACACACAGATATTTGTGACTTGAAATTTGTTCAATCAAGGGGAGGAAATAAATATTTTATTACCTTCATAGATGATAGCACAAAATATTATTATGTGTATTTGCTAAAAAGCAAAGATGAAGCTTTAGAGAAATTTATACTCTATAAGCAAGAAGTAGAAAACCAACTTAATAAGAAAATTAAGAAGGTAAGAAGTGATCGTGGTGGTGAATATGTTGCACCATTTGGTGTGTTTTATTCTCAAAATGGAATTATCCACGAAGTAACACGACCACATTGTCCTCAATCAAATGGAGTAGCTACACGCAAAAATCGTACTCTTAAAGAGATAATGAATGCAATGTTAACTAGTTTCGGTTTACTATAAAACTTATGGGGTGATGCTATTTTGTTAGCAAATTGTCTTTTGAATAAGATACCATGTAAGAAATAAGACAAAACCCCTTATGAATTATGGAAAGGTAGAAAACCTTCTTATAATTACTTGAAAGTGTGGGGGTGTCTTGCAAAGGTAATTGCCCCATTACCTAAATGTATGAAAAATAGGTCCAAAAATAGTGGATTGTATTTACAATGGCTATGCAAGTAATAGCAATGCATATCGATTGCTTGTGCATGAATCTAAAAACCCAGATGTATAAAGGAACACTTTGATAGAGTCAAAGGACGCTTCATTTTTTGAAGACGTATTTCCATGTAAAGAAAAAAGTGATGGGTCGGGAACTAAAAGATCTTGTGAACGTATTAAAAGTAAAGATTAAGTTGATCAACAAGTTGTTGATAAAAATGACAACCTTCAATCAATGATTGAAGAAGATGTTTAAAATTATCAAGAAGACAATAAATTGGATCACGAGGTGGAACCTAGAAGAAGTAAAAGGACAAGGATTGAAAAATCATTTGGTTTGGATTTCTTAACGTATATGAAAGTCCTTTATGGAAAGAAGCCATAAGGAGTGAAATTGATTCTATCTTGAAAAATCATACGTAGGAATTAGTGGACCTTCCTCCCAAACTAAGCCACTAAGTTTTAAATGGATTTTTAAATGTAAGCTAAAAGCTAATGGAATAATTGATAAGTACAAGGCGCGTTTAGTCATAAGAGGTTATAGACAAAAAGAAGGCCTTGATTTCTTTGATACGTATTCTCCATTGTCAAGAATAACATCCATCAGGATGATACTTGCAACTGCCGCTTTGCATAATCTTAAAGTACATCAAATGGATATGAAAACTGCTTTTCTAAACGAAGATCTTGAAGAATAAATTTACATGGAACAACCCAAGGGTTACGTAACTTCAGGTTAAGAAAGAAAGTATGCAAGCTGGTGAAGTCTTTATATGGTTTAAAGCAAGCACCAAAATAATGGCTTAAGAAATTTGATAATGCCGTGATGGCAAGTGGCTATCGTATAAATGAGTGTGACAAATGTATATATGTCAAAACTACTAATGACGGATATATTATTCTATATTTGTATGTTGATGACATACTCATCATTAGAAGCAATGAGAGAATGGTAAAGAGTACCAAGAATATGTTAAGTTCTAAATTTGACATGAAAGATATGGGACTAGCTAATGTAATTTTAGGTATCAAAGTTCAACGTTCACCTAATGGTCTCATATTGATACAGTCACACTATGTGGACAAGATACTTAAGAAGTTTAACAAAGGTGATATTGCTATAGCCAAAACACTATTAGACGTTAGTCTACATTTGTCTAAAAACAAAGGTGAATGCATAGACCAAGTGGAATATGCAAGGGTTATAGGCAGTTTGATGTACCTTACAAGTTGTTCAAGGCCTGATATTGCTTATACTGTAAGTAGTTTAAGCATATCTACAAGTAATCCAGGTAAAAGCCATTAGAATGTGATCGTAAGAATACTAAGGTATTTGCGATATACTCGTAATTATGGACTGCAATGTACAAGAGAACTTGCTATACTAGAAGCATATTTAGATGATAGTTGGATAGCTGACATTAAGAATTCTAAAGGTACAAGTGGATATGTGTTCACTCTAGGAGGAGGAGCAGTGTCTTGGAAATCCTCAAGGCAAACGATTATAACTCGTTCCACAATGGAAGCTGAGTTTGTAGCCGTGGATAAAACGGGAGAAGAAGTCGAATGGCTACTTAACTTCTTAGAGAATATTCTAGAATGGCCTAAGCATGTGCCCACAATTTATATACATTGCGATAGTCAAGCAACGATTAAAAGAGCACAAAACGTTATGTATAATTGTAAGTCGAGACACATGCGTCTTTGACATAATACCGTTAAACAACAGATCTCAACGTCAATTATCTCTATTAATTTTGTAGGATCAAAGTATAACATTATGGATTCGCTAACCAAAGGATTAAATTGAGATCAAGTTGAAAGTCATCTAAAGGAATGGGGCTAAAGCCCATGAATATTTAAGGCGCTATATGAAGGAAAACCCAACCATGTTTGACTGGAGATCCCAAGATCTTGGTTCAATGGGACAACCTAATTGCATAGACCTTGTGTGGTCACTGTGGGAGTAACCCTGTGTCCATTCCTGTGATGTAAATAGTGGCAATAATGGGTTAAGGTTAAGCTATGCTTTTAATGATCCTTTGTGCCTCAATGGTTAAGCAAAAGAGATCACCTATGCGAGAGTGAAGTGGGTTCGCTTCAAAGGATACTATTAGGGTATAGTAATCTAAAACTCTTGCAGAACCAGGAGATGTTCATGACCATAACGAACATAACCATGAGAACCAAAAAACCATGATGTGTTGATATTTGTGCGGGGTATATCATCGTTTACACAAATGGCAGAATAGTTCAAGGACATTGCGCCTACTAGTTAGCCAGTAAAGTAAATATACTTTCACAGGGGAAGGTTCAAAGGTTGTAGCCTACCTATCCTATGCAAATATTGGCTGAAGAGCATTTTCATCATTCAATTTTTGAAAGCGTCTGTTTCGTTTTCTTTTTTGATTTTCATTCATGTGGGGGATTGTTGGAAATATGGCATATAAGATAATGTTGTGCATTATCTACTTTAGGCTAAATTACAATATGAAAAAGCTATGATTTGAATAACATGAAATATGTCATTGTATTATAGGCTTCGAGAGCTTTCCAACGATATATTATACGCCTAAAACGGATTAATGGTGATTCAGAAATTGTAGTTTAAAGTTTGAACATCTGTCAAATTTGTACGGACTAAATCGGTGATTCGGTACTGAAAAAATATTGTCTCTTCATTTTTTTTTCTCCAGATTTTTATTAGGGATTAATGGGTGATAGATCCCTTAATCAATAATATTTTCCATAACATTCACCATAAATTTGTGGTTATAAAAGTTAATATCTTTTAAACCTCATTAAGCCATGTTAATGCTATATACCCTATAAATACCCTACTCTTGTATGCCTTCTACTCATGCACTTTCTTCATTCTTCTATTCTTAAAAAAATTCTAGCTAATTCTTGTTTACTTAGTTACTTTGTGTTTATTTTTTGGTTTTCATACTAAAAAATATTCTTCAAAGTTTTCATTTCTTTTTAAAGAAGGCGACTTAGTGTTAGGTTCTTGTAATTTGCTCTTCACACAGTTAGAGTTCGCCTTCGATTGCGGTTGTATCCTGGGACACAAATTCACCGATAGCGGAAGAATAATTGTCTTAAGGAAACTGAAGTTTCAGGCCTCTGCAATAACTTTGTTACGGTTGAAGATTTGAGAGTATTTCAATTATTTGTTCTTTTATCATTTTTATATATTTGATAATTCCATCATAATCTTGTTTTTATTGGAAAAAATATATATAATAATATTTATTTTATTTTTATACCGGGTTCTAATAGAAGAATGATTTTCCAAAATCTACAAAATCTTACGCATCAGTAGTGAATGTTTTAACATCTTCTTCAGGTATGTCGATGGCTCCTATTTTATATAAGGGAGGCTTTAAGTCTTTTCGTATTTCACAGGAGATGTATGAGAATAGAGTTAAACTTTGTATCAATTCTCTAATTGGTAGAATTATTTTAAACAAAGGGGAAGCTCCTTGGAAACTAGGTGATTTGAAAACTAAGTTAAATAAAATTTCGGGTTTAACTTTGTCCTGGAGATTGATTTCGTTGGGACGAGGGTTTTATCATGTTATGTTAGACTCTCTCGAATCGAAAAACTTGGTTTGGACTCCGGGAAGTTTGAATCTCAAGCCGGGTATCCTTCGCTTACAACCGTGGATTCCCGATTTTGATCCATATTCTCAAAAGTCCACTAACGCGCAAGTGTGTGTTCGTTTTCAGTCCTTGCCTTAGGAATTTTGGGACCCTTGTATTTTAGCCGACATGGCTTGTTGTATTGGGGTTCTTATAAGAATCGATAAAGCCACGCTTGATGGGGATTATGGTGACTTTGTAAAAGTTCTAGTTGATATCGATTTTGCATCCAAGTTGCCCCAAACAATCGGAATTGAAAGAAATGGAAAGGAATTATGGATTGATGTTGTTTACAAAAACATTCCTTCGTTTTGTAAATTGTGTGGCTCGGTAGGACACCTTCCTTATGAATGTCGTCATAGCAAACTACCAAGCCCTCTAGGGGTGAATCACGATAATGAAAATCTTCTGCTTACTCTAAGTACCTCTTAGCCGTGATATCTTTAAGGATGTTGTGATAACAAAACAAGTTTATAATAGGATTCAATCAGATTTACAGGATCCACCTACCACTATTTTGAATAATGAGCAGCCCTCACCATTGAAACAACTTAAAAATCAAATTCAGTCCTTCCATATAGATGAGGAACACCACCCATCTACATGGAATGCAGAAGAAAGCACTTTGATCGGTGTTGATAAGATGTTCAAGCAGCTTATTGTTATTCAGAAGTTTTTGTCCGTCCTTGAGAAAGTTGAAGGAACCAACCTCGGGGTACAATTGTTTGAAGAAAGGACTGACGCTTCCAAGGATGAGACAAGAGTGCAAAGAAATGGGAAGGAGGCGCAGGCTTGGGTAGATATGTCAGATTTTGAGGAAGTTGATGAGCATATTGATACCTCAGTTGGTGTTGTCACCAAACCTGCTATTTCTCATGAGAACTCAATAGCTAAGATAAATATTCAGGAACACTCTCCACTGTTGACACCGCCCTTATCGATGATCCTACCGGGGAATGGACCACCATTAAGAGGAATCATAGGCAGCAACCGAACAAAACTGTTTTACTCAGAGGTAGCGGCTCACCACCTTGGAAGCCGGGTACTATCCGGAATGAAATTGAAAACGAAAAGTATATAGGAAAAGGAAGTTCTATTCACATTTTTTTAATTTCTGTCTTATTTTACTATTATCTCTCAAACCGTTCATTTTTTTGACATGCCCCTTTAGAGATTTTTGTTCGTCTCATTTTTATCTTCGAAACGTCATCCATTGTGATATACTTTTTTGAAACTTTTTTTTCAATTGTTCAACATATGGTAGGAAACTGGTAAGCACATGGTAGGAATCTTATGTTTCATTGAAAGTTTGGCAATCCACCAAGTTTATGTTTGTAAAAGGTTTCTATATTATTTCATGAATTTACTAGGTATCTACTAGGTACTTACCAGTTTCGTACCAAATTCATTCAAAAACTTTTTTACCATTATCCAATATATGGTAGTAGGTGTGAGCAAATGTCGGTTCTGTCCAAAAATCGGACCGAAATCCGAATTAGTAAAAATATGAGAACCAAACCCAAACCAAATATTGTTCGGTTCGGATTCAATTCGGTTCGGTTATAACCGAATTGATCAAACTCTATAATTTATAAAATAATTTGTTATTTATTTTTTCGATTTAGGGTTATTTGAGAGAGACTTAGGGGGTGTTTCTCAAAACTTCTACTTATTATCTTTTAACTTAAAATAAGTAGAAGTTAAGAAGGAGGTATTTATTACTTTTATATTTTAACTTAGAGTAATTACATCTTAATATGTGTTAACTTTGATAGTAATTAAACTTTGACCATTTATATTTATTTAAATATAAATATTGATACATAAATCAAGTAGTGTGAAATGCATATAATGAATTATTAATGAGTCATATTCCTAAGGTTGTAAACTAAAAAAATTCTTTCCAAATTAGGATTACTTAAATTAAAATCTCATATTTATTATTATTGTTTATTAATTAGTGTGTTGTATATCGTCAATATAATTATGATACAAGATATAATATGAATATATATTAAAATATAATATTTATTAATGTATTCGGTTATACTTTTATTTCGGTTTTGTTGCGAAAATCAAAACCCTAATTTTAAGAATTTTAGAAACCGAAACCGAACCAAAATAAATTTAGTTCGGTTCAGTTCAGTTATTTTATTCAATTTTAGTTTGGGTTTCAGTTCCGGTTCAGTTCCGCACACCCCTATATGGTAGGAACCTTATATTTCACTAGAAGTTTGTTCAATCCACCATATTTATGTTTGTAACAGCTTTCCACATTATTTCATGAATTTACAACATTCTACCAGGTGTCTACCCTACTTACTAGTTTCCTACCATATTCATTCAAAATTTTTTTTATAATTGTTCAATACCTGGTAGAAACCTAGTATCTACCAATTAATTACTAGATATCGAACAACTGAAAAAAAAATTCGAAAAAGTATAACACAATAGATGACAAGTAAAAATAAAACGAACAAAAAACTCAAAAGCAGTATATCAAAAAATAAACGATTTAAAAAATAATATAAAAAAATAAATAGTGCATATAATAACGTGAATAGTAATCAAAGGTATTCCTTAATCATTATTTAAAATTAATTAGAGAATTTAAACAATAAATAAAGAACTAAATATATAAATATAAAATTAAAAAGCATATGCACTAGTTTGTTCCGCTCAAATAAAATATATTTTTAACAATTTTCCACTCTCAAACTAGTTTGTTCCACTCAAATAATCTTTGTTAATTGATTAACTTTAAAAATATACCTTATAATTTCACTCATTTTAAAAAAGAGGCCTACAAAATTAAAAAAAAAAAGTGTGGTTTCAAATCGATCAAAGGAATTTTCACAAACACGTTAGAATTTCTGACGTGGCAAGGGCAATTTAGTAAATCCATAAATTTCTTTTTCCCTTTCTCAGTCTCTCTGGACACCATTACCGTAACATCAAACACATGTATGAAAACCTCACAAAATATGGAACAAAATGCGGAAAAAAGATTTTTTTTGTTAATTAATTGAAAGTATTATGAAGAAACAAAATGAGAAAATGCCTGAATTGAAATGAATTTGGCGAAAATTAAACAAAATTCAGTAATGTGAAGATGTAACAGAAAAATCCCCAATCTAGAACCAGATTCAAAGCAATGGAAAGTTAATTACAGTACCAAATTGATAATGAATGTCAAAGGAAGAAGAAAGAAAGTGGAGGCGAAGAAATCTGAAAGCGGTTTTGAAATAGACAAACCTTAGTTGATTCAAAATCAGAACTTGAGGGGCCAAAAAATGATTAGCAGATTCAACTAAAGAAAAACAATAACGAAAACTAAAACATGGAAGTAAAATATCTAGATCCCGATTATGTATGCACTTGAGTTTCTAAAAAAACGTTTCTTTTTTCAAGCTCACTTTCTACTGATTTTAAGATGAAAAACAAACCCAGAAAAAATCAAAATTTCAAAAACAGGTGATGAACATAAAGGGATTCAGAGAAGTGGGGAGTGTAAAAAAAAGCGGTGAAACAAACGGGGATGAAGAATAGCGGCAAAGCCAAGAACGGTGAAATTCCGACCAGTTTCTCCAGCGCATACAAACGAAACTTCAGATTTTCCCCGGAGATGAAAGAAGCTAGACTGATTGACGAGAAGCCGGACGAATCGATGGTCACTCTTACAGGGGACGCGATTTCACCAACAAAAAATGAAAAAAAAAACTACCGACGCGGCCAAGATGAGATGAACTTAGATCGGCGGCTGTATTTATGCAATAGACGGTGAGACTGGTGATCAGAATATGCAAGACGATGGATTGCATATGGGTTGACGAGGCTGGATTAGGTTAGGGATTTAGAGAAGAAGAAAGTGAACAGTAGATTTCCAACACTACCCCTTGCCTGTCAGCAATTTTAGCCGAAATTCCTTTTCATTGCTAACGGTTGAAACCTGGTACCCTATTTTAAAAATAAATTTTCGTAGGCCCCCCTTTTAATATACTATTAAAAAAAAATTTCACACCCCTTCTTAATACGAATAAAATCACGTGATATATTTGGCTCATGATTTTTTCATAATTCATTATAGTATGGTACAGTTTTAATTAAAAATCTCTTGTTTGATTGTAAGGTTCTTTTTATTAGTATGGTTCTCTATAGTTATTTTATGGTTTAAATAACCATAAAAATAGAACCACCAATTTAGTGGTTCACCATGGTTCTCCTTCAAATTAAACTAAAAATTTTAGAAAACCATACAAAACCATATCATATATCCAAATAAAAACTTTCAAGAAATTATATTATACGATACCATACTTTAATGAACCATGAGTCAAATAGAGCCTTACGTTAACCCTTGTCAATTTGATATTGTGGAGTGTAATTTTACAACTATAGAACAATCCGCGATAAAATTGAAAACGGGAAGTATATAGGAAAAGGAAGTTCTTTTCATCCCCACTGGTTGGGGCATTTTACCAAACAGGTTATGAGCATTATTAAGGAAGTTCATTTCATCCCCATTCGTTGGGGCATTTTATGGAACAGGTCATGAGCATTATTAAGGAAGTTCTTTCCATCCCCATTCGTTGGGGCATTTTATCGAACAGGTTATGAGCATTATTCATATGCCAACATAATAAAAATACAGCGTGCACAAACTACAATTACCATTGATCTACAATTCATACAATTGATGAGCGAGGGGCAATATGAATTCTCAAGGGAGTAGCCTTAGGCAAAGTAATACCCAAACCTTCAGACATATCCACTGATTCATTCACCGGTGTTGTTATCTCAAATGCCTGAATCAATCTAGCAATCGTCAAATGAATTGCCTGTGTAGCAAAATTAAGCCCCGGGCAAGACCTTCTCCCAGACCCAAATGGTATAAACTCAAAATTTTGGCCTGAAAGATCCAGATCGGCATTACCCGTAAGAAACCTTTCAGGCATGAATTCATTAGGATTGGACCAAATGTTAGGATCCCTATGCAATTTCCACAAATTGGGAAATATACGAGTGCCTTTGGGGATGTGAAATCCGGCAATTGTGCAATCCTGTGTTGCCAGGTGCGGAACTCCGAGCGGGCCTGGCGGAAATAGGCGGAGAGTTTCTTTGACGATGGCTTGGATGTAGAGCAAGTTGTCAATGTCGGAGGGTTTTACGGAGCGATCTCTGCCGACTTTTAGGTCGAGTTCTTGTTGAGCAAGGTGTAGTGTGCGTCTGTTGTTTAATAAATTGGATAAGATCCATGTTAAGGTTATTGATGTGGTGTCTGCTCCTGCTATTATTAGAGTCTACACCATTAACAAATCAAGAACATTTGTAGATTAGTTGATGAAAACTAATCAAAATATCAAAACAACCTGTCTATGGAATTTCACTCCATTCGACTCGCTTTAGACCTTATCTCTTACAACAACATTACCCCAATGCTTCACAAGCGGGGTAAGAGGAGTCGGGTGTACGCAACCTTACTCCGTTAATTATAGAGAAGCCGTTTCCAATTGACCTTAAAGTGGAGTTGCAACAATTATCTGTGACTTCACAATAAAAGAAGTTTGGACAGTTTAATGAATCATTTTACTTTAATCCATTATATCTAAAGCCAAAAAAATGATAAATGTTTGGCCTTGTCTATTTATAAAGGCCAAATACATAAGGAAACCTTATAGTAGTATCTAAACACTCTTATTCCATTAACTTACAAAAGTTCCATACAACCCCCTAAATTTGTTTAAAATGCAACTCATAAATGCTACGTGTCCCCTTTTAGTTAGAGAACAAAATAAGGAAAATGACATCTTCAGAAAGTCAAACTAAGCAATAATTGACATTTCACGTATGCATCTTTTCATAGTTTAGGAAGTTATCATGAGGTAAATGAAAGTTTAGAGTATATTAAAGAGGTCTCGATGTATTAGACATATTTATAACTCTATAGACCATTTATTATAACTAAAATATAACATGTCATAACTCTTAAATTGAATTTTGAGGCAAATGGAGTTTTCAACCAAAAACAATTATAACCCATTATAGTTAGCAAGAAAAACATAGCAAAATGAAAACATACCATAACTGTTCCTTTGATAATGTTTTCCTTGGAGTGACCAAAATAATCATCCTCAAGTATTGACCACAACACATCAATGAAATCCTCCTCCACAACATCATTTGACTCCTTGCTTATTCTCTTCAACTTATGTTCTTCAATCCAACTTTCCATCACAATATCCAACTCCTTCGACAAACGTTTCATATACTTCACGGGACCCGAAAAATAATCCATCCACCACACGATTGGAACCAAATCCGACGGCGCAAAAACACCACTCACATACATATATTCCTTCATTAGTTTCCCAATCCTTTTCCCCTCTTCTTCTTCTTCATATTCACAACTAAAATACCTCTTCCTGGCAATCATTCTTGTTATCATATTCAAAGTAACATGCTCAAAACATTCACTAATCACAACATCAGCCTTATTATGATCATAATCTTTGCTACAAGGTGAGTATAAATCTTTTATTAGAGTCTTCACCTCGGAGACCTGAACGTGCTTCATTGACTTGATCCTGTGGCTCAAGAGGAGTTGAATCAGAACGATTTTTCGCATGTTTCGCCAATAAGGACCGTAGGATGCAAACCCGAAAGCCGCATAGTTGTAGTTTAAGTACTTACCATGACTTGATTTTGGTCTTGACGCTAAAACCTTGTCATTAGTAGCAAAACATTCCTTAATCGCGTCATGATTGCTAATCACAACTGCCCGGTGAGCTCCTAGACGAATAGTGAAGACTGGACCGTATGTATCGGCTAGGCAAGCTAGGGTTCGGGCAAGGGTTTTTTCTTTGCCTAGGAGATGTAAATGGCCTAAGATTGGCAAAGACCCTTTTGGTTGAGGGGGTAAAATTAGGCCATTTTTATGATTATGATCTCTAACCCCCCATAGATTGTAGAGTAAGATCAAAGTTAAGAACCCAGAAATTACTAGGCCTAGTAGACAATGAAGATCGGAGAGAATTTCCATGGACGGTTACAGGATTTGATTGCTATAGCTGAGAGTTGACTAATAGTTTACTAGGAGATGGGTCTTTTATTAATTTTTTTTAATTATTAATTTAAATTATCAGTGTATTTGTATAATTTTTTTTAATTTATAATTATTAAAAAAATTATTTATTATTAAAATTATAAGTAAATAATTAAAAAAAATTAATTAAAATTAAATTAATTATTTTAATTATGTATTAAATTTTTTTTATTAATTTTAATAATTTAATTAAATGAATAATATTTTATGAATAAGGGGAGTATTAAAGTAGTCAATTTTGTGGTTATGTGGTTGTTTAAATAAGATTTTCTGATTTATATTCGCTATTCCAACTATATAGTGACTAATGGTTGTAGTCAATAGTGTTTTTCTTGATTGTTTGGTGTGCTCTTCTATTCCCGTTCATATTTTTCCATGCATGTGAGATATAAAATGTATTATTGTTAGTCAACCAAAAATGACATTTAGAAAGTATGACATTTTTTATGAAATTAACAATGTTATCGATTCATATTGCTCAGTTTAATCGATTTTATTACGAATCGGTCATAAGTATGGTACGGTATATATAAAAATTGATTTTAATAAAAAAATTGAGAAAATTGGATTAAATTGGGAAAAATCGATAAATCGGCGTATCGGTTTAAACCGATTTTCTCAAAATCCTTCTGGTAACATATAAAAGTGTTGCTAAAGACAAAGGAAATCGTTGCTAAAGACGCAGAAAAGAGTTGTAATAACTACTGAAAACCCTAAATAACATATATTTCGTTCCAAAACTCCTCTATCAACAACGGAAGCATTGCTAAAGACTTAAAAAGCACTTCAATAGCCATTAGAAATTATAAATAATATATATTTATAAAATAAAAAACAGATAAAACCACCAATAATACTGATAAAATCAATTATACCACGTACAATTGGTCTCACCGGTATAAAGTTCGGTCCGATATTGATAACATTGAAAATTAAATGATATACATCTTGGATAATTTCATAAGTTGTTTTATAAGACGGTTCCCTATATTGGTTCACATTTTTATTCACCCAATTAAACTAATCTCTATTGTGTAGTTTTCTAACACTTTTGACCGAGTTTGAAGTTTGAAATCAAGATCTTTATAATAGAAACATCTTAATACTTATATACTTCTTAGAAACAAACTCCAACGACATGCTTGTAATTTACATAAATATTAAAATATATATCAGCAGAATGCTCAACTTATAAGCTAAGAAACATCCATGAGTGCTTTAATCAACTTATAAACAATGTCAAACATCATATACATACATGAGAGTCAATTTCATCTACAGTACATTAATTATTTTAATTGTGTTAATTTCATACATAAATTTTACTTTTTTTCATTATAATACATAAATTTGTATGTGACCTTTCTGTGAGTACAGGATTTTGCAGTCCCTCTCGCGAGACGATGATGACGTGTCCCCGATTTTAATGCCCCATAATAAAAGTTCTCTTTAGAATTTTTATTACCAATATAATATTCCTTGCGAATTTTATACTTGATAGAATCCAGTTCGGCGTGACCAATAACGCGTTCGGTAGGAGCTTGAACCGATGATTTACACCCAAATTAAAAATACCCATTAAAATATCATTAAAATTCAAAAAGATGCCTTTTGACCCACTCTTAACCACTTTTTATGACTTTTTAGGCTCCTGGCCCTGCTGGCTGTCGGCTTGCTAGAGGCTGATGCTACTAGCGGCATCAGCCATGCCGCCGGTGGCATCACCATGTCGCCGCGCAGCATCAGCCATACCGCCGGCGGCATGACCCGAAGCGGGTCCCTACATAGACAGTCTTACAACTACTTTCGACTGAATTGATAAAAAAAGGTCTCGAAAATCACCCCAATTTACCTATAAAAACACACCTTAGGCTGAAATTAGGAAGAACAATGGAGAGAAACTTGATTTTAGAGTGAGAAAGTAGATTTTAGTGGGATAAGAATTAGATAAGGTAGGAAAAAGGATTCTAATCCATTTTTCCCGGTTTTTCTTCTTTGAACTCTCTAATTGTGAGCTTAAAATCGGTAGGTATTTTCGTTAAAATCAACTTAATAGGATTTAGTGGCTTAAAACTCTTAAATTTACTACTAAATTATCATTACAAGCTTTCCAGAGGTGTTTCTTCTCAGTTCACGAAAAGGTGGATTCACGCTCTCGAGGTAAAAATTCTGAGTCCCATAGCTCTTTTGGCATTAATGTTACTGATTTGTATTGATTCTTGTTGATTTGTGTTCATTTTTGGGTTTTCAATCGTTTTTTACTGCTGCCTGCTGCTGCTGCTGCAAGAAACTACGGTCACCGGAGACATGTGATGTCATCGGCGGTATCACCCATGTTGCTAGAGACATCGCTGATACCGCTAGTGGCATCACATTCCCTAGAGACCTCACTTTCTTGTGGGACCCTTTCTTTATGGTACCCAGAAAGCCATGTAGCCTGCCTACATATTGATGTCACCAGCGACATTAATGATGTTGTCGGTGGCATCAGCCATATCACCAGCGACATCAATCATGTCGCCGGCGGCATCAGCCATGTCTTAGACGGCATGAGCTTCTGGTCAACAGTTTTATTTTTGTTTGTCCCCGAACTAGCTTATTTTCCAAAGCTAGGACACGTAGTGCAACGATGGAGGTCCAAAACCTCCTGAAAATAGACCCCAGCCCATAACATGTGGCATTTTCACTAATTATCCGGTTAAAACAACGATCGAGTCTAAAATTTGGTTAAAAATGGAAACTTCCCGCAAACGCCGTTCAAATCTCATTTTAGCCATCCAACCGGGCTTTATAATATTACAAATAAATTATGCCATACCCACGCTAACTCAGGTCTTGTTCGGTTTGCTAACTATACACGATTCATGAGGTATCCCGTACGACGTGCCAGATCCATGTTAGGCCTTCGAGTATTTTATTTATTGCATAGAAAAATGTACAAGACTTGGAAGCCTTATAATAATTTTATTTTCTGCACTTATTTTTAAACGGCTGTAAATATTTCATTCATCACTTCAATTGCTTGATAAATGCAAAAACAACATAATAACCGAAAACACAAATAAATAGGATGGATTAAACCGATTAAGAAAGAATTAAGTATCTAACTTGGCTTAATGAAAAATAGATAACATCATCCGAACTCGGAATCTCTACTTAAGGTATGGTCCAACCACCCGGTGGGAAAATCATACCAAAACTTTCTCGGTTGAGCTGAACCGGGTGGCGACTCTGTTTTATGTGCGGGATTTTGATCTCGTATCTTTTGAGCATTAAAATATACAAAACCATTTTCCAATCACATCACTCGCATCCCCCATTATTTTTTAGAGGTCGGCCCACTAGCTCGGCCTCGCAGCAGCGCAAAACGTCATTCGCTCACAGTGCTGGGGACTGATCTCTTTAAACTTAAATCTTCTTTTCATAATGTTTAAAAGATTTTGATGATGTATTGAAATTATTGGCCAAATTAAAACTTCATTCTTTTTTTAATAATGTTTTATCCTCGCGCGTGTAGATAGTTCGGTAATTTTTAGGTACCCCATTTTACCCAAGAAACTCACGAAAGTATCACTCATGCCCTGTTGGAATTGAGGTTGCCTAGTGGGTGGATCACTCATTTTAACCAACACGTAAACTCCTACGATCACACCTATTTGGGTAGTGGTTGAGTGACATGGAATCAAGGTAAACGAGAACCTTCTACATCAACAACCTTATACCAAAGCCGCGCTAGAAAAAGCCTTAGCACATCATTCCTTTAGGATCACCAGAACAAATAAAATAATTGGGACGTGCTTCTTTCACCATTACCTGTGAAGAAGCCAAAACTCCATCCTTCCAAAGAGACGTTACGCGGGAGTCATAAGGTTGGAAGAGGGACGATTTGCGTGCTATGTACTCCGTGATCATGCTCCCCCATGCATCAACTTTAAGAGCCAAAAATGAATCAACTTACCCTTACCACTTCCACCCGTGGAAGAAGTTTAGCAACACATGTATGACTTCTCTTGTGCCTCTGTTGTATCACCATATATCGCTATATATGATGTGAGACACAAACATCCCATATAAGTTGGAGGGATAAGCCATCACATCATCTCTAACCACATCTACGTACAGCCCCTGGTGGGATAAAATGTCCTCGGGACTTATTAGCCAATCACCAACCTCATCCTCATCTTCCTCCCTGCCTTCTGTTATAGGCACACTACTTGACTCCTCAGTCACTATGGGTGGGCATCGATGGGCTGTCATCTTTACTCCTCTGTGACTGGTGCTACCGGGGTGCACATGATCCAAGTTTTGCTTGCTCCTTCACTTCTGAGTAGTAGCCTCCAGTAGGCCCTCAAGGTCGCTCATGAGACATCGGAGTTCTGCAGTCTCCTCCTCGTATTTTCATCGGGCTGCATCGACATCTGACAAGGAAAGGGCTAAGAAATCCTGCAAGCCAACGAAAACATCAATAATGCACTTGATTCATAGCATCCATATATGCATCTTATCTTATTTTGGCATAAATAGGGAATGTACCTAAACAAGCAGCGATTGCCTGATAAGCGTGTCCCGGAGAGCAACATTATTCTCTATAAGCTGCTCCACATGGCTCCGTGCCACCTGAAAAATCCAAAAGGCAAGTCATTAATCACCCACTTCCAAGGGTAAATAAGAAAGAAATTATCAGGCCTTACATAAGTAGTACTTTCTGGCATAAAGATGGGAGCATGTCGGCTTGGGCCTATGTTCTTAGGTTGGAAATCACCTCGAGAATTCATTAGTAAGAACCGGGTCTCCATTGGGTTGACCAGGCGCCCTTTCATGAAATTTATACCCTCCGGTACACTATAGTACCGCATCCCACTCTGGTTATCTCGGCGTCTCTTCCTCGCGGGTTCTTGAAAAACACGAAAGACACACATAAGTGACATTTCTAAACCCAAATGATTGTAAATCATGCACATAAATGCAATCATACCTCAAAAGACTGCTGCCTCCCTTAGGACATCGGCACACTCCCGCTAGCTACATCCGCGCCTACCTTATCCTCCCCTTCAGGCTTGATCCCAACATTGCCTTCGGTCTCCTCCTCTTCCTCCTCTTCATCCTCCTCCTCGACGTCCATAATACCTTTGAGCCACCTCTTCTCCTCCTCTAGCCTTTACTAACTGTGGCACTCAATGGTATCATTCCTATAGATGAAGGGGCACAAGGGGAGTATGCGCTGCTGGTGCTACTCATAGAGGCCAGGGATGCTAGGGATCACTCGGCCATTCCCCTCAATATAGTCAGTTTTATCAGCCTCGGATGTGATCACTAAATGGGGCCACCATAATCCCCTAGGAGGATTGACGGGCACCGGTCTATCGGCGATCAGGACAAACCTCCAGCCCCAGACGCGCTTACCCAAGTACCACTGCTGAGACAAAGGGCACTCTATAGCAAATCGACGGTCGTTCACCTCTATCCTGACCCTTGCAACTTCCGACAGGTGTGAGCACAAGATTTTACAGTCCCTCTCGCGAGACGACGATGACGGGTACCTGATTTTAATGCCTTAAAATAAAAGTTCTCTTTAGAATTTTTATTACCAAAATAATATTTCTCACGAATTTTATACTTGGTAGAGTCCAGTTCAGCGTGGCCAATAACGCGTCCGGTAGGAGCTTGAACCGATGATTTACACCAAAATTAAAAAATACCCATTAAAATATCATTAAAAATAAAAGAGATGCCTTTCCACCCACTATTAAACTACTTTTGGCAACTTTTTAGGCTCCTAGGCCCGCTGCCTGTCGGTATGCTGGAGACTGATGCCACCAGCGGCATCAGCCATGCCGTCGGCGATATCACCATATCGTCAGCGGCATCATCCATACCGTTGGTGGCATCGCCATATCGCCAGTGGCATGATCCCAAGCGGGTCCCTATACAGACAGCCTTTCAGCTAATTTCGGCGGAATCAGTCAAACAGGTCTCAAAAACCACCCCATTTCACTTATAAAAACACACCTTGAGCTACAATGAAAGGGAGAAGAACTACCTAAGGTTAGAGGTTTAATGTTAGAGTGAGAAAATAGATTCTAGTGAGATAAGAATTAGATAAGGCAGAAAAAAAGGGATTCAAATCCGCTTTTTCCTGATTTTTCTCCTTTGAATTCTCTGATTGTGAGCTTAAAATCAATAAATCCTGTAGTTAAAATCAATTTAATTGGACTTTGATACCCAAAACACAAAAATTTACTACTAAATCATCGTAACAAGCTCCCCGAATGCGTTTCTTTTCGGTTCATGAAGAGGTGGATTCAGGACCCCGAGGTAAAAATTCTAAGTCTCTTAGCTCTTTGGCATTAATATTACTGATTTGTGTTGATTTTTGTTAATTTTTATTCATTTTTTGGGTTCCCGATTATTTTTTACTGTTCCCTATTGCTGCTGTAAGAAATTGAGGTCACCAGAGACATGTGATGTCGCCAGCGGTATCACCCATATCGCCAGAAACATCGCTGATACCACCGGTGGCATTACATTCCCTAGAGACTTCATCTTCTTATGGGACCCTTTCTTTATAGTACTCAGAAAGCCATGCAACCTGCCTGCATACTTATGTCACTAGCAACATCATTGATGTCACTGACGATATCATCCATGCTGCCAGCGACATCAACCATGTCGCCAACGGCCTCACTTGCATCGTCGGCAGCATGACCTTCTGGACAACAGCTTTATTTTCATTTATTCCCAGATTAGTTTATTGTCCAAAACTAGGATGTACAGTGTAACGAGGGAGGTCCAAAACCTATCGAAAATAAACCCATAACGTGTGGCATTTTTCACTTATAATCCTGTTAATGCAACGATCAAATCTAAAATTAGGTTAAAAATGAAATTTCCCATAAACATCATTCGAATCTCATTTTAGCCATCCAATCGGGTTTCATAATATGGTAAATAAAATATGTCTTATCCGTGCTAACTATCTTCTACAGGTAGATGTAAATTGGACATTCAGGTATTTTATTTATCGTATAGAAAAGTGTACAGGACCTGGAAGCTTTGTAATAATTTTATTTTCCGTACTTATTTTTGAATGGCTATAAATATTTTATTCATCGCTTCAATTACTTGATAAATGGGAAAATAACAAAATAACTGAAAAAAAGACAAATAGGATGGATTAAACCGATTAAGAAAGAATGAAGTATCTTAACTTGGCCTAATGAAAATTAGATAACATCATTCGAACTTGGAATCTCTACTTAAGGTATGGTCCAACCACCCGGTGGGAAAATTATACCAAAAATTTCCCGGTTGAGCTAAACTGGGTGGCGACTCTGTTTTAAGTACGAGATTTTGATCTCGTATCTTTCGAGCATAAAAATGTGCAAAACCATTTTCCAATCACATCACATGCCACTCCCCGTCACTTTTTAGAGGCCGGCCAGTCGGCCCGGCTCTGCTGACGCCGCACAAAACGTCGTCCGCTCACAGTGGCGACTCTGCTAGGGACTGATCTCTTTAAACTTGAACTTTCTTTTAATAAACTTTAAAAGATTTTGATGATGTATTGAAACCATTGGCCAAATTAAAACTTCATTCTTTTTTATAACGTTTTATCCTTACGCGTGTAGATAGTTCAGTAATTTTTAGGTGCCCTATTTTACTCGAGAAACTCATGAAGTATCACTCATGCCCTATTGGAATTGAGGATGCCTAGTGGGTGGATCACTCATTTTAACCAACACGTAAACTCCTACAATCACACCTATTTGGGAGCGGTTGAGTAACGTGGAATCAAGGTAAATGAGAACCTTCTACATCAACAACCCTATACCAAAGCCGCGCTAGAAAAAGCCTTAGCACATCATTCCCTTAGGGTAACCAGAACAAATAAAATAATTGGGACACGCTTCTTTCACCATTACCAGTGAAGAAGCCAAACTCCATCCTTATAAAGAGGCGTCACGCGAGAGTCATAAGGTTGGAAGAGGGATAATTTGCGTGCTATGTGCTTCGTGATTATACACCCCTACGCATCGGCTTTAAGAGCCCCGAAAGGAATCAACTTACCCTTACTACTTCCACTTATGGAAGAAGTTTAGCAACACATGTAGGACTTCTCTTGTACCTCAGTTGCGTCACCACATATCATTATATATGATGTGAGATATAAACATCCCACATATATTAGAGGGATAAGCCGTTGTATCATCTCTAACCACATCTATGTGCAGCCATACGACAATAAAAGGCATGCATACCATCCATACCACTAACGAACCCATTCATGATCTGATCCACTGCCTACCATTTCTGCTAGGAGGAGGCAGACTAATCGTCGCACCCCGGTTTGGAAGAGGATAGAACTCCGCCTGATTCATCGCCCCTCACCCTGATTGTCACTACGGAAGTCAAAGGGATTCCACACACTGATTCCAGCCTAGAGTCAAATTCAGAACAAGTTCGATTAAGCCGAAACCCTTCTCAACCAACCATGTCTTTTCCAAGAAATGAAGGGATCCCTCCTACTGATGAACCCTCTGATCCTACTTCTAGCATAGGAACGAGATCCCAGCCACCACCTGGCTTCGACTTTACCAGTGCTATGGCACAATTCATAAATTCAGATGCTTTTCAGGCTTCTATCCAAACCACCATTTAGGCTGTCATTAAGCAAGCTCTTGAAGATACAAATTTCGATCGAGTATCGGCATCTGATATTCTGGCCTAGAATGGTTCGGTACAGATGTTGACCAGTCTAGTAGGGAAAAGACATATTGCTCCTATTTTTCAACCAACCCAGCCTATAGGGAGCCCGTTCTAGTTTGGGCAAGCTTCGGCTTTCCTATCAACTTTGACTGTTCCATCAGTTGTGCCTTTTAATCCAAGACCCTTCACTCAAAGTTCTACCCCTCCGGTATTTACTCACCAGTGCCTAACTTCTCAGCCACTACCCTCTTTCACTCCTCTGTTGTTCATTGTAACTCCCAAGGGCACCACCTACCCCCAAAATCCTTTTGCCAGCCAATTGACCATTCGCCCTCCGCTACCTTCGACACTAACTGACCAGGTCATGCAACCGCTAGGCATGACACCTGAGGTAGCCGCTTTTATCTGACAAATGATAGCTTCTCAAACTGTCATTGACCAGGTCACGTATTCTTCGGGCGCGACACCTGAAACCCTAGCTATCCCTCATAAACCGGTCACCGACCAGGTCACGTAACCTCCGAGCATAACACTTGAGATCTAAGCTTACATCAACCACCTCATCACAACTAAGAAATCTGATAGAGACGAAGACTAGGTCCCTAATAATTTTACTATACTGAGTATGGCTCATTATGATGGCTCTGGAGCACCTGCCTCTCACATTATAATGTATGAAAGAATAATACGCATGAAGAAGTTAAGTGAAAAGGTGCTTGGTGAAATGTTTCCTTGCTCTCTTCAGGGCCCTACCCTGGAATGGTATCACACCTTACCGTAGTATATTATCGCCGACTGAAATCTTTTATCTGAGGCGATAAAAGTACATTATGGTTTTAATACTATGATAGAAATAACCCTCCAACATCTTGAGAGGGTCCATCAAATGCCCAACGAAACTTTTAAGCAATACTTCAATCAGTGGATGTCAACTCAGGTCTTAATGAAATCCAAGCTAAGCCTTGAGGAAATGATTGTCAAACTCCTCGAAGGGTCTCTCGCCCTGTTCTACAAAGAAATGGCTATCGATTCTTTTCTGTCCGATAAGGCTGTATTTCAGAAAGTCAAGAAAATTGAGTGTGAGGCAGAGCATGAAAAGGTCGAGAGAGCGGGGAAACTGTGGTTTAGAAAAAATGAAGCCCAACCCTTAGCCCTGGCGCCAGCTAAGCCTAAAGCATCGGCTATAGTTTAAGTTGTTTCTTAAACCCCTACTGTGCCCCTCACAATCACCTCAACTTCACCGGTGGTTACCATAATTCAACCTCCTTACCCCCCCTTTATTTTGGCTAACCCTTGTAAGATACCCCTATGGGTCATCTTCCAATGTTTGAGGGAAGCCCATTTTATACAGTCCCTTCAAGAATACAAGCCAACTAGACCTAAGGATAAAAACAACTTCTGTAACTATCATGTTCAGGTAGGACACCAAACTAAAAATTACAAAGCCCTCCTCTCGATAATTCAATGCTTGGTTAGCGAAGAAAAGATCGCTGAACTGGACAGAGCTCCAAGCACTATGAATAATCCTTTGCTAAATTTTGGAGACAAGGTTAGCATGGTCTAATCCAGTTTACCTGAAGCTACAATCTTTGATCTCCTTACTCGAAGGTCGAAAAATAATAACTCTATCCTGGTCATCAGTTCGGGTCTCCCTTCTTACTCGGTCTTTAACCTAATCAGTCAAGCCAATCTAGGGGTTAACTCTATCTAGGAGATGGAGGTTGATCCAAACCAGCCGAAGCAAGAAAGCCGCTGGTCTAAACCATTTATGGCAAAAAGAATGAAAAAACCACTATTCAGCGTGGATTCCTTTATTTTGAAGGAGGACTACTTTGATGGTGATGGGGAAAGGGTTTGAAAGACCAAGGCCGTAAGCACCAAATTATTCAAGGTTGATTAAAATGACCTTTTTAGCGTGGATAAGTATGAACTCTAAAACCTAGATTCGGACTTTGAGGAATAACAGTATCTGTTTGAAACATAAGCCACTAAGAGAATCTTGCTCGGTGATATCCTTAACATTTCCCGAAGTGGCCGCGTATATCAGCCTGAAGACCGATATCTCCACTTAACCTGAGACCCGGTTCCTAGCAGGGTCAGAACTACAGCGAGACTCCCCTCTCCACCTCTACCTATTCCGATTAGTCTTAAGGTTGACCCTCTCATTACCCAACTGAAAAACACCCAAGCCCGATATAGTATTTGGCAGCTGGTAATTGACTCCAAAGGGCATCGCAAGGGTTTGAGTAAACGACTCCTCAATTTAGAAGTTAATCTGTCCACCTCGGTCGTTGAGATGTGCGCCATGGTTGGGGAAGGCATTCCCCCGAGAAAGGGACCTTAAATTATGTTCGACCATTTTGATCTTACACTCGAGGGTAGGGATCACAATAGGACCTTATTCATCCGAATCCAGGTCCTCAGTAAGGTTATCCTGCGTGTCATGGTGGACGATGGCTCCGCTCTAAATCTATGCCCTCTAAAAATCCTTCCTCATCTAGGACTGTCGGAGGAGATGCTTAAAAAATCCAGCACTGTTATTAGAGCATATGATGATTCAAAGCGCAATGTAATTGGGACCTTTGAGGTAGAAGTCACTGTAGAAGGTGTGGCAAGCAATGTGTGCTTCACTATACTTGACATTCCTATTACCTATTCTTTATTGCTTGGCCGACCATGGCTTCACGCTTTGGGCATTATTCTATCCACACTATACCAGAAAATCAAGCTTATTCATGAAGACAGAATGATGACTATAGAGGCCTATCCCGCCTCCATTATGGCTGTTATAGAAGCCGAAGCTAGTTTAGAAAAAGGCCTTTAGATTGCCATGATTAGCAAAGCTCAGAAGTCTCCTCCCCTTTGGCATAGCTACCTTCATGTGGGTATGAGTAAACTGATGAAGAAATCTAGTTACAAACCTAACAAGGGTGGAGGAATACATGAGCAGGGAATGGTTGAAGCATTGAAGGAAAAATCCTTGCCCATCGAGCTGGATTAGGATATAAGCCTAGAAAAGCCTATCACCGCGTCCCCTCCTACTACTGCCACATGGTCACTGTCTATGAAATCCAAGGCAAGAGGCCTTATAGGGGAGAGCCTGAGCCAATCGAGTATGGCAGAAAAATATGGCCCGGCTTTAAGATCTTTAAAGATGTCTACGACTTCGAGACCGATCGTATGATAGTTTTGGTTGAACTTGAGCCCGTTGACCTTGATACACCTATCAATGTGGTTTATAACAAGGCTAAGGTAAAAGGTAAGATGCATCCCGAAGATGAGCCTGAGGGAAGTAATGAAGACTCTACCAATCCAGAAATTGAAAATGTTGTGGCAACCGTGAGTGAAGCTATAGTACTGCTAATGAAGAAAGGCTGGAAGGGTGAGAGAATCGAGGAAAAAGATGCTATAATAGTGATACTAGGGAAACTCGCCAGGGCTCTCATCGAGAAAGCTGACCTGTCTGAGGTGCCATCACTCTCCACTGCCCAAAAGACCGCTCTAAAACATGACTTGAGTGCCATTCTGACAAATAATACAGAGGATGCTCCTCCTATTGATACTGCTACTAAAGCCCCTCCACCTATAGAGGAGGATATGGATGATGTAATTCTTAATATTTCTGATGTGTTTGATGCAAACAATACTGCTTATGAGGCGTTTAATGCAGTGAACAAATCGCGTTCTGCTTACTTATTTGATGTCTTTCCTGATGGATCCATGCATTCACATAACAATACGCATAATGTTTTTGGCATTAGTGATACATTATTAAGTGAAATAAACCTAAGTACAGATGACAATCCTAAAACAGTGACCATTTCCAAAGATTTAGCTCCTGAGGAAAAAAGTGAGACCATAAAAGTGCTTAAAGATCATGTTAACACTTTTGCTTGGTCATACGAAGACATGCCTAGAGTTGATCGATAAATTGCCGAGCATAGAATCCCGACTGAACCTAAATTTCAGCCTGCCAAGCAAAAACTCCGCCGGTTGAGGCTAGAATGGGCAAATTAGGTTAAGATAGAGGTTTCAAGGTTGATTGAAGCTCGATTCATTGAAGTGGTGGAATACCCGACTTGGTTGTCCAACATCATCCCAGTTCTGAAGAAGGATGGTAGGGTCCGGGTTTGTGTGGATTTTCGAGATCTCAATAAGGCCTCACCGAAGGACGACTTCCTGCTCCCACACACCGATGTCCTAATTGATAGCGCCGCCAGGGCGGCTATGTATTCATTCATGGACAATTCTCGGGGTATAATCAGATTCTGGTTAATATTGTCGATAAAGTCAAAACAACATTCATCACTGAATGGGGGGTGTATTGCTACAAGGTAATGCCGTTCGACTTGAAAAATGTTGGGGCCACTTACCAGCGCGCCGTAACTGGCCTCTTACATGACATGATACAAAAAGAAGTGGAAGTGTATGTGGATGATATGATTGTGAAGTTCGCCGCTAGGGAAGAGCACCCTGCTATTCTTGACAGGTTCATGACTCGTCTTGAAAAGTATAAACTCCGCCTAAATCCAAAGAAGTGCGTTTTTGGGGGTTACCTCTGGCAAACTGTTGGGTCACGTGGTTAGCTAGAAAGGAATCAAAATGGATCCAGACAAAGCCAAAGCCATCAGGGACATGCCTCCACCCAAGATAGAGAAAGAAGTCCGATCATTTTTAGGGTCCTTGCAGTATGTTAGTTGATTAATTCCTCGCCTCATTACTATTTACGAACCCATCTTTAAGCTGTTGAGAAAACAAATACCCGTAGTATAGAACAATCACTACAATAATAACCCGTAGTATAGAACGATCACTGCCAAGTGGTGTTTGACAGAATCAAGGCGTATCTTATTGATCCACCTATTTTACACCCCCCAAACCAGGGGAATCACCCATCCTTTATCTGGCTATTAAGGAAACTTATGTCAGGCCATGCTTTGTCTAGAAACATGTTGATAAGCGTGAACATGCCATCTACTACTTATATAAGAAGTTATTAGATTATGAAACCGGGTATTCGATTATGGAAAAGACCTGCACTACCATGGTTTGGCTCACTAAAAAGCTGCGACATTATTTCCAATCTTATCGTGTCCAAGCCATTGCCAATCCCTCACTCTAGCTGGCAAATTATACCGGTGGCTACTCCTCTTGTCTGAGTTTGACATTGAATATGTGACCTAAAAAGTCATGAAAGGGCAGGCCGCAGCCGAATTCCTAGCTAATCAACCCCTCAGCTCTGACTATAAGGAAAATTTGGAGTTTCCGGATGAGCAGCTCACCTCTATTACAATCCTTGACAACGTCTGGATAATGTACTTTGACAGCGCTGTGAACCATCGGGGAGCAGGTCTCGGGGTCATCATCATCACGCCAGATAATGAGATAATCCTATTGTCGAAACATTTAGAATTCACTATCACCAATAATGATGCTGAGTATGAAGCTTGTCTGTTCAGCCTTGAGGCTCTTCTTTAAGTTCAGGCCCACCGCATTTCTATCATTGAGGATTTGGCTTTAGTTGTCCATCAAGTTGCCAGAGATTGGGAAATTAAAGAGGAATCTCTCCATCCTTGTATTGAGGATATCCGCGAATTATCTGAGAGATTTACCTCATGCTTATACCGATATGTCCCTCAGGACGAGAATAAAATGGCCAATGCTCTCGCCACTCTTGCGTCCATATGGGAAGGACCTCAGCAGTAGCCTATCCGCTCATTGTTTATATTGTCCACCAAGATTCCATACTAGGTTTAATTGGCTCCTCCGATCCTTGCCATCTCATCCGAACCTTGTTGATATTCTGACATGGTGCTATTCCTTCTGACGGGTATATATCCCATGGGTCCCTCTAACTCAAACCGTACCACCCTACGGCAGCTCGCTGTCTAGTTTTATATTGTGGATAATGATCTATTCAAGCGCACCAGTGATGGCCTACTTCTCTGTTGCCTCACGGACTCTGAGGCTCAGAACGTAATAACCCAAGTCCATGCCAGTGACTGTGGCCCTCATATGAACAGTCTTGCTCTCGTAAAGAAAATCCAATGGTTGGGGTATTTTTTGCTCACTCTCACAGTCGATTGCATCGCTCGGGTCAAATGATGCCACTAATGCCAGATTTACTGAGATATGCAGCATCTACCGCCCAACAAATTCCATCATTTATCCAGCCCTTAACCATTCTCGGCATGGGGGATAGACATAATTGGTGAAATCCATCATTCTTTAACAAACGGCTATAGATTCATTATGGTAGCAGTAGATTACTTCTTGAAATGGGTGGAAGCCGAATCCTTCACCAATGTCACCGCCAAACAGATGGCCAAGTTCATAGAGAAGCACATCTTCACTCGGTATGGACTTCCACACCATATAGTCTCGGATAATGGGGTATAATTTCAGGGAGCAACTGCTTCTCTAATCGAGAAATATAGGATCGAGCACCATAGATCTTCCCCATATAGACTGCAAGCTAATGGGGCTATTGAGGCAGCTAATAAATCGTTAAAGATAATTCTCTCTAAGATGATAACTGGTTACAGGGATTGGGCAGATAAGCTACATTTTGCTATTTGGGGATATTGCACTAGCATTCGCACTCTGATACGCCAAACTCTGTTCTCCTTGGTCTATAGGATGGAAGCAGTCTTGCCAGTTGAAACTCAGGTGACCTCCTTAAGAGTCACTCTGGAGGCTAAATTAAAAGAACCTGAATGGACCCAGGCGATATTTAAACAGTTGAACATGATGGATGAGCAGAGGTTAAAGGCCCTTGACAACCTCTAAATGTACCAACAAAGTATGGCTCGAGCATATAATAGTCGGGTAAGACATCAGAAGTTCCCTCTGAAGGCTGGTGATCTGGTCCTTAAACAGCTGAAACTTTCCACCACTGATGCAAGGGGTAAATTCAGGCCAAACTGGGAAGGACCATATTTAATAAAGAAGCTGCTTAGCAAAGGGGCAGTTAAGCTCATGGACATGGATGGGAACAAGTTTGTGAATCCCGTGAACCAAGACAGGCTTAAGCATTATCATATCTAATTCAAAAGAAACAAATCAGAAAAGCGGCACACAAAAAAAATATATACATGATAATTACCTACCTTTTAGTCTTTTACTGATCGGGCAAAAATTAGGGTAATGCCTGACGATTGGTATCCTGCAAACCAGCCATGCAAAAATCAGGGGATGAGATAAACCCGCTAGATCAAAAACCCAAAAAGGGCGATCTAGGCAAAAGCTAGGGTATGTAAGCAAAGAGCGAGTGCCTTCTAGAAAATCGATCTAGGCTAGTTGGTACGAGGAGTTAAATCAATGGGAATGTCAACCAAACATCATGTACTTTATTTTATCTCAATTAATGAAAGTATCTCTGTAAATGCTTATGCTTATGTGAATCCTGTATTCATAGGATTAAGACAACTTCAGCAAGCTTTGGGCAGGGTTCATGTTATTCCATATCAGATGTAAAAAAAAGGGGTCCGACAGTTCTGATAAAAGCGCATCTCAAATCGAGCTTCCCGCATCATCATTATAGTACCTAAAGATCCACCTCGATTGTATAGTAAAGAGGGGCTCCTCCCCCTGATCTATGCGCTCCCCTTAAGGCGGGCCCATGACTGCTTTCGATGGGACATCAAGCCTCTTATCTCAGCAAGCCATCCTCTGTAATGTATGTCAGTCTCGATGGTGTCCACATGATTATAGTCTAGAATCTCAAATATAGCTTCCCTGGACCACTTTTCCTGGATATGGATGACCCACTTAGCCTTGTAGATTTTGATCTGGTTATGGGGTAGCTTGACTGGGATCCTTTGCCTCTTGCTATACTGATGGCACAACCGATAAGGGGTGTAGAATGAAGATCTCTCCAGACCTATCAACTGAACATAAGCCCCCCAGGATTCTACAACCTTGTCCTGGATCCTTCACCATGGACTAACCCATAGAACCTGTGCGTCGGTATACCACCCTAAAATAGGTACCCAATCATCATATGTTAGCTGATCGAAATCGGCCCTTATAAGCCCCCTCTCCCTCAGATGAACGGGGTAGGTATCTCTTCGGATTCCCTCGTAGTGCTTCCCGCAACCTCAATTTCTCCATCAACCATACCTGTGATTTGAATCCAGGTGAGGATCGAGAAATAAAATGGCAAAATTGAGAAGAATAAAAGGTACCTGTAGCAAAATGAGTTGGTCTCCGATAAGTAAGTCAACGGAAGCGGCATCCATATTCAGTAAAACATCGGCCAACCCTACAGCCATGGGAGAAGCCCTTGTTGCCATGGGGCTGATAAGTGAAATCAGCCTGAGTGGAGCAATCGGGCTCACTCCATACATAAAATCCACCATAAGTAATAATGCCACCATGGATGGCCAGGCAAGATGGGATCGGGGTACCCCACGGCACCACTCTAAAAATGCTCCGAGCTGAAACCTAGGTTTGTCAGATATCCGAGAAAGAAATGGGTCCACAGAATCCAAGTTCCATAACCTTTGAGGAATTCCATCCGTGCTAAAATGAAACTCCGGCAATGCTTGGGTCACGCGTTTAGGACACGGTACCCCCAAAATAGTGTAGAACTCTTCAAGCAAGGGATAGAGCTCGAAAGATGAAAATTGGAAGATGTGATCCATTGGATCCCAAAAAGACAGCGCCGTTCGAAGGAACTCGCGGCTTATGGGCCATGCCGTATCATATCGAAACCCTCAAAGCCTGAATTTTTCAAGCTTCCTCCAGTCCGCGTTCCCCATACTTTGCAAAAAAACCCCGCAGCTGTTGATTGTGGGTTGCCATGACAGGAATTGATAGAATGGCTGAAATTAGATTTCAGGAGGAGTGATGTCGCCGGCGATGTGAATGATGCCGCCAGCGATATGAATGATGGCGCAGGAGATGTAAGTGATGCTACCGGCGATATGAATCAAATTGGGCGGTATCAACTGACGCTGCCGGCGATATGAGCTTTTAAAACTGCCCTGTATATATTATTTTAGTTAGTTAAGTGTGGACGATATGGGTCATGCCGCCGGTGGCATGGAATTAATTTTTTGGCAGCATCAGAAGCATTTATCCTCATTATAAACCTGTACAAAGCCTGTAAACAATCCCATAACCCATTTCCAATGCCTGTTCAAATGCAATCCATTTTATTCAAAGTAAAAAGCCCAAAGGCATAAACCATTCAAAAATTCCAAATATCGAGACCACCAAAGAAAAAACGAACAACAAATCCGATTCATTCCAACCCCAATGTATCAAGGGTACAAACAAAAATCTAAAAAGGCAAAATGAAAAAATAAACCTAGGCATGCCTGCCACTGCCGGCCGGGCGGGATGAAATGTCCTCGGGGCTTACAACCCAATCATCAACCTCATCCTCATCTTCTTCTCTCCCCTCAGTCATCGGGACACTACTGGACTCCTAGGCCGCAACAAATGGGCATCGGCCAGCGGACATCTTGACTCCCCTACGATTGGTGCTATTGGGGTACGTGCGATCCAAATTTTGGTTGCTTCTCCGTTCCAGAATGGTAGCCGCCAGTTGACCCTCAAGGTCACTCACACAACGCCGGAGTCCTATAGTCTCCTCCTTATATCTCTGCCGGGCTGCGTCGGCATCTGACAAAGAAAGGGCCAAGAAATCCTACAAGCTAAGGAAAAACATCAATAATGCACATCATTCATAGCATCCATACATGCATCTTATCTTATTTTAGCATAGGCATAAATAAGGAATGTACCTGAACAAGGAGCAATTGCCAGATAAGCGTGTCCCGAAGAGCAAAATTATTCTCTGTAAGCTACTCTACATGGCTTCGCGCCACCTGAAAAATCCAAAAAGCAAATCATTAAGCACCCATATCCAAGGATGAACAAGAAAGCAATTATCAGGCCTTACATAAGTGGTGTTCACAAAGATTGGAGCATGCCGAGTCGAGCCTATGTTCCTAGGGAGGAACTCGCCCCGAGAGTTCAACAGCAGGAATTGGGTTTCCATCAGACTGACCAGATGCCCCTCCACAAAGTTTATACCCTCCGATACACCATAGTAGCGCGTCCCACTCTGGTTATCCCGACCTCTCTTCCTCGCGGGTTCCTAAAAAACACGAAAGACACATCAGCAACATCCCTAAACAATTGCAAATCATGCACATAAACGCAATCATACCTTAAAAGAACGCTGCCCTCCTTGGGATATTAGCGCACTCCCGCCAGCGGCATCTGCGCTTACCTCATCCTCCCCCTCGGGTTCGATCCCAACATCACCTTCAAGCTCTTCCTCTTCCTCCTCCTCAATATTCGTAATACCTTTGAGGCACCTTCTCTCTTCCTCCAGTCTTTGCTCATTATGATACTTAATCATATCATTCCAATGGATGTGGGGACACAAGGGGAGAAGGCGTTACTGGTGCTGCTCATAGAGGCTAGGGGCGCTAGGGATCACTCGGCTGTTCCTGTCAATATAGTCGGCTTGGTTGGCCTCGGATGTAATCACCAAATGGGGCCACCATAAGCCCCTGGGAGGATTAACAGGCACGGGTCTATCGACAACTGGGATAAACCTCCAACCCTGGATACGCTCACCCAAATACCATTGCTGGGATAAAGGACACTCCATGACAAACCGATGGTCGTCCACCTCCCTCCTAACCCTCGCAGCCTCCATCAGGCTCTCCACCTCATTAAATGGGTCTAGGATAAGCTGCTCCAACAATCAACCAAAACAACCGATATAAGTTCGTAAATGCTTTTTGTTAGGTTCTAAGTGTAAAGACAAAGGACTAAATCAAAGATCGCATACCAAGCTCAACTGCACGTTCCTTAAGGCTTCCCTATACTTGGTAGGGTATTTGGCCTTGCCGCCAATACCCCTACACCAGCGGGCAAGAAAATGGGAGCTCGGCGGCACGATCTTCTTGAACTCGACAGGCGAGAGGATTTGATGATCAAAAGCCCAAGCCTACACAAATATCAATCAACCAGTTTGAAAAGCATCCACAATAAATGAGACGCGCACAATTAAGAAAAATGCTTCCAAGAAGATATACCTAGAGTAGCAGATGGCAGAGTCGGAGAGCCTTCAACTTCTTCCGGGCTCCCACATCCAGCCTATGGTAAAGCTGGGCTAAGATGGCCCTCAGCCAATTCTTCCTTCTAATGCCCGCCACATCCTCCACAGTAGATATCAACCCGTAATTGATCTTGCTCCCAAAGATTGAGAAAAATAGCACGGTGACCAAGGAGATCACAAAAGAGCAGATGCAAATATCTCTCTCATCCTCAGGCACTACATCTACCTGGGTCTAGTGTTAGTGCAACTCACCATAAGAGAGCCACCCTGAGACAGGCTTTAAATCGAACAGCACCTTTACTCGCCTCACCACGGGCCTCTCGATATGGTATTTATCTATATAAGCATCAAAATGAATGACCTCGTCTATCCAGGGAAGCTCGATTATAGCTACAACATCGGAAGGCGTAATGGTCGCTTCCCCAAATAAGAAGTGAAAAGTGTGGGTAGTTTCAGACCACCTCTCGATAAGCGCTGCACGACTGAATAGGAGAGCTTGGGCATTAGCATTGGCATGATTTGGGCTAAGTCCCCAAATCCTGTCTCATTAATGGCGAGCGAAAGCTCAAGGTCCTTCTTAGAAATATGGTGCCACCACTCACCGATGGTGCCCATCCCTCCAGTATAAGTCAGCTCGTGCTGCTGCAAAAATCAGAAATAAAATAGATAACTCCTACTTATTTTCTCATCACTGGAACCTGATAGAAAGTTATTGATGTCGCTTCTACTAGAAGCGATGTCACCGACGGCATCACTCCATACCGCTGGCGGCATGGATGATGTCGCCGGCGACATCGCTTTAAATAGAAGAAACATCAGACCTCCTTAGGCCTTTTTGCAAGGTCTGATGCCGCCAGCGACATCACTCATGTCGCCGGCGACATCACTAACTGCGGGCAGAACCTGTTTTCCCTAAAATCACCCCTATCATGCCAAAGCCACAAAAATCTCAATCAATCAAATAATAAGCCTAAAAACTATAAAAATCGAACCTAAAGCATGCAATATCAGTTTATAATTAGTCTATTTCACACTTATGACTCCTCTCATGGCACAATTCTAAGCCTAAGGCCGAATCAAAACTCGACCCAAAAAGAAGAGATTTGGGTTTTGCGGGATTACCTGGACATAGCAGAGGTGCTTTTCCTTCTCTGGGATCAGGTTAGTGGTGGGGGAATTAATCCCGTAGCCATACATCTTAGCCGTCTCCTTCAGGCCATAAGCAGCAGGAACGGAGAGGATTTTTAGCCCTTCAACAGAGAAATTAGGCAGATTCTCCCTAGCCTTAGCAGATTTGCCCCAAAAGCCTTGGCGATTCTCTTCATGATTGGAATGACAAAAAAAAATTAGAAAATTTAGAGAAGAGGAAAAAGGGGGTACGGTTTCTAAAGAATGAGGAAGAAAGGAGTTTTACTTCCTTTTACACTGCTGCACGGAATTCCAGGAGTTTTAATTTATCTAACACTGCCAATCTATGCTGCCAGTGGCGTCACTCCATACCGCCACTGACATCACTCATACCGCCGGCGACATCGTCCCCTCCAATTCAAATTTTTAACTTGTCTGACCAATCAAAGCTGCCACATAGCACTCATGCTGCCAGCGACATCATTAATGTCACCGGCGACATCAACTACCTCCATGACTTTTTCAGCCATTCGCGGTGAAATCCTGATTCCGGCCCTGACATTCTAGAACTTGCATAAACCATAAGCCCGACCAGAGGGCAAACCCTCCACAAAGCACAAGGCCGACTAAGGGGCAACCAATTCACAAAACATAAGTTCGACCAAAGGATAAACTTTTCACAAAGCTCAAGTCCGACCAAAGGACAAACCCTTCACAAAGTGTAAGCTTGACCAAGGGGCAACCATTCCACAAAGCACAAGTCCGACCAAAGGACAACCTATCTATAAAGCACAAATCCGACCAAAGGACAATCTCTCCACAAAGCAAGCCCGACCGAAGGGCAATCCCTCTACAAAGTGTAAGCCCGACCAAGGGGCAATAACTCCTCAAAGCACAAGCCCGATCTAAGGGCAATCTCTCCATAAAGCTCAAGTCCGACCAAAGGAAAAACTCACCATAAAGCTCAAATCCATCCAAAGAGCAAACCCTCCACAAAGCACAAGCCCGACCAAGGGGCAACCAATTCACAAAATATAAGTCTGACCAAAGGACAAACTCTCCATAAAGCTCAAATCTGACCAAAGGGTAAACACTCCACAAAGCACAAGCCCAACCAAGGGGCAACCAATTCATAAAACATACGTTGGACTAAAGGACAAACCCTCTATAAAGCTGAAGTCCGACCAAAGGACAAACCCTCCATAAAGCGTAAGCCCGACCAAGGGGCAACCAATACACAAAACATAGGTCCGACCAAAGGATAATTTCTCCATAAAGAATAGGTCTGACCAAGGACAATTTCTCCATAAAGTGCAAATCCGACCAAAGGGCAACCAATCTATAAAGCACAAGTCCGACCAAGGGGTAATCTCTCTGCAGGGATCAAGTCCGATCAAAGGGCATCCTTTCCACAAAGCACAAGTCCGACCAAAGGGCAAACTAGTCACCCATCAGGTATCATTCCTATCCCTTACTCTTTCATGTGATCATACTGACCTGTGGCAGCAGTGATCCCCCGAGGGGTAGCCTATGAGCATAGGATTTTACAGTCCCTCTCATGAGATGATGATGACGTGTACCCGTTTTTAATGCCTCAAAATAAAAGTTCTCTTTATAATTTTTATTACCAAAATAATATTCCTCACAAATTTTATACTTGGTAGAATCCAGTTCGGCGTGGCCAATAACGCGTCCGGTAGGAGCTTGAACTGATGATTTACACCCAAATTAAAAAAATACCCGTTAAAATGTCATTAAAAATAAAAAATATGCCTTTCCACCCACTATTAAACCACTTTTGGCAACTTTTTAGGCTCCTAGGCCCGCTGCCTATCGGTATGTTAGAGGCTGATGCCACTAGCGGCATCAGCCATGCCGCCGGCAATATCACCATGTTGCCGACGGCATCATCCATACCGCCGGTGGCATTACCATGTCGCCTGCAGTATGACCCGTAGCGAGTCCCTGCATAGACAGCCTTTCAGCTGAATCAGTCAAAAAGGTCTCGAAAACCAACCTATTTCACCTATAAAAACACACCTTGAGCTGCAATGAAAGGGAGGAGAACCACCTAATGTTAGAGGTTTAATGTTAGAATGAGAAAATAGGTTCTAGTGAGATAAGAATTAGATAAGGTAGAAAAAAAAGGGATTCTAATCCATTTTTTCCTGGTTTTTCTTCTTTGAATTCTCTGATTATGAGCTTAAAATTAGTAAATCCTGTAGTTAAAATCAATTTAATTGGACTTTGATACTTAAAACACAAAAATTTACTACTAAATTATCATAAAAAGCTCCCTAGAGGCGTTTCTTTTCGGTTCACGAAGAGGTGGATTCAGGACCCCGAGGTAAAAATTCTGAGTCTCATAGCTCTTTGATATTAATATTACTGATTTTTGTTCATTTTTAGGGTTCCCAATCATTTTTTACTATTCCTTATTGCTGCTATAAGAAATTGAGGTCGCCGGAGACATGTGATGTCGCCAGCGGTATCACCTATGTCACTAGAAACATCGCTGATACCGCCGGTGGCATCACATTCCTAGAGACTTTATTTTCTTGTGGGACCCTTTCTTTATAGTACTCAGAATGCCATGCAACCTGCCTGTATACCGATGTCACTAGCGATATCATTGATGTTGCTGGCGGAATCATCCATGCCGCCAGCTGCATCAACCATTTCGCCAGCGGTATCACTTGCATCGTCAGCGGCATGACCTTCTGGACAACAGCTTTATTTTCATTTGTTCCGAGATTAGTTTATTGTCTAAACTAGGATGTAGAGTGTAACGAGAGAGGTCCAAAACCTTCCAATACAGACCCCACCTATAACGTGTGGCATTTTTCACTTATAATCCTATTAATGCAACGATCAAATCTAAAATTCGGTTAAAAATGGAATTTCCTAGTATCGCTGTTCGAATCTCATTTTAGCCATCCAATCGGGTTTTATAATATGCTAAATAAAATATATCATATCCGTGCTAACTATCTTCTATAAGTAGATGTAAATCGGACATTTAGTTATTTTATTTATCATATAGAAAAGTGTACATGACCTGAAAGCTTTGTAATAATTTTATTTTCCGTGCTTATTTTTGAATGGTTGTAAATATTTTATTCATCGCTTCAATTGCTTGATAAACGCGGAAATAACAAAATAACTGAAAACACAGATAAATAGGATGGATTAAACCAATTAAGAAAGAATGAAGTATCTTAACTTGGCCTAATTAAAAATAGATAACATCATCCGAACTCGGAATCTCTACTTAAGGTATGGTCCAACCACTCGGTGGGGAAATTAGACTAAAAATTTTCTTGATTGAGCTGAACTGGGTGGCGACTCTGTTTTAAGTACTGGATTTCAGTCTTGTATCTTTCGAGCATAAAAATGTGCAAAACTATTTTTCAATCACATCACATGCACCTCCCTGTCACTTTTTAGAGGCCGGCCAGCCAGCCTAACTCTGCTGGCGCTGCACAAAATGTCATCTGCTCACAGCAGGTTCTCCACCCCATCAAATGGGTCTAAGATAAGCTGCACCAATAATCAACCAAAACAACCGATATAGGTTCATAAACATGTTTTGTTTTATTCTAAGTAAGGACTAAGTCAAAGCTCGCATACCAAGCTCAACCGCACGTTCCTCAAGGCCCCCCTATACTTGGTAGGGTACTTGGCCTTCCTGCCAATACCCCCGCACCAGCGGGTGAGAAAATGGGAGCTCAGTGGCACGGTCTTCCTGAACTCGACCGACGGGAGGATTTGATGCTAAAAAGCCCAAGCCTGCATAAGTAGCAATTGTTTAGCTTAAACAGTAAATAAGACATGCACGATCAAGTAAAATGCTTCCAAGAAGATATACTTGGAGAAGTAGATGGCAGAGTCAGAGAGCCTTCACCTTCTTTCGGGCTCCCACATCCAGCACATGGAACATTTGCGCTAGGATGGCACGTGGCCAATTCTTCTTCCTGATGCCCGCCACATCCTCCACAACAGATATCAACCCATAGTTAATCTTGCTCCCCGAGATAAAAAAAAACAACACAGTGAGCAAAGAAATCACAAAAGAGCGGATGCAAGCATCTCTCTCATCCTTAGGCACTACATCTACCCTAGTCCAGTATTGGTGCAACTCATCATAAGATAGCTGCCCTAAGACGGGCTTCAAACTAAATAGCTCCTTCACTCGCCTTACCACAGGCCTTTAGATATGGTACTTATCTATATAAGCCTCAAAATGAATGACCTCGTCCGTTCGGAGGAGCCTGGTCATAGCTACAACATCAGAGGGCATAATCGTCACTTTCCCAAATGAGAAGTGAAAAGTGTGGGTTGTTTCAGACCACCTCTCTGTAGCCGGATGGGAGAGCTTGGGCATTAGCATCGGCATGATTCGGGCCAAGTCCCTAAAGCCCATCTCGTTGATCGCTAGCGCAAGTTCAGGATCCTTCTCAGTAATATGGTGCCACCACTCACCAATGGTGCCCATACCTCTAGTATAGGTCAGTTCGTGCGGCTGTAAAAATTAGAAGCAAAATAGATAAGTCCCTATTTATTTTCTCATCACTAATAACTGCTGGAAGGCTACTGATGTCGCTTCTGCTAGAAGTGATGTGGCCGGCAATATCATCCATACTGCTGGCGATATGGATGATGTCGCCGGCGATATCACCTTAAGCAAAAATGACATCAGGCCTCCTTAGGCCTTTTTTATAAGGCCTAATGCCGCTAGCGACATCATCTATATTGCCGGCGACATCACAACCTACGCGCAAAACCTCTTTTCCCCAAAAATCACACCCATTGTGCCAAAACCACAAAAATACAATCAATCAAACCATAAAGCCTAAAACAGTGAAAATCAAACCCAAAGCATGCAACATCAGTTTGTAATCAATCTATTTCATGCTTATAACTCCTATCATGGCACAATTTCGAGCCTAAGGTTGAATCAAAAACCAACCCAAAAAGAAGAAATTCAGGTTTTGTAGGAATACCTGGACATAGCAGAGGTGCTTTTCCTTCTCTGAGGTCAGGATGGTGATGGTGGAATTGATCCCGTACCCATACATCTTGGCTGTCTCCTTCAAGCCATAAGCAACAGGAACCAAGAGGATTTTCAGACCCTCGATAGAGGAATCAGGCAGGTTCTCCCTAGCCTTAGCAGATTATCCCTTGAAAGCCTTCGCAATTCTCTTCATGATTGGAATGACGGAAAAAATCAAAAGATTTAGAGAAGGGAGCAAAGAGGGGTACGGCTTTGCAGAATAAAGGAAGAAAGAAGTTTTACTTCCTTTTAAACTACCACACAGAATTTGAGGAGTTTTAATTTATCTGAAACCTTATACCGCCAGCTACATCACCCATGTCACCGGCAACATCGCCTCCATTTAACTTGAATTTTGAATTAGTTTAACCAGTCAAAGCTGCCATGTGGTACTCATACCGCCGGCGGCATCACTTCATACCGCTAGCAACATCACCTCCTTTAATTTAAATTTTGAACTCATTTGACCAGTCAAAGCTGCCACATGGCACTCATGCCACCGGCGATATCATTCCATACCGCCAGTGACATCATCCATGTCACCGGTGATATCAGCTATCTAAATGCCTTTTTTAGCCATCCTTAGTGAAATCCTGGCTCTAGCCCTGACATCCCAGAACTTGCACAAAACCACTATCATAAACTAATACATATATCATGTATGCTACCCAGAGATTACAGCATGACCCGATGCATGTCACCCTTTTTGTATCATTCCAGAACACCAACTGAAGGTCCTTGATACAGTCTCTACACGTATCACCCTTTAGGTTTATCCCAAAACACCAACTAAAGGTCCCTGATACAGTCTCTGCACGTATCACCCTTTGGGTTTACCCCAGAATGCCAATTGAAGGTCCCTGATATAGTCTCTGTACGTATCACCCTTATTGGTTCACCCCCAGAACGCCAACTGAAGGTCCCTGATATAGTCTCTGTACGTATCACAATTTGGGTTCACCCCAGGACCCCAACTGAAGGTCCCTGATATAGTCTCTACACATATCACCCTTCGAGTTCACCCTTGGATGCCAACTGAAGGTCCCTGATATAGTCTCTATACGTATCACCCTTTGGGTTCATCCACAGAACACCAACTAAAGGTCTCAACACGACCCTGTACTTATCGCCTTTAGGTTCACCCCTCCAAAATCATAACATGACCCAGGACTACACTCCACAATCCAAAAAGCATAAGCCCGACCAAGGAGCAACCACTCCACAAGTCCGACTAAAGGACAAACTCTCCACAAAGCACAAGTCTGACCAAAGGACAATCTCTCCACAGAGTACAAGTCCGACCAAAGGATAAACTCTCCATAAAGCACAAGTTTGACTAAAGGACAATCTCTCTATAAAGCACAAGTCTGACCAAAGGACAATCTCTCTACAAAGCTCAAGTCCGACCAAGGGACAATCGCCCCGCAAAATATAAGTCTGACCAAAGGGCAGTCTCTCCACAAAGCACAAGTCCAACCAAAGGACAAACTCTCCACAAAGCACAAGTTCGACCAAAGGGTAATCTCTCCATAAATCATAAGTCCGACCAAAGGACAAACTCTCCACAAAGCACAAGTTTGACCAAAGGACAAACTCTTCATAAAGCATAAGTCTGACCGAAAGAGGCAATCTCTCCATAAAGCACAAGTCCGACCAAAGGACAAACTCTCCATAAAGCACAAGTCCGACCAAGCGACAATCTTCCCGTAAAACATAAGTCCGACCAAAGGGCAGTCTGTCCACAAAGCACAAGTCTGACCAAAGGACAAACTCTCCACAAAGCACAAGTCTGACCAAAAGGTAATCTCTCCATAAACCATAAGTCTGTCCAAAGGGCAATCTCTCAACAAAGCACAAGTCTAACTAAAGGACAAACTCTCCACAAAGCACAAGTCCGACTAAAGGAAAATCTCTCCATAAAGCACAAGTCCGACCAAATGACAAACTCCCCACAAAGCACAAGTTTGACCAAAGGACAATCTCTCTACAAAGCACAAGTCCAACTAAAGGACAATCTCTCCCAAAATGCATGTCCGACCAAGGGATGACCTCTCCACAAAGCTCAAGTCTGACCAAGGGATGACCTCTCCATAAAGCTCAAGTCTGATCAACGGGCAACCAATCCACAAAGCATAATTCTAACCAAGGGGCAATCTCTCCGCAAAGCATAAGTCCGACTAAGGGACAACCACTCCGTAAAGCATAAGTTTGACCAAGGGACAAACACTCCGCAAAGCATAAGTCCAACCAAGGGATAATCTCTCTACAAAGCATAAGTCCGACCAAGGAACAACCACTCCATGAAGCATAATTCCGACTAAGGGACAACCTCTCCATAAAGCTCAAGTTCGACCAAGGGACAATCTCTCCACAAAGCACAAGTCCGACCAAGGGGCAAACAAGTCATCTATTAAGTATCATTCCTATCCCTTGCTCTTTCATGCGATCGTACTGACCTATGGTAGTAGTGATCCCCCGAGGCGCAGCCTGTGAGCACGGGATTTTTCAGTCCCTCCCCCGAGATGATGATGACGTGTCCCCAATTTTAATGCCCCATAATAAAAGTTCTCTTTAGAATTTTTATTACCAATTTAATATTCCTCGCAAATTTTATACTTGGTAAAATCCAGTTCGGTGTGGCCAATAACGCGTTCGGTAGGAGCTTAAATCGATGATTTACACCTAAATTAAAAATACCCATTAAAATATCATTAAAATTCAAAAAGATGCCTTTTAACCCACTTTTAACCACTTTTTGTGACTTTTTAGGCTCTTAGGCCCGCTGGCTGTCAGCTTACCGGAGACCGATGCTACTAGCGGCATCAGGCATGCCGCTGGCAGTATCACCATATCACCGGCGGCATGACCCAAAGCAGGTCCCTGCACAGACAGCCTTTCGGCCACTTTCAGTGGAATTGGTTAAAAAGGTCTCGAAAACCACCCCAATTTGCCTATAAAAACACACCTTAGGCTGAAATTAGGAGGGGGGAGCTGCAATTAGAAGTGAAGGGGCTGAAATTAGGAAGAACAATGGAGAGAAACTTGATTTTAGTGGGATAAGAATTAGATAAGCCAGGAAAAAGGATTCTAATCCATTTTTCCTAGTTTTTCTTCTTTGAACTCTCTGATTGTGAGCTTAAAATCAGTAGGTATTTTCGTTAAAATCAACTTAATAGGATTTAGAGGCTTAAAATTCTTAAATTTACTACTAGATCATCGTTACAAGCTCCCCGGAGGTGTTTCTTTTCAGTTCACGAAGAGGTGGATTCACACTCCCAAGGTAAAATTTCTGAGTCTCATAGCTCTTTGGCATTAATATTACTGATTTATGCTGATTCTTATTGATTTGTGTTCATTTTTGGGTTTTTGATCTTTTTAACTGCTGCCTGCTGCTGTTGCAAGAAATTGAGGTCGCCGGAGACATGTGATGTCACCGGCGGTATCACCCACATCACTAGAGACATCACTAATACCGTTGGTGGCATCACATTCACCAGAGACCTCACCTTCTTGTGGGACCCTTTCTTTATGGTACCCAGAAAGCCATGTAGCCTGCCTACATATTGATATCACCAGCGACATCAATGATGTCGCTGGCGGCATCGGCCATATCGCCAGCGACATCATCTGCCATGTCACCAGCGACATCAACCATGTCGCCAGTGACATCAGCCATGTCTTCAGCGACATGAGCTTCTGGACAGCAGCTTTATTTTCCTTTGTTCCCGGACTAGCTTATTTTCCGAAGCAAGGATACATAGTGCAACGATGGAGGTCCAAAACCTCCTGAAAACAGACCCCACCCCATAACATGTGGCAGTTTCACTAATAATCCGGTTAAAACAACGATCGAGTCTAAAATTCGGTGAAAAATGGAAACTTCCCGCAAACGCCATTCAAATCTCATTTTAGCCATCCAACCGGGCTTTATAATATCGCAAATAAAATATGCCATACCCACGCTAACTCAGGTCTTGTTCGGTGTGCTAACTATACACGATTCGTGAGGTATCTCGTATGACGTGCCAGATCCACGTTAGGCCTTCGGGTATTTTATTTATTGCATAGAAAAATGTACAAGACTTGGAAGCCTTGTAATAATTTTATTTTCGCACTTATTTTTGAAAGGCTGTAAATATTTCATTCATCACTTCAATTGCTTGATAAACGCGAAAACAACACAATAACCGAAAACACAAATAAATAGGATGGATTAAACCGATTAAGAAAGAATGAAGTATCTTAACTTGGCTTAATGAAAAATAGATAACATCATCCGAACTCGGAATCTCTACTTAAGGTATGGTCCAACCACCCGGTGGGAAAATCGTACCAAAATTTCTGGTTGAGCTGAACCAGGTGGCGACTCTGTTTTAAGAATGAGATTTCGATCTCGTATCTTTTGAACATTAAAATATGCAAAACCATTTTTCAATCACATCACTCGCATTCCCCATTATTTTTTAGAGTCCGCCGCGCAAAACGTCGTTCGCTCACACTTTCATTACAGTACATATGACTTGATATTGTAGGTTAGTTGTGATAAGTCAATATTTTAACTGTAGTCATCCCATAATATCAGTCCTGCGAAATTAAAGATATTTTACGTAATAAAAAGAAAAAATATTTCATTGTTGTAACAAATATTGTTAACCACGTGTATATTGCAATATTATTTTTAATTTCTTACAATTAACTTGAATGAATTTGAAATAAACTTATTAAAGTAATAACAGGAAAAATTTAGACAACAATAATTTTAATAAATTTGATATAATAATAATAATAATTATTATTAATATTATAAATATAATTATCGTAATAAATATAAGTGATTATTCAAAATACTAAATAACAATAAACAATGAATATAATGACAAACACTAATTATTAGTTCTGTATTTAATTGAATTATAATTTTTACATTGTATTTTTTTATGTTTTTTCCTCTACCGTAATAGTAATTATTAAATGAATATATTACTGATCTTTTATTTTTTTTAAAAATTGCCGCTTAATGAACACATCACTAATAAAAATTCATCATTATTATTTAATTGTAGTTCAGTATTGAACACATTATATATTACTATTTTTTATTTTTTTACTTTTTAATAATAGTTAATTATTATTTCTTCTTCTTATTTATAATATTTAATTTTGAATTTAACCGAATTATTAGATCTAAAATAAACTTAATTGACTTGAACTGAATGAATTTTTCGGAATTGAAACAAGGTTAGAAAGAACTACTTTTCTTTACAAAATTCAATTGCTATAATGTAATGAATATTAATGAAAGCGCGCTATTTAAATACTTGCTATTATGTTCAAAAATTATTTCAGTAAAAGTAAAAGAATAAGATTAAAAATGAAAAATCAATGTCCCTAAGATTTTAAAAATATATTAGATCAATGTTATTTACTATTTAATTTATAATTGGTTATTAAGAAAATAAAAAATTATGACAAAAAATTTTTATAAGGTCAAAATCATATTTTTAATACAGATTTTAAAAATATATTAGATCAATGTTATTTACTATTTAATTTATATTTGGCTATGAAGAAAATAAAAAATTATGACATAAAATTTTTATAAGGTCAAAATCATTTTTTAATACAATGGGATCCAACATTTTAAGTTGACTATGGTCAAAACATTGACATGTTATATGAAACCTGCAATATCAAGTCATATGTACTATCATAGGAGGTAACATACAAGTTTATGTATGATAGTGTGAAAAATAAAAGTTTATCTATAAAATTAAAACAACATAAATAATTGATGTATTTCGGATGAAATTAACCCACATATATCACCCATACATTAGGCTAATAATTTTATGTCATGCTAGACCAAAATTTATCCATAACATTATGCAATCATTACTCTAGAAATAAAATATACTAAAGACACAAAATTATTTGTATGCGCACAAATAACATTAAGTCTATTTTAGTGCCCAATAAGAGAAATTAGTTAGGGAATACTTGCTAGAATTTGCTCAAACGGATTGAATGTGACTATACAAGTGTGCTTCCTTCTATGGCTCAGAATTATTGCTCTTCGGCTGGATGTAAAGTGACTATACATACTTAATATTGTTAACTATGGTTCATATAACTAACATAACTTAGTCAAGTTTAGCTCTCTTCCAATTTGGTTTAGCTTTATTATTTGGTCAAACTGAAAAAAAAAGTATTATGTTGTTTCACTCATTTATAAGGGAAATTTTTTTTACAAAATGAGGTTTGTGGTTTTAAAAAACTGACAAAAAGAGGATAAAATTTATTTTTTTTTCAAACTGGTGGTATTACAGAATATATTTTAATTAATTCAACATTATCATAATTCAACCTTATTATTTAAAAATTATATGTCACGATTTGAGCAAGTTTCGGATTTTTTTTTATTTTTTTATGATTTTTTAAAATTTATAATCATATTTTAATTAAAAAATATTTGCACTATTAAAAAAATTTTAAAAATTATCAATGTTGTGTATTGAATTTTAATTAACCAATCCCCAAAGTTTTGAATAAAAACAAACAAGATTAGTAGATTACCCATTGTCGTGACATAATCTAATATTGACTTTTTGCTAATTTTTTTAAAACCACAGACTCTATTTTATAAAAAAAAAATTCTCAAACCCCATTTTATAAATGAATAAAATCATAATATACCTTTTTAAAGTCTACTTGCTGTTGTTTCTAAATGTCTAAAAGTAGTCAGCACTAAGCATTGAGGAGCCATATTTTTTATGTAAAAAAATCAGTTTTTGAAAAAATTTCAAACACTTACAAATATCAAAATTATTAATTGGTTATTACTAATTGACTCTTTACAGTTTTTACTTATATTAGTCGCGTTACCTTTATAAGCTAAGATCAACGTATGTATTTTGTCATTAATTAAAAGATTAACTAGGTAATATATTCATTTTTTTTATCAATTGGTGATATGTTCATTTAAACATTGATTAAATATACAATTTTCTGAATCTAAACTGAACAGAATTGTAGTCCAATAGAATAAAAACATGTAATCAAACTATATGCGAATACTAAATTTAATTATTTCAGTACAATATATTTAAAGAAAAAGGAAATAACATTGTTTCTTGAATTTTTTGTTTGAAAATAACAACTCAATCCTTTCTTTCTACCTCTACCTATCCTCCCTCCCCATCTAATATCTATCCCCTTAACCACACATTAATCATACAAAGTAAGTACATATGAAATACAATTAAAGGCACTTATAGAGGTCTAAACCAAGACGAGGTTTAAAGACAACTTCAACAGGATTAACTTTAGGCAATGCAATTCCAAGCCCGCCCTTCATATCAACGGCCAAACCCCCAACAGTCGCCAAATCAAAACCCTGAATCAACCTAGCAAGAGCCAAGTTAACCACTTGCAACCCGAAATTTATGGCCGGGCACGATCTTCTCCCTGAACTGAATGGAATAAGCTCGAAATCCTGACCCCTAACATCAATATCAACATGACTCGTCAGGAACCTTTCAGGTCGAAACTCACCAGGATTCTCCCAAGCCTGAGGGTCGCGGTGTAGTTGCCACAGGTTTACTAAGAGACGAGTTCCCTTAGAAATAAAGTAATTGCCAATGTAACAATCTTCGGTGGCTTCACGGATTCCGGTGAGGGGGCCCGGTGGATATAGGCGTAGGGTTTCTTTGATGATAGCTTGGAGAAATTTCAGATTTTGAATGTCGGATTCGTCGACCCATCTTTGTGTGCCTACTTGCTTGTCAATCTCTTCTTGGGCTGATTTTAGCATATGTCGGTTGTTTAGTAGCAAGGAAAGTGCCCATGTCAATGTCGTTGCTGTGCTTCCAGATCCAGTCAATATCAAAATCTGCATGAAATTATATTTATTGAGAAGTTGGAGAGAAGTTTTTGAATTAATCTTTTAATCTATCTGGCGATGAATTAGTATAAATTATTGACATAGTTCTTAGCAATTATAAAAAGTTGTTTCTTCCACAAAATTGACAAAAAAGATTCTCGATATTAAATTATGTCACGATAATAGATAATTTAATTATTTTTTATTTAAAATTTTATGAATTAGTTAATAAAAATGCAATACACATTATTCATAATATTCATTGCAAATATTTTTTTAATTAAAATATAATGATAAATTTCAAAAACTCATAAAAAATGAAAAAAACTATCTTAAACTTACTAAAACTATAATTTTTAAATAATAAGATTGAATTATAAAAATATAAAATTAATTAAAATATTTTCTATAACATTAGTAGTTTGTACAACATAATATTTTGTAATCCTCTTTTTTATCAATTTTTTTGAAACGACAGACCCCGGTTTATAAAATATAATTTCTCAAACCCCGTTTCGTAAATAGTGAAATCACACAGTATTTTTTTAGTTTTCCTATTTTTTTTTTGTTGTCCTTCTGGTTCACCGGAGTTTTGCTCCGACTACATCCAAATCCTACCAGGGTCGCGCACCTGGCTGTGGTGGGTGAGTCTCAAAATAAAAAATTTTTGCATTCACTAGGACTCGAACTCAAGACCTTACTTAAGCAATACCAAGCCACTTACTACTTGAACCAACTCTTATATGGTTTAGTTTTCCCTATATAATTATTGATATGTACAAGTCAATAGCTATTTTGTATTTAGTTAGCAAAATATTTTGTCGTAAAATTGTTGTCCAGGTCTTTTTTTTTCTCGACTTTTCATGTTGTGGTCTACATACAAATATAAACACTTTCAATTATTGAAGTATCAAATTATCTTTCCTTATTAAAAAAGAAGGCTAACAGGGGACGAGAGAAAAAAAACCCTCTTACTCACTGAGGGTCATGCCATAAGCCTATAATTATCAAACTGATTATCTATTATAAGTTATCACATGAATAGTCTCATTTGCTTTTCCAAATTCATTAAACTGTTTTTCGCCTATTTTTCTAAAAATCACACTCTAAGTAGGAGGACAACAAGTCAAATTCGCTCTAAATATTTCCTTTTTTGATGAAAATGTTCTTTAAGTAATCAAAATTTTTTTTTTTATTATATGTAATTTATTTGATTGAATGCAGATAAGCTTGGCTTGTGAAGACATGATAAAACTCATATCTACATATTTAGAGTTTTAGACCATTACACATATCAATATCTCACTCTACAATTATCTAAATTAACATTAATATGAAGTCATAATCATCCAATTCGTTTATCTCACTAAAACATGAATAGAAGGCCCACAAATTAAGTACACACAGCCATCCTATACCTACCTAAAGATTAAAGCTGATCTAAAGCATTCTTAACTTCACAACTACAATATCAATTTTAGTACGTATGATTATCATCTATTAATAATTCAAATATGATTTGTTACACACGTAACGCCTAATGTATAATGTGCGGGGACCCAAATATAATAATAAAAACCGATCAAATTAACATAAATGTACGTACCATAGTAGTTGCTTTGATGACGGTTTGACGCGAGTGGCCGGACATGACCGCATCCTCCGCGATATTCGAAAGCAAAACATCCATGAAATCAAGAATATTCTCACCATTTAAATTTTCAGATTTTTTTCTTATATGTTCATCAAGCCAACTTTCAATCACTTCATCTAGTTCCTTTGAAGTCTTTTTCATAGCACTAATATGGCCTTGATAATCAACCCATTCAAGCCATGGAATTGCATCAGATAATACAAATGTCCCACTTAAATACAATGCTTCTTCAATACCCTTTTTACACCTCCAAGCTTCACTCTTTTCTTCTCCATATTTACTGCTACAAAACCTCTTCCCAACAATCATCCGAAGGCTAATATTGAACGTTAGCCTATCGAAAAGTTTGCTTATGTTTATGCTCTTTTCGGGATTTTGAACATAAGAATCATACAATTCTTTGAGGAAAATGTTCGTTTCGGATAACCTGATGGGCTTCAGCAATTCGATCCTGTGATTCGAAAATAGCTGAAGTGTAGCGAGTTTTCGCAGGTCCCTCCAATATTGGCCATATGGGGCTAATGCAAGGATTGCATTGTTGTAGCCCAAGTGTTTGCCGGCTGCTATGCTGGCTCTATTGGCAAAGATTCTATCATTTGTAGTGAAGCATTGCTTTATCAGTTCCTGACCGCTTACGATTAGGATTTTGTTGATGCCGAATCTTAGTGCGAATATTGGACCGCACTTATCAGCAAGGGCTCCCAGGATTTTACAGGCGGGTTCTTGGGCGCCTAGAAGATGGAGGTGCCCTAACAAGGGCCAGGCCCCATCTGGCTCGGGAATAGGAATGCCGTTGATTTTTTTGGTTTTGAATTTTTTTAAACCGATTCTCCATATTAAAATATAGAGAATTAAGAAAGTTATTAATTGACTTAAAGATGAGAAAGAGGAATCCATGTTTGTGGAGTAGTGTAAGTTGTGTGTGCAATTTTGTAGGGCTCTTGCATTGCTATAAATAGAAATGCAAAGTGGATTTTTTTTCTTTTTTTTTTTCGTGTTGTACGTGGAAATATAAATGAATGGCTGAAAAATCAACTGGTTCAATAATGCATCAATTGTACCAACCATTTGGACCACCAATATGTGTCATAATGTTATTGTACGTTATTTTACTTAACATGTTTTTGGATCTATTCATTTCTATTCTTGTTTTGAATTTCTAAAGCTCACCATAATACATACAAAATACATTTTTATAAGCTGTAAATTAGAACTTACAAATATGTTTGAACTGAAAGTTGTTAAGGTTTTAATTAGGCAAGAAATATTGAGTTAAGAAAATCAGCAAGAGGTATATTTTTCAAGAACACGAAAGAGTAGCCGTAGAATAGAAACTAGAAACGCATCCCAGTTAGGTTGGTAGTTACTACAGCACTAGCCAGTATTTAAAATTTTGGTAAACCCAATTTTTGGATGAGAACAAGGTTCAAATTCCACTAAATGAAAATATCGTACCTGGATCCGATATTTCAGAAATAATATTCTATGAATTTGTTGAATCAATCTACGAATTCCTGCAAAACAAAGCACTAACTTGGGGGAGATCGGTGTTACCCCGTGGGGACCCTCCGATGCCTAAGTCAGTAAATGGTTCGGAGGAAATAATGTGAAAGTATTTGCGAGAGAGAGTGAGATACCTGAAGTACTGACCTAGGGGCCTATATATAGGCGTAGGAGCTTTCTACTCCTAATGGAATAGGAAGTCCTAATTAGGATGAGTTTAGAACTCTTTATGCTTAGCTAATCCTTGTATCCCAAGCAGGCTAGGATAAGGATAGAGGAGAGAATATAGGGACTAGAGTCAGACCTGGATTCTCCTTACTTATGGGACACGGAAACGCCCTTTAGCCGGTCATGAGCCGTCTCGAGACTATAACCGTTCAAGGCTTCTAATCTTATATGTTCTCCAGCTTGATTTAGATCTAGCCGGCCTCGTGAGTCAGGTTCTTTTAACTTAATTGATACGGCGAGCCACGCGGTTCTCTGTTGACTCGGTCTCTACGGACGAGACGGGCGAGATATATTTTGTAAGTTATCACTAAATACATTTATTGGGAGGGGTGAGGAGCCTTAACTGTTACTAAGCTCCGAACAAGATTATTCCAATGAAAACACTTGTAAATATTACCAAAAAAGAGTTGTATTAATAACAACAAAATTATACTGAACACATAACATAATGTTATAGTATGATGTGCTATCGAAATGAAATATACGCTTTAGACTTGTAGAGTAAAAACTTTTGCTACTCCCTCCGGTTTCAAAAACTAGTCATTTTATATAATTTTCTTCTGCTCATTTTACTTGTCATTCTCTATTTTCAATGTAAATTTTTACTTCATTCTCCCTATTATACCCTTATTAATTTTAGCTCAATTCCAATACACATATTCTCACTGGGTTGCCCGCTTGCAAGTCAATTGTTAAATAAATATTATTTTGATGGAACGAGGATTGTATATGATTAAAGATAAGTACAACCGTAATTGAATGTGGACAAGTATTAAGTCAATTCTCCATACTTGTCGAAGAATTACCTACCTTAACTAGCATATGTGCTTTACATCAATTCTCCACATTCTTAAAATTTGTCCACATTCAATTGAATTTACCGAGTGAGAGGGAAAAGGCAAGCGGGCAACCCCACCACCGTCAAAAACCCTCCTGTAGGCTCGTTTTATTAAAGAAAAGAAAAAATACAAAAAAGTAAAAAAAGTTAAACAACCATAATGGCAGAAAACAAAAAACTATCAACTAGAAGAAAACTTTTCTGGAGGTTTGCGCCATCGTTTAGCTAGCTCCCTGTGCTCTAGGTTGGTCTATTCTTTGGCCGCGACCGACACCCTTTGTTTCCTTAGGAGTTGGATATTGTCTCCCTCATCCATCTCACGCCAAAATCTGTCGTCACCTGAAGAGAACGAAAAACATTGCCTAACAGGTGTAAACTGCTTTGCCTTGTTTTTCATTTTTACCTATTCTCATTCCACATAATCTGCCCAAGAGCATGGGACACCTTTCTCAGGCTGTGAATAATCTGAATCAAAGTCCTCTTGTTCAACCTCATCCGAAGCATTCGTGAAGTGATTAGGATCCTTAGAAACTTCGATAATATAGCTATCAATCGGCTTACGAACTTCAGTTTCCCTATCGCTGAGATCCATAATTAAGTTAATTGTCTCCAAAGTATTAATTAGGTCATTCCCAATCTCAGATGTTTTAACCGAAATGGGTCCCAAATTATTCGTAAGAGCATTCCCTAATTCAGAACTCTGAGGATTATCCAACTCTTAAACCGAATTAGAATTTCCCGGCTCCTTTCCAAAAACCTCATTAGCCACAGCCTCAATCGCCGCAGTAGCTGCAGCCTCAATCTCCTCAATAACCACTGCCTCATTCTCAACTTTGTCAACATTCACAATAGGGGCAACCCTAGATGCTGTAGGTTTATCCACCCTCCCAGGGGTAGCCTAAACCTACTTACCACTCAGTTTTCTCTCATGCGGCTTAGCCACCATGCCATCTGTCTTCTGGTTATCCTTCTTGTTACGCCTACAATCGTGCCAAGAATGATCAATCCTAGAAAATATTTTGCAAAATTTAGGGATATTTTCATTAAATAGACATCAATGAGAACTCGAGCAAAGTGGCCAAAATTACCCTCAATCTTAGCTTTATCCACCCTAATGAAATTGCCAATACCTTTGGCTATACAAGCCAAAATCGATGAACCCAATATTCCCAGGGCAAATCATGCATCTGAATCCATTCAAGGGCCTTTGTTGTTTTTTCATCTGCCGGAATGAATACTGGTTACCATGGTTGAACCCTAAAAGTTCCCGGCTTAAGCCCAACGATCCTCCTATCGAAAATTTTATTCCTTAGGAATTGGAAAATCGAGGAGAATATGATAGTATCCCCACCCTAGAGAGATAAGACGCCAAGATTCTGATATGCACCAAATCTTGGTTAACGCATCTTTTAACGAAGCAAGCTTATAAGGTGTATCACTCAATTGAAGAACCAATCGCCCAATTAGCGAATTAGCGCACATAGCAACCCTCTTATCATAAAGAGATTGTGGAATCTCTATAGAGGTGAATCCACCTTCATTCACTATTTCAGCAGCTGCCGTGGTAGCATGATCAATTGGCGAAGGAATAATAGAATTACCTCCAACAATAGCGGCATAAGAAGATTTCATAGGATTTAGGGTTTTGCGTCTTCTTCAAGTCCGCAGTTTCTTTGAGAAATCCATCATAGCTAAAGACGCAATATTGATGTCATGAATAGTGATCGTCGTCGTTCGTTTGGAAGTTCCGACAGGATCGGCGGCAGAACAATCCACCTTTATTATTGGAAAATTGTTAAAAATATACTATTTAAATTTCATATTTACATCTTTATTTTTTATTTATTTTTTACACTCTCTAACCAATTTTAAGTTTCCATTATCAAGGAATATGCTCCACCACTATTCACGCTACTATTCACGTACTATTCATTGTTTCATCTTATTTTGACATTATCTTCCAAACCGCTCATTTTTTTACAGGTCGCTTTAGAGTTTTTTGTTCGTCTCATTTTTATCTTCGAAATGTCATCCATTGTGATATACTTTTTCGAAACTTTTTTTCGGTTGTTCAATATCTGGTAAGTAACTGGTAGATACCTGTTAAGAATCGTATTTCCATATGTTTGAATTTTTGTTTTTAATTCAACAGAATATGCTAATTATTTGGTAAGTATCTAGTAGGTAACTGGTAAGAATCATATTTTCATATGTTTTTAATCTCTGTTTTTAATTCAATAAAATCTGGTAGGTATCTGGTAAGTAACTGGTAGGTAACTAGAAAGAATCGTATTTTCATATGTTTTCAATCTCTGTTTTTAATTCAACAGAATTCGGTAGGTATCTGGTAAGTACCTAGTAAGTATCTGGTCGAATGCTAGTAAATATATGAAATATGGTAGAAGTATGTTACAAACATAAATTTGATGGATTGAATAAATTTTCAATGAAATATCAGATTTCTATCAAGTTCTTGCCAAATATCGAATAGCTGAAATTTTTTTTCAAAAAAGTATATCACAATGAATGACGTTTTGAAGATAGACATGAGACGAACAAAAAACTCTGAAGCGGCATGTAAAAAAATGAACAGTTTAACAGATAATAGCAAAATAAGATGAGAAATTAAAAAATTATGAATAGTGCGTGAATAGTGCACGTGAAGAGTGCACGTGAACAGTGGAGATGTAACGACCTGAAATTTTAAATTTTACTTAATAAATTATTATGGTATTAAAATATCATGAAAATTATTTTTGTAATTATTATTGTTATTGGATATAAGGCATGAAGAAATAAGAGTTAATTAAGTAAGAAGGATGACTCAGGCATTTAATTAATTGTCAAAGGGCATTATTGGAAAAAAAAACAAAATCCTATACGTATCCCTTCATCCCCTTCAACCCATTCATTTTCATTTCCTTCTCCTTCTCCATTTCTTCCTTTCCATTATCCAAAAATTTCCCTAATCTAAAAACTTCCGATTTCTTCGATTCAACTTCAAATTCTTGTTAGAAATCGATCCTTAAGTCCTCTATCATCATCAATTTTAGTGAATCAAGACTAGAAGAGGAGGATTTCAGATTTTCAGATTTAAATGAATAGTAACCCGAATTTGAGGTGAGTGATTTTCAATGAAATTAAAGCTTAATTAGTAGAATTCATGGTAGATTAAGCATATTTATGGTATTAGGAAGTTTATTTATACAATATCTTGATAGAATTACGTATGACTGCTGTAGAGGAAGCTAGTGCAAGCAAATCAAAGGCAAAAGAGGTAGAAGAGAGCTAGAAAGAGCTTAGAAAAAAAGGTTTGTGTCTCAAATTTCGATTTAGCGGTTTTTCGGAAAATTTTCCAGATTTGTATCCCTGTTTTGTTTTAATGTTTTCGCTTGTTATATAAATCTGATTTGAATGATTCCTAATTCTATTGATATCTACAGAAAGTAAGAAATATATGTTCAGAAGAAACCTTATTGAATTTCGTTCATTTTCAATGTAAAATTTTCGTTTGAAGTTGAGTCATGAAATCTGTTTTCGGAAAATCTCAGCTTTGTATACTGTTTAGTATTTTGATCATAACTTTGGTTATACAATTTGGATTTCCGTGATTCTGGTGGCTTTGGAAAGCTGAGACATGTGGCTAATTGTGTTTAGAGGAAATTTCTTCGATTGGATGATGTTTTGATAGTGAAAAATGCAAGGGAACTCAGGTCATAAAATCTGGAAATTTCTGAAAAGTATGAATATTGATTTTATTGAGTTTTAATTGAAGTTTGATGCTTTAAAATTTGGGCTTTGAACTTCTTAATTACTGAAGTTATGTTAAATTGTGATTAATAGTTTATACTAGAATTTTTAGGATGTTACTTTGATTTATTGCCTTTATTAAATGAGTAGAATACGGGTGAGGGTAGATTGGCGCCAATAAAGGGGGTACAGTACTGTACAAACAATTGAAGCTTTGGCTTCGGGCTTTGGCCAATATTCTGATATAAATATATTGATATTGAAGCTTCAGCTTCGGGCTTGACCGATATATTGATTTTGAAGCTTCAGCTTCGGGCTTGACTGATATATTAATTTTGAAGCTTCAGCTTCGGGCTTGACCGATACATTGATATTGAAGCTTTGGCTTCGGGCTTGTCCGCTCCCGTATCCATTTTACCGTTATTCAGGACTTGTTTACTTTGGGCAATATATGGTTAAAGTGTTTGGAAAAATTGGATATAAATTTGATTGTACTTTGAAAGGATTACTATATAAGTTTTGTGATTTGGTTTTATAAAGTTATTGTATTTCTTTTATGTACACCACTAAGCAAATTGCTTAGCATGTAGTTTATTTTCTACACGCAGATACTGAAGATTTGTAGATAGCCTTGACCAAAGTGGTATAAGTGGATCAGCTTGAAGAGCAAATAAGAAAAGACTCAAGGTGGATTTGTATTTTAATGTAATATTACGGTTTGTAGAATAATGACATGTACTAGATAATGTGAGAAATGTAAAGTGGTATTGAAAAATATTTGGAGAATAATTTGGAGTTTGAAACGCTATATTTATATTTGTACATACATAATTTATAAGTATTGAACTCTATATTGTATAGTAGAGTTGTTTATTGGGTGATTATAGTTACTGTGGCACTCCTTATAAAGGGGGTGTTACATTTGTTGGTATCAGAGCGAGGTTTAGGCGATTCTAGGACTAGATGTACATGCCATTTAGGATATAAATATGTTATGCTAGTTGTTTGATCGACTTTGGTCCAATTTTCAAGAATATGTAATGGCTAGTAGTAGTCACAACCAGAGTGAGGAAGAGGATGCTGAGAGTACAGTCCGTATTAGACAAGGGGATGAACAAAGACATGAACCTCCACCAGTTCATGGCTTTCCCGAACAACCTACTCCAGCACAAGCTGTTTTACTTTAGCATATGACTACTGAAATAATCACACAAGTACTTCAAAAGATACAAATCCCTCAAGTTTCTGTAGTACCTTACATTGGAAGAAGAGAGGAGAGAACTCCTCCTGAAAGAATCAAGAAGCTTCCGGCTGATGACTTCAAAGGGGACACAGTGAATCCAGCATTTACAGAAGATTGGCTTGATCATACTAAATGGTGTATGACTAGGCTTCATTTTACAGATGAAGAGAGATTAGACTGTGTGCATGGTCTACTCAAAGAACAAGCTAGGAGGTGGTGGGATAATATTGTGAGAGAAAGGCGACTCGGAGAAATCACCTGGGGTCTTTTCTTGGAACACTTTGACAAAAACTACGTTAGTGAATGATTCAAAGATGAGCAGAGGAAATTGTTCTTGTCTTTGAGATAGGGACGAATGACTGTATTAGAATATGAAATTCAATTCCTCAAACTTAAGAGGTATGCTCGTGATATCGTTGACAGTGAAGTAAAGCGATGTAAGAGATTCGAGGATGGGCTGAATGATGAAATTAGAGTGCATTTACTTGCACAAAGGATTATGGTGTTCAATGACTTGGTTGATGCTGCTACGGGCATTGAGAAGATCATTTCAGATAGGCAACAAAGAATGGCTAAAAGATCTGAATTTCAAAAGGGGTTGCAGGGTCCAACTAGTTCAGAATCTTCAAGTAAGAAACATAAGGGAACATCAGAACAAACACAATCTAATTTTAGAGGGTTTTCACCGAGATAAACCATAAGTATGAGGTCAGCGGCTAGTATACCTTCAGGTCAAGGCAAAGGAAATATTCCACAATGTTCTAATTATGGAAGGATGCATACAAGGGAATGTTGGGAAAAAGGTAGAGTCTGCTTTAAATATGGCTCAAGGGAATATTTGATTGCTAATTATCCTCAAAGACAAATAAGTACATCTGCACCTGCAGTAGTTCCTACTCCTATAATGCAAGGTGGAAGAGGAAAGGGAAGAGGAAATGCTAGTGAGGCAAGTGGACATAATATGGCTCAACAAGCACCATAGAGTGGTAGACCGGGAGGAATGGCACGAAGTTATGCAATCCGAGGGCCTGAGACTCGGGAATCTACTGAAGTTATTATCGGTAAATTTTCATTCTTTAATCACGATGTTTATACTTTGATAGATCCCGGTTCATCTCATTCATATATATGTACTGCATTAGCACAAGAGAAAGGGTTGCATGTAGAAGAATTAGGAGAAAATATTGAAGTGACTAATCCTTTAGGAAATAATGTGATAGTAAAAAAAGTGTATATGAATTGCCCTATTATGATTCAACATCAAATTTTCTATGCATATTTAATTGAGTTACCTTTCCGAGATTATGATGTTATCTTGGGAATGGATTTGTTATCGGAACATCGAGCTGTGGTGGATTGCAAAAACAAAAGAATGTCACCTCAAGTTTCTGATGGAGAAGAAATAGTTATTGTGGGTGAAAGATCAGATTACCTCTGTAACATAATTTCTTTTACGAAAACTAAAAGGTTGGTTTGGAAGGGATGTCATGCCTACCTAATCTATGCTCTAGAATTGAAGGAAGGTGAGTTAGAATTGCAGAATATTCCTACGGTATGTGATTTTCCTGATGTATTTCCAAAATAACTACCGAGGTTGCCACAAGAAAGAGAGGTAGAATTCGCAATTGATGTATTGCCGGATACCGTACCAGTATCTAAGGCATCATACAAAATGGCTCCTGCTAAACTGAAAGAGTTGAAGATCTAGTTACAAGAATTGTTAGACAAAGGATTCATACGCCTGAGTATATCCCCGTGGGGTGCACCAGTGTTGTTTGTTAAGAAGAAAGATGGGTCACTCCGATTATGTATTGATTACCGGGAGTTGAATAAATTGACAGTCAAGAACAAGTATCCATTGCCAAGGATTGAAGACTTATTTGATCAACTCAAGGGTGCCAAATACTTCTCCAAGATTGATTTGAGATCGGGCTACTATCCGATGAGAGTGAAAGATGATGATATTGCAAAGACGGCTTTCCGAACTAGATATGTGCACTATGAATTTTTGGTGATGCCATTTGGTCTAACTAATACACCAGCAGCATTTATGGACCTTATAAACCGTGTCTTTTACTTATATTTAGACAGGTTTGTAGTGGTTTTCATTGGATACATTTTAGTGTATTCTAAGTCACGGGAAGAGCATGATCAACATTTACGGATAGTCTTCCAAACTTTGAGGGAAAATAAATTATATGCCAAACATAGCAAATATGAGTTTGGGCTTGAAGAAGTTTTTTTCTTAGGCCATGTTGTTTCTACAGAAGAAATTAAAGTGGATCCTAAAAAGATAGAAGTTGTTGTAGAATGGAAACCACCAAAGAACCCTACAGAAGTCAGAAGTTTCCTTGGCTTAGCAGGGTATTATAGAAGATTTGTGAAGGGATTTTCAGTCATTGCTACCCCACTGACGAAACTACTTCAGAAGAATGCAAAATTTGAGTGGAATGACAAGTGCCAAGAAAGTTTTGAGAAATTAAAGGCGATGTTAACTAAAGCACCCATCCTTACCCAATCAGAGCCTGAAAAAGACTTTGTAATCTATAGTGATGCTTCACATAGTGGTCTTGGGTGTGTTTCGATGCAAGAAGGGAAAGTGATTGCCTATGCTTCGAGGCAATTGAAGAATCATGAAAGGAATTATCCTACTCGTGATTTGGAAATGGCTGCAATAGTCTTTGCCTTAAAAATTTGGCGACACTATCTTTATAGAGAAAAATATTATATTTATACAGATCACAAAAGCTTGAAATATTTACCAAAACAGAAGGAGTTGAATTTAAGGCAGAGAAGGTGGATGGAATTCATTAAAGATTACGATTGTCTTATTGACTACCATCCAAGAAAGGCTAAAGTAGTGGTGGATGCTCTCAGTAGAAAGATAATGATGGCACTAAGGGCTATGAATACAGGGTTAGCTCTTACCAGTGGTGGAGCCTTAATTATAGAATTGAAGATTCAACCTGTACTACTACAAGAGGTTAAGCAAGCATAAAATGAAGATGATGAATTGAAGGTCATTTGAGCAAGGACACAAGTGGGTATCGTAGACAACTATATGGTTCGAGAAGATGGGTGTCTATGTTTTAAAGATAGACTATGTATGCAAAACAATGAAGAATTAAAGAAGACAATCTTGCATGAGGCTTATAGTAGTCCTTATGCGATGCATCCTGGAGCAAATAAGATGTACCAAAACTTGAAGAGCCATTATTGGTGGAATGGGACAAAGAAAGACATTACTAACTATATTGCTCAATGTCTAACTTGTCAACAGGTGAAAGCTGAACATCAAGTTCCTTCTGGATTGTTGCAACCAATAACAATTCTAGAATGGAAATGGGAAAGAATCATAATAGACTTTGTGACATCTTTACCACTTACACAGAAGAAACATGATGCAGTGTGGGTTGTTGTAGATAGATTGACAAAGTCTGCCCACTTTCTTCCAGTTAGGATGGATTATTCACTTGATAAGTTGGCTTAGTTATATGTAGATTAGATAGTGCAACTACACAGAGTGCCTATTTCAATCATTTCTGACCGAGATCCAAGATTTACTTCGAGATTTTGGAAGAAGTTGTAAGAAGCCTTAGGTAGTAAACTTTATTTCAGTACTTCATTTCATCCTCGAACAGATGGTCAATCTGAAAGAGTAATTCAGGTGTTAGAAGACATGATGAGAAGTTATATCTTTGAATTTAAGGAGAGTTGGGATAAGTATTTGTCCATTAGAGTTTGCCTATAATAACAGCTATCAGTCAAGCATACAAATGGCGCCATATGAAGCATTGTATGGAAGAAAATGTCGAACTCGATTACATTAGACCGAACTTAGTGAAAACAAGATTGTGGGAGTGGATTTGATTCAGGAGACAAAAGAGAAGGTAAAGCTTATTCAAGAAATATTGATGGCTGCATCGGATAGACAAAAATCTTATGCTGATCTAAAAAGAAAAGACATTACTTATGAAGTGGGGGATAAAGTATTTCTCAAAGTATCTCCTTGGAAGAAAGTCCTGCGATTTGGCAAGAAAGGCAAGCTCAGTCCGAGATTCAATGCCCCATATGAGGTTATAGAGAAGGTTGGACCGGTAGCTTATCGGTTGGCACTACCCCCGACACTCGATAAAATTCATAATGTGTTCCATGTGTCGATGTTAAGGAGATACAGATCAGATCCATCACATATCTTATCTCCTGTTGTTGTAGAGATCGAACCCGACCTGACGTATGGAGAGGAACCGATACAAATCTTAGCGAGAGAAGTTAAACTATTGAGAAACAAGTCTATGCCATTGGTAAAAGTACTTTGGAGGAATCATAAGATTGAAGAAGCAACTTGGGAACCAGAGGATACAATGAAAACTCAATATCTGCAACTGTTTTCAGGTAATTTTCGAGGATGAAAATTCATAAGTGGGGGAGAATTGTAACGACCTGAAATTTCAAATTTTACTTAATAAATTATTATGGTATTAAAATATCATGGAAATTATTTTTGCAGTTATTATTATTATGTTGGATATAAGGCATGAAGAAATAAGAGTTAATTAAGTAAGAGGGATAACTTAGGCATTTAATTAATTGTTAAAGGGCATTATTGAAAAAAAATCAAAATAAAATCCTATACGTATCCCTTCTTCCCCTTCAACCCATTCATTTTCATTTCCTTCTCCTTCTCCATTTCTTCCTTTCCATTATCCAAAAATTTCCTAATCTAAAAACTTCCGATTTCTTCGTTTTAACTTCAAATTCTTGTTAGAAAGCGATCTTTAAGCCCTCTATCATCATCAATTTCAGTGAATCAAGACTAAAAGAGGAGGATTTCAGATTTTAAGATTCGTGTGAATAGTAATCCGAATTTGAGGTGAGTGATTTTTGATGAAATTAAAGCTTAATTAGTAGAATTCATGGCAGATTAAGCATATTTATGGTATTAGGAAGTTTATTTATACAATATCTTGACAGAATTATATATGGCTGTTGTAGAGGAAGCTAGTGCAAGCAAATCAAAGGCAAAACAGGTAGAAGAGAGCTAGAAAGAGCTTAGAAAAAAAAGGTTTGTGTCTCAAATTTCGATTTATCGGTTTTTTGGAAAAAATTTCAGATTTGTATCCCTGTTTTGTCTTAATGTTTTCTCTTGTTATATAAATCCAATTTGAATGATTCTTGATTCTATTGATATCTACAGAAAGTAAGAAATATATGTTCAGAAGAAACCTTGTTCAATTTCGTTCGTTTTTAATGTGAAATTTTCGTTTGAAGTTGAGTCATGAAATCTGTTTTCGAAAAATCTCAGCTTTGTATACTGTTTAGTATTTTGATCATAACTTTGGTTATACAATTTGGATTTCCATGATTCTGGTGGCTTTGGAAAGCTGAGACATGTGGCTAATTGTGTTTAGAAGAACATTCTTCAATTGGATGAGGTTTTGATAGTGAAAAATGCAAGGGAAGTCAGGTCACAAAATCTGGAAATTTCTGAAAAGTATAAATATTTATTTTATTGAGTTTTAATTGAAGTTTGATGCTTTAAAATTTGGGATTTGAATTTTTTAATTACTAAAGTTATGTTGAATTATGATTGATAGTTTATACTGGAATTTTTAAGATGTTACTTTGATTTATTGCCCTTATTAAACGAGTAGAATACGGATCAGGGTAGATTGGCGCCAATAAAGGGGGATACAGTACTGTACAAACAATTGAAGCTTTGGCTTTGGGCTTTGGCCGATATATATATATATATATATATATATATATATATATATATATATATATATATATATATATATATATATATATATATATATATATATATATATATATATATATTGAAGCTTCGGCTTCGTGCTTGACCGACATATTGATTTTGAAGCTTCGGCTACGGGCTTGACCGATATATTGATTTTGAAGCTTCGGCTTCGGGCTTGACCGATACATTGATATTGAAGCTTCGGCTTCGGGCTTGTCTGCTCCCGTATCCATTTTACCGTTATTCAGGACTTGTTTACTTTGAGCAATATATGGTTAAAGTGTTTGGAAAAATTGGATATAAATTTGATTGTACTTTGAAAGGATTACTATATAAGTTTTGTGATTTGGTTTTATAAAGTTGTTGTATTTCTTTTATGTACACCACTAAGCAAATTGCTTAGCAAATTGCTTAGCGTGTAGTTTATTTTCTACACGCAGATACTGAAGATATGTAGATAGCCTTGACTAAAGTGGTATAAGTGGATCAACTTAAAGAGCAAATAAGAAAAGACTCAAGTTGGATTTGTATTTTAATATAATATTATGGTTTGTAGAATAATGGCATGTACTAGATAATGGGAGAAATGTAAAGTGGTATTGAGAAATATTTGGAGAATAATTTGGAGTTTGAAATGCTATATTTATATTTGTACATATGTAATCTATATGTATTGAACTCTATATAGTGGAGTAGAGTTGTTTATTGGGTGATTATAGTGACTGTGACACTCTCAATAAAGGGGGTATTACAGGAGAGCATGGGTACAACGTACAACTTTAATTTTGAAACTTGTTTGGTTAGAGAAAGTCATGACTCAAATATTGGGATGAAATAAAACATTATTTTTGGTACATATTTATAAAATGCCCTTTATTATGCACCTTTGAAATAAAAATCTATTTTACAAGCTATATGTCTTCATGCCTAGCACAACCCGCTTTCTTTTTATCTCAAATATTTAAAACCGGGACTTTTTAGTTAAAGCACCTACAAAAACAACAACATTGCCCCAACGCCTAACGATGTTCCCGCACGAGCGAGTTATGGGTGGTCAGTTGTTCGTAGCCTTGTCCCCACAAATATTTAAAACCGGGACTTTTTAGTTAAAGCACCTACAAAAACAACAACATTGCCCCAACGCCTAACGATGTTCCCGCACGAGCGAGTTATGGGTGGTCAGTTGTTCGTAGCCTTGTCCCCGTAATTACGGGGAGGTTGTTTTCAATGACCCTGAAGTGGAGTTGCAATGGTTGTCTGTGACTTCACAATACAATAAGCTCATACAGTTTAACGAGTCATCCATTATAATCTAAAGCCAAAGAATGGTAAATCTTTGGACCCATCAAAATAATAGATGTTTTAGTTGAAGCACTTATTCATAGTAATATTATCAATTAAACTAATATGCATGTGATCTAAAAATATATATTTTGAAGAGGAATACTAAAATAGGTCAGGTTCTCCTAGACTTATTATCGATGAACTGAATCGAATTATTTCACCTAAATTGTACAAATCTTAATTTATTGGAATTGATGGGCGAACAAATATCTCACATTCATTAGAAAAATGAGAAGTTTTTTAGGGTTAAGTCCAAGAGTAAATCTCTAAGGAGTTAAATCCAAAGTGAACAATCTAGTGCATATATCAATCGATAGTAACCTCATACCGCAACAGCTTAAATTTACATTGGACATAAATTAATTGACTATGAATTAAACTGAAATAAAGTTATTCGTTTTTTAACTTATATTAAGTGATCTTTGAGATGAGTAGAGTTGCGTGTGAATGTGTTGGTGCTCCCAGTCACATGTAGTCTATTCACAGTGCTAAAGAAATATCTTTCTTGTCTGTATTATAATTTATTGTATAGGACAGATAAAATGAATGGTTGGTTTCTATAGCCACATAGCTAGTGGCTGCAAACACATTGGAATTCTTTTGGTTTATATTCACACAAAAGAACTTGAATATCTACAAGATGAACAGATACAATTGACTATTTTTTTATTTGACACATGTATTTACACTTGTCTATGGATCCTGGTAGTCATTAGTCAATCAGCCCTCTCATATTTCCCATTATAAATTATAACGACCTTATTTTCAGAAAGAAAATGTAGCTTAGGAAAATGGTTCAAACTATGGCATATTTTAGAAGTGGAAAATCTTTGAAATGAGTGGCAAAATATTTGTTATTATATTTTGCGGTTTGGAGGCTTTCCAGTAATTTATTACACGCCCTTAAAACATATTAGCGGTAGATAAGAAATTGAAATTTAAAGTTTTCTGAACTATTATGAGTCACGACTGCACATACTGATCAAGATCGTGACAAAGATATATTCACAATAGCAACTATCCAAATCACAACCGTGCGGGGCTTTAGAATGTCATCACTCAAAAACTCATGATCATGGCATGCATCCAAAATTTTAGCAACGAATACTTACAACCATGACATGGTGTCAAGGTTGTAAGTTTTGAAGATATATAGGACTTTTTTATTATTTTGTGCTAATTCTTTAACTATTAATTAGGTTTGATTCTTATAATCAATAAAACTTATAAAATTTTGTTTAACCACTCTAAGTTGTAGTTATACAAAGGGTTTGAAGGAAAAAATAAAATTACAATTGCGCGTTTATGTAATTTCTGAAATCACTTCAAGTCAAATAATTGGGAATTAAAATTGATAATACCTTGCTCATATATACGATTGTTTCTTTTGCAGAATTACAAATCGATCATTCATTAGTCGGATGAATATAAACCGGTAGTTTTGAGCCTTTGAGACATTCGTCAACTAAATATCTTTATGTTATAAAGAGATTACGTTTTCTCTTGACGGGTTGAAAAGGAAAATATATGTGATTAAGAAAGGAAACTTCTTTTCTTTTGACTTTTTATTTTAGAAGTATGAACATTTAATTTTTGGGGAGACTGTGGCTCGAATGCAAGACCCATAGCTTCTTTCTTCACTTTGGAGGAAGTTGTGGCCACTAAACCATGTCTAGTGGTTTTTCTTTCAACTTTTAAACCACTTATAAGTTATTAAATAAGTAATGAGAAACACACCATGTAAGTGCTTTTAAGCTAAAAACAACTTATAATCTTGTTTGACCAGCTTATGAGCTTTGAGAAACACATTCTTTGTATATTGGGGACCTAACCATATAATATCCTTATATATTATCAAATTGGAACTGTTGTGACGGGTATATTGGCCCTTGTTTTTTGGCAAAGCCCATCAAAGAGCTCAAGATCAAGCCCATTTCCTTATTACCCGACGAGATTTTGTTTATGCATTTTACCTAAGCCTAAAACGCAGTGTTTTGGAAAGCCTATCCTATATAAGCTCTAACCCTAACTTTTCTCAGCTAATCCCTAATCTCTCTTCTTCTTTTGCTACTCACTTTTCTCTCTGAACACCTATCTCTCTCCTTCGTCTGATTTCTCCTTCTTTGATCATGCGATGGTGGTTCAGTCTTTTAAGGCAGTTATCATGTTATCGTTGGAGTTCTGTTCTATATATTAAGGTTATTCAGAAGAAGGGAAAAGAAGAAGCAAGCTTTCAAGGGATTAGGTTGTTTCTCTCTGTTTCTGTGTTTAAGATCTTAGAGCTTTACTTTCTCGCAGAGATTAAATCTGTATTTTGTAACTTGCTTGAGTTCTTTGGATTTTCTTGGCCTGTATTGGATTGTTTGTTCTTTGCTTGGTCTTTAGCGCCATCATCAATAAAATTGCTCTACTCCTTCACCCATGGATTGCCTCCCCCCGTCACTGGGCAGCAAAGAATACCACGTAAAAATTGATCGTGTTTTTTCCTTTTATCGCAATTTCATTTTTCTGTTCTTGCACGTTTAGTTTTCAGATCTTTTGGGTTCTCAAGCCATAGATTCTGGAGTTTTAATTGTAACAATTGGTATTAAAGCCTGTTTGGCTTCGATCTAGGGTTGCATGCAAGTTATTTTCTCGTATTGATTCTGTTTTCTTTTCGTTAAGGCGAATCTAGGGTTTATGAAAACATGCATTTATCTTTTCTTAATGTTTTGATATTTCAGTGTTATTGCATGTTCTCAGTTCTTTCTCAAATTAGTACTATTTTGAATCTTTCTTGAAGTAGTTTATCTCTCACAATCTAATTTTTTGTTTCTCTTTGCTAGAAAAATCGATCCTGAATCAAACTCGAAATTATTACCAAGATTCATCTAATCACGGCTCCAAAGGTATTCTAGAAATTACTGAGAATAAATCAATTCGAGAAAAATTAATAAATAAATGATATTGCTCTATAAATCATCACTGTATGTTTTCTTTACTTTACTTCCGTTAAATTGTAAGTTTTCTTTATCTGTGTTGTGCTTTGTGTTAAATTGCTATCTTGTTTTTATATGTTCCTGTCAATCTCTGATTTCTTATATTATTCATTGCTTCTGTAAGTCTTGAATCCTATTGAGGTTGGGAACCTTTAAGACTGCAATTTCTTTGGTTGATTGTTTCTTTATTTTACTTTGTTGCAAATTGTTGAAGTTCGTTTTGAAATATAAAGTTAAATTGACTGTTTTAAATCTATCCTTGTTTTTGTGTCTAGGTCTGTCTCCTTTCTTTACTGAGATTAGAATTCATAGACTTGATAGATCTTTAGGTCTTTCGTTATATCTCTTCATTTCACATTTTTTACTTGTCTTTTCTATCCTTATTTGTTTAATCATGTCTATTGCTAAAATAACAATTGAGAAATTTGATGGTAAAGGTGATATTCAATGAAAGAAAAGTTAATGGTTGTTTTAATGCAATTAAAGTGTCATAAGGCTCTTGGAGGCAAGACAAAGAGGAAGCTACGCATACTACCTACTCAGTTGTGATTTTAAATTTAATTGATAATGTTCTTAGGAGGGTCAGGGGTCATAAAACTGTTGCTGCTATTATAACTAAATTAGACAGTCTGTATACGACAACCAATACTACTAAAATTGCTTTTTTGAAAGAACAATTGTTTTCTTTTAAAATGAATCCTAATAAGAACATTGATGATAACTATGATGAGTTTTAAAAACTCATCATAGAATTGTCTGGTGCTGAAATTGAAATTCCAAAAGATGATAAGGCTATTCTACTTCTGAATTCTATTCCAGAAAAGTTCAAAGGCTTGAAGGAAGCCCTGAAATATAGAAGAGAGGATTTAGAAGTAGATGATATTATTTCAACTCTTAAGATGAAAGAACTTGAAATAAAGTCTGAGTCTAAAACCAAGAGTCAAAATGGTGAAGGTTTGTTTGCTAAAGGTAAGAAAAATGGTAAGGGAAAGTCCAAATCTAAGGGTAAGTCTAATCGGACAACTTTAAACAGTAATCAAGGTAGTAACACTTATCCTAATGTGTCTAACAATTCTACAGGTGAGTCTAGTAAACCTAGGAAGGAATACAATTACTATTACTGTAATAAGAAAGGACACACCAAGAAATTTTGTAGACTTAGGATAAGTGGTCAACCCTCACCAAATGAAAATCAAAACACTTGAGCTATTAACACTATAACTGAGTCTGATGCTATAGAGGCTCTCACAGTCAGTCAAGACAGTAAGTCTGATTCCTAGATCCTTGATTCAGGGTGCACTTTTCACATTACCCCTAGAAAGGAATGGTTTTCTGTATATACTCCTTTCAAAGAGGGTAAAGTGTTAATGGGCAATGACACCGCCTGTGAAATTCTAGGTATTGGTAATATACAATTTAAGTGTGAAGATAGGAGTAAAATTATGTTAGACATGTTCCTAAAATTAAAAGCAATTTGATTTCTTTAAGTTACCTTGACAGTAAGGTCTTAAAGTTTAATGCTCAAGGTGGAGTCCTTGATATTATTAAAAATGGTAATTATCTTTTAAAAGGAAATTGTTTAATGGTTTGTATTATCTTGTTGGTTTTGTGTTTGTTAGCTCCTGTGATGTTTTGACTCAATCTGATAAAACTAAACTTTGGCATAAAAGACTTGGTCATATAGGTGAAAAAGGTTTGAAAATTTTAAAGAATAATGAAACCTTGAAGTTGTCTAAGTTTACTGATATGTTGCCCTGTGATGTCTGTGCTATGGGCAAGGCTCATAGACAGAGTTTCAAATCTACTGATTGTGTTTCTAAAGTACCTTTAGAATACATTCATGGTGATCTTTGGGGATCTCCTAATGTCCCATCTTGTCTGTCTAATTCCCATTATTTTGTTACTTTTATAGATAACTTTTCAAGAAAAATTTGGATCTATTTTTTAAAGAACAAAACTGATGTGTTTGATAAATTCTTAGATTGGAAATTATTAGTTAAAAATCAGGTGAACTATAAAGTTAAAACCTTAAGGACTGATAATGGCTTAGAATTTATTAACACTCAATTTAATAGTTTTTGTGAAGTTAATGGGATAATTAGACATAGAACATGTACTTATACTCCTCAACAGAATGGGGTTACTGAAAGGTATAATAGGACCATTCTAAACAAGGTTAGATGCCTTCTGTTAGAATCTCACCTTGATCACTGTTTTTAGGCTGAAGTAGCAGCCACATCTTGTTACCTTATCAATAGGACACCTAGCTTTGCTATTGAGTTTAAATGCCCTAATGAATTATGGTACAATAAACCTGTTAACTATAACAACCTTAGAGTTTTTGGGTGCCTTGCTTATGCTTATAATAAAGAATCTAAACTAGATCCTAGGGCTAAAAAGTGCATTTTTCTGGGTTACCCAAGTGGTATTAAAGGTTTTAAGCTATGGTCTATAACTGAAAATAAGGTGATTATCAGCAGAGATATGACCTTTAATGAAACTATTTTTCCTAAGGTAAAAGTTAACAGTCCTAATCCTACTCAGCATGATAATGTTTTGTTTGAGATGGAGCTTGAGAAATTTAATATTGAATTATCTGTTCCTGACTTCACTGAAAATGAAAACACTAGTGATAATGATCAGTTTAATAAAAATGAAAATTTTGTTGATCAAACTGATGCTAATAACCAAAGATAAGATGACTGTAATAATTTGCCTATTATTGAAAATTTCTCTAGACCTAGAAGGGAATCCAGTGTGGTTTATAATTGTAATTACTCTGCAATGCTTGACTTTGCTAGTTTAAATGCTGAGTATATAGAGTTTGATGATCCTAAATCCTTCTCAGAAGCTAAGGCTAGTAGGGATTCTGATAAGTGGGATCAAGCTATGAGAGAATAGCTTGAATCCTTATCTAAGAATAACACTTAGGTGCTAATTCCCAAACCTGAGGGGAAAAGGATTATAGGATCTAAATGGATTTTTAAGAGAAAACCTGCAATACCTGGTGTTGAAAAAGAGAGGTTCAAGGCCAGGTTAGTTGCTAAAGGTTATTCTCAGGTTGAAGGAATTGACTATAAAGAAATCTTTCCTCCTATTGTTAAGCATATTTCTATTAGGTTAATTCTGTCTCTGGTTGCATTACATGATCTAGAATTAGAACAAATGGATGTTAAAACTGCTTTCTTACATGGTAATCTTGAGGACGAACAGTTTATGTCTCAACCAGAAGGTTTCACTATTAAGGGTCTAGAAAATCATGTTTGCTTATTAAGATTCATATTTCTATTAATCCAGCTGATTTGTTAACTAAAGTTATTCCTGTTGACAAGTTTCAGGTTGCTCTACAAAAGCTTGGAGTTGCGCAGTTTGACTCTGTGTCAAATTGTAGCTCTAAAGTTTGATGGTGATTTCCCTATTTATAAATGGTGATAAAGGGAGTATTGAAACGGTTTTATTGATGGGAGGTGAACAAGGACCAAAGGTGGAGAATGTTGTGACTGGTATATTGGCCCTTGTTTTTTTGGCAAAGCCCATCAAAGAGCTCAAGATCAAGCCCATTTCTTTATTACCCGGCGAGATTTTGTTTATCCATTTTACCTAAGCCTAAAAGGCAGTGTTTTGGAAAGCCTATCCTATGTAAGCTCTAACCCTAACTTTTCTCATCTAATCCCTAATCTCTCTTCTTCTTTCGCCGCTCACTTTTCTCTCTGAAAACCTATCTCTCTCCTTCGTCTGATTTCTCCTTCTTTGATCATACGATGGAGGTTCAGTTTGCTAAGGCACTTATCATGTTACCGTTGGAGTTCTGTTCTATATACTGAGGTTATTTAGAAGAAGCAAGTTTTCAATGGATTAGGTTGTTTCTCTCTGTTTCTGTGTTTAAGATCTTAGGGCTTTACTTTCTCGCTGAGATTAAATCTGTATTTTGTAACTTGCTTGAGTTCTTTGGATTTTCTTGGCCTGTATTGGATTGTTTGTTCTTTGCCTGGTCTTTAGCGCTATCATCAATAAAATTTCTCTACTCCTTCACCCGTGGATTGTCTCCCCCCGTCACTGGGTAGCTGAGGATACCACATAAAAATTGATCGTGTTTTTCCTTTTATTGTAATTTAATTTTTCTGTTCTAGCATATTTAGTTTTGAGATCTTTTGGGTTCTCAAGCCATAGATTCTGGATTTTTAATCGTAACAGGAACGTCAACAATGAACAATTAAAATGAAACTCAAACTTTGTGAATGTAGAAAATTCTCATTAGGAAACTCACCCACCATAGCCAAATGTGTAACGCGGATCGAATCTGAATGTAGACAGAACAAAGCTCTGGTCAACCAGATGGGCAACAAAAAAAAATGAAAAGAAAATGAAATGCAATTTCATAAGTCCTCGATAATTCTTACTAACAAAGATAATTATTGCCATCTGATGTCGCATTTTAGTTATGCATTACAGTTATTCCTTAGAGTGTTCTAACACTTAACGGCCTAACATAATGTGGCCTTAGGCGAAATATACATATGCCAATCATCTTATAATTAGTTAAAATTAATTTTTCTCGTACTTTGTATGAAAGAAAATATATTGGAATAATCAAGCTAATCTACTTACATATATATAAGGCTTAATGCATATCTAATTACCTGAACTTGTCTTAAAAAACCTATTGCCTCCCTAAACTTTCAAAGTGACCTCGTAGCTTCCGCAATTTTTAAAAAGTGCTCCACTTAGCTCTATGAATGCCACTTGTCAGATCCTGATTGGAGATAAAAAAACCAAAAAATGATATCTTTGAAAAGTCAAACTATCAGAAGCTGACATGTGGCGCTCAGGGTGCTAAATGGAGCACTTTTTGAAAGTTGAGGAAGCTATGGGGCCACTTTAAAAATTTAAGGGGAAAGTAAATTTTTTGAACAAGTTTATGTAGCTGGAGATGCATTAAACCTATATATAAGCTTAAAAATTGCAAATAACATAATATGAATAGAGTTAAACAATTAATGCTAATAGAAGCAGCAGTCCAAATTTTAGTACATTAAACAGGCCCATTTTCGGCCACCTAAAAGGGGTGCATCCATGTCAAGTATTGCTACAAACGTCCATGGGTAACACAAACAACTAAATACTCGCAGAAATGAATAATCAGGAGACTCTTGAAATAGGCGATGAATAGGACTATCAAAATTAATGACACTAGAAGGCATTCGATTAACCAGAAAAACAGCAGTATCAAATGCATAGGACCAAAATTGCATAGGTAACCCAGCACGATGTAGTAATGCAAGGCCAGTTTTAACCACATGGCGATGTTTCCTTTCAGCATTACCATTTTGTTCAGGGGTATCTGGGCACGACATACGAGATTGAATGCCATGCTGTTGAAGGTATTTTTGAATTAGTTTGAATTCCCCTCCCCCGTCAGATTGGAAGCATTTAATAGATCGGTTAAAAAACTTTTCAACTGTAGTGCGAAATTGAATAAAAATGGATAGTGCATCAAACTTATGTTCCATAAAGTAAATCCAACAGTATTTGCTGAAATGATCATAAAATAAAATGTAATATGAAAAACCATCATGTGATTGAATTGGGACTGGTCCCCATACATTAGAACAAATTAAATCCAAAGGTTCAGAAATAATAGACTCTGAAATAGAAAAAGGCAAATGATGACTCTTACTAACTGAACAATCCGGACACAACTAACACCTAGATGACTTATCTAAAAATTGGATATTATTTTCACGAAGAACCCAGCTGACAACTGGAAAGGAAGGATGCCCAAGTCATTCATGCCACGTAGTCAATGAAGTAGCATGCGAGCGAACTGGAGCAAGGGATGAAGACGCCAACTGATAAAGACCATCCTTATTCTGGCCTCGAAGTATCACCTGTTTGTAAAGAAGGTCCTTCACAACAAAACAGTCATTAAAAATTCAACTGAAACATCATTAGCTTTAGTGAGTGCACCAACAGAAATTAAATTTGAATTAGAATGAGGAATATGTAAAACTTGGTGCAATTTTAACGACAAATTAGGAACATAGGAAGAACCAACATGATGTATAGGAAGTTTAGAACCATTACCTAAAAGTACTTCTTCGGGACCAGAATACTCAGAATGAAGATGGAGACTTCCCAAATCGGAAGTAAGGTGATGTGTAGCGCCGCTATCCATGATCCAGGACTGGTTAGTAGGATTTACGGTGGTAAAGTTTGATGAAGGAGGAAGGTGATGGGTATTTAGTCGAGGTGAAGGACATTTTCTCGAGTAGTGGCCCATTCCCTTGCAGTTATGACAGACCAAAGTTGAAGCATCTTTAGGTGCCTGTTTGTGAACAAAGTATGGGCTTGTGGTGGAGGAAGAAGGCTCAGACTGGACGGTTGGTGGCCATAAGACTGCTTCCCGTAGTTCTGAAAATTCTGACCCTGCTGGCCGTAAGGAGAAAACTGAGTGGGGCTGTCAAATTGTCCTTGTTGACGGCGATGAGGCTAAAATTGACGCCTACCGCGGCCTCGACCTCGTCCACTTGGATTTTGAGGACGAGTGTAGTGTGCTGACACTTGATTAAGATCCTCAACGGGGCTTTTATCCTTACTTAATTGGCATTCCTCAATCAATAATAAACCAAACAAATTATCATATGAAACAGTGGTCATATGCGCTTTCTAACGATCTACAAAAATCACGATAAGGGCTATTTGTACTACTCAACCCATCCAAAATAGCATCAACTAAATCCTCATTCAAAACCGCATGATTAAGTGAACTCATTCTATCAAAAATCAATTTGGCACGTTGCATATAGGCTGAAATTGTTTCGTTGCCTTTCTTGAGGTGATGAAGCTGTTGTTTAAGGTCACGAGCTTGAGCATGGGAACCTGAGGCATATGCACGTTCAAGTTTGACCCAGGCTTCACGGGCTGATTGTACACCAACGACTTGTGGTAATACTGATGGCGAAATATAATTCAACACCCATCTGAGAACTTGTTGATCCTGACGCCTCCATAATAAAAACGCAGGATTAGGATTATTGTCTGCCAAAACTTCAGCTGGAATTGGAGCTGTGTCGTCTATATATTTGACGAGATCGCATCCCTAAGCATCGGAATAATTAAAGTTTTCCAAAGGACATAATTACCGGAATCAAATTTTAATGGTAATTGATGTGAGAAGGATGGGGTAATCGCAGCACTACTTTCAGAAGTGGCAAATGAAACCAAGGCTCCTGTTGACGATGAAAGAGCAACACCTGATGTGGCCATAATATCAGGTCTGATCGGAAAAAAAAAATGAACAAGGAAGGACAGGAAAATAATCGGCAGTGACTGTAACTCAGCCGACGGCAGTTTTGCCTTTTCAAGCTCTGAATACCATGTAAACCTAGAATATTGTTGAGGAAATTCACCGCACAAATGTGTATAGAGTTCTATATTAATAATAGCAATTACAAAATAGGAAGAGTTTGTGTACAACTTTACAATATAGAAAAATACATAAAAGGAAAATAATAAACATAATATTATTTACATAACCAGCATAATGCTATCAGTTTCATAGCCTCAGAATCATACCTATTAGGGAAGTTTTTGAAGTAGATTTTGGTAGGGTTTGAATTCTGCACCGATCCTATGATTTGAGAGTTGCGATTGAGAGGGGATAGACGCCTAGGTTGTTGGTAAAAACGATTTGATCTGCTTGTGTGGTAGGGGAAGGGTTGGTAGTGGTGGCTTGGTACTGCCAACGGCGGCCGGCGGCGATCAGAGGCAGTGGGAGCAAAGGCGGTTGGGTAGCGCCGGGGATTAGACTTCTCTTTTATTTGTTTTTTGGATTTGTGGATTCTTTTGCTTTTATTTCTTAGATTTGTTTTTTATTATATTTCCAAACTCTTATGTTTGTATTGGATTTATTTAGATTTACCCTCTTAATTAAATTGGTCAAATTTAAACTCATCTAATAAAACACTCCACCGGTAGAGGCTTATATCAGAATTTTATTAAATACATTCGTAGAAAAAGGTAATAACCTTTAATTTTAATTAAACTTTAAATAAAATAATCTCAATTAAAATACTTATTGAACACGTCAAAAATTGGATTAATGCTAGAAGTATAATAAAGAAGTTTTCCATTTCAATGTTCGTATGAAATTTCTAACAAAATACAAAAAAGAAATCAACAAGTTTATATGTAAATAAATGCCCTGATTATGTGGTGGTTTAGGCTCTCTTTCTATAAATATATTCTTAATTCTATCATAATTATTGGAATTACAAGATTTTGTATTTTAGATCTCATAGAACAGTTATAGGTACCTAAAATGAAAGAATTTGTATTTCATTTTTCGTGAAATAGCTATTTTAACCACTTCTCATGAAATAGTTATTCAATGAATTAAACATGTCACTGATGTTTTATCAAAGCTCCATGATATTCGTGGAAAAATAAAGTCAATTAAATTAAGGAATTTATCATAATTGGGCACTTTTTTTAAATTAATTACAGATTTGTTAAAACATCTACAAGATTATCATGCTAATTGAATATATCTTAACTTCCTCCTTTTTTTAATTTTATTTACACAATTATCATGTTGTTTTTTTTATTTTTTTTCCTTATCTTTCATTTATCTCTTAAACCGGTTATTTTTTCGATATGCTGCTTTAGAGTTTTTTGTTCGTCTTAGTTTTATCTTTGAAATGACATCCACTGTGATTTTTCATCAATTTTTTATCCAATAGATTTCCTATATATCATCTATGGATATCCAATAGATCACTAAAAAAATTTTATTTTAACTTCCTCCTTTTTTCGATTCTATTTACACAATTGCCATGTTGCTTTTTTTATATTTTTTTTCCTTATTTTTCATTGATCTCTCAAACAGTTTTTTTTTTTGACATGTCGCTTTAGAATTTTTTGTTCTTTTTATTTTTATCATTGAAATGACATCCACTGTGATTTTTCGTAATTTTTTTATTCAATAGATTTCCTATAGATCATCTATATATATCTAATAGATCACTGAAAATTCCGTTGTATCCATCGTTATGTGGTTACTTTATAAACTACTTCCATTGAGACCATTGCTAATATTTTACAGGTATAATTTAGAAGTCTTCTACCTTTTAAAATTGGACATTCATGTGTTATTCAAAGGTATCCTAGTTTTACCAATTTCTATTGGACTTCTATTAGATATCTATTGGATATATGACAATTAAAAAAAACTTAATAAAAGTATAACATCATGGATCTAAAATTTCAAAGATAAAAAAGAGACGAACAAAAAGCTCCAAAGCGGCATGTCGAAAAAAGAATGGTTTGAAAATATAAGCAAAACAAATCAAAAAAATAGAAAAGAATATGGAAGTGGCGTGAATTGGATAGGATATGTGTGGGGGTTATAATTATTTTACAAGTATAGTATATTTGGAATTATTTTGCACTTTTTATGACATTTAACCCAAATTATTTTACTTTTTTGTGTATTTATGTAAAAGCCCCATTAAACTATAAAGGATGTCCGATACACCCGAAACTACCTAAACTTGTATGACAACTTTTTGTCGAATGTCCCTTAAACTTTCACTTATTAGTATTACCCTCCTCAACTTAGCTAAATTCAAAGGCGATTCCACCCTATTCCAAGTGAGGTCATTGGACCCCAATTTTTTTTTAGAAAACTAGTATAATAAATAGATAAATTACATATGAATCCATCGAAATTATCAATTGAACCTCAATTAATATTGAAATTGTGAATTAATTCTAGACAAATACTAAAATTTATGAAGAAATTTGTAATACATACCTTAATAAATCTATTTATATGAGATGTTGATTGAACAATTTTCAAATCAAATCATAAAGTAAATAATTGTTCTAGTATTTTCTTTACAATTTATTGTTGTGTAATAAAAAAATATTCAATTTTGTTATTAATAGACTTTATTTTCTAAATTTACAACTCAATATGTATGAACAACATGATAAAAAAATGTCTGGATTCACCATGGGCTAAAATGCACAAAGTTCCACATGTCAACTTCTGGTTTGTTTGGTTCGTCAAATATGTCATTCACTTGATTTTTTTTTCTCTCTAAACAGAAGCTCACACATGACGTTAAAGGAAAACTAGTGCATTTTTATCAAGTTAATGAACAATGAGAAACAATTGAAAGTTCTAAAAAGTGGCAAATTTTGGGGGGTTGAGATGTATTTGGCCTTAAACAATGAAATCTCTTTGTCACAATTAATTTAGTTTTGTGGTGTTGTGGCTCTTGCAAAAGCATGGATGTAACGAACCAAAATTTCAAATTTTACTTATAATAAATTACTATGGTATTAAAATATCATGGAAATTATTTTTGTAGTCATTATTATTATTATTGGATATAAGACATAAGGAAATAAGAGTTAATTAAGTAAGAGGGATGAATTAGGCATTTGATTATTTGTTCAAGGGCATTTTTGGTAATTGAAAAAAAATTTAAAATCCTAATCCTATACGTATCCTTCCCTTCATCCTCTTCACCTTCATATTCTTCTCCATTTCGTTACCTTATCAAAACTTTCCATAATCAAAAAACTTCCGATTTCTTTGACTCAACTTCAAATTCTTGTTAAAAATCGATCCTTAAGCCCTCTATCATCATCAATTTCAGTGAATCAAGACTAGAAGAGGAGGATTTCAGATTTTAAGATTTAGATGAATAGTAACCCGAATTTGAGGTGAGTGATTTTTGATGAAATTAAAGCTTAATTAGTAGAATTCAAGGTAGATTAAGCAAATTTATGGTATTAGGAAGTTTATTTATACAAAATCTTGATAGAATTATATATGGATGTTGTAGAGGAAGCTAGTGCAAGCAAATCAAAGGCAAAAGAAGTAGAAAAGAGCTAGAAAGAGCTTAGAAAAAAGTTTGTGTCTCAAATTTCGATTTCTCAGTTTTTCAAAAAATTTTCTAGATTTATATCCCTGTTTTGTTTTAATGTTTTCTCTTGTTATATAAATCCAATTTGAATGATTCTTGATTCTATTGATATCTACAGAAAGTAAGGAATATATATTTTTAGAAGAAACCTTGTTGAATTTCGTTTGTTTTCAATGTGAAATTTTTGTTTGAAGTTGAGTCATGAAATCTGTTTTCGGAAAATCTCAGCTTTGTACACTGTTTAGTATTTTGATCATAACTTTGGTTATACAATTTGGATTTCTGTGATTCTGATGGATTTGGAAAGCTGAGACATGTGGCTAATTATGTTTAGAAGAAACTTCTTTGATTGGGTGATGTTTTGATAGTGAAAAATGCAAGGGAAGTCAGGTCACAGAATCAGGAAATTTCTGGAAAATGTGAATGTTGATTTTATTGTGTTTTAATTGAAGTTTGATGCTTTAAAATTTAGTATTTGAATCTCTTAACTACTGAAATGATGTTGAATTATTTTTTAAGTTTTATATTAGAATTTTTAAGATGTTACTTTGATTTATTGCCCTTATTAAACGAGTAGAATACGGGTGAGGGTAGATTGGCGCCAATAAAGGGGGGTACAGTACTGTACAAACAATTGAAGCTTCGACTTCAGGGTTGACCGATATATTGATTTTAAAGCTTCAGCTTCGGGCTTGACCGATATATTGATTTTGAAGCTTCGGCTTCGGGCTTGACTGATACAATGATATTGAAGCTTCGGCTTCGGGCTTGTCCGCTCCCATATCCATTTTACCGTTATTCAGGACTTTTTTACTTTGGGCAATATATGGTTAATGTGTTTGGAAAAATTGGATATAAATTTGATTGTACTTTGAAAGGTTTATAATATAAGTTTTATGTTTTGGTTTTATAAAGTTGTTTAATTTGTTTTTGACTTGTGAACATACTTGGTTTCTATTTTAAAGTATTAAAAATGTTCAAAGTTGTTGTATTTCTTTTATGTATACCACCAAGCAAATTGCTTAGCATGTAGTTTATTTTCTACACGCAGATACTGAAGATTGTAGATAGCTTGGACCAAAGTGGTATAAGTAGATCAACTTGAAGAGCATATAAGGAAAGACTCGAGGTGGATTTGCATTTTAATGTAATATTATGGTTTGTAGAATAATGGCATGTACTAGATAGTATGAGAAATATAAAGTGGTATTGAGAAATATTTGGAGAATAATTAGTAGTGAGAAATATTTGGAGAATAATTTAGAGTTCGAAACATTATATTTGTATTTGTACATATTAAATCTATAAGTAATTGAACTTCATATAGTGGAGTAGAGTTATTTATTGGGTGATTATAGTTACCGTGACACTCCCCATAAAGGGGGTGGTACATCTGTTGGTATCAGAGCTGAGGTTTAGGCGATTCTAGGACTAATACGTACATGTTATTTAAGATATAAATATGTTATGTTGGTTGTTTGATCCACTTTGGTCTAATTTTCAGGAATAAGTAATGGCTAGTAGTAGTCACAACTAGAATGAGGAAGAGGATGTTGAGAGTACAGTTCGTATTAGATAAGGGATGAACAAAGACATGAACCTTCACCAGTTCATGGCTTTCCCGAACAACCTACTCCAGCAAAAGCTGCTTTACTTCAACATATGACTACTGAAGTAATCACACTAGTACTTTGAAACATACCAATCCCCCAAGTTCCTTTAATACCTCATGTTGAAAGAAGAGAGGAGAGAACTCCTCTTGAAAGAATCAAGAAGTTTCTAGCTGATGACTTTAAAGGGGACACAGTGAATCCTGCATTTGCAGAAGATTGGCTTGATCATACTAAATGGTGTATGACTAGGCTTCATCAGATGAAGAGAGATTAGATTGTGTGTAAGGTCTACTCAAAGAACAAGCTAGGAGATGGTTGTATAATATTATGAGAGAAAGGCGACCCGGAGAAATCACTTGGGGCCTTTTCTTGGAACAATTTGACAAGAAGTACGTTAGTGAAGGATTCAAGGATGAGCAGAGAAAATTGTTCTTGTCTTTGAGACAGGGTCGAATGACTGTATCAGAATATGAAATTCAATTCCTCAAACTCGAGAGGTATGCTCATGATATCGTTGACAGTGAAGTAAAGCGATGTAAGAGATTCGAGGATAGGCTGAATGATGAAATTAGAGTGCATTTACTTACACAAAGGATTAGGGTGTTCAATGACATGGTTGATGCTGCTACGGGCATTGAGAAGATCAATTTAGATAGGCAACAAAGAATGGCTAAAAGATCTGGATTTTAAAAGGGGTCGCAGGGTCCAGTTAGTTCAGAATCTCTAAGTAAGAAACAGAAGGGAATATTAGAACAAACACAATCTCATTTTAGAGGGTTTTCACCGAGACAAACCATAAATATGGGGTCAGCGGCTAGTGTACCTTTAGGTCGAGGTAGAGAAAATATTCCACAATGTTCTAATTATGGAAGGATGCATACAGGGGAATGTTGGGGAAAAGGTAGAGTCTGCTTTAAATGTGGCTCGAGGGAACTTTTGATTGCAAATTGTCCTCAAAGATAGATAAGTACATCTCCACCTGTAATAGTTCCTACTCCTACAATGCAAGGTGGAAGAGGAAGGGGAAGAGGAAATGTTAGTGGTTCAAGTGGACATGATGTGGCTCAACAAGCACTACAGAGTGGTAGACCGGGAGGAATGGCATAAAGTTATGCAATCCGAGGGCCTGAGACTCGGGAATCTACTAAAGTTATTATCGGTAAATTTTTATTCATTAATCATGATATTTATGCTTTGATAGATCCTGGTTCATCTCATTCATATATATGTACTACGTTAGCACAAGAGAAAGGGTTGCATGTAGAAGAATTAGGAGAAAATATTGAAGTGACTAATCCTTTAGGACACAGTGTGATAGTAAGTAAAGTGTATATGAATTGCCCTATTATGATTCCACATCAACTTTTCGTTGCAAATTTAATTGAGTTACCTTTCCGAGATTATGATATTATCTTGGGAATGGATTGGTTATCTGAACATCGAGCTATGGTGGATTGCAAAAACAAAAGATTGTCACTTCAAGTTCCTAATGGAGAAGAAATAGTTATTGTGGGGGAAAGATCAGATTATCTCTGTAACATAATTTATTTTATGAAGACTAAAAGACTGGTTTGGAAGGGATGTCAGGCCTACCTAATCTTCGCTCTAGAATTGAAGGAAGGTGAGTTAGAATTGCAGAATATTCCTATGGTATGTGATTTTCCCGATGTATTTCCAGAAGAACTACCGGGGTTGCCACCAAAAAGAGAGGTAGAATCGCAATTGATGTATTGTCGGGTACCGCACCAGTATCCAAAGCACCATACAGAATGGCGCCTGCTGAACCGAAAGAGTTGAAGATCCAGTTGCAAGAATTGTTAGACAAAGGATTCATACGCCCGAGTACATCCCCGTGGGGTGCACCCGTGTTGTTTGTTAAGAAGAAAGATGGGTCGCTCCGATTATGTATTGATTATCGGGAGTTGAATAAATTGACAGTGAAGGACAAGTATCCATTGCCAAGAATTGAAGACTTATTTGATCAACTCAAGGGTGCCAAATACTTCTCCAAGATTGATTTGAGATCGGGTTACTATCAGAAGAGAGTGAAAGATGATTATATTGTAAAGACGGCTTTTCGAACCAGATGTGGGCACTATGAATTTTTGGTGATGCCATTTGGTCTAACTAATGCACCAGCAGCATTTATGGACCTTATGAACCGTGTATTTTACTTATATTCAGACTGGTTTGTAGTGGTTTTCGTCGATGACATTTTGGTGTATTCCAAGTCACGGGAAGAGCATGATCAACATTTGCGGAAAGTCTTCCAAACTTTGAGGGAAAATAGATTATATGCCAAACTTAGCAAATGTGAGTTTTGGCTTGAAGAAATTTCTTTCTTAGGCTATATTGTTTCTGCAGAAGGAATTAAAGTGGATCCTAAAAAGATAGAAGCAGTTGTCGAATGGAAACCACTAAAGGACCCTACGGAAGTCAGAAGTTTCCTTAGCTAAGCAGGGTATTATAGAAGATTTATGAAGGGATTTTTAGTCATTGCTGCCCCACTGATGAAACTACTTCAAAAGAATGCAAAATTTGAATGGAATGACAAGTGCCAAGAAAGTTTTGAGAAATTGAAGGCGATGTTAACAGAAGCACCCATCCTTACCCAACGAGAGCCTGGAAAAGACTTTATAATCTATAGTGATGCTTCACATAGCGGTCTTGGGTGTGTTTTACTGCAAGAAGGGAAATTGATTGCCTATGCTTCCAGGCAATTGAAGAATCATGAAAGGAATTATCCTACTCATGATTTGGAAATGGCTGCAATAGTCTTTGCCTTAAAAATTTGGCGACACTATCTTTATGGAGAAAAATGTTATATTTATACTGATCACAAAAGCTTGAAATATTTGCCCACACAGAAGGAGTTGAATTTGAGGCAAAGAAGGTGGATGGAATTCATTAAAGATTACGATTGTCTTATTGATTACCATCCAGGAAAGGCTAATGTAGTGGCAGATGCTCTCAGTAGAAAGACAATGATGGCACTAAGGACTATGAATACGGGGTTAGCTCTTACCAGTGGTGGAGCCTTAATTGCAGAATTGAAGATTCAACCTGCACTACTACAACAGGTTAAGCAAGCACAAAATGAAGATGATGACTTGAAGGTCATTCGAGGAAGGACACAAGTGGGTATCGTAGACGATTATATGGTTCGAGAAGATGGATGTCTATATTTTAAAGATAGACTATGTATGCCAAACAATGAAAAATTAAAAAAGAATATCCTACATGAGGTGCATAGTAGTCCTTATGCAATGCATCCTGGAGCAAACAAGATGTACCAAAATTTGAAGAGCCATTATTAGTGGAACGGAATGAAGAAAGACATTACTAGCTATGTTGCTCAATGTCTAACTTGTCAACAGGTGAAAGCAGAACATCAAGTTCCTTCTGGATTATTGCAACCAATAACAATTCTAGAATGGAAATGGGAAAGAATCACAATGGACTTCGTCACGTCTTTACCACTTACACAGAAGAAACATAATGTTGTGTGGGTTATTGTAGATAGATTGACAAAGTCTGCCCACTTTCTTCCGATTAGGATGGATTATTCACCTGATAGGTTGGCTCAATTATATGTAGATGAGATAATGCAGCTACACGGAGTGCCTATTTCAATCATTTCTGACCGAGATCCAAGATTTACTTCGAGATTTTGGAAGAAGTTGCAAGAAGCCTTAGGTATAAACTTCATTTCGGTACTTCATTTCATCCTCAAATAGATGGTCAATCTGAAAGAGTAATTCAGGTGTTAGAAGACATGATGAGAAGTTATGTCATTGAATTTGAAGGAAGTTGGGATAAGTATTTGTCCCTCATGGAGTTTGCCTATAATAACAGCTATCAGTCAAGCATACAAATGGCGCCATATGAAGCATTGTATGGAAGAAAATGTCGAACTCCATTATATTGTACCGAACTTAGTGAAAACAAGATTGTGGGGGTGGATTTGATTCAGGAGACAAAGGAGAAGGTAAAACTTATTCAAGAGAGATTGAAGGCTACATCGGATAGACAAAAGTCTTATGTTGATCTAAAAAGAAAAGACATTACTTATAAAGTGGGAGATAAAGTATTTCTCAAAGTATCTCCTTGGAAGAAAGTCCTGCGATTTGGCAAAAAGGGCAAGCTCAGTCCAAGATTTATTGGCCCATAAGAGGTTATAGAGAAGGTTGGACCGGTAGCTTATCGGTTGGCACTACCCCCGACACTCGATAAAATTCATAATGTGTTCCATGTATCAATGTTAAGGAGATACAGATCAGATCCATCACATATCTTATCTCCTGATGTCGTAGAAATCGAACCCGACCCGACTTATGAAGAGGAACCGGCACAAATATTGGCGAAAGAAGTTAACCAATTGAGAAACAAGCGCGAGAGAAGTTAACCAATTGAGAAACAAGTCTATTCCTTTGGTAAAAGTACTTTGGAAGGATCATAATGTTGAAGAAGCAACTTGGGAACCGGAGGATACAATGAAAACTCAATATCCGCAACTATTTTCAGGTAATTTTCAAGGACCAAAATTCATAAGAGGGGGAGAATTGTAACGAACCGAAATTTCAAATTTTACTTATAATAAACTACTATGGTATTAAAATATTATGAAAATTATTTTTGTAGTTATTATTATTGTTATTGGATACAAGACATGAGGAAATAAGAGTTAATTAAGTAAGAGGGATGAATTGGGCATTTAATTATTTGTTCAAGGGCATTTTTGGAAATTGAAAAAAATATATAAAATCCTAATCCTATATGTACCCTTCCCTTCATCCTCTTCACCTTCATCTTCTTCTCCATTTCCTTACCTTACCAAAAATTTCCATTATCTAAAAACTTCCGATTTCTTCGATTCAACTTCAAATTTTTGTTAGAAATCGATCCTTAAGCCCTCTATCATCATCAATTTTAGTGAATCAAGACTAGAAGAGGAGGATTTCAGATTTTAAGAATCGGATGAATAGTAACCCGAATTTGAGGTGAGTGATTTTTTATAAAATTAAAGCTTAATTAGTAGAATTCATGATAAATTAAGCATATTTATGGTATTAGGAAGTTTATTTATACAATATCTTAATAGAATTATATATGGTTGTTGTAGAGGAAGCTAGTGCAAGCAAATCAAAGGCAAAAGAGGTAGAAGAGAGCTAGAAAGAGCTTAGAAAAAGGTTTGTGTCTCAAATTTTGATTTCTCGGTTTTTCGGAAATTTTTCCAGATTTGTATCCCTGTTTTGTTTTAATGTTTTCTCTTGTTATATAAATCCAATTTGAATGATTCTTGATTCTATTGATATCTACAGAAAGTAAGGAATATATGTTCAGAAGAAACCTTATTGAATTTCATTCGTTTTCAATGAGAAATTTTTGTTTGAAATTGAGTCATGAAATCTGTCTTCGGAAAATCTCAGCTTTGTACACTTTTTAGTATTTTGATCATAACTTTGGTTATACAATTTGGGTTTCTGTGATTCTGGTGGCTTTGGAAAGCTGAGACATGTGGCTAATTATGTTTAGAAGAAATTTCTTCGATTGGGTGATTTTTTGATAGTGAAAAATGAAAGGGAAGTCAGGTCACAGAATCTGGAAATTTCTAGAAAATGTGAATGTTGATTTTATTGTATTTTAATTGAAGTTTGATGCTTTAAAATTTAGTATTTGAATCTCTTAATTACTGAAATTATGTTAAATTATGTTTGATGTTTTATATTGGAATTTTTAAGATGTTACTTTGATCTATTGCCCTTATTAAACGAGTAGAATACGGGTGAGGGTAGATTGGCGCCAATAAAGGGGGGTAGAGTACTGTACAAATAATTGAAGCTTTGGCTTCGGGCTTTGGCCGATATTCTGATATATATATATATATATATATATATATATATATATATATATATATATATATATATATATATATATATTGATTTTGAAGCTTTGGCTTTGGGCTTGACCGATACATTGATATTGAAGCTTCGGCTTCGGGCTTGTCCGCTCCCGTATCCATTTTAACTTATATTCAGGACTTGTTTACTTTAGGCAATATATGGTTAATGTATTTAGAAATATTGGATATAAATTTGATTGTACTTTGAAAGGTTTATAATATAAGTTTTGTGTTTTGGTTTTATAAAGTTGTTTAATTTGTTTTTGACTTATGAACATACTTGGTTTCTATTTTAAAGTATTAAAAATGTTCAAAGTTGTTGTATTTCTTTTATGTACACCACTAAGCAAATTACTTAGCGTGTAGTTTATTTTCTACACGCAGATACTGAAGATTGTAGATAGCTTGAACCAAAGTGGTATAAGTGGATCAATTTGAAGAGCATATAAGGAAAGACTCGAGGTGGATTTGCATTTTAATGTAATATTATGGTTTGTACAATAATGGCATGTACTAGATAGTGTGAGAAATGTAAAGTGGTATTGAGAAATATTTGGAGAATAATTAGCATTGAGAAATATTTGGAGAATAATTTAGAGTTTGAAATATTATATTTGTATTTGTACATACTAAATCTATAACTAATTGAACTTCATATAGTGGAGTAGAGTTGTTTATTGGGTGATTATAGTTACCGTGGCACTCCCTATAAAGGGGGTGTTACAATGGATCACTAACATTAACTAGCATATGCAATCATGTCGATACCTAGAAATACGTTAAATGCCTGGAACAATTGGTCAGGCTTATTTTTATGATCTCATTTTTTAGTTCAATAAGTTTGCAGCAGTCAAATTGGATAAAAATTAGGTTTGATGTTGTAGTTGTTTACAATTACAACCCAATGTCTCTTCAAGTCCAAGTCAGTTTGAGCAGCTACCAACTTCAGATGACGGCTATGAAGACAAGTTTCTAGATCTAACGCACTCTTTGTTTGATAATTACTTTGAACTTTAAAGATCCAACAACAATAGTAATTGCTTTCCAGCATCAAATTGAACACAAGAATATATAAGAAAAGATGCGTGGTTTGAAGGGATGAGATTCCATAAGCTTGATAATTGGTATCAAAGCTATGCTCCGAAGTTAATCGCAATGTGAATGAATTCTTGAAGCCGAACAAAGGTGGTTCGTCCAATTGATTACCAATGATCCGTGAAACCGGTGGTTCTTTATGTAAGGCATGTCCTCCATCGTATTAGAGTGGAAAATATCGGTATGTAGAGAACTTCCGGATGGATGATCCATCGAGTGGAGGCTCGATGGTACTTTGTTCGAGGGGAGGATTGTTGAGGTACAAACAATGTCCCACATTACTTAACAAAGAGGAGATTAAATGGTTTATGTAGTTAGAAGAATATTCCCAATGATATGAGACCTTTTTGGGTTAAAACTCAAGACAAAACCATGAGAGCTTAGGCTCAAAGTAGACAATAACATACCACATGTGAGGATATGAAGTGCCCATGTACCTCTGCGAGCCGCACTACAATATGAAGAAGGAGTTGCAATGACAGCCAAGAGTGCTTTATTAACATGGAGTGGAAATGTCGAGTTTATAGAAGCGATGAGCTGTTGAGAAGCCCCGAATTGGATCAAGAGAGGAGGCTATGCTAACAACACTATTAAATACTTAAATGATAGACCAATAATTTTGTCTCCATTGGGAATTGTTTGTTTTAGAGGATTAGTTATTTTTAGCTAATTGCATTGGGAGGTTTGTCTTGAGATTATTAGAAGGTTAGTGAACCAGATAAATATAATCTAATATGGCTAGCCATGACTAGGCTGAAATGCTTATTCATAATTGAAGTATATTAAAAATACTTTATTCATATTTTTTTACTTGTCTTCACATAAGTTTTACGTTTCTTAATAAACTTATTTATTAAGAATATGAAAATACTAAGATGGAGGGAGTATTAACTTGTACCCAACAGAAGTGGCCAGTACAATTCTCAGTTATAGATACATTGTCGCTGGACCACTATTTTGCTTTACTAGTTAGAACATGTTCTCTTGTACTGTAATTTAATGTAGTTCAGTTCAGTTCTGCGTAGTTATTAATTTACACTGGAATAAGTTCAGTTCAATTCAGTTCAGTTTTCATAAGTTGAATAAATAAGTGCATATCTTTTTAGTAATAAGAGGCATTTTTTACCATTTTGTTAATTGTGGGATCTGAACTCACAACCACACACTTACTAATTTTTTCCTAATACCAACAAGGTGTTGCTCAGTTGGCTAAGCAGGCTCTGCAAGTTGGAGGGGAATAAGGTTCAAATCCTACTAAATATACTTGTTGGGAGGGGGTGAGGAGCATTAACTGCTACTAAGCCCCGAATAAAATTATCTCAATGAAGATACTTATAAATATTTAAAAAAATTAATTTTTAATGACCACTAAACCAAAGCTTAGTGGTTAGTGCATATCTTTTTAAGTCAATATTAATAATAATTGCTAGATTTTTTTAATTTCTTTTCCCTGTTTCTATGAAATGTAAATGACACTAAAACTATTTAACACGTCCTAAGTTCATGGTCAGCCCCCAGCATAGGATAGGAATGCGATAACCTAGGGTTTACGGTTGAAAATAGCCTATATTTTAGGACTATTTGTATATGTATATAAGAAGTTATAAAAAATTTATCACGTAAATGAACTAAATTATTAGCATACAATAAAAAAAACTTTAGTGCTTATTTAATACTTACGATAAAATATTTCAATTTTACATAAAAAGTTTTAATCGAATTGCCGTTATTACTTATTTCGCCTAAGACCCTCAAGATGTTAGAACCGGACTTGCCTAAGCTTATTTGGTAGCCTAAAGTCGCAGGTTGAAACTCATGCTTAATGCTGGCTAATTACATTAGTAGTGAGGTATTTGATCTTAACTATAAACAAGTCTTGAACAAGATATCGTTTCAAAGAAGATATTTGAAGTTAATTACACAAATAAAAAACAATAAACTTATTTCTTTTATTTCTTTTCACTAAATTTTGGTCATAGTTGTTAAATTCGGGATTTGAATCGAGAATCGAAATTCAAATTTTGTGAATCATGAACCGAATTGAATCGTAAGATCTGGGTTGAAGTTCATAAAATATTAGTAATATATTCTCCCTCAATCTATAAATAGTTGTCATTTTACCTAATTCACGATTTTTAAGATAACAATTAATTAAATTAGATTATTTACTAATTGACCCTTTTATTAATGCTCTACTTCATTTTCAAGGTGGGTAAACAAAAGCAAAAAGCATTCCCAATATTTCAATTAATAAGGGTTGTGACGGAAATCGTAAAGAAACGGATTCGAATACTTACTTTTTCCTTGCCTAAGATTGAAGAACGCTAATGTTAAGTCGTTGACTAACCCACAATATGTCGGGATTGAGTCTTTATTCACAACTTCTTCAAAAATCCGACGAAGAATGATCGACAAGCCGAGTCTCAGAAATTTTCCGAAAGAATGTGTATATGAATGAAAAGAGGAGAATTTTATTTCATCACCCATGCATCACACGTCTGATGCCATTATATAATGATTTGAAATTTTATTTAATTGCAATCAAGTCCTTAAATTCTTTGTTATTTGCAATTAAATTTTTAAAATTCAATAACATTTCTATTAAGTCCCTAGACTTATTTGATTCTCTAATTAAATTCAATTAACTAAATTGGATCGGATCCTTTGACCCAATTAACCCGTTCACGGGTGGACCGGGTATTTCTAACAGGCAATATTGGAAAAATATGAAAAAAAAAACCTAGAAAATAAGAAAAGACAACTAAAAAGAGAAATGGAAAATGGTGGAAAGCGACCATCATTTATAGATGGGGGAATAACATTTAAAATGTTTAACTTAAAGATACTATTAAATTTTAGTCTAGACATGCAAGTTTAGAATTTAAAGAGACTTATTTTCTACTTTTCCTAAATTAGAGACTAATTTTAAAGAAAAGTATAGACGAGATTTGCTTCAGTGCACAAGTGCTCCGCCGCTTAGTCGTCTCTGGAAGTCCATTGTTGACAACATGGCGTTGGGTTCCTCCATCCGACGACTGATTGGTGGAGCAATCGACTTTGGCTACCTTTAGTCAAATCTTTGATTTTATCATCTCCAATATAATATGCTTCTACTTTCCTTTAATTTATTAGAGTTATAATGAATTGACCGAATCGGTGGAATCGTAAGATTCGGCTGATTTGTCACCGAATCGGTATTGAATCGTAAGATTCAGGTAAAATTAGATTCACCCCATAGATTCGAAATGATTTGAGATTGAATCGAATTGAATCGTAAGATTCGTATCGAGAATCGTAAGATTCTGATAACTATGATTTTGGTATAATTTCTTTTTGTGTTTTTTTTTTTAATACGAAAAGGAAATTGAGAGTAAGTGTACTCTCTTTGATTAGAAAAAAAAGCTTTGAATTTTGATGCATATTGTTGAAGTCTGTTCTGTCCATTATTTCGATGGGGCCAAAGATTCACCATTCTTTGGCTTTAGATTATAATTGACTAAAGCAAAATGATTCATTAAACTGTCTGGACTTCCTTTTATTGTGATGTCACGAATAACTGTTTGCAACTCCACTTCAGGGTCAATTGGAAACCTCTCTGTAATTACAGGGGTAAGGTTGCGTACACCCGACCCCCCCTTACCCCGTTTGTGCGGGAGCCATTGGGGTAATATTGTTGTTGTTGTAGTTGTACTTCACTAAAATATTCCGATACTAATTGTTGCAGTCTATCTGGAACGCAGCTTATTTGGTATGAACTTTGTCTATTCTCTCTCATTATATATTCTCTCATTCCATGACTTAAACTCAATATCCAATACAAAACTTGCTATCATCAGCTACTTGATCATGGAATTATATTAAAATCTAGTAGCAATTGCAGGTGCTATAACTTTAGTACTACTAGTGAAGCTATGGAAGAGAGCAAATCACAACACAAGCAAAGGAAAATTAGAGCCGGAAGCACCAGGCCGGCTCCCAATCATCGGCCATTTCCATCTTCTCAGCGAAAAGAAAAGTCTTGCCATGATATTAGGAGAAATGGCTGATAAATATGGCTCAATGTTTTCACTCAAACTCGGTCTTCATTCAGCTGTTTTTATCAGTGATCCAAAATCCATAAAAGATTGCTTCACTGTAAACGACAAGAGCATTGCCTTTAGACTGCCTTCCACTCAAATTCAGTCATAGGCTTTAGCGGTTCCTCAAAGGGTTTTGTCCCCTTTGGTCCTTATGGGCGAAAATTGCGCAAAATAGCCACTATTGAGCTCCTCTCTACCCAGAGGACTAAGATGTTGAACTATGTACAAAAATCGGAAGTCAAACATCTTGTCAAGTATTTGTACCAGCATTGCAATGAAGAGATCGATATGGGAGACTTGATTCAGCATACTACGTTCAATATGGTAACTAGAATGGTTGCCGGGAAGAGATTATACGACAGGAATAAGTAGGTGGAGAATGCCGACAGACGCCTTTGAGTCAAGTTATTAAGGAATACATGAATGTTGCTGTTGAATTTGTTCCTGGTGATTATATTCCCTTTATTGGATGTTTCGACATCAATGGAGTTGTTAAGAAAATGAAAAGTGTTAGTATTGAAGTTGGTGTTTTCGTTGATAAATGGATCGAAGAACATTAGTTGAAAAAACCCGAAAATGAAGACAAGAAAGACTTCATTGATGTCACGTTGTCCTTGATTGAAGACGACCCTTCTTTGGGACTTGACCAAGCTACCATTATCAAGGGAAATACAGTCATCAAAGAAACTAGAGAATCTCTATGCAGTCATCAAAGAAACAATACAGCTATACCCTCCAGGTCCAGTAGGAATTCTGAGAGAAATAACAGAAGATTCCTACATTTCCGGATATTACATTCCAAAGGGTACACGATTGGTTCTGAATTTCTGGAAATTGCATAGAGATCCAGAAGTTTGGACAAATCCCGACGAATTCATCCCTGAAAGATTCCTTACAGACAAATCGCATATTGATGTAAATGGAATGAACTTCGAGTTCCTGCCATTTAGTGGAGGGAGAAGAGGTTGTCCTGGAACAAATTTGGGAATGCAGGTTATGAATATTGTTCTTGCAAGGTTGATTGAGGCATTTAACTTCACAACTCCTGGAAATAAGCCATTGGACATGACAACAGGCCAAGCCCTTGTTTTGTCAAGGAAATATCCACTTGAAGTTGTTCTATCTCCTCGCCTTGATGCCCATCTTTATGATCTAGACTGCAATTGAATAGACCGGTTAACAATGCCACAATTTTTATAAATAAATATATAAATGCAGCTTTTCTTTTTTTGTGCTCACTGTCTGGCTATATGGCTAATGCTACGCAGCCAGTATATGTTTCAATAATTAGCAGTGTTTAATTCATATGTTTCAATAATTACTAGTGTTTAATTCATATGTTCTTTTGACAATTATAGAACAATCCGCAATGAAATTGAAAATGAAAATCATATAGGAAAAGGAAGTTCTTTTTCATCCCCATTCGTTGGGGCATTTTATCGAACAGGTTATGAGCATTATACATATGCCAACATAGTTAAAAAAACAAAACAGCGTACACAAACTACAATTACCATTGATCTAGAGTCCACACAAGTGATGACCGAGGCGCGGGGCAATCTGAATTCTCAAGGGAGTGGCCTTAGGCAAAGTAATACCCAACCCTTCAGACATATCCACCGATTCATTCGCCGGAGTTGTTATCTCAAATGCCTGAATCAATCTAGCAATTGTCAAATGAATTGCCTGTGTAGCAAAACTGAGCCCGGGGCAAGACCTTCTCCCAGACCCAAACGGTATAAACTCAAAATTTTGGCCTGAAACATCCATATCGGCATGACTTGTAAGAAACCTTTCAGGCATGAATTCATTAGGATTGAACCAAATGTTAGGATCCTTATGCAGTTTCCACAGATTGGGGAATATACGAGTGCCTTTGGGAATGTGAAATCCAGCAATTGTGCAGTCCTGTGTTGCCAAGTGCGGAACACCGAGCGGGCCTGGTGGAAATAGGCGGAGAGTTTCTTTGACGATGGCTTGGATGTAGAGCAAGTTGTCAATGTCGGAGGGTACAACGCAGCGATCTGTGCCGACTTTTAGGTCGAGTTCTTGTTGAGCGAGGTGTAGTGTGCGTCTGTTGTTTAATAAATTGGATAAGATCCATGTTAAGGTTATTGATGTGGTATCTGCTCCTGCTATTATTAGAGTCTACACCATTAACAATTCAAGAACATTTGTAGATTAGTTGATGAAAACTAATCAAAATATGAAAACAAGCTATCTATGGAATTTCTCTGCATTAGACTCCCTTTAGACCTTATCTCTTACGACAACAATATTACCCAAAATGCCTAACAAGGCTTCCACACAAGCGGGGTAAGAAGGTCGAGTGTATGCAACCATACTCTCATAACTACAGAGAGGTCATTTCCAATTGATCCTGAAGTGGAGTTGTAACAGCTATCCATAACTTCATAATAAAAGATTATCAGACAGTTTAGTAAATTATTTTACTTAGTCCATTATAATCTAAAGCCAAAGAACAATAAATGTTTGGTGGCATAGGAATAATGGAAATTAGACCTTATCTCTTAAATTATAAAAACTTCAACTTATATCAATATCTATTTATAAGGCTAAATGCATAAGGAAACCTTATATCAGTATCTAAACACTCTTATTTCATGAACTTACAAAAATTTCATACAACCTTCTGAATGTCTAAAATGCACCTCGTAATCTTTGAATGTTACGTGTCACCTCCTAGTTGGAGAATAAAATAAGGAAAAGGACATCTTGAGAAAGTTAAAACGAAGCAATAACTGACACTTGACGTTCAAGAGCAAATTTATGCATTTTTTCCAAGTTTAGGAGGTTATGCATATCTCTTATAAGTTCATGAGGTAAATGAAAGTTTAAAGCATACTAAAGAGGTCGTGATGTATTAGACAGATTTTTAACTCTATAGAACATTTATTATAAGTAAAATATAACATGTCACAACACTTAAAATGAATTTTGAGGCAACTGGAGGCTTTCAACCAAAACAATAATAACCCATTATATTTAGCAAGAAAAACATAGCAAAATGAAAGCATACCATAACTGTTCCTTTGATAATGTTTTCCTTGGAGTGACCAAAATAATCATCCTCAAGTATAGACAACAACACATCAATGAAATCCTCCTCCACAACATCATTTGACTCCTTGTTTAATCTCTTGCACTTATGTTCTTCAATCCAACTTTCCATCACAATATCCAACTCCTTAGACAAACGTTTCATATCCTTCACGGGACCCGAAAAATAATCCATCCACCACACCATCGGTACCAAATCCGACGGCGCAAAAACACCACTCACATACATATACTCCTTCATTAGTTTCCCAATCCTTTTCCCCTCTTCTTCTTCACATTCACAACTAAAATACCTCTTCCTAGCAATCATTCTTGTTATCATATTCAAAGTAACATGTTCAAAACATTCACTAATCACAACATTAGCCTTATTATGATCATAATCTTTGCTACAAAGTAAGTATAAATCTTTTATCAGACTATTTACCTCGAAGACCTGAACGTGCTTCATTGACTTGATCCTGTGGCTCGAGAGGAGTTGAATCAGAACGATTTTTCGCATGTTTCGCCAGTAAGAGCCGTAGGGTGCGAACCCGAAAGCCGCATAGTTGTAGCTTAAGTACTTACCATGACTTGATTTTGGTCTTGACGCTAAAACCTTGTCATTAGTAGTAAAGCATTCCTTAATCGCGTCATGATTGCTAACCACAACTGCCCGGTGAGCCCCTAGACGAATTGTGAAGATTGGACCGTATGTATCGGCTAGGCGAGCTAGGGTTCGGGCAAGGGTTTTTTCTTTGCCTAGGAGATGTAAATGGCCTATGATTGGCAAAGACCCTTTTGGTTGAGGGGGTAAAATTAGACCCTTTTTTTGATTATGATCTCTTACCCTCCATAGATTGTAGAGTAGGATCAAAGTTAAGAACCCAGAAATTGCTAGGCCTAGTAGATAATGAAGATCGGAGAAAATTTCCATGGATGGTTACGGGAGTTGATTGCTATAACTGAGAGTTGACTTATAATAGCACTAGTACTAGGAGATGGGTCATTTATAATAAAAGTAGTCAGTTTTGGTATTATGTGATTGTTAAAATTAGCTTTATAGAGAGAAATTTTCAAATTAGTGTGTTTTTCTTCATTGTTAGGTGTGCTCTTCGGTTCTCCATTCATATTTTTCCACGTATGTGGGCTATAAAATGTTTTCTTAATAATTAACTAAAAATGACAGTTGTGACATTTGATATGAAATTAAATGGTATACATCTTTTTCTTTGATAAGTTCATGATAGCTGTAGAGAACATTAAAAATAAATTTTTGCACAAAATAAACTAATAGTTAATAGCGAGTAGAGGTCGATTTCATAAGAAATGGTATTCAACGATGTTATTTTCAATAGATGACAGACAGCGTAGCCTAATGTTACTCTCTTTGGGAATTTATGGAATAAAACTAAATAAAAGCTAGTAATAAATCAATGAAAGGCAATGACTCGATTAAAGTAGAGCAAGACTGAATATCATGGTGATCACGGGACAAGGAATTAATTACACCGGGACCTAGATTTAGTTATACTAGCACTCATGCACCGTACAATACTAGCAACTCTTCCTTTCTGCGTACGGAGACCGGACTTCGCGCAACGACCTCACTCTTACTCACCGTGTCTCTTGACTTCGCGCCTAAGAGTTCGCCGATGAATAGCAATATAAATTAGAAAAGCCTAAATCCTTACCGATAGGTAGTGAAGCACTCCCAACAAGCATAAAATTACCTTTCTCCATTCTCGGTGGAGACTGTTGTCACTTTATCCCTTTTAGGCACAATTACGGATGCGAGAATTAGAATTAACAATAATCACAGAAACTTACCAAATGGTTGATCAAGCCAAATAGCAAGACTAAGTGATATTCTTACCATAAAACCCTTGAAGTACCGAGATTGGCAAATAAGTCGCCTTGCAGATTTTTGTACTCAATTACGATCCTCACACCATTTAAACTCAGCATTGACCCTTACCCGGTCAAGTCATAAGAAAATTAGCTAGATAATACTGAATTTAAATGTGTAGAAATGTAAAGAGACCGAAAGTAAATCAAGCTTGAAATATAAAGACTTGAAATCGAAATGAAATTGAAAACGATTGCACTGAAATAAACTTGTGATTAAAACTTAAAAGATTTGGAAACAAGAAATCAAAGACTTGGAAATTAAAGTACTTGGAATCAAAGAGCAAAGAAACTAAGAACTAAAAACTAGAACTAGACTAGAAGCTGAAAATGAGAAATGAAAGATGATCCTCAAATGCGCCCACCTTGGGGTATTTATAGCTGGCCGCTTCTCCTTTGCTTCCTCTCTTGTTTGAATAGGACTCTTTTTCATTATCTCTTGAATATGTTTTATCTTCCTTTTAGCCTTTATCTTCAAATGGAATTAAATCTGTATCTTTATCTTCTATAAGTAGAATTAGGATAGAAATTAGACTCTTTCTTTAATTGGACTCTTTCTGAATAGGATTTTTGCCCGAATTAGGTATCTTTCAGATCTGGAACTTCGCGTGCTTCGGTATTAATGTCATCTTGATCGTTCTGAATGTTTTGGAATCACCGAGACCAGCTGTCGTTCCCGCTGTCTGCATCAGGTATTGATGAAGGACTCTTTTTGTCCAAATATCGCATGTTTTCTCCAAAATATCTTGAAAACCTGAAAAGACAGAAAAGACAGTAATAGCGGCCAAAAAGGCTAAAAACATGATCTCTATGATATAAAAATAAGCATAAATATATGCTAAAAATACAACCCATCAATTCATAAGTAGCACATTCGATCCCAGTGAGCTAATTTTTTTTTCTCCCAATCTAATTTCCATAGTTTTGGTGGGGTTCAACTAAGGTTCGAAACCAAAACCTCAACGATAGGAAGACCTTAACGCATAATAATTTTACCAATAGAACTTGGCCTTTTAGATTGGTCTTGTACGTAGTTATATGCTACTTAAAATTAAACTAGCAAGAACATGCTTACAAATTACATGAAAATTATGTCAATGGAAAAACTTTATTGCTCAAAATATAAACTAGTAAGTGTCTATAAACTGATTTAACCAACTTATTATAAGTTATAAGCAATGTGAAACATAATATGCATATTTCACTCATACATTAGACTACTAAATTTATGTCACGCTACACCATAATTTATCCGACGATAACATCACGCAATCATTACTTAATTATATTTGAGTTCCCAAGAAATTAGTTAGAGAATACTTGCTAGAATTAACTTAAACTGATTGAATGTGAGTATACGAGTGAGCTTTATAAAAATATCTTAAAATTATTGCTCTTTCGCTAGATGTAGGGCTGTCATTAAAGAAAGTAAGTGGAGTAATCGTTTAGAGCCCTAAATTTTTGGAACTTTAAATTTTAATTCGGATATAATATAAATATAAGAAAAAAATAATATATATATATATATATATATATATATATTTATATATAGCATATTAGCATAAATTGGTTGTAGTAAAGTGACACGGGTGCGCGTTTTCCTACAATAGGTGTAGGGTTCGAGTCTCTTCATTTGTCTTTTGTGAACTCTTAACTCTCTTTTTCCCTTTAAAAATAAATTTTGTTTATTTTCAATAATAAAAATATATATTTTAATTATATTTCTTTACATTAAAAAAATAAAATTTCTTTATTTTAAAAGGATAAATAATTATAATTTCTGTTAGATTTGTATTAATAGATTAGTATTTTTTTATATTTTTTAAATATAATTAACACCTTCTTATGTTTTGCTTTATCTAACTAGTACCTTCTTCTGTTAAAATTCTTTACTATTCCATCTAAATTATTAATATTTGGAAAAAATTACCCTGGTTCATTTATCTAATTTTTTACATAAACATTTTTTTTTATTTAGTGTTTTTTTGGTTGAAAAAGGGAGACATTGTTATCATGGGTAATCAAGATCGACGTGTTTTTCTTGACATCAAACTATCAAAACATTATTACCATGTCATTCTTGTCATTTTTAAATTTACCTAGATTTTATTTTGATGCAGGAAAACTCAATCCAGAAAATGCTAATTGAAAATCAAAGATTTTTGGAGTTATTGGTTCTTATTTAATTATATATTTTTTATGAACCAAAAAGTACCAGTTTCAGGGTTTATTATTGTGATATGTATACATACGAGGCAGTTCTATAGATTCTACGCATCGGGAAGGGACGCTTAAGAATATCTCATTGCAATGGATTTTTTGGTTCGTTATTATCACCGAACAGAAATTTGGAGTAAGTTCAACATTATTAGCACTATGGAACCACAAATGACTGATAAATTAAAAAATAAAAAAGCCAATGTGGAGTTGCAGGTGAATTGTTCTTGGTTGTGAATTTTCTTTTTCATTTCAATCCAATTTTTTTCCACAGCAAAAAAAACAAATACATGGATCTAACATAGTAAACTTTTACAAACCCGTTACGAAAAGGACCAAATAGGTAACGGAACCTAAAGCACAGGGATTAAGAAGGTAACATATATAGTAAAGGGACATAAAAGATAAGCTAGCAATAGCACATGGTCCAAAAAGGACGGTATGCCTGAAATTCTGGATACATTATTATAAATTACTTCGTTAACAATAAATAAAATAATTTTTATATGTAGCTTTTAATTCATTTTAATATGAAAAGGCTATATAATATAATTATTCACGTGAATAAAAAATATGTTCATATTATGAAAGAAAGATAAATGAACAAATAATGAAAGGGTTATTTTGTCTAAATGTTAATAATTTAGATCGAAAAGTAAAGAATTTTAACAGAAGAATGTAGTAATTGGATGGAAGCAAAACATAGAGAGATGTTAATTATATTGAAAACACATAAGGAGGTACTGTCTATTAGTCCAAACCTCATGGGGCTATAATTATTTACCCTTGTTTTGAATGATAAAAAATTTATATTTCAATTATCTTTATTTACATTAAAAATGAGATTAACATTTAAAATTTTATTTATCAATGTAAAGTTTTTATTTAAAAAATGTTAATATTAAATAATAGTTATCGGCGCTAAACAATTAACTTTCTCAGTTAATTATTATGATCAATGTTATTACAATATTTTTCAATAGAAATATTATAGATTTTAAAATTATTATCTCTCAAATTTTTTGAAGTAAAAATAATTAACTAGAATTTTAAATATGTATTATTTTACTATTTGTATGTAATAATGTAATACCTTTTAACTTAAGTCTTGTTCATTTCAACTTTTGAAAGCTGAACTGAACTGAACTAAATTGATCTGAAGAGACTGAACTGAAGTGGACTAAACTGAATTCATTTAGGCCTTGTTATTTTCAACTTCTGAAAGCTGAACTGAACTGAACTGAACTGAACTTATTTCAGTATAAATTTATAACTACGCATAGCTGAACTGAACTGCACTGCACTGCACTGAACTAAACTAAACTAAATTGAACTGCATTGAACTGAACTGAACTACATTAAATTGTAGTCCAAGAGAACAGGACCTTAGTGTAAATTTATAAATGTGCATAGCTGAACTAAACTGTAGTGGACTGAAATAAACTGAACTAAAGTAATCTGAATTGAATTCAACGAAACTGAAGTTGTCTGTACTGAATTGTAGTCTAAAAGAACAAGGCATAAGTTTTGTTTCAATTTTGTACTAGTTTAAACTTATATGAGGTAACAAATTTTTTATCACAAGCAAATAATTTTGATATTCAATTTTCTTACAATCTTTTAATTATAATATACTTTTATTTCAAAAAAAAATAAATATAAATATAATATTTTCAACATATATATTTTTATCATAAAAACATGATTAAAATTTATTTCAAAAAATGTTCGTCTTTAATAACTTTCAAATGACAATATCAAACCCATAAATTTTTAAGGGCCCATATATACTTTTTCGCTTAGGGTCTTAAAAATTTCTGAGACAATCCTGACTAGATGTAAAGTAACTATATATAGTTAATATTGTTAACTATGGTTCATAACTAACACAACTCAGTCAAGCTTAAAGCCATTTGATTTAGCTTTATTTTCATTTTTTGCATTGAAATTAGTTGTTGGTGATAACTTTTTTTTTGAAATGGCTAATAAGTAGTTATAATTAAATACTAACAAGCATCGTTTTGAAATTCGGACCGGACCGATTGATTTGGCCGGGTTCGATCGAAACCGGTAACTGATTCAGTTCGGTTTTAAATGGTTTGATGGAAGGTCAAGAACCGGCTGTTGACCGATCAAACTGGCCGATTCCATTTTTTATTGGGTTGACATTTATTGTACTGAAAAATAAATAAATTTATTGTTGGAGGTGGGGTTTGATCCCACACCCTTTCACGCCTAAGCTATCTTACTTAATAACCAATTGATCTAATAAACTTATTTGGTTCCATGTTTTTATTTTTATAAAATAGTAATCTAAATTATTTTGATAAAATTATTTTTTTATTTTTAAAAATACTACAATTAATATATTTAGTTTTTACTTTAATGTATTTTGTAAACCGATTTAATTAATTTTTTAATTATAATTTTTTATATATCTAAATATTATTTAAATTTAATTAATATTTAATTATTAGCTTAAAAATTAGTGAACTTAAAAATTACACTTAATGGATATAAATTTTTTCTCATATTGTGTTTGAAATTCTTAATCTTACAAATGTTATTCTTTAAATATGTAATTTTTATATATTATAAATCAAATTTTTATTACTTTATAAAATATGGTTAATCTCAACTAATTTCAATTTATTTCAAAATTAGTGACATCTTATTTCACCATATTATATTTTAGTTATTTATTATATTATGTTTTTTTATTTAAAGTATTCATTTTTGAATTATGAACATTAAAAATTATTAATTATCGATATAATGTAATTTATATTAAATGTCTAATAACAAATTATTAAAATATCAATAATTTAATATGTTTTCAAAAAATTTGATTCGACTACTAATTTAATTCGGTTGGACCTTAAATTCATGACTCACTCCCTTTATCAGTTTGACGGCAGATCCGGATCTGACAACCATGCTAACAAGTAATGATTTTGATGCCGATAGCAGAATTCATTTATTGAATAATCAAACACCTACATAATTTGAAAAGAAATACCAAAATTATTATTTGGTAATTTGACAATTTCTAGTTAAATCGTTATAGTTTTAACTTATTTTTGAAGTTTTATTGGTCAATGTGTGTACTATATTTTTAAACTTAGTTTGCCAAAAATTTTCATTAATTGAAAGATTAGTAAGGTAATATTCATTTAAATGAATTGAATTAACTATAAATATATGATTGTCTGTCTGGATTTGAGCTAAATTAAAAGAAACAGAATTGTAATCTAACCGAACAAAGCCCGTAACATTTAATGATTATCAAACTATATGTGAATACTAAATTTAAATATTTCTACACAATAGTTGAAGAAAAGGAAATTCATTATTCCTTAGTTTTTATTGTTTAAAATAACATCTCAATCCTTTCTTTCTACCTTTACTATCCTATCTCCCTATCTATTCCCTTACACAAAATACAAACATATAAAATAAAAATATTAATATTGCTTAAATTAAAGGCATTTGTAGAGGTCCAAACCAAGGCGAGGTTTAATGACAACAACAGGATTAACTTTAGGCAATGCAATTCCAAGTCCTTCCTTCATATCAACAGCCAAACCCCCAACAGTTGCCAAATCATAACCCTGAATCAACCTAGCAAGAGCCAAGTGAACCGCTTGCAACCCGAAATTTATAGCCGGGCATGATCTTCTCCCCGAACTAAACGGAATAAGCTCGAAATTCTGACCCCTAACATCAATAACAACATGACTGGTCAGGAACCTTTCAGGTCGAAACTCGCTTGGATTCTCCCAAACCTGAGGGTCGCGGTGTAGTTGCCACAGGTTTACTAAGAGACGTGTTCCCTTAGATATAAAGTACTTGCCAATGTAACAATCTTCAGTGGCTTCACGGATTCCGGTGAGGGGGCCTGGTGGATACAGGCGTAGAGTTTCTTTGATGATAGCTTGGAGAAATTTCAGGTTTTGAATGTCAGATTCGTCTACCCATCTTTGTGTGCCTACTTGCCTGTCAATCTCTTCTTGGGCTGATTTTAGCATATGTGGGTTGTTTAGTAGCAAGGAAAGTGCCCATGTCAATGTCGTTGATGTGCTTCCGGATCCGGTCAATATCAAAATCTGCATACAAATTATATTTATTGAGAAGTTGGAGAGAAGTTTTTGAATTAATCTTTTAATCTATCTGCCGATGAATTAGTATAAATTATTGACATAGTGCTTGACAACTATAAAAAGTTGTTTCTTCTATGAAGTTTTTTTTTCGCTTATTTATCTTATACATTTTATTGCAATATTTAATTAGGCAAACTTAAAAAAAAGTATTATGTTATTTCACTCATTTGTAAAATAGGGTTTGAGAGCTTTTTTTAAAGTGGGGTCCGTAATTTTAAAAAATTGACAAAAAGAGAATTCTCGATATTAAATTATGTCACGATAATAGATAATTTCATTCATTTTTATTTAAAATTTTGTGAATTAATTAATAAAAATGCAATACACATTATTCATAATGCTCATTGCAAATATTTTTTAATTAAAATATGATGATAAACATCAAAAACTCATAAAAAAAATGAAAAAAACTATCTGAAACTTACTAAAATCATGACGTATAATTTTTAAATAATAAGATTGAATTATGAGAATGTAAAATTAATTAAAATATTTTCTATAACATCACTTTGCACAATATAATATTTTGTAATCCTCTTTTTGCCAATTTATTTTGAAGCCACGTACCCCATTTTATAAAATATAATTTTTCAAATCCCGTGAGTGAAACCATACAGTACTTTTTTTAATTTTCCTATTTTTTTAGTTGTCCATCTGGTTCACCGGAGTTTTGCTCCGACTACATCCAAATCCTACTAAGGTCGCGCACCTGGTTGTGGTGGGTGAGTCTCAAAATAAGGATTTTTTATATTCACTAGGACTCAAACTCAAAACTTTATTTAAACAATACCAAACCGCATACAATTTAAACCAACTCTTATACTTGGTTTAGTTTTCCTATATAATTATTGATATGTACAAGTCAATAGCTATTTTATATTTAGTTAGCAAAATATTTTGTCGTAAAATTGTTGTCCAAGCCTTTTTTTTTCTCGACTTTTCATGTTGTGGTCTACATACAAATATAAACACTTTCAATTATTGAAGTATCAAATTATCTTTCCTTATTAAAAAAGAAGGCTAACAGGGGACGAGAGAAAAAAAACCCTCTTACTCACTGAGGGTCATGCCATAAGCCTATAATTATCAAACTGATTATCTATTATAAGTTATCACATGAATAGTCTCATTTGCTTTTCCAAATTCATTAAACTGTTTTACGCCTATTTTTCTAAAAATCACACTCTAAGTAGGAGGACAACAAGTCAAATTCGCTCTAAATATTTCCTTTTTTGATGAAAATGTTCTTTAAGTAATCAAAAATTTTTTTTTTATTATATGTAATTTATTTGATTGAATGCAGATAAGCTTGGCTTGTGAAGACATGATAAAACTCATATCTACATATTTAGAGTTTTAGACCATTACACATATCAATATCTCACTCTACAGTTATCTAAATTAACATTAATATGAAGTGATAATCATCCAATTCGTTTATCTCACTAAAACATGAATATAAGGCCCACAAATTAAGTACACACAGCCATCCTATACCTACCTAAAGATTAAAGCTGATCTAAAGCATTCTTAACTTCTCAACTACAATATCAATTTTAGTACGTATGATTATCATCTATTAATAATTCAAATATGATTTTTTACATACGTAACGCCTAAAGTATAATGTGCGGGAACCCAAATATAATAATAAAAACCGATCAAATTAACATAAATGTACGTACCATAGTAGTTGCTTTGATGACGGTTTGACGCGAGTGGCCGGACATGACCGCATCCTCCGCGATATTCGAAAGCAAAACATCCATGAAATCAAGAATATTCTCATCATTTAAATTTTCAGATTTTTTTCTTATATGTTCATCAAGCCAACGTTCAATCACTTCATCTAGTTCCTTCGAAGTCTTTTTCATAGCACTAATATGGCCTTGATAATCAACCCATTCAAGCCATGGAATTGCATCAGATAATACAAATGTCCCACTTAAATACAATGCTTCTTCAATTCCCTTTTTACACCTCCAAGCTTCACTCTTTTCTTCTCCATATTTACTGCTACAAAACCTCTTCCCAACAATCATCCGAAGGCTAATATTGAACGTTAGCCTATTGGAAAGTTTGCTTATGTTTATGCTCTTTTCGGGATTCTGAACGTAAGAATTGTACAATTCTTTGAGGAAAATGTTCGTTTCGGATAACCTGACGGGCTTCAGCAATTCGATCCTGTGATTCGAAAACAGCTGAAGTGTAGCGAGTTTTCGGAGGTCCCTCCAATATTGGCCATATGGGGCTAATGCAAGGATTGCATTGTTGTAGCCCAAGTGTTTGCCGGCTGCTATGCTGGCTCTATTGGCAAAGATTCTATCATTTGTAGTGAAGCATTGCTTTATCAGTTCCTGACCGCTTACGATTAGGATTTTGTTGATGCCAAATCTTAGTGCGAATATTGGACCGCACTTATCAGCAAGGTCTCCGAGGATTTTACAGGCGGGTTCTTGGGCGCCTAGAAGATGGAGGTGCCCTAACAAGGGCCAGGCCCCATCTGGCTCGGGAACAGGGATGCGGTTGATTTTTTTGATTTTGAATTTTTTTAAACCGATTCTCCATATTAAAATATAGAGAATTAAGAAAGTTATTAATTGAATTAAAGATGAGAAAGAGGAATCCATGTTTGTAGAGTAGTATAAGTTATGTGTGAATTTTGTGGGTTCAAATTCCACTAAATGAAAATATCGTACCTGAATTCGATATTTCAGAAATAATATTCTATGAATTTGTTGAATCAATTTATGAATTCCTGCAAAACAAAGCACTAACTTGGGGGCGATCGGTGTTACCCTCTGGGGGACCCTCCGATCCCTAAGTCAGTAAATGGTTCGGAGGAAATAATGTGAAAGTATATGTGAGAGAGAGTAAGATACCTGAAATACTGACCTAGGAGCCTATTTATAGGCGTAGGAGCTGTCTACTCCTAATGGAATAGGAAGTCCTAATTAGGATGAGTTTAGAACTCTTTATGCTTATCTAATCCTTGTATCCCAAGCAGGCTAGGATAAGGATAGAGGAGAGAATATAGGGACTGGAGTCAGACCTGGATTCTCCTTACTTATGGGACACGGAAACGCCTTTTAGCCGGTCATGAGCCGTCCCGAGACTATGACCGTTCAAGGCTTCTAATCTTATATGTTCTCCGGCTTGATTTAGATCTAGCCGGCCTCGTGAGTCAAGTTCTTTTAACTTAATTTATACGGCGAGCCACGCGGCTCTCTGTTGACTCGGTCTCTACGGACAAGACGGGCGAGATATATTTTGTAAGTTATCACTAAATACATTTGTTGGGAGGGGTGAGGAGCCTTAACTGTTACTAAGCTCCGAACAAGATTATCCCAATGAAAATACTTGTAAATATTAATAAAAAAAAGTTATATTAATAACAACAAAATTATACCGAACACATAACATAATGTTATAGTATGATGTGCTATCGAAATGAAATATATGCTTTAGACTTGTAGAGTAAAAACTTTTGCTACTCCCTCCGGTTTTATAAACTAGTCATTTTACATAATTTTCTTCTCCTCATTTTACTTGTCATTCTCCATTTTCAATGTAAATTTTTACTTCATTCTCCCTATTATACCCTTATTAATTTTAGCTCAATTCCAATACACATATTACTCAATTAATGCTAATTTAAGGGTAAAGAGGTAATTTTATACCCCCATTAATTGCTTCTTAAAATTTGTAAATTTCTCTAAAGCGACTAGTTTTCGGAGCCAGAGGGAGTAATAAATATTATTATTTATTAACAGTTGACTTATAGCTGCACATATGCTAGTTAAGGTAGGTGATTCTTCGACAAGTATGGAGAATTGACTTAATACTTGTCCACATTCAATTACGGTTGTACTTATCTTTAATCATATACAATCCTCGTTCCATCAAAGTAATATTTATTTAACATTTGACTTGCTTATAGTTATTAGTATTTTTTTAATTGAATTTACCCAGTGAGAGGGAAAAGGCAAGCGGGCAACCCCAACACCGTTAAAAACCCTCCTCTAGGCTCGTTTTATTAAAGAAAAGAAAAAATACAAAAAAGTAAAAAAAGTTAAACAACCATAATGAGAAAAAACAAAAAACTATCAACTAGAAGAAAACTTTTCTGGAGGTTTGCGCCATCGTTTAGCTAGCTCCCTGTGCTCTAGTTTGGTCTATTCTTTGGCGGCGACCGACACCCTTTGTTTCCTTGGGAGTTAGATATTGTCTCCCTCATCCATCTCGAGCCAAAATCTGTCGTCACCTGAAGAGAACGAAAAACATTGCCTAACAGGTGTAAACTGCTTGGCCTTGTTTTTCATTTTTGCCTATTCTCATTCCACATAATCTGCCCAAGAGCATGGGACACCTTTCTCAGGTTGTGAATAATCTGAATCAAAGTCCTCTTGTTCAACCTCGTCCAAAGCATTCGTGAAGTGATTAGGATCCTTAGAAACTTCGATAATATAGCTATCAATCGGCTTACGAACTTCAGTTTCCCTATCTCTGAGATCCATAATTAAGTTAATTATCTCCAAAGTATTAATTAGGTCATTCCCAATATCAGATGTTTTAACCGAAACGGGTCCCAAATTATTCGTAAGAGCATTCCCTAATTTAGAACTCTGAGGATTAGCCAACTCTTAAACTGAATCAGAATTTCCCGGCACCTTTCCAAAAACCTCATTAGCCACAGCCTCAATCGCCGTAGTAGCTGCAGCCTCAATCTCCTCAATAACCACTACCTTAATCTCAACTTTATCAACATTCGCAATAGGGGCAAACCTAGATGCTGTAGGTTTATCCACCCGCCCAGGGGTAGCCTAAACCTGGTTACCACTCGGTTTTCTCTCATACGGCTTAGCCACCATGCCATCCGTCTTCTGGTCATCCTTCTTGTTACGCCTACAATCGCGCCAAGAATGATCAATCCTAGAAAATATTTTGCAAAGTTTAGGGATATTTTCATACTAAACCTCAATCCAATTTTTTCCCTCCCTTTCAAAGCCCACCGTTTGAGGCAAATTATTCATTAAATCGACATCAATGAGAACTCGAGCAAAGTGGCCAAAATCACCCTCAATCTTAGCTTTATCCACACTAATGAAACTGCCAATACCTTTGGCTATACAAGCCAAAATCGATGAACCCAATATTCCCAGGGTAAATCATGCATCCGAATCCATACAAGGGCCTTTGTTGTTTTTTCATTTGCCGAAATGAATACTAGTTACCATAGTTGAACCCTAAAAGTTCCCGGCTTAAGCCCAACGATCACCCTATTGAAAATTTTATTCCTCAGGACTTGGGAATCGAGGAGAATATGATAGTATCCCTTCCATAGAGAGATAAGACGCTAAGATTCTGATATGCACCAAATCTCAGTTAACGCATCTTTTAACGAAGCAAGCTTATAAGGTGTATCACCCAATTGAAGAACCAATCGCCCAATTAGTGAATTAGTGCACATAGCAACCCTCTTATTATAAAGAGATTGTGGAATCTCTATAGAGGTGAATCCACCTTTATTCACTATTTCAGCCTGCCATGGTAGCATGATCAATTGGCGAAGGAATAATAGAATTACCTCCAACAATAGCGGCATAAGAAGATTTCATAGGATTTAGGGTTTTGCGTCTTCTTCAAGTCCGCAGTTTCTTTCAGAAATCCATCATAGCTAAAGACGCAATATTGATGTCATGAATAGTGATCATCGTCGTTCGTTTGGAAGTTCCGACAGGATCGGCAGCGGAACAATCCACCTTTATTATTGGGAAATTGTTAAAAATATACTATTTAAGTTTCATATTTACATCTTTATTTTCTTATTTATTTTTTACACTCTCTAACCAATTTTAAGTTTCCATTATCAAGGGATATGCTCTACCACTATTCACGCTACTGTTCACGCACTATTCATTATTTCATCTTATTTTGACATTATCTTTCAAACCGCTCATTTTTTTGACATGCCGCTTTAGAGTTTTTTGTTCGTCTCATTTTTATCTTCGAAATGTTATCCATTATGATATACTTTTTTGAAACTTTTTTTCAGTTGTTCGATATCTGGTAAGTAACTGGTAGATACCTGTTAAGAATCGTATTTTCATATGTATGAATTTCTGTTTTTAATTCAACAGAATATGCTAATTATTTGGTAAGTATCTAGTAGGTAACTGGTAAGAATCATATTTTTATATGTTTTTAATCTCTGTTTTTAATTCAATAGAATCCGGTAGGTATCTGGTAAGTAACTGGTAGGTAACTAGTAAGAATCGTATTTTCATATGTTTTTAATCTCTATTTTTTAATTCAACAGAATCCGGTAGGTATCTGATAAGTACCTAGTAAGTATCTAGTAGAATGCTAGTAAATATATGAAATATGGTAGAAGTATGTTGCAAACATAAATTTGATGGATTGAACAAATTTTCAATGAAATATAAGTTTTCTATCAAGTTTGTGCCAGATATCGAACAGTTGAAATTTTTTTTCGAAAAAGTATATCACAATGAATGACATTTCGAAGATAGAAATGAGACGAACAAAAAACTCTAAAGCAGCATGTAAAAAAATGAACAATTTGAGAGATAATAGCAAAATAAGATGAGAAAATTAAAAAATTGTGAATAGTGCGTGAATAGTGCACGTGAACAGTAACATGAGTAGTGGAGAGTATGGGTAGAACGTACAACTTTAATTTTGAAACTTGTTTGGTTAGGGAAAGTCATGACCCAAATATTGGGATGAAATGAAACATTATTTTTGATACATATTTATAAAATGCCCTTTATTATGCACCTTTAAAATAAAAATCTATTTTACAAGCTATATGTCTTCATGCCTAGCACAACCCGCTTTCTTTTTATCTCAAATATTTAAAACCGAGACTTTTTAGTTAAAGCACCTACAAAAACAACAACATTGCCCCAACGCCTAACGATGTTCCCGCACGAGCGGGTTATGGGTGGTCAGTTGTTCATAGCCTTGTCCCCGTAATTACGGGGAGGTTGTTTTCAATGACCCTAAAGTGGAGTTGCAATGGTTGTCTGTGACTTCACAATACAATAAGCTCATACAGTTTAACGAGTCATCCATTATAATCTAAAGCCAAAAAATGGTAAATCTTTGGACCCATCAAAATAATAGATGTTTTAGTTGAAGCACTTATTCATAGTAATATTATCAATTAAACTAATATGCATGTGATCTAAAAATATATATTTTGAAGAGGAATACTAAAATAGGTCAGATTCTCCTAAACTTATTATCGTTGAACTGAATTGGAATTATTTCACCTAAATTGTACAAATCTTAATTTATTAGAACTGATGGACGAACAAATATCTCACATTCATTAGAAAAATGAGAAGCTTTTTAGGGTTAAGTTCAAGAGTAAATCTCTAAGGAGTTAAATCCAAAGTGAACAATCTAGTGTATATATCAATCGATAGTAACCTGCAACAGCTTAAATTTACATTGGACATAAATTAATTGAATATGAATTATACTGAAATAAAGTTATTCGTTTTTTAACTTATATTAAGTGATCTTTGAGATGAGTAGAGTTGCGTGTGAATGTGTTGGTGCTCCCAGTCACATGTAGTCTATTCACAGTGCTAAAGAAATATCTTTCTTGTCTGTATTATAATTTATTGTATAGGACAGATAAAATGAATGGTTGGTTTCCATAGCCACATAGCTAGTGGCTGCAAACACATTGGAATTCTTTTGGTTTATATTCACCACAAAAGAACTTGAATATCTACAAGATGAACAGATACAATTGACTTTTTTTTTTGACACATGTATTTACACTTGTCTATGGATCCTGGTAGTCATTAGTCAATCAGCCCTTTCATATTTCCCATTATAAATTATAACGACCCTATTTTCAGAAAGAAAATGTAGCTTAGGAAAATGGTTCAAACTATGGCATATTTTAGAAGTGGAAAATGTTTGAAATGAGTAGCAAAATATTTGTTATTATATTTTGCGGTTTGGAGGCTTTCCAGTAATTTATTACACGCCCTTAAAACATATTAGCGGTAGATAAGAAATTGAAATTTAAAGTTTTCTGAATTATTATGAGTTACGACTGCACATACTGATAAGATCGTGACAAAGATATATTCACAATAGCAACTATCCAAATCACAACCGTGCGGGGCTTTAGAATGTCATGACTCAAAAACTCATGACCATGGCATGCATCCAAAATTTTAGCAACGAATACTTACAACCATGACATGGTGTCAAGGTTGTAAGTTTTGTAGATATATAGGACTTTTTTATTATTTTGTGCTAATTCTTTAACTGTAACGCCCCCCTATAGGGAGCATCACGGTAACTATAAACACCCAATAAACAACTCTACTCCACTATATAGAGTTCAATACTTATAGATTTAATACGTACAAATACCAATATAAAGTTTTAAACTCCAAATTATTCTCCAAATGCTAATTATTCTCCAAATATTTCTGAATGTCACTTTACATTTCTCACTCTCTAGTACATGCCATTATTTTACAAACCATAATATTACATTAAAATATAAATCCACCTCGAATCTTTCCTTAATTGCTCTTTAAGCTGATCCACCTGTACCATTTTGGTCCAAGCTATCTACAAGTTCTCCACCTACGCGTAGAAAATCAACTACACGCTAAGCAATTTGCTTAGTGGTGTCCATAAAAAAAATAACAACTTTGAATATTTTTAAAATAGAAACAAAGTATATTTATAAGTCAAAAACAAATTAACCAACTTTATGGAACCAAATCACAAAACTTATATAGTCATCCTTTCAAAGTATAATCAAATTTATATCCAATTTTTCCAAACACTTTAACCACATATTGCCCAAAGTAAACAAGTCCTGAATAACGGTAAAATGGATACGGGAGCGGACAAGCCCGAAGCCAAAGCTTCAAAATCAATATATCGGTCAAGCCCGAAGCCGAAGCTTCAAAAAATCAATATATCGGTCAAGCCCGAAGCCGAAGCTTCAAAAATCAATATATCGGTCAAGCCCGAAGCCGAAGCTTCAATATCAATATATATATATATCATAATATCGGCCAAAGCCCGAAGCCAAAGCTTCAATTGTTCGTACAGTACTGTACCCCCCTTTATTGGCGCCAATCTACCCTGACCCGTATTCTACTCGTTTAATAAGGGCAATAAATCAAAGTAACATCTTAAAAATTCCAGTATAAACCATCAATCATAATTCAACATAACTTCAGTAATTAAGAAATCCAAATCCCAAATTTTTAAGCATCAAACTTCAATAAAATCAATATCATGCTTTCCAGAATTTTTCCAGGTTTCGTAACCTGACTTCCCCTGCATTTTTCACTATCAAAACATCATCCAATCGAAGAACTTTCTCCTAAACTTAATTAGACACATGTCTCAGCTTTCCAAATCCACCAGAATCACAGAAATCCAAATTTTATAACCAAAGTTATGATCAAAATACTAAACAGCGTACCAAGCTGAGATTTTCCGAAAACAGATTTCATGACTCAACTTCAAACGAAAATTTCACATTGAAAACGAAAGAAATTCAACAAGGTTTCTTCTGAACATATGATCCTTACTTTCTGTAGATATTAATAGAATTAAGAATCGTTCAAATCGGATTTATATAACGAGAGAAAACATTAAAACAAAACAGGTATATAATCTGGAAAATTTCCCGAAAAATCGAGAAATCGAAATTCGGGACACAAACCTTTTTCTATGCTCTTTCTAGCTCTCTTCTACCCTTTTGCCTTTGATTTACTTGCAATAGCTTCCTCTACAACAGCCATATATAATTCTATCAAGATATTGCATAAATAAACTTCCTAATACCATAAATATGCTTAATCTACCATGAATTCTACTAATTAAACTTTAATTTCACCAAAAATCATTCACCTCAAACTCGGGTTACTATTCATCCGAATCTTAATATCTGAAATCCTCCTCTTCTAGTCTTAATTGACTGAAATTGATGATGATAGAGGGCTTAAGGATCGATTTCTAACAAGAATTCGAAGTTGAATCGAAGAAATCGGAAGTTTTTGGGTTATAGAAAATTTGATTAAGGGATTTAGGAAGAGAGAAAAATGGTGAAGAAGATGAAGGGAAATGGATAAGGAATACGTATAAGATGATATGAAAATTTTTTTTTTTATTTTTCCAATGTTGCCCTTGGACAAATAAATAAATGTCCAATTCATCCTTCTTACTATAATTAGCTCTTATTTCCTCATGCCTTATATCCAATAACAACAATAACAATAAAAATAATTTCTATGATATTTTTAATACCATACTAATTTATTATAAGCAAAATTTTAGAAATTTCGGTTCGTTACATTAACTATTAATTAGGTTTGATTCTTATAATCAATAAAACTTATAAAATTTTGTTTAACCACTCTAAGTTGTAGTTATAAAAAGGGTTTGCAGGAAAAAATAAATTACAATTGCGCGTTTATGTAATTTCTGAAATCACTTCAAGTCGAATAATTGGGAATTAAAATTGATAATACCTTGCTCAAATATACGATTGTTTCTTTTCCAGAATTACAAATCGATCAATCATTAGTCGGATGAATATAAACCAGTAGTTTTGAGCCTTGAGACATTCATCAACTAAATATCTTTATGTTTTAAAGAGATTACGTTTTCTCTTGACGGGTTGAAAAGGAAAATATATGTGATTAAGAAAGGGAACTTTTTTTCTTTTGACTTTCTCTTTTAGAAGTATGAACATTTAATTTTTGGGGAGACTGTAGCTCGAATCCAAGACCCACAACTTCTTTCTTCACTTTGGAGGAAGTTGTGGCCACTAAACCATGTCTAGTGGTTTTTCTTTCGACTTTTAAACCACTTATAAGTTATGAGAAACACACCATGTAAGTGCTTTTAAGCTAAAAACAACTTATAATCTTGTTTGACCAGCTTATGTGCTTTGAGAAACACATTCTTTGTATATTGAGGACCTAACCATATAATATCCTTATATATTATCAAATTGGAACTGTTCTGACTGGTATATTGGCCCTTGTTTTTTAGCAAAGCCCATCAAAGAGCTCAAGATCAAGCCCATTTCCTTATTACCCGGCGATATTTTGTTTATCCATTTTACCTAAGCCTAAAACGCAGTGTTTTGGAAAGCGTATCCTATATAAGCTCTAACCCTAACTTTTCTCATCTAATCCCCAATCCGCTCACTTTTCTCTCTGAACACCTATCTCTCTCCTTCGTCTGATTTCTCCTTCTTTGATCATGCGATGGTGGTTCAGTCTTTTAAGGCAGTTATCATGTTACCGTTAGAGTTATGTTCCGTATATTGAGGTTATTCCGAAGAAGGGAAAAGAAGAAGCAAGCTTTCAAGGGATTAGGTTGTTTCTCTCTGTTTCTGTGTTTAAGATCCTAGGGCTTTACTTTCTCGCAGAGATTAAATCTGTATTTTGTAACTTGCTTGAGTTCTTTGGATTTTCTTGGCCTGTATTGGATTGTTTGTTCTTTGCCTGGTCTTTAGCGCCATCATCAATAAAATTGCTCTACTCCTTCACCCATGGATTGCCTCCCTCCGTCACTAGGCAGCTAAGAATACCACGTAAAAATTGATCGTGTTTTTCCTTTTATCGCAATTTAATTTTTCTGTTCTTGCATGTTTAGTTTTGAGATCTTTTGGGTTCTCAATCCATAGATTCTGGAGTTTTAATTGTAACAATTGGTATCAAAGCCTATTTGGCTTCGATCTAGGGTTGCATGCAAGTTATTTTCCCGTATTGATTCTGTTTTTTTTTGTTTAGGCGAATCTAGGGTTTCTGAAAACATGCATTTATCTTTTCTTGATGTTTTGATATTTTAGTGTTATTGCATGTTCTCAGTTCTTTCTCTAATTAGTATTATTTTGAATCTTTCTTGAAGTAGTTTATCTCTCACAATCTAATTTTTTGTTTCTCTTTGCGAGAAAAATCGATCCTGAATCAAACAGGAAATTATTACCAAGATTCATCTAATCACGGCTCCAAAGGTATTCTAGAAATTGCTGAGAATAAATCAATTCGAGAAAAATTAATAAATAAATGATATTGCTTTATAAATCATCACAGTAAGTTTTCTTTACTTTGCTTCCATTAAAGTGTAAGTTTTCTTTCTCTGTGTTGTGCTTTGTGTTAAATTGCTATCTTGTTTTTATATGTTCCTGTTAATCTCTGATTTCTTATATGATTCATTGCTTCTGTAAGTTTTGAATCATATTGAGGTTGGGACCTTTAAGACTGCAATTTCTTTAGTTAATTATTTCTTTATGTTACTTTGTTGCAAATTGTTGAAGTTCGTTTTGAAATATAATGTTAAATTGACTGTTTTAAATCTATCCTTGTTTTTGTGTCTAGGTCTGTCTCCTTTCTTTACTGAGATTAGAATTCATAGACTTGATAGATCTTTAGGTCTTTCTTTATATCTCTTCATTTCACATTTTCTGCTTGTCTTTTCTATCCTTCTGTGTTTAATCATGTCTGTTGCTAAAATAACAATTGAGAAATTTGATGGTAAAGGTGATTATTCAATATGGAAAGAAAAGTTAATGGTTGTTTTAATGCAATTAAAGTGTCACAAGGCTCTGGGAGGCAAGACAAATAGGAAGCTACGGATACTGCCTACTCAACTGTGATTTTGAATTTAACTGATAATGTTCTTAACTAAATTAGACAGTCTGTATATGACAACCACTACTGCTAAAATTGCTTTTTTGAAAGAACAATTGTTTTCTTTTAAAATGAATCCTAATAAGAACATTGATGATAACTATGATGAGTTTTAAAAACTCATCATAGAATTGTCTAGTGGTGAAATTGAAATTCCAGAAGATGATCAGGCTATTCTACTTCTGAATTCTATTCCACAAAAGTTCAAAGGCTTGAAGGAAGCCCTGAAATATAGAAGAGAGGATTTAAAAGTAGATGATATTATTTCAACTCTTAAGATGAAAGAACTTGAAATAAAGTCTGAGTCTAAAACCAAGAGTCAAAATGTTGAAGGTTTGTTTGCTAAAGGTAAGAAAAATGGTAAGGGAAAGTCCAAATCCAAGGGTAAGTCTAATCGAATAACTCAAAACAATAATCAAGGTAGTAACACTTATCCTAATGTGTCTAACAATTCTACAGGTGAGTCTAATAAACCTGGGAAGGAATACATTTGCTATTACTGTAATAAGAAAGGACACACCAAGAAATTTTGTAGACTTAGGATAAGTGGTCAACCCTCACCAAATGAAAATCAAAACACTTGAGCTATTAACACTATAACTGAGTCTGATGCTATAGAGGCTCTCACAGTCAGTCAAGACAGTAAGTCTGATTCCTAGATCCTTGATTCAGGGTGCACTTTTCATATTACCCCTAGAAAGGAATGGTTTTCTGTATATACTCCTTTCAAAGGGGGTAAAGTGTTAATGGGCAATGACACTGCCTGTGAGATTCTAGGTATTGGTAATATACAATTTAAGTGTGAAGATGGGATTAAAATTATTTTAAAAGATGTTAGACATGTTCCTAAAATTAAAAGAAATTTGATTTCTTTAAGTTACCTTGACAGTAAGGTCTTAAAGTTTAATGCTCAAGGTGGAGTCCTTGAGATTATTAAAAATGGTAATTGTCTTTTGAAAGGAAATTGTTTAATGGTTTGTATTATTTTGTTGGTTTTGTGTTTGTTGGCTCCTGTGATGTTTTGACTCAATCTGATAAAACTAAACTTTGGCATAAAAGACTTGGTCATATAGGTGAAAAAGGTTTGAAAATTTTAAAGAATAATGAAACCTTGAAGCTGTCTAAGTTTACTGATATGTTGCCCTGTGATGTCTGTGCTATGGGCAAGGCTCATAGATAGAGTTTCAAATCTACTAATTGTGTTTCTAAAGTACCTTTAGAATACATTCATGGTGATCTTTGGGGATCTCCTAATGTCCCCTCTTCTCTGTCTAATTCCCATTATTTTGTTACTTTTATAGATAACTTTTCAAGAAAAATTTGGATCTGTTTTTTAAAGAACAAAACTGATGTGTTTGGCAAATTCTTAGATTGGAAATTATTAGTTGAAAATCAGGTGAACTATAAAGTTAAAACCTTAAGGACTGATAATGGCTTAGAATTTATTAACACTCAATTTAATAGTTTTTGTGAAGTTAATGGGATAATTAGACATAGTACATGTACCTATACTCCTCAACAGAATGGGGTTGCTGAAAGGTACAATAGGACCATTCTAAACAAGGTTAGATGCCTTCTGTTAGAATCTGTCCTTAATTACTATTTCTGGGCTGAAGTAGCAGCCACATCTTGTTACCTTATCAATAGGACATCTAGCTTTGCTATTGAGTTTAAATGCCCTAATGAATTATGGTACAATAAACCTGTTAACTATAACAACCTTAGAGTTTTTGGGTGCCTTGCTTAAGCTTATAATAAAGAATCTAAACTAGATCCTAGGGCTAAAAAGTGCATTTTTCTAGGTTACCCAAGTGGTATTAAAGGTTTTAAGCTATGGTCTATAACTGAAAATAAGGTGTTATCAGCAGAGATGTGACCTTTAATGAAACTATTTTTCCTAAGGTAAAAGTTAACAGTCCTAATCCTACTCAGCATGATAATGTTTTGTTTGAGATGGAGCTTGAGAAATTGAATAGTGAATTATCTGTTCCTGACTTCACTGAAAATGAAAACACTAGTGATAATGATCAGTTTAATAACAATGAAAATTTTGTTGATCAAACTGATGCTAATAACCAGAGTCAAGATGACTGTAATAATTTGCCTATTATTGAAAATTTCTCTAGACCTAGAAGGGAATCCAGTGTGGTGTATGATTGCAATTATCCTGCCATACTTGATTTTGCTAGTTTAAATGCTAAGTGTATAGAGTTTGATGATCCTAAATCCTTCTCAGAAGCTAAGGCTAGTAGGGATTCTGATAAGTGGGATCAAGCTATGAGAGAAGAGCTTGAATCCTTATCTAAGAATAACACTTGGGTGCTAATTCCCAAACCTAAGGGGAAAAGGATTATAGGATCTAAATGGATTTTTAAGAGAAAACCTGCAATACCTGGTGTTGAAAAAGAGAGGTTCAAGGCCAGGTTAGTTGCTAAAGGTTATTCTTAGGTTGAAGGAATTGACTATAAAGAAATCTTTTCTCCTGTTGTTAAGCATATTTCTATTAGGTTAATTCTGTCTCTGGTTGCATTACATGATCTAGAATTAGAACAAATGGATGTTAAAACTGCTTTCTTACATGGTAATCTTGAGGACGAACTGTTTATGTCTCAACCTAAAGGTTTCACTATTAAGGGTCTAGAAAATCATGTTTGCTTATTAAGAAAGTCCCCTAAGGAATGATATTCAAAATCTGATCAATTCATGATCAATCATAAGTTTTCTAGAAGTAATTATGATTCCTGTGTTTACTATAAGAAGATATCTGATAATAATTTCATTATGTTGATGATATACTAATTGCTTGTAAAGATAAACTTGAGATCAATAAATTGAAAGAAAAGTTAAATACCACTTTTGAAATGAAAGATCTTGAACCTGCTAGAAGAATACTTGGTATTGATATTTTCAGAGATAGAAAAAGAGTTTCTTAATGCTAACTCAAATGGATTATATTAAAAAGGTTTTGAGTAATTTTGAGTTAAACAATAACAAACTTGTTAATACTCCTATTGGTGCTCAAATTAAACTGTGTGCTACTAAAGGTGATCTAAGTCCTGATGAATTTGAGTTTATGTCTAATACTCCTTATCAAAATGTAGTGGGTTCCTTTATGTATGCCATGATATACACCAGACCTGATATTGCTTATGCAGTGAGCCTTGTTAGCAGATACATGTTCAATCCTAATAAAACTCATTGGAATGCTGTTAAATGGTTAGGAAGATTCTGATGTTTGTTTGTTGTATAGTAAGTCTAATGAGATTAAAATAGAGGGTTTCTGTGATTCTGATTATGCTATTGATTTAGACAAAAGGAGGTCTATCTCAGGTTACTGTTTTACCCTTGGTAATAATCTCATCAACTGGAAATCCTGCTTACAGCATGTTGTTGCACTTTCAACCATAGAAGCAGAGTATATCTCATTAACTGAAGCAGTAAAAGAGGCTCTGTGGTTAAAAGGCATTTTATCTAAACTTGGAATTATTTAGGAAACTGGTAACATTAATTGTGATTCCTAGTCTGCAATTTATCTTTGCAAAAATATAGTATATCACAAGAAAACTAAACATATAGACATAAAACTGCATTTTGTGCGAGATATTATTGCTTCTGGTAGGGTTTCTGTGGTTAAGATTCATACTTCTATTAATCCAGCTGATTTGTTAACTAAAGTTATTCCTGTTGACAAGTTTCAGGTTGCTCTACAAAAGCTTGGAGTTGCGCAGTTTGACTCTGTGTCAAATTGTAGCTCTAAAGTTTGATGGTGATTTCCCTATTTATAAATGGTGATAAAGGGAGTATTGAAACGGTTTTATTAATGGGAGGTGAACAAGGACCAAAGGTGGAGAATGTTGTGACTGGTATATTGGCCCTTGTTTTTTTGGCAAAGCCCATCAAAGAGCTCAAGATCAAGCCCATTTCTTTATTACCCGGCGAGATTTTGTTTATCCATTTTACCTAAGCCTAAAAGGCAGTGTTTTGGAAAGCCTATCCTATGTAAGCTCTAACCCTAACTTTTCTCATCTAATCCCTAATCTCTCTTCTTCTTTCGCCGCTCACTTTTCTCTCTGAAAACCTATCTCTCTCCTTCGTCTGATTTCTCCTTTCTTGATCATACGATGGTGGTTCAGTTTGCTAAGGCGCTTATCATGTTACCGTTGGAGTTCTGTTCTATATATTGAGGTTATTTAGAAGAAGCAAGTTTTCAATGGATTAGGTTGTTTCTCTCTGTTTCTGTGTTTAAGATCTTAGGGCTTTACTTTCTCGCTGAGATTAAATCTGTATTTTGTAACTTGCTTGAGTTCTTTGGATTTTCTTGGCCTGTATTGGATTGTCTGTTCTTTGCATGGTCTTTAGCGCCATCATCAATAAAATTTCTGTACTCCTTCACCCGTGGATTGCCTCCCCCCGTCACTAGGCAGCTGAGGATACCACGTAAAAATTGATTGTGTTTTTCCTTTTATCGCAATTTAGTTTTTCTATTCTAGCATGTTTAGTTTTGAGATCTTTTGGGTTCTCAAGCCATAGATTCTGGAGTTTTAATCGTAACAGGAACGTCAGCAACGAACAATTAAAATGAAACTCAAATTTTGTGAATGTAGAAAATTCTCATTGGGAAACTCACCCACCATAGCCAAATGTGTAACACGGATCGAATCTGAATGTAGATAGAATAAAGCTCTGATCAATCAGATGGGCATCGAAAAAATGAAAAGAAAATGAAATGCCATTTCATAAGTCCTCGACAATTCTTACTAACAAAGATAATTATTACCATCTGATGTCGCATCTTAGTTATGCGTTACAGTTGTTCTTTAGAGTGTTCTAACACTTAACGGCCTAACAAAATGTGGCTTAGGCAAAATATACATATGCCAATCATCTTACAATTAGTTAAAATTAATTTTTCTTCGTACTTTGCATGAAAGAAAATATATTGTGATAATCAAGCTAATCTACTTACATATATATAAGGCTTAATACATATCTAATTACCCGAACTTATCTTAAAAAACCTCTTGCCTCCCTAAACTTTTAAAGTGATCTCGTAGCTTTCTCAATTTTCAAAAAGTGTTCCACTTAGCTCCAAAAATGCCACTTGTTAGATCCTGATTGGAGAGAAAAAAAATCAAAAAAATGACATCTTTGAATAGTCAAACTATCAGAAGCTGACATGTGGCGCTCAGGGAGCTAAATAGAGCACTTTTTAAAAGTTGAGGAAGCTACGGAGTCACTTTAAAAATTTAGAGGGCAGTAAATTTTTTGAACAAGTTTAGGTAGCATTGGAGATGCATTAAACCTATATATAAGCTTAAAAATTGCAAATAACATAATATGAATAGAGAGTTAAACAATTAATGCTAATAGAAGTCGCAGTCCAAATTTTAGTACATTAAACAGGTCCATTTTCTGCCACCTAAAAGGCGCGCATCCGCGTCAAGTATTGCTACAAAATTTGGGCTTATAGACATGGTCTGTGTGCGTTTTTTAAAGCACGCAATTGTTCAAGATTTGCAAAGTAATTACCTCCATACCTCAAAAAAATTCGTATAATCAATCTAACTTTTCTAAGCTTATTGCTAACCTTTATACACCCTATATCAGCACAGCAGAATCACAAACAGATCGCGTTTTGCAGAAAAGCCATTCTCTTCTCAATTCTCTTATGTAATCGATTCAACGATCTAGTCCAGGTTTTATTTTGCTTTTCGATTTAATCTTTGTTCTTCATTCTCAATTTCATATTCGATTTCAGATTCAAATCAAATCGATTTCATCTGTGTTCTTCGTTCTCAATTTTAGATTTGATTTCTGATTCAAATCTGTTCTTCATTCATGATTTCTTTGCTCTACTACGATCCAGATTTGGAATCGAATTTGAGAATTCAAATTTTATTTGTGTTCTTCGTCCTCAATTTCAGATTTGATTTCTAATTCAACTCTGTTCTTCATTCGCAAGTGTTTGGCAAGCTAATTTGCATGTTTTTTTTACCTATTACGCATATAATACAAACCTACTACATACCTGTTACATATGTGTTATATATCTGCTACAAGTTTAATACAAGTGTTTGGCGAGGATATATTAGACTTGTAACAGTATTGTATCATAAGGGAAATATGAATGAAGTGTTTCTTTGAATCTGTTACATATCTAATACCGACTTACTACATATCTGTTACAAATCTGTTTTATATTTGTACAAGCCTAATACAAGTGCTTGATGAATATAAAACAGGAATATAACAATATTTTATTAGATAGAATTACTAATAAAGTGTTTAGCATAATCTTTATGACTTTTGACTTTTATCTATTACAGTTCTACTACAAACCTGTCACAAAGTCTGTTACAAGGCTATTATATATCTATTATAAACCTAATACAAATCTAATACATGTCTGTTACAAGTCTGTTACAAAGTTGTTATATATCTGTTATAAATATGCTACAAACCTAATACAATCCGGAGTTTTGCAGGAGCGTAAGAAACTTATGAACAACGTGTAAAAGATATGTAAAGCGTATGAAGATTAATAAAAAAAATTTGAGCTGAAATTATTTAGCTAAAATGAACCGAATCTGATAATTTCCCTTTTTTTCAGGCTCAGTATTGTTTGGCCCATACCAAAACAATGTACAATAACAGGCCCATTTTTAGTACCCTAAACAGGCCCATTTTGGGCCACCTAAATGGGGTGCATGCACGTCAAGTATTGCTACAAAATTTGGGCAAACATTCCGGTGTTTATGGCAAATATTTTTTTGGTCCAATTTGAATTTACCAAACAATCAAACGGAAATTAAATTTTTTTTTTGAGTTTTACGTTATAGTGGTACATGTTAGGCATTTAGTTTATATACTAGGTAATTCATTACATTTTTTTGTCTTTCTAGTATATGTCAAGCGTAATCTCTTTAATAGAGTTTTTATAGTACGCCCACATATCCATTTCAGTAAAAACATAAGAGATAACAAATCATATAGCATACGTAATACTTATATACCAACTGCTTTAACTTTTTAAATACTTTTAAGAATTTTTGTATTACTATGCATACTTTTGCTTATTATAAAGAAACTTTTTAGAATTGAAAATTTAAGATTCATCTGACCAGAAGAAGGCCAATATAATATTGGATTCCAGCGTATGATTCCCAATTCAAAATATAGAAATGAGTTTTACTCGGCATAACAAATTATTGAAATGGTATATATTTTTTTTATAGTTGATGTAAATGGTCCTTATTAATTAATTAGATTATTACCTTTTTGCCAACATTGAAAGGTCCAAAAGGACGAAAAAATATGTTTTATATTATACTGTACACACATGATTCTGTTCTAGAAATGATTATAATTTTATATTAGTAAGTTAGAGCGAGGCAAACCATACTATCCATTTTTTATTCGCTAAATTCTATTTTAGTGAATTTATAGTATTTTTGTTTCAATTATCTTTTTTATTTTTATTTTATATATTACACTTTTAAGAAAATAATAATATTTTATTATTATTATATTAATATTTTTATTTTATTTTTATTCTAATTAATTAATAAAATAATTATAAAAAATAAAAAATAAAAATAAATAATAATATAATATTAATTCCCTATATATAAGAAACCCTACTTTAGAGATATACCATATAAAAAATGATTGGATTCAACCATTCTCTATATTCATTCCCTAAAATAGAGAATGACTGGATTTACTCTTAGTGTTGATTGGGCAAGTCCAAATATAACATATTATATGTGTAATAAATTATTTTCAAAATTACAATAATTATTAGGCTTTTCATTTCATCGTCCTTTTTAACTAAAATGAAGTACCACATAAATTTAAAACTAAAACTCACCAATTTAGATCGAAAAAATAGTCAAAAACTAAATTATATTGTTTGGATTGATTTTTATAATTTGGGTCGGTTTCGAATTAAAGTGAAGGAAATTTGTTAAAATGATTTAATATTATTAAATTATTTACATTTTTATCATACCATCCAAATATTTTTAATTAAAATATGTTATCTAATTATCTACATAATTACGTTATATTTAATTCTTCTCTTTTGGCAGTTGCAGTATTGTCGTTTTTCTGTTTTCTTCTTCCTCTTCTACGTTTGATCTCTTCTTTGTTTTCTCTTTGAACTTTATTTTTCGTTTTCGTTCAGTTTCGCATTCTCCTTCTTCTTCTTCGTTTATTATTTTTTGCACGTTGACTGTTTTGTGTTTCTATTAATTAGCTTATCCTGTTTTTATTTTTTTCGATTTGGATCTTAAATTGAAAACTTTCTGGTTTTCGATTTCGTTTTTGAGCTCATTATTTTGACTTTGAGATTTTGAATTTCATTCTCTTTGTCTATAATAGATGATATAACTGTTTTGATTCACTACAATGGCAATTGGATGCGCAGAATCTTCCATTGCGAATTTTCAGATTTGTAATTTGTTGAGTTAATTTTGAAATTGAAGAACTCTGAATTTGTAATTTGGATTCCAAAGCCATTGACGCAAAGGTAAGTTCTGAATCATTCAATTTAATTAGGTTGTTGGTAACTACTGAATCATCCAATTTAATTGAGGGTTTAGAGTTCATTCTATATTTTTTTTAACATTCTATCTGTTGAAATTGAATTGCACGCCATGTGTTTGATAAAATACTAAGTTGTTTGTTTTGTTATTGGATATCTATTGGGCAGATATTGGACATCTATTAGATATTATTGGATTTGGTCTAATTTTGATTTAAAGCGAAAAATCCCTTAATCAGTGCTTGTTAATGGAAGAATGCTACAGTCAAATGGACTGAACTTCAGATGTTAGGTACTCAAATTAGCATATTTTTAGATAAGTCCACTCATGCATAATGAGTCTGAATTGTAACAAAGAATTACTCTAATTGTTTCTGATATATATGACAGAGAAATGAAACCATCAATTGACACTCTTTACAAATTGTAAATTGATGCTTTAGTTCATATTTTTATGAAATCTTTATGTTTGTGTTATAAGATAAAATGCTAAGTTGATTGTTTTATTATTGGACATCTATTGAATATCTATTAGACATCTATTGGGTAGATTTTGGACATCTATTGGATATTATTGGACTTTAGTCTAATTTTAGTTTTAAGCGAAGAATCCTTTAATAAGTGCTTGTTAATGGTATGCTTCTGGCTTAAATGGAAGAATGCTACAAAATCTTATTTGAGTCTCAGCAAGATATGGCACTCAATTAGATCACAAATAGTTTTGGTGATTGATTGCAAAGATTGGTTATTTGTTTTAATGTTTATTCCCTTAGTGAATTAGTTGCTACCTTTCCAATTAGGCTTGAATGTTAGAAACCAACAACGTGATATGTAATTCATTCATCTTTGCTGATATATGGTTTGATTCAATTTTGTTTGCAGCAATGTTTGCGTCACTAGCAGCAACACCGATTGATGGTGTTAAGATGAGTTTTTCACGCAGTGGTTAACAACATTAGTTTAGCTCAAAAGAAATTCTCGGAGTGTATGTTGGAAATCTATTGAACTTCTATTGGACATCTACCAGACATCTACTAGAATTCTTTTAGAAAATCTATTTTGAAATTGATAATAGACATCTGTACAAATATATTTTAATTTTCAGTTGTCACTTGTTTTGAAGTTGACATCAGATATTTGTACAAGTATGTGTAATTGAGTTGTATGTTTTCAATTGGCTTTTCAATAGATTTCTAATAGATTGTTATATAATATTTTGTATATTTTGATCTTTTTTTAAATAAGTGATATGCATTGATTGTCATTGGATATTTTTTGGCAAACACAACATCATAACTATTAAAATTCAAATATGTTAAAAAAAATAAAATAAAATTTGGATTTTTTTTGCCGATTTTGTCGTGTGATATATTTTTCTTCTTAGACATCAATTCCAACTACTTAGATCCCTAATTACACAAGATTTCTAGAATTCAAACATAATTGATTATCAAACAATCTCTATTGACTGTCTATTGTGTCGATAAATTGCTCGTGGCTCTCAAATTTATTTTTTAGATATTTCTTCCACGCATATATAAGCTCAAAGCTAGTCAACCTTGTTCTGTGGATTTGGCCATCAAACTGATCTATAATTGGTTTCTTCTCAATCATGTTATAAATCTATCTAAATATTGCTTTAATTATAATTATAAAAGACTTAAGAACAAGTTACACCGTGCTTCCAAACAATTACTCATTAATCAAACAAATTGAACAAATTGTATCCCTGATAATACAATTTACATGTTCTCACATTCCTATTCAACAAAAAGAATAATACAATTCGCACTTCTCTCAACTACAGTACCTGTCAAGGAATTAATAACATGTAAGAACCAATAGATTTCCAACAGACATCTAATATAAATCTTATAGATATCCAATATAAATTAAATACTCATTAATAAAACTTCAATTTTACATAAAAGAGCTTAGTAGTCAGTTTCATTTACGATTGAATAGATGAAATATTGACATTTGATGGCAGGTATAATGATGAATTGAACACATATAAGCTTCAAGATACTAATATAGTGGCTTTTAGTGTCAAGCTATTGTATAACCTTATTATGATTTATTGGTATTCTATTTTTCCCTACACTAAAATTCCTCCAATTACTATTGTATCAACCCCAAGCACTAGACAGAAAATGCATATGCATGAGATAGATAAGATACCAGCTCATTTTGATTTTGGAGTGGACTTCTAGGTCTCCATTGCATGCTAGGGACCAAAGAAGGAGAAAAAACTCTTCCGCCTATTCAACAAAAAGAACAATACGATTCACACTTTCCTCAACTATAGAACCTCACACTGAATTAATAATATATCAGAACCAATAGAAATCTAGTAGACACCCAATATAAATTAAATACTCATTAATCAAACTTCATTTAGGCATTTCTACAAACATTTCATCTGCATAATTGCAAGAGTTAATTCAGAACAGAATTGGGGGGAAATAATTACCCCTCTCAATAACAGCTCTATGTAAACAATGGAAGAATCAAAGATTTGTTACCTCCTCGGCTGTGATTATAGCTTTGATATGCTGAAACAACAAAAAAATGAAAAGAAAATGAATCATAGAAGAGATATAAATAGGAACCAAAGTTGTAGGATATTTTCGAACACAATTGATAATAATATTTGGTTATATAAAGTGAATATAACAGTGTTAAATGATGAATGCTAATGGTTTTGGTGGAATTAGGTTGATTATTAAATATGAAATCGTATGAACATAATACAGAGTTAGGGTTTTTATTTTCTTACCTCTTGATTTTGTTTGATTTTGAATAGAAGAATAAAATAATGAAGGATTTTTAGAACACTGATTTGCAAGATTTCCATAATATGAAGTTGATTAAACAGTTTTTGTAGTTGATTTGAGCAGTTTTGAAGATCATAGAACGATTTTGATGGTTTTGAAGCTTTTTGAATTTCAAGCTCTGTTCGAATCTTTGCGTATGGAGAATTGGAAAAGCTGAAGGAAGATTATTATGTTATTAGAACGTGTCCTTGTAATTATTTTATCATGTTTCGTATGTTTTTGTTATAAGCTTACTTTTTAGCCCAAATTATTTTATCTTTTTAGCTTATTTATGTACAAGCCCATAAAGTGAACTCTTCATGGCCGCTATTGGGCAAATGGCATGGGACCCCATGGGCCCAACTCATTAGGGATAACTTGATAAACAATCATTACACGCAGTAGCTCATGGATTTAAATCTGTTGTCCATTTTGATTAAGGCCGTATTCTGTTGGACTACATTTCAATTCAGTTTAGTTTAGTTCAAATCACTTCAATTCAGTTCAGCTCATATCAGTTCAACTATGCGTAGTTATAAATTTATACTAAAATAAGTTAAGTTCAGCTCAGTTTAGTTCAGTTCCACCAACTTTAGTTCAGTTTAATTCAGCTTTGAAAAATTGAAAAACACAGGGCTTAAAATTTAATTCGGTTGTACTCATTTAGTGTTTTCTTGCGTGTCTCTCATCCACATCTTGACATTTGACTACATTGAAGAGAGAAAATGAAAACTTGAAAACAATGCCCGGTATTATTGTTTATTTTGTAAAACCAAATTTAAACCCCGAATTCCTTAGCTAAAATACCCTTATTAAAATGAAATTTTTATATATTTGCCTATTTGATGTAGATGGACCTAACTTAACTAATTACTGTTAAATTATTTGATGTGACCTATGTCATTAAATTATTGATGTAGGGCCCACGTCCTTAATAATTTGATATAATATGTTTTCTACTTTTGAATCTGTCATTATTATTTTCTGTAATATGTTTCTTACCTATTTACCATTCTTACCGTTGGATTTCTCTATAAATGGGAATTCAATTTCTTCATTTCATATATCTCAGAAATAAAAAATAGAAGTTTCTCTCAAATTCTCTCTCTGTGTTCTCTCTTTATCGTTATAATATCCTTGCATATATAGTCGATTTCCAACACGTTATCAGCACGAGCTTGCTCTAACCAACTGAGGATATCACCAAATAAATCCAAAGTAAGGCATAATTATTTTATTTTCTATAAATATATATTATACCTATAATTCTTAATATGTCTAATATCAAAAGTTTAGAATTTACTCCTCTTGATGTATCGGGGAAAAATTATCTTACTTGGGTGCTGGATGCAGAGATGCATCTAGAATCAATGGGTCTTAATAATACTATAATTGAAAATAATAATCTTCCACCTCAGTATAAGGCAACAACTCTAGTTTTTCTCCGTCGGCATCTTGATGAATCACTTCAATCAGAATATTTGACTGTCAAAGATCCTGCAGATCTTTGGAAACAATTAAAGGAGAGGTTTGAACACCTAAAGAAAATATCTCTACCAAATGCCCAGTATGAATGGATAAACTTAAGGCTACAAGATTTTGAATCTGTCAGTGCATACAATTCTAAACTTTTTCAAATTACATCCACATTAAGATTATATGGAAAGGAAAAAACTGATGAGGATTAACTGGAAAAGACATATTCTACTTTTCATTTGAATAATATGGTATTACAGGAACAATACAGAGCAAAAGACTATAAGAATTATAGTGAACTAATTACTGCTCTTCTCCTAGCAGAACAGAGAAATCAACTCCTGTTAAAAAACCATGAACTACGACCTACCGGAACAAATCCATTCCCTAAGCGAATGCGATAATTCATAATAATTTTAATGGACGCGGCCGCAGAAAAGGTCGTGGTCGTGGTCGAGGTAGAGGTCGTGGAAATGGGCATGGTAGAGGGTATAACAATAACAATTTCCACCAGAAGTGGAAATATGTAAATTATAATAATAGCAATAATTTCCACCCGAAGTGGAAAAATACAAATAACCACCAGAAGTGGAATAATCAAATTGAAAGATTTGATAAAAGAAAAAATAGTCAAGATGATAAAAATAAATGCCATAGATGCGGTATGACTGGTCATTGGTCAAGAACTTGTAGAACCGCTAAACACTTGGTAAACTTATACCAAGCATCTCTCAAGAAATATTCGGAACCAGAAACCAATTTTATATTGGATGATAATACCCCAAATAATGAGCCTATTGATATCCCCAATATGGAGATGGATGATTTTCTGTTACCCAGCACCAGTGGCAAGGAAAAATTTGAATAATTAGTCCATATATTTTGCTTAATTAATATATTGTAATTTTTATGTTATTATTGCTGTTTAATGTACTTTTTATGCAATATTTATTTATAAATAAATAATAATGCATCTTTCATTTCTTCAATGAAGAAAATGAATTATTTCTCGGTATTGTATGACTTGAAAGAAAATAAAGGAAATTTATGTATTGTAGATAGTGCCACCACCCATACTATTCTCAAAGAGGCAAGATATTTTAATATTCTTAAAAAGGGTGAAACTGTTGTTACCACAATATCGGGACAAACAAAAATGGTTGAAGGCTCCGAAAGAGCTAGTATTATATTACAAAGGGGAACAAAACTTATTATAAATAATGCATTATTTTTCCCGAATTCTCACAGAAATTTATTAAGTTTTAAAGATATTCGCGAAATGGATATCATATTGAAACTGTGAGCGAAGACAATAAAGAATGTCTTTATGTTACAAAAATAATTTCAAGTAAGAAATGTATACTTGAAAAAATTTATACACTTTTATGTGGCTTATACTACACATATATTAATATGATTGAGGCCAATTTGACTATAAACTAGAAGTTTATAGATTCAGATACTGATAAAATTTGGCATGATCGACTGGGTCATCATAGTTCGATAATGATGAGAAAAATTATTGAAAATTCATATGGCCATCCATTGAAGGACTAGAAATTTCTTCAAAATAATGAATTATTTTGTGCTGCTTGTTCGCAAGGAAAATTAATAATAAAGCCTTCCAGAAGTAAGGTTGCAATAGAATCGCCAGCATTTTTAGAGCGCATACAATGTGATATTTGTGGACCAATTCATCCACCATATGGACCATTTAGATATTTTATGGTTCTAATTGACGCCTCAACTAGGTGGTCACATGTATGCTTATTATCTTCACGAAATATGGCATTTGCAAGGTTAATTGCTCAAATTATAAGATTACGGGCACAGTTTCCCGATTATCCTATTAAATCAATTCGTCTTGATAATGCTGGGGAATTCACATCCAAATCATTTAATGATTATTGTATGTCAATTGGAATAAAAGTTGAACATCCTGTAGCATATGTTCACACACAAAATGGTCTAGCAGAATCATTTATTAAACGTCTGCAATTAATTGCGAGATCGCTAATTTTGCGAACAAATCTCCCTACTACAGTTTGGGGTTATGCAATATTACATGCAGCATCTCTTATACGTTTACGGCCAGTAAGTTATCATGATTATTCTCCATTACAATTAGCTTCTGGCCATGAGCCTAGTATTTCTCATCTCAGAGTTTTTAGTTGCGTAGTATATGTGCCTATTGCTCCACCACAAAGGACTAAAATGGGTCCTCAAAGGAGAGTAGGAATTTATGTTGGCTATGAATCCCCTTCAATAATTAAATATCTTGAGCCATTAACTAGCGATATATTTACTGCACGATTTGCAGATTGTAGATTGTCATTTTGATGAAAGCACTTTCCCAAAATTAGGGGGAGAGAATAAGAACCCAATTTTGGAAAAGAAAATAATATGGAATGCTTCATCACTTTCTCATATGGATCCTAAATCAAATGATTCTGAACTAGAAGTTCAAAGAATAATCCATCTTCAACATTTAGCAAATCGATTGCCTGATGCACTCGCTAATCCTAAAAGAGTAACAAAATCGCATATACTAGCAGTAAATGCACCAATTCGTATTGAGATTCCTGAAGAACAACCTACGGATAATACTCTAACACGCCTGAAGCGTGAACGGCCAATTGGTTCAAAGAATAAAAATTCTAAAAAGAGGAGAGTTATTGATAATGAAGATATTCTCATTGAGGATATAAATATAAATAAACTTCCGGAAGAAGTGCAAGCACCTGAAGTGCAAATACCTGAAGCTATTGAAAATGAAGAAATTCAAATAAATTATATCAATACTGAAAGAAGATGGAATCGCAATAAAATAGTTATAGACCATATTTTTTTATATAATGCTGCGATCAATATTGAAAATGAAAACGTGGATTATGATCCACCATCTATTGTAGAATGCCAAAGTAGAAATGATTGGCAATAATGGAAAGAAGCAATTCAAGCAAAGCTGAATTCTCTTGAAAAACGCAAAGTATTCGGACCAGTAGTTCGAACACCACAGGACATAAAACCTGTCGGTAATAAATGGGTTTTTATTAGAAAGAGAAATGAGAAAAATGAAATCATAAGATATAAAGCTAGATTAGTTGCACAAGGTTTTTCCCAAAGACCCGGGATAGACTATGAGGAGACATATTCTCCGGTGGTGGATGCAATAACTTTTAGATATCTTATTAGTTTTGCAATGCAAGAAAATTTACAGATGCACTTGATGGATGTTGTCACAGCTTACCTTTATGGTTCACTTGATAATGATATTTATATGAAAATCCCTAAAGGATTAAAGCTGCCAGAAAAATATGGCAAACGAGAACTTTACTCGGTAAAGTTACAAAGATCCTTATATGGATTAAAATAATCTGGGCGCATGTGGTATAATCGTCTCAGTGAATATTTATTGAAAGAAGGATATAAAAATGATCCAATTTGTCCATGTGTTTTTATAAGAAAATCAGGATCTAATTTTATTATCATCTCAATTTATGTTGATGATTTAAATATTATTGGAACTCCAGAAGAGATTCCAAAAGCAGTTGATTCTTTAAAGAAAGAATTTGAGATGAAAGATCTTGGAAAAACAAAATTGTATCTTGGTTTGTAAATTGAGCACCTTGAAAAAGGAATTTTAGTACATCAATCAAACTACAGAGAAAAGATCCTGAAATGATTTAATATGGACAAAGCACATCCATTGAGTAACCCAATGGTTGTATGATCACTCGATGTGAAAAATGATGTTTTTTGTCCTAGAGAAAATAATGAAAAAGTTCTCGATCCTGAAGTACCGTATCTAAGCGCAATAGGTGTTTTGATGTATCTTGTTAATAATACAAGATCGGATATAGCATTCTCTGTTAATTTATTATCAAGATACAACGCTGCACCTACAAGACGACATTGGAATGGAATTAAACATATAATGCGCTACCTTCGAGGAACTATTGATTTAGGCTTATTTTATTCACATGAATCTAAGCTTAAATTAGTTGGATATGCGGATGTGGGTTATTTATCCGACCCACACAAAGCTCGATCTCAGACGGGCTATTTATTCACATATGGAGGAACAGCTATATCTTGGCGATCGACAAAACAAACAATTACGACTACTTCCTCAAATCATGCGGAGTTAATAGCTATTCACGAGGCAAGTCGTGAATGTGTGTAGTTGAGATCATTAATCAAGCATATCCAAGAAGCATGTGAAAAAGTTACGGTCAAGGAAGGTCCGACGACAATATATGAAGATAATGTTGCTTATATTGCTCAGTTGAAGGAAGGCTATATTAAAGGAGACAGAACAAAACATATTTTATCAAAATTTTTCTTCACTCATGATCTAGAAAAGAATGGTGAAATCAATATTCAACAAATCCGCTCTTGTAATAATCTAGCAGATTTGTTTACCAAGGCTTTACCTTCCTTAACTTTCAAGAAATTGACTTACAGCATTGGAATGCGTCGTCTTAAGGATCTTCAGTTAACTCGCGAACAGGGGGAGTAAACACTGTACTCTTTTTCCCTTGTCTAAGGTTTTTATCCCACAGGGTTTTTCCTTAGTAAGGTTTTTAACGAGGCAGTGCCCCATTCGCGGCAGATGATACATCAAAAGGGGAGTGTTAAATTATTTAATGTGACCCATGCCATTAAATTATTGATGTAGAGCCCATGTTCTTAATAATTTGATGTAATATATTTTCTACTTTTCTACCTGTCATTATTATTTTCTGTAATATGTTTCTTACCTATTTACCATTCTTACCGCTGAATTTCTCTATAAATAGGAATTCAATTTCTTCATTTCATATATCTCAGAAATAAGAAATAAGAAATAAAAGTTTCTCTCAAATTCTCTCTCTGTGTTCTCTCTTTATTATTATAATATCCTTGCACAAATTATTGCTTTTTGGCCAACATTAAGAGTTCCAAAAGGATAACCCAATAGTTTTAGTACATATTGTACACACATGATTATGTTGTGTAATCAATCAAAAAATTATATGAATGACTTAGAGTTGGTTAGGCGAGTGAACATTTTTTAATAATTTTTTTTTGATGAAAAACATTTTTTAATAATTAGTATATGAATAAAAGTGAAACTCATGTTGCTTTTGAGTTCTGAAGTTTGGGTAATTATCATTCCCCATCACAACGACTTAAAGAAAAAAGTTTGATTTTGACATTAAATAATAGAATTAATTATGTGTGCAATAATAAATATTAAACAATTATTATTAATTGTTTTGAAAGCAAAAGGTTATCTTTATCAAACAAAAAAAATTACAAACAATAATAAATACTAATGCGAAAACAAATAATAATAACTAAAGAATACTTGCCCTCCATTAGTTTTTTTTCTAAATTATGTCACCGACCATAGAAAATTTAACTTAAATTTATTAAGTAGATAAGGTTTAAAGATCTACAATTCACATTTAAAATCCCTATAAAAGAAGATATCCTCACACCGTAAAAATAAGTTTTTCATCTTCTACTTCTCTCTCTACTTCTTCATACTCTCTCTAAAGTAAATATACTGATTTAGGCATCGGAGGGGTTTCAACCAGCTCTCCCCCTTATCTTCTTTTACTTATGCATATCACAGGTTTACAAGTCTTGGAGATGGATTCCGCACCAATTGACGGCGTCTGTGGAAAACGAACCGTGAACACACGATCAATCAACATATATTCTCTCCTTTTTCATTTGAATCACGTCCAACTTCACCGATTGATTCTAAATTGATCCGTGTAAAAGCAAAAGTATCGAAGCTTCCAAGACATACATAAGAACGCTAGAAGCCCTTATCTTACTAAGGCACTAAAGCTCTTACTTTTCTAAGGCAAAAGTACTTCATGTCACTAAAAGCCCTTGTTTCACTAAGGCAAAAGCCTATTTCACCAAGGTATTCAAAGCCCTTATCTCACTAAGGCCGCAAAAGCCCTTATCTCACTAAAGAAAAAGCTCATTTCACTATAACATTCAAAGCCCTTTTCTCACTAAGACACCAAAAGCCCTTATCACACGAAGGCAAAAGCTCATACCACTATAGCACTAAAAGCCCACTAAGGCAACAAAAGCCCTTTATCTCAATCAAGCAAGAGCCTATTTCACTATGGCATTCAAAGCCCTTATCTCACTAAGGCACCAAAGGCCCTCATCTCACTAAGGCAAGAGCCCATACCACTATGGCACTCAAAGCCCTTATCTCGCTAAGGCACTAAAAGCTCTTATCTCTCTAAGGCAAAAGTACTCCGCATCACTATGGCACTAAAAGCCCTTATCTCACTACAGAAAAACTTACTTTTGCGGTGTGAGGATGTCTCCTTTTATAGGGGTCTTAGGTGTGGATTGTGGGCCTTTGAGCCTCATCTGCTTAATGGGCTTGGGTTGAATTTTCTATGGCTCGTGCCAAGTTGTCCCCCATGTGAAAACTCTTTCGAAGACCCTTTTTGCACCATGCAAAGTCTCATTGCACCGTGCGAAAACTCTTTCGAAGACCTTTTTGCGCCATGCAAAGTCTCACCTCTTCGCGTCATGTGAAAACTCTTTCGAAGACCCTTTTGCACCATGCAAAGTCTCACCTCTTTGCACCATGCGAAAACTCTTTCTAATACCCTTTGCACCATGCAAAGTCTCATCTATTTGCACGATGCGAAGGTTCTCTACTAATATACAGTTATAAAATGTATTATTTTGAATGTGGACTCTTAACAAATACATCAATGTATTTTCCCATCAAATTTGGGGGGGGACAACTTGGCACGGGCCATAGAAAATTCAACCCAAGCCCATTACGCAGATGAGGTCTAAAGGCCCATAATCCACACCTAAGACCCTTATAAAAGGAGACATCCTCACACCGCAAAAGTAAGTTTTTCTTCTACTTCTCTCTTTACTTCTTCATACTCTGTCTAAGGCAAATATACTGATTTAGGCATCGGAGGGGTTGCAACCAACCCACCCCTTATCTTCTTTCACTTATACAGATCACATATTTACAAACTTTTGAGACGTTGCTTGGAGTTGTTTACAAAATTCATAAATTTTTAAATATGAATTTCCAATTACTAAATTGCAATTCAACCGAAATTTGAATTCTACAATTCCATGAATTCATGATTATTTTGTAGAGAATGGAACAAGTCATAAGTGAAATTATTAATATTTAGTCAAACGAGTACTGCATAAATTGTCCTTATTTGCAACACAAAACCAAATTACACTTGATCAAGTGGACCTGCCTCTCTCATCTTCTTTTGTTTTGTCTCCCTAGTTTTTGCATTAGTTGAAAAAGATAGGTCCAAATTTGTTAGACTAAGACAAATCACTTACAATGTAACGATAATCCCCATAATTATAAATTAAGGAAAAAGAGAAAAAAAGTCCAATTGTAATTTTTTATACTGTTCATCAAATTTTTGTTCCGATAATATCTAGATTCGATTCGGATCGCATCCCTAATTGTGGTGAGTGAGTCTTTCAATAAAGATTTTTTGCATTCATTAGGACTCGAACTCAAAACTCTACTTAAACGATATCAAGTTATTTATCATTGAACCAACCCTTATTGATAATAGTAAATTTTTTAAGTCCACCGATAATTTAGGTGATAGAGAAGTATACCAACTCAATTAATTATTAACTATGGTTAAAGGAGAGTCCTGAATACCATCAAAGCTTGAGTGATATGTTTGGTAGCTTATATAGTAGATAACTTTTTTTACACAAAAATAGGAATTCATGTTGATGAAGCAATATACAAGGAAGTCAAACAAAATCTTATATCAAAATCAAAATAATATATTGTCACCATATTATTATGAAATATAAAAACTTTCATGAGAATGAGATAAAATTATAAAGAGCATAAAAACTCGCTATATTTTGTTAAACTTTTAACTCATGTTATCAGAAATCCCTAAATATAAGAATTTTAACATACTATATGTTTTGTTGATCATCAGTGATATTACTTATAACTATCAATCTTGATTGCAGTAGCAGATCAATAATTAAGGTCAAACACATCAAAATCTACCTGAATTTGATCTTAATAGTCTATTGCCCCTCTAACTTTAGAAAAGTTCTATTAACCCCCTCAATTTGGCAATTATGGAATAGTTTACTCCTTCAACACAACTAACCAGTCACACCCTAGAGAGTGCACAACACTCTCCACTACATGTTAAGTTTGAAAAGTCAAACCAATAACAAGCAGACACATATATTTTTTTTTTGTAAAAAATCCAAAAAATCCCTACAATAATATATGTTAAACTCCCTCGTGCTTTTTCTATTTCAAAAGCACCATCTTCCTCTTTTTCATCCTTGTTTCTCTCGGTTCTTGAAATCAAACATGAAAATTCAAATTTTATAATTGTATAATTTCTTAATTTCATGGAAAATTCATAATTTTAATTTTGAAAATCAACAAAAGCTATGCTTTTCCATTTCAGATTCAACAGTAAATCAACAAAAATAAGGCATTTGAAGCTTTCCCGCGTTGCTTTGATCGGTTTAAGCTTAATTATCGCCGAAGGCGATTTGGATCTGTTGATATTTCCATCTCCCACTCATAGAAAGAACGAATATGAATCAAAATTCATTATATGACGTTGTGGCTATCGCCTTTGACATCTAACCAATTGACCTTGTTACTGTGAATCTCCTAACTCGCAGCCATGGAAGAATTATTAGTAAAATCTCCAAAGCTCTTGGAACCCTAACAAGAATCTAGATTTCACAATAATTTCCATTTGAATCACTAAAACACTGTCACCTCTCTGAATTTCAAGCATAAGGCCAATGGTTGGGACAATGGGGAATTAAACATAAATGGAGATAAGTTTACAGATGGAGAAAGGAAAAAAAAATGGGAATAGGTTTCGAAAAATGGGGGAAATGAAACAAAAATAAAAAGCTAATTACATTCTTTTCTTTATTAATTCTTAATACTTATTTGCCGCTACAGCTAATTCTACAAGCAACTCGCTCAATTTTTTATAAGTTGACACATCATTTGCCACATTATCATAAAAGGGGTAATTAGGTGCATTTTTTTAAGTTCAGACAGAATAGGATCTTTTAGAAGTTGGAGGGGTCAATAGGCTATTTAAATCAAGTTCAGACAGATTTTAATGTGTTTAGCTGAAAATTAAAGATGAGAAAACTCAATATTTGAGGAATTAAAAACACGTTTACTAGAAAAAATTTCAAAATACAAAAAAAAAAACCTAGAGGAAAGGTAAAAGGAAAACCTAAAAGATTTTTTCCCTTTTTAGAGCAACAGTATATTAAAAGAGAATAGGAGAGGGAGAGAACCGGTTAGGATTGTAATGGCATATAGTAGATTGAGATAGGAACATGACATGACATGAGATGACATATATTTGAGTCCAGTACTACTGTTGAGAAAGGCCCAAATCCATTGAATGATTACTTTGAAAACAGATCATTATGCATTTAATACATTATTAAGAAACTATAATTTTAGACTTAGTAGATTTAAGTCTATATTTGGGCGAGGTGGAATAAGATTTTTCTTTATTATTATTGTAAGCCCTCATGAGATAACTTTTTTTAAAAAAAATACAATATCAAGAAACTAGACATATTCAAGGCTCGCGGCCTGTCCGACCCTCCCAGGCCCAACTTGATTGAGCAAACACAAATATATTTTAATATAAGCTCATCCAAGCCTGAGCTCGCTAAAACTCGAACATAAAATAATAGATTAAACTTGGTTTTAATATAAAAACTTAAGCCCTGTCCGACCCGCTTAAACATAAATAATTAATAATATATGATATCTGACTATACGCTCGAGGCGTATACCCCTCATAGGTGGCACCGTCTCGGCTCGCCAATTACCATGTCGTAGCAATATTGAGCCACATGCTGCGAGACGACGCACACGACCATGTCATGTACTTAGTCAAAGGAATAACTTCTCACTCCCTAAAAATGAGGAACTAATGGGATTTGACCATGTGTCCCCACGATTTCTAGTTCATGATCCCACATTCAAACTCATAACCGCCAGATCATGGATAACAGTCATAAAGAAGCCTATAAATACCTAAGGCCTACCACTAAAATGGTAATCAATTCTACACTTTTTACCTAAACTCTGTCATTTTCTACTCACAATATATTCTTTCAAGTTACTAATTTAGGCATCGGAGGTTCCCCCGGGGACAAGCCCTGATCATTTGACCTTTGATTGTTTTGCAGGTTTGATCCCTAATTGACGTTCTAATCAATTTTCTGAAGTTCTAGCGCATTGAATACACACTTTAGCGAAGAACTTTCAGTGGTGCGGTGAGCGTGGACTAAAGTTACTTGATCCATTCAAGAACTTTGGTTTACCCATGAACACGAAAATCGTGGAAATTAACACTAGCCATCCTTCCGAAACCGGTGCTCTCCAAGGCACCCGCGAGGGTTTCACCGGTCTTGGAGGCTCCTCTACAACACCCCCACCATGGAGTGCCGTGGAGCAGATGCTGAAAATCTTTAGGAATTACAACATCCCGCCGGAGCAGCAACAAGTCATCAGAACAGGGTTTGCGGAGCAGTACAATATGGTGGGGACTACCCTCTAGGGAATCCCCGACGACGGGACCAATCGCCAAGGCCTAGCTAGAGAGTTGTTTCCCTCTGATGACAATCACCAAACGACCGCCACTACAGAGACTCTCCTTGTCAACCCGGTTGTCGTGGCTCCCCACTAGGCATTTACGATTCCTTAGGCTAGCGTCGCCTCAAACCCAGCAATACATGTGTAGATGCTAGCGATGCTCCAAGCCTTCAGTTCCACAAGCGGTAACCCCAACTTCCCGACCGGAGTGCGGGCGCCGGCAATGGTCATGCAGATGTCGTACTCATATAGAATGACTCCGTCAGCTTGGCTAAACCCTTTCTCCCAAGCTCTAGGTGCGCCATCACCACTCAATCCTTCAAGTGTCGAACCGGCAGATAATATGGATAGAGGAGACAGCAATACAGAAATTGACCCCAAGCTCAGAGGAAACCTTAAAAAGCTACTGAAAGACCTACCAGCACCATACCAGGAGTCGCTAGTGGAGAAGAGACTCTTCCCATTCACCAAGAAGATCTTGGGCATTCAATTGAATCCGTACTTCATTGCTCCCATCTTCACGAAGCTGTACGATGGTCGCGATGACCTGGTGGTTCATGTGAGGCATTATGTGAAAAAGATGGAGATGGTCTATGCCCCGGAAGCCCACATATGCCGCTACTTTGAACAGACATTCAGCGGCCCTACCGCGTACTGGTTCCACAAATTGAAGCCCAACTCTATTAGCTCCTAGGACCAACTAAGTGAGATGTTCTGTAAGCACTTCCTCGATTCCACTTATAACGAACCGAAATTTCTAAAAAATTTGCTTATAATAAATTACTATGGTATTAAAATATCATGGAAATTATTTTTTTATTGTTATTATTGTTATTGGATATAAGGCATGAAGAAATAAGAGCTAATTAAGTAAGAGCGATGAATTGGACATTTAATTATTTGTCCAAGGGCAATATTGGAATTAAAAAAAATAAAAATAAATAAAAATAAAAATAAAAAATATACATACATAATATCAGCATCTCTCTTCTCATTCTTCATCTTCATTTCTTATCCATTCTTCCCTTCTCCCTTATCAAATTTTCCATTATCCAAAAACTTCCGATTTTTCGATTCAACTTCGAATTCTTGTTAGAAATCGATCCTTAAGCCCTCTATCATCATCAATTTCAGTCAATCAAGACTAGAAGAGGAGGATTTCAGATATTAAGATTTGGATGAATAGTAACCCGAGTTTGAGGTGAGTGATTTTTGGTGAAATTAAAGCTTAATTAGTAGAATTCATGGTAGATTAAGCATATTTATGGTATTAGGAAGTTTATTTATACAATATCTTGATAGAATTATATATGGCTGTTGTAGAGGAAGCTATTGCAAGTAAATCAAAGGCAAAAGAGGTAGAAGAGAGCTAGAAAGAGCATAGAAAAAGGTTTGTGTCCCGAATTTCGATTTATCGGTTTTTCGGAAAATTTTCAGATTTGTATCCCTGTTTTGTTTTAATGTTTTCTCTTGCTATATAAATCCGATTTGAATGATTCTTGATTCTATTGATATCTACAGAAAGTAAAGAATATATTTTCAGAAGAAACCTTGTTGAATTTCGTTCGTTTTCAATGTGAAATTTTCGTTTGAAGTTGAGTCACGAAATCTGTTTTCGGAAAATCTCAGCTTTGTACACTGTTTAGTATTTTGATCATAACTTTGGTTATACAATTTGGATTTCTGTGATTCTGGTGGTTTTGGAAAGTTGAGACATGTGGATAATTATGTTTAGAAGAAAGTTCTTCGATTGGATGATGTTTTGATAGTGAAAAATGCAGGGAAAGTCAGGTTATGAAACCTGGAAAAATTCTGGAAAGTATGATATTGATTTTATTGAGTTTTAATTGAAGTTTGATGCTTAAAAATTTGGGATTTGGATTTCATAATTACTGAAGTTATGTTGAATTATGATTGATGGTTTATACTGGAATTTTTAAGATGTTATTTTGATTTATTGCCCTTATTAAACGAGTAGAATACGGGTCAGGATAGATTGGCGCCAATAAAGGGGGGGTACAGTACTGTACAAACAACTGAAGCTTTGGCTTCGGGCTTTGGCCGATATTATGATATATATATATTTTTATTGAAGCTTCGGCTTCGGGCTTGACCGATATATATTAATTTTGAAGCTTCGGCTTCGGGCTTGACCGATATATTGATTTTGAAGCTTCGGCTTCGGGCTTGTTCGCTCCCGTATCCATTTTACCATTATTCGGGACTTGTTTACTTTGGGCAATATATGGTTAAAGTGTTTGGAAAAAAATTTGGATATAAATTTGATTGTACTTTGAAAGGATTACGATATAAGTTTTGTGATTTAGTTCCATAAAGTTGGTTAATTTGTTTTTGACTTATAAATATACTTTGTTTCTATTTTAAAAATATTCAAAGTTGTTATATTTTTTTTATGGGCACCACTAAGCAAATTGCTTAGCGTGTAGTTGATTTTCTACGCGTAGGTGGAGAACTTGTAGATAGCTTGGACCAAAGTGGTACAGGTGGATCAGCTTAAAGAGCAAATAAGGAAAGATTCGAGGTGAATTTATATTTTAATGTAATATTATGGTTTGTAGAATAATGGCATGTACTAGATAGTGTGAGAAATGTAAAGTGGCATTGAGAAATATTTGGAGAATAATTTGGAGTCTAAACATTATATTGGTATTTGTACATATTGTAAATATATAAGTATTGAACTCTATATAGTGGAGTAGAGTTTTATTCATTTGGTGTTTATAGTTATCGTGGCGCTCCCTATAGGGGGGGCATTTCATTTATTGGTATCAGAGCTGAGGTTTAGGCGATTCTAGGACTAGTATGTACATGCCATTTAGGATATAAATATGATGTGTTAGTTGTTGATCCACTTTAGTCCAATTTTCAGGAATAAGAATGGCTAGTAGTAGTCACAACCAGAGTGAGGAAGAGGATGTTGAGTGTACGGTCCGTATTAGACAAGGGGATGAACGAAGACAAGAACCACCACCAGTTCATGGCTTTCTTAGACAACCTACTCCAGCACAAGCTGCTTTACTTCAGCGTATGACTACTGAAGTAATCACACAAGTACTACGAAACATACAAATCCCTCAAGTTCCTGTTGTACCTCACATCGAAAGAAGAGAGAAGAGAACTCCTCTTGAAAGAATCAAGAAGCTTCCGGCTGATGATTTCAAAGGGGACACAGTGAATCCTGTAATTGCAGAAGATTGGCTTGATCATACTAAATGGTGTATGACTAGGCTTCATTTTACAAATGAAGAGAGATTAGACTGTGAGCAAGGTCTACTCAAAGAACAAGCTAGGAGGTGGTGGGATAATATTGTGAGAGAAAGGCGACCCAGAGAAATCACCTGGGGTCTTTTCTTGGAACAATTTGACAAGAAGTATGTTAGTGAAAGATTCAAAGATGAGCAGAGGAAATTGTTCTTGTCTTTGAGACAGGGACGAATGACTGTATCAGAATATGAAGTTCAATTCCTCAAACTCGAGAGGTATGCTCGTGATATCGTTGATAGTGAAATAAGGCGATGTAAGAGATTCGAGGATGGGCTGAATGATGAAATTAGAGTGCATTTACTTGCACAAAGGATTAGGGTGTTCAATGACTTGGTTGTTGCTGCTACGGGCATTGAGAAGATTAATTCAGATAGACAACAAAGAATGGCTAAAAGGTCTGGATTTTAAAAGGGATCGCAGGATCCAGCTAGTTCAGAATCTCCAAGTAAGAGACAGAAGGGAACATCAGAACAAACACAGTCTTATTTCAGAGGGTTTTCACCGAGACAAACCATAAGTATGGGATCAGCGGCTAGCGTACCTTCAGGTAGAGGCAGAGGAAATATTCCATAATGTTCTAATTATGGAAGGATGCATACAGGGGAATGTTAGAGAAAAGGTAGAGTCTGCTTTAAATGTGGCTTGAGGGAACATTTGATTGCAAATTGTCCCCAAAGCAGATAAGTACATCTACACCTACAGTAGTTCCTACTCCTACAATGCAAGGTGGAAGAGGAAAGGGAAGAGGAAATGCTAGTGAGGTAAGTGGACATAATATAGCTCAACAAGCACCGCAGAGTGGTAGGCCAGGGGGAATGGTGTGAAGTTATGCAATTCGAGGGCCTGAGACTCGGGAATCTACTGATGTTATTATCAGTAAATTTTCATTCTTTAATCATGATGTTTATGCTTTGATAGATCCAGGTTCATCTCATTCATATATATGTACTGCATTAGCACAAGAGAAAGGGTTGCATGTAGAAGAATTAGGAGAAAATATTGAAGTGACTAATCCTTTAGGACACAGTGTGATAGTAAACAAAGTGTATATGAATTGCCCTATTTTAATTCAACATCAACTTTTCCATGCAAATTTAATTGAGTTACCTTTTCGAGATTTCGATGTTATCTTGGGAATGGATTGGTTATCGGAACATCGAGCTGTGGTGGATTGCAAAAACAAAAGAATGTCACTTCAAGTTTCTGATGGAGAAGAAATAATTATCGTGGGAGAAAGATCAGATTACCTCTGTAACATAATTTCTTTTATGAAGACTAAAAGATTAGTTAGGAAGGGATGTCAGGCCTACCTAATCTTCGCTCTAGAATTGAAGGAAGGTGAGTTAGAATTGCAGAATATTCCTACGGTATGTGATTTTCCTGATGTATTTCCAGAAGAACTACCGGGGTTGCCACCAAAAAGAGAGGTAGAATTCGTAATTGATGTATTGTCGGGTACCGCACCAGTATCCAAAGCACCATACAGAATGGCGCCTGCTGAACTGAAAGAGTTGAAGATTCAGTTGCAAGAATTGTTAGACAAAGGATTCATACGCCCGAGTATATCCCCGTAGGGTGCACCAGTGTTGTTTGTTAAGAAGAAAGATGGGTCGCTCCGATTATGTATTGATTACCGGGAGTTGAATAAATTGACAGTCAAGAACAAGTATCCATTGCCAAGGATTGAAGACTTATTTGATCAACTCAAGGGTGCCAAATACTTCTCCAAGATTGATTTGAGATCGGGCTACTATCAAATGAGAGTGAAGGATGATGATATTGCAAAGACGGCTTTCCGAACCAGATATGGGCACTATGAATTTTTGGTGATGCCATTTAGTGTAACTAATGCACCAGCAGCATTTATGGACCTTATGAACCGTGTCTTTTACTTATATTTAGACAGGTTTGTAGTGGTTTTCATTGATGATATTTTGGTGTATTATAAGTCACGGGAAGAGCATGATCAACATTTGCGGATAGTCTTCCAAACTTTGAGGGAAAATAAATTGTATGCCAAACTTAGCAAATGTGAGTTTTGGCTTGAAGAAGTTTCTTTCTTAGGCCATGTTGTTTCTGCAGAAGGAATTAAAGTGGATCCTAAAAAGATAGAAGCAGTTGTAGAATGGAAACCACCAAAGAACCCTACAGAAATCAGGAGTTTCCTTAGCTTAGCAGGGTATTATAGAAGATTTGTGAAAGGATTTTCAGTCATTGCTGCCCCACTGACGAAACTACTTCAAAAGAATGCAAAATTTAAGTGGAATCACAAGTGTCAAGAAAGTTTTGAAAAGTTAAAAGCAATGTTGACAAAAGCACCCATCCTTACCCAACCAGAGCCTGGAAAAGACTTTGTAATCTATAGTGATGCTTCACATAGTGGTCTTGGGTGTGTTTTGATGCAAGAAGGAAAAGTGATTGCCTATGCTTCCAAGTAATTGAAGAATCGTGAAAGGAATTATCCCACTCATGATTTGGAATTGGCTGCAATAGTCTTTGCCTTGAAAATTTGGCGACATTATCTTTATGGAGAAAAATGTTATATTTATACAGATCACAAAAGTTTGAAATATTTGCCAACACAGAAAGAGTTGAATTTAAGGCAAAGAAGGTGGATGGAATTCATTAAAGATTACGATTGTCTTATTGATTACCATCTAGGAAAGGCTAATGTAGTGGCAGATGCTCTCAGTAGAAAGACAACGATGGCATTAAGGGCTATGAATACGAGGTTTGCTCTTACCAGTAGTGGAGCCTTAATTGCAGAATTGAAGATTCAACCTGTACTACTACAACAGGTTAAGCAAGCACAAAATGAAGATAATGACTTCAAGGTCATTCGAGCAAGGACACAAGTGGGTATCATAGACAACTATATGGTTCAAGAAGATTGGTGTCTATATTTTAAAGATAGACTATGTGTGCCAAACAATGAAGGATTAAAGAAGAATATCTTACAAGAGGCGCATAGTAGTCCTTATGCGATGCATCCAGGAGCAAACAAGATGTGCCAAAATTTGAAGAGCCATTATTGGTGGAATAGAATGAAGAAAGACATTACTAACTATATTGCTCAATGTCTTACGTATCAACAGGTGAAAGCCGAACATCAAGTTCCTTCTGGATTGTTGCAACCAATAACAATTCCAGAATGGAAATGGGAAAGAATCATAATGGACTTCATGACATCTTTACCACTTACACAGAAGAAACATGATGCAGTGTGGGTTGTTGTAGATAGATTGACAAAGTCTGCCCACTTTCTTCCAGTTAGGATGGATTATTCACTTGATAGGTTGGCTCAGTTATATGTAGATGAGATAGTAAGACTACACGGAGTGCCTATTTCAATCATTTCTGACCGAGATCCAAGATTTACTACGAGATTTTGGAAGAAGTTGCAAGAAGCCTTAGGTAGTAAACTTCATTTCAGTACCTCATTTCATCCTCAAACAGATGGTCAATTTGAAAGAGTAATTCAGGTGATAGAAGACATGATGAGAAGTTGTATCATTGAATTTGAAGGAAGTTGGGATAAGTATTTGTCCCTCATAGAGTTTGCCTATAATAACAGCTATCAGTCAAGTATACAAATGGCGCCATATGAAGCATTGTATGGAAGAAAATGTCGAACTCCATTATATTGGACCGAACTTAGTGAAAACAAGATTATGGGACTGGATTTGATTCATTGGCCCATATGAGGTTATAGAGAAGGTTGGACCGGTAGCTTATCGGTTGGACAAAAATCTTATGCTGATCTAAAAAGAAAAGACATTACTTATGAAGTTGGGAATAAAGTATTTCTCAAAGTATCTCCTTGGAAGAAAGTCCTGCGATTTGGCAAGAAAGGCAAGCTCAGTCCGAGATTCATTGGCCCATATGAGGTTATAGAGAAGGTTGGACCGGTAGCTTATCGGTTGGCACTACCCCCAACACTCGACAAAATTCATAATGTGTTCCATATGTCAATGTTAAGGAGATACAGATCAGATCCATCTCATATCTTATCTCCTGATGTCGTAGAAATCGAACCCGACCTGACGTATGAAGAGGAACCAGTACAAATCTTGGCGAGAGAGATTAAACAATTGAGAAACAAGTCTATTCCTTTGGTAAAAGTACTTTGGAGGAATCATAAGGTTGAAGAAGCAACTTGGGAACCGGAGGATACAATGAAAACTCAATATCCGCAACTATTTTCAGAGAATTTTCGGGACGAAAATTCATAAGAGGGGGAGAATTATAACGAACCGAAATTTCTAAAAAAATTTCTTATAATAAATTACTATGGTATTAAAATATCATGGAAATTATATTTTTATTGTTATTATTGTTATTGGATATAAGGCATGAGGAAATAAGAGCTAATTAAGTAAGAGGGATGAATTGAACATTTAATTATTTGTCCAAGGGCAATATTGAAAATTAAAAAAAAATAAAAAAAATATACATACATAATATCAGCATCTCTCTTCATATTCTTCATCTTCATTTCTTATCCATTCTTCCCTTCTCCCTTATCAAATTTTCCATTATCCAAAAACTTCCGATTTCTTCGATTCAACTTCAAATTCTTGTTAGAAATCGATCCTTAAGCCCTCTATCATCATCAATTTCAGTCAATCAAGACTAGAAGAGGAGGATTTCAGATATTAAGATTCGGATGAATAGTAACCCGTGTTTGAGGTGAGTGATTTTTGGTGAAATTAAAGCTTAATTAGTAGAATTCATGGTAGATTAAGCATATTTATGGTATTAGGAAGTTTATTTATACAATATCTTGATAGAATTATATATGGCTGTTGTAGAGGAAGCTATTGCAAGTAAATCAAAGGCAAAAGAGGTAGAAGAGAGCTAGAAAGAGCATAGAAAAAGGTTTGTGTCCCGAATTTCGATTTATCGGTTTTTCGGAAAATTTTCAGATTTGTATCCCTGTTTTGTTTTAATGTTTTCTCTTGCTATATAAATCCGATTTGAGTGATTCTTGATTCTATTGATATCTACAGAAAGTAAAGAATATATTTTCAGAAGAAACCTTGTTAAATTTCGTTCGTTTTCAATGTGAAATTTTAGTTTGAAGTTGAATCACGAAATCTGTTTTCGGAAAATCTCAACTTTGTACACTGTTTAGTATTTTCATAATAGCTTTGGTTATACAATTTGGATTTTTGTGATTCTGGTGGTTTTGGAAAGTTGAGACATGTAGCTAATTATGCTTAGAAGAAAGTTCTTCGATTGGATGATGTTTTGATAGTGAAAAATGCAGGGAAAGTCAGGTTATGAAACCTGGAAAAATTCTGGAAAGTATGATATTGATTTTATTGAGTTTTAATTGAAGTTTGATGCTTAAAAATTTGGGATTTGGATTTCATAATTACTGAAGTTATGTTGAATTATGATTGATGGTTTATACTGGAATTTTTAAGATGTTATTTTGGTTTATTGCCCTTATTAAACGAGTAGAATAGGGGTCAGGATAGATTGGCGCCAATAAAGGGGGGCACAGTACTGTACAAGCAATTGAAGCTTTGGCTTCGGCCTTTGGCCGATATTATGATATATATATATATATATATATTGATATTGAAGCTTCAGCTTCGGGCTTGACCGATATGTTGATTTTGAAGCTTCAGCTTCGGGCTTGACCGATATATTGATTTTGAAGCTTCGGCTTCGGGCTTGTCCGCTCCCGTATCCATTTTACCGTTATTCAGGACTTGTTTACTTTGGGCAATATATGGTTAAAGTGTTTGGAAAAAAAATTTGGATATAAATTTGATTGTACTTTGAAAGGATTATTATATAAGTTTTGTGATTTAGTTCCATAAAGTTGGTTAATTTGTTTTTGACTTATAAATATACTTTGTTTCTATTTTAAAAATATTCAAAGTTGTTATATTTTTTTATGGACACCACTAAGCAAATTGCTTAGCGTGTAGTTGATTTTCTACGCGTAGGTGGAGAACTTGTAGATAGCTTGGACCAAAGTGGTACAGGTGGATCAGCTTAAAGAGCAAATAAGGAAAGATTCGAGGTGGATTTATATTTTAATGTAATATTATGGTTTGTAGAATAATGGTATGTACTAGATAGTGTGAGATATGTAAAGTGGCATTGAGAAATATTTGGAGAATAATTTGGAGTCTAAACATTATATTGGTATTTGTACATATTGTAAATCTATAAGTATTGAACTCTATATAGTGGAGTAGAGTTTTATTTATTGGGTGTTTATAGTTATCGTGGCGCTCCCTATAGGGGGGGCGTTACACCACTCCCGCCTCGTATGTGAGCCAAAAATTGTATGAGCTTGTCCAGGAGCCAAATGAATCACTCTAATCTTACATCCAACGCTTCAATAAAGTGTGCATTAGCACTAATGATCTTAATTTCAGCACCGCTAAAGAAGCCCTCATTCGAGGTACGAGGAATGATAGGCTCCACACGAAAATCATTACAAGGAGGCCCAGAGACACTACGCAGATGATAGTTATGGCCAAGAGCATGATTGAGGTGGATGAAATGAACAGATCCAGAAAGAGGAAAGTTGAAGAAAGATTAAGCGATCGAAGAGATGATCGCCACCTCAGGAAGCCATCAAGCAGCCCTGGCAGAAGCACCGTCCCGCTAACCAACATAAACCGGCCAGCCCTGAATGCCCCATATAGCCAAATATTAGTTGCAATAAAAAAGACTAATAAAAGGAGAAACTTGAGGTTTCCAAATATACCCGAGGTCCAGACGGTGGTCCGTTACCCGAAAAAGTATTATGAATTCAACCTGGGCAAGAGGACATCACACGGATGAGTGTAGGGTGTTGGCAGACAAAGTGCACTCCTTGATTCGAGCTGAGAAATTCAGTCAGTTTGTCAAAGGAGTCACAAGGGAAGAAAAGAAAGTCGCCCCGGAGACATCAAAATTCGGAGATGATAGGGCATAAAAGGCAAAGGGTCTGATAATAGTAATAACGAGGGGAACAGGATTCAAGTTGCCCTAAAAGAAACCCAAGATAGTAGATTTAATGGGCTGAGATGCTAAACTTTCCAAGGCCTGTCAAAGGCATTCATTGGTAAAGAAAGACCACGCGGACCCCTGGTCATCGAAATGCTAACCGAAGGATATATAGTTAGAAGGGTCCTGATCGATACAGGAAGCTTAGTCAACTCGATAACCAAGTCAGCACTACAGTAACTAGACGTTCACCATGGTAGAGCCCAACCAGGATACAATCCCCTTGTAGGACTCGGAGGGCAAATTGTCCTATCAATAGGACAAGTTACACTAGAGATGGAGATAGGAGACAAGGACTTGACTTGGAGAGGTGAAGTAGAGTTTACCATAGCTGACATCTTAGTCGGTTACAAAATCATTTTGGGATGACCATTTTTGGTTGAGTTAGAAGCCGTCATCTCCATGAAATATATGATACTTCAAATGCCAACCAAGAAAAGAACGACAATAGTAGTGGGTAACCCACAGGTGGCCCATGAGATATATTTAGCATCCTTACAGACTAAAACTGTCTCTATCGAGGCAGAGGAGCGAGAAAAAGCAGAGCTAGTGGGAGATCTAGAAGTCCTTACCGTAGGCCAGAACAGAACACTCAATCTCACAAAGGATTTAAGTGAAGATACGAAAGCTACCATAACAAAGGTATTGAGAGAGGAACAACATACTTTCTCATGGTCTCTAGACGACATTGAGGGTATGCGTCCCAAGGTCACATGCCACAAGCCAAATATAAATCCTTCAGCCCCCCTAGTGAAGCAAAAGAAATGTAAGCGCCCCCTCCAAGCTACAGAAGGCGATTGAAGCAAAAATCAAAAAGCTGCTTGAGGTAGGTCATATACAAAAAGTAAACTACCCCGAGTGGCTGGCCAATGTGGTACTAGTAAGAAAGCCCAATGGCTCGTAGTGAATGTGTGTGGACTTTACGAACTTGAACAAAGCCTACCCTAAGGATAACTACCCTTGCCAAGCATTTACTAACTTGTAGACTCAACAGCTGGATTTACAGTCTACTCAATGTTGGATGCCAAGGTGGGATATCATCAGATCCCAATGGACCCTAAGTATGAAGAGAAGACTTCCTTCATTGCACATGAGGGAACGTACTGCTATAAGGTGATGCCATTTGGTCTAAAAAACGCAGGAGCCACCTATCAGCGGCTCGTTAACGAGATGTTCAAAGGGCAGATTGGCGAAGATATGGAGGTATATATAGACGATATGATCATAAAATGCAAAGAGGAGGCCAGCCATGCAGCTGATATTGAGAAAGTCTTCAAAGTGCTATAAAGGTATCGGTTGAAGCTAAACCCAGAGAAATGCACCTTCGGGCTGAAAAGTGGCAAGTTCTTAGGGTTCCTCATCTTTGAAAGGGGCATAGAAGCCAACCCTAAAAAAATTGAAGATATCATCAAGATGCAACAGCGTCGAAATCCAAACGAGGTGCAACATCTTAACGGTCAGATCAATGCCTTGGGACTGTTTATCTCCTTTTCATCAAAAAGATGCCTGCCTTTCTGTAAGGCAATTAAGCAAGATAAAGCCTTCAAATGGGATAAGTGTTGCGACCTAGCCTTTGAAATTTTGAAGAAATTCTTAGGTTCGCCCCCATCACTTACCCTTCCTGTTCATGGGGAACCACTATACATCTATTTGGAAGCCACTAACGAAGCGGTCGGAGCAGTCCTAGTAAAAGAGCAAGATAATGAGCAGCATCCCATCTACTACACCAGCAAGGCATTGAAAAATGCGAAACTAAGGTACCCGAAGATCGAGAAGCTAGCCTTAAGCCTAATCTCTGTATCGGTGAGATTAAGGCCCTACTTCCAAGTGCACACCATAATTGTAAGAACCAGTTTTCCTTTAAAGAAGGTACTCCAACGGCCTGAGACGTCGGACAGAATAGCCGAATGGGCAGTAAGGCTAGGAGAGTTTAACATCAGGTTTGAGGGAAGGACGGCTCTAAAAGCACAAGTACTAGCCAATTTTATGGTTGAATTTGCAGGCATCGAGCCGATGGAGATATTTAAAACAGAACCATAGATCATATATGTAGACGGGGCATCCTCGAATGAGGGAGCCGGCGTCGAAGTATTGATAAAGGGGCCTGATCATGTCCGCCTGAAATATGCTACCAAACTCGCTTTTTCGGCAACCAATAATGCCACAGAATACAAGTCTATGATCAAGGGCCTCAAGCTAGTGACTGAGATTGCTCTAGATAGGCAATTATTAAAGTGACTCACGGTTGGTGTCCAACCAAATCAATAAAAACTTTGAGACAAAGGAAGGAAGCATGGTTAAATATTTATGCAGAGTATAATCTTTAGTGGAAAATCTGGAGAAAAAAGGGACGGAGTGAAAAGTTGAACACATCCTTTGAGCTCAAAATGAGGCATGAGACAAGCTAGCAAATGCGGCGGCTAGCCCTAACGACTGTAAGAAGCTAAGCTGCTTATATGAAGTTTTGGTTAATCCAAGCTGCGAAGAAGAGGTACTTTGCATTGAGGAAGAAACAACGACTGGCGTCAGCCCATAAACACCTATCTTAAAGAAGATAAACTCCCATTTGATGAGGAGGAAACTGTTGGATATGATGTATGCCCTTAAGGCAATTAGGGCGATATATCTTAATTATGTAATAGTACGAATAATTTGTTTAATCAATAAAGGCATTTGTTCTTTTGTTTATATCGATGTGTTTTTATACATATATATTATAGCTGGTTAAAATATATTCATTGGTGTATGTTATACAAAAGTCCTTGACATATCATAGCATGAAGTCAGAGGAATTATAGTTGGACTATATTTGGTGGAACCTACTTCATGTGCAATTATGATTATGTCTAAACTATCCCTAGTCACAGTGTCATCAAGAAAGGAGATTGATGAAACGGAAAGACTAGCATGTGGTCAACTTTCTTGGAAAGGGTCCAAGCAGTTAATCTCCTAAATACTGAAGGTGGTGCCTTAAGCTTGACACATGGATATATCTGGGAGATATATTGGAGACCGCAGTAAGATAAACACTTGGTATAAATATCAATGTGTTAGTGTTTATCTTCATACAATAAGCTTTGCGAATGTCCTCATACTTAAGATGCTAGTTGCCTTATGTGGTACTATTGCTATACTTTGGGTCATTGCTATGCACTCATTAATTTAGGGTGCTACGGGTGATTACGGGTATAGTGATAACAACACGTTGGTAGACTGAGTAGTCGGAAAGAATCCATCGCTCCGGATATATTAAGGAGTTGTACCTGGCCACTTGTTGAAGTGATGATTGCCATAAACCTCTGATCAGAGTATGTGTTTGATAGAAATGGTTTCTAGTCAAACACACTATGGTAAAAGGCAATATACTTCGGTAACAAGTAAATAACTGGGATAGCTTGGAGCAACCTTGCTATTAGTGGGTTAACACTTTAACCGAACCCAATAAACCAGATGGTACTAATATTAAAGAATGGAAGGAATTTATCGCACTGGATAACTATTGCATTAACCGGGATTAAGTCATAAGCATAAATGACGTTCCAAGTAATGGGGGATGGTAGACCCTTGCTAGAGGCGTACTACAGTCGTTTAAGGTAATCGAGTTCTATTTACGGTCTAGAGCATCGAGCCAATGGTTCCATTAGAACAAGGGTTGGTTAAGCCTTAACAGCTCAATACTTCGGGATCCTATAAGGTCACACACATTGGACCTTCATCGGACTAAGTAAAGAACTAATAGATTTATTCTATTACAAGAATATAACATAAATAATAGTTAGATTATTATTTGATTGGTTAAAATTGATTAAATCAATTTTTGATAGACCAAGGAATTTATTTTGACCGGTAACTAATTAATTAGAGTCATAAATAAATTATAATTGATTAGATCAATTTTGGTTGGATCAAGAAATTTATTTTGACTGATAACTAATTTATTAGAGTCAAAAATAAATATTTATTTGAAAGGATTTAAAGGGGATTTTGCATTGGCGAGTTAAAACCGAAAAGTATAAAATATTTTGTACAAATATTCGTTTGCGCGAAATACACCAAAAGATGCGCGAACATTGCTGGGCGGTGTTCGCGGTGGCCCATATTCATGGGCTGCACAAAGGCAGCCCATGAATACCACATGCAGCACGTGCATGTGGTATGTGTGGGATGGGAGTTTTACTCCCATCCCACATCGTTAATTGGGGAGCAAATTTTTGCTCCCCAAGCCTATATATAGGCTGTCCCTTCTCCTTTCAAAATGTACCAAGCTCAAAGCATAAATCCTAAGCGAGATAATTAACTCTCGGGTACTTGAGCAAGTTATTTTTGTGGAGCCTGAATTTATTCGGGCACCGCTAGTTTATATTTTTGGGTGAGGCTTCTAGAGTGGTCTAGCAACTACTCGAGGCTTCTTAGTTCTTCCTCCTGGGGAGGTTTTGGTTGGTGGGGTTCGTGTGGATACTGATAGATGCTATCCTACGACTGGAGGCTTGTACAAGAAGGTCCTGCAAAAGCACGCTTCAACTGGTAAGTTCTTTTTCTTTCTCTTTTAATTATTAAGTCTTTTTCTTTAAGTGTTTTTAGACTTAATAATTATGCTTAGGTTATTTTTGCATGCTTAGTTTATTTTATGCTTAGGTTATAACTTAGAGTTATAACATGCTTAGTATAAAATAAATATGCTAGGATATAATTTGGAATTATGGTATGCCTAGTCCTTTAGCATGCTAACCTAGGTAGAGAATTATTTAGTTAAGGCTTTATTTAATTTATATGCAACTAATAGGAGTTCCTGGGACAGGGACAAAATTTTGAATTTCCGTCATGCCTCTTATGCATGTTCAATTTGACTGTCAGTTCCCAACAGTGGTATCAGAGCCTGCCTATTTAGTGCATAATTAAGTTAGAAGCAAACTAAATATTATTTTCTAAATGAAATGATTTATTTATTTAATTGTTTGGAACAATATATATAAACTTCTGTCTTTCATTTCAAGGTTAGAAATTAGTTATGAATAATTTTGAATAAGCTTGCTCAACTTACTCAAATTATACAAGTGTCAATAATTTATTTAAATTACATGGGTTATAGATGCTCCCAATTTACATGAATTGGAAGAACGAAATTTATTAGTTCAAGAGAATCCATTGGTCTTCAAGTTTGTGCCCGTATTTGTTCTGGCTAAGGATTGGACTTGGTGTCTACTCCTCATAGGGCACCTCTCCTACCTGGGAACCTATATCGGTGCAATTTGAATTGACCAATCGGGGGATTAATATGAACTAATTTATTTCTAGTATATAAGATGGTGCTTATATGTGTTTCTATAACAAAGTAAAAAATTAAAATTATTGAATAAAAGCTTAAAGGAAATGCAATATAAATATAACAAATTAAAGCGTTAATTATTTTGCATATAATTTAGGTTGATGGAATAATTATAATAAAGAGCTGAACCCACCTAAGGTTAGACCTTATAAATTAATTCTAAAATTCCCTGAATTAATACAAGTAATTATAATTTTGTCCATCTGATAAAATCCTAGATTGGGTGAGACGTTTAACACCAATAAAATCCCAAAGTAAATATATTAAGGCAAGTTATATTCTTCCTTACTCAAATTTATAATACGGTCTTTTTGGGCTATCAAAGTGCTACGCAAAGCGTTCCTTCTAGTCCATATTGATTGGTTATAAAGTTTGAGATAAGGTCTGCCTTAACAGAGCTGGGGTAGTCCACCATAAAATTGGGGGCTAGGCCCAGATCTGAGACATATTCAAGGAGATGCTAATATAAGAGCACACGTCCCTTGGGATTAGGGAACTTGAATGAATTAGCAATTGCATGCGATGCAAATGGAATTGGATTCCAACTATGACTGACTATTATGACTTGACTCATAAAATTGGGGGTTGTAATAGACTAGTTATAGATGCTACCTACTAGGAAATTTAGCTGGGCTAAAATTCACGAATTCAATAGAATGGGCTATTGTAAATTTCGAAGAAAATAGTAGGAAAATGTATTTAATTAAAAGTCCTCATATTAAATACATGTACTTAAACTAATATCTAAACACTTTTCTTTTCTTATGTCTTAGGTTGAAAATGGCTTCCAATTTTAATCTCCGTATGTTACTTGACACCAAATTGAATGGCTCGAACTTTTCTGATTGGTTCCGAGCAGTGAGAATAGTTCTCAGATCTTAGGGAATTGCCTATGTCCTAAGTGAAATTTTCCCTGTAGAACCTGATGTTGAGGATCATGTGGAACATGATGCCTGGTTGAAGCACAAGAAAGATCGTGAGACTGCCATGTGTATTATGTTGGGGTCCATGAATTCTGAGCTTCAGAAAAAACATGAGAACATGCCCTTGGAGGATATGGTTCTCCATCTTGAAGAACTCTTTTCGGAGAGGGAGAGGACAGAGAGGTATGAGACCTCTAAGCTCCTTTTCGGGACCAAGATGCAAGCTGGCACCTCTGCCTCTCAGCATGTACTAAAACTCTTGGGATACCTTGAGAAGCTGAATCGATTGGGATTCGAGATGAATCATGACTTGAGCATTGACCTTGTGTTGATGTCCTTGACAGATAGTTACTCAGGCTTCGTAACTAACTATTACATGAACATGATTAATTCAACTATCCCTGAATTAATTAACATGCTGAAAACAGTAGAACCTCAGATCAAGAAAGATCAGAAACCTCTACTGTTGGTTGAAAAAGGCAAGGCTTCTAAGAAGAAGAAGCAGGCACTGGGTGCCAAGAAAAGAATCAGTAAGAAGAAGAATGAAAAGAAGGCATCTAAGTATGTCTGCTTCCAATGTGGGAAACCGGGACATTGGAAGAGGGATTGCAAAGCTCCTGCTTCTGAGCATTTGAAGAAGAAGCCTACAGAGGCAACTACTTCAGGTATATTTGTAATTGAAAACTTTGCTACTTTTCCGCAAGAATCCACTTGGGTATTAGATACTGGTTGTGGTTCTCATATCTGTACTTCTGTGCAGGGACTACGGAACTGTAGAAAACTTGCAAAAGGGGAGATGGACCTACGCGTGGGAAATGGAGCCAGAGTTGCTGCATTAGCCGTGGGGAGCTTTAGTCTTGTTTTGCCAAGTGGACTTGTTTTAGTTTTGAATAATTGTTATTACATTCCAAGTGTTACTAAGAATATTGTATCTGTTGCGTGTTTAGCAACAGAGGGATTTGAAATTTTATTTTCGAATAATAATTGTCAGATTCGTTTGAATAATATTCTTTATGGTTATGGAATGTTGAAAGGTGGCATTTATATTCTTGATACTAAAACAAAAGTTTTCAATATAAATAATGTGAAGAAAGTTAAATTAGGTAATGAGAATTCCTTCTACTTATAGCATTGCCGTTTAGGCCACATAAATAAAGATCACTTAACCAAGTTGCATAAGCGTGGAGACTTGGGCCCAATAGACTTGGAGTCTTATGGTGATTGCGAACCTTGTTTAAAAGGAAAAATGACAAAGTTACCCTTTAAAGGAAAGGGTGAACGAGCCACGAGTACATTGGAACTTATACACACTGATGTGTGTGGTCCAATGAGTGTTCAGGCACTAGGAGGATACTCCTACTTCATAACCTTTAATGATGATTACTCACGATACGGTTATTTGTACTTGATGAAGCACAAGTCTGAAAGTTTTGAAAAATTCAAACTATTTAGAGCTGAAGTAGAGAAACAGCTTGAGAAAAGTATTAAAACACTTCGATCGGATCGAGGTGGAGAATACTTAAGTCAGGAGTTTCAGGATTATCTAAAGGAAAATGGGATAGTTCCCCAGTGGACCCCTCCTTATACACCCCAACACAATGGAGTGTCAGAAAGGAGGAATCGGACTTTATTAGATATGGTCAGGTCCATGATGAGCCATGCAGTTATTAATAAATCCTTTTGGGGATATGCACTTGAGAGCGCAGTTTATGTCTTAAACAGAGTGCCCTCTAAATCAGTTGATTTTACACCTTATGAAAGATGGTGTAATAAAAAGCCATCTCTAAATCACTTAAGAGTATGGGGTTGTCCTGCTATGGTGAAGAGGATAGCGTCAGATAAGCTAAATGCCAAAGCTGACAAATGTCTGTTCATTGGATATCCAAAGGAAACAATTGGATATCTGTTTTACCAACCCGAAGCACAAAAGGTATTTGTGTCTCGGAATGCTCACTTTTTGGAAAAGGAACACTTACTTGAAAAGGTCAGTGGGAGCAATATTGAACTGGAAGTTTAAGAGGAAGAAACAGACGATCAACTGATTAACCCCGTTCTAGATACACAAGAGAGTGTGATCCAAGAACAAATTGTCGAAACACAATCATTGCGAAGATCAAGTCGTGTTCATAAGGGTCCCGATAGATATGGGTTTATTATCACTAATGATAAGGAACTATATCTTGTGGAGGATGATGAACCAAGGACATATGATGAGGCAATAAAAGGCTCAGATTCTGATAAATGGCAAAAGGCCATAAAATCAGAAATGGATTCCATGTACGAGAACCAAGTTTAGAATTTGGTTGATGCACCGCAAGAGGTTAGACCAATTAGGTGCAAATGGGTCTTCAAGAAGAAGACAGACATGGATGGTAATGTAATTACCTATAAAGCAAGGTTGGTTGCAAAAGGTTATAGTCAACGGGAAGGTATTGACTATGATGAAACCTTCTCACCGGTAGCCATGCTCAAATCCATAAGGATACTCCTCGCCATTGCTGCTCATTACGATTATGAGATCTGGCAGATGGATGTAAAAATAGCATTCCTCAATGGGGATTTAGACCGGGATGATGTGTATATGACACAACCTGAGGCTTTTACATCTCAGAATGGCTCGAAGGTATGCAAGCTACAAAGATCCATTTATGGACTTAAGCAGGCATCAATGAGTTGGAATATAAGGTTTGATCAGACAATCCGGGAACTGGATTTCTGCCCAAATGCAAATGAGCCTTGTGTTTACAAGAAGGTTAGTGGGAGTGCAGTCGTTTTTCTAGTATTGTATGTTGATGACTTTCTGCTAATAGGAAATGACATTTCTCTTCTTCAAAACGTTAAAGTATGGTTGTCAAGAAAGTTCTCCATGAAAGACCTTGGTGAAGCAGCATTTATACTAGGTATACAGATCTACAGGGATAGATCCAAGAGGCTGTTAGGTCTTTCTCAAAGTACATATATAGACAAGGTGTTGAATAGGTTCAACCTTGAGCATTCTAAGAAAGGTTATCTCCCAATGACAAAGGGGATTAACCTATCTAAAGCTGAGTGTCCGAAGACAGCTCAAGAGAGAATGCGCATGAAGGATATACCCTATGCATCCGTGATAGGATCCATCATATATGCTATGATATGTACTAGGCCGAATGTCTCTCAAGCTTTGAGCTTTACGAGCAGATATCAGTCAGATCCAGGTGAAAAGCATTGGATGGCCGTCAAGGCAATCCTTAAGTACTTGACAAGGACTAAGGATGAGTTCTTGATTTATGGAGAAGGTGATCTCACTATCAAAGGTTACACTGACGCAAGCTTTCAATCTGACAAGGATGACTTTAAGTCTCAGTCAGGTTTTGTGTATGTGTTAAATGGAGGGGCAGTATGCTGGAAGAGTTCCAAGCAAGAAACTACTGCTGATTCAACCACGGAATCTGAATACATTGCTGCATGTGAAGCAGCAAAAGAAGCTGTCTGGTTAAAGGGATTTATTGGTGATCTCGGTGTGGTGCCTGAGGCTATTGATCCAATTACTTTATATTGTGATAACAATGGTGCCATAGCTCAGGCAAAGGAACCACGGTTTCATCAGAAAAACAGACATGTATCCAGAAAGTATCATATAATCAGGGAGATTGTTGATGCTAAGATAATAAGATTAGAATATGTACCCACTGATCAGAACCTTGCGGATGGTCTGACAAAACCATTGACTCAAGTCAAACATGACCAGCATGTTAAAGCATATGGATTAAAACATATGGCTAATTGGCCTTAGTGCAAGTGGGAGTTTGTTTGATATGATGTATGCCCTTAAGGCAATTAGGGCGATATATCTTAATTATGTAATAGTACGAATAATTTGTTTAATCAATAAAGGCATTTGTTCTTTTGTTTATATCAATGTGTTTTTATACATATATATTATAGCTGGTTAAAATATATTCATTGATGTATGTATACAAAAGTCCTTGACATATCATAGCATGAAGTCAGAGGAATTATAGTTGGACTATATTTGGTGGAACCTACTTCATGTGCAATTATGATTATGTCTAAACTATCCCTAGTCACAGTGTCATCAAGAAAGGATATTGATGAAACGGAAAGACTAGCATGTGGTCAACTTTCTTGGAAAGGGTCCAAGCAGTTAATCTCCTAAATACTGAAGGTGGTGCCTTAAGCTTGACACATGGATATATCTGGGAGATATATTGGAGACCGCAGCAAGATAAACACTTGGTTTAAATATCAATGTGTTAGTGTTTATCTTCATGCAATAAGCTTTGCGAATGTCCTCATACTTAAGATGCTAGTTGCCTTATGTGGTACTATTGCTATACTTTGGGTCATTGCTATGCACTCATTAATTTAGGGTGCTACGGGTGATTACGGGTATAGTGATAACAACACGTTGGTAGACTGAGTAGTCGGAAAGAATCCATCGCTCCGGATATATTAAGGAGTTGTACCTGGCCACTTGTTGAAGTGATGATTGCCATAAACCTCTGATCAGAGTATGTGTTTGATAGAAAAGGTTTCTAGTCAAACACACTATGGTAAAAGGCAATATACTTCGGTAACAAGTAAATAACTGGGATAGCTTGGAGCAACCTTGCTATTAGTGGGTTAACACTTTAACCGAACACAATAAACCAGATGGTACTAATATTAAAGAATGGAAGGAATTTATCGCACTGGATAACTATTGCATTAACCGGGATTAAGTCATAAGCATAAATGACGTTCCAAGTAATGGGGGATGGTAGACCCTTGCTAGAGGCGTACTACAGTCGTTTAAGGTAATCGAGTTCTATTTACGGTCTAGAGCATCGAGCCAATGGTTCCATTAGAACAAGGGTTGGTTAAGCCTTAACAGCTCAATACTTCGGGATCCTATAAGGTCACACACATTGGACCTTCATCGGACTAAGTAAAGAACTAATAGATTTATTCTATTACAAGAATATAACATAAATAATAGTTGGATTATTATTTGATTGGTTAAAATTGATTAAATCAATTTTTGATAGACCAAGGAATTTATTTTGACCGGTAACTAATTAATTAGAGTCATAAATAAATTATAATTGATTAGATCAATTTTGGTCGGGCCAAGAAATTTATTTTGACTGATAACTAATTTATTAGAGTCAAAAATAAATATTTATTTGAAAGGATTTAAAGGGGATTTTGCATTAGCGAGTTAAAACCGAAAAGTATAAAATATTTTGTACAAATATTCGGTTGCGCGAAATACACCAAAAGGTGCGCGAACACTGCTGGGCGGTGTTCGCGGTGGCCCATATTCATGGGCTGCACAAAGGCAGCCCATGAATACCACATGCAGCACGTGCATGTGGTATGTGTGGGATGGGAGTTTTACTCCGATCCCACATCGTTAATTGGGGAGCAAATTTTTGCTCCCCAAGCCTATATATAGGCTGTCCCTTCTCCTTTCAAAATGTACCAAGCTCAAAGCATAAATCCTAAGCGAGATAATTAATCTCTCGGGTACTTGAGCAAGTTATTTTTGTGGAGCCTGAATTTATTCGGGCACCGCTAGTTTATATTTTTGGGTGAGGCTTCTAGAGTGGTCTGGCAACTACTCGAGGCTTCTTAGTTCTTCCTCCTGGGGAGGTTTTGGTTGGTGGGGTTCGTATGGATACTGATAGAGGCTATCCTACGACTGGAGGCTTGTGCAAGAAGGTCCTGCAATAGCACGCTTCAACTGGTAAGTTCTTTTTCTTTCTCTTTTAATTATTAAGTCTTTTTCTTTAAGTGTTTTTAGACTTAATAATTATGCTTAGGTTATTTTTGCATGTTTAGTTTAATTTATGCTTAGGTTATAACTTAGAGTTATAACATGCTTAGTATAAAATAAATATGCTAGGATATAATTTAGAATTATGGTATGCCTAGTCCTTTAGCATGCTAACCTAGGTAGAGAATTATTTAGTTAAGGCTTTATTTAATTTATATGCAACTAATAGGAGTTCCTGGGACAGGGACAAAATTTTGAATTTCCGTCATGCCTCTTATGCATGTTCAATTTGACTGTCAGTTCCCAACAGAAACCTCCAAGATCGTCAAAAAATCCATGAGATAATCCCTCTGAGACGGCGAGCTCTACAAAAAATCTTACGCAGATGCCTGGTAGAAGTGTGTAACTCCGTCTCAAGGTAAAAGTATCCTGGAGGAACTGCATGAAGGAATTTACGGATCTCACCAGGCAGCATCCACCCTACTTAGGAGAGACAACCTAGCTGGTTACTATTAGGAAACAATGGAGGTGCACGCCACGAGCTACGTTCAAAGTTGTCACTCATGCCAAGTGCACGCCAGACATCCCTTAGGCGAGCCAGCTACCCATCATGACCACTTGGCCTTTTTCAACATGGGGAATTGACATAGCCAAACCTCTACCAGAGGACAGCGGATAAAGGAAGTTTGTAATCATCGCAATTGACCATTTTACTAAGTGGGTTGAGGAGGCAACCATGAACACCATCACCCTAGAAAAAGTCATTGACTTCATCTCGAAAAACATTATCACGAGGTTCCTAGAATTCTGCCAAGGGCTGAAGATAAAGAATCACTTTTATTCTGTAGCACCTCCGCAGACGAACAGCCAGACGGAGGTCACCAGCAGAACGCTCGGAGAGGGGTTAAGGAAATGCCTCAAAAAGGGGAGGAAAGGATCTTGGCCAGATGACCTTATAAGTGTATTGTAGTCCTACCGAACTTCTCCATGTAGACCAACTAGCGAGACGCCCTACACTCTTGTACACGGGACAGAAGCCATGATCCCAATAGAAATCGCAGCCCCAACTGACATAGTTGTCTATTACTCCAAAGAACAAAATGATATCAACCTAAGGCACTACCTAGACAGCCTCGAAGAAAGAAAAGAACGAGCTTGCATCAGGATGGCAGCCTATAAAGCTAAAATTGCCAAGTATCATGATAAGAAAATTAGAAGCCTATGGCTCAAAGAGGGAGACCTAGTCGTTAAAGACACTACCGCTTCACAGTCTCACGAGGGCAACGACAAACTTGGAGCTAACTGAGAAGGACCATATAAGATGAGTGTAAGCCGACGACCCTCGATCCCCCCACCTGCAAGGTAAGCTTTAATGCTCTTCGGCGTGGGGCAGAGAAACAACGAGCGCTGTGAAGCGTGCTAAGGGATAGTCCTTATTTTAGCGTGATGAAAATAGATAATAAAGCAATGTTGAAGTTGAAATTTAGTCCGATTTATGTGTTAAGGGATACGAGATTTAGAATCCCGTATTTTAAGATAGAGTCGCCACCCGTTTAAGCTCCATCAAGAATTTGGCTATGATATTCCCACCGAATGGTTGGACCGTACATTAAAACAGAGATTCTAAGTCCAGATGATGTTGCTTACTTTTCAATTTTTAAATCAAGCTGATTATATTTTAATAAACGTGACCTTAGTTCTTATGCGCTTTAATCTGATTATTGTTTGGTGTTTTCGGTTTGTATGCCATACATCTCACGAAAAGCGATAAATAAATAAAGCAAGAAAATAAAATTATTACAAGGCTTTACAAATACATATACATTTTTATAATGCAGGAAAATAAATAAAGCAATGAATAAATAAATGGGCGAAACCGAGTTTTAACCGAGCTTACCGACTCGAATCCGGCTCCAAACGAGGTAACATATATATACGGGAATAATCATAAATAAAGCATGAATAGATAAATGCGGAAAATAAATACATAGCGTGAAGAAAACATATTTTTGGATTTTTCGGGATAAAAACGTAATTTTTGGGTGTTAATTAATTATCTAGCAACCTAAGAAGGGTGAAATAAATTAAATAAATATCCTTAAATCAAATTTAATATATTCTGAATATTTTTGAGATTTTTAGTTGGTAGAAAACAATTCATTTAGATTTATTTAAATAAAAAGACTATTTTTAAGCCATTAAATAACATATTAAATCAAATAAAAATAAATAAAATCTAAAAATAGAATAAAATAAATAAAAAACAATTAAAGGTTTGTCATAAACTTTTAGAAATTTTTTGGGTTGAAATCGAGGGTAAAAAAGGCAAGAAAACGATGAAAAATGGCTAAAAACAGCTTTTGGCGGCAAAGGGCTTTGGCGACAACCCTGACCGCCACTCCTATAGCCTTGCCCCCTATAGTGGCAGCGGTGAAGGCTATAGTGGCGGCGCTCAAGGCTGTCACTATAGCTTTGGTCACGCCAAACCATTTTTAGGGGGAAATACCGGTGTTTTTGCATCCATAAACTCGAAATCGTTGAAGTTTTAAGTCGTAATCAACTATATTTCAATAGATCTAGACTTAAAACACTCAAATAATGTTGATTTTATGGATTTGGGTAAGAAAATACCCAAAAAATGTAAGAAATAACGGGACCTCTATAGGGGTGGAGTTCACCTCCATAGCTATAACAGTAGCGGCCAAGGTTATAGGAGTAGAGGTGAAGGCTATCCCTATAGAGGTTGGATTATTTTTCGACGGTTTTTCGAGAATGCCAAGGAAAAACCAAGAAACAACACCAAAAGCAGCAAGAATAGCAACAGTAGACAATAAATGAAGTAAAAGATCAAGGGAACTCAGTTTTGTTACCTCTAGGCCGTGAATCTAACTCGGGAGACTCGAATCGGACGTTTGGCAAGCTTTTGATGATTTTCCAATGGAATAGCGACGGAAACAGCGACGAAAATAGTGACAAATTATTTGGGTGGTATTTGAGGAAAAGTCTCTAAAACCCTATTTAACCCATTTTAACCTATGATTTCTAACTGATTTTAGTGTTTAAGCTTCGAGATCAAGCCTAAGAATAACTAAGAATCGAGATTAGAGAGGATTAAACCCGGATTCTATGCTTTTCTTAAGCTTTCTCTCTCTAGTTCTTCCCTTTCTCTCTCTTGTTCTTGATTTTCTCTCTAAAAATCCTTTCTAAATTCTAAATCTGGAGAAAAAGTCCTCTAACCTCTCTATTGGGTTGGTTTAAATACTCTTATACACAAAAATCCATTGACTTAGGCGAATTTTTGGGAAAAATATGTGGCCAAATTGCAAGAGGAGAGAGAGAACGAGGAAACAGGCCGTGCCACGCCCAACGCCACCGTCACAGCGGTGACAGCTATAGGAGCGGCGATCACTGCCATGATAGCAGCATCCACCTCTTCTACGGTGGTAGTGGTTGCTGCCATAATGGCAGAGGTGGCCACAATGGGTGTGGCCACCCTAGTGGCGTTCATGGCCACCAAGGGTAGCGGTGAACGCCACCACGGCAGCGGTGGCTGCCACAAGAGTGGCGACCACCATCGCTGGAGGGCAGGCTGCCACCGCCGCATCTGCCAATGGTGGTGGCAGGAAAAGGGGCTGATGGGGGCTCCGAGGGTTTTGGGTAATTAGGGTTAGGGTTTGGCTTTGGTTAATTAGGGTTTAGGTTGATTAATTAGGGTTTAGGTAGGGTATGGTTAATTAGGGTTTAGGTAGGGTTTTTGTTTAAGTAGGGTTTTGGTAGGGTTTATTAATTCGGGTTTTGGTTTTGGTAGGGTTTATTAATTAGGGTTTTGGTTGATTAGGGTTTTATGGGGCAATTAGGGCAGATTTAGAGTTTCTACTTCCATCACCTATATCTTCCACTACGGTTATTCGATCAAGGCGATTCTTGACATTCCGGAAATCTCGGAGAGTCAAGAATCCAACGATATAAATAAGACTCGCTGAAAATGTTTGGATCTTATAGAAAATCATGAAACAAAATACTGCACGCGAGCGAAAGGAAACGGCTAATTCTAAATGCATGCGAATGATATTTAAGTGCCGCCAAAGGTCCGAAATAATCAAAAAGGTATTTACGAAACGCAATTCGACCTTCAAAGAATAGAAAAACTAGACCATACGAGGTTAGAGCAACAAGTCATCATTCTTCCAAGGGTCACCGAAAAGCCCGTGCTCACAATAAGAGAAGTACTAGGTCAGGCAACATATCGACTCAGTGACCTCAACGACAAAGAGTTACCCAGAACATGGAACATTTCCAATTTGAGGCCATACTACATAGCATCTAACGGCTAGGGAACCAGACGACCGCACTCATTTCCTCCCCTTGGATTTTTTCCCACTAGGTTTTTTCCTCGGGAAGGTTTTTAACGAGGCAGCGTCCCCTAAGCCTTCGCCGACTAACAAAGCACCGGATGATGTAATTACTTATAATTTATTTACACTCATCAATGAAAGCACTTTATTCAATTTCATTTTGTGTTTGATATTATCTTTACTTAGCCTTTAACGGCAATTGATTCAAAGGCTCAACAGCGGCCAGTATCCTGCCCCAAGCGGCATAACTCAGCCTTAGCTGGATACCATTATCCTATAGCTAAGCTAACAAGCCTTAGATAATCTACACAAGCAACTATAGCTAAGCTAACAAGCCTTAGCCAATATAAACAATGGTTATAACTAAACCTGCAAGGCCTAGCACTAAAAAGTCTGACAACTAAGCTAACGAGCCTTAGACAAATTATACAAAGCAATACTTAGATAAATCTAAGTAATGAAACCCCCAGGCGGGTAATCACGCTTGTAAATGCAAAATAAAGAACATTTATCCAAGAAAACACTAAGCATAAAGCATGCTAAAAACAAATGGCAGTGGCACAAGAATTCAACGATTGAAGCACAAATAAAAATATACTTTGGAAAATAAAAATTGTTAATATTTACAAGGCCTCAGGCCCAAAACAAAAACAAAAGTCTATGCTAGGCAGCAGGAGGGTCTGGACGCGGCACTTGAGGTGAGCTCATGGGTAATGCCTCGCGAATCTCGCTTCCTACAGGGGGATCCACTTGGTCAGCCGAAGGGCTATCAGGAACTTCCTCAAAAGTAGGAAAGTTAACAACGCTCACTATCTCCTCAGAAAGCTCTAGCTAGTGTTGGCGCACCTCCCCAAGCAATTATTGCCCAAATACATTGCCCATCTTCACCATCCTCCCCACAAGACTATCTAGCTCGACATCCTGTTCAGCAATCTCCGCCACGAGCTTCTCAAGCTTTCCTTGCGACAACCCTATTCCTTCTCCAAGGGGGTATTGCGGGAGAAGATTTGGGTATGGGCGTCGCGAAGGTTTTCGAGCTCTTTCTTTGCCTCTGCCAACGCCGCCTCAGTCTCTCATTATTTGGCGGCCTCCACCTTGGCCTCTTCCTTGGCCTTTAAATCCTCAGCCTCCCTTTTCTTGGCTAGCGTCACCTCCTTCCTTGCCACTTGGAGGTCCACCTTGACCTTACCTTGGTTAGAGGCCCTCCAATGCATCTCAACGCATTGAGACATAACCTACAAAGCACATACAACATCACAGGTTGTACAAAAGAAATAACTTAAAATAAAGTTGGTACCATAAACCTCAGATAGCTAGTTAAGTATGATTCCAGTCGTACACGTGCTGGACTCCTCCTTATAAGCCTCTTTCTCCCTTGGCAGAGGAAGCATGCTTCGGAGCACCAACTGAACTTGAGGACTGTTTATCCCCCCTTGCGGACCAGCCAACTCTAAGAAGCTTTCCTTAAATTGGCAGAAGGAGAGACAGTGGCAATGGAAATTAGTGCAATGGTCAACCCCTGGTGATGGCTCGGGCCCGATAGCTCTTGGCCCTACAAAGAAAGAGAGCAAATTAGAAACATAAGACATACAAGGAAAATGTAAGTCGCGAAAGTAACAGAGTACCTCACGCCCTTTCTTGGGCAGTATCTCGATCGATGAGGCGGATTTCTCGGCAAGAGGAACCTCCTTCCTTGGTCTCTTCGTGTCCCTACTCTTCTTAGAGAGGACTAGTCTTGAGGCGTCGTCCTTGGTAAGGTTGATCGTCTCCGCCTCTTTCCTTTGGTGCTCCTGGCCCAGGTCTCTAGCACCTTTGGCTAGATGTTTATTAAGGGCAACGTTAAGTCGAGACGACGACATCCTAAAAAAGAAAACAAGAAATAAGCTTACCAGGAATATTGACTTCCCCATCATAGTACACAATATTTGGGTCATCCCATTCGATGATTTTAATATTAGTCAAGTAGGCTTAGGCAATGGTCGCTAGTGACCATCGCCCCTGTTCAACCTACTGAAGACGCTTATACGGTTGTCCAGTTTAAGCCCTCTTATGGACAACGCTTTAGGAATATCCTCCCTCCACTGAGTCGAAAACTGTGGATACAGCGGATCTATCTTCATGTAGAAGTAGAACTATTTGAAGTTTCGAACTGACTGTGGTCGATCCCAGAAATGGTAGAATCCATCCTTGTGGCTGAAATGAAGATGGTCCTCAAAGGCTTTCCACCTAAAGGAAGCCAGCCGGCGGAAGAAGAATGAGTCGAACTCAAAGTTGAAGTCACGACATAGATGGTAATGCCCTACAATGTCCAACCAGTAGTTGGGGTGTATTTGAGCCGGACACACACCCCAGTTGGTCAAAAGTTTGGCAATCACCTCAGGAAGCGGATACGTGAAGTCGGCCCAAACTTGCTCCATGTATATACTGAAATAGCCTTCTAGGGGAGTATGAACCCGTTCATGGCGAGCCGGCAACAGACATGGCTTTCCAATCAGCCACTTATGCACCTACGCCTCGAAACCGATATCTAACTCAATGGAGATAAACACCATACTCCCGATTTGAGGCATAGGGCCCCTGGCGCGGCTCTTCCTCGCTTGCTTAGGAGCATCCACCGCCATGGTCCTCCTTCATTTCAAAGTCGGCTGGCAAGACGACGTCCCAACCTCTTGTATAGATCTAATCCCCCCCATGTCTATGGGGCCATCAACCCCTTTATATTCATCCACTTCCCGGATGTCTGAATCGGCAGAGGAAAATGGGGTCCATTGCATCGTGGACAGCTCGGCTTGGTTAGTCATGTTCCTACCCACTCGCCTTTTAATCCTAACAGAGGGACAGAAGTCAGTTTTGTCTACAATTAGTGGCTGGGTCGCGAGCTGGTCCAGCCCATCGTTAATCTCCCTAAGGTGGTTAAAAGCCCAGTTAAAGAAGGCATCCTCACTCTCGCTGCTAGAAGAGCTCATCCTAAAGAATTCAATACACGTGTTATAGCACATCCCGTGGTACGGGCTCAATAAGGCCCAAAGCGCTTTTGGGCCCAAGGCACTAACACCCAACCTCAACCCTAACCTTAAAACGGGGACCGCCTCAAACCTCGCCTCCCCCGGCGCTAGGTCAACGATAAAGGTGCTAATTGTAAAATGAAGCGCCATTTACCAGGAATGACAATAGCAAAGGCGTTGATCCCTTAGTAAAGCACAATTACCCACTCAAGCATGTAAATTCAACAACCAAGTCATGCAAATCCTAATTTCTAAGTCACAAACGGAAGCAAAATCGAACAAGACAACAAGTATTCAATACAAGAAGTTTGCCGGAGAACGACGAATCAGTAAGTCGGTTCCTTCCCTGATAAAAAAGGGAAAATTAAAAATCGGTGACAAAAGGAGTAAAATGATTATTCTAGAAAAGAAACTTACTTGTATCACAGAAGAACGGAGTGTTTAGAAGCTTCAAAGTCGTCGGAATAGTCCGTCAGAGTCAGGGAATAGATGTCGGAAATCGCAAAATCAAGGGAGAAGAGTAAAAGTGGTAATTGTGGAAGTCCCGCGCTATTTATAAGAAATTTTGAATTTGAAAGGATGTGGAAGGTTCTGGAAGACACGTGGCACTATGCCACTGGAAGCGGCATGCCACACGAGGAATCACAGCTGTTACACGAATTGTAAACGCCAGACAATCCATCCTCGAGACAATGTCCGTCTCGAGATGACACCCATCGCGAGACGACAGAAGCCTAAAGACTTTCCCACGCTTGCGGTAGGACTCCTGATAACTGACTATACGCTCGAGGCGTATACCCCTCATAGGTGGCACCGCCTCGGCTAGCCAATTACCATGTCGTAGCAATATGAGCCGCGCGCTGCCGGTAGTCGTCTCACAAGCGAGACGACGCACACGACCATGTCATCTACTTAGTCAAAGCAGTAACTTCCCACTCCCTAAAAATGAGGAACTAACGGGATTTGACCATGTCTCCCTACAATTTCGAGTTCATGATCCCACATTCAAACTCATAACCGCTAGATCATGGATAACGGTCATAAAGAGGCCTATAAATACCAAAGGCCTACCACTAAAATGGTAATCAACTCTACACTTTTTATCTAAACTCTGTCATTTTCTACTCACAATGTATTCTTTCAAGTTACTGACTTAGGCATTGGAGGTTCCCCCGGAAACAAGCTCCGATCCTTTGACCTTTGATTGCTTTGCAGGTTTGATCCTTAATCGACATCCTAATCAATTTTTTAAAGTTCTAGTGCGTTGCGAAAAACTTTCAGTATAATATATTAAAAATAATACAATACTAATAATTAATATGGTTTCTATCCTGGGATAAGAATAATGTTCATTTTTTTTATAAAGCAAAAGGAAGAAAATCATATGCTAAAACAAAAGACAAAAAAAAAACTGAAAACCAGAATTACTTATTTACTGGTTGAAACCCAAATGCCCAACATAAAGGCGAGGGCGAGACTATCCTCTACAATCAACGTCCAAAAGCTGCAATGTGCCATTTGAAAACAATACGGAAATAATAATTAATATGGTTTTTGAATTATATTATATACATATATTAGAATTAATATTTCATGGATTGGGTCAGATTTAAAAATAAAATTTTATGTACAAATTCAATCCGATCCAAGTTCACGTACTGTTAATATAAATTGGGTTGGATTGAATTTGGACTAAATTATAATTTTATCAGCTCAATTAAGCAGGGCCTAAACTCAGCTTAATCTGTCCATTAAACACCTCTACAAGAAAAAGGTGGTATGTTTAAAGAATTATAATTGTAGATTATAAGAATAATATGAGTAGTATATAGTAATGCATATTTTACCCCAGATTATATAATTATAGTTGCATTTTGTTTTATTCTTTAAAATAGGAGTATTTAGGATGTGATTTTCATAGCTAGGTGATTTTTAATATAAGTTATTTTTAACTAATAGGCAACTAAAAAAAGTAATTGCAAGTGTTTATAGTAAAATGATTTATAAATTATAAGTATCTTATAAGTTATTAAAAATTATTTAAGAGTTATATTTATATATCGTATAATTTGTCAAATTTCAAGATCTTATTGGCTTATAAATCATAAAAAACACTTCAAACAAATTTTTACTAAATCAAAAAAATTGTTCATACATCCCCTTAACTTACATACCTTTTGAAAATGAAAACGTCTTCTTGTTTTCAAAATATTATTTTTTGAATAACTCCAAAACTCATTAACATTAGCTACTTGATTATCTTTCCATTATAAATTAGATAGAATGGAAACATTAATTGAGGTTGAATTTTGAGTCCCATGAGTATGACTGATTGCGAGACGTTTAATTTTAAATTTTTATATTTATGATGAAAAAAAAAGTTTGTTATCCATCTCTATCGAAAATGAATTATAGAAACTTCTATTCAATTATTTTATTTATCTTTCAGTTAGGTGTTACTTATAATCACTCTTTTAATAGCACTAGTAGTCAATACCAGCAAGGTTACACTATAGTCCCATATAAATATTGAGGAACAATCTGAATTTTGAGTTTGAAGTTTTAGCATATGCAATAGGTCTCAAGTGAAAGGAGAGTGGTGGCAAATGACTTAGGTTAGTGGTTAAAATTGAATTTGTGATTTTTAAAGGTCTCAGATTTGAATCTCATACTCCCTTGTAGAGTGAGGTAGAGATTTTCTTTTTATTTATAATGTAAGCGTAATTGAATAAATTAAGAAAAACTAACGGAGAGCTACGTAATTGGATGACAATTGGATGAAATTTGAACCAAATAATCTGGTTATTAACTAAAAATCTTTCAACTTTATAGGTTCAAGTTTGAAGCACAAAGGGTAAGCGACTTAGTATCACTTAAATAAGGTCTTTGGTTCAAACCTTCTGGAATTAAAAAATCTCTATCAGGAGAGCCATACATCATAGTCAGTGCACGACCCAAATTAAATCTGCATGTAGTTAGAACACATATCCGGTGAATCAGATGAGAAGAAAAGGTTTGAGGCACAACCATATCTACCACATTGCCTCGACAAGATAAATATTTAACAACATAGTATACCTATTTAACTTTTTTAACCCAAAAGTTTCATTCCCTTGTTAAGAGGCATATAATGTTTTTAAAATATTTAACCGCGTTCTAACATACGAGTTGCAAATTTCCCCCCTTAAGTTATTCGAATTTGATTTTGTCTCTTCGTATAAGCTTTTGCGATGTTTATTGATTCAAAAAAAAAAAAGGCTTTTTGTGATGTTTATTAGAACAATCTCTCCTTATTTATTCTATAATTGTGCGTGTTCTCTTCTCTTTTTGAGGACTTTTATTCGGTGTTTTAAAAATTAGGCTAGACGACGTTTAAGTAGATTTTTTATAATATCACTGTAATTTTAGGTAGTCGGGTTGTCCTAGGTAATTGATCTATTTAGGCGGGACTAAACGGTCCTATACTGGTCTAGGCGAGGTTTTCCTTTAAAAATCGACCTAAACGACTATAAGTTTTTCAAAATACTATTTTTTAAATATAATTTAAATTATTTTTTTTATTTATTATTATAATTTATTTTTAACTGAATTTATATTTTTATATAAAAAAATATTTAAAAAATAAAAAATTAAATCTACCTAAATTGTGCCAAGATCCGCCTAGACGCTTTATCGACGCCCTCCATCTCCTCTAACGACTTTTTCCATAAAAAATGGATAAATATACATTTTCACTTTTCTTTTTCTCAATCCAAGTTGCATCAAACTTGTTCTTTCAATGGAACTGGACCACTGATTGGTTATATTGGTCCGTTTTTCAAACCTCAAAAAGTGTAAATATATAAGTTTTTAAATAATAAAAGTTTCCTTAAATAAATTATTGTTAATTAATTAATTAAGTTAGATACGTTGAGTTTATGTGAAAAAGATTCGAGTCGCATGTAGGATATATTGGAGTTTATTACTTTGTACTCAATGTAAAAAAAAATTTGCACAAATTTTTAAAAAATAAATTATAATATTATTATTACCTCTTCATACACAAAAGTTCAGATATGTAAAATATGATTTTACTTATCTGCAATATGAAGATTATCAAACTTATTTTACAAAAATGGTCTTAGTGGTTTTACAAGTTGCAAACATGATGATAACTAATTTTTATCCATTCTAAATTGAAATTAGTAAATTAACTTAAAAAACACAAATCTTATAGATGAAATTTAAAATTTTTTTTACCAAAAGTAGCTCGGATGATGCATGTTGGATAGGTGGAATCGCCTCATGTTCAGTACTCACAAAATACATTTGTGCAGAGGGGTTACAAATACTACTCATTCATTAATTGGTAGAGCAGTATATTTTAAATAATTTTAATCATTGAATTTTAACTATTGAAATTTATTATTAAAATTAAATTATTAAAATTTAATGGGTAATTTAAATGGTCTAAAATAGATAATAAATCCAAGTCCTTTGGTAATTTAATAATTCAACTTTTTAATTTTAATATTGGATACAAATCAGGAGATTGTACTTCACCGTGATACACCATAAATAAGATTATTTCATGGGTGGTTTAGTGATTTTTGGAAATTCAGCCCATTTTTTTTATTGATTAATTAAACTCCATCCTTCTCTCCTTCCCTTCTATAAATACAATCCTCCTCTACATTCTTCAAACAACAAACTAAATCCTCCCTTTACAACTTGAGAAAAACAGCAGAATGATGTCAATTGGAAGCCAAAACACTTTCAACACCTCCACATTTGGAGCTGCCCAATTTTCACAATCAAATTCATCCTCAAATTCTCTCCTTAATTTCCCCAAATCAAACACCTTTAATCATCTCAGAACTCCCTCCACCGCCAGAACATCTCCGATCAAGGCTTCAGCCGCCGCGGCAGCCGAACCAGTTAGTTATATAAACCCACAGAGTCTGTACGAGTTATTAGGCATATCAGAGAGCGGAACACTTTCAGACATTAAAACCGCTTACAGACAATTAGCTAGGAAATACCATCCAGATGTATCTCCTCCCGACAGAACAGAAGAATACACGATTAGGTTTCTAGAAGTACAAGAAGCCTATGAAACGCTGTCGGATCCTCGAACCAGAGCTTGCTACGACCGAGATTTGGCTAGAGGTCTTGGTCTTTACAGCCTTTTTAACGGCAGAAACAGATCCAGTAACGGAAATTCAGGATTTGTGGATAGAGAAGAGTGGCAATCTCAGCTCGAAGAGCTAATTAGAAACAGCAATATCGACGAAATGAATCAGACCTGGGGAGCCAGGATGCGCAGTAAGAGACGTAGCAGCAATTAGGATCTGCAGTAGAAAACAGGGGAAGAGTTTTGTATATAAACTGGGCTTTAATGTTTCAATCTCTATGGAAATGTCGTTTTGTGTTGTTGATGCATGGAAAAAGAGATGAAATGGATTGGTTCTCTTCTTAATTTCATTTTGTGTTCGGGATTACCTGCTAAACATGCTTATTGTCCGGTTATTGTTAGATTTTTCAAATTAATTTATAGTATAGTGGTTTAGGATCAGATTGCTGGGCAAGTAGTGAAATTAAAAGACACAAGAAATTTATGAGATAAGTAATTAAGAATTTCGATTCTCTGTGGTTACATAATGGTAAAGTTCTAGTTATTTCTAGAATTTTTCAGTGTACAAAAGTCTTGTAAGATTTATACAAAGTTTAGAAAAATTTAGAAAGGCGAATATTAATTATTGGTTGTTTTGTGCTAGTGTCGCACGGTGTATAAGTGAAAATCTTAGTTCGTGATAGTTATATTTCAATCAATCTCAATCATTGATTTAGATTCAGTTTTAATAGTTGACAGGTTCACAGTATAATAAAATTTAGATTATTATAATTTAATAAATAATTAAAATTGATTGAAATACACTACTTTTAAAAATTCAAATTTTAGAGAATCTAAATCCATTAATTAATATATAATTGGAATAAATCTGTAAATTTACTTCTGTTTTGGGACTCTTTTGTATTTATTATTATTAACTAAGTATGATATTGGTAAAAAGTTATTTAAACCTAACAAATGTAAATAGGGATAATCTGGAAAAGGGCATATATTTATGGAGTTTAATTAATGATTTTGAATATGAGTAAGAGGAAGAGAAAAAGGATGTATAACAATTACCACACACCCTTATGCTCAAATTTATTTGAAGTTATGTAACTATCAACGGATGATTGAATATTATAATTGGGCTTTAATATTATATAAATATTTATATATAATTTTAAAAGGTACTTTAAAATATTACGATTGCTTCATTAATATAAGGGGACTTTTTTGCCCATAGATAAGTAATGTGGGATTTCGACACACCCCCGCATACTGAAATCTTGTGAAGCGTGAATTATCATCGGATTATCATCGATCCCCATCATGGGGTTGTCGCAACGACATTGTCTATGACTTTAATACCATGTAAAATAATGACCTAGTTTACCTTAAAGGGTAATTCAAAAGATGATGATTGTCTCATAAATATAAGGAGGAACATTGCTAAGGCACACAGATAATCCAAGCAAGAAAACAAAAATAAAGAGAAACTTTGGTGAAAGTTTTATTTTTCGTTCTTTCAAACTGAGACTGATAATAAGTTTGAGGGCAAAAGATATTTTAATTAAAGTTTGAGGATCATTAAGAAAAAATCCAAATTTGCACATAATTTGCACACAACCATGATTCAAATGTTTTAATTTAGTGGTTAAGTTGAAGCTGCGATCCTATATATCACAGACTCGAATATATATTTGAGTGGGGTAGGATAAAGTTTTTCTTGAGATAATTTTTTTTAAAAATAAGAACTACGTACAACAACATTCATTCTAGATAAGAAGACATTACAGAAATAAGAAGTTACTACATCAAAATTAAAATGTGAATTTTGCACTTTTGCTAACTTCATACTGATGCATAGATTTAAAATATGAATATTCATAAAAAAATTTGAATAGTAACCACAATATTTTTGGAATTTAAGATATATAGTGTGGTGGTACATTGGTATAGAATAGTTCATTCTTAAGTATCCCTGAAATATGTATGAAGCAACCGTAAATTTTGAGGTCAGTCATCTTACCTTTCAAGACACCTATAAACTAACAATTAGGGATTAACCTAATATAGATATAGCTTAAAAATATTACCTTTAGAATCCATCAACACCAACCGTCTTAAAAAAAATAGAATCAATTTGGGTGACGAAAGAATGAATCATGAAAGGGCCAAAGTGTAGACTTTTGTGATGCAGATTTTCTAAAGAGTGCCGCATAAGCAAAAGAACATATAAACAATGTTCAGACAGCTGTTCATACTTCATACTTTAAATTCAAGTTGGCTTATTTTATTTAACAACGACTTTTCTCCTTCCCTTTGCTTGTATAAACACCAACCAACTCTCCACCAATCCGCCGTTCACATCACCAAATTCAACCCCTCAAACAAAAAACAATGTCAATTGGATACCAAACCACCTTCAACGTCTCCTCCAATTTTAACAATCCCCAATTTTCACAATCAAAACCATCTTCTAATTCTCTCCTCAATTTCCCCAAATCAAACTCCTTCAATCCTCTCATAACTCCCACCACCGCCAGAACATCTCTGATCAAGGCTTCCACGGCCCCGGCAGCAGAGCCGGTCAGTTATATAAACACGCAGAGTCTGTACGAGTTATTAGGCATATCAGAGAGCGGGACACTTTCAGATATTAAAAACGCTTACAGACAATTAGCGAGGAAATATCATCCAGATGTATCTCCTCCCGACAGAACAGAAGAATACACGAAGAGGTTTCTAGAAGTACAGGAAGCCTATGAAACGCTGTCGGATCCTCAAACCAGAGCTTGCTACGACCGAGATTTGGCTAGAGGTCTTGGTCTTTACAGCCTTTTTAACGGCAGAAATAGATCCAGTGACGGAAATTCAGAATTTGTGGATAGAGAAGAGTGGCAATCTCAGCTTGATGAGCTAATTAGGAACAGTGAGAATGATTCAGAAAGGATGAGCTGGGGAGCTAGAATGCGCAGTAAGAGAAATAATGGCAATTAGATTGTATCAAAAGGGCTATTTATTGCCTGTTGTCTTTTTGTGTATAGAAAAACCTTGAAATTTCCGATCTCTTCAGAAATTTATGTTTTTGTAATGTTGATGACAGGGAAAAGAAATGAAAAGTATTTTATTGTGTTTGGAATAATCAATTTCAACCGGAATCTGCATATTTCGGCTAATTATAGTAATGGACTTGATAGGTTTTGATACAGATTTGAGCCAACGAACAGTTGTGGCGCAGGGAGGGGGGCACAGCCACCAGAAATCACCCCTCCCTTCACCGGTGAACAGAGCTTGGTGGGGAAAGTGTCCCACCAAGCTTTGGTTCTGCAGATAAGGCGAGACCTTCGGGAGGAAGACGACGTCTTCATGTTTTGTCTTTTTAATTGCGCTCTATGTAAAACGGTGTAGTTTTGGGTGAGGGTTAAAACCCTGAAAAATTACCATTAGGTATTGGGTAATTAAAACTACCTTTACCCCACCTCACTTTACAGTTTTCAGTCTCATCCACACAATCCGTCATTACATGGTTCTTATTTTTTTTTATAATTAAGGATGTTTGAAGGGTTTAGGTAATAAATTTAGGATTTTTTATAATTATATTAAAGTTATATATTAATTAAATTATATTTAATTGGTAATTTAAAATTACTTTAATTTTTTAATATAATGTTATTTATTATCTTTAATATTATTAATTAACTTAATTTTATTAAGATAAAGCAATAATATTTAATTTATAATGTAAAAGAATTATTTTTTAAAAAAGTAAAAGAAAATATAATAATAATTTATAAAAATTAATAGTTAAAGAGACCCTTATTTTCTTTCAGGCCCTAACTGATTGTTTTAACGGCTTTTATTATAAGGTCACCCCTACCTGTAATACAGAACCAACAAGTGGCATATACATCAAGAAAATCAGAACAATAATTTTTTTTCACGAAAGTAGCTAAGAAACATGTACTAAGATCAATTTAACAATTTGGTTTCAGGGGCGGACGAAGGATTACAAAATGAGGGGGGCCAAAATTAAGATGTTGAAATTTTAAAAAAATTATATATATATATATATATATATATATATATATATATATCAATTTTGCACAATTACGAATTATATTAAATCGAAAGAAAAATTTTCAAATTTATAAATCAAATATAATAAAAAAATTAATTTAAATTAATCAATTTTAAAATGTTAATTAAACAATAATTCTTTTAAATATTTATGTGTGAAATTTTTTATAAATATGGATTTTACAAAAGCGCCCCATATAACTCATAAAAAACTAGTATATTTGTGTATTTAATAAGGTTATATTAAAAACAAAAATTGATAAAGAGATGTATGTAAATTATTTTTCAATGGATAAGTATTTAATTGGTTTTTTTGAGCTAAACATCCAAGGTTCAAATCTTTCTCTATGTCATTTTGTAAAATTTAAAATATATTTGGAAAAACTTTTCATAAAAATGCTGGTTCAGGGGCAAACACACTACTCAACCAACTGTCAAGAAAGATTTAAACCTTCGATGTTTAGCTCAAAAAAAGCAATTAAATATTTATCCATTGAAAAATAACTTACACACATCTCTTTATCAATTTTTGTTTTCAATATAACCTTTTGAAATAATTAAATAAACATATACTAGTTTTTTATGAGTTATATTGGGCGCTTTTGTCAAATCCATATTTATAAAAAAATTTCACACATAAATATTTAAAAGAATTATTGTTTAATTAACATTTTAAAATTGATTAATTTAAATTAAATTTTTTTACTGTATTTAATTTATAAATTTAAAGATTTTTAATGTAATTGTAATTGCGTAAAATTGATAAAATAAAGTTCATAGTATATATATGTATATAATTTTTTTTAAAAATTTCAACATGTTAATTTTAACCCCCTCATTTATAATCCTTTATCCGCCCCTGCCAATGAATAAATTAGACTTGTTATGAGCCAATATAATTTTAAACAATGCCTCTTAAACCAATAGAACCAGAAGACAATATCACAATATCCTCCATATTCAGTTAGGAACAATGACTTGTTCAACTCAGTTACAAACCTTTACTTGTGAGATCAAATATAAGGTTCTATTAAATTTAAATCCGAACTCTTATTAACAAATTTTATCACCTACTCAACTAAAAAAAACTACGGGTGATAATTAATTGAAAAGTGAAAAACCAAACTTCAGGTTTTGATAATTAAAATTTGGATCTAAATTTGCTGTCTTTTTTTTTTTTGTTCCCTTGAATGTCTTTCATTCAATATTTGATACATAGGTCATGTATAGATGAGAGAAAAAGAAAAATAGGAAAAATAAATATACATATAGGAAAAAGATGCCTCATATCAGATACTGAGCTGAGGAACATTCAAGGGGACACAAAAACGGTGACAGATGATTTTTTCCCAAAAATTTTAATACTCCCTCAAATTTCACAAATTTGACGTTTTTGGTATTTTATTATTTTTTCGAAAGTTTGACATTTTAAAATTTAAATATTTTTATCATATTTTTTCTAATTTACTCTTATATTATTTAAAAGGTAGATAAATAATAATTAAGAAGAAATAAATTTTTTATATAAAATATAAAAAATAAATTAATTATTTCAATAATATAATAAATATTCATTAATTTAAATTATTTGATTAAAGTGTAAAATTTTTAAAAATAGAAGAAATTCTACAAGTAAATTCAGGTCTTCTAGAAATAAGAATTCATGCATACAAGATCAATTGGGTTCTTTGTTCTAGAAAACGGTGGACCTGTCCAATTTATCTCCTTTTTTTCTTCTTCTGTGGCTCTCACACTACACACATCAAGACTCCGACAGACCCCATTGTGGCCTTGTCATTTTCCTTGTATTATTTACTCAATATTTATTAGCTAGCAAATCCCTTCTAGAATATTACTATTATAAACCCACTTGGAACATTTTTTCTAATTTTCCCTATCAATGATTTTTTTTTTTTAAAAAAAATTATTTATGATTTAGTTGTTTGATCATAACAAGGTATATAAGGTCCTAATTTTACTCCTTAAGGAACATTTTGTGGAAGTATATTTAATTAGCTCATTTTTTTAACTTCAATTCAATTTTACTTAATTTAATTTAACCTAATTTTAAACACTTCTATATTTACAGTAAATGTAATTCGAACATTTTTTTTAGAAATAAGGGAACAAATTCAAACATAGTTAACCCACCGGATAAATATCCTTGATCTTTAGAATACATTTCAAATATTTTTAATCATTAATTATAAAATGGATGGATAAAATTATTTTTTTTAATAAAAAAATTCTTTTTCACTGTTATTTCACTCTCTCTTAATGCATGGTGCAGTCCTCACCCTAACCCGAAACAACAGGTCTGGATCCGACAATTCAGGAGGAGTAACAAACAAGATAACGTGGGGAGCCCTACGCAATAAGATATTTCTGAGTTTAAGTGTACGTACTAATAAAATCATGCCACGTTAGCACCCCTCTCATTATAATATAAGCATTTTAAAACCAAAACTACTTGCGGTTAAAATGGTTTTTGGAAACTTATCCCACACCTCATTTTGTTCGTACAGGGAATCTTACGATTATTTTTTTAAGGTCTTTTTATTTCCTTATTTTATTAGGTATTAAAATTCTTTTTTTTTATCTTTTATTAATATTATTATCTTATAATTAAATTATTATTATTATTATATAAAATAATAATAATAAATATTATTATAATATTATTACATATTAACTAAAAATAAGATTATATAATTAATAATAATAAAAAATACTATTATTATTTTATATAACCAATAATAAAAAAATATAAATAGCATTATTATTATTAAATAATAATATTTATATAATAATAATAAGAATATATAACTATTATTATTAATATTAATATTATTAATTAATATTTATTTAAGTAATTTTAATATTAATAATATTATCTATTATTAAAGATTTCTCAAATAATATTTATTTAATAATATTATTATTTATTTAATAATATATTAAATAATAATAAATATTATTATTTTAATAATACATATTATAATATCAATATTATTTTTATAATTATTATGATATTAATTAATAATAATAAAAAAAAATTAATTATATTTTTATTTATTATAATTAATTAATTAAGATTATATATAATTATTATTACTATATTATAATTAAATAATTAATTTTCTTTAATTCAAAAAATAATAAATGAAATCAGGAGCAATTTCATTCCTTTTTTTACCATACCACATAAACTAATCAAAGGAAATTGCATTCATTTCCTTACCTTTCCCTTTCTTGATTCCCTTCTCTTTTCTGATATGAACCAAACATCCCCTAAGTATTCATAAACAATATCATACAAGAATCAACATTAGTTATTGAAAATAATCCATCCATCCATGAGCTAATTAATCAAGTCAAAAGATTTGATCTAATTAGGATAGCCGAACTTAAATGAAGATATTATAAGTTTAAGAACTTAAATGAATATATTATATATAGACCGCAAGTACTCTTTAAAAGGGTAAAAAAATGAAATGTTGGTTTGTTTTTCTTCTATAAATAGATATTGATATGAAACGTTTTATGATTTGATGGAAAATTTAGGGAATCTTCTATTATCGATCTTTGGCGTTATAGAAATTATAAAAATCAATTGATATCAAAAAATCGTAATTCAATCTCGACTTTAACATGTGTAGTGGATTCTTCAATCTTAAACACACAAAATATAAGATTACCAGTTTCTTATTTAAATTTTTTCACGAGCTAATAGCATCCTAACCACTACACCAAATAAACCTTATATCTACTGTGTTTTACTGAATATTATAATTATTTTTCCCAACAAATCAAAATTATTAAAACCTACTCGAGATCCCCTCGAGGTACCTCCTGTCACTAAACATTTTCTAAGACAAAAAAAAAAAGTAAATACTATTTCCTCCGTCTATAAAATATTATCCATTTAATTAAATCATTAAAATTAATAAAAAATTTATTACACAATTAAAATAATTAATATATCCTTTACTAAATTCTCTTTCTTCTTAATTACTTACTTATAATTTTAATAATACATAATCTCCCTCACAGTTAATACAAGGGCAAATTAAAAAAAAAATTGTACAAAATATATTAGTAATCTAAATTGATAACTAAAAAGAGAATTAATAAAATGACTAAAGAGATAATAATTTTTAAATAGAGGGAGTAATTAATAGCTCAATTTGGAAACACCAAAATTAAAAAAACACTATCTCATAAATGCTCCTTTCTACTGTGTGTTTTGTGAGTAAAGTAATGATTTCTAGATCATTCAAGCTGACACTTCTACTACACTCATGAACCAATTTGGGCTAATTCAATTACAGCATCTCTAGTCTCTAGATACAGAAAATGTGGAAAAAAAAATATAAATACGAAATGCCTTATATATCAGATCATGTTTTTGTCGTTTGGGCTTTTGCAACAGACGGGAAATGCCTTAGATGGCTTTCAGTTCGCGGAATGACTATTTCATAAAATTGAATAAAAATAAATAAAAAGATGTCGAACATTTGTTTACATCCCGTCATTGGATGGAATAGGTATAAACGAGCTCATAATTTAAATTGAAGTGTTTATCTCTAAAGTGAATCTAAAAGTTGTCCGATCAAGGCTCCATTGATAGATCTTGAACACACGTTTGGTCCGAGTTTAAAGCAAACAGAAATTTTAAATTTTATGGTTTGAAATTGATCTTTGTACAAATCTTTTAATTAATAAATAATAATTTTATTTATTATATATTTTTATATCATATTTACTAATTGTTCGGGTCATTTATATTTAAGTCAATGGGCAATTGGATGAATTTTTATTGTTACTGCACAAAATTATATCGCACATTTGGAAACGCCTCTAGTGTAGAGGTCTCGGGCCCAAAAAATTAAAAGCACAATAAAATCGATAAACAAATATAATTTTAAAGTGAATTCCTTTTTGGATCAAGTACCCTGTAACAATACTTTTTTTCTTAATTTTCTAAAATTTAAAATCTTAAAATGACATTGATTTGAGTATAATTTTACACAGAAACCCATAATTCTTAAGGCCCGCAATTGTCTCCTAAATGCTCAATTGCTCAATTCTTGGTGGTTTATGACTGGACTAATGATTTCTGGATCATTCAAATGTTGAAACAACCAATTTGGTCTTGTTTCATCGTAGCACTCTCTAGATAAAGACAATGTGGAAAAAATATCAGTATGAACACATCATTTGCTTACAGGTCTTGACTATTTATCACTCTCATTCTTGTCTATATATTTTCTTCATTTAAATTATTTTTATATTATATAACTCGGTTAAATATTGAACAATTGCTTAAAGAGCGAGCATGCATGGAATATTTTACGTACGAATATAAAAAAATATATAACTAAGATAGCAACTTATTAAGGATTGTGCCAACAATAAAATATAGCGAGTATATTTATTCAAGCTACAATCTTATGACTTGCTTTTTAAGGAATTCAATATCAAAAACTTTCACATATAGAATCATCCACGTATGTAAAAATAGTTGCTCTCCATAAAAAATATAACAAAAATGTGGGTGAAATATCTTCTTATTTGTCGACCATCCGATTTCCTATGTAATTTTTTTTCGAAATTACATAGAGAATAGATTTTGGGAAACTTGGGTACATTATGAGCAAAGGAAACGAAACTGTTAAAAGGCAAGAACGGATTATTAAAAGGCAAACAAATCCAACGGAAATGCGCACGAAAAAACGTACCTAAAGCAAAACATGAATTAAAATTTTTAAAATAAAAATAATATAATAAAAATCAGTATGTTTAAAAGTAAACACATGAATGTAATACTAAATTTATATTTATAATCAGTTTGATCTGTTATTAAAATAAATTACTTGTATAAATTTTTAATAAAATTATAAATTTTAATTTTAAATAATATATTTTAATCTTTCTTATTAATTAATTAAAAACCGTCGTGTTTTTAAATAAAATTTATTATTAATTGCTAAGAAAGTCTACTCAAAGTTTCTCTTATACAACCCAATTATGGACACTTGTTAGCCAACTCCACACGTGGTCTTCATGCAGTCTACTGATTCTCTTTTATTGTCATACCTTCCCTGTTATAAATTACTTATTCCAATTAAAAAAATTTATCCGCCGTTTGTTTGAGATTACTTTTCTAAATTTTTTTTTAAAAGTTTTATTTTTAAATTTTTTTAAACTGTTATTTTGAAAAAATTTATCCCCCATTTGTCTGACATTACTTTTTTAAATTTCTTTTTTAAAAAGCTCTAGTTTAAAATTTTTGTAAACTGTTGTTTTAAAAAATTTTAAAAATTAATAGTAAATAATTTCTACTTAATTAATATTAAGAGTTAAATTTTTTTTAATATTAAAATATATTATTTTATTAAAAATTTATAAATAAAATTTTTTTTTGATAATAGCTTAAACAGGCTATAAGAAATTAAATATTTAGTTTAAACTTTAAGTGACATATTAAATTTGACCTGTCTGCTAAGAGTATGATGTCCATGGAATTATGGATCTTGTTAAGACAGTAAGAGTAAATGCCTACAATTTTGTTAGTTTGCACATTTTTCTGATTATTTATCGTTCTGTAATTATCTCTTAAATGCTCATTCAAATGCTGACACTTTACTTTCATTACCCAAATCAGATGCAGACAATGTGGGAAATTTATGAATATGAACATATATAGCATTGTGGACAGGTCCCATGATTGCATAAAGCCAGCATGATCCCTTTCTAACTTTATTTTCATCATCTGTTTTTTATGGAAACTTTATTTTCATTATCAATATGAAAATCAATATACTTTTGTGACAATGCTCTAAGCTCCCTTTTAAGTATATTTTCATTATTGTTAGAAAATTAGATATAATATATATGATTCCTTTCAAAGGAGAAAAGAAATGTTAGTAACTTGCATTACAACATAAAAAAGAGGTATATATAAACACAAATGTGTTAGTATATAATATTTGACAAAAAAATATATAGTACCGAGATTAACCTTTCAGCCGTTTAATATAAAAAAAGAGGGTTCTGTTGAGGTTCAAATCGGTTTTCTTAAGACAGATTTTGCCCTGTATGGTAAACTGTCTTCTAGGATATAACAACAGATATTGGTCGAACTCAATCGAGTGTAGAATAGCACCGAGATGAAACCTAAAGGGAGCTAGAGATACTTGACAAATAAAAGAGGAACAAAGGACTATAAACTTATAATCTGTTTTTTCCTTCCGTATGTCCTTTTCTCAAAACAAAGCTATATGTATATATAGCAAGGAAAATACAATGAATGCAATGCATGGAATTCAATGTAAAAATAAAAGAAACAGAAAACATATCGTGAAATTCAACAGATCAAATGTTGATTGGCTGCTCAACGTTTCAATTCAAATTTAATTCTGTTCTCTTTTAATTATTTTCTTAATTAAATTTACAATAATCCCCCACATAAAAGAAAATAGGAAAATGGTAAACTTGATTTGGTTATGATATTCTATATTAATATTTGCATAGGATAGGTGGACTACAAACCTTGAACCTTCCCTTGTGAAAATATATTTACTTTACTGGCTGACTAGTAGACTCGATGTCCTTGAACTATTCTGCCGTTTGTGTAAATGATGATATACCTCACACAAATATTAATCTAACTCAGTTTTCGGTTCTCATGGTTATGTTCATTATGGTCGTGAACATCTCCTGGTTCTGAAAGAGTTTCAGATAACTAAGCCCCAGTAGTTTCTTTTGAAGCGACCTAACTTCACTCTCACATAGGTGATCTCTTTGTCTCAAACTTTTGATGCACAAAGAATTATTAAAAGCATTGCTTAACTGTGAGTTGTCGATGACGTGTGGCTCTCCCTTGGCGCCTGTGTGAGAGGTGGGGTCCACTGGGGGTTGGTTGGATTTAGGCGTGACAAAACATTTTAGTTTAAGTTTGCACAATAAGCCAATTTAATTGAATAAAAGAATCGAGACCCAAATCTCGATACAAATGATAGAGTCGCCACCCAAGTTGTCTACTTGGGAAAGACTTTTGGTACGGTTCCCTCTGGGCTGGAGGCTCATACCTATTGGATCAGAGGTTCAGGTATCGGATGAGTCACTTATTTCTCATTTAGTTAATTCAAAATTACATTCACCGCGAAAAACCGTTTTCGTTTTCATCATTTGGGGAATTATCACAAAAATCTTATTTTTCTACACTCTTTCACACTCATTACATGCGTTTACATATTACAATAAAGCACAAGAAATAAATGGGGAATAAAAATTACAACCGGGGGAAAATAGGGGAATTGCAAGAGAATCTATATATTTGTTCTAAGTTATAAAATAAAATAAAACAAAAATAAATTCCCCTGCATCCACAAAGATTAGCACAGTTTATAGCACATCATAAGTCAGCATTTCATTAAGAAAAATGTGATTATGTTAGCGTGGCGATTTTGCGATCGATAGTGCCCGAGCGGCTTCTAGGATCGGAGAGAAATAACGGGTCTTCAACGTATTTTGTTATGAAAACACATTTTAACTTTTGTGAGTTGATTTATCAGATTATTAGTGAAAGTGATCGCATGGCAAATGGTGAGTTGGATTGATTTTTAACCAATTTAAAATGAGTTCTGGATTATGCCTGGGGCTGGTACCCGTATTGGTGGGTGGGACCCGTATGGCTACCAGGGAGGATCGGTACGGGTATGGTGTACCTGTACGGGTCCTGTCCGGTCCAGCCAAAAACTTTGTTCAGTTACAGATTAATAGATTAATGGCAGATAAATGAAATAAAAAGGGATTTCCCTCCGTATGAGTATGGCGCACCGATCTAATATCTCAATGATACAAGCTGCCAACAAGGCTCATACGGGTTGGAACCAGACCCAAAACAAGAAATGAAAAGAGCAAAAATGATAGAGGAGGCAGATAATAACAATAATGGAATAATTGAAATGTGAGTCTCTTTGAAACTCAGGAGCGTTACCTTTGCTACGTGAATCCACTTTGAGGTGATCCCTTTACTATTAAGAGAGTCTGGCCAAACTAGATGATGGAATAGGACTATTAAGTGAGTATCTGTGTGGATAGAACCTCCCCTAAATCCTAATAAACGAAGTTAGGAATGAATAAAATGTGGACAAAACCTCAAGGAATGGGTTTTCTCCCCCATTTTATAACTCATATACCTCCACTGTACATTTTCTATACCTATAGAAATTGCTAGCACTATACTGTAGTTTTTCTATAGTTTCTTTTTTCATATGAATGTGTGTCTTAAAATGCAGGGGAAAAGGCCCTATTTATAGGGTGGGAGTCAAGTCTAAATGCAATAACCCACATTCAAGACCTGCCTTTTCCCGAAAAAGCAAGAGATTACTTCTGAAAGAGGCTGATTAGGCAATTAGAGGACCTCGTGCGGGTGAGGCCCCACCTGTACGGGTCACGCGTATAGAAGGAATCAACCCTTACGGGTCTACCAGTGGATCCGTACCACCAGGAAGCACCCATACGGGTCCCTAAGGGCAGACTAATTCTCCAAACTTCGACCAAACTCAACTCTGTAGTAGTAGGAACACCTCTGATGGACAACACCTATAAGACATTGCATCATATAGCTCTCATCATACTTTTATGAGAAGGATCGTTAAAATCTAGTGCTCACAGACTGCCCCTCAAGGGATCACTACAGATACGGATATGTATGATCTCACGATGTGAGCGAGGGTTTAGAAATTATACCTGAGGTGATGACATGGGCGAGTTCCTTTCTTGAGGTGAACTCTTTTCCCAGAGGTTCCTTTCATGAGGCAGACAACTTTCCTTTGCCGATGCATATCCCTTTCTTGAGGTGGATGACTTTCCTTTGCTACTGTACGTCCCTAGTGACTCTAGGGAAGGTGTATGTATCTCTTTTGACTCTCCTAGCTGATGGTATATCACTTTCCTAAGGTGGATCGACTTTCCTAACTGATGTATCTCTTTCTGGAGGTGGATCGACTTTCCTGACTGGTGATGTATCCCTTTCCTAAGGCGAATCGACTTTCCTGGTTTATGGTGTATCTCTTTCCTAAGGCGGATGACTCTCCCAACTGATGTACCCCTTTCTTAAGGCGGATCGACTTTCCTGCTGGTGGTGTATCCCTTTCCTAAGGCGGATGACTCTCCTACTAGGGAATTTGAATAACTTGAAAAGAGACAATAATAAAAAAACCGAGTTAGTCATTGTCTAAGCAGACACATCTTTATTCTTGATTGACTTTTGTGAAAACAAAAAATATTTTTGCCCCTTCAATTAAGAATAAAGATGTGCAGATGAGATAAACTGAGAACTAAGTGTAAGAGATACCGGGTTTCGCCTGATTGCTTTAGGGATAGAATGCCCCTTGGAAGGGCACCTCTTAAAGAATGCCCCTTGAAGGGCTCGATGATGGGGGGATACCCCTAGATTGATTGGTTTCGCTACTGGAAGACGGGGAGGGGGGGGGGGGTGATGCCCCTAGATTGGTGGAGGGATGCTCCTGGGATCTGATTTCGTTGCTGGGATATGAGGGAATGCCCTTGGATTGGATGATTCCACTACTTGAAAATGGGAGGATACCCCCGGATTGGCTGATTTTGCTGCTGGGGAATATAGTTATATCCTTTGGTAAAACTTCTTCAGTTGGGGAAGTTCTTCCTGATAAGATTTTGAGAGGAATTCTTGTACTAGGATGGTCCTATACACAAAAATTTCTAGGTTAGTGATCAATTCAAAAATTTCCAGATTCTTGATTAACTTTTGTGCAAACAAAATATTTTTGCCCCTTCAATTAAGGATCAAGGTGAGCATGGGGCTTGCCCTAAATATAACTGAAATATATGGTTGAGGAGGAGTGGGGTTGGCCCCAAACTCAGACTAGATGAATTTTCGGTGCCTTTCTAAAATGCTGGGTCAAAATCTGCCCCTAGATGGCAAGAGAGAGCCTGTATAGGTGGGTTAGGACTTATACGGGTGTGGTGCTTGCATATTGGGACTCGTACGGGTAGGGTGGGACCTATACAGGTTCTCAATGGGGGTTCCAAAGGGCTGATCAGTCTCCTTATATCCCGCCTTACATAAAATCTTCCCATTTTGCAACTTCAGCGATTTTCTTCCTAAAATCAACTAAAAAATGTATAAAAAGATCCTAAAGATAGGTCGCTTTTCCCTTAGACCTGAGGACCTGCCCCTGGTGGGGGATTCGGGGCTCCGAGAATGCCCGATTTCCGTCGGGTATGCCTTTCGTGAAAGGGACTCTTTTCTTGGGCTCACTCCTATCTCCGAAGTGCCTCTAATTCCTTCTCTTGTGACCCACGCCTCAAAACTCCAAGTACTTTTGCTTGATTCTCTATTTTCCATTTTTGAACCTTTGAAAATTTCTCAAATTTTGGCATGAATTAGGGTGTTTTAGACTTTTGAATAGAGCCTGATGCATGTAACTTTAGCCTAGGATGCTTTTAGGATAGTTTTGGATGGGCCTTGAATGAATTTGGATGAATTTCGAATTTTGGGAGATTTTTTGCATTTGCAGGGGACCCGTACGGGTCCCATTCTTAATACGAGCATAGCTTGTGGACCCGTACGAGTTCTGTCCTCAAGGACATAATGTTTGTAACTTGAATTTTTGCAATCCTTTTCTGATTTCTGACTTATCTGCTGTATTTTAACCATACTAAACTGTAATTCTATCTTTATAGTTTTAATACAAGACCGTATGAGCCCTAAGCTTCTGCAGGAAATGATATGAGGAGATCTGTACCATAGGGGATACCAAGCTGCTGGACCGCATCAACTCCTTTGGCTTTAGTGAAATTATTTGGGCCATTCCTCAGGCTCCAAAGATGCTAGCCCCCGGGGCCATTTTAGCATTAGTGGAGAGACGGTCAGAGATGACCCATACCTTTCATCTACCAATTGAGGAGGTTACCGTCACTCCTTCTAATATGTGTACTGTGACGGGATTGGAGTGGAGCGGGGGATATAGTCCACCTTGATGTTTATGCCGGCCAGTGGCATTCCGGACCTGAGGTGAAGGCCTACATTACCTGATTACTTGGGCTTCGTTCGAGCAAAATGAATAAGCTCAAGTATGGGGACCTACATGCTTATTGGATTAAGCAGCTGAGTCCTATTGTGGCTGATAGAAGGGATCAGTACGCCCGGTCTTTCTTGCTAACGTACTTTACCACTGTCTTCTTTCCAGTCTATTCAAGCAACTTTAATAATGGTTCACTCTCTGTTGTGGAGGATCTTGTTGCTGTGCCAGGTAATAATTAGTGTCGGGCAATTCTAGCACATCTATATTATAGGGTGGACGCCAGATACTGGGGTGAATAGTCTGAGCTCAAGATATGCCACATAATACTACTGGTAAACCCCAAACTGATCTCTTGTGCTTTAACCTTTTACTTAGATTATGCTGTGACTGATCCTTATTTAATTTTATAGATTTAGGCCTTTCAGCATCGATTTATCCCCAAGCCGGGTTTGCCTATATAGCTCGAGACATCGCATATCATTTCCAGATGGATGGGGTTAGGGCAAGGCTAGCCCTTAACTACAGTGCAGTACCGAGAGTTCCTACGCTAGTGCACTCAGATCGAGTAAACTTCTTCCCTACTAAACTTGCATTTTACATTTCAACAAACCATAAGTCAAAACTATATTTATGAGGTTGCAACACTTACAGTGTATTTATTTTGTACAGGTCATCCAAGACTCGTGGGAGAGGCTGGATATGTACGGGGCCATTGAGTGGATACGTGCTGGAGTGGATGACTACAGCTTTGTCCTAGAGTCACCACTCTTCTTTGAGTGGTATTTCATTGAGCGAGTCCGAGGGTGGAGAACCAGTGCCATGGTGGAGAGACCGATCCCTCCCCCGATCCTAGCGGGCTTCTTTTGGCCTCATCTTATACCAGGGACTGATCAGGGGTTATATGTATTGGGCGAAGGGGCTCGCGTGTTGTCGATAGAGGGCTCCCATGCTGTGTTTGTTGATTTCTAGCTTCTTCCTCCTTGTGAGAGGATATACCATGAGGATGTCCCTCTCGAGTTCCACTGGAGTGATGGCGAGGATGATGATGATGACGATGATGACGAAGATGAGGATGGACCAAGGGGTGACCGCGGGGGGCCATCCATAGTTCGGGGTGCCAGAGGCTCGGCTAGGTCCGCTACTCCTTCTTCTCAAGTATCTTCTTAACTTAACCTTTGTGAATATCTTACTATTTCTTAAAATTGATTAGGATTCTGAGTACGATCCTTTATTGTCAAAGCCTTCCGCTTCCACGTGGAAGAGGCCCGCTGCTGCTGCTGAGCAGCCGACGAAGTGATCTCGTGCTTTTGGGTCCATGAGAGAGGGGATCCTTTGAGCTGAGCTAGACACCTTTTTATGGCTCCTCAACCATTCAGGGAAGCGGGCTATTAAGGAGCTCAAGGAGTCGGTCCAATCTATCGATTTCACTCCTTCTAGCTCTACGCTTGCCTTAATCTTTATCCATTACTATAATTGCTTAGAATGTCCCATCTTCATGTGACCTTTTCCCTTTAGGTGACCATCTTTGAGGCCGAGAGGATTGCCAGGGGCTACTTTTCTATGCCGAAATCTGCTATTGGCCTAGGATGCCCTAGCTTTGATAAAAAAATTTTTCCCGTAAAATTTAACAAACTATGCATGCATGCTATGACATTTATATATATGTACCGATCTTATGATTTCTATTGCAGACCCTGTTGGCCATGGAGGGCAGCAAGTCCACTCAGGACTTGGGTGCTTCAGAGGGGAGAGCCAGGTTCTTGGAGGACCAGCTGCAGGCAGCTACCACTGAGGCTGACTAGGCTAGAGTAGAGACCGGTTGGGCGAGGGCTGAGATTGAGATGCTAAGGGGCTGGCTGGTTAGGATGATTGCGGATAGACAGATGCTGGCTCCTTCTGATGATGAGTCCGAGGATGATCTTTCTGCATATCGAGTGACTCAGAGGGGAGGAGATCCATTTGTTGAGAGGGCTGATGCTACTAGGGCTGCTGCAGGGACCTTGGAGATCATGGGCCCTGCCTAGGCAACTGCTGATACCGATGAGGCTGAGGATCATATGACTATAGGTGTAGATTATTTGTTAGCAGATACTCAGGATCAGATGCCAGAGGGTCACCAGGGTCAGGATCCCCTTTTAGATTATGACTACTTTTTGAACTGTTGATACTTTTGGGCCCTGCGCAGCTTTTTTTGGGATGTAAACTTTGGATTGATACTTTTGAGATTTAACTTTCATTGCATGTGGATTTTTCTTGAACTGAGATCATTGAGTGTTGCTGCTTTGTGAACCCGTATTTTATCCAGTGATTTTATAGTGAGGAGACCGAGTGATGTTCTAAATTTTGCATAGGCCATTTAATGTGAGATGACCTATCAAATATTTATTTTCATTTCTTTTTATCCTAATTTTTGCCTGAACTTTCCTTGGCGGCTCAGTCCAGTGAACTTTTTCTTTTTAGCTTTAACTTTTGCCTAGACCGTCCTTTCAGGTTTTCAACCTAGCAAGTTTTTTCTTTACTTTTGCCTTAATTTTTGCCGAGACCTCCCTTTCAGGTTTTCAATTCCGCAGGCTTTTTCTTTTGTTTCATCTTAACTTTTGCTTGGACCGCCCTTTTGGGTTTTCAATCCAACAGACTATCTTAATTTCTGCCTAAATTATCCTTGACGGCTCAATCCAGCAGACTTTTCCTGAATTTACATATGCCTAAGTTCTTTGGAACTTTTATTTTTGATGGATTACATGTATAATAACAATGATGCATAACATGTAGGGAAAAATTGACGTTCACATACCAGCGATTTTTTCACCTAAAGACATGCATGCATTCATAAGACCAAGATTCTTAGCAAAATCATAACATGTTCATTGATGAGATTAATTTGAGTACATAGGCAATGGTAACAATTTCCAATGATAAACCTTTACTACCTACTGGTCTTTTACGGATTTTCAAGAAAGCAACTGACATTTTTCACTCGATGTCCTAACTTTTTCCTAAGCCGCCCTTTTCGGGTTTTCAGCTTAGTGGGCTTTATTTGGGTTGGAGTGCCCTAATTTTTGCCTGACTGGTTTACGAAATACCGATCAGTCGGCTGCACCCTTATTTTTGCCCGAGCAGTTGAGGACCGCTCGCGCTGGTGATTTATTGTTTATTTCTTTTATTCTCTATGCTACTTTTTTATAATTTAATTCTTTTATCCTAGACATGATAATGCTTAAGCCTATCTTGATTTACTGGATTCACGAACTCATTTCCATCCATGCCCATAAGCTTGATTCCTCCTTTTCCTAGGACTTTCTTTCTTATGAATGGTCCTTCCCAATTAGGCCTGAACTTACCCCTAGCGTCAGTGTTGACCTGGCATAGCTGCTTGAGAACTAGATCACCCGCTTTGAGAGATTGTTTCGAGTACCTAACTTTATTGTTGTAAGCTCGAGCCATATACTGCTGATACATCTGTAGGTGGTCAAGTGCTTTAAGCCACTTTTCATCTATTGCGTTCAACTGTTTATACCTGGCTCTTGCCCAATCTGATTCTTTTAACTGAGTTTCAAGTGCCACCCTTAGAGATCTTACTTCTGTTTCTACTAGTAGCACAGCTTCTATTCCATATACCAAGGAGAATGGCATCTGATCGGTAGGAATTCTTATACTGGTTGTATACCCCCAAACTGCCAATGGAAGTTTATGAGCCCAGTCCCTGTAAGTAGCCACTGTCTTTGACAAGATTCTCTTGATTTATCAATGATCAGCTTCCCTTTAGAGCTTTTGAGGGATTTCGGGCATCTTTTGTGACCCAATATGTGCTTTCTATTTTTTCATAACCAGGGTCAGCCTGTTGTTGATGTTCTCATGAGTCTTTTTGGCCTTCTTTCTTAGTGACGCGTACTTTTGTGCCTTTCCCCCCTTCGTGAAGAAAGATGATCTGAGACTTATTGTTATCATGTTTGCTAAGCACATTTATTATCTCTCTTTTATTTGGTAGGTTTTAATCATTGGATATTTATACCATTACGATATATTCAAAGTCAACTTCATTAATGAATTTGATGATATTTTAAGAATGTTGTTGTTATGAGTGCATGGTGTAATTAGAATGATATACTCGAGCGAAATGTGAATGAGAGATGCATTAATTTATTCATGACATGCTAAAAAAGTACCGATGTTACAACTTATTCATGATATGCTTTATAAGCAGCATTGTTTACATCAAAAATATTTGCAACATTAAAAATTACATCATTTGAATCATCCTCCACAGGCGGAGGGCCTTATTGCTCGGCTTTGGCAATATTGATAGCTGAATTGGTAGCTCTGATGCGCAGGTTTGCATGTGCTTCTTCGGCTACTGCTCTTGCAAGGTTTTTGACAGGCTTATTGATAGGATTTCCCTTCTCATTTCCCTTCCAATTCTTCCTCATAAGTACTGCTAGTGCCCCGGTGATGGACTCAATTGCTTCCTTCATTTCATATTCCTTAGCATTCCCACATACTTCCACAGAAACTGAGGTTTTAATCATACAACCTTTCTTGAAACCATATACATCGTTGAAGATCTCAAATATAGGGACCCTTTTGCCCCCTACCTCAACAGGTTCTTCCTCACCCGTGAATATCTTTTGCTTGACCTCAGCCCCTATCATGAGGCAGGACTGGGGTTGAGATTTCCTAGCACCCAAGCGATTCCCCAAACCAAGTCTGAATGGCTATGGAAGAGGCAAAATAGGTTCTAGCAGACCCTGCAGATTCTTTCAAAGCCCCTTACCTTTCACATAACCTTGCTTCATCGTGATCTTTTTGATTTTAAGCAATATATACCTCCTAATTGAAAATCTTGTACCCTGGTGAGCTACATCCACCCTAGATTCTTTTTCTTTAGCCTCTATAGCTGCTATAATAGATTGTTCATTAGCTTCAATGGTCACTAGCTTGCCATTGTGAATACACTTAACTTTCTGATGGACCATCGAATGGATGGCTCCTAATGCATGGAGCCAAGGTCGACCCAATAATAACAAGTAGGTGACGAGAATGTCGAGGATAGTGAATAAGACTTTGGATTTCATTCCCCCAACTATAACTTCAGCTTTAAAGACCCCAATGACACTTCTCTTCATATCATCAAAGGCCCTTATAACAGTATTGGATTTTTCTAACATGGATTCATCCAACCCTAAGTGAGGAAGGATCTTAGCAGACAGAGATTGAGGACAGAACCATCGTCCACCATAACACATGGAATAGAATGATCAAAGATTTGCACCTTAATGAAAAGTGCCTTTTATGCTTATTACCTTTGGTAGGGAGGTCTGCCGGGTAAAAATGGATGGGTTCAACTTGAATGGGAGGAGATAGCATAATTAGTGAAAACACTTTGTCTAAAAATATTTTTAAAGAAGATCATGCAATTCCACAGACAAGGATGACCCCTCCAATTAAGTAACCGCACCCAAGGGTAAACCTGTTGATTGAGGTAAGGTTGTCCCCTCAAGTATGATGATTGCCCAAACTAAAATGGAGGCAGTACAAAACCCTGACTAGGCTGAGCAAATTGAGTGACAGCTGGCAGAACCACTGTACCCATCGACTGGAATGACTGGCTGACTGAACCAAATGGGCCAACAGAACCTAACTAACCAAACTAACTGTTAGAATCCCCGCAAGTCTGCATAGCTGGAAGCTAAAACTTAGTGAATGGATTATGAGTAACCCTCGATACTTGCTTACTAATCACTACATTTATAGCTTGAGCACTGACAGGTGCATTATGAGGAGCATTGGCCATTCACTCTTCAGCCATGAATTCCCTGATAGAGGCCAACATCTTATCATTCATTCAGTCCAAGAGCTGATCACTTCCCAAGTGTTATGAGATGGCATTTGCAATCTCCGACCTAACCTCGGCCCATGATGCATTTGCTTCCTCACCGGTAGCAACATTCTCAACCTCAACATCAATCTGGCCCTCTGAAGTCAGGATACGAGACATTTCCATAGGATGGTAGACAAAAAGATTAATTGGACTAAACTGACTGTTAGACAAAATACCCGTAGATGGAGGTGGAGAACCTTAACTGAGCTCAAAGAGGAGGAGAAAGAGGAGCCGGAGTTTGAACCAAATGGGCCTTAGAATGTTGCCAAGTTTTAACCCTTTAAGCTTTGGCTGAGGTGATAACCAAAAGATCATTACATGCATGGGATGCATTATACATGCACAAATTACACGATGTATGGTGGGGCTAATTAAAAGGGTATGCAACACAATACGTGTGAAGCGATCGGTTTCGTCCTTATTTCTCTCGCCGTATCTGAGGGTATTCTTCCTTAATCTAATCTCACACAGAAATTAGGGTACCTAGAAGGTAAAATTCTAAGGCTTTTGATAAGAATGGCCTAAAGACATATCAAAAGTTTTATGTAGAAGGTTCCCATCGTATCATGCCTCTTTTGGAGGGAGATAGCAATGAGTGCTCAACCCACTAGAGTGTCCCCAATTCCTGGCGGGCATGGTTAACACTTTCGTGAGTGTCGCGAAAATAATAGGGCACCTTAAGCTAGGGCTAGAAGAAGAGCGCATAAGGAGATGAGAAGATAGAGTGTGTTAATTTTCCCAAATAATGAAAAAAGAAAACGGGTTAAATCAAGTAAATGATTTTCGGTGCTTATCTTAATCTCTTAAGCTTTTAAAACAAACCAACATTTTGCAAGTTAAAAGATTATATCCCCAGTATAGTCACCACTTTGAGGTGTCGATGACGTGTAGCTATCCCTTGGCGCCCCTGTGAGAGGCAGGGCCCACTGGGGGTTGGTTGGATTCAGGCGTGATAAAACATTTTAGTTTAAGTTTGTACAATAAGCCAATTTTAATGAATAAAAGAATCGAGACTCAGATCTCGATACAAATGATAGAGTCACTGTAACGAACCGAAATTTTAAAATTTACTTATAATAAATTACTATGGTATTAAAATATCATGGAAATTATTTTTTTATAGTTATTATTGTTGTTATTGGATATAAGACATGAGGAAATAAGAGTTAATTAAGTAAGAGGGATGAATTGGGCATTTAATTAATTGTTTAAGGGCATTATTGAAAATTGAAAAAAAAAATACATATCATATCCTGCATCTCTTCTTCACCTCCACCATTTTTCTTCTCCTCTATTTCTTCCTTTCCTTATCAAATTTTCCCTAATCTAAAAACTTTCGATTTCTTCGATTCAACTTCAAATTCTTGTTAGAAATCGATCCTTAAGCCTTCTATCATCATCAATTTCAGTCAATCAAGACTAGAAGAGGAGGATTTCAGATTTTAAGGTTCGGATGAATAGTAATCCGAATTTGAGGTGAGTGATTTTTGGTGAAATTAAAGCTTAATTAGTAGAATTTATGGCAGATTAATCATATTTATAGTATTAGGAAGTTTATTTATACAATATCTTGATAGAATTATATATGGCTGTTGTAGAGGAAGTTAGTGCAAGCAAATCAAAGGCAAAAGAGGTAGAAGAGAGCTAGAAAGAGCTTAGAAAAAGGTTTGTATCTCGAATTTCGATTTCTCGATTTTTCAGAAAATTTTCCAGATTGTATCCATGTTTTGTTTTAATGTTTTCTCTTGTTATATAAATCCGATTTGAACAATTCTTGATTCTATTGATATCTACAGAAAGTAAGGAATATATGTTCAGAAGAAACCTTATTGAATTTCGTTCGCTTTCAATGTGAAATTGTCGTTTGAAGTTGAGTCACGAAATCTGTTTTCGGAAAAATCTCAGCTTAGTACACTGTTTATTATTTTGATTATAACTTTGGTTGTACAATTTGGATTTCTGTGATTCTGGTGGCTTTGGAAAGCTGAGACATGTGGCTAATTATGTTTAGGAGAAAGTTCTTCAATTGGATGATGTTTTAATAGTGAAAAATGCAGGGGAATTCAGGTTATGAAACCTGGAAAAATTCTGGAATGTATGAATATTGATTTTATTGAGTTTTAATTGAAGTTTGATGCTTAAAAAATTTGGGATTTGGATTTCTTAATTACTGAAGCTATGTTGAATTATGATTGATGGTTTATACTGGAATTTTTAAGATGTTACTTTGATTTATTGCCCTTATTAAACGAGTAGAATACGGGTCAGGGTAGATTGGCGCCAATAAAGGGGGGTACAGTACTGTACAAACAATTGAAGCTTTGGCTTCGGGCTTTGGCCGATATTATGATATATATATATATATTTTGATATTGAACCTTCGGCTTCGGGCTTGGCCGATATATTAATTTTAAAGCTTCGGCTTCGGGCTTGAGTGTTATATTGATTTTGAAGCTTCGGCTTCGGGCTTGACCGATATATTGATTTTGAAGCTTCGGCTTCGAGCTTGTCCGCAGCCGTATCCATTTTACCATTATTCAGGACTTGTTTACTTTGGGCAATATGTAGTTAAAGTGTTTCGAAAAATTGGATACAAATTTGATTGTACTTTGAAAGGATTACTATATGAGTTTTGTGATTTGGTTCCATAAAGTTGGTTAATTTGTTTTTGACTAATGAACAATCTTGGTTTCTTTTTTAAAGTGTTAAAAATGTTCAAAGTTGTTATATTTCTTTTATGGACACCACTAAGCAAATTGCTTAGCGTGTAGTTTTTTTTCTACACGTAGGTGGAGAATTTGTAGATAGCTTGGACCAAAGTGGAATAAGTGGATCAGCTTGAAGAGCAAATAAGGAAAGACTCGAGGTGGATTTGTAATTTAATGTAATATTATGGTTTGTAGAATAATGGCATGTACTAGATAGTGTGAGAAATATAAAGTGGCATTGAGAAATATTTGGAGAATAATTTGGAGTTTGGAACGCTATATTTGTATTAGTACATATTAAATCTATAAGTATTGAACTCTATATAGTGGAGTAGAGTTGTTTATTGGGTGTTTATAATTACTGTAGCGCTCCCTATAGGGGGCGTTACATTTATTGGTATCAGAGCTGAGGTTTAGGCGATTCTAGGACTAGTATGCATATGCCATTTAGGATATAAATATGTTATGTTAGTTGTTTGATCCACTTTGGTCCAATTTTCAGGAATAAGTTATGGCTAGTAGTAGTCACAACCAGAGTGAGGAAGAGGATGCTGAGAGTACGGTCCGTATTAGATAAGGGGATGAACAAAGACGTGAACCTCCACCAGTTCATGGCTTTCCTGAACAACCTACTCCAGCATAAGCTACTTTACTTCAACATATGACTACTGAAGTAATCACACAAGTACTATGAAACATACAAATCCCTCAAGTTCCTATAGTACCTCGTGTTGAAAGAAGAGAGGAGAGAACTCCTCTTGAAAGAATCAAAAAGCTTTCGGCTAATGACTTTAAAGGGGATACAGTGAATCCTGCATTTGCAGAAGATTGGCTTAATCATACTAAATGGTGTATGACTAGGCTTCATTTTACAGATGAAGAGAGATTAGACTGTGTGCAAGGTCTACTCAAAGAATAAGTTAGAAGGTGGTGGGATAATATTGTGAGAGAAAGGCGACCCGGAGAAATCACTTGGGGCCTTTTCTTAGAACAATTTGACAAGAAGTGCGTTAGTGAAAGATTCAAAGATGAGCTGAGGAAATTGTTCTTGTCTTTGAGACAGGGACGAATGACTGTATCAAAATATAAAGTTGAATTCCTCAAACTCGAGAGGTATGCTCGTGATATCGTTGATAGTGAAGTAAAGCAATGTAAGAGATTCGAGGTTGAGCTGAATGATGAAATTAGAGTGCATTTACTAGCACAAAGGATTAGGGTGTTCAATGACTTGGTTGATGCTGCTATGGGCATTGAGAAGATTAATTCAGATAGACAACAAAGAATGGCTAAAAGGTCTGGATTTCAAAAGGGATCATAGGGTCCAGCTAGTTCAGAATCTCCAAGTAAGAAACAGAAGGGAACATCAAAACAAACACAATCTCATTTCAGAGGGTTTTCACCGAGATAAACCATAAGTACGGGATCAGCAGCTAGTGTACCTTCAGGTCAAGGCAGAGGAAATATTCCACAATGTTCTAATTGTGGAAGGATGCATACAGGGGAATGTTGGGGAAAAGGTAGAGTTTGCTTTAAATGTGGCTCAAGGGAACATTTGATTGCAAATTGTCCTCAAAGACAGATAAATACATCTGCACCTGTAGTAGTTCCAACTCCTACAATGCAAGGTGGAAGAGGAAGGGGAAGAGGAAATGCTAGTGAGAAAAGTGGACATGATGTGGCTCAACAAACACCGTAGAGTGGTAGACCGGGAGGAATGGCACGAAGTTATGCAATCCGAGGGCCTGAGACTCAGGAATCTACTGAAGTTATTATCGGTAAATTTTCATTCTTTAATCACAATGTTTATGCTTTGATAGATCCCAGTTCATCTCATTCATATATATGTATTGCATTAGCACAAGAGAATGGGTTGCATGTAGAAGAATTAGGAGAAAATATTGAAGCGACTAATCCTTTAGGACACAACGTGATAGTAAACAAAGTGTATATGAATTGCCCTATTATGATTCAACATCAACTTTTCCATGCAAATTTAATTGAGTTACCTTTCCGAGATTATGATGTTACCTTGGGAATGGATTGGTTATCGGAAAATCGAGCTGTGGTGGATTGCAAAAATAAAAGAATTTCACTTCAAGTTTCTGATGGAGAAGAAATAGTTATCGTGGGAAAAAGATCAGATTATATCTGTAACATAATTTCTTTTATGAAAACTAAAAGGCTAGTTAGGAAGGTATGTCAGGCCTACCTAATCTTCGCTCTAGAATTGAAGAAAGGTGAGTTGGAATTGCAGAATATTCCTATGGTATATGATTTTCTCGATGTATTTCCAGAAGAACTACTGGGCTTGCCACCAAAAAGAGAGGTAGGATTTGCAATTGAAGTATTGCCGGGTACCGCACCTGTATCCAAAGCACCATACAGAATGGCGCCTGTTGAACTGAAAGAGTTGAAGATCCAGTTGCAAGAATTGTTAGACAAAGGATTCATATGCCCGAGTATATCCTCGTGGGGTGCACCAGTGTTGTTTGTTAAGAAGAAAGATGGGTCGCTCTGATTATGTGTTGATTACCGGGAGTTGAATAAATTGATAGTCAAGAACAAGTATCCATTGCCAAGATTGAAGACTTATTTGATCAACTCAAGGGTGCCAAATACTTCTCTAAGATTGATTTGAGATCAGGCTACTATTAGATGAGAATGAAAGATGATGATATTGCAAAGACGGCTTTCTGAGCCAAATATGGGCACTATGAATTTTTGGTGATGCCATTTGGTCTAACTAATGCACCGGCAGCATTTATGGACCTTATGAACCGTGTCTTTTATTTATATTTAGACAGGTTTGTAGTGGTTTTCATTGATGATATTTTGGTGTATTCTAAGTCACGGGAAGAGCATGATCAACATTTGCGGATAGTCTTCCAAATTTTGAGGGAAAATAAATTGTATGCCAAACTTAGCAAATGTGAGTTTTGGCTTGAAGAAGTTTCTTTCTTAGGCCATATTATTTCTGCAGAAGGAATTAAAGTGGATCCTAAAAAGATAGAAGTAGTTGTAGAATGGAAACCACCAAAGAACCCTAAGGAAGTCAGAAGTTTCCTTGGTTTAGCGGGGTATTATAGAAGATTTGTGAAGGGATTTTCCGTCATTGCTGCCCCTTGACAAAACTACTTCAAAAGAATGCAAAATTTTAGTGGAATGATAAGAGCCAAGAAAGTTTTGAGAAGTTGAAGGCGATGTTGACAAAAGCACCCATCCTTACCCAACCAGAGCCTGGAAAAGATTTTGTAATCTATAGTGATGCTTCACATAGTGGTCTTGGGTGTGATTTGATGCAAGAAGGGAAAGTGATTGCCTATGCTTCCAGGCAATTGAAGAATCATGAAAGGAATTATCCTACTCATCATTTGGAAATGGTTGCAATAGTCTTTGCCCTAAAAATTTGGCGACACTATCTTTATGGAGAAAAATGTTATATTTATACAGATCACAAAAGCTTGAAATATTTACCAACACAGAAAGAGTTGAATTTAAGGCAGAGAAGGTGGATGGAATTCATTAAAGATTATGATTGTCTTATTAATTACCATCTAGGAAAGGCTAATGTAGTGGCAGATGCTCTCAGTAGAGAGACAATGATGACACTTAGGGCTATGAATACAGGATTAGCTCTTACCAGTGGTATAGCCTTAATTGCAGAATTGAAGATTCAACCTGTACTACTACAATAGGTTAAGCAAGCACAAAATGAAGATGATGACTTCAAGGTCATTTGAGCAAGGACAGAAGTGGGTATCGTAGACAACTATATGGTTCGAGAAGATGGATGTCTATATTTTAAAGATAGACTATGTGTGCCAAACAATGAATATTTAAAGAAGAATATTTTACATGAGGCACATAGTAGTCCTTATGCGATGCATCCAGGAGCAAGCAAGATGTACCAAAATTTAAAGAGCCATTATTGGTGGAATGGAATGAAGAAAGACATTACTAACTATGTTGCTCAATGTCTAACTTGTCAATAGGTGAAAGCTGATCATCAAGTTTCTTCTAGATTGTTGCAACCTATAACAATTCCAGAATGGAAATGGGAAAGAATCACAATGGACTTCATGACATCTTTACCACTTACACAGAAGAAATATGATGCAGTATGGGTTATTGTAGATAGATTGACAAAGTCTGCCCACTTTCTTCCAGTTAGGATAGATTATTCACTTGATAGGTTGGCTCAGTTATATGTAGATGAGATAGTAAGGCTACACGGAGTGCCTATTTCAATCATTTCTGACCGAGATTCAAGATTTACTTCGAGATTTTGGAAGAAGTTACAAGAAGCCTTAGGTAGTAAACTTCATTTTAGTACTTCATTTCATCCTCAAATAGATGGTCAATCTGAAAGAGTAATTCAGGTGTTAGAAGACATGGTGAGAAGTTGTATCATTGAATTTGAGCGGAGTTGGGATAAGTATTTGTCCCTCATGGAGTTTGCTTACAATAACAGCTATCAGTCAAGCATACAAATGGCGCCATATGAAGCATTGTATGGAAGAAATGTTAAACTCCATTACATTGGACCGAGCTTAGTGAAAACAAGATTGTGGGAGTGGATTTGATTCAGGAGACAAAGGAGAAGGTAAAACTTATTCAAGAAAGATTGAAGGCTGCATCGGATAGACAAAACTCTTATGCTGATCTAAAAAGAAAAGACATTACTTATGAAGTGAGGGATGAAGTATTTCTCAGAGTATCTCCTTGGAAGAAAGTCCTGCGATTTGGCAAGAAAGGCAAGTTCAGTCTGAGATTCATTGGCCCATATGATGTTCTAGAGAAGGTTGGACCGATAGCTTATCGGTTATCACTACCCCCGACACTCTACAAAATTCATAATGTGTTCCATGTGTCAATGTTAAGGAGATACAGATCAGATCCACCACATATCTTATCTCCTAATGTAGTAGAGATCGATCCCGACCTGACGTATGAAGAGAAACCGGTACAAATCTTGGCGAGAGAAGTTAAACAATTGAGAAACAAGTCTATTCCTTTGGTAAAAGTACTTTGGAAGAATCATAAGATTGAAGAAGCAACTTGGGAACCGGAGGATACAATGAAAACTCAATATCCGCAACTGTTTTCAGGTAATTTTCGAGGACGAAAATTCATAAGAGGGGGAGAATTGTAACGAACCGAAATTTTAAAATTTACTTATAATAAATTACTACAGTATTAAAATATCATGGAAATTATTTTTTTGTAGTTATTATTATTGTTATTGGATATAAGACATGAGGAAATAAGAGTTAATTAAGTAAGAGGGATGAATTGGGCATTTAATTAATTGTTTAAGGGCATTATTGGAAATTGAAAAAAAAAATACATATCATATCCTGCATCTCTTCTTCACCTCCACCATTTTTCTTCTCCTCTATTTCTTCCTTTCCTTATCAAATTTTCCCTAATCTAAAAACTTTCGATTTCTTCGATTCAACTTCTAATTCTTGTTAGAAATCTATCCATAAGCCCTTTATCATCATCAATTGCAGACAATCAAGACTAGAAGAGGAGGATTTCAGATTTTAAGGTTCGGATGAATAGTAACCCGAATTTGAGGTGAGTGATTTTTGGTGAAATTAAAGCTTAATTAGTAGAACTTATGGCAGATTAATCATATTTATGGTATTATGAAGTTTATTTATACAATATCTTGATAGAATTATATATGACTGTTGTAGAAGAAGCTAGTGCAAGCAAATCAAAGGCAAAAGAGGTAGAAGAGAGCTAGAAAGAGCTTAGAAAAAGGTTTGTGTCTCGAATTTCGATTTCTCGATTTTTCGGAAAATTTTTTAGATTGTATCCCTGTTTTGTTTTAATGTTTTCTCTTGTTGAATGATTCTTGATTCTTTTGATATCTACAGAAAGTAAGGAATATATGTTCAGAAGAAACCTTATTGAATTTCGTTCGTTTTCAATGTGAAATTTTCGTTTGAAGTTGAGTCACGAAATCTGTTTTCGGAAAAATCTCAGCTTGGTACACTGTTTAGTATTTTGATCATAACTTTGGTTGTACAATTTGGATTTCTGTGATTCTGGTGGCTTTGGAAAGCTGAGACATGTGGCTAATTATTTTTAGGAGAAAGTTCTTCGATTGGATGATGTTTTAATAGTGAAAAATGCAGGGGAATTCAGGTTATGAAACCTGGAAAAATTCTGGAAAGTATGAATATTGATTTTATTGATTTTATTGAGTTTTAATTGAAGTTTGATGCTTAAAAAATTTGGGATTTGGATTTCTTAATTACTGAAGTTATGTTGAATTATGATTGATGGTTTATACTGGAATTTTTAAGATGTTACTTTGATTTATTGCCCTGATTAAACGAGTAGAATACGGGTCAGGGTAGATTGGCGCCAATAAAGGGGGGTACAGTACTGTACAAACAATTGAAGCTTTGGCTTCGGGCTTTGGCCGATATTATGATCTATATATATATTGATATTGAAGCTTCGGCTTCAGGCTTGACCTATATATTGATTTTGAAGCTTCGGCTTCGGGCTTGACCGATATATTGATTTTAAAGCTTCGACTTCGGGCTTGACCGATATATTGATTTTAAAGCTTCAACTTCGAGCTTGACCGATATATTGATTTTGAAGCTTCAGCTTCGGGCTTGTCCGCTCCCATATCCATTTTACTGTTATTCAGGACTTGTTTACTTTGGGCAATATCTAGTTAAAGTGTTTGGAAAAATTGGATACATTTGATTGTACTTTGAAAGGATTACTAAATAAGTTTTGTGATTTGGTTCCATAAAGTTGGTTAATTTGTTTTTGACTAATGAACAATCTTGGTTTCTATTTTAAAGTGTTAAAAATGTTCAAAGTTGTTATATTTCTTTTATGGACACCACTAAGCAAATTGCTTAGCGTGTAGTTTTTTTTCTACACGTAGGTGGAGAATTTGTAGATAACTTGGACCAAAGTGGAATAAGTGGATCAGCTTGAAGAGCAAATAAGGAAAGACTCGAGGTGGATTTGTAATTTAATGTAATATTATGGTTTGTAGAATAATGGCATGTACTAGATAGTGTGAGAAATATAAAGTGGCATTGAGAAATATTTGGAGAATAATTTAGAGTTTGGAAAGCTATATTTGTATTTGTACATATTAAATCTATAAGTATTGAACTCTATATAGTGGAGTAGAGTTGTTTATTGGGTGTTTATAGTTACTGTAGCGCTCCCTATAGGGGGGCATTACAGTCACCACCCAAAGTTGTCTACTTGGGAAAGAGTTTTGGTATGGTTCCCTCTGAGCGGGAGACTCATATCTATTAGATCAGATATTCGGGTATCGGATGAGTCACTTATTTCTCATTTAGTTAATTCAAAATTACATTCACCGCGAAAAAAATGTTTTTGTTTTCATCGTTTGAGGAATTATCATAGAAATCCTATTTTTCTACACTCTTTCACACTTGTTACATGCGTTTACATATTACAATAAAGCACAAGCAATAAATGGGGGAATAAAAATTACGACCGGGGGAAAATGGGGGAATTGCAAGAGAACCTATACATTTGCTCTAAGTTATATAACAAAACGAAAATAAATTCCCTTGCATCTACAAAGATTAGCATAGTTTATAGCACATCATAAGCCAACATTTCATTAGGAAAAAATGTGATTATATTAGCGTGGTAGTTTTGCGATTGATAGTGCCCGGCCGACTTCTAGGACCGGAGAGAAATAATAGGTCTTCAACGTATTTTGTTATAAAAACACATTTTAACTTTTGTGGGTTGATTTACCAGATTATTAGTGAAAGTGATTGCATGGCAAATGGTGAGTTGGATTGATTTTTAACTGATTTAATATGAGTTCTGGATTTTGCTTGGAGCTGGTACCCGTACGGGTGGGTGGGACCCGTACGGCTACCAGGGAGGACCGGTACAGGTATGGTGTACCCCGTATTGGTTATGTCTGGTCCAGGAAGAAACTTTGTCCAGTTATAGATTAGCAGATTAATGGGAGAAAAATGAAATAAAAAGGGGTTTCCCTTCGTATGAGTATGGCACACTGATCTAATATCTCAATGATACAAGGTGCCAACAAGGCTCATATGGGTTAGGACCAGAACCGAAACAAGAAATGAAAAGAGCAGAAATGATAGAGGAGGCAGATAATAACAATAATGGAATAACTGAAATGTGAGTCTCTTTGAAACTCAGGAGCGTTACCTTTGCTGCGTGAATCCACTTTGAGGTGATCCCTTTACTGTTGAGAGAGTCTGGCCAAACTAGATGATGGAATAGGACTGTGTAGTATTTTTATGGACAGAACCTCCCCTAAATCCTAATAAACAAAGTTAGGAATGAATAAAATGTGGACAAAACCTCAAGGAATGGGTTTTCTCCTTATTTTATACGTTCTATACCTTCACTATACCTTTTCTATACCTATAGAAATTGCTAGCACTTTACTATAATTTTCTATATTTTCTTTTTTCATATGAATGTGTGTCTTGAGATGAAGGGGAAAGAGCCCTATTTATAGGGTGGGAGTCAGGTCTGAATGCAATAACTCATATTCAAGACCTGCCTTTTCCCAAAAAGGCAAGAGATTACTTCTAAAAGAGGCTGATTAGGCATTCAAAGGACCCATACTGGTGGGCCCACCAGTACGGGTACAAGGGGACCCATATAGGTCCCCTCCACGCGTGTGGAAGGAATCAACCCCGTACGGGTCTGCCAGTGGATCCGTACCACCAGGCAGCACTCGTATGGGTCCCTAAGGGTAGACTAGGTCTCCGAACTTTGGCCAAACTCAACGCTACAGTAGTAGGAACTCCTCTGATGGACAACACCTATAAAACATTGCATTATATAGCTCTCATCATCGTTTTGTGAGAAGGATCGTTAAAATCCAGTGCTCACATCAAGCCTAACACGTTTCATCACTAGTTACATCATAGGAATGGACACAGCGTTATCCCTATAGTGACCTCCCAAGTTCTATGAAATTAGGTTGTCCCATTTAACCAAGTTCTTGGGATCTCCAATCAAACATGGTTGGGTTTTCCTTCACATAGCGCCTTAATTATTCATAGGATGTGTCCCATTCCTTTAGATGTTTTATCAACTTGATCTTGGTTTAACCCTTTAGTTAGCGGATCCACTAAGTTATCTTTTGATCCTACAAAATTAATAGAGATAACTCATATTGAGATCAATAGTATAACTTTATTATATCGACAACGCATGTGTCTCGACTTATTGTTATATATGACGTTTCATGCTCTTTTAATCGCCGCTTGATTATCGTAATATATACAAATTACGGGCACATGTTTAGGCCATTCTGGAATATCCTCTAAGAAGTTACGTAGCCATTCGGATTCTTGCTTCCAATGATGAGTATGTCATCAACATACAGACATAGAATAACATATCCTTCATTTGTAGTTTTGACATATATACATTTGTCACAATCGTTTATACGATAGCCACTTGTCATCATAGCATCATTAAATTTCTTATGCCATTGTTTTGGTGCTTGCTTTAAACCATATAAAGACTTCACTAACTTATATACTTTCCTTTCTTGACAAGAAGCTACACAACCATCGGGTTGTTCCATGTAGATTTCTTCTTCAAGATCTCCATTTAGAAAAGCAGTTTTCACATCCATCTGGTGTACTTCAAGATTTTGCAAAGCGGTAATTGCAATTATCATCCTAATGGAATTTATTCTCGACACTGGATAATATGTATCAAAGTAATCAAGGCCTTCTGTTTGTCTATAACCCTTTATAATTAAACAAGCCTTGTACTTATCAATTGTTGCATCAGCTTTTAGCTTACGTTTGAAAATCCATTTAGAACTTAGTGGATTAGTTCCGGGAGGAAAGTCCACTAATTCCCACGTATGATTTTACAAAATGGAATCAATTTCACTCCTTATTGGTTCTTTCTATAAAGGACTTTCAGTAGAGCTTATAGCTTCTTTATACATTTGAGGTTCTACTTCTGGACCAAAGGATTTTTCAACCCTAGTCCGTTTATTCTAGGTTCTACCTCATGATCTGTATTATTCTCTTCTAGAGAATTTTTATGATCTTCTTCAATCATTGATGGAAGATTGTCATAATTATCAATGTCTTGTTGATCAACATGACCATTACTTTCAATAAGTTCTCTAGAACTTTTAGCTCCAGACCCTTTGCCTTTTTCCTTACATGGAGACACGTCTTCAAAAAATAAAGCGTCCTTTGATTCAATCAACGTGTTCTTGTGTACATCTGGGTTTTTAGATTCAAGCACAAGAAACCGATATGCATTGCTATTACTAGCATAGCCAATGAAAATACAATCCACCGTCTTTGGACCTATTTTCATACATTTAGGTAATGGTGCAGTTACCTTTGCAAGACACCTCCACACTTTTAAGTATTTATATGAAGGTTTTCTATCCTTCCATAATTCGTAAGGGGTTTTTGCCTTATTTCTTACGGGGTATCTTATTCAAAAGATAATTTTCTAACAAAACATCACCCCACATGTTTTGTGGTAAACCAAAACTAGTTAACATTTCATTCATCATCTCTTTTAGGGTACGATTTTTGCTTTCAGTTACACCGTTTAACTTTGGAGAGTAAGGTTATGTTACTTCATGAATAATTCAGCAAAACTCGCCAAATGGTGCAACTTATTCACCACCACGGTCACTTCTAACCTTCTTAATTTTCTTATTAAGTTGGTTTTCTACTTCTTGCTTATAGAGTACAAATTTCTCTAAAGCTTTATCTTTGCTTTTAAGCTAATATACATAACAATGTTTTGTGTTATCATCAATAAAGGTAATAAAATATTTATTTCCTCTTCTTGATTGAACGTATTTCAAGTCACAAATATCAGTATGTATTAAATCGAGTAATTCTGAATTTCTTTCAACGGAATGAAATGAAGATCTCGTCAATTTTGTCTCAACACAAGTTTCACATTTATGTGTTTTATCAATTTGAAATGTGGGTATATGATTCAAGTTAATAAAACATCACAACGTATCAAAATTAACATGTCCAAGTCTACTATGCCATAAATTAGTAGACTCAATCATGTAATCATAAACGTTGTTCTTATTCGTATTGATAGAACCATGCTTAGTAGAGATACAATTAAATTTGAACATTCCATTACATTCATATCCTTTTCCCACAAACATGTCCCGTTTAGACAAAATAAATTTCTGAGATTCAAACACCATCTTGAAGTCGTATGCACTCAATAGGCTCCTAGAAATCAAATTCTTCCTCATGTCTGGTACGTATAAGACATTTTGCAGTTTTACTTCTTTGCCGGAAGTCATTTTCAGAATCATCGTTCCATGTCCTTTGACATTAGAAGTAGTAAAGTTACCCATGAAGAGCTTTTTCCCATTATCAATAAGAGTCAATCCAATAAAAGACTCTTTGTCACAACACAAGTGACGAGTAGCACCAGTATTAAGCCACCACTCTTTTGGGTTTGGGTCAATTATATTGACCTAAAAAATTACAACACATACGTTGATACCATATACATCTTTTGTAATTTCTTTTATTACGTTTGCCTCTATTTTATTAACCCTTTTTGTTAATTTACAATCAGAGGACTTATGTCCCATCTTGTTGCAATTAAAGCATTTTTTAATGAAATTTTGTTTATTGGATATGCTACCAATTGGTCCATTTTTAGACTTGGGTTTGCTTGCCCTTTCGAGAGTCTCTAAGCACCTTCACCACGTTTGGCTTTTGCCATAGCTTGATTTGCAACAGCCTTTGAAAATATCACATGATAGTTAAGGAATTGGCCTATTAAGAATTTCTTAGCAGCCGAATCATTCATTTTCTATTTCCTGTCTAAGGAATTCCACAATTCTTTACAATTCTTTTGGAATACATTTGATAGTATACACCTTATAGAGTTTGGAACTAAACCATTCAAAATATGGTATTTGTAAAGAATATCCACATGATCCTCACCATTTACAAATAACCGAAGATAAGCGTTATCCACTCTTTTGAGAACAAAAGGAGGATAAACTAGTCAAATAGAATAACATTTTATGTTGCCAAGGTTTGAAATTTAAACCATTGAATTTATTTGGTCTTTCAGGTATCGTTATAGGGTATAAACCTAAAACCCTTTACTATTAGGCAAAACAAGCCCAGAACTCGAAAGTCCATTTCCGTTTAATCCGAAATCATTAGGACCAATTGTCCATTTTGGTTAAGTCTAAAACCAATAGGACCATATTGTCCATTTTAATTATTTTGATCATAAATATTTTCATAGCCATTTCTTTGAATAAAACCAAGACTCGTAGATCCAAAATTAATTGGTCTAGCACCAGCGTGGCCAAAAGCAGTTGGTCCACCAATATGTGTATTATCAAGTGATCTTGTACTAATAGACTCAGCACCAATAGGATCATGTTGTCTATTGTGATTTTGTTTGTTGTTGCCTTGAGCATTCTTAGGACCAACACCTCTATTTGATGGGATTTGATCAACCATAATTATTTCTGAAATTTCAAACAAACCAAATTAGAACAATTTCAGAATAATAATTAATAATAATAATTACAACCAATATGACAATTTTTTTTAAAAAAATTCCTTTTAAGTCAATTTTAATATATTATCCAAATAAAGTCCAATAATTTGTCCCAAAAAAATCAAACGTCATGATAATCCACGTCACGGTAGTCCAAGTTTATCACTATTGAAGGAATATAATAATACAAAATCTGTCTTAAGATTGTTAGAAAATTAGATATAATATATAATTCCTTTCAAAAGAGAAAAGAAATGTTAGTAACTTGAATTACAACATCAAAAGATATATGTAATTATAAATGTGTTAGTATATAATATTTAACAAAAAAAAATATATAGTATCTAGATTAATCTTTCAGCCGTTTAGTTAAAAAAAAGAGTTATGTTAAGGCCCAAATTGGTTTCTTTAAGACAAATTTTGCCCCATATGGTAAACTGTCTCCCAAGATATAACAAAAGACATTGATCGAACTCAACTGAGTGTAGATGTCACTGAGATGGAACCTAAAGGGAGCTAGAGATACTTGATAAATAAAAGAGGAACAAATGACTATAAACTTATAATTTTTTTCCTTCTATATGTTCTTTACTCAAAACAAAGCTATATGTATATATAGCAAGGAAAATACAATGAATGCAATGCATGGAACTTAATGTAAAAATGAAAGAAACAGAAAACATATAATGAAATTCAATGTTAAATAAAAAAAATAGATCAAATGTTAAACGTTTCAATTCAAATTTAATTCTATTTTCTTTAAATAAATTCTTTCTTACTTAATTTTACAATAATTTTTTATGTAAAGGTTGAGTTCGGTAAAAAAGTGGCCCCATCTATTAAAAAAGAAAAAGAAAAAGCAACAATAAAAAAGAAAAATAAAAGCATCCGTATGATGTAACAAAGCTAATTGCAACCTAGTGCAATAATAATAAACTAAAGATCCCAGTCACAACAGAGTGTGAACCTAATGATCAAAAGAGCCATAGCAGAAGTGAACAATGGGAAGAAGATTCTCATGGTGCATCATAGTCAATCCCGTGAAGGCTGAGATGATAAGTCCTAACAGAAGCGATGATGAATAACATCGCCTAGCAATCACGACTGCCCGAAAAGGCACCGCCTGTGCAACGCCGCATGCAACGATGAACGCCAAAGGACAGGAAAATTTGATACCCTTGTTGAATACTGCCGGCCAAACCGCCGGTGAAAGCAAGCAAAAGGGGTGTTGCGCCTAGACCCCCCAAGGACTGCCGGAACGACGCTGGTAGAAGAAATCTGAGAAACAAATCGTCGACCCCCAGTCGAAACGCCGGCCAAACCTAACCCTAGCCACCAATTGCCCTCTTGTCGCAAAAATCGATCTGCGAAAAGCCGGCCAAACGCTGGTGGAAGTCTCCTAATCGTCCTACTGTCGAAAGGAGAAGCCTTGTAAAAAGCGTCGGTGGAGAAAAATTGGGCTGCTAGGATTCAGGAGAACCCTAACCTCCTAATCACTAGAGCTCTTAAAGAAAAAACGCCGGTGAAAGCCGGCTGATCGCCCTCCTATTAAATGACAGAGAGAGATCCAAATAGACTAGATAAAACCGCCGATGAAAAAAATCTAGGCGGCTAAAATTTAGGAGAAAACCCTAACCATCTAAAATTAAAATTAAGGTAAGCATTGATAGGTTGAACATAAAATCGCTCTATGTATATCTTTTCATCTTCAAAACTTATACATATGATTTAGTCGTTGAATAAAAAATAAAATTCTTGATCTAAACAAATTATATCCACTTTTTTTGCTATCTTCTACTCTTCCTTTTTTAAATTAAATTTTGTATAGTACAACCGTCGTCTTCAATTATGAATTTATTGCTACTCAACACACCTATAATAGATTTATTATTGGATTAGACTCCATCAATATATTTACAGTCTATGATACATATTTATTTTTAATATTGAATATGCAAATCTATCTCTCCTTTAAGCAACATTGCTTCACATATGCAAAATTGTTTGGTGCTTTTTTAGTAAAATGGAGTTTTTATGGTAGGAGATTCTCCATGATATAAGATTGAGGCTCAGAAATTATAGGTGGGGGAAGTTTTATTTTTTTTAATTTTTTTTTTTGTTTTTTTCCTTGCTTTTGTGTTGATCTGTTCAGTGGGCGGACTGGATCAACAAAAAATTTGCTATGTCCAAGCTAAACCCTGCTAGCATCAATAATATACATGGGCTAGTTCGGATCTGAGTTTAGAACTTCATTCCCAAGCCCGATTCAACCCGCCCATTCATTAATAAATAATTTTCAAATACATAAATATTACTAAAAAATTAAATAATTATATGTATTTTAGTAATTAATAAATATGTAAATATATATTTTAACAAAATATATATTCGAGGGCAGGTTGGGCCGGGCTTGGGTTATATAAAACTCAAGTCAAATCCAATATAGCTTTGGGCCTTCGCAGGCCTTGGCCAGATCAGACTTCAATCATGATTATTTGCCCAAACTCGACCCATAGAGGGCTGGCTATAGACGTTTTGTGGTAAGTTTTTTATTATCTTCAATATGATGAAATTTTTATTTTTAATTTCGATATAATATTTTATTTGATTCGTCTATTATTCAAAATATAATTCAAATATCAGTAATTAATAAAATTATACTATTTAATACAAAAGCTTAATAAATAATTTCTACAATTTATATCAATCCAAATAAGTGTACTCGTCGAAATTTAACCTAATGGATCTAGATTTCATAAAATACAAGGATTTCATCTGCAAAAAAGTTCTGAATTTATTGATATATAAAACATATAACAAAATATGTTTAAAAGTAGAAAATGTTGTCAAAAATAGAATGGCGGATAATTTCAATTCCCTTGAAAGTACTTAGGTGAAGTAAGTCTTATAAGCATCAGTTTGGCACTACTTATTAATCAAAGCCAACAATTTATCACTCTATTTTATCCCTTTTTATTAAAGGATGACTTATTTTACTTATAAGGTGTAGCTCGGTTGACAATTTAAACCGTATATGTGAGGGGAGATCAATGTTCGACTCTAGCTAAATATATTTTAAAGAAGGAATAAAGAACTTCGACTATGACTAAACCCAAAAAAAATTATCTTGCTAATGATCACTACAAAATAAATGTCCTAAGAAGATAAAAGGAACAGGAGAATTTATTAATATTGTCTTTAATTGTAATGGAAAGAGTAATATAGATGATCATTTTATTTATTGTGCCCAAATTTAATTTTCCCTTGAAATAGGGGACCATTTGCTTTCAAATATAATAAATATATAAATGTATAAGGAATTAAGGACAACTTTATATGGCTACACATCGCCTACCCATCTACTATGTGTCTCATCTTCTACCCATCTTCAGGGCCGTCTCAGAAATTTTCGGGGCCCTGAGCAAAAAATGAGATAGGGGCCCTTGTAGAATGAAAGAATATTTAAAAACTATCAAGCTTTATAACTCACTAATAAACATGAAAAAATGGTTAAACTTTACTACATACATATATATTTTGAATATGACATTATCATTTAAAATTCCGGTTATCCAAATATTACTTGAAGTAAATTTTAATCGACTTTTACATTCTCGATTTTATTATTATTGATATTTTAAAAAGATATTAGAATGTAATGACTTTCATTAAAATAGGGTATAAAAATCTCAAAAATATAGCTTGAAATGATTATATAAATATTTGTTATTTTTTTAAATGCAAAACTAGGCAAAGTTTATGGTTACTTTAAGCGACCCTTACTTTGTCCTTAACGCCATAAGATGAGTGGTGAGATGATTGATCTAATGATTATAACTTATAAGGAGCAAAGTAATATTTACTTTATTAAAGTAAGCATAGAAAGCACCGCAAAACTATATATCAAATTCTTATACATGATATATTATACTGACTTTTATATTGTAAATTGTAATTAAAGAAGTAAAATAAAATATATATACCAAAATCGATTGCTCTTAGAAAAAGTGTAGTTTGTCGGTCAAACCTTAAATAAGCTTAAATTAATACCAAATTATTTAAAAAAAATACCAAATAAAAAATCTAAAAAAATTAATATTAAATCATTATCAATTAATTAAAGCTGTTGTTAATTCTAATTTACATCGAGATTCGTTAAATAAAACTAATAAAAGAGAATAAAAAATGTATGCTTTTTGTTATAAAATGATTAGCCTAAATATTTATATAGTCACACTTTTGTGTAAATAATGATATTAACATTTATTTTTAATTTTTGGATTAAAGACTTTAAAAGAATATAAAAAGGAATGAGTGTAAGGAAAGATTAAACAATGACGGGTATAGGGGAATATAAAAAATTAAAAAAAAGAGCTTGCAGGGAATCGAACCCACATACAATATGGACTGGAACCCTCCTCCCCACTGCTTCACTTTGTGCCAATTTCACACCTTATTTTATATATATAATATTTATACACATATTATATCCGAACAAAAATCTAAGGCCCCAAAAAACTCGGGATCCTGAGCAGTCGTTTCACTCACTCCCCCTTATGGCTAGCCCTGCCCATCTTCTATGTGTCTCACTATTGCCCAATTCTTCTCCTATAATGTCACACTAATTTTGGTCTTCTCATTCTTCTTCTTCCCTACACCCTTCCCCTCTTTCTACATGGCCATCCATAAGCTCTGCTCATTTTCATTGGTAATTGACCTAATTTTCATTCTTAATTTACTATGTTCAGTTTTTGAATTTTCATACATATCAATTTTGAATTGGGCATTTCAATTCAATTACATTCATTCTTTGGTTTACTGTGTTCAGTTTTTAAATTTTGATACAATTTAATGCTGTTTAATCTTACGTGGCCCTTTATGAAAGAAATAAAAAAAATTAAAATTGACATAAATGGCGTAAACCTTTTTAATAAGAAATAATGAAATTGAAATAAATAGAAATTGTAATTTAGAATTTAAGATTGAAAAACATCTAAACAAGAAATAACAAAAAAGGAAAAGAGACTATTATGATAGCTAAATATTAGAATACCAAAATTGATAAAAGTGTTGGAGGGTAAATTTAGGTACATGTAATGCTCTTTTTTCATTGAATTTATAGTATATATGAGGTTAAAAATTTCCAAAAGATGACTCACACTTACTTGTGGATCTCCATTTGTGCAAGTACTCGAAACTAGGTTTAAACTTCCAAACTTATATTTCTATGAACTGCTTTTCACTTATATCTGGTGTTTCTTTTGTTTTATTTATTTTATTAAATCTTTTTTACTTAATAAAAATATAATAATTTGAAATAATATGGTTTATAAAAAAATGAAACAAACATAATATATAAAATTGAAAAAAAAAATTTAAATAAGAAATAATTATAAAGATTGAAATTGGTAATATTAAATAATAATAATAAAGATTGAAAAGTAAATGTCATTCTTAATTTAGACAACAATGTTAACTATTTATTAATCATATATTATTTTTTCCTTTGCATAATTTATTTTAAAAAATCTTTTTACTTCATAAACTTAGTAAAAAATTAATATAAGAAAGCACAAATCTAAAGATTGCGATATATAAAGAAAGCACAAGTCAATACATATTAGTATTATAGGCACAAATATCTTATAAAATAATGACAATTAATAGTATTAATTATATGTTTTTCCTCTCTTCTCCAATTTTTCCTTTTATTAGACGTTTCTTCCTTCACATTCATTACATCAATAAAATCCATCTTCATCTCCTGTTTCAATTCAAATCCCTAATATCATTCTCACACATCAAACTGTCGATTTCACCTTGATTCATCTTGAAATTCGATTCCTCCCCAACCTACTATCACTCCTCTCCTCCTTTCGCTCAATTGGCCCCTAGGTACGAAACAACTTCAAACTGCTGGCTTTCCAAAGTGGTAAGCAGAATTCATTCAACTCGATAGATTGCGTTCTCTCTCGAGCACAAGCGGGACTAGGTCCACAAACTTCATTGATTAAGGTACACCTTTAATCATAGCGCGTGGATTTTTGGATTTATAAAGCTTCTCTTATTCCCATAGCATATAACCTGATTTGAATCCTCTTTATATTGATAGTTTGAATAATAATTTGGTATATATTGATACTTATTGGTTAATAATTTGGTAACATATTCTACACTTTTCTTGTTAATTGCAGCTCACGAGATCCAACTTCAAGTATGTGACATACAAATAAATTGATGTGTATGTCAAAGTACATTCCATCTGAGCTCTACCAAAGTTGACATACAAATTCAATTGAAGATCAGAAGTTAGATTGGAATTCTTTATACTGATTATCTTTTGGATTGTCTTATTATTTAGATTTGTCAATCAATAAAATTGGCTTTTGATTCTATAAAGCATGGTTTTGAAAATCGGACCAGACCGACCGGTCGGACCGGGTTCGACTAGAATTGGTGCCTGGTCCGGTCCAGTCCGGTTTGACTAGAACTGGTGCCTGGTCCGGTCCGGTCCGGTTTGACTGGATACTTGACATAGTCAAGAATCGGTCAATAACCGGTTGAACCGGCCGGCTTGACTAAGAATCGGTCGGTTCGACCGGTGATCGATTTCCGGTTCTCTTAAATCATATTTTTTTAAAAATTGTTGGTGGTAGGAATTGAACACAAAACCTCCAACATATGGTTCAATACATGCTCTACCAATTGAGCTACCACACATAAGTGGTAACATTTTCTCCTTATATACTTTTATATTATATATTGTTAATTTTTAAATTATTTTAATAATATTTTATTATAAAAAAACCATAATAAATATTTGTTTATTTCATATACTACACATTTTATTAAATTTAAAATAATTCTTTCAATATAAATTTTTTAAATAACATTACTCTAAGTTTTTTGATTAAATTTATATTAAATGTATATATATTTTTTTATTTTACATATTGTGTATAAATTTTAATTATTTTAATGCGTAATTTTTATATATCATAAATCAAATTTATTAACTTTTTTTAATCCAATCTATACAATATAGAATTCGGTTTTCATTCTTTCATTAGATTATATTAGTTATTATCTTGTGTTTTATTTTTATTTAAAATATAACTTTAAATTATAGATTATTTTATTTAATATTATTAATTTTTATATGAGTATAACTTATATTACATGTTTAATATCAAATTATATAAAATATTTAGTATTTTTACATGATTTAAGAAAATCCGGTTCGACCACTGATTTAATCCGGTTGAACCTTAAATCCATGAACCACTGCCTTCACCAGTTCGGTGGCCGGTCCGGGTCTGAAAACCATGCTATAAAGTACTCTTGTATTAGTCTTTAAATATAAATATAAATTTATTTGGTTATTCATTTTGCTTGCACTATATATATATATATATATATATATAATTGTTTCTTTTTACGATAATAAATAATTGTCCCCAAATACACGTAATAAATCATCTCATCTATATAAGAACGACATTTTTTCTTCCATTAAAGGCACGTATTCGTCCTCTATTCATGGGATAAGATCGTCTCCTCTGTGGAGAGATAAAATTTGTCCTCTTGATTAAAGACAAATAATCGTGCGCTATTTTTTGGACAAAAATCGTCTCCTTTTTTAGGGACGACAATCGTCCCTTTGTTTGGGACACATAATTGTCCTCGAATGTAGGGATAAAAGTTGTCTCTATTTTTTAGAGACAACAATTATCCCTCTTATTAAGACAATCAACGGTCTTATATTTTATGGAGAAAATCATCTCCTTTGTTTAGGGACGACATTAGTCCCTTTATTTTGGGACACATAGTTGTCCTCAAAAGCAGATACAAAAGTTGTCCCCATTTTTTAGAGACTACATTTTTCCCATGTTGGAAATACTCGATCCGCCCGTGAGCGAGTCAATTGGGTCAAAGGATCCGATCTAATTTTGGTAATTGGATTTAATTGGAGAATCAAATAAGTCTGAGGACTTAATTAAAAAGTTATTAAACTTTAAAGATTTAATCGTAAATAATCAATAGTTTAAGAACTCAAATGCAATTAATGAAAAATCCAATTCCTATATATATGAACCACACGTCCATATGTTTTTAGGAAATGAAAAATTAGTTTTTCATTATTATTCTTTGTTCACATTATATTTCTCTCTCCCGAAAACCTCGAGAACCCGGGTTTCTCATCGTTCTTCGCCAAATTCCTGAAGAAGTTTTGAATAATGACTCAATCCCGACGTACCGTGGGTTAGTCAACGACTTACCATTTTGTTCATCAAGATTACGATCTAGGGCACCTGAAAAAGGTACGAATTTGTTTCTAATTCTTTCGGTTTTCATCATTGGTATCAGAACGGGTTTTTGGGCGATGATTTGTTGCATTTTTGTGTTTACATGATATGATTTCCTCTGCAACATTCTGAATTTTTAGGAATTTGAGTTCCGGAAATTATTATAGATTTTTTTGTAGAATTTATAGTTAAATTGTGAAAATGGTGGTAGAATCATATTTTTGGAATGTTTTGGCCACAATTTTATCTTTTTGGCTGGTAAAATGACATGTTTTCTTTGAAATTTTGTCCCAAATGAATACCATATACGTTTTGGTACTTGAATGGTGAAATGTGTTATTTTTCCCAGAAAAAGTATTAATTTTCAATGTCATTTCGTGCATATGTCATATTTATGTCCATTTTTTTGGTGAAAATGATAATTCCAATGGACTCGGGACATTGAAAAACCTTAGGATGGGTCTGGTCGGATGTCGGAATTGTTTTCAGAACGATTTAAAAGTAGAATTCATTTTTCTACATTCTGCAAGGAACTCTGCGTCCGTTGCAAATGAAAAGTTGCACCGTTTCATTTTTGTGACAGCAATTTTAAGCGATAGTTCATGAACTGTGGTGACAGTTCATGAAGCAGTTTTGGCAACGACTTAAGGAAGTGTTGCCATACTCAAAAGAGATAACTGTTCAACTTGGGGACAACGATCTGTGGCGACGCTAGGAAGAAGTGTCGCAATGAAATAGATTACTGTTGGATATGGCAACGCTTTTGTGGAATGTCGCCAGAATAATTTTTGTCCTTGTCCCAAATAACTTTTATCCACATGGTGCATTATGGTGTTGACTGTGGTGAACGCTAACTAGCATTTGATGTGGTATTAATTTAACCTTTGGAGTTGATCGATTAATGATTGACTGCCACATGTCAGTCAGAAGTTAAAGTTGATCGGTCAACAGAATGTCACATTGCGTGTCCCTAATATATATTTTTGCGATTTAAGGCCTTAAACAATGTCATTTTGCTCCAAAATTTTTCCCACCCACCATTTTCATATTTTTCGGATGTAATGGTAATTTTTTAGAATTTTTTGAGGTCCAAAAAAATGAGTTTTAGATTTATTTTGTGTAAATAAATTCATAAAAATTATAGAAAATAGTTTCTGACTTTCATAAAAATTTCTAATATGTTATAAATTATTTTTAGAACCTAATGGTGAATCGTTATGAATTTTTTTTTGTCATTTGTCGATAAATTTAGAAAATTAAATTGACATGATTATATATAAGTTACATATATTTATTATATTTGAAAAATACCATTTAATTCATTAAGTTAATTATTAACATATGTTGACTATGATTATACTTTAGTTGTATAATTTAATCAATATATTTTGGTAATATATATGTGAGTTATTAATCATCTTTGTGATAATTCATTTGAAATTTTTATTTATGTGATATAGATTTGATATTAAATATATTTTAGTTATATATTTAATATAGTCAACTATTTATAAACAAATAACTTATTTTATATCTATGAGTATAAATATATATTTTGTAATATATTTTGGATTAATTATTTGTGTGATAATTATATAATTTATATCTATGTAATATAAATCTATAAAGAATATATTTTTGTAATATATTTAAGTTAATAATTTATGCAATTATTGACATTAACTTAATACATATGTTGTAGATGGTCAATAATGATGCAAACTCCACGTTATCAAGACCTTTTCAATGGACAAGGGTCGGGATATGATGAAAAGTTTGAGAAAAATAGTTTCTTCATAATGTAGTTGTATATTAAATATTGATACTTTGTGGATCAAGTATTCATATTACATATATAAATGCAATAAGTGTCTATTAATTACCTTATTGAAAAGCAATATAGATTGTATAAATACGTCTTCGAGCTATAAAAGCTCATATAGCTTATTGTTCAATTTGTTTGAATTATTATTTAACATTATTAAGCAACAATTAAGTTCTTTAATATGTTATTTGATAAATTACCATCATGTTTGATCAAAGGAACGACGATTAACCTAATGAGTTGGTCTAGTGTAATTCGAAAGGAGTAATGTCATTGAGGATGATATTTATTTTTGGATTTGAGGTACTTAGTGTGCGGCTCACTTCTAAAAAGGCGTACAAGTATTTACATAAGTTGAGTACATTATGTAGTGGTCAACGGTATAAGACTGTTATTTATTTAACATCATTTCCATGTGTTTGTTTGTTGTGTTTATTTGGATAAAAACTTTATTGCATGTTATTTATTGAATAGTTTTGGGATTATGTTTTATTCTGAAAATTATGTGATTCGTAGTTTATTTAATTATTATTTATTTATATTCTATATATTTGTTTAAAGAAATTTTAAATAACATAATTTATTTAAGCGACAATAAAACTCTTAGGACTTAAGTGCCCTATTTGAAGTTCCAAATAGTTTCAATAATAATGCACAATAAATTTGTCCAAATACATTACCATAAATGCCATTAGCTAAACGAACTAATTTATGACAATAGGTCCAAAGTGCATTTAAAGGCTATTCCTTATAGTTAAAGACATCTATAATAAACAATCAAACACATATAATTACTCTTACATGACGGAATGAATTGAGTAAATATAAGTGTTATCACTTGGTTGATGATTGGGTATACATACTTCTTTCGAAACCAGGGTTAATGCTTATATTTCTCGGATAGTTTATTCTTAAGTGAATAGTAATTAACACACAATTGCTCATAGTAATTGATCTAAATCCTTAAATTCGTGTTTAGTCTCACCATTACTGATAAAGAAGATCAGTAATGGTTACTACTTCAAAAGTATTTATAGCGGGCTTAAAAACTTAATGGTAGTTATTAGAATATCTGGAGCATATAGATTTTGTTATGGTGGAGGAACAAGAAGTAATTTTAAGCTTTGGGAATTGTTGTGTATGAGTTCAAAGAGAGCAACACAAACCAATTCAAGTATGACAAGAATTCGTTTCTTGCATGGGGGAGGAAGAATTCATTCACCCACATAATTTTGCTAAGTGTAATAAATGATTATATAAGGGATTACAAGTACGTGTGACATGTCCTATTTGATCACTAAATTGAAAAAGTTCTAATTAGTGATACATTCTTTACTTTGAGCGGGAGCATATGTGATGCATTAACTCATTTTTTTATAGAAATGCTTCTTTTAATGTAGTTAATTATGTGTTTCTTGGAATATGATGAATGTGTTATTTTAACAACCAAGATTCTTTCTAAATGTATGTAGCATAAGGAAAGTCCAAGGAGAGAATCCTAGAAACATGGATAATAACTTACGACGGAAGCAGCTATAAAGGAAAAGAACAAGGAAACGGGTCTAAGCCATACAAACATAAATTAGAAAGGTCCATAGGCAATGAACAATGAATATCACAAAGATGATGTACTAAAATTTCCAAAATAAATGGAATTATGCTGTAGAGCATTAAGTACAGACATGTATAAGTATTAAATTTTAATGTGAATTATACTTTCGTATCAAGCTCTATGTTGCTAATGGAATCTTATTCCTTGGGAATTGATTTAAGTACAACATGTAATATGAGCAAGGACTGAAGTATCTTTGTGAACTTTCGACAATTATCGCGAGAAACATAGGCATCTATATAGAAAACAACCATCAGGTTGGAGTTATGTGGATTGACACATGTAGATTAGATTTACAACAAGAGCAAATCAAATATCTACAAGATGTGTTTTACTCTCCTATTATTTGTCAAAATTTAATTTATGATATGGTTTTATGATAAATAAGTTTATTCGTGAATTTTTCAATTTTTTGTTTCTTCATTCCTAAAAGTAGATTCTATGTATCCAGTTTTTATAAGATTGATGTTATTGTAATGAGTGTACATTACTAATTATCAAGTGGATAATGCTTGTTTTTCCATTGACAAACTCATCTTTAAAAGGATAGTGTTAGTATACCGCATATGCGATTATGTCACAAAAGTTAAGAAGAATGAGTTCTCTAGGCATATTGTGATGGATAATTTAAAATGTTAAATTATCACCATGTGATGGGTTCCATAAAAGAAAAGCGAACAACGAATCAATTCTTAGAAATGAACTAGAACATAATATATTTTTGCAACTTATTCACTGTGATATTTATGGTTTAATAGACGTGAGGGTAATGCATAGGCCTAATGTTTCATCACATTGATTGATGAACATACTCGTTATGGCATCAACTACTTGATTTTCTATAAATCTGAAGCCTTTAGCTGTTAAAAGATTTATGAATCTCGTAGCAAATCAACTGGATTTGGATGTAAGTATTGAAGCTGAAGTGGTAAAGAGTACTTTTTAGTTATACTTACAGCTTTATGTGATAAAAACAAGACTAAAAATTAGTTGCTTATTCCCTATACTTTGAAGTAATATGGAGTCTAAACGCTTCTTTTTGAAATGGTTAGGTACATGTACCAAACCGAGTACCCTCTAAATTTTGACTCTTCCATCATATATAAAATATAGACTGGAAGAAAATCAAGGTTATCCTATTTACAGCCGTAGGGTTGTATTGATTACACTCACACTACCTCATGTAATTTAGGGAAATTAGGCGTAAAAGGTAGAAAGAGTGTTTGTCGAGATACTCTAACATATTAAAAGGATATGTTTTTATGGGGGAGAATAAGCATAGATCAGTCATAGAATTTGAATCACAAAATATTGATTTCTTAGAAAAATGAGTTTTCAAGATTAAGCGTATTAGGCAAAAACATTTCCTTTTAATAAGACACTCGAACCTAATGTTTTGGATTTTTCTTCAAGTGGGAGTAATTCAAACGAAGCGGTTCATAATGATCATTTTGACAAAAAGGATCTTGTTCCATGGGGGAGCCGAGAACCCAACGATGTTATTGATCCAAATAGGAGTCAATGTTTTTTAGCTCAAGTGAGAGCTTAGATCGTTACAAAATTTCTGATCCAAGTAGGAGTATAGAAATGAGCTTAAAGGAAAGAATTCTGAGTTACGATAAATATATGAGATATATTTATGAAGACTTGGAGCCTAAGTAGCCAAAATGGAAAATTGTTCCACCCTAAAAATTGAGTGTTTAAAAGGAGATGATTAGTTGCATGTGATGGAGAAAGAATTAAGTTGAAATGCTTGAAGGATATAAAGTTATCGAGAGCAAGTGGATTCTTAAGATAAAGTAAAAGCACTTGACTTATAGTTAAGGAATACATACACTCGTACTGATAAGTTTATTTTGAGAATGTTTTCTTTTTCAGTTTTGAGATTTACATCTATAAGATTGTACTAACTTTAGTAGTTATAATTTGCCTTAGAATTACATCAAATGAATGTATAAACTTCTTTTTTCAATGGAGAACTATCATGAGACATCTATATGGTACAACTAAGAGGGTTTTTCCAAATGATTTGCAAACACAAGGTTTGTATAATTGAATAAGTCAAATTATGATCTTATGTGGTTCTAAGGTCGTGGTATTCAATGGTAAATGAGGACCACCATATAAATACCATAGAAATGAATGATTGATTATCGAGTAATTTTAAGATGTAAGATATGGTAAGTTCGCATTTATCTGAGGGATCAAGATCTCAATGGATAGAAAAGATAACAAGTATCTTTATCTCAAGAATCTTTCACAAAAAGAGTTTGGAAAAGAATCTATATGCAGAACTTTAAACCCAAAAGTATTCCTATGACTAAGAATATAGTTTCTTTGTAAAAGTAGTTGTCCTAAACTCCTAAATGGTGGGAGGATATAGAAATAGTACCATATACTAGCATTGATGGAAACATCATATATTCTATGTCATACTCCAGACCTAAAATTTATTATGTTGTATGAATTATAGTAAATATTGATTTATTCCAGTAATAAAGAACTGGAATACCGTTAAGAAATTGTGAGATACTTATAAGGGACCGTTGGTTATGTTCTGGTGTATCAGGCTAGGGAAATAGACCTTATAGGATACTCAGAGGCGTATTGGCTAAGGCCAAAGCTGAATTTGTGTTTTTTCAGCCATGGTCTAACAGGTTGTTTGGCTAAGGTGACTAGTGAGCCGTTTTATGCTAAGTGCTCCAAACAACAATTGGCTATTTACAAGTAATAGTTAAATATTTATAGCTTATACCATAGACCCAAAATATTATTCAAGGTATAAGCATATCAAAATCAATTATTAATTAGTTATAGAATTAAGTACATGAGGAGAGGTCAACATGAGGTATTTATCTACATATTACACGCCTATAGATTTGTTTACGAAGCATGTCTCCAAAGATGTATATGTGAAATAAATCAAAGGGTTAAATATTGTACATTATTCTTATTCGGGATTACCTCATTTATTATACCCTTCAAATCATGAACGATTACGTGATGATATAAATTGGTTTTATACTATAAGCAATGTATGTATGTGTATATATGTTATGTACGTATATTATATATCGTTCATAGCATGTCAGACAGAGAAGTAGCCTACTCACATGGGTGTTTACCCTAGTGTTACCACAAGGGTACAGACTAGGATAAGATTGATTTTGAGCATATTGTGTGATTCGGGAACCTGTTCAAAATCATGAATTGATTTGTTTAAGAAATAAGGAAAGTTGCATTGTATCCAAAAAAAATGCGTACCGAATCCAAGAAGGAATCGGGTAAGAGTAGTGTAGTTCTCATGATGATGGGTCAAGTTCTGTCTGAATAGCTAAAGGTAGTTCTTGGAGTAGAACAAGGTCAAGTGCTAAGGTGCATTATAGCTGAAACCTTTATATAATGTTAGTTAATGTGATAAGACATGCGCTCCTTTGTAAGGGTAAAAGGAAAGAACATTATGGCACATTATCAAAGTGGGATTAGTGAGTCCTCGGGATAATGTGTGCTTAGTGATAATGAGATGAGAAGTTTGTACGCTGTACAAGGATCTCAACTTCTCTAATGTGAGACTCAATCCATTAACAATGGTGTTATTAGACCTTACCCTCATTACTATTGAGTTATCTTGAGACGTAAGGACTAGCAAGGAAAATTTGATCAATCACTGAGAGATTATGATTTGATTCGATCTGGGAGAGATTGGTTGGTGGTCTAAACTAGTTCTTTATGGAATGGATGAACTTAAAAGGAAGATATGAACAATGTACATTCATCAGAGTTCTGTTAATTAACTGGCATGCCTATCTCACCATTGCGGTAAGATAGTGAATAACAGATTAAGACTTCCGAGATCTAAAAGATGTGGAAGTGGATGATTGTCGACCAATCTAGGGAAAAGCTTACGCACAATATATCAATGCGATATTAATAATAATAATAATAATAATAATACTATAGTTTAATCTATATGGTTAAGTAATAATCAAAATCATCTTGGCAGCCCTGATGGGTGTAAGATGTTCTGAATACGAGATGTTAATCTATTTGGTTAAGTACCACTCAGGATAGTCTTGGCAGACCCTAACAGGTGCAAGACAAAGTGTTCATGATAGTATGCAGGTCGCACGACTTCGCAGGATAAAGAAGATATGATGACCTTGTACGAAATGCTACCCGTCAAGTGCGAGTGGGAGATGTTGGAAATACCCGGTCCGCCCGTGAGCCGGTCAGTTGGGTCAAAGGATCCGATCTAATTTTGGTAATTGGATTTAATTGGAGAATCAAATAAGTCTGAGGACTTAATTAAAAAGTTATTGAACTTTAAATATTTAATTATAAATAATCAATAATTTAAGGACTCAAATGCAATTAATGAAAATCCAATTCCTATATATATGAACCACACGTCCATATGTTTATAGGAACTGAAAAATTAGTTTTTCATTTTTATTCTTTTTTACATTATATTTCTCTCTCCCTGAAATCTCGAGAACTCGGGTTTCTTATCGTTCTTCGCCAAATTCTTGAAGAAATTGTAAACAATGACTCAATCTTCGACGTACCGTGGGTTAGTCAACGACGTAGCATTTTATTCATCAAGATTACAACCCAGGGCACCTGAAAAAGGTACAAATTCGTTTCTTATTCTTTCGGTTTTCATCATCCCTCTTATTTAAGACAATTATCCGTCTTCTATTTTTTAGATAAAAGTCGTCTTCGTTTTCTAGGGACGACATTCGTCTCTTCCAATAGGGACAAAATTTGTCTCTATTTTAGGAGACGACATCCGTCTTCAAAATTAGGAACAATATCCTCTTTTTCGTCCCCTAAGAAATCAGGGACGTAGGAATTTATAACGATCATTGAGGACAAAAATATTATCCCCAAAATTATAGGAGATGATTTTTCATACTTTTTAGGACAAATTTAGTTGTTTTCTTATGTATTTTTTTTTGTAGCAGGTGTTTATCACTTACTATAAAAATAGAATGAGTCGGTGGTTTAATATAACATTTATTATGATGAATTTTATTACGAAAATTGTATATTAATTGAGGTATTGGTCTAGTAGTTAATATTAAAGTTTTGGGTCTCTGACTTTTAGAGATTCCAAGTTCGAATCACAACCGAGGCAGGTTGATGATTTTTCTTTCCATTTAATATAAACCCCTACGAGGTAAATTTGAAAAGAAAGATTATAAAGAATTTATAATTCTTCTATTGCATCACTTTTAAATTTTAAATTATGCTCGAATTTGAATTCAAAAATTATTCTTTATCATCAGGGAAGTTTATAGAACGAAGTACTGGTATATTTGGGTTAGAAAAATAATTTTCCATACAAACTCTACCATGCATTTAACAATTTGAACCATATTGATATATGTAAGCAAAACCATTTTTATTTATATATGTAATTCGTATTTCTATATAATTTGGTATTACATATTATAAAATAAAATAATTAAATTGTGGTGTATTCTATGGTTATTTTATTTTCTATAAAGTATTCATTATCTTATATTTTTCTACCATAGAATAAATGATAGTTATTTTAATTCAATAGTAAAAAGGCTAAGTAATGGTTAAACAAAGTAACCATAGAATATGTTGGAATACCGGGATTATTTGGACGTTTCTGAAGTCGCGAATACGCTGTCATATTGAAATTTATTTGGTCGGTTCACCAAACTTTCAATCGGATAAAATCAGAGATTGTATTGAGAACAAGAATGAGATTTGCTGTGAAAAAATATGAACCGATTTTTTTTGTATATGCCAATTTCGTTTTTGGTGATTTATATAGCCAGACCCGTTCCTACCTTCTTTGGGGCCTATGGGCGAGATAAAAATTCGAGCCCTGTCAATGAGTAAAAATTTGAAAAATGAAATTTATGATATTGCACTTCTATTAGAACATTTAATAAGAAATCAAACAAAAATATCAAATTTCACATTATAAATTAGAAAATAACATTACAACTAAAAAAATATCATAGTGATCAAATAAAACGATGTCTACGAGCATTCCTAACTGCAATAACCAATTCAGATATTTAACCGCAATATCAATTAAATTAAACCATAAACAAAGACAATTTTTCATGTGAATGAAAGAAGAAATGAAAACTCATTTATAGGTACTAAAGAGATTGAATGAATATGAAATTTGGAGAGTAATATCAATGGTAAGGAAGATTGATGCCCTTGATTTTCTATTTTCAAGTTTAGAAAGAATCGTTAAGAGATAATGATGGTGATTATGGAGATAGGAGAAGTTAATTAGATAAGAGTTTAATTCAATAATTAATACTTATTTTTATTTAATAATTCAAATAAAATAACTCATGTATGTAATTAACTAATCACCTTAGATTTAAATTTAATAGTATTTTATTTTTATTGTTTTTCAATAAAAGAATGATTAACTTAAACTTTAATTACGTAAAAATAACTTATTAATCACTAAAAATGTGCCCCTTTTTTGTTGAGGCCCCGGGCCGTCGCCCCTATTGCCCTGGCTCAGGGACGGCCCTGTATATAGCCAAAAACGCCAACAGATATGTTATTTCGGGTAGCAGCTATGTCTAAAAGACATGCTTTTTAGGGTTTCAGTTGTGTCCGAAAAGACACACTGTTTCGGGTTCAAAATTCATTTCAAGCTGACCTGACAGCTCGACCCCAGCCCGAGGCCCTGCCTCGGGACCCCGCTAGGGCCTGCCGCCCCTTTGAACCCGCACCCGAGGCACTGCCCCCAAACCCCCCAAACTGTAACAGAACCAGGATAAGTGTACATTTCGCATTCTCCCAACTTATTCAATAAAATATCATAAACTCATTAATTAAACTAATCGATTCAATTATACTAAAACTCTATCGTTATATGGCTTAAATCCGTATATTGAATTCTTATAAACTTCAAATAAAGTATTAATTTTATCAAAGAGATTGTTGGCTAGTATCGCTTTTCTCCTGTGTACGGCAGTTTCTTGCGTCTACTACCATCCAACTTGAGCCAAGAGAAAAATAGAACTTATTTCAGTAAAAAAAATCAAACAAACATAGCAAAATAATAGTGACTTGTTTCATATCATAAACCATTGGTTTGCCCATAGAAAATAAAATACTATTAATATTTGACAAATAAATTTTTAGAAATAAGGAATTTTCGTATGAATTATATCGAGGATTGGGTGCTTTCTGAATATACTTGGAAATAGGCACTATTTTGTGTTTATTATTGTCATTATTATTATATCACCCGTCACCAATGAAAAGAATGAAATAACGATTATTTTGTAGATAAATAATTGCACATAAACCGGTTACTTAAACAACCTTGTGGATCAAGGAACTTGTATTTGACATAAAACAAGCTATAATATCAAAGTCAATTATATGAATTATACAAGTTCTTTTTAACAAAACATGACAAGTACTTTATAACATCCCATACCTTAAACCATTGATTTGCCTACAGGAGTAAGAGAAAAAATCACATGTCCCCAATTCGGAGATTTTTATATGATGGATCGGATCCTTTGAAAATCAAATAATCCAACATCTGATATTTAATGGAGAATTAATTAAATATTTTTTCTTTCCAATTAAATATTTTTTTATTAATTCTCAACCATTGATTATAAAAAGATCTAAAAGAACCTGATGCACCCTATAATTTCCCCCAATTCGGTGTTCCCTTTCATGTCTCTCATTCATATTTTGACATGTGGCAAGTTTGTAGAAGAGATAAGATGAAAAGTAGGAAAGTAAATTTGAAAAATAATATTAGAAATTTCCACTCTCAAAAAAGGAACCGGGGACATGAAAGGAAGCACATAATTTAGGACATGTGATTTTTTCCAGGAGTAGGTCCTAAAAGCAAGTCCAATGGTTCTCCATTATAAGGAATTCCTTATAACGAGGAACACATATAGGGAATGGTTTAATGCAACCATTATTTTATTATTTTTATTTTTTATTTATTTTATTATTTTATTAGTTGGTTAGAATTAAAATTATGTAAAGAAATTAATATAAATAAAATTTTATTATTTTTTACAAATCTAATATGGGAAATGAAAAATGGGAAAGATGAATACATCAAAAATATTATAAATTCTCTAAAATGGGATTTGAAGAATATAAAATGGAAAAAATGATTGGATTTTCCTAAGTGATTTATCCCAGTAAAGATAAATCTGTAATATTGTAGGTTTTGGTGGCAAATATTGACTTGACACATTATATTTTGGTAGAAATTTAATGGACTAAATTTTTGAAAAAATTACAAAACTTAGAAACCCAATAATGTATTTTTAATACTAAAAAAACTAAATATAAATATTATGTCCACACTCATGTATGAATAAATTATTAACCCTAAATATAAATGAAACTCATAATTTTCTTTCTAAAACATTTCTTGTATATTTTATTAAACTAAGAAAAAAAAACAAACTTGGTAAATGAACAAGGAAACTCTGGCAGTAAATGACGTGTCAACCGCGTGAAATATTGTGATCCCACCTGTCACTGATTTGTCACTTAATTTCCATTTTTGCCCTTTGACTGTCTACTCCTTCTATAAATTGCAATCCTCCCCTCTTCTGCTTCAAAAAGTTATATACAGAGAGCTTTAAGTATTCAACAATGGCTTCCACTACATTCTCATCAATTGGGTCCAAAACCTACACAAAAAAATCCGTTCTTTCAACTCCTAAACTATCTCAGCACTCTCACATTTCATTCAATTCGGATTTCTCAAAACCGAAATTGCCCCCCCCCCTTACTCGCCGCCAAATTCCGATTAGGGCTTCCTTATCCGACGCCGTTTATGTAAACTCCGAGAGCTACTACAATTTACTAGGCATATCAGAAACCGACTCAATCAAAGAAATAAAAAAGGCGTACAAGAAACTAGCTCGGAAGTACCACCCGGATGTTTCGCCGGCGGGGAAAATAGAGGAGAATACGAAGAAATTCATTCAGGTTCAGGAAGCTTATGAGACTTTATCGGATCCGAGAAGTAGGGCTTCATATGATAGAGACATGGCGAGCGGTATGGGTTTGCATGGTAATGTTTCGGCGAGATCTCGGGGTGGTGAACCGGGTATCGGCGATATGCGTGGTTGGGAACAAAGATGGCAATCACAGCTGGCTGAATTGATTAGAAGAAGTAATTCAAAAGAATTTGAGAGTACAAGTTGGGGAGATAGAATGCGTAGGCGCAATAGTAGTTGCAGTAATTAATTAGTAGACTAAATTATGATTAATTAACACAGATTCACAGATTAAGTTCTATTGTCTGTGATTTTATTTTGATTATTATGAACACAAATTATGTACCGAGTAAGAGGAGTATTAGTTAATACAAGGGGAGAATAATTTTATTTTAATTTTTTGCAAATTGGGTGTCTGTGCTTATTTCTTGAGCGAGTATATATTAATAGTAATGGCAGCCAAACTCAATAGTAAAAACTTATTATGTTCTTGAATTTATAAAAATATCCGATACCTTTTGAACAACTTAATTTCATTTTGCTTGCCTTTTCAACTAATTCACAGTGATTAAGAAGGAGAAAGGTAAAGGTATAATTTTATTTTCTTATATTATTTCATAACATTGAGTTATTGTCTTAAACATTTAAATAATTATGGATATTGTACAGTTGTAGCGTTACTACAAACCTAAACATGAAGAAGCGTATAGCAAACAGAGAAACTTTACAAGGAGCGGCTGCTTCGAATAGATGACATTTATGCTACTAAATATAAGTTGAGACAAATATTATCTTTCGAGAGTACAATAATTTAAATATCCAGTTACATGTGTTGGTATTTTAGTATAATTGGATCAACTAGTTGACCAATGTGATCATAATATTTCATCGAACAAGTCAGGAGAGTGCAGAGTGCACACTTATTCGAGTTTTATTACGTTACTAAGCTTACGAGGGTCTGGGAGACACCTTTCGCAATGCTTCTGTTTAGAACAGTCGCGACTGCTGGAGTGGACACAATCGTTAGCAACGCTTCTTTTTTGAACCGCTGTGACTGCTCGAAGGGACATGACTTTTCGCAGCGTTTCTGTTATGAACCATTGCGACTACCCGTATCAGGTCTAGGGCTGTAAATGAGATGAGTCGTTCATGAACAACTCGGTGTTCGACTCGATAAGAGCTCGACTCGACTCGATTTATAAATGAACAGTTCGTGAACATGATTTTGAGCTCGAATAATAAATGAGCTCAACATGAACAAGTCCTAGCTCGGCTCGAAAACTCGCGAACAAACTCGATTAGAGGCTCGTGAACAAGTTCATGAACATGCTTGATAAAAGCTCGTGAGCTAAGTCGATTATAATTTTCACATAATAAAATAATCGTAAAACTATAATAAAACATATTTTTAAAATAGTTGATAAAATCATTTGTATTTGTAATATAAACACATTGTCCATTATCCAATTTATAACCCATATTAACAATACTTACTGGCCAAATTTATACCCAAAGAATTAATCCAAAGGGGGTCTTTTTCCTTTCAACGTTTCTCCTTATAAGGAAATAAGTTGAAAAGAAAGTAGCTGATAACTACTTTTTACTTATCTCCTTATAAGGAGCTTTTAAGTTAAAAAAATTGAGAAACACTTTAACTTATAAGTTAAAATTTACTTATAAGTATCTTTTAAGTAATAAGTAGTAAGTCGTAAGTTTGGAGAAACACCCCTATAGTATAAATACTTAAAGTCTTAAATTAAGGTTCTCTACTTTGTCTTTTGTTCGAGGATTATGTTAGTTATTAAGATATTACGATATTAAGAACTTACTTTTTCATATTTTGTTATTAATTGCATTCATGAACAAAAATAACGAGCTTGTTTACGAATAAATTAACGAACCGATCACAAATAAAATAAATGAGTTGTTCGTGAACAGCTCGTGAACAAACGAGCTCGTAAATGAGCCTAACACGAACAGGATTTTGAGTTCGATTATAGCTCGGCTAGACTCGTGTTCGATTAAAAATTAAATGAGCTGAACATGAACAGACCATAACTCGGTTAGACTCGATTCATTTACAGCCCTAATCAGGTCTATAAAAACCTGCCATTGGCAACACTTACAGGCAATTTTTGGCAACACTTTCTACTGGTTCATTTTTTCTTCACAACGAAAATCCATTCTAAGTTCTTGATTTTACTCTGATTTTATCCGATTGAAAAAATTAGGAGAACCACCAAATTAGTTTCAATCTGAAAGTGTTATCACGACTTTGTTAAGTGTGTAGTTTATATAATTATTATGTATATTTTAGGTTAGTTTCAAACATATTCAGGTTTATTTTTAGTACAAATAATTGCATTTACACGAAAGTTGGAATTTACGTGCTTTTATTCATTTTATATTGATTTTAGGTTCGTTTCAAGTTATTTGGGACACATGAAGAGGCTCGGGATCTTCACATACACATTTCGAAGGTGAGAATTGATGAATTGGGGCAGAACCAAATGCTCCCCAAATGCCTAAGAGCCCACTCCCCAAATGCATGTGGATTTCAGCACTTATCAAGTTTAGCCTGGACGGTCTTTCGTATTTTGGACATAACTTTATCATATGATGTCATATTGACGTAATTCAAAAGGCTCTGGAAACCTAAGATATTGGGCTAACCAAATTCGGACTCTATCCTAGTCAAAATGTGGTTCGAAGTTACTGCTAATGCAAAGTGGTCTGTTTGTGCGCGGTCAACTAGTTTTAATCCGATTCAAAGTCTAAAGCATCCAGAATATTTGAGCACGTATTCCAATCATTATAAAAGTGTTTTAAGTGAATTATATCTGGCTTGGAGTGGTGGAAAAGAAAGGGAAGTCTGCTGGTTTCAAGTTTTATAGGCTCATTAGGATTCTTTATTTTAATGGAACTCATATTGCTCCCTTATTTTAGAAGAACAAGGACCAGACGATTGATGGAGATTTGGAGAGTTTTCAGAGAGCTTTGGAGGCAGAAAACACCCAATAATTTCGTGTATATTCAATTGAGGAACTGGCTTGAAGATTCGAGAGCAATCGAGCACAAGAATTCAGCCAACTTTTGTGTTTTATTATTTTTCTCTTCTACTCTTTCTATTGAGACATGTTTAAGTTACCTTTAGTTTGTCTATGAACTAAATCTTTTTAGTTGGGGTAGATGGATCTTTATTAATTGTTATGTTATGAACATCTTTTCTTAGTTTATTTAATTCAGATTTTCTTCCACTTCGGGTTTTGATATATATTATGCTTAATGCTTGTTATTGGTGGCCTATTGATAGCATGTTGTTAGTTTATATTTAAATTGATCGATCGAATAGGAATGGAACTATATATATCGAACTTGATATGATCGTATCTTGTGGTTTTTCAATTTATCGGGTTCTTCTAAGTACTTTATGCATTAGAGGTTTGATGACTTGACTTGGTCTAAGTTACTTTATTGATATCTTTGATAGGTTTATTTATTTGATTTGAATAAGTAAATACTTTTGAGAAGATCACCAACCTTAGGAAGAATGAATTGGATAACTAGAAGATGAAATTACATATTAGTTAATTAAGTGAAGTTGACCCCTAACTATCTCATTCAATTGTTTATCTCGAACTATTTGTGTTTACTGTATCCGATAGCCATTTTAGTTTATTTTACATATATTTCAATTCAACCTTTTGATTAGTCTAACCAGTAGGTAACTTTGGTAGACTTTGTACCTAAATATTAGTCCTCGCGAGATCGACTCATGCTTGTCACGATATTACTTGATACGATAGAGTGCACTTGCTCTATTCATAGGCATTTACATTAATTCATCATATTTTCAGCCTATCAGACTTTAGAGATTATCCAAGTTATTTTTAGGACTTTCCCCAACAAAGATTCAAACTAGTTTTCTGAAAATGATGACGAACAGAGAATTTGTTTAAGAAGTCGTGAAATCAATTGATATTCAAAATATCGTAATCCAATCTCATTTTTGCATACAAACGGTGTCATAGCGGCACTCTTCGGTTTCGGGCATCGACAAGAGACACAATTCAATCTGTTCTTATTCGACTTTCTTCAATGATAACAGAGCAAAGATTTTTGCTATGTTTTTCATTGTTTTTTACGTAAATTCTTTTTCTCCTTGTTATGAAAATTCTGAAATTTTTATTCAGAACGATTTTTCGTGAATTTTTTTGTCGAATTTACGGTTAAAGTGTGGAAAATGGTGAAAAAAATCGTGCTTTTGGAGCGTTTTGACTATGATTCTGTAATTTGGTCAATAGTTGAACTAAATTTTGTATTTTTTAAGTTCAAAGTCGCATTTGAATTGATGATGTTCAATTTCGGGCATTTTCACATCATTTTAGCTGGAAAAAGTTTAGTTTTTTTGCATTATTTTGGGTAAATGACGAGTTTATGTTCATTTTTTTAGTAAAAAGAACGAATTCATTGGACTCAGGAAGTTGAAAAACCTAAGTAGGGGTCTGGTCGGAGGCCGAAATGTTTTTCTGCATTTTGCAAGGGATTCTTAATCCATTGCAGAATGAAAAATTGCGACAGTTTTCGTGACAACCATTTTTCGCCACGGTTCAAGTAGAATCGAAAATAGGCTTTTCTATATTTTACAAGGGAAACATGTTCCGTTGCAAACTGAACAATTGTGACGATTCACTTATGGTGACAGTTACTTCTGGCGACGGTCAGCAAGAAGGTGATGATTGATTTTGTTGAAACAGTTATCGCAACGGATTAAGAAAGAATAAAGCGTTGCTAGAAACTTTTGTCTTCATCCAACCACGCGGCATTTGATGTGGCATTGATTTAACCTTTTGGATTGACCACCGCATGTCAGTCAAAAGTCAAAGTTGACTAGTCAACAGAAGGCCACATGGGGCATCCCTAATGGTCCATTATGTGTTTTTGCCATTTAAGGGCCTAAACAATGTAGTTTTGCTCCAAAAAATTTTCAACCTCACCATTTTCATATTTTTTGGATTTAATGGTCATTTTTTCAGAATTTTTTGAATTTCTAAAAAAGTGAGTATTTAATTTATTTTGTGTAAGTAAATTCATAAAAATTATAGAACATAGTTTATGAATTTTATTAAAATTTTTAATATGTTAGAAATTATTTTTACTCAATTTTTTATTTGTTGATCAATTTGAAAAACCTTGTAATTCATCAAATGGATGTAAAACCCGCAATCCTGAATGGTGAATTGGATGTGGAGATTTATATAATAAATCGTTAAAGATTTTGGGTCAGTTTGTCCAATATGACATGAAAATGGATGAATCCATTTTGGTTTATGGCTTGACTTATTCAAGATTTCCTTTGAGTTTTAAAGGGTATTCGGATGCAAGTTATATTTCTAATGAAGAAGATAGTTCTTCCACAAATGGGTGGTTATTCCTTCTTAGGAGAGGTAGTATCTCTCGAGCGTTAAAGAAACAAACTTATATCACTGATTCGACAAAGGAATATGAGTTTGTAGCATTAGCAGTAGGTGGTAAAAAAGCTGAATGGCTGAGAGATCTAATTTATGAAATTCCATTGTGGCGTAAACCATTGTCACCTATATCTATCAGGTGTGATAATGAAGCTACCTTAGCCAATGCTTATAGACAAGTGTACAAAGGAAGGTCTAGACATTTAGGTGTGAGACATAGCATGATTCAGGAACACATCATGTATGGTGTTATATCATTAGAGTTTTGTAAAAACTTAGCATAATTTAGCCGATCATTTAACCAATGGGTTAAGAAGAGATCTTGTGCGCAAGTTGGCTATGGGGATGAAATTAATGTCCATTTAAAATATCTCATGTTAAGATACCTAATTCTCACCTAATATGACGTTAGGTGTTGAATTCAATGAGAAAAGCTTAACATCTAGAGATTGGAACACACTGATTAAAACATCCCTAGGTGTGTGTTCAGACCTGCAAGTAAAGGAGGTTCAAGTTTAACTTCTTAATAGCTTTTTTGAAAACTTGCATATGCAGGTGCAAGAGTAAAAGAGCTACCTATATGAGCATGAAGTTTAGCCGCTTCAAGAAGTTTTGGACTTGACTTTGATATGCTTGTGAAGGATAGGGACATAAGGCTAGTAAAATATAGTGTCAAGTAAGAACATCTTAGAATGTTGATTTATGTGTATATTACCTTCGAGTATTCAAGATGGATAACAAAGGTTCAATCCATAGTGGCACCTTTAGTTATTTGAATATTTGAAATGTGTTATATACTAAGATGAAATTCAATCGTCACGATATTTCATTTATGCATAAGTTTTTTATTTATAGTGATTTTGTTTAGTTAATCATGGATTACACTAAAATGGAGGAGGATTGTTTGTATTTTAGTGTAATTGGATCAACTAGTTGACCAATGTGATCATAATATTTCATCGAACAAGTCAGAAAAGTGCGGAGTGCATGCCTGTTCGAGTTTTATTACGTTACTAAGCTTATGAGGGTCCGGGAGCTACCTTTCGCAACGCTTCTGTTTAGAACAGTCGCGACTACTAAACGCATTTTGAACCGTTGTGACTGCTTGAAGGGACACGACTTTTCGCGACGCTTTTGTTATGAACAGTTGCCACTGCTCGTATCAGGTCTATAAAAACCTGGCATTGGCAACACTTACAGGCAATTTTTGGCAACACTTGTTGCTGGTTCATTTTTTTTTCACAACAAAAATCCACTCCAAGTTCTTGATTTTACTCTGATTTTATCCGATTGAAAAATTTAAGAGAACCACCAAATTAGTTTTAATCTGAAAGTGTCATCATGACTTCAAAGATTATCCAAATTATTTTCACGACTTTCCCAACAACATGTACTATTTCTCAAAGCAAATTAATGACATATACAAGTGAAGTAGTAGTTTTAAGATTTTACTTTCTAAGAAAAACTGGTACTTTTTTTTACTCTAATCTTTATTTATTTGCAACAATTATTATTGTGTTGTAAATGTCTCAAATATATTATCTCAAAAAAAGTAACATGTCCTCTATGCGGTCAAGAAAATCTCAAAATAGCAAGGCAAACATTTTCAATTTTTAAATTACAAAGTACACACTAATATTTACACATGAAAATCTGAGTGAATGAAATGCTGGTATAAAAGAATAACTTATTCTCTAATCCCTAATCGCTGCTTATTTTGCAACCATTGAGTTACTGTTTCTTTTGCCAAAACAAAATGTCTTTATTCCATGGGTTTTTACATATGGTGCCGAGTATTTAATACCTTCTTAATCCATCGGTTGAGTAATCATGATGACAACATAAATTTTTTTTTCCCCAAATTTACTAAATTTACCCTAATTATCCGAAAATTGTTTAATGTATTTGGTAACAGTAACACTGTTCCCAGTTGTGTATTCTTAGTAGAATTACATTTCCTGATCTTGCATTATTATTTTTGGATGTAAAGATTTAAACATTTTCATTTTTGTTTTTCAAAAATAAAAAAACATTTTCGTTTTTACCTTATAATAAGGGGAGACAATGTTTGTTGGCAAGAGTGAAAAAGAAAAACATGTTAATTGGTTAGAAACGTGGAGATGACTATTAGGCATTTCAAATTCCAAAAATACTAGTCCAACCCTTCAAGCATTTTTGATCACTACTGAAATTATGGAAAAACACCAACGTAAATTTCACTTTTCCTTAGTGAAAAGCCATTGATTAATATTCTTGTCCGGCCCTGTTATTTTGGATTACAATTCAATATAGTTTAGTTCAGTGTAGTTCAGTTTAATTCAGCTATATGTAGTCATAAATTTATACAGAAATAAGTTCAGTTCAGTTCAGTTCAGCCAACTTCAGTTCAGTTCAGTTTAACTTTTAGAAGTTGAAAAGAATGGAGCCTTAAGCGGAGAATTTGTGGCTCTCGAGAATGTTGGATTTGCATTAGTGACATATAAGTGAGTTGAATCATCTAATGCAATCAAAATCAATTAATTTTGTTAAGGCCTTACCACTTATATATCACTCGATAGTCTTGTTTATTTCTAATATGAGATTCTTCACACATCTCCAACACTCTCCATCAAGTGCAATTGGTCTGGACTAGTTGGCACTTTTTAAACATTCATTGCCCTATTTTTTCGAGGCCTAAGGTCGTCAATGAATCTTGTATTTTCTACTAGCCCAAACTCCACCAAGACTTTACGAACCCAAAATCATTTTGGCTGTTTGGACTTCCTCTATCCAATACCATGTAAACATCCATATATAAGTCCAAAAGGTATCAATTGAGGTTAAGATTGCTTCATAAATATAAGGAACATTTCTTGCTCATAACAAAACAATAAGGGATTTCAACACATTAAAAGTCAAATCTCATTAAACATGAATTTATTATCGAGTTAGCCCAATAACTAATAATGCTCATGACTCTAATACCAATTCTTACAAGTTAATTGAAGAGTTTAAGTACAAAAGATTAGAACATTGCATTATAGGGCCCAATTAAACTATAGACATCATGTTGCCCATGTTGCCCTCTAAACCTACGTGGGATATACCCTCAATATTTTCACGGCAACAGTCGACCCTCCTTTAGGCTAACTCCTTGTTGGTCATCATCACGTTATTCATGATTGGCTTCTTCAAGTCCAACACTCTCGAGCCTCATAGATTCGCTATGGATTCTTTATATTATTAGGGCAGAGGAATGTCTGATAGCTAGAAGATCCTTGGTTCATATTTAAAATTCTGGTGGAATTTGGGCTAGCAGAGAAGACTAGACCCGTTGAAAATTTTGGACCTTAGAAGAGATAGGCCAAGGATTATTTAACAAACAACAACTGGTCCAGGCTCAATTACACTTTTTAAAAAAAATAAATTTACCTCATTAACCTTATAATAATAAAAAAAAAAAAAAAAAACCACATCCCACTTGGACTCGAAGCTGTGACTTTTAGGATCACAACTTAGCAGCTCAACCACTAGGTTAAACTTTTGCCACATCGGTTCAGTTGCACTTGAGAGAGGGTGTTAGAGATGTGTGGGAAATTTCACGTCGGAAATAAACTAACATAAGTGGTGTATATTGAACCTTAGCACAAGCCAATTGCTTTTGTATTAGAGGCACTCAACACCACTTATATGCCCACTCAAACTATCAAGCCCAATATTATCGAGTCCCATAATTTACTACTACAGTTTAATGGTTGTACAATAACTTCTTCAAGAGTTCTTTTTGCCATTTAAACATTAGACAATAGTATAAAATGTTTGTTATACGCTTATAAAATAGATGTTCTTAATTGTTTAAAAAGACAAAAAAAAAATTTACCAAGACCAAAGTTTTTTTTCCAAACCAACCCTCAATTACATGAATTAGATAGAAAAAGAAGAAGATTAGATAAAAAAAACAAAACAGGGAGGGTATTGTCTTCTAGAAGGGAATAATGTCAAATGGACATGTTCCCTCTTGACTAGACCAGTTTACCCGCCGGGTTGGGCCAGGTCAGGCAGGCCCTAATATGACTTTTGACGAAAACTTTAACTTGAGTTTAATTTGGCTGATACTGTAAAATTTTAGATTTGGGTTGGGTTCGGATCGGATTTTAGAGGTGATTTTCATGCTTGGTTCGAAGCCTATAATTGATTTTTTTTTAATTTTTTTAATACTAAAAGAGTAAAAAAATAAAATTTTATATAAATATGTCTAAATCTTTCTTATAATTATATTTTCTATTTGAATAAGTTAATAAATAAATACATTATTATAAAAATTCAATAGATTAAAATATAAAAATTTAAAATAATTATTAAATATATTATATAAATATTTAATAAATATAATAATTATTTATCGGACAGGCTTGAGTATTTACATAAAAATCAAGCCCGACATATAAAACATCGGACTTTAGCGAGCTCGGACTTAAACCGAACTTTAAAGAAAAATGAGAGCTCAAGTCTAATCCATTTAAACGGGCTCGGGCCTGACGGGACCATAAACAGGTCTACTCTTGACTTATTAATTCCACATGCTCTTATCATCGTTTTAAGGGATAATTAATATAAATTATAAATAATTACATCAATACAAAATTATTAATCTTATTACTAGTTAATCTGATCCAAGTGTCTATCAAGACAAGCTTCTTTTTTATTATGAAAGAGGAAGACTAGCTTCTACAATGAGATGACACAATTAATTAATAAGTGTTGCCTTCAGTGGTCCTACTTGATTAAGGCTTTACTACTAGCAATGGTACTTCTAAGTTGCAACATAAACATATGATTAAGGGGCACATAATCCCATTGCCTAACTACCAATTAATTAATTGGATTTCCTCAAAAAAAATTAATTAATCGGATAAATTATGCACAAACTATCAACTTATTGCTATCTTATACTACATGCCATAAACGATTACTAGTTTTATTATATTTTAGAGTGAAGAAATACAGCTCTCATGTAAGTCTCTTTGTGGGAAAATGCATTTTAAAGCTCCAGTCTAGATGCAGAATATATATAACAGTATATTCTATTGAATTTTCTTCTATACAGCAAATTGGTTGAATGAGTTTTTTTAAGTGTTTTTAACTATTATTTGATGATTGGCACGGTAGGCCTGCCAACAGGTGATGATTTGACCTATCTGTAGCAAGTTGTACTGGAAAGGGTGGGTAAAAACTATTAGAGAGATAGATTATGTTTCCCCCTCTTGGAGTGTGAGGAGGTCCCCTTTTATAGGGGTGTAGACACTATTTTAAAAATTCCCTCCTAGTCCCGTCCAGGCCCCGCCTATACGCTATTTTGGGGCTTGCCGCTAGACTTTTCATTCCTAGGGCGCTATCAAACGCTCGGCCGATTTATTGCCGCCTAGCTACCTCCCAGTCCAATTTTTTCCGCCTAGACGATACATAATTTTGATTTTTTTATGATACCATTATTTATAATAGTCATAGTTTATCAATAAAAAGTAATTTAGTTGGCAAAACTAAAGAACATTATTGTCATTTTGAGTCTCAAACAGAGAAACAATATGCTCTATGCCACTAATAAGGAAGTATCTACCGTTAAATTAGCATTTAGTGATTTTTAGAACATGATATAATTATGTTTTTTGATATTTTATAATATTATAATTTACTTTTTAGTTGAATATATATTTTTATATATATAATAAATATTTAAAAATAAAAAATACAAATCCGCCTAGGTTTCGCCTAGGCCTCGGTCAGGCCCCGCCTAAACATTTTGAAGCTCTGGTCACCCGACTAGGGCCTAGCGCTTCTTAAAACATTGGGTGTGGGAATGGTTTGTGGGCCTTGTTTGAGAGGTGAAATATGAGCTTTGTGCCATAGGGTCCATGCCACATGTCCCCCATAATAAATTAAGAAATATATTCATATATTTAATCCTTACTTGTACTTTAATGATGACTAATAGTTTCTCCATTAATTGGTAGTGTATTTGTTGAGGCAAGTGTCTGTGTTGGTTTGTAATAAATTTTTTTATTTTTTTGTTATTATTTTTTTGCAACAATGATTTGGTGTCGAGGATCTTGTTGTATTAGATTTTGCATTGAGATAGGGGTATTGTTATTCGAGCCCAACCTGATGTTGTGTTGGGGAGGGTGTTGTGAAATTTGTTGGTGATTTTCTCGTGTTGGCATGATTTATTAACATATAGAAATAATCTTATTGGGTGTTCTCTTTGGTAAATGCGATATTTTCTCTATTGGGTGTCTTCTTGTTGGTTATGGTGAGGGTGTTGGACATAACTGGTAGCGAATGTGATTGCTTTCATTTTGTCATCCCTCCCTTCTAAATGGTTTTGGTGAGCACTTATTTTTTAATGTTATGTTTGAATGTAACGTTCATCATGTTTCAGGCCTTGTTAGACATACACCCTTTGGGAATGCTCTATACTTTGATGTGTGACCTATCTGTTGGACAATCCCTCATGTAATGGCTACTTTGAGCCATATCTTCAATTCCGCATAGGGAAATGGCCTCGTTGACCTAGCTTTGGTTTATTAAGGATGTTGCCTTTATACATTGGCAATGGTAATACCTGGCTTTAGTAACGGGCATCTTGCATTGGCAGCAACAATTTTGTGTTGGCGATGACAGTCATTGGCATTGGCAACATTAATGCGGTGTTGGCAATAACGACCTTGCGTTGGATTGGCAACACCTTTTTACGTTGGCTGCGATCATTTCTTTAGTGGCCATAATAGTTTTGTTGACAACATGAAAGGATGTTGACAGTGTGAATTAGGTGTTAGCAATAGCAGCCTTGTGTTAGGTTGGTTCGTTGGAAAGATTTGATAGTTTAGTTGTTATCTCTATTGTGACTGATGTCTCAATTGTATTTGCGGTAGTTGGATAATATGCCAATACTAGTTTGAGTAGTATGTTACAAATTTATGGTCATTTGGCTTTGATTGGTGGTTTGAAATGAAGGGTAATATGTAGCCCTCTATCGACCAAGTTGATGTTAGTAATAGTCTAATGTTTGACATTGGACAGATGGCGGATGCTGCTTTTCTAAATAGCGTTGGATTTTGTATTTGCTTTTGTTATTATTAGATTGGTTCCAATAATCTTATGACTATCTTGGATTGGTAACAATTATTACAATTTCTATTATTGTGGACCTGGTTTAGTCTGGTTTTGTTGTTATAGCCAACTCAATTTTGTGTTGGAAATGGGTCTACATATCTGTTGGATATGATCTTTTGATATTGATGGGGGATATTATTACCGGATTTTGATTAAATCCAAACTCAACTTTGCGTTGGTAATTATTTTGATCGGTCGTATCCCCATTGACATGGCTTATTAGCTTCGATCTTAAGCTGGCAAAAAGTAATCTTGTTGGGTACTTTTTTGAATTGGCATAATGCCTTAGATTTAGTTGGCTCTAATGAGAGGGGTCATTTGAACTTTACTTTGCTAGCTGTATTTTGGTCTCGATTGGATCCAATTTTATGGAAGTATGTCGGACGTTCTTTATGTAACAAATTTATTGGTGATCACTCCTTAGGCATCGTATTGGAAGTAATAACGACCGTATAACCGAAGATATTCCCTTCTAATATATCGCATTTGTGTTGGAGCGATCCCCTTGATAAGTTATACCGATATATTTTTTCTCTTAGGGGACTTATTACTTGGGAGGAATTGTTAGACTGATTTTGTAGTCTAATAGCTTTTGATGTTTTGTTAGTGTTTTGGCTGCGGACTAACCCATTCACGTTTTATTGGATGGGGGCTTCAATTGTATTGGTTTGGGTCTTCAATTAGATTGAAGGATGTTAGCTTTCCAAATAAAATAACCTTTAGAGAGTATCTAATAGAGGTTTAAATTGAATTGAATTAGATTAGAACTTCAATTAGATTGGACGATGTCAATTTTGCAGTGAGAATAGCCTTCAAAGAGTTTATATGGTTTTGTATTATGAAATCATCCAATAGGGATGTTCCCCTTTGTATCTTTGAGTCTTTATGGTGTACATTGACTAAATAGTCAACTTTTGATGAGTGTCTTATCGTAGTGAGGTCTTTTGTTAAATATATCATCTGCTAGTTTTGATATATTTTATTATGGTTGCTATTGTCAATGGGTTGTGGTGTTGGAAAGCTATATTCTTGCAAATACCAACTAGTTATTGCATTAGAAAGCTTTATGCTTTGGAAAATGCCTATAGGCTATGGCGTTAGTAGGCTCTATGCTTGCCAATGCCAACAAGTTATGGTGTTGGTAGGCTCAATGCTTACTAATGTGAACAAGTTATGGCATTGGTAAGCTCAATACTTGCGAATGCCAATGGGTTGTGGCATTGGTAGCCTCTGTGCTTAAGATCGCCAATTGATTATGATGTTGAAAAGTTCTATGCTTCGAGAAATGCCAATAGGTTATGGCGTTGGTAGGCTCTATGCTTGCCAATGCCAATGGGCCTTGGCATTGGTAAGATTTATACTTGGAAAATTCCAATTGGTTGCGATGTTGGTAGGCTTTATGCTTGTGAATGCCAATGGGTCGTGGCAGTTAAAAGCTTTATACTTGGGAAATTCCAACTGGTCGCGGCGTTGGTCGGCTCTTTGCTTACCAATGCTAACAGTTGTAGCATTGATAGGCTCTATACTTGCAAAATCCAATGGGTTGTGGCATTGGAAATCTTTATTCTTTGGAAAATGCCAACTAGTTGAAGTGTTGGTATGCTCTATGCTTGCGAATGCCAATGGGCTGTGGCGTTGGAAAGCTTTACACTTGGGAAATTCCAACTGGTCACAGCGTTGGTAGGCTCTTTGCTTGCCAATGCTAACAGTTGTAGCATTGTAGGCTCTACGCTTGCGAAAGCCAATGGGTTGTGACATTGGAAATCTTTATTCTTTGGAAAATACCAGCTAGTTGAAGTGTTGGTAAGCTCTATGCTTGTAGATACTAATAAGTTTTGGCATTGGAGAGTCTCTTGCTTGGGAATGCCAACTAAGCAAGAAGCTTTCCAACTAGTTGGGGACAAGTTTGAGTTGTCGAACAATGAAGTTATAATGCCATCGAGTGAATTCATTGGTCCAATATCTTTGAGTTTTTGGACGAAGTAGAAAGTTGATAATGTTACTTTGCCTTTGGGAAACATTTTTTGATCCCTTGATAAGGGTGACTTGTTGGATTGATAAAATTGTTTGGATGGTTGGTTGGTTTTTTGTTGAACCGTCATTTGTAAGACTAATGCCAACGAGTATATGCGATGTCGTTGGGATAGCTAATTGATTGAATTGATTGTCAAATAACTTCAGATAAATTAGTGAATTGTTATTCCATCCCACTTTGGGTCAACTGATTAGAGTAATTGGCTAATAACTTCACACCAATCCGTTAAACGGATGGTTGAGTAGCTTTGTTGAGAAAATGATCTATAGTAATGCCATCGTTGGTCTAATCTATTAGACTGGTGGTCGGATCCATTGAACCAATGGTCAAATAGATTTGTTGAGAGAATGTCCCATAGTAGTGAGAATGTTGGCCGGATCCTATAGACCGATGGTTGAAATAAGATAAGGCAAAAGTGAGAATGACCATTGCTTAATTGACCAATTTTGAAATGCTTTTGGCAAAAGGGCTTTGGCGGAGTGATAGAGGCCTCTGTAAAACCTTTAAACGTGACCGAAGTTTATGTAGAGACCTTGGATATGGTTGATGATATTATAGAGCCCATAGACACGTTCGCCACTTTCCACTAACTTATCTAAATTACAAAAAGCGAAAAGTCGATGTTATGGTGTCTTTGGTCGAGTCCAATAGACCAGTGGTTGAATTTGTTAGACCATTGGTCGAGACTATAAGATCGGTGGTTGAACAACTTTGGTGAGCGAAAGAGCAAATGATTTATCTTGTTGAGGTTGTTGGTCAGACCGATGGTTGAAACTGTTTGATCAATATTCTTGAGTTATTGGACAAGCCAGCAAATCACAATTTTTTGTTACCCTTAGGTAAATTTATTAGACTGTTGGTCAAATGGCTTATTATTTGTTAGGCGAAAAAGCGGATGGCCAATATGGTAGGGCTGAACAATTTTTTTTGGATCAACAGATCAATGGCCAATGGTATGCCTCCGTTCGATGAATCCGTAAGGGAATCGGCGAATAGCCAATATCATGCCACCGGTGGGTAAATTCGTTAGGGAAAGGCTAATATTCAATGTTAGGATGTAGTTGGGGGACTTATTATGGAAAATCTAATAGCCAATGTTATGCCCCCGTTGGACGAATCTGATGGGGAATAGGTGAATGGGCAATCTCATTTTTTGAAATAAACGATTTTCCATTTGATAAGGGTGTTATGCCATCTTTTATTCTTTAATTTTGTCAAATAAGGGTGCTAAGCCCGATCCCCAAAATATTCAATGTGCATTGGATAAGGGTGCTAGGAATAATTCTCTAAACCTTTAATTAATGTTAGATGGGTGATATGCCCAAGATTTTTAACCTTCAAGCATTGATGGAGGGGTGCTTTGCCTAATTGTTTTAATCTTCAATGTTTGTTGGATATGGAAATTAATGAAATTTTTGTTGGATGAGTGTTGTGCCCAAATTATTATTGGATAAGAGTGTTATGCCCAACTATTATGATTTACAATTTCTTTTGCGCTATGCCCAATTTCTAATGGTTGGGGGTTATGCCCAATCTTCAATTAATGTCAGATAAGGGTGTTGTGTCCAATTTTACTCTTCAACTTTTCATGTCGGATAAGGATGTTATGCCCAATTCTAGTAATCTTTATTTCGTGTTGGATAAGGGTGTTATGCCCAATTGAAATATACACTTTTCGTGTTCGATAAGGGCGATACACCCATTTTGTCAACTAATGTTGGTTGGATTTTATGCCCAATTCTTAATTAACGTTGGATAAGGGTGTTATGCCCAATTCTCAATTAATATCGGATAAGGGTGTTATGCCCAATTTTACTCTCCAACCTTTTTGTGTTGGATAAGGGTTCTACTCCCAATTTTGTATCAGTTAATGTTGGTTGGTGTTATGCCCAATTCTAGTAATATTTGCTTCATGATGGGAGAGGGTGCTATACCCAATTGAAATATACAATTTTCGTGTTGGATAAGGGTGCTACACCTAATTTTGTCAACTAATGTTGGTTAGGTGCTATGCCCAATTCTAGTAATCTTTATTTCGTGTTGGATGAGGGTGCTATGCCCAGTTGAAATATATACTTTTTGTGTTTGATAAGGGTGTTACGCCCATTTTTGTCAACTAATGTTGTTTGGGTGCTTTGCCTAATTCTAGTAACCTTTATTTCGTGTTGGATGAGGATGTTATGCCCCATCTTCAATTAATGTTGGATAACGGTGCTATGCCCAATAGAAATATACAATTTTTGTGGGTGCTACGCCCATTTTATAGTAATGTGAAGATCTTCCTTCGGATTAGGCCATTTCCTGTGATTAGGTCATCCAGTGTATTAGCATTCACCGGGCTTCCGTACTAATCTTTATTTCGTGTTGGGTGAGGGTGTTATGCCCAATCTTTAATTAATGTTGGATAAGGGTGCCATGCCCAATAGAAATATACAACTTTCGTAGGTGCCACACCCATTTTGTAGCAATGTGAAGATCTTTCTTCGGATTAGGTCATTCCATGTGATTAGGTCATCCGGTGTATTAGCATTTATCGAGCTTCCATACGGGTGATCACTTTAAGGCAATATTTTTTTATCATCCAAAAACTACAATGTGCATCCATATATACCAGCATCCGATAGGGCTGAACATGCCGAGGCAATATAGAATATGAAGCTTAGTGTATTCGACTTTGGCTATGAAATATTCATTGGTCGTGACGAAATGGCTTTCAAAGCATAATGTATTTGATTTCGATGATGAAATAGCATTGGAAGCTCGTTGTAATCGTTCAACATTCTGAATATTGTAAAACAAATTGACATTGAATTTAATGATCCCGACGAATGCCATAGACTTCTTGCATTTTCCTTTGGCATAATGACAAAGTGAAAGCATACTTCCAATACTCCAATACAAATTGCTAGCATTCAATCGTAACATATAGTGCATATTTCTGAGGTATATTCTCAATATTCTAATATGATACTACTAATGAAAGGAAAAAAGAAAACTTATGAGTGTTACCATTGGTTTTGGAGGTGGTGACACGTTGGAAGGATTTTCTCGATTCAGATCGGAATAAGTAAATTTATAGCTCAGCTGTAGAAGCCTTTTGAATTGATTGACATTTTCGTGGCATTTGAACTCCTCATTCCTCATTAGGATGATTGACAGGTTGGGATCTCTGTTTTGAATGACCTAAGGCCCCTTATCGGTTTGATTCGAACAGGCCAAGACTCTCATTGGTATGGTGGTTGATTCAGATGAATTAAGATCTCATGATTTTGGAAGCTTATGTTGGAGTTATAATTGAATCGAGCATTATTGCTTTATGTAAATCTCAGACATACTGATGTCACCAAAGCTAGCATGGTTGTTAGAGGTTTTGAATTTTTTTTTTTATTAAATGGCATCTGAATGTAATTGTAAAGGTTCCAACATAGATCTTTTCATTCATGGAATCATTCCAATCAAGATATTGCTAGTAGTAGGTTCGAATCTTCTTCCCAATTGGGAAGCGAATCAATCCATTAGAACCTATTCCAATCGAACAACTCTTTACACACTACGAATAGGGGCAGCGAATTCAACCTTATTAATTCATTGGAAGCTTTTCCAACCAAATTTCCAATGAAATTTCTAGCCTTCCAATTAAGAAAGCATTGTTGTCCTTTTCCAACCGAATATGCCTTCCAATTTATTGTTGTTCATTTCCATCCGAATTTCCAATGAAACTTTTAGCCTTCCAATTAAGAAAACATTGTTGTCCATTTACCATTCTAATCCGAACGCTTCAACAAATTTGGTATTGAATGTTGTTGTCTTCTCACCACTTTCCCAAAAATATGAATTACCAATATATTTATTTGTCCTTGTCATGTTCGAATCCTCTTTCCAATTAGGAAGTAAAGCAATCCATTGGAACCCTTTCAAACCGAATTTCCATACTACGAATACAACCAATTTGATATTCATTTTAAAGGAACTCATGTATTAGACATAGAAATTATTTATTTCTATATCCATTACTTTGAGAAGGGATTTTGAGTGTAGTCTGAGGGATGAAATTGGGTTCGTTTCCCATAGACGGCGCCAATTGCATTGTTGGTCTGCCAACATGAGGTGATTTGGCCTATTTATACCAAGTTGTGTTAGGAATTGTGGGTAAGAACTATTAGAGAGAATTAGATTGCGTTCCTCCCTCTTAGAGTGTGAGGAGGTTCCCTTTTATAGGGGTTTGGGAATGGTTTATGAGCCTTATAAGCCTTATTTGAGAGGTAGAATATAAGCTTTGTGCCATCAATAATAATTATAATTTTGAGTAAATATAAATTTATTTAATTTAGATATACAAAATATGTTACTAATTGGGTTTAAATATAATTTCTTACTTGAGCCTTATTGAACTCGAAATACCTTGACATAGGTTAAGAAATTTTACATCTAAATGATGAGATGGCCAAATCTCATACCAAAATAACCGATGCGAATGAACTTCGTTCTTTTCTTGTCCAACTTAACTTGTGCTTAGTCCACTATATCCATAAACATATATATATATATATATATATATATATATATATATATATATATATATATATATATATATATATATATATATATATATATATATATATATATATATATATATATTATTTAATACAAAATATAACTCAATTGATGTTATAAACTGAATATTAAAAAAATTCAAAATTAACTAAACTAAAACCTGAATAACGATAACGTGATGTAGTTGATGCACTCTAACAATGTTATCCGCAAAACAGAACTACAACATATCACATCACATCTAACAATAAATGGTTATACTATCGAAAAAAAAACAATAAATGGTTATACTTGTACAGGTTACAACATGGTTATACTTGTACAAGTAACAGATATGCTTTAAATACATAGATTATTAAAGCTTGTGTGGCGTGGTAACCACAACACAGTGTGGGCCACGTTTCTAGAAGGAAAACATGATTCCTTACCAACTGGATTTGATTTGTACAACAGATGCGCAAACAAATCGTTGATAGAAGTATTTGGATTCTATGGATTCAAATCAAACCACAGTAATGTTTTGAAGTTAATATAATTTTAATCATCTATTACTTTGAAAGATTAACAACTCATGTTGCCCCGTATAATATTCAAAATTATTCAAATAGTTATGAATAAGATCTTTTCTTGTCTGATTGTCATCTTGTCAAATTTTTTATATATCCACATGTTAAAGAATATACGGTGGGAAAATATTATCTTCTACATCAAAACAAAAAAAGCTTTGGAAATTTAAGTTTAATGAGTATTTTTTTAAATTTATACAAATACTTAAAAAATATGCATTGTGGTTTGGTCGTTTTGCAAAAAGGTTCTTAGGGAATTTTTTTTTAAAATGGTGCACGTGGTTTCAAAAGTTAGCAAAAACATACTTCTCAAAATTTTGAAACCACGTTTGGAATGACAATCTCAGTTATTTCAATAAATTCAACATTCCTATATTTAAATTATATTATTTGTGAATTATTTATCAAGATTTTTAAAAAAATTTTATTTTATTATTATCGGCAATTTTTAACTATTTGTACTTCTTAAAAAATTCTAAAATTTATAATTAATGTGTATTGTATTTTTATAAACAAAATTTCACTTCAAAATAACAAGATTACCCTTCCAAATGTGGTTTTAAATTTTGAGAAGCATGTTTTTGTAAACTTTTGAAACCAAAGGCACCCTTTTAGAAAAAAAAATCCACAAAAACTTTTTCATAAAACGATTAAACCACATAATATATTTATACTGTAATTAAATATAAAGGAAAATCTTTATTTCATGCTAGATGTGTTCGAACTTTTGAACTTTATACCTAAGACATGCACTTATATTATTATTACTGCATATTTTTTAAAAATTTAGAAAATCTTGTTTTTTATAATTCTAATAAGTTATAGTTACTACCAATACACTTATATTTATGAAAATTTTATATTTATTATAATTTTGTGCAATTGCCTTATATAAAATTTAAAGAAAAATTCTCGCTCCTCTATGAATGTGACATTCCGTGAGTCTAGAGAGCGCTAAATTTGATATGTGAGTGAGCATACAAGTCGGATTGAGCTCATCTAATATAAAACCAATTGACTTATACTAAGATATCTTTTTTGAAATTGTATGTCTTGCAGAGAGTTCAAAATGTTCCCGACTAGGATCCAGGCGGTGAGCATAGTTAAACCAAATGTTTTATTATTCATTACATTATGACATGTTTGCTATCAGTCAAAATATGTCTAGAAATCAATTGACGGGATAAAAAAAAAACTTAATCTAGAAAGAATAGAAAAGTAAAATAGGAGGAAAATAAGCTAAAAATGAAACTCCAGATGAAGCAGGAAAATGGAGAATTAAAGAAAATGAGGTAGTCTAATATGTAAAAAAGCCAAAAGAGGTTAAATCAAAGGCTGGGAAAGCCTAATCTAAAACAAATCACAATTTTCTAGTAGTAATCCAAATTAGTCAGGACCCTACTCTGCCCATCTATTATTGCAATTGGAAAAACTTTAATTACCATACTTTTACACAAAAGCAAAAGCAAAAGCTAAGTTGTGCTTGATTGTGATCACTTCTATCATGTACTTGAAAATTAACTTGCCTGTTGCACCCACCTGGCAGGTAGTCGTCGTGTTCTGTAAGTTAGTTTTAGACACTGGTTTTATTTATATGGAATAAGTTCATAATTTGCTTAAGGAAAATTGTAACAAATGTAGAGTTTTAGATTTTCTTTAAAAATGTCATGAATAATATTTTTTCTAAAAACATAAGATTTTAAATTTTAAAATTTGAAAATATGCTCCTTTTTTTATAATTGATCTTACACATTTTTGTATTGTGGTGTAATTTTATTCGGTATTTGGCTTTTATTATACCTATATATTTCACATTTTGTAATGGTTTTAATGCTATTTGGCTTTTATTATACCTCTATATTTCACATTTTGTAATGGTTTTGTTATTTAGCTTTGGTATAATTGATCTTATACCATTTTTATGTTTTTATACTTGATATAATAATCTTTATGCCTTTGATATTTGATATAATTATATAAAATATGGTGTAGGCTATGGTTATTTATTTTTTACAAAGTAAACATTACTTTGCCTCTTTTTACCATTGGATCAAAATGTCATCCACTCATCTAATGGTGATAGAGACAAAGTAGAGGTTACTTCAAGTAACCATAAATATTCCATAAAATATATATATAACTCGTATAAATTAACACAAATATAAAAAAATTTGTGATAAATGTAAAATCGGTATAAACATTTTATACCAAAAAATACTACATTTTCAAAAAGAAAATTGGTATAATTTTTTATTATACAAGGGTAAAATAAAAATTATACCAAAAATAATAAAATTAGAAATATAAATTATTTTTAGTGATTCTTACAAATAATGATTATAATGTTAGAATTGTACTAAATTTATTATACTAATTGCTGCGTTTTTTAAACGCCCTGGAAAATTAGACTATATGATAAGTTCAATTGTAAAACTTAATTAATTAGTACATTGGTTTTGTTCAACTGTACCAATTTAGAACTTATATATGCTCCTTCTTGCCAATTTCTTTTCCATCAAACAATTCACTTAATTAATAAGTCAATGTCGAAATCACTAACCTTGTTCAGTTGTTTGGAATCAATTTTTGAAAGAATTTAATTCAATCAAATTAGTTTCACATGGCATATTTATAAATTTTCCACACAAATTAAACTGAATTCTCTCGAATAAAAAGTATGGTTGTTAACTAATTTAATCACTCATTAACCAAATACTAGACAATAACAGATGCTAATAGTGTTATACTGCTACACCAATAACAGAATCAACTGACCCAGTTTGATCCGGTCATACCGAAAGTGGTATTCGTCATCAACCCAGATTCAAATAGATACTGCAATATCATTGATTCACTTTATTACATGGTTCTACAAACTAAAATATTATCAGTTGTTTTTTTAAAATAAAAAGAGATTTGCACAACCGCATACATAAAATAGAAAGAAAAATCTCCAGCTAACCAGGATGTGGTTCGAATCTAGTATCTCTAGATGTCACAAGTTCAACATCAACCACTGGGTTAAGACATTCACCACAAAACATTATCAGTTAAGTGTACAAGTGTTTCAGCTTCCCAGTTATAGTTGAGAATACCGGCAAAGACTTTCGTCTGTACACATTTGCTTACCGATATATTATAAGCTATGCCGATCAGGTTACACTTTCTTAGGAGCAGGAAGTATACCCCATTTCCGACGAACAACGTCGATATCCTCATGGAAGTGCTTCTCATAATACACACACATAAGATCCGTGCAATTGTGTCCAGCTCGAACTGCCCAGGGAAAATAGTGCTGAAAGAACAATGTCCTCTGCTTTTCATTAAATCTCACCGTGCCACCTACCACGGACATTACACACATTGGAAGGTACATTTGTTCGAATTCTATGACCTTGAGTGCCGACTCGCCAATTAGGTTGGTCGGTAGGTCAAAAAGGGTATGCCAAAAGTCGTGCACTTCACGTGCTCGCATAGCAACATATGCGAGTTCTTCTGTGTCCATGAATCGAACAGGCGGCCGGTCATCTGGAGAGAAGTTCCGAGACCCCATGAATCGAGCATATGCAGCCCCAAATGTGTTTGATGGCAAGTCCCACGCGTGTCCTACGTTTGCCGATATGACACGGGGTCTTTCCAAGAGTACAGCCTGTCAAGGAAAAAAACTTGTTGGTCATGTTTATTTCAAAACTGTCACATATGCTTTCTTTCACAGCAGAATACCATACACAAAAAGTCGACATAGAATCTTTTATGTACAAAAACTTACAGGGCACATTGCACTAGTGAAACCGGATAACAAGCCATATAAAGAACGCAAAATGATCATTTTCATTTGATAAACTTGTCAAGAGTCCACTTTTTTTTTATTTTTAGTATATTACTCGCTGTTTGTCAATAGAAGGTTATCAACAATAAAGTGGAGGGAGAAAGAAAAAAAAGTAACGTATATTCTACTAAACTACTACTGCTTCTCCAGTGCGGGCAACATTTTTAATAGGTCAAATGCATCACCATGTCCTAAAGTTGTTCCCATTTGGCCTACTGCCGCCTGAACTTTGAAACGGTCCTCACAACTCCCTCAACTTTGCAAAAATGCACCAATGTTCCCTGAATGCCACGTGTCAACTTTTGATTGGACAGAGAAAATCAGAAGAATAACATCTTTGAAAAGCCAAACCAACTAGAAGCTGGCATGTGGCATTTTGGGTGAAAACTAGTGCACTTTTTGAATGTTCATGGAGCTACGGAGACCTTTCTAAGTTTAGGGGGGCAATAGGCAAAATGGAACAACTTCAGGGATCCGATAATGCATTCGGCCTTTCTAATATAATCTTAAGAAGATGAACCACTTGTTTGGAACCCTCAAATTCAAACGAATTCCTTTCATTTCCTTTTTTTTGTACATAAAATTTGTAAATTTTCTACAGAAATGAATTGAATTCTTCATTATTTAGGGTTCCAAACACACCAGAAGAAAATCTGGATAGAGAATCTTACTCTGCCTTCGGGGCTCCTCTTCATTCTCTCAAGAACCCTTTCAAAAGCAGGTTTGCCAGTTGTTTCTCCGAGAGCTGCTATAAGATCTGCTCTTCTTGGGTCTAGAAGTGCACCCACCGCTGAACCCATAGCGACAGCAGCCTGCTGCCACCAGTTAAGCCGGACACATGCACCCCCAATCATTACTCTAAAGAAAACGCAAAAGTACATCAGATAAAGCACAACCTTATAAGATTAGCATACAAACCTAAATTTGAACTCAAATGGGTACTTTCAAAGCAGCAGAACAAATACTTTAAAACAGGTGGGCAAAACAGAAGGGAAACACAAAACATATAAAAGTGAACAATGAAAATTAAAGGCCTAATACATCAAGAACCCCTTGAACTTGTCCCTAAACACCTATTTGCCCCCTGAACTTTCAAAAGTTCCCAATGACCCCCTGAACTTGCAAAAAGTTCCAAATAACCCCTTGAACTTGTAAAAAGTGAACCAATTTGCCCCCTCAATGCCACGTGTCGGCTTTTGATTGAAGAGAGAAAAATGACATCTTTGAAAAGTCAAACCAACCAAAATCTGACACGCGGCATTTAGGGGCAAATTGGTTCACTTTTTGCAAGTTTAGGGGGTTATTTGGAACTTTTGAAAGTTCATGGGGTAAATGGGTGTTTAGGGACAAGTTCAAGGGGGTCTTGATGTATTTGGCCAAAATTAAAATATACTAAAATTTCAATCTAAATAAGGCAACAGCAACCCAAATAGATAACTGTTAAAGTTGATTCAAAGGCATAGGATTAAGAACCCAAGAAAATACAATAAAGGGGATAACTATGTAGGTATAGATCACAGTAAACTTGTCCACAAAGATGTCTTTGTTGAGGAGAAGTAATAATGTTTATACAAGATACATGGCAAACAGAACTATAAGATTAGAAGACAAACCTAAAATTGAATTCAATGAAAGTAATTTTTTTAATACTTTTAACTCTTGATGAAAATGTCTGAAAAAAACAATGATTAAGATTAGTTCTTCATCAATGCTTTCTCCCCAAATTCTCAGATGATTTATTAGTTGAAACACTTCGCCCTTGTTTGGCTCATGGTTCTTTCAAGGTATGGTATGGTTCTAAATTATAATTAGTTGTTTGGTTGTATAGTTCTTTCCATGGTATGGTTTTTCCATGGTTTTTTGAAAGTTTAGTTTTTTTGAACCACGACTTGGTGGTTCTCCATAGTTCTCCTTCAAATTAAACTAATTTTTTTGAAAAAAAAACCATACCAAACCAGTCAATCTATCCAAACAAGAATTTTTAAAAAAACCATACTATACAGTACCATACCATACTGTACCATAATGTACCGTACTTCAATTCCAATTTGGAACTAACAAAGAAAATATAAAGATCTTAAGCAAAAGAAATGAAGAAAAAAGACAATCGACCATAGACTCCGGCGGCGCAATTGTATAAATAGAACAATCAATTCGACTCAAAATAAGTTCAATAATACAAATCCAATTGACAGTGTACCAAATGTTCAACAAATACACTCATTTGAAGTGAGAATGTACCTATCTCTATTCAACAATTCTAATCTCTAAAATATGACAACAATTTTAATCTCTAAAGTCTAAATTATAATAACACAAGTTACACAATGTCAAACAATTAATTCAATAATCAATTTATTTTTTTATAAAAAATAAAATAAAAATCATCGTACTATTAGGAGGATCAACTAATCGAATAACTGGGAAATCTATTCAGCCATTAAGTGCTAAATGAAAGGTTAAGCTTAATAATGGGAACAAATTTTAAAACCTAAATAAATCATACCTTAATCATTGATCACAGATTCACGAAAGATGGGCATTTTCCCAACGCCTACTGAAGATGTCCATTTTCTCAAATTATAAACCCTAACTAAACAATTAAACCTAATCTAAATTTTATTAATCATTCAACTCTTAAATCATAAAATATCCCTAATTTAATTGAACTCTATTTCAAATTTTCAGTTTCCTACATATATTGTAGGGATCGATTAACAATTACACCCAAATTTATAATTGATTGAGAGGTAAAAGAAAAACTAACCTTAATTGAAAGAGCAAAGAGGAGAAGTCGATGAAGCTCCGGCGACGGTGGAATGGGAGGAGCCGAGGTGGTGGATAGGTGGACGGTGGTGCTTGAGGATTTGAGTACTTTGGAGAGATGACTAGAATAAGAAGGAAAGAGGGTTCGGTTTTTGTGCGAATAAGGCTTATTAGTTAGAACTGTAAGCCCGCCCAACTTGACATGGGACAATAAAATTATGGGCTAATTTTTGCAACGAAAGTCAACGACTTTTCTAAAGCAAACTTAACCACGAAAATTTTATAGGGTATCGGGTATTTTTGATTGGATGCTTAACACATATTTAATATATTTTTTTGAAATAATAGGATTTTTTTTATAAGAGATAAGAATTGATCATTGGTCATCTCAATCCACACTTTGTGAATCTATCAATTGTACTTGATATATTTTTTTTTGAAATAATAGGATTTTTGTAGGAGACAAGAATTGATCTTTGGTCATCCCAACTCACACTTTGTGGATCTACCAATTGTACCAAGTCTAATTGGTGTCTCTCTCTCTATATATATATATATATATATTATAATAATAAAAGGTGCATATGTGTTAACCATCCAACGGAAAGGGCATTAAATATTCGATCCCATGTAAAAAAACCCACTTAACAGACCAATGATAGAAACCGAAAGAAATCAATGTCGTTGTAAAGGAGAAATTTTATATGACACCCGACTTTCCAATCTGTAAAAATGTCATTCCATTCATAGTCTTCCATTTGCCCTCGAAAGAGAGAAAAACATAATGGATTAGAATTAGTGTGGTAAACAGGGCTTAATTTCAATGGAATGGCACTTTCAATCTCTAAAATGCCGGGTGACATATATAATTTCGCAGTTGTAAAGACAAGGGCACAACTGTTGAGAATTTCAAGCTAATTAAGATGCATGTCTAACTGTATGATCTTTCTGTGTCTCATTTTCTTCAGTTTCAATCCTAGAGTCGGGTTATTTGAAATATGGTCTGATTTTCATGAAACTAAAATTAAATTTTGTGTTAGTTACTAAAAATAAATTTCGTGTTGAAAGTTTCAACACCGTTTACAACTGTCGTTCCTTTGAGGGATATTTTGAATTTGTATTTTAAATCCATTTGATGCTAATTCCGAACTTAGAATAGAGGAATTATGTTATTCATAAAAACAAACCAGCTCTTTTTGCTCTTTGATTTTGTGTAAGTTATGATTGATATCCAACTTCAGTTTTGATTAATTTATGATTAAGTATATATACATGCACACATCGTCATCACAGCATGTAGTGATCCATTTGAATTTGCCATCGACAATTTATGTTATGATTAATTACATATAACATAAAAAAATTAGTATACATGCACACAACATCATTACATATGTGTTTGATTTGAATTTACAATCAATAGATGTTATAAAAAGGTTTAATGCATCTCCAAATAATTAAATTTGTATAAAAAAAATTTATTGTCTTTTGAACTTTTAAAGTGATCTTGTAGCTCCCTTAACTTTTAAAAAGTGCTCCACTTAGCTCCTTGAATGCCACGTGTCAGCTTCTAATAGGTTTGACTTTTCAAAAATGTTATTTTTTTGATTTTTTCTCTCCAATCAGGATCTGACATGTGGCATTCAGGAGCTACATGGAGCACTTTTTAAAAGTTGAGGGAGCTACGGGGTCACTTTACAAGTTCAGGGGGGCAATAAATTTTTTTGGACAAATTCAGGTAGCTAGATATGCATTAGGCCTTATAAAAATGATGATGCATTCATAAGCGTACAGTATTAAAATTAATCAATTTTTGTTATAAATGATCGTGTGTAATAATATAAAATTTACTACATGTTTAAGCCCGTGGACATAGTAGCATTAGATAATGCAATTGATTAGAATTCACAATCAATAATTTATATTATTGATAATTGACTGCAAACAGATATTTAATCGTCTAATTTTTCCTATTAAGATATTTATTATAAGATTTGCAATCGTCACATGCATATGTATTTATTTGAATTACTACACACTAGCATTTAGCTTTGGTATATTTGGCTTACAATAATAATAAAGAAAAATCTTATATCCTATTTAAATGTGAACTCGAACCTACGACCTTTAAAATTATAAATTCAAAACTCAATTACTGATCAAATATTTGCCACATTTAACTTTAATATATTGATAAACAGCAAAATAATTCTTTCTATCGAAAAAAATTTACCCTATTTTTAGAAACTTCCTTTTTGGTGAAATTTAATTCATTTGAATTGAATTCTTTTAAAAAAGAAAACCTCAAAATACTCTTAGGTGTGGCTTCGCATCAAGTTTTTTATAGGAAAGGAAGGGAAGGTATTCAAATTTCACTGCTTGGGGGACGAATTGAGGTGCAATTAGATTTCTGCCAACTCCAATAAAACTAGATCTGTTCATCGGATGGGCTATATTTTATCGAGCTTTTGGTTAAAAGCATCAACTTAAGTTTTACCCGACTCACACTTTAGAACTTCAGACTTGGGCCGGACTTACGAGGTCATTCCCAAGGCTCCTAGATAATTTTTAAATAATTTGTTTTGAATTTTAAAAAAAAAATTGATAAAATTATGTATAACCAATGTTTAAAAAGCGCTAGGCGCTAGTCGGGTGGCCGAAGCTTCAAAACGTCTATGCGGGGCTTAAGCGGATTTGTATTTTTTATTTTTAAATATTTATTATATATATAAAAATATGAATTCAACTAAAAAGTAAATTATGGTAATATAAAGAGTAAACTACAAAAAAGTACCTTGTGATTTTACTCATTTATAAAACGGGGTCCGAAAATTTTTTTTTTACAAAAGAAAGTCTGAAATTTGTAACAGTTAGCAAATCAGAATTTTTCCGTCCTAGCCGTTAAAATGCAGGCGTGGTACATGGGCAATTTTAGAAAAACACTATTTATCTTCTCTTCTTCCTATGCACCCTGTAGTATCAAATTCATCCACTAAAATCTTAAAAAAAAAACCTCCAAAATTTCAAGAAGAAATGAAAATTAACACATCTAAACACTAAAATACAACAAAACAAAACAAAATTAATTATCTAAAAAAAATTCAATTTCTGGTAAATGAAATCAATTAAATTCAACTAAAAATATAAATTTCCGTACAAATATAACCAATAAAAAAGCATATAACTTATCAAAGCACTGATAAAATTAGAAGGAGAAGAAGCAGAACTAAGCTTTGAAAGAACACACGAAATAATATCATCCAGTAAGGTTTCAAAGAACTTAATTTCCCTGAATTTTATATTACCCAAATATAACCTTTAGGGCTCGTTTGGTTCGCGGAAATCTTATTCCTTGGAATAGAAATAGAAATGTATGGAAGCATGTCAAATATGACACATTATTCATCTAGAATCCGTCAACGCACGGAAAAGCTTTTCCTAGTTTATATACATCTCAAGGAAAACCTATATCTTTTTAAAACAAATGAATAGCTTTTCCGTAAGATGTATATAAACTAGAAAAAAAAATTTCGTGTGTTGACGGATTCTAGACATATATTCTACTATATTTGACATCTTTCCATTCATTTTTATTTCTATTCTATGGAATAGAATTTCCGCGAATCAAACGCTACCTTAATTTTTTTTTCCAGCAACCGAATTCTTCTCCGATGCAAGTAACAGGTTTAATTTGTTCCCTTTTTTTCTCTTCACTTAGTTATTATCTGATTCAAAACTAGAACCCCGGTTATGATAAACTTCTCTTCTTGTTCTCATGTCTCTCAATTTCTCTTTACAATTTCAAAGAAGATCCTCCGTGTGGTTTCAATTTGCATCTACGTGGTTTCAATGAGGGCTTTGTATCCTCTCAGTCTCTGACTTTATAATTCGGCTTAAATCTAACTATCGGTGTCATTTATTCAGATGTTGAAGGCTTTGATGAACAAACGAACGAAGTTGTCTATGAGTTTTCATTAATGGAGTTGCTCTAATGACAAACCAGATAAAAGGAAAAGTAGAAATTTTGGGTTTCCCAAATCACCCCTCGCCACATCAGCAATTTCTAACGATGTGAATGAAAAAACTTGATTTGCTAACGGCTACAAACCTTATACCCCATTTTATAAAAAAAATTTCCATACCCCATTTTACAAATGGGTGAAATCACATGGTACTTTTTTTAAGTTTGCACTAATATAAAATATCAAAAAACATAACTCAGACTATGTTTTAAAAATTACTAAGTGGCATAGAGCATATTGTTTCTCGTTTTGAGATTCAAAATGACAATTTTATTGTGACAACACTTTAATGTACTTTAGTTTTACCAACTAAACTACTTTTTATTGGTAGACTATGATTATTACAAATAATGGTATCATAAAAAATCTAAATTAGGAGCCGGCTAGGCAGAAAAAATTGGACTAGACGGCAATAAATCGACCGAACGCCTGATAGCGCCATAGGAATGAAAAGTCGGACGATAAACCCAAAAATAGCGCCTAAGTAGGGCCTAGACAGAGCTAGGCGGGGATTTTTAAAACATTATATTTAACTGCATTATTTATTTGAGATTCTTAATATATCATACGACTTTTGTATTTAAATTTAAAAATTAATTAGTATAAAATATAAAAGTTGAAAATAATTATTTAATAAATATATAACATATAAAAAAATAAAATTATTATTCATTGGGCCGAGCTTAGAAATTTATACAAAATTAAGCCCGACCTATAAAACTTCAGACTTTAATAGGCTTAAGTCGATTTAATAAAAAATAGCTGTCCAAGCCCGACCCATAAAACAGGGTCTAATCCAAACCGGACGGATATCCCAGCCCACAAACATGTCTAATTAAAACCTTCCATGAATTATTTAAAATATTACCCCTACTCTTTTATTATTTTACCCACTCTATTCATTTACTTATTTTAATATTTTAAGGACAAACATAATTATCTTACATTTTTCTTTAAAATCCATTCCCTTTTTCGAAACACAATATTTTAAAAATTAATTCACTCAATCCAAATTCTTTCCCTCACTTTCTTTTTCTTTACATTCATTTCCTTTAATATTCTTGTAAAACTTACTCCATAGAGAAATCCAAGTTATTCATTTCAAAATGAACCAGTCTAATCTATTTCAAATAAAAATAAATAAATAAATGTAGGATCCCATTTAGGGCTGTAAACGAATCGAGCCGAGCTCGAACATTGACTGTTCAAGCTTTGTTCATTTAAATTTTAATTAACTCGATCCAAGCTCGAGCTTGGTCAAACCGAGCTCGAGCCGAGCCCCGAGCCTATATCGAACTTTGTTTAAATCGAGAGCTCGAGCGTGTAAAAGAGATAGAATCCGTAAGATGAAGAATCGAGGATGAAGTATCTAAACACCGCAAATGATTTTCAGTGTACGAAGAAGAGGAAGAGGATGAGTGTTGTGTTGGAGGTTGAGTTTTTTCAGAGAAAAATGAGACTAGGGTTTTACTCAGCATATGAAGACTGATTAATATATATGGTAGGGATTGAATTGGATCCAAATTTTATATACATCTTTTCTTTTCTCTTACTTATTTTTATCTATATTTTATATATCACTTTATACATATTTTTCCTTTACCCTTTACTCTTTATTTTATATTTTATATTTTTCTTTATACATTTTTACACACGTACACTGTTTTATATTTTTCATGATTTATCTATTTCATAAATATAATATTTACACTTTTCAATTATGTTAACGAGTCTGTCAACGAGCCTATTAACGAGCCTGTTAGCGAACTAGCTAGTTTGCGAGCCTCTTATCGAGCATGTTCACGAACTTTTGAACCGAGTATCCCCTTGTTCAATCTTGGTTCGTTTACGAAATCGAGCATGAATTTTTGTTCATGACAAGCTTATTTATTAATGAATCGAGTTCAAACGAGCTTTAATCAAGCCGAAGACCGAGTAATTCATGAGTAGTGTGCAACCCTATTCCCATTGGAAATTGAAGAGAGTTAAAATCCATGCTAGATTTAATTTTCAATCCATCGTCACCTGTATCGTGTATTTTTAGTAAGCAATCTATGTGATTGCAATCTTTTTTCCATGTTTAGTATATTAAAGGCAAAAGATGATGATTGATTTGCAAATATATTATATATTTACATGGACTATACAAACGTCGGCCGAATTAGTAAAAAAAAAAAAGTCGACTTTGATAAGAGAGATCCTATTTGTGATTAGGTGTCAAGTAATTTTTCGTAATTGAATTATTAATACACTATCAAATTGATAATGCGTTAAGCATTCAATAAACCATGCTAACCCTTTTATTAAAATACATTTATAAGTAGAAATGAAAAACCAAGCTATGATTTTAATTCACAAATGATCATAACTATATTTAATTTACATCGTATTTAATACATTTGTATATTATTTAACTATATTTCAAGTGGTGGTAATGAAAAAAGTAATAGTTATTATTTTATATAAAAAATTAAGTAATCATACAAAACTTATAAAATAAAGATTTAGACAAGTTTGAAAAGGATATTTAGACTAATTATTGAGTCTCATTCAATTTATAGTTATTTATTTTAGCAAAATCAATTAGGTCATTCAAATTTCATTTCCTATTTGCAGCAATTACACATTTCGCTCTGCTCTCATCATTCGAACCCTTTATTCGTATAATATATAGATTGTTATATATTATCTAAATGTGATAGATACTACCCATGCATTTCAAAGTTAAAGTTATTTTTTCAAATATTACTATTAATTACAATGTTATTTTATGATAATTTTATTTTTTTCTTACTTTCTCACTAACACCATTATATTGAATTACATTTCACTAATTCAATCAAGATGAATGGTAAAGTAATATTAACTTTGAAAAAAATAACATCACTATAGCTTTCAACTTAATTATTACATAAAAACAAAAAAAAGTTATAGTGAAATTGTATATAAGTTGGTTTTTAGCCCAACCAAATAAAAGAATGGGCCTCCCAGCCATTCTCAATTGGTAGGCGCAAGTGAGAATACTAAAAGGAAAATTGTCACGAATCTCAACCCATTACTAAAATATATACAAACTTATATAGCTCCTTAAATATTTTACTTCTTTAATTACTTTGCTAAAATATTTACAACTATGCCACCTATATAAACTCCCTTTTTAGTCAGTTTGGTTAACGATTTTCTCTCCATCTCTTTCTCTTTCGATTCTCTCTCTCAGCTCATCTTCTCTTTTGTGTTTTCTCTTGTCGATCTAATCTCGCCATCTCCGATTTTGTTACCGCCGTTTCTCCGATGCTATTGTTCTTCAATTTTCTCTTCTGTGTTCATCTTCTTCACATAAATTTGCGTTCTTTGTTGTTGAGCTGATCTCACCATTCTACTATAGCCACCGTTGCTCGCTTGCTATACTGGTTTTGCGATTTCATTCCTTTCTCTTTTTGCTTTTCGTAATTTTGATTGTGAATTTCTATTGCAATTTTGTTTCATTTTATTCTTGACTCATTCTGGCGATTTTGAGATTCTAGTTCATAATTTTCCTTTTAATGGACGATATTGCTGTTATAATTCAATATAATGAAACATGGACTTTGTGATGCTAAGTTTGTCTCCTTTAGTGCGACTGGTGGTTTGATTCCTAGGTCACCTAGCTTTTCTATTTTTAAACGATCTGTAATGGTCAGTTTGGAGTTAGATGAGCAGAATTTTGATATTAAGATTGAGTATCAAATTTCAGATGGATATCCCGCTGTTGAGATAAAAATGTTCTCTCTGTTCGGTTTTATATTCAATTGAAGTCTTAAAATTTGCTGATCACAGACTATCCTCTGTGTGTTACATCAGTTTCTTCTGTTTCGGCTGATGCTCAAGGTAATCCTTATTTCATATCTTTTGATTCTCAACATTTGTTTTAGTAGTTTTGGGATTTTTTATTTGAGTTGTTACCACATTTTTATCTGATATATAACAAATGTATTTTAGCTATCTGTTTGGTTTTTGGTGCTTCTGATACCTTTTTACTAGTTGTTTACTTGATGTACACCAGATGTCTACCATATGTTTACTAGCGTTTTACAAGATGTCTTGTAATCTTGCTACTTTGTTTACTAATTGTTTATTAGATGTTCGTCAGTCATCTAATAGTTTTTACTATATATTTTATAGTTTTCTGGTTGTTTTCGTATCTTAGTAGTTGTTTGTCATATTTCTACTAGTCGTCTACCAGTTAATACCTTATATGAGGTATATACCAGTTACATGCTGAAGTATTTTATGCTAGCCTCCAAATCTTACACGCTGAAGGATTTTGATGAGCATATGTCAGTTTTAGCTGAAGTTAGGGATGCCATTCCTAGTTATTTAAAGAAGGCCAGTTATGAGAGGTGGAGCAGGTTTTATCCTCCTCGAAAGAGATATTTTTCTTTGACTTCTAATGCTGTAAAATCTATTAACTCTATGATAAAGTATGCCAAATCTTACCCTATCGCATCATTTGTTGATTTTTTGAGATGTATAATGCAAGGATTATTTTATAAGAATCGGAACATTGGTTTGAGCACATTTTCAACTATGACACAAAGATATGAAAAAGAACTTCAAGATCGTTTTGTATTAGCTTCAAGGATGAGGGTTAGCTTGCTCTATCCTCTTTTTCTAATTGATTTTGTGTTCTATTTTTTCTTGTTGCTAGTGTTTTCGCATTGTTTTTTATTACTATATCATATATTTATTAGTTGTTTATTGGATACTAACCAGCTGTTTACTAGGTATTTATTAGATTACTAGTATTTCATTCTGTTTTTGTTTCAATTGTTGTAGGTAAATCCATCCACTGGTTGTTTGGTTTCTGTCACTAGTGACAGTCAAGAGTTTTCAGTTGATTTGGATAATAGGACTTGCACGTGTAATGTTTTTCAGATGGATGAGCTTCCGTGTGCGCATGCTCTTGCTCACATAAAGAAATTTCATTTGTCTACTTATAGTTACAATTCGGAGTATTTTACGAAAGAAAAAATGTTAGCAGCAACATACAAAGGAACTATATTCTTGCTGCCTTCAAGAGCTTCTTGGGTGATACCTCACGACATTAAGCAGAAATTAGTTCTTCGTCTAGATGTCAAGGAAAAAGTAGGCAGGCCAAGAAAAGAACGATATCGTTCGATATGGGAGAAAGGGAGTACATCCACTGTGAAATGCAGTTCTTGTGGGAAAGTTGGGCATGATAGGCAATCTTGTAAGGATAGGAAATAAGGTTTTCTTATCTGTTAGTATGATTCGAACATTTGAACAAATTCTTTGGTGGTGAATTACTAGTTGTATACTATTGGATTTATACTAGTTATATATCAGTAAACTACTTGTTGTCTAATAGATGTTTACCAGATGTCTGATTAGATTTTTGTTTTCTATATCTGATTCAAATTTTTTCATTAAGAAACTTATTTCATTTTTTGCACTTTTTTCTTTGTTTGTTCAACAAAATTTTATGTGTGGTTCATTTTTAGTTACTATTCTTTCATATTTTTACCAAGTGATGACACTTTTTTAGTACTGCCTGACTACTAGATGTTTAGTAGATACTTACCAGGTGTATACTATATGTTTATTGCATTTATATCAGCTTTGTACTAGATGTCTACTATATACTTACCAGGTATAAACTATATGTTTACTGCATTTATATCAGGTGTCTATCAGATGTTTACTGCATATGTTGTGGTTTTTTTTACATAATTAGTTGTTTTGTTCATTTTTTTCAATATACTTTCTCTTCTTTGGATTAAAGATTTATGCTATCAAACACATATCTTGCAAACACAATATCATAACTTGTGAAATTTAAAATGTTCAAACCAGAAATGTAATTCAACTACTTATATTTCTATCTACTTAAGTTCTGTCAACATATCAAACACAAGTAAACTATAACTACTCTTCTGGATCAATGAATGTTCTGACATACTCCTCGTCACTCTCAAGGTCATTTTCTGCATATCCAGTTCCATGCTTGTAGAGGTTGAGAGCTAACCGAGTCCTGTGTACTTTAACATCAAAATTTTGTGGTATTTATCGTTGTTCAATGATATATTCCATGAAGCTCACCATGAATATTCCAGTCACTGCAATTTTTGTTGCAGACACAATATCAGTATGTTAAATCATATTTTCTGTTTCAATATTTTTTTCATTGTGAGACAGAACTAGTGAGAGGGAGTGTTATTACTTTATCGTCCACTGATGTTTTCACTACAGGAACCCATTTAGTGTCTTCTGGATATATTAGTTGGTATTTTGGTTGTTCTTGACTACTAGGCACATGCACAAGTTTTAAGATGAGAAATTATTCAACGTATTTATACGGAAGTCTAAGATTTAATAAAGCAGTTGTCTAGTTTAACCAAGCTATGTAACACATCTAATAAAACTAAATCTATTTGATTTCTAGTTGTTATCTAGTAGGCAACCTGTAGGTTTATGGTATTTGTGTAGTTGACACGTGGTAGTGTTACAGTAAACATCTGATTTGCTTAAGGACTCTTTCATATATGCATGTCACAGACATACCCATCATTTTGCATGTGAATAATGAATGCATTCATATAGTTGACAAACCTACTTATCAAATGTACTGTATGAATCATATTTTTGACATGTAGTTGATATGTAGTAGATATTTCCTAAGTATATCTGGTATATGTCTAGTTGACATCTGTTAGGCACCATAATTGTTTAACTATGTTTGTATCACAACCAGTACATACAATATGCTTATTTATTATTATCCAATGTTTATATAGTAGAATTATGGTTGAAATCTTGTAAAAATATGATGGATATCTAGTATTTATCTAGTAGCGATTCACTTTTGGTTTGTTTCTTTAGCAGATCTAACACTTTTACTCTGATTTTCGTTTTTCTGAACCACTTTGTTTTTTATTCGATGTTTTTAGGCTTAGAAAAGCAACATAACATCCTTTAGCATACTACATTTAGTTGTTTCTAAGTTAGTATGAAATACCTGTTGTTCTGTGGTTGTTAGGTCTTGCTCTATTTGCTTGCTTGCTTGTTCTGTCGCTTGTCTTCTTATTGTCATTCTTTTTTTAGCCATCGCACACTGTTTTATACATATTTCACTGATTTAGCTACTGAATGTTTGTGATTACAGAAGAATGTTAGGGTTTTTCGATTATTACCTTTGCAGCTCTTTCCGATTTTGAAACTTAGGAGAAATTTGGTCGGTTTTGTAATTGATTAGAATGGTAACTATGATCGTGGTTTGGATTTGAACTGATTTTCAAACGGTTTTGAATTTGATTTCGAAAGAAACCGTTTGCTTGTTAATTATGTGTTGTTTGGAATTCCTTTACTCTAAGACCGTATGTTTGTAAATTTTTTTCCCTGTTTTTGTTTAGTTATAGATTGTTTTTGTATGGGCTCAATTATTTTAGGTTTTATTGGCCCTTTTGTAACAAGCCCATCCTAAAAGAAGACCTCTTTGTGTTTAAGAGCAAGTTTGACATTGCTGCTGTTTTTAAAGTTCACACAAACTTTTAATAATACTATATATTCTAATTTTGAATAATACATTTAGATCTTTCATACTAATTAATTATGAACGATTTAATTTATTCTTTTTAAAATCAAAGTATACCTTTAAAAAAAACTTAAAATTGACTAGAAAAATAAAATGGCAGAAGGAATGAATGAGGTCAGGAGGTTGGTAAAGACCATATCACGCGACCTCCTTTCCAAAAATGCAATTCTTCAACTTGCTCACGATTCTGGGTTTGGGACCCACATCTCCATCACGCCAGCTCAGCTTTCTCCCTATAAATTGAAGGATCCTCTGATTCCCATAATCACCCCCTTCCCTACATCCGAGTTTCACTTGTTTGCACCTCAGCTTTTTTCCCAGTTGTTTAATTGATTCATTTCTGAATTACGCTGTTTTTGCATCTGGGGTACTTTGAGGTTTTCCATATTTGTTTTTTAGTCCATCCAATTTGTTTGGTCATTGCAAGATTTGATCTTTGGTTGGGTTTGTTGTTCAATTTGGGATCTTGGGGAGTTTCTTTTTTTTTTATTATTATTATTGTGTTGTTTGGGATCCTATAGTTGTCAATGGGTGCTTTGGATGAGGAAAATGGAGTGAAAGTGGATTGCCTTGAACAACGAACAGAGACTTCAAATATTGAAAATGCTGTGAGAGTTGTATTGCAAGGTCTTGGTGAAAATGTCAATAGGGAAGGCCTAATAAAGACTCCACTTCGTGTTGCTAAGGCCATGCTCTATGCTACCAAAGGTACATATTTTCTTCTTCAATTGTGGTTTTTGTTCATTGTTTTTCATACATGATAATTGCTATGTTGATGTTCACTAATTAGTAATTACTAATTTGGATGTTGAGCATCTTTTGGAGTATTAATTCTATAAAATCCAATTCATCCGGTTGGTGGATTAAAGACTGCTTTTTTAATTCAAAGTTGGTGGAAAGTGCTCGTCTTTTCTACCTATGCCTAGCATATGGTTGTCTTTGATTTGCTTTTCTTACTGGTAGAGGTAGGTAGGCAATTAAACTCTCTATTGTTATAATCTGTTAGATTCTGTTGGATTTGTTGAAGTTGGATTCTCACCTTTTACATTCATGAGCTGCATTTATGTGATTTAGTAACTAGATTGCTAAGCATCTCTCAGTTTTACTTGGTTCACTCCAAAAACTGACTAAAATTCCCAAAGTTTTAAAAAGAACTATTTTTTTTCCTAAGTGCATCTCTATTATGTGTTTCAGGTTATAAAGAAAGTGCTAAGGAAATCATCCACAGTGCATTGTTCCCTGAAGCTGGACTGGATAATGCCAGAGGATCGAATGGGCTTGTGATTGTTCGAGATCTCGATCTATTCTCCTACTGTGAATCATGCTTGCTTCCTTTTCAAATCAAGTGTCATATCGGCTATGTCCCATCTAGTCAAAGGGTTGTCGGACTAAGCAAACTCTCTCGAGTTGCCGATGTTTATGCAAAGCGACTCCAAAACCCACAGAATCTCGCAAACCAAATCTGTTTGTCTTTACAAGAAGGGATCAAGCCAACAGGTGTCGCCGTCTTACTCAACTGTCAGCACATCCATTTCCCAAATTTGGAGTCTTTCTTACTTGAAAATCACCAAGGATGGGTAAAAACCGTGGTTCGTTCAGGTTCCGGTGTGTTCAAAAATGAAAATGCGGATATGTGGTCCGATTTTCTGTGTCTTTTGAAGCTTCGAGGTATAGATGTATCGAACCAATGTTGGTGCCCGTCTCTATCTCCTTTAACTGCAAAATTTTCGTCAAAGTTTGAATCTTTCAGCCCCGAAATGGTCAATGCAGCTGAATCAATTCTTACATCAATAGGCGAAGACCCAACGAGGAAAGAACTCGTTGGAACTCCTCGGCGTTTTGTGAAGTGGTTAATGAATTTCCAAACTACGAATTTGGGAATTAAGTTCGGTTTCGCCAATGGGAATATCAACAAGGATAAAGAAAGAATCCATTCCGAACTGAATTTATCGGTTTGGTCTCAGTGTGAGCATCATTTATTGCCGTTCTATGGTGTTGTACATATCGGTTACTTCCTAGCCGAAGGGTTTAGCCCTATAGCGAAATCTCTTTTACAGTCGATAGTACATTTTTACGGTTTTAAGCTACAAGTGCAGGAAAGACTTACCAAGCAAATTGCCGAGACTGTTACGGCTTCGTTAGGGGAAGATGTCATGGTAGTTGTTGAAGCTAATCATACTTGTATGATTTCAAGAGGTATAGAAAAAACCGGAAGTAGTACAGCCACGATTGCTGTTCTTGGTCGATTTGCTGTTGATTCTGCTTTAAGGGCCAAGTTTCTGCAAAGTATTCCAAATACCGATTGTTTTTTCCAGAATTAATTCGAGTTATTTTGTCGTATTTATTGAAGAAAGATTATTAAATAACAGATAGAATACTATATATGAATAACTGGAGTAGATGCTGGTAAGTTTGGTGAAGGTGTATGTGCTTATAGTGTGGAAGCTGTAAGAATAAAATGATTTAGTGCTCTTCTTCTGTAATTGCAATTCATATTGAACAATATTACCAAAAAAAAAAAATTCATATTGAACAATAATATTGATTAATTTCAGACAACTTATGCTTTAAAAACAAATGTGATATTTACCCAAATGGTCGGCTAAAATCCATTTATTTTATCACTAAAACTTAAAATATAATTAATCTGCTCATTTATTGTCCTCTAATAGTAATTTACAAATCAAGTATACCATCCATACATTCTTCACGGAAATCAAAATTATGTGCTTAAGCACATCAGTCTACAAAAATACTCATCTCTAGTGTTCTACTTTACCTACATGTTTCGCTTCTATACTTAATCTCTCGACTAATTAAATATCGTCTCACTGTTTCATCGCTTTCACCAATTATTGTTTTTCCATGAAAAAACCCCTAGGCGGAAGTCTTGAGTTAGTACAAACACAATTCAGCAAACCTGAAAAAAATTCAAAAACAAAAATCATTAGTTTTTTCTTATTGTGCTAAATTTGGACACTAATAGACCAAAAAAGATATTTTGTACCTCAACAAATGCATTTGGCAAAATTCGAACCTTTGTTTCAAAAATCAGTTGCCTGCCCAGGCAAGGGACCCACAGAAAGAAAAAAAAAGCTCGCATCGATTCACATCAGTAAGGAATGACATATGGAAGAGCTGAAATATCCGCAGATTCTATCCGAAAAGATTCTGCCCATACTTGCCGCTGTGTACCTTCAGTCAAAGTACCTCTGCTCGACTTCGACTGCAAGTCGGTACTGCTTAATAGCCATTCCTGATCATCCAAATCACACCATTCCTCCATTTTTGGTACAGAAAGTATCTTACTAAGATACTTTGTGTCAGGATGTGGAGCCTTTGAAAAGTTTTCGCCTTTCTGTTCACTCGTTTTTGAAATCTTTAATGACCCTATGCCAGGTTGGTGTGATGCTGTAGAGCCATTGATCTTCTGTTCCTTGTTATCCACTCTGTGATTATTACCTAATCGCGGCTCATTTGTTAGCTCAACAGCGGCCTGTAAAGGTTCCAACTTTTCTCCATTTTCTAAATTGGGTTCCTTGAAAGACGTAATCCTCAGAAGTTTATTAGGCCGACTGCCATTGTCTGCAAAAAAAGAGAAAATTTAAACCCATTTATTCGAATTCCCCAACCAACTAAATCTTTTCAAACAAAAATGAACATGAAATATACAACAAAAGTCTGAAAAACAACGGGACCAGGTTGAGGTAAAGGAAGATTATTTCAATTTCAGGCCTTTCATGTGGAAAAAAAACATACCATTAATAAGGCACCAGAGAATAGGTCATTAGATACTGGATCATCCAATTATACTGATGGACTATTAATCATACGAAATAGACACTCCAGACATTTTGATAATTGTACAATACAGGAAAGGACTCACCAAGTAAATACCCATTGCTCTCAAGCTCCTTGCGCTTGCCGAGATTTCCCTCACTTGCAATGCTTAAATTTACTGATTCTGGTGGCAATTTGATATTTCGAAAGTCTAACGAGTCCTTGTTGACTTGGTGTACACTGGAGAACTTTTCATTTAGCTTGAGTTGGTCTTTACTTGGTTCGATTATCTCCTTCACCTTTTTTTTCTCTTCCTTACCCCTATCTTTATCCTTCAGTTTTTTATTCTTTTCAGGCTCTATCCTCTTTCCTTTTGCTTCCATCTGCTTCTCAACATTCTTCTTTTCTTCCAATTTAGTAATTGCTTCAACTCTTTTATCAAAACCGGAGACGAGTTGATGACCAGATGGTTTTTCAATAGCTCTGCTGTCATTTCTCCCGTTGACTCGTCTTTGACCATCAATTTTATTCCGAACTTTATCTTTTTCCTCGATCTGATTGCCGACTCTTCTCTCAACCACCATTGGTACCACATTTTGAACCATTTGGCTCCCTGATGCTCTCTCTCCATCTCTAATTCTTTTGGCCAATTCTTGCAAATGTAAGGAATTATTGTCCTTGTTAACAGTCTTAGGGATACTGTTCGAACTAAGCTTTTCCCCATTTCGTGGCTGCACTTCAAGTTTTTTCTCATCTGGGGTCTTGCTTTTAACTTTATCCTTGTCTCTGTCCTTGTCTTTTCGCTTCTCCTTTCGGTCTTTTTTGTCCTTGTGTTTGTCTTTACTTCTATCTATATCTTGTTTTTCTTTGCTGTCTCTCTTTTCTCTCTCTTTCTTATCCTTCTTTTGCTTTTTCTCTTTCTGCTTCTCCTAAAAAAACATTCTTATTAAACACAAGAACAGAACATAGGGCGAAACAACTCTAAGTTTAACTCAAAAGACTTCTGCAATCAACTCTTGTCTTTGCTTAAACTTAAAAAAAAAAACATAAGAAAAGAAAATCATCAAGACCAGTTAAATTACTTCACATTAGCAAAGTCCAGACTACAAATTATGGAGAAGGCATAAAAGACACTAAAATAAAATTAATGAAAAAAATAACCTGCACTTTGACAAGTTTCATGAAACATATTAACACTTCCAATTGCCAAATAGAAGGTGACAAATATACTAACATATGATATCTGCTAGTGTTTAAAGTGGACATGGAACTTACATAAGCAATAAATTAGCTTTTATAACAGTATAAACATGGAAATTGCAATGAGCACAAATCAGCAAAAACCAGACAAGATATAATGGAAACCCTCCTCCTGGGATTCAAAACAGGAACAAAAATGCCACAATAAAGCCCATTCACAATAGGTTGGGACATGATATTGCATCCTACTTTTAATACTCCAAAGATCATGGAACCAAACGTACCTTTTTTCCTTCTTATTAACCCTCTAAAGGACTCGAAACTAAACCAATAATGGAACAAGAAAACCACTCTATATCCTGAGATATGGAAAATAATGTCTCTTTTACTACCTAATTATCTTAAGCACATTGATTTGTTTTGGAAACTAAATTAAAACCAAATTACTAATTGAGAGAAGTTACCATTAATTTTCATTCACTTTCCAAAACAGCAAAAAATGTATGGTAACAAAATCACAATTAATTAAATGGAATCTTCATTTTCCAAGACATTTGAATCAATCATTTTTCCTTTTTTCAACTAGTACTAAAAATTGAATAAAAGCAATAATATTTTCCTTAAGAGCGCCTCACTAAAGGCGAGTGGAGTGTTTTAGCGCTGCTTGCCTCGCCTGACATCCAGCGCTTTTAACAACACTACTTTTGATGCATCTTCTAGCCCTAGCTAAATGTAAGTACAAAATCGTGCAAAATCCACTTTAGGGCCTTACTATCAAGGACTTGAAGGTGAAGTTCAACATGTTTTGTGTAGTTTGGCCATGTACTGCTTGTTCAAGTTGACAAGTCTTTCGAACAACTTAAATCTCATTTTCCTTCATTTCGCTTTAAGCATGATTTGCAAAATTAATGGCTTTATAACAAAATCCACATATTTAGATGTCTTTTTTTCATTAAGGTAGTGTTTAATACCCTATTATGCACAGAAAATCAATACTAAGAATTTCTATTAGTTTTAAGCTAATTCAATAATAGTTAAGTTTTAGTGAAGTCAAAGGAAAGCTAAAATATTTTGACTTGACTTAAATTTGAACATTATCAATAGCTTTCTTACCTCTCTCGTTTAATGGTTTCATTATAACCACAATTTATCCAGCATCAATGCAAGTAGCTCAGAAAGAACAAACAGAAAACAGACCAACAGAGTAGCATACAAACATTATTTTGGTTACAAGCATACATATATAGATCAATAAGTAATAGCAAATGAAACCATTTGAACTTAGACTAGAGGAACCTAATCCATAATAGTTTGGACTACTTCGTTGGGATCATCACAATGTCCACAAATGAACAAATGAGTGTGCAAAAAGTACTATTGAGAAGCTTTATATGCAGGCAATGACTAGGGTCTACACAGAGTCATGATCATTGTCTCCAAATCATTCATCCTCAACTAAAGGCTAAATACATCTTTACATGCCTGAACTTTTCAAAGTTTCTCTTAGCTCTTGAACTTGGCAAAAGTGCATGAGTTTGCCCCCGAACCCCACGTGTCAGCTTCTGACTTGAAACAGAAAAATATGAAAAATGGCATCTTTGAAAAGCTAAACCAACCAGAAGCTGAGAGAGAAGCACTTTTGCTAAGTTCAGGGGGCTAAGAGAAACTCTGAAAAATTATTAGGCCATTGATGTATTTGGCCACAACTAAGTTGTATTGTATGGTAAGTTAAGTATAGCGAGCCCCCTAAAAAAATTGATTTTATCTACCAGTAAAGTTCCTCACAGCTCTTCCTATATCGTTTCATTGTCTTCAAGTCAAAATGGATAAATTAGCTTGAAAAATCTCCAGGTTTAAATCACGCAAGCACTGCAAATGAGTATGAATTTGCCTAGAAAAAAAGATCTGTATGAATTTGCCTAGAAAAAAAGATCTGAAACATGAACATGACTGAAAAGACAATCATATGAACCTTTTTTAGCAAGTCAGTATTATCAATTCTGGCCTTCTCATATCCTGGAGGTGGAAATGGGAAGCAGCGAGACATTGCAGTGAACGGAAAAATGAGATCTTTCAGCAGACAAAATAGCTTCTAGTTTCATGTACTGTTGTTCCAACACAGGAACATACCAGAAACTGTGTTCTTGTCCATACACCATGTCCTTCCAATCATTTCAAACTTAAAAATTAATCCATACTCATCCAAATAAAACCTCCAATGCCAAATCCCTATTTAGAAATTGCTCTAGTTCCACAAATTTTTGACTTAGTAACACAAGAACATGTATAAATTTCTAAATTGCTCTGCGATTAAGAATGAATTAGCTCCAAGAACAACCAGATAAGTTGATAGCAAATCTGAATTTCAAAGCAATTTGATTCTTTGAGGGGTATCACTATGCCAACAGAGGAATCAAAACCTGCTGGTAAGCAAAAACAAATATCATGAGCTTCCTTTCAAACTTACAGAATAATGCAAAACACCAATAAGGCAATGAACCACCTTGTATAGTCTTCAAAGAAGCTCTTTGTTTGTGGCCAAACGGTAAATTTCCCTCTCAGATTCAATGTGTCAGGACTGATCCCAAAATCTCTACTTCCGTGGAAAATAATATCTAAAACTAGTTCCAATCCTCGATTTTCTTTACTTGCAATATGAATTTTCTGATCACAACCCTAATACTCCAAAAACCTTAATTAAGGCTTATTCAAGTGACGATCGGATCAAACCCTAGAAGAAACGGAAGAAACAAACTAATGTCAAACAAAGCACCAACTTGAAAATAAAACCCAAATTCCTAATCCAAAACCACCAATAAACACAGTAAAAGAACCAAAACGACACAGCCGAGATTCTATTAGTTGAATTAAGAAAAGGACGACAAAAGAACTAGCTTTAATGGTGCTTCAAAACCAAGATTTCTACAAAAATTGAAAGTTTGTGATAAAAATTTGGAAGTAGACAATGTAGAAGGAGATGGGTAAGATCTCAAAGAGGCAAAGAGAGGAGCTTTTGCAATTGGTTCTCTCTTTCTCTACCTTTGTTGCAGTGCTTGAATGCAATCAATAAAAAGGGTTTTTTCGAGTGAAATCAGATCTTCAATTAGAAGGGGTTCTATTGTTTGTTGGAAAGGAGAGATGGGTTGTCTCTATTCTCTTCTCACCATGTTAAAAGATTGTAAGTTTGAATTTTGTCTCAATCTTCGTAAGGAAACCCCAAAAGGGAAGAAAGAAAGAACATGAGAGATGGTGGGCAAAGTGCATTTATACAAGGAGGAGAGAGAAAGAGAGAGAGACGTGTTAAAAGGAAGAATCCAGATCAGGGGAGAGAGAAGGTAACTGGATAGGAATTGGGCAATAGGGTTAAGGTTTTGGTCCTCTTGTTTGTTGCCATTTTTCACCCTTGTTCTTTTTCTCTTTCATTCTTAGCCTCGTAATTTTTCCATGGACTACACTTCACAACAGAGTTCGCCCCAGCCTACTTTTGGGCCCATTTCTGAACAGCCTACCCAATCAATAAATTGGGGAATAAATATTATTTGAATAGTAGAAAACTTTTTTTTGTCAAGAATAATACATACCTTTTGTTTGATAAAAATGTCCCAATTTGTTTCAAAATTTTGAGTATAATTTGTTGAAAACGGTTTGGCTAATAGTTATTGTTTTGGTTTTTATTATTTTGTTTTTGTAATCTCATATTACACTGTCAATTATATATATATATATATATATATATTTTTTTTTTATTTTCGTTATTTACTATTTACTTAACTTTATATTTTCTCTCTTAAACCAAACTTGATTTTATTTTCTACAAACTTTGCCCACAATATCGAATGTAACACAACTCACGATATTTCTAGCTCATAGTTAGATAAAGTAAATAAATTATAAAATTACAATTTAAAAGGGCTTCTGCTATATGTTTTTCAACATGCAATAATGGCAATGAAATTCAAATTCAAGTCAAAATACTCTATGACTTATATCCCTATTTGTCATCATCCTAATCTTTTGGTATTTTTCTTATAATTATGAATTTTTTTAGAGGTTGGGTATTGAATTTAGTTTCTCCCACTACTATGTTAAGTGGTGTATCAATTGGACTACACTCAATTAATTAATTTTCTAGCATTTAGTATTTGACATTACGACTTCACAAATTAGAGAACTTTTAGTTCAATTTTCCATATCAATTCATTCCCTCATTTGTCATAAACTCAAGTAACAATAACTAATTTCTATTTGAGGAATCGACATTAGATAGGGTACGTAATAAATAACACACTATTGAAAAAACTCATGAACTGAATTGTGAAAACCGGAGCCAACAAACACATAAATCACTTAGCCAAATCCCGAATATTCTATTCATTCAACCACAAAATATTAACCATGTTTAACAAATCATTAGTTGTCACTAATTAGGAAAATCCTACATAATAAAATAAAGCCATAACAAAGCTCTTTTTAAGGCTTTGTTCTTCTCAATTTATAAGTAGTTGTACTAAACTAAAGTGAAATGTACTTATTTCAGTATAAATTTATATATTTGCAGTACTTATAAGGGTTGATCCAAGTGGTAAGCGGATTGGTATTGCTTAAGTAAGGTTTCGAGTTTGAGTCCTAGTGAATGCCAAAAATCCTTATTGGGAGACTCACCCATTACAGCCAGGTGCACGACTCGGGTCGGATCTAGATGTAGTCGGAGTAAAGCTCTGGTGAACCAGATGGGCAATAAAAAAAAGTATTGTACTGTACTGAGCTAAATATATTATAAATTGAAAAGAACAGAGCCAAAGTCTTAACAAAGCTTTGTACTTCAACACTACTAAAATTTAACCCTAGCAGACCATTTTTCTCCTTGTTTATGTCTACTAAAAACGAATTGCTACGACGAAAAAATTCGATCCCTGACTTGCAAATCGATTCGCCTGAAGTTTATTTGAGGAAATAAGGACTAATCAATTTTGCAACTATGAGAAACCCAGCTCGGTCCCTGTTATCGAATATTTGTTTCAACTTCCCGTCACAAATTAATTATGACGCTCTTGTCATTAGGATTCTAAAACGCATTAAAAAAAGAACAATGTTAGTTCATGTATATGAAATCACTAGATACCAAAAAGGTGGAAGAAAAGCTATAGCCAAAAAAACTTAAATAATGTACTTTTAAAACATAAGAAAAGCTTCTAATATTCAAACACTTGAAAAACTATGTAAAATTCAACATATCCTTGTACTTGGACCAAATTAAAACTAATATAAAAGTCAAAATGGGCATTGTCATTGGGCAATAACCATGGCACAGAAAGGGAATCAACTTCGATTTTTTGATAATCTACATCACTTCTTCTTGCATTGTACCACAAGAACCCCTCTTTTATAATGAATGACATGACATCAAATGGAAGCCAATCAGCGTACCAGCAAAACATACAACACCAAGAGTCAATTAATAATACTTCAAATGCTCAATCATGGCAAGAGAACTAATCATTGTTGATAAAGTCAGAAATGTTGGCGTCCATTTTTTATGACTCCAAAAGTATCCATTGGATTAAGATTGTTTCAACAATATTATTGAATTAATGCTTCAACAATATAAGAAGATTCCAAGGAACCAAACACTTCTAGTTAATAATTGACAAAATTACTAACGAGAAGAACTTGCACATCGATTTATCTATAAACATTACAACATGCAATAATGACAATAAAATTTGGATTCAAGTAAAAGTACTACATAAGTTGTACCATTTTATAAATTAGAGAGCTTTTAGTTTAAATTTTTAATATCAATTTGTTGCCTCGTGTGGGGATGCAACAAGTCGAAGTTGGTTGAGGTCATGTTGAATTCAAACCTGGATCCGTTTTTAACAGGTCCATCAGAATTTGACCCAGATCCATTGTATCTGCAAGATAAATTTGACCTGAATTCATTATAGGGTTCACTCCAAAATTGATTAAAATTGTAATGAAAATTATTTTATTTCATAATGTATCATAAATAATAATTCAACCAAGATTCATAGTGTTAATACATTAATGAAATATATTTTTATATCCAAAACTATAAGGAAATATTAAAAGTGCAAATAAATAGTTAGTATAAATATTTCTCCAGAATTAAGATTCTACTCTTAACAAATTTAATATTTTTTATCTATCTCGTTTAGAAAAATATTTTCATAGAACATAGGTTGGGTTCCGAATTAGATCTAATTTTTTGATTCGGATCATATCCACAAATTTTTAGTGGACTGGGAACCGAATCCATCGATTCGATCTAATTAAAAACTTTAGGTCGATGTGAATCTCTATATTTAGTGGACTGGTAATCGGTTCCATCCGATCTAAAAACTTTAAATCGATATGAATTTGTGAATTCGGACCAAATCTTCTTAAACACAAGAAAAAGTGACGGTTAATTTAGCAAGAGCCTACCAAAATAACTAGAAAATTTAAAAAATTGCAAATAAATAGTTATTATACTATGTCTTTAATGTTATCTCAAGTCGCAAAATATTTCTTCATAACTAAGATACTACTCTTAATAAATTAATATTTTTTTTACCAATTCGTTTAAAATTATTTTTATAGATTATGTACACATGCCGACTCTAAAATTAGATCTTAATTTTAGATCCGGCCCATATTCATATTTAGTGGACTACAAACAGAATCAAATCGATATCAATTTGTGAATTCAGACCAAATCATCTTAGTAGAAGAAAAAGGGTGAAGGTTAATTTAGCAAAAGTGGACCAATAAGATTTATCAAGTCTGGACGGGGAGAAGATCCACTGTTCTATTAAGCTAGCTCCCTCATACACGTTTATACTCGGTTCAGGTTTGATGCCTCTTTGAAGCAATTTTGACAAGAACCTCCAACTTGGCTAACATTTTAGCCATGATAAACGGGGCTACTACAACCAATAATTTGGTTAACCTTACATATTAAGCCATATCCAATCAACCGCTTAACCCTTTTGGCCCAACCAATTGAGCCAAAGCCCATTACTTTAATGCCCCCACTTGAGTCATAGACCTTCGTTACTAGGCCTAGCAAATTACTACTTTCATATTTCTTTTTGGGCTCTTTATATAAATGGGCCGAAAAATAAAGATATTTGGCAATAAAAAAACAAAAATAAAAGAAACAAGGCAAAATTTTTACATATGTACGTGGCCAAACAAAAATATTCTCTACTCTTGATAAGGCAGCGATAGCGTGAGCGGACGACATTTTACATAGGACGGCTGCGAAGCGGGCTGGAGGATCAACTTTGAAAAAATAAGTGTGAGTGATAGAAAATGGGTTTTGCGTATTTTAATGCTTAAAAGACACAAGACCGAAATCTTGCATTTAAGACAGAGTCGCCATCCGGTTCAGCTCAACCGGGAAATTTAGGTACGATTTTCCCACCGGGTGGTAGACCATACCTTAAGTAGAGATTTCAAGCTCGGATGATGCTATCTATTCTTCATTAGCCAAATTAAATCATTTATAGTAATAAAAGTATCAAACGTTCTTATGCGGTTTTATTCCATCTTGGTTAGCGTTTCCGATTTATATGTAATGTTCGCGCGTTGTTTAGCAAGCACTTAAAAGCAATAAATAAATAACTTATTACAGTCATCCAACGAATAAAAAATGTAGAAATTAAAATTATTACAAAGCTTTCAAATCCTATATATTTTGTCTAAAAAAGAAGAATATTTACCCGAAGGCCTAAACACACATCTAAATCTTACCTGCATCTAAAAAGGTTAACACACATACGACACATATACGAGATATATCACATATAGCGGCGCCCCCAGCAGCGGGTCCAAGGGGCGGCAGCCCCTCGCGGGGTCCAGGGGCAGCGCCCCAGGCTAGGTAGCTGGAAATTTTTATATTTTTGAATAAAAGTTCCCTTTGAAAAATTCATTTTTCGAATGAATTCTAGGGAAAATTCCGTTTTAGCCTCAATTATTATCTTAACGGGATTATTAGTGAAAATGTCGTATGTTATGGGGTCAGGACTATTTTCTGGGAATTCTGGATTCATGTCTTGGAACTGTGCATTAAAATATATATAAAAAAAAGAAAACTAGGTCAAAAAGGCAGCAAAAAATAGCTGCCCAGAAGCTCATGCCCGCGGCGGCGTGGTGAAGTCAATAGCGACCTGAGTGAGGCCGACAGCGACTTCACAAGGCCGGCAGTTTGGGTGAAGCCACCGACGATTTGGTGAAATCGCAGGCGGTTTCGGAATCTCTAGAAGCAATTTCAAAAAGTCAAAAACGACCGAAAACTATTAAAAAAACGAACTCGAAATGTCAAATAACACAACAAACAACAAGAAATGAGGCCAAAGAGCTCTTGAGACTCAGGAATTTACCTCGGGGCCGTGAATCCACCTCTTCGTGTTCCAAAAACGTCTTCGGGAAGCTCAAATGATGATTTTAGGTAGTGATTTGAAGATTAAACAATGTTTGTTTCTAAAAAACCTAGTAGATTGATTTTAACCTAGTATTTTTACTGATTATAAGTTTAGTCTAAGAGATTAGATGAAGAAAAACCAAGTAAAGATGAATTCAATCCTTTTTCTTACCCTTCTGTCTTTAAAAACCCACCTTCTCACCCCTAATTTTTTTCCAGATGTTCTTCCCTTTCCAAATCCATGTTTTCCTGATGTTTTAAGCTAAAAAATGAGCTAAATACCGATTTTTTTGATTATTCGGCGGTCTTTAAGACAAAAAGCAAAAGCTAGCAGACTGCCGTAGGAGCTCAGGCCGTCGGCGGTATGACTTAGGCCACCGACGACTACAGGCCCTTACTGGCAGACTGCCAAAAGATGCAAAAAGGGGCTTTTTGGATCCAAAAGGCCAAGTTTGAATTTTTTAGGGTATTTATATATTTTAGGGTGAAAAATCATCGGTTCGAGCTTCCCTTAACGCGTCGTTGGCCACGTCGAATAGAATTTAAACGAGGGCAAAAACTCAAAATGAATTTTTTAATGAGGATTAAAATTTGAATATATGTCATCATCTTCTCGTGAGAGGGACTGCAAAATCCCGTGCTCATAGGCAGGTGAAGGATTGGAGATCGTAGCATCATTGAAGAATTTTACTGGACCACAGTGGCCATAGTAGCATCCTTAATGTCGAAAAGTATGCTATATGCGTAGAGTTCAGATTCATGCTAGAGATCTTAGAATTCTTGATCCTCTTTTATCATAATTCATATCAATCCATAAATTTAGGTAGAGAAAGAGCTATTGTTCTCAATTTGGAGGTGATTTCATCTCTTCGTTTCTATATTTATAACGAAGAAAAGTACTATTGATGTTTTACCTTCTCTTTTTCGTTCTTCTTCGTTGTTTTTGTCACTAACGTGCCGTACTTATTTGTTGTTTCACCATATTAAAGCCATAGTCACAGCTGAGGAGGTAATTATTCAGAAATTTGCTCTTTAAAGCTAGTTCCGGAGTTGCTTCCGGACAGAGGCAACACTTTTTTGAAAACACTTGTATAAGCTAAAATACTGGATCAGAGGTAACACTTTCGGATTTGAATCTGTCGCCGAAGCTCAGAAGCTGGATCAAAGACAACGGTTTTTTCTCTGAAGCAGTTGCTTAAAGCTAAAATTCTGGGTATGAATTTAGTATATGATTTTGAACTCGGAGGCTAAATCTGAGACACAAAAATAGCCAAAAAAATGGGTTAATGGTCAACATGAGTTGAGTCGAGTAGGAGACTCTGTCCTTAAAGGATACTTCGTAGTTCCTCCCAAGATTAAACAACTCCTTCAAACTCGATTTGAGTTTGGGTACAGAATTCAAAAATGCTTATCATATCCAGAAAAGAGGGAGAGAGAAGAGAGTAAAAATTGGATTCTTCACAAAAGAAAACCCACTCATATTTTTATAGTATATCAAAAGAGTTGTTAAAAAATCATAAATAAAAAGCCTTTAAAACCGTAATCGAAGGCAATTACAAACACGTAATTTGAATATAATCGTTGGAAAATTAAACACAATTAAAACTGATTATATGAAGGAAATAAAACCAATAACGGTCTTCATAAATATTTTGACCAAAGATATTTTTCTCAACAAAAATATCACAAAATATTCTTTTGTAAGTAATATAAAATTCTCATTTTTCCAACAATCCCCCACAACTTTCAAAAGAAGATTTGATAAAAAGAATTTTCTGGATATCTCTGGTTTGACATATAATGAATGGAACTGGTGTCTTGTGGACTATGAACCAGAACTTGATAGATAAAATTTAACTTACAAAATATTTGGTGAAACATATAGTTTCTATGAACCAAATAAACACTATTGTAAGATAGGGATTTTACCATATCACATTATACCAAGTACATTTCTATTCATCGCAGTTTTGCGCGAATAGGCCGTGCGCATGCCTGGTCTTTGATGAGTGCTCTAGAGAGATTGCCAATATTATATCTCATAGAAGCGGCCCCACTTCACACTCACATAGGTGATATCATCAAGTGTATATTGCACTTTATACACCGCTCATAAGAGCTATGAAATCTCATTAAGAGTCCTTTTGACTCAACCTCTCAAGATATGCAACATAGCACTTTTCACACATCTAGAATTTGAGACAATATTTATAGTGCTAGCAGAGCTAACAGAAGGCTTGTTAGTACCTATATGAACCTATTCCGTGAGATCTCCACTCGTGTAGGTTGGGTTCCCACCCTTCATTAATTTCTAATTAGCTTAAGTCCCATCCTCTTTGATGTATCAAAAATAATTTTCTTTTTCAAAAATTTATTTCTCAAATATTAGTAAGATGATTTGATCAGAATCACTCTAGACTTAAATAGATATGATTCCATCTCAACTATATTTCTCAAACATATACGTTTTATTTTGACATTATAGGTCTTATATCTCAATATATATTGTCATTTTGTAATAATAATTATAATATATATACATTGATCGTGTTGACTTTATAAAGTAACACTTACTAAGAAGGTTTTTCCAGCCACTTAGTCTCATTTTATTCCAACTCTCAAGCAACTAACTCTTAACATGGCTTGGTTATGTTATTGTTCTACATTCAAATGTGAGAACATAATCACTAATGAAATTATTCCCATATGAATTAAAAATTCACTCGACGTCATTGTTCGCCTCAAGAACAATGGGAAATTCACTAATGAATTTCTTCTCATATGAATCAAAGATTCACTCAATATCATTGTTCCTCTCAAGAACAAATGGGAAATTCATTATATATAATATCATATTTAATGGTTTCTTAAATATTTCTTAAGCCTCAATATGGCTTCTCTATAATCAATGATTAGATTATGTGTATACCTGCTCACATAACATTTGCTATGTCTCAATGTGTGAAACTCATCAAGTACAAATGCATACTTGGATTTAGCCACTAGATCACGATTATATTCCCTTGAGTATTGGAATCATAAGGGATACTCAAATGATTTACATCAAAAAATTCAAGAATCTTAAGAAGTTTCTCAACATAGTGTTCTTGTGTTAACAAGACACTCTGATTTATCTTTATGATTCACATACCCAATATCACATTGGCTTTCTTATATTTTTCATGACAAATATTGATAATAAGATTATAATACTCGGAATAAAGATAAACACACATATACCATTAATCACTTTAGTATATACACATATATCCACCTAAAGAGATCAAAACTTCTCAACTCATTATTTATGTGCTTGTTACTAAACCATACAAAGACTTTCTCAACTTTCCATTCATGTCCAGGCTCTACATACCCCTCAAGTTGTACCATATATAAAAACTTTATTTTGAAAGGGAATTTTAATACTCATGTGGTGAACTCAATTGTAAAAAGAAGCAATAGCACAAAAAATATAGAAGAAACATAATATAAAACACAAGTTCTATATTCCAAAGAATAGAAACAAACTCAAACAATAAGAAGCTTCATTCAAAACCTTTGATTCAAAAGATGAAATAGTTTTGCCAACAATAAAATTTCATCTTCAATCAAACACATACAAAAATTTTCACAAAAACTTTCTTTTCAAAGTTCTCTTTCCTTTCTTCAAATTATCATTTTCAAACTCAATTTGAAAATTAGGTGCAACCGGGTCAACATCCGGAACAATACTTAAAAAAATGGAAAACTCTTTAGTCTTTATTGAAAACATTCACAAAGAATTTTGTGTTCTTTGTCTCAAAGATATTATTTCCAAGCACATCACTTTGTTCAACATAACTTATGAACATACAAACATAAAATTTTGTACCTATTTCTCTTTATATAGGTTCAAGAATAATAACCTTAATAAGACACCCCCACACTTTTGAATATTTCAAGTTAGGATGATAATCCTCTCATTTTCTCATATAGTGTCTTATTGATTTCTCATGTGAAATTCTATTTGTACAGAAAACTTAACAAATAGTTCCACCAACAAATATCTCAAGTATATATCTAACATATTAAATATGATACTCATATATATACTTAATAATAACTCATAACATGTTCTCATGTGCCTCAAGTTTACTAAAAATTATAAACCATCAAATTTCAAGGTAAACGCACCAAAATATATTCATTTAAACACACATAGTTACTAACAATTTTGCAAAATTGAAATGTGCTCAGTTTGAGATTTTGAGAGTCCACTTCGACCCAAATTTTGAACATGTAAACAAATTTATTTGACAAAACTTTCTTTTACTCATAAAAACATATATGTCTTAAGTTTCCAACACCACTGAAAACACTTAAAACCAATTTATATATCTCAAGTTATGCCCCAAACAATCAGCTGCGCTCAAAGTTGAAATTCCAAAAAACCGAGATTCTTATCTTAATTTCAAAAAATATTTCAACCCACTAAATGAAAGAAATTGAAAGACATCCCTGATAAACATATCTTCATCTATGTCTCATGAAACCATAGAAACAAGAATCACTCAAAAATAGAGTTGTAAATCTCAAGAAAACTCATAAACAATCAAGAGTGTTCAAAGCTGAAATTTTCAGCAAAACATAAAACAAGAGTTATATCACAAATTGTATATCAACAAAACTTCAATAAATATGAAATCAAGATGTCTCAAAATAACTTAATTCAAAACATATTAAATCACATAAAACATATTAAAATCTCATTTATCTCTTAACAAATAAATATTTTCATTCAATACAATTTTCAAAAGTTGAAAGTTCAAACTTATGGAAATAAAACTACTCATATACCTTAACTATCACATGGCAAATCTCACGATTCAACCAAATTCGCAAATAAGAGCAAACATATAAATTAATAATCTCAAAAATTATTCTACAGTTCATATAGCTCATTCCGACAACACACTATATTTGGTTATTAGAACCTTGCCGGACTCAAAAGTTACCTTCACTCCATTTTTGCCTAAAAGGCTCACTAAAACTGATTCGGTTTAAAATTTGGGAACAAGTAGCACCTTATTATGTGCTAAAGATGTGAGATTGAGGAGAACCTTTATTCTCCACTTTTAACTTGGGTGTATATGACTATGGAGAATTTTTATTTATTCTCACAAACGTGCCTCGCTACTCTATAGTCAATAACCCACTCATTCATGTCAATCACCATGTTTACTTGTGAAATGACTACAAAATTAATATGATCTAGTTAACTATAAGTTGAGTAGGATTGTTACATTTCATAGCTCTCTTCCTCCATTTAGGAGCATGGTGGTCACATGTATAAAACTTCTCCCTTTATATTATTGAAGGTTTTATTACTTTTGAGCTTTATAAATTAATCATAGAGAAATTCGTACCTTTTTCCTTAACGAGGATTGGTCTCCATGGTGTTTACCTTTGAGACTATCTCCTTCTCTTTAGTTATTCCGATCTCCTTCCAATTGACTTTATTTAGGCCAATGCAACTTTTGCTTACAAGCACCTTCATAATTGTATTTGGAAATTAAATATTCCCAAATCTCATTAGCTTCAACTTTCGAAAAATAGCACTAAATTTAATTTTTGTAAATAACTAACTTAGCTTATAGTGGAGGAACAACTGCTTTCCTTTTCTAGAAGGGATTAGATCCCGTAGGAGTAGCATGATTTTCCATTACAAAATATCCTTTAAGATTGTTGGAAAATTTGCTCTTTAAAGCTAGTTCCGGAGTTGCTTTAGGACAGAGGCAACGCTTTTCTCAAAATAGTTGCAGAAGCTCAAATATTGGATCAGAGGCAACACTTTCGAATCTGAATCTATCAGCGAAGCTCAGAAGCTGGACCAAAGGCAATGCTTTTTTCTCTGAAGCAGTTGCTTAAAACTGAAATTCTAGGCATAAATTCAACAGATGATTTTGAACTCGGAGACTAAATCTGATACACAAAAAGCAGAAAAAATGGGTTAATGGTTAGCATGAGTTGAGTCGAGTAGGAGACTCTGCCCTTAAAGGATACTTCGTAGTTCCTCCCAAGATTAAACAACTCCTTCAAACTCGATTTGAGTTTGGGTACAGGAATTAGAAATGTTTATCATATCTAGAAAAGAGGGAGAGAGAAGAGAGTAAAAATTGGATTCTTCACAAAAGAAAACCCACTCATCTTTTTATAGTATATCGAAAGAGTTGTTAAAAAAAAAATAAAAAGCCTTTAAAATCATAACCGATGGCAGTTACAAACACTTAATTCAAATATAACCGTTGGAGAATTAAACACAATTAAAACTGATTTTATGAAGGAAATAAAATCAATAACGGTCTTCATAAATATTTTGACCAAAGATATTTTTCTCAAAAAAATATCACAAAATATTCTTTTGTAAGTAACATAAAATTTTCATTTTTCTAATAGTAACAAATCTCTGATTATTTCGTTATTTACATAGAACTGTTGTTGAGAGGAGTAATTATTTCCCCTCAATTATGTTTTGAATTATCTCTTGCAATTGTGCAGATGAAGCGTTTGTAAATGTCTGAATGAAGTTTGATTAATGAGTATTTGATTTATATTGGATGTTTATAGGATTTATATTGGATGTTTGTTGGATTTCTATTGGTTCTTACATATTATTAATTCCTTGTCAGGTTCTATAGTTGAGGGAAGTGTGAATTCTATTTTTCTTTTTATTGAGTACGTGGAAGAGTATTTTCTCCTTCTTTGGTCTCAACATACAAGGGAGACCTATAAGTCCACTCCAAAACAAAAATGAGCCGGTATCTTATCTATCTCATGCATATGCATTTTCTATCTAGTGCTTGGGGTTGATAAAATTAGTAATTGGAGGAATTTTAGTGCAGGAAAAAATAGACTACAATAAATCATAATAAGGCTATAGAGTAGCATGGCACTACAAGCCACTATCTTAGTATCTTGAAGCTTATATTTGTTCAATTCATCATTTTACATGCCATTAAATGTCAATATTTCATCTGTTCAATCTCAAATGACACTGACTATTAAGTTCCTTTATATAAAATTGAAGTTTGATTAATGAGTATTTGATTTATATTAGATGTCTATAGAATTTATATTGGATGACTGTTGGTTCTTACATATTATTAATTCCTTGTCTGGTTCTGTAGTTGAGGGAAGTGTGAATTATATTGTTCTTTTTGTTGAATAGGAATATGAGAACATGTAAATTGTATTGTCAGGGATACAATTTGTTCAATTTGTTTCATTAATGAGTAATTGTTTGGAAGCACGATGTAACTTATTCTTAAGTCTTTTATAATTATAATTAAAGCAGTATTTGGATAGATTTATTACATCTTCTCCATCAAAATATCTTATTATAATAATGGTATTCTGTTTCAAAATAAATTGCAGCGACAACGGTATCTTTATGCTGAGCTTTTTGGAGTACATGATTGAGCAGAAACCAATCCCAGATCACTTTGATGTCCAAATCCACATAAGACGGTTGGCTAGCTTTGAGCTTATACATGAATGGAAGGGAATGTCTAGAAACCAAACTTGAGAGCCACGAGCAGTATATCGACACAATAGACAGTCCATAGAGATAGTTCTAATGATCAATTATGTTTGAATTCTGTAAATCTTGTGTAGTTAGAGATCTAAATAGTTAGAATTGATGTATGTTTAAACATATTTGAATTTTAATAGTTATGATACTGTATTTTCCAATCAAAAATATTTTATCTTTTATCATAATATATTATATGTTTTATAATTCAATTGGAGAACTATCTCACTTATAGTAGATATTAGACTTATTCTACATATCGACAATCAATAACTCAAAAAGCAACAATTGATATTGTATGTATTCATCAGACATCTAACAATTTACCAATAGATATTTGATAGAAATCCTATAGACATCCAATATTATTCCAATAAACAACTGATGAAACATCCGGATTAATAACAAAATACTATAGACAACCAATGTATATCACTTATTCCAACGAAAAAAGAAACAGTAACTAAAAAGATCAATATTGAATACACAAAATATCAGATAACAATCTATTAGAAATCTATTGAAACGCCAATTAAAAACACATGTCAATTGCATATACTTATACAAATATCAAATATCAACTTAAAAATAAGTGACAATTGAAATTTAAAATATACTTGTACATATGACTGATATCAATTTCAAAATAAATTTTCTAATAGAATTATAGTAGATGTCCAATATATGTCTGTTAGATGTCCAATAGATGTCCGGTAGATACTCCAAAATTTTATTTTGAGCTAACTTAATGCTGCTAACCACTGCTTGAAAAGCCCATCTTAGAACACCAATAACTGATGCTGCTGCTAGTGACACAAATATCACTGCAAATAAAATTGAACCAAACCATATATTAGCAACAATGAATTACATATCACGTTGTTGGTTTCTAAGATTCAAGTCTAATTGAAAAAGTAGTAACCAATGCACTATTGAAATAAACACTAAAACTGATACCCAATCTTTACAATCAGTCACACTATTTGTGATCTAATTGAATGTCATATCATATCTGCTAAGACTCAAATAGAATTATACTGTTCATCCATTTAAGTCAAAAGCATACTAATAACAAGCACTGATTAAGGGATTCTTCGCTTAAAACCAAATTTAGACTAAAGTTCAACAATATAAAAAAAACATGACATTCAATAGCCATCTCACATATTAATCCATGACCTGTAAACCACTGTTATAAGGCAAAAAAATGAAGAAGTGATTATTAAGATCCACTAGATATCCAATAGACAACTAAAAGAAACATGATAGATAACTTGTATACGTCTAATGGACAAATGCTAGCAACTGCAAAGAAAACCAACAATAGCAGATATATAGTAAACAATTGACATATATCTGATAGAAATCTAATAGGAATATCACATAAAAATCAATGAACTTAAAACACTGAAAAAAAGCAAAAACAAAGTATGAAAATTGATTAACTTCAACATCACCAGAAACAAAAGAGTGTTGTCACACACAAAGGATACTCAATTATGAGCATATTTCGAGCAAGAAATAGAACAAAATCTCACACCTGAAAACCAAAGCAGCAACCAATCAAAGAAACAACAATACAAACTAACATAAACATTCCATAAAAAAATTTGTCAAAACTAAGATATATCAGATATCTATTGAATATCTATCAGATGCCTATTGGATATCCATCAGATGTCTAACAGATACAAAAACCAACGTGATTATAATTTAGGTCACTAACCAACAACGATCTCAACCCTAATTTAGAATACAAACACACTTTTCAACACCAAAATTGCTTGCTCAGTAGGCTAATTAAATTGGTCATTAATAACAAAATAACTACATTGGCATTTTATCATACACATAGTGTGCACTTCAATTTTAACAAATAGAATGTTAAACAAAATATAGAATGAACTACAAATAATTCATTAGAGACAACAGAATGATCTACAAAATGATGAACAAGAAACGAAATCAAAAGAATGACAAGACAGAAAAATCTTCCATTAGAGACAACAGAATGAACTACAAATCTCAAAATCATAAATAAAAAAATCACGAAATAGCTTCAATATAGGATTCGAAAAACAAAAACAAAAACGAGCTGCAAATAGCCAAATAATAACGAACAACAATTGAAGAAATAAAAAAGAAGAAGAAATAGATGATAATCGCAGTCAAAGACAAATCGATAGAAGAAGAAGTTCAGATTGCAAATCCAGTAAAGAGAATGCTGAAACGAGAAGGAGAGAAAACTGTTTATGCCAAAATAGAGCTTTATATATATCCAATTCATATAAAATAAATTATAAAAATTCTCTTTTTAAAGAGTATTTACCTTTCATATCAAATAATTTAAATAATTTAAAAAACAACCCCAACTATGATAAATTCCCTTTTTTTTTTATTTAACCCAAAAGGGATGCAATGCATACCAATGTGGGATATTCGGGTTATTGCAAAAGCCAATGAACTTGACTTATCTTATATATTTTCTCATATTTATTGTTTTGAATTTTCATTTTGTTTTTATAATCTCAACTTACACTATCAACGAGTCTCAGATATTATCTTAATGATTGAATCTTAAAGTTATGATCTTAGAGATCAGGTACAATTCCACGTACGGATGAGATGAGATGAGAGTTTTTTATTATCATTGTGAGTCCAATAAGATAATTTAAAAAAAATACCTACACTACCAACGATATATATTTTCATTATTCATGATTTATTGAACTTTATATTTTCTCCTATAGATGTAGCTAGTTGAAACCAGACTTGATTTTATTTTCGACAGACTCAACCTACATGTCAAATGTAACACAAGATTTATGGCATATTTAACTCAGAGTTGGATAAAGCAAATAAACTATAAAAATTACTATCCAAAAAGCGTACATATAGCTTGGTTTATATATACACATTTCAACATGCAATAATGGAAATAAAATTTAGATTTAAGTCAAAATAAGGAAAGAGTAGTGAATGTTTTACCCTAATAGTTAAGATTGAACTTATAACTTCTAGATGTCCCAGGTTTGAAAAAAAATAATCATGTTTAACAAAGCATAAGTTGTCACTAGTCAAGAAAATCCTACATAATAAGATAAAGCCATAACAAAAGCTCTTTTAATTCTTAACAAAGCTGATTATGTACTTCATCACTACTTAAATTTAACCCTGCTCGTTGAACAAAGCAGCAACCATGTCTCTCCCATTTATTATCTACTAAAGGAAAGCATTGCCAGAACCACAAAATACAATCCCTGAATTGCAAATCGATTAGCCTGAAGCTTATTTGAGAAAAGTGAGGAGTTATTAACTTTGCAACTTCGAGAAACCTGACATGGTCCCGTTATCGAATATTTTTTTCAGATTCTTGTCACAAATTATGACCTTATTGTTGTTAGGATCCCAAAATGCATTAAGAAAAGCACAATGTTTGTTTCGTGTAAGTATAAAATCGCTAGATACTAAGATTGAATAAAAAGTATAGCAAAAAAAAACTCAATAATGTAGTGCAAAATCTCCAAGACTCCGAATATTGTTCAAAACTATAACCTCTATAATTACGAATTCGGTATCAACTGCTATGCTAAGACATTTAGCACAACATCTCATGAATAATAATTCAGCCCATATTTATAATGTTAATACATGAATAAAATATATTATATATCCACAATTATAAAAGAAATTTAAACAATCGCTGTGAATTGTACATAATTGATTTTATAAAACATATCCACAGACCGAGATTTAATGTTGGATCTAATTTCTTGATCCGAATAAAGAAATATAAGTGATGGTTAATTTAGTGAGAGCTGACCAATTAGATTTATTTGGGTCTGGACGGGAAAAGGTTCACTTACCGTTTCTTTCTCACTGTGGTGAAATCAAACACTAAATTTGGTTAGAACATTTTCTTTCTCAGTGTGTTGAAATCAGGCATTGAATGTTTAGCAATGCTAAACGGGCTTTTACCACCAATAATTTAATTGACCTTCCTTAATTAGCCAACACTTCCTCAGCTTATGGGGGGGAGCCAAAGCCCATCACTTGAATGCCCCAACTTGGTTTACAGACCTCCGTTACTAGACCCGGCAATTCTTGTATATTGAATTTCCTGTATGTGAATACCAAAAGCGCTGAAACTCTTACCAATGTGGGATTGGGAACTTTCATTGTATATTTTCGTATAGTTACCGTTTCAATTTTTTTTATTTTGTTTTTATAATTTCAACTTAGACTATCAAAGTCAAATATTTTCATTATGAACTTTATATTTTCTTTCTATAGAATGTAGCTAGTTGAAACTAAACTTGATTTTGTTTCCGACAAACTTTGCCTACATTATCAAATGGAACACAAGATCTATGTCGTCTCTAGCTCAGAGTTAAATAAAGCAAATAAATTATAAAATTACAATTGAAGAGAGATTACATATCCCTTCATCTATATGCATTTCACCGAATGTCTTAGCCTAGTGGTTAAGACTGAACTTATAGCCTGTAGAAGTCCCATATCGAATCGCATCTGAAATGGTTGAGAATTTTTTTTTGTTTAATATTAACACGTATTTTTTTTATAAAAAAAGTCTAAATACTACACGAGTTATATCGATATTATTGTCATTCTTGTACATAGTCTTCTAGTATTTATTATTTGGCATTGCTATTTCACAAATTAGAGTTTTTTTAGTTAAATTTTCCATATCAAATTCATTCCCTCATGTGTCATAAACTCAAGTAACAAGAACTAAATTCTATTTGAGGAAGATCGGTTAGTGAATCCTCCACATAGACATTATATAGGGTACGTAATAACACACTATTGAAAAAGTTTATGTACCGAATTGTGAAAACCGGAGTCAACAAACAAATATATCACTTAGTCAAATTTCAAATTTTCTAATTCATTATTCAAACCATAAGTTACCCCTAATCAGGAAAATCCTACATAATAGGATAAAGTCATAACAAAAGCTCTTTTAAGTCTTAACAAAGCTGACTATGTACTTCAGCACTACTAAAACTTAACCCTACTCGTTGAACAAAGCAGCAATAATCGTCTTTCTCCCCTTTCTTGTCTACTAAATAGGCACCACTACAACGACAAAATTCAATCCCTAAATTGCAAATCGATTAGATTGAAGTTTATTTTAGGAAGTGAGGACTGATCAACTTTGCAACTTCGAGAAACCCGGCTCGGTCCCTGTTATCGATTTGAATAAGTAGGGAATATTAACTCTTCCAGAGTATAAGGAAAAAAGCCAAGGTGTTTCCATGACTTTGTGCCCAGAATATGTATTTCAGCCACCACATTATCACACTCGCCATCTTCAGACCAATGCGCAAACATTCTTATCACCTTATATTGGTTAGTTACGAGACTGAAACCAAAACCACAAGCAACATCAAGTATGCAAGAATCTTTGACCGTACACTCCTCTGGAAGATTAATAAATTCACCGGTAACTGGATTGCAAACTATAAAATGTTCATTATCAGTTGGATTAAACAAGCAATGCAATAAGCCATTGCACGAATTAACAATATCATGCTTTTGATCTTTCATATTCAGCTTCAAACCATTGTTCCTCCTTGAATCGTCATCATTTTTATCATTAACTATCTTTTCGAGTGTGCACAATGGAAGTATGAATTTGGTATCTAGTTTAACCTTAACATTACAGACACATCCAAGCTTACATTGTGGTGAAGAATGATGGCGGTCAAGCTTGAGCACGAAATCATCTTGCTCGGGATGCACAAGAAAAAGCAATCTTGATAGGATTGTAAATCTCGAGGTTCGAATCCCAGGATAAACTTGAGCTTGATCGAAATGGAGATTTGCAAATTCAGGATTTGAAATTAGATCATACCAAGTTTTGCACAAGCATTTGCATACAAATATCCTCTTTATATATGGACAACCTAAGTTAGATGTTTTCAAGAATATAAACGGATAAATCTGAATATGAAGGACCTAAATATTTGACCAGTATATGGCTAGCTTCCGCTCTTTTGTTTCTGCCTTTCTCTGCATTAGAAGACGTACAAGGTTGATCCATAATTATCCCTGAGACAACACGAATAACATTGTCGAAACACTTTATTTAATGGAAGACAACATTTTTGGTCTCTATCAAACTTAAAATCTCATCTATCCTTTAAGGAGGACGACTGGACAAGGTAGAAGCGAGACATTACAACTAGGTTAATCTAGTTCAATATATCATAGAACAAAACCTAATTTATCAAATTTTTTACTTGAAAGCCCCAAACAGAATTTTCTATTGTAGTTCTGATTCAGGTAGCAACCATGATCATAACAAACGGGTAAAATAAAGAACAAATATTATATCAAAATCGAAGTAGAGAAGGAGAGAAAGAAATACCTGCACCGAAACAAATGATTAACGGAATGGAATGCTTATTTTTTTCCTTTATTCTTGAATGAAAGAAACATATTTCAGATAAACTCTCAAAATCCGTTTGATCCACAAAAAAATTTGGATAGTATCGGCTAAACAAATTTATTTACTTTTTTTTTATAATTTGTATATTTTTAGTATTGATCAAATTAATAAGGTAATTTGTGTATACAACTTTACGGGAAAAATAAAACACATATTCAAGAAAATAGTTTTTGTTATGGAAAGAAATCAAAACAATTATTTAATAATTTGGATTATAAATTTATTTCTTTTGAGGATTATAAACTAATAAGGATTCTGCTGGGCTACAAAACACCAAATTGGTGTATAGGCAAACTAACTTATTTTTCGATTTCAAGGTGTGAACTTGGATATATTCGTGTTATTTATGAGGTGGTTGCATCCATCCATTTTCATTTATACTTGCTCAATTGTATTTTTAAAATAATTATTCAAACACATTATTGCCACGCTGACTCAGTCAAAATTCTAAGTATATAGGGAAATTATATATGTTATAGGATATATCCTTTTTAATTTAATGATTGAGTATTTATGAGAATGTATTTATATATTATTTTCATCGTAATTAAATGATTTCTCGTAAATACTCAATCGTTAAATTGGAGAAGGGTATTAATACCCGATACCATATATAAAAACCCCTAATTAACTGTCCACACAATACTAATCCATAAACATCATTGCTTTCATTAATTCTTTGTAAGAAAGCTTAATAGTTTCAAAAATGGCAGTGGTTGATGCTCTAGTTTCCAAAAGTAGTGGATGTGCTGAATTCTACCATTAGTAAGGAGATTGAGCAAGAAACCAGACTTCTTTTTGGTGTTGAGAAACAAGTACAAAAGCTCACTTCCCATATCCAATCCATCCAAGTTGTGCTTATCCATGCAGAGCGAAGGCAACATAAGGAGGCATCTGTTCGACTTTGGCTTCACAGGCTAAAAGACATCACCTATGATATTGATGATGTTTTGGATGAGTGGATTTATGAAATTCTCAAGTCACAATTTGTCACAAGGAAGGTATGGTCCTTTAATCTCCTATGTTCTAGCTTTTGCTTTCCTTTGGTTTCTATATACCATCCTGTCGCTATGAAAATCCACCATCTCAATCTGAGATTAGAAGTTATTGACACCGAGAAAGACAAGTATGGATTCTTGTCGTTGAGAGGAAATAATGAACAAGTTGAAAGGCTTATAACTACCTCTTTTATCGATATATCAGAGGTGAAAGGCAGAGAGGTCGAGAAATCACGACTTGTGAACTTGTTGTTGGCAGAGAGTTGTGAACTGCCAAAGTTCCATCCCATCTCTATTGTAGGAATGGAAGGGATTGGAAAAACGACACTCGCCAAACTAGTCCATAATGATCAAACAGTGGAAACCTGTTTTGATAAAAGAATATGGGTTTGTGTATCTGAGCCATTCGATAAGCTTAGGATTGCTAAAGAGATTCTTAGATCCCTCGGGGGTCATACTACTTTGAATCTAGTTGAATCGCAAAGTATAGCAGTGAAAATTCAACAGTCCATCAGGGGAAAAAAGTTCTTACTTGTTTTAGATGATGTGTGGAATGAAGATCCAGAAGAGTGGAAGGAGTTGGAAGATTGTTTTGTAGGTAGTGATTCCAGAAGCAAAATTTTGGTGACCACATGTAAGGAATATGTGGCGAAACTGATTGGCTGCAAACACATAGACATATTCCGAGTTGGATTGTTATCTGAGGAGGAATGTTGGTCAATGTTCTGTGAGGTTGCATTCTCTAGCTGGTCTAACGAAGAGAGGCAAAATCTAGAAACAATTGGACTAAAAATTGCAGAAAGATGCAAGGGTTTGCCACTAGCCGCAAAAACAATAGCGGGTTTCTTGAGTTTTCAAAGATCAAGGCTGGAATGGGAAAATGTCTTGGACAGTGAATTGTGGAAATTGGATGTGGTTAAAAGAGAAATTTTTGGCCCGATATGGTTAAGTTATTATGACTTACCTTCCTCTTTGGAACAATGTTTTTTATACTGTGCTATCTTTCCAAAGGGTTATAAGATGAGTAAAGACAACTGATAAGCTTATGGATGGCTCACGGTTTTCTTAAACCAACAGAAGATAAAGATATGGAAATGATTGGGCATGACTACTTCCATAATTTAGGCATGAGACATCTTTTTCAAGATTTTGAAATAGAAGAAAAATTCAACATTTTAGATAAGACTTATTGTAAAATGCATGATATAACACACGATTTTGCCAAATTTGTGCTGGATAAAGAATGTCTTTACGTAGATGTGAAAAGTACTGAAGAGGTTGCAAGTAGTGTCCATGCTGAATATGGTGATGATTTATATTATTTACATGTAGAACTTGGAGAAAAAGTCGAGTTTCCCGATTCATTTTACAACCTACGAAAGTTACGTAGTCTTGTTGTTTCGCCACCGAATAATGATTCATTGATTGGAGCAGCCTTACCTAAAATATTCAACAGGTTGTCTTGTCTGAGATCACTAAGCTTGAGTCGATGTCGCCTTGAGAATATTCCATCCAATATAAATAAATTGATTCACTTGAGGTGGCTTAAGTTGTCGAAGAATTATGGTTTGAAAGAGTTGCCCAAAACAATATGTGAATTGTATAATTTGCAGACTCTAAATGTAAATTGGTGTGATCGCCTGATACATTTTCCAGAAGGAGTAGAAAAATTAATCAATTTGAGGCATCTAAAGAATGATTACACATATTTCTTGCTACCAAAAGGGATTGGAAAATTAAGTGGTCTACGGAAGTTGTTAAGGATCACGATCGATGCAAAATTCAAAGGCGCATGATCTCTTCGAGATCTCAAGAACCTTAATAACATTAGTGGGTCGTTGACAATATTTTTTATGGAAAGAGAACGTGATACACTTTTGGAGGATGCTAAGCAAGCACAGTTGGAAGAAAAGAAACACGTTACTGCATTGAGTTTGAATTTTCCTGAAAGGGCCACAGAAGAGTGGATACAACAACAAGATGAAGAATTGGTCAAAGCTTTAAAGCCGCCTCCAAGTTTGGAATTGTTAAGAATAATGTGCTATATGGGCGCCCAGTGTCCGAGTTGGATCAACACACTAACTTCTCTGAAAATACTCAAGTTATGTTACTGGAAAAACTGTGAGCATTTACCCGCCTTAGCAATGTTGCCTTGCCTTGAGTATGTTGAATTCAATAATTTTGAAAGAGTTAAGAAAGTGACTGCTGCGTTTTATCCGATGGATGGGGTCATGGAAGCATCATTGTCAACTGCTCTATTGTTTCCTAAACTGACAAATTTACAGTTCATGAGTATGAATGAATGGGAAGAGTGGAATGATTATGATGGAGATGAAGAAGTAATGCCTTGCCTGAGTTATTTGAGCATTGAGAATTGTCCGAAGCTTAAAGCATTGCCAAATTTCATTCGCAAAAAGGCGACTTTGCATAAGCAAATTTCTTAGATGATTCATATCACCAATGGGTCTGCACTAATGGTAGTTGTCCTCACTTTGGATCTTAATATTCTAATTTTCCTTTGGATTCTAATGTTGCTTTCTGATTAATGCAGCATCTTTACGAATATCATGGCTTTGGATTGGTGAATCAGAAATGGTATTGAAAAGAAACTATTCCTTTAAAATCTTGCAGAAAGGTTTGTCAAGTGCCTAAGCTAACAATGTTTGTGTTCCCCATTTCTTCTCTCTTTTTTGAGCATAAGAGCGTGCCTTTATGGCAAAACGAATCAATCTTGTAACGATTCTAAAGAAAGGTGAAATCAAAGCTGAAAGTTGTTGCTAATCAGATGCATGACGGTACTTATCATTGATCACTTTGGTTATATATTGCTTCCATTGAATCCATTTTCAAATATGTTCAAAATTCTTTTTTTATTTCAATTATCGGAATTAGTGTTCTTTTTGCTCACCTGTTGTCAATTGGGATCATTTCGCTCTGTGATAATGTTTGACGAATCTTTCAATAGAAAATTGTCTTCAATTCTGTCTTGTGACTTATGTTTAGGGCCGGGTGTCCAAAATCCTACCGTAATCGAAACATAAATCAAAACCGAACAAAAAAAATTAAACTGAACTGAACCGAATTTATTTTGGTTCGGTTACGGTTTTTAATATTCTTAGAAAATCTGGTTTTAGTTCGGTATCTGTTTTATGACAAAAATCGAAATTAAACCGAACCAGATAAATTAATAAATATTATATTTATATTAATATTTATATTATATCTAAAATTCTAATTATATTTACGGGATGTGGCATACTGATTAGTAATCCCTAATAACAAATTGGGGATTTTAATCGAATTAAGAAAGAATTGTTTTATTTACGAATCGAGAATTTTAAATCTATTAAGAATATAATTCATTGAGTAATTCATTATATACGCATGTTATACTACTTGTATAAATATTTTTTTTAGTGAATATAAATTCCAAAATCTATTTACAATCAAATTTAACACATAACGAAAAAAATTATTTTAAATCTCTCTCGTATAACCTAAAACGAAAAAATAAATTATAAATTTTGTAGATTATAGAGTTTGGGAATTCGGTTATAACCGAACCGAATCTGAACCAAATTATATTCGGTTCGGTGTAGACCGAACCGAAACTACACCGAACCGAAACGAATCTGAACCGAACTATATTCGATTCGATTTTAATTTTTATATTTAACTAATTCGAGTTTTGGTTCAGGTCGATCCGATTTTTGAATCGAACATATATTTGCTTACCCCTACTTCTGTTCATGACATTACGAAAAAGTGAGAAATAAAAAAATGATAAAATGATTATAAAAAATAAAAAAGGTTATTTTGTTGGTATATGTATGTAGTAATGTTCCATTACTCTTACGGGCGGCAATAATTAAAGTACGTTTGTTGATAATTTATTAGTCATTTTTTAAGCTTTTAAAGTATAGTTGCAGACATATATTATGCGAAGAATTTTAGTACAAAAGGAATAATAAAAATGTTAAATTTTAAAAAAGTATCCAGATCTAAAATTTGAGCTAAATTTTGAATAAAGAAAGCATATATATCAAAACTGTAGTAATTCAATAGCAACATTGTGTCCAACAGAGACTACCCACTTACCGTGGAAATTGTGTTTTCTAATTCAATATTAGGATATCGAATCCTGTCATATGATATATTGAAAAGCAACTGACACCGTAATTCCAAAAATAGAGAAAGAAATAAGAATAATAAATAAATGGATTGTTAGGTACTCAGAGTCATTTTGAACATGTATAATAGGCATATTGAAAATTAAAAATTTTGTCTCGTCCCTAAGAACTCCTATTAGATACATATAAATTAAATGAAACCTTAACTAAATAAATTCTCTACCTAGGTTGGCATGCATAGGCTAGGCGTACTATAATTCTAAATTATATCCTACCATAAATATTTTATACTAAGCATGTTATAACTCTAAGCTATAAATAAACTAAGCTTGCAAAACAACTTAAGCATAATTATTAAGTCTAAAAACACTTAAAAAAAAGACCTAATAATTAAAAGAGAAAGAAAAGAAACTTACCAGTTGAACCTCCGTGCACAAGCCTCAAAGCCTAGAATAGCCTCTATGAGTATCCATACGAACCCCACCAATCGAAACCTCCCAATGAGGAAGAACTAAAGAGCTTTGATAGTTGTTAGACCACTCCAAAAGCCCACCCGAAAATATTAACTAGAGTTGCCTCAAAATATTCGAGGCTCCTCAAAAGAACTTGCTCAAGTCGACCGGGAGATTTACTTTAGAAATCTCAACTTAGAATTTAAGCCTTGAGCTTGATGCGATTTTATAGGCTTGAGGAGCAAAAATGCTCCTCTTTTTTTCAATGTGGGATGGGAAAAACTCATCCCACAAGCGGGTTTGACCCGCGGATTCAATTGGATCCGCAGGCACGATGTGTGCCACTGCAAGCTTGGGCTTGCGGTGGAGTTCACGCTGGGCTCTCCACCGCGAGCTCTTCTGAGCCCGCACTGCAAACTCTTGCTCACGCTGTCCAACAGCGTGTTGTGAGCCCGCAGTCCCCTTTTGCGATTTGGTCCTTGGAAAAATCCTCGAGTGATTTTTAACTAGGTCCAACCTATTTGGAAAAATTTCTTTTCAATCCCTTTCAAACAAATATTTATTTTATGACACTAATAAATTAGTTACCGATCAAAATAAATATTTAGTTTAACCAGAAAATGATCTAATTATTTTAACCAATACTTTAATTTATTTATGACCCTAATAAAATTAGTTATTGGTCAAAATAAATTCTTGGCTTATCCAAATAATAATCCAATTATTATTATGTTATATTTTCGTAATAGAATAAATCTATTAATTCTTTACTTAGTCCGATGAAAGTCCAATGTGTGTTACCATATAGGATCCCGAAATACTAAGTTGTTAAGGCTTAACCAATCTTTGTTCTATATGAACTATTAGCTTGAGGTTCTAGACTGTGAATAGAACTCGATTACCTTAAACGACTGTAGTATGCCTCTAGCAAGGGTCTACCATCCCCCATTACTCGGAACGTCATTTGTGCCTATGACTTAACCCTATTTAATGCAATAGTTGCCCAATGCAATGAACTCCTTCCATTCTTTAATATTAGTACCATCTGGTTTATTGAGTTCAGTTAAAGTGTTAACCCACTAATAGGGAGGTTGCTCCAAGCTATCCCAGTTATTTACTTGTTACCGAAGTATATTGCTTTTTACCATTATGTGTTTGACTAGAAACTATTTCTATCAAACACATACTCTGATCAGAGGTTTGTAGCAATCATCACTTCAACAAGTGGCCAGGTACAACTCCTTAATATATCCGGAGCAATGGATTCTTTCTAACTACATAGCTTACCAACGTGCTGCCATCAGTATACCCGTAATCACCCGTAGCACCCTTAACTAATGAGTGTATAGTACTGGCCCAAAGTATAGTGATAGTACCACATAAGGCAACTAGTATCTCAAGTATGAGGATATTCACAAAGCTACTACATAAAGATAAACACTAACACTATGATATATTTACCAAGTGTTTATCTTATTGCGGTCTCCAATATATCTTCCAGATATATCCATGTGTCAATCTTAAGGCACCACCTTCAGTTATAGAAGAGTAACTGCTTGGACTCATTCCAAGAAAGTTAACCACATGCTAGTTTTACTGCCTCATCAATATCCTTTTTTGATGAAACTATGACTAGGGATAGTTTATACATAATCATGATTGCACATGAAGTAGATCTCTCTAAGCATAGTCCAACTATAATGTTGGTCCCTATGCATACACTCAATGAGTCAAGGAAGGGGGGTGAATGACTCACTCAAAAACTTGTAAAACTTTTTCGCGATAATTATGGCTCCACTGAGTGAGATTAGCTTGCTGAGTGAAAAGACTAAAAAATGCGATTAAGTAAAGGACATAGAGATTTTTATACTGGTTCGGCAACTTGTGCTTACATCCAGTCCCGAGAGAGTGTCTCGGCTTTAATTCACTAATCTCAACTGCTTTACCCTATGCGGAGAAGCCTTTCACAAATTCCCCAATTACAGTAAGTACCCTCCAAACTGCAATTACTCACCCGCTGACTAGAATACCCTCTTCTATCAGCAACTCAATAAGAGTTTAAACAAGAGCAGCTTTGCATTGGAAGACTTTGTCATTTTCTTCACAATTATGTGTCTTGTCAAGGCATTAATTCTTTTTGTCTTTGTCTTATTAATGTTCCAGCAAAAAGCAACACTAAAAGGAAAGATTCCTTTTTTACCTTAAAAGGTAAGGTCAGCAGCGTTGACAGACTTAAAGTAACTCAGCGAAATATATCATCGTAAATCACATAGCTGAAACAAAATATAAATATCAAGTGCTGAGTGAGTATTACTAAGTCCGTGACCAAGTAAGTATTCTGCCCAGAAACCACTCAGAGTTAAACTAAATAGCTTGGTTAGCGGAGACTCGAAATTCTACCCTTGAGTTTTACTAACTCCCTTAAAACCATAGACTATTTATTTTAACATCATTATTGATTTAATTATCCCATTCTTAACCTAATTGTTACGATCAAAACTTAAGCACAACTGAGTCATCCGCTGAGTCAGTCTAAACTCGTGCTTGGTTCAACAATCTCCCCCATTTTGATCAATGGCAATTAACTTGAGCTAGAATTAAATCAATAAGATATCTAGATCAGAGTTACCTTATACTCATGCTTGATATGTCTTTTGTTCAGCATCTTCAATCTGCTCAGAGTGAATGCGAACTCCCCCATAATTCTTGAATCTTCTGAGTTCAGCATCCCATAATACTTCTCATATATTTCTGCAAAAGATCAGAGCATATATATATATATATAGCAAAAGAATGTATGAAGTTAAGAAGATCTTAACTTAGAATAGAAAAAGTAATCTTTCATTAATCAGTAACTTAAGTACAAATAACAAAGAGTTGATCTATACTAAGTTTTACAATAAGCACTATCGATTACATAAATTCTATTCTAATCTTTTGGTGTAGGTGGGGCTTCCAAGTTTGCTCTTCTTTCCTCATAAACTTGATGATCCCATATGGTCTTCTTTTCCTTTGGCAAAGCAATCTCCTTGCCTTTCCTCTTTCTGGTCTCAATATATTCTCTCTGAATGAGCTCCAGATTCTTAGATAGGTTATAAGAAAATTTAGCAATCCTCTATTCTCTCTCCTTTTCCTCCTTTTCACGCTTCTCATGATCCTTCTCCCCCATTGCCATTGCATCCAAAATGGCTTAAGTTTGATGATCAAATGATCTCAGAGACTCTTCAAAGGATTCTAGCTTACCATAGACATTTAATGAAAAATTCTGCACAAGTAGCTCATAGATTTCCTACGATATTGCTTCTTGTCCTTTGAGAAAAGTGAATAATCCTACCAAAGTATGGGATTGAGATAGATTGACCTGATATTGAGAATTTAAGCCTTCTTTGGAGATCTAGGTAAGACATGCTATTGCTTTAGCTTGATTGTTCTCTCTGAGTATTCGCTCTAGCATTGGAGTGCTCCTGATGTGTGTAGAAACTTCATTGTGAATCTTATCCAGGGCTTCTCCATCATTGATGATATAAGCTTGAACTTGGTTGATTTGGTCTCTAATATGACCAAGTTTCTGATGAAGATTAGGCTCCATTTAAGCATCTGTCATAACAATATCACTACTCAGAGTATCTGAAATATTAAGCCTCTTTAAGGCATTTAGCACAACTCCCTCTGAGTCCTTAACTCCTTTTAGCATCTCCTCCTTCACTTTCCTTAACTCAGTGTGTAACCCATGATGCTTGGTTACAACTACATTTAAGCGAGTTGTGTTCTCATCATTCTCCTTGCTCAATATACTGTACCCATCAAGCACCTTTAGCATAGCCTTAAGTAAGGGATTGAACTTATCTATGATTGAGTTGCGAAAATCCTTCTCATCATTAAATACTTTACAGTTACTCTCATAAATCTTAGCTATCTGCTTCTTGAGTTCTATAACTTCCATCTTCAAACCAGCTGCCTGCCTACCTACAATAGATAACAAAGGCAAAGTATGGGATACTATTGTCTTTACCAAGGAAAATTGGGTAAGAATAGATTTGACATGGGCTTTCATCTCCTTAATAGCCTTCATAAAACCTGGCACTGGCTCAACAGCCTTGGCGATCCTCCTCAGGACATCCTCAGACAACATAGATTTTGCTATTTCAGCATCTATTTCAGCATCTATCCCTAGTCCTGGAAGTCTTTCTCTTCTCATTCTCCTTATGTCTCCCAATAATTTAGCATTTGGATTGAATTAGGGTTGCAGTTGAGGTTGTTGGGGTGGTTGTTAATGTTGTGCTTGTTCAGGAATCTCCCCAAGGATTGGAGGTCCTCTGACTGGTGGAGGTCCTTCCAAATATAACTATTCATGCACAGGAGATCCTATAGGGGAAAGGTATGGGATGATGGTTGTTTGGTCAGAGGTTTGGTCATTTGGGCCTGAGGCTTGGTTTGAATTTGATGTGGATGGTGTTTGGCTTTCTAGTAGAGGTAAGGCAGAGATTGGTGTTTGGGTGAATGTGTTTGGGAAGGTAAAGAATTCTTCAAGTTCCTTCTCCTCCTCCTCTTCCACAACACCTTCAACAACAGACTCACTGACCTGAGTTAGAGAATTCTCAGTCTGCTGAGCTCCATGCTCAATTATCACTTCCTCTTCCTCCTTGTCCTCCAAATCTCCTTCATCCTCATCTATCATAATCTTCATTCATTTTAACAAACCTTTCTTTCTCTCCTTCCTAGCCTCCTTAACTTCCTCAGCAGTTAGAGTGACATGCTGGTTAGAGTTTAGTACATCAAATTCTATAGCTTCTACTTCTACCACATCATCTTCCTCCTTCTGCTCTTCTTGATTATCTATTCCATCCAGAGCTCCTTTAATCTCATCAACAACTTCTGGCACTTCTCTCTCAGCCAAGTTAGTTATGGATTTTTGCAAGATTTACTAAATGCTAGTCTTAGCCTTAGCTGCTGCTGCTGCTGCTTCCTCAGCCTTTCTCCTAATAGTGGCTTCAACCTCCTCATGTTTCTTCTTAATTCTCTCTTCCTCAGTAGCCCTTACTCTCTCAGCTTCTTCCACATCTTGGACAACTATTATCCCTCTCTTTGCCATCAACTTCTTCTTGGGCTGACCTACTTGGGGAACATGAACTAATGTAGCTTTCATTCCCTTTGCAATCACCTCATCTAACTGAGAAGCATCTACTTTCCTCTTCTTCTCCCTCTTTAGAGGCATCTCCTCTCTTAATTCTTCTTCAGCTCTTTTCTCTTCCTCAATCTCCTTAAGAGTCAGATCTCTTCTTTTATCTTCTTTAACTTCATTAGAGGATCTTGTCTTCTTTAGGAGAGCAACTGGAACTGAGCTCGCTGAGCTCACTTTCCTTTCTTATTTGGAGTCCTTCCTAACCTCTTTCTTTACTACTTGCTTCTCTGACATGTCTTCTTCTCTCTTAGCTCTGAGCTTGGTAACCCTCTCAAGCACTTTCTCTATGAAGGCATCTAGGGTCAGGTCCTCCTCATGAAGCTGAATAGGCTTTATTTCCACGATAGCCTTAGGGTCCTTTACTCTGACTTCCCTGCTTTTTAGCTTTATGTACTTTGTGTTTGCAGGCCTCCCATTAGCTTTGAGTCCATAAAAGTGAGCATTGCTCAGGATTTTAGACTCAATCACCTTCATCTGAATGTTTCTCTTGATAGTCCATCCTTCCATATCAATCTCGTATGCCCTGCATATCTCCATAACCAGCTGTCTATACACCTTATGCTTACTGACCTTCAAGAATCTGTGAAGTATGGCCATGGGCTAGTTAATGCTCATGCCATGGGTCAATGCATAAATAAACACTCGCTCAAACTTGGAATAGCTCCCTGTAGAGCCAGTCTTGGATGACAGCACCTTGGTCACTAACTCATATTCTTGTTTCCCTTCTTTTGTGAACATGGCAGCTATAAGTTCTCCTGCCTTGTAACTTGCTCGAGCTTCATAGTCTATGGGAATATCAATATGATCTTCATCATTAACAACTTGCTGCTTCAGTCCTCTTTCCTTCATTCCCAGTAGACCTGCAATGAGCTTAGGGGTCACACACACTTTCCTCCCCATCATGGTGGTTATGAACAGTTCCTTCTCACCTTCCGCCAAATGGATTCCATTATAGAATCTATCCACTATCTCCTCATAACATCCATTTGGGAGTTCAAAAAAATCCTCTCAAGTGGTGCTGACGTGCCCACTTCCCAAATCTCTCATCGCCACAGAAACTCAGCATGTCTACTGTAGTTGGTCTATCTACCTCCGTTTTCTCCATGAAACACCAAGGTGTGGGATATACTTTATTCCGGCGAGAATTCTTAGTTCTTCAATCTTTTCCATACTGATTGTTAACTGAGCCATATGATCTCTGGTAGTAACCCAGTGAGTATCCTTCTTATTTCTGACAAAAAGATCAGAATTTTTCTCTGATGTGCTCGCTATAGTGACTTTGCTTTGAGAAAAATAGAGATTTTAGTGATTTAGGAAGGAAATTGCAGAGGAATAAATTTTGGTAAAGTAACCTTTCCTCTTTCTGTATTTCTCCTTAAATATCCAAAAACTCTTCGTATAAACCTGCAAAGGTACGTGTAGGACTCATAATCCATGGTCTTAAGATTCATCAGTTAGATCTTATAACGTATATCGTAGGATTAATGAACGCGAGAAATACAGGATAACTACTACTGAATGTGGATCATTTCATAACTTGCTACCATTTCTATTAAGTTTAAATTTGAAAGATAACCGGTGTCAATTAATGATGTGTCAAAATTCAAGCGGCAAAAGAGATACTTAACCTAATTCGCAAAAGCTCAGAGTGTGCCCTAGTTTGGTCATCTCCAGAATAGGTCAGAGTGAGATGTATTTCTTCAAATTAGTTTGGACATTCCGATCAGCTATCTTAGCATGTTGAATTGATTCTTTCTAATAGGCTTTGTGAATATGTTAGCTCGCTATTCTTCAGTAGGAATGTATGTGAGCTTGACTTCTCCTTTTGGCACATGATCCTTTATGAAGTGATGTCTTATATTGACATGTTTCGTCCTGCCATGTTGAACTGAATTCTTGGATAGGTTAACTGCACTCTTGTTGTCATACATGACATCAAGAGAATTTGACTTTATACCATAATCCTCCAATTGCTGCTTGATCCATAGCAGTTATGCTACATAACTTCCTACATCCACATACTCAGCCTCAGCTGTACTTAGAGCCACAGAAGTCTGTTTCTTGCTGTACCATATAACTAGACAATCACCAAGGAAATGACATCCTCCTATGGTGCTTTTCCTTTCAAGTTTGTCTCTTCCATAGTCAGCATCTGTGTATCCTCTCAGAGTGAAGTATGCATTACTTGGATACCATAAACCTGCATTAATAGAGCCTAGCCAATACCTGGGAATTCTCTTAACAGCAGCTAAGTGAGATTCTTTCGGGTCAGCTTGATATCGTGCACAATAGCATACAACATATTGAATGTCAGGCCTACTAGCAATTAAGTAAAGTAGAGAACCAATAATACCTTTATAGAGCTTACTCTCTACAGGTTTACCTTCCTCATCTTTACTCAGAATTGTATCAGAGGCCATGGGTGTTGAAATTGGCTTGGCTTTATCCATGTCAAACTTCTTGAGTAGTTCCTTCGCATACTTAGCTTGGTTAATAAAGATCCCATCATCACCTTGCTTGATTTGCAAACTAAGCAAGAAATTAAGCTCTCCCATCATTGACATTTCAAATTCTTTCTTCATCTACTGGTTGAACTCTTTGTTTAGCTTTTCATCAGTTGCTCAAAAAATAATGTCATCCATATATATTTGGACTAGCAACACATCTTGATGCTTCTTCTTGATAAATAGAGTTGTATCTGCTTTTCCTCTGACATAACCTTTACTGATTAAAAAGTTAGTCGGCCTCTTATACCAAGCTCTTGGAGCCTGTTTCAGTCCATATAGAGCTTTCTTCAGCTTGAAGACATGATTTGGATATTTAGGGTCTTCAAAGCCCGGGGGCTGTCTGACATAGACTTCTTCTTGAATATAACCATTAAGAAATGCATTCTTAACATCCATTTAAAATAGCTTGAAGTTCATATGGGATGTAAAAGCACAAAGAATTCTTATGGCTTCAAGTCTTGCTACTGGTGCAAAAGTTTCTCCATAATCAATGCCTTCGCGTTGATTGTAGCCTTGAGTAACCAGTCTGACTTTGTTTCTGATAACATTACCAGCTTTATCTAGCTTGTTCTTAAAAACCCATTTGGTGCCTATGATTTACTTTCCTTTGGGTTTCTCAACCAAATCCCAAACTTCATTTCTTCTGAATTGGTCTAGCTCTTCTTGTAATGCAATCATCCAGTTGTCATCAAACTCAGCATCTTCAAACTTCTTTGGTTCAATCAATGATACAAATGCTGAATGGCTGGTCATTCTGTTAAGCTGACCTCTAGTCAGCACTGGATTTTGCACAATATCAAGAATTTTATCAACTGGGTGATCTCTTCTTTCTTTGACTTCTTTTAGTAGATTAAGATCAGCTCACTGAGCTATAGTCATTGGTTGAGCATCCACATCATCACCAAAGTTGATTGATTGGTCCAAGTTAACTTAATTTTCTTCTTTCTCTTGTACTGGATCAGGAATAATTATGGGCTGACTGTATAAGCACGGAATTTTACAATCCCTCTCACGAGATGATGATGATGTATTCCCGATTTTATTCCTCGTAATAAAAATTCTTTTTGGAATTTTTATATAAAATTCTCTACAAATTTTATTTTTGGAGAAATATAGTTCGATGTTTCCTGTAACACGTCCGGCGGTAGCTCAGATGGATGATTTGCACCCAAAAATAATTTAGTCCTAAATACCAATTAAAATATCCTTAAAATCCAAAAAGATACCTTTTGACTCACTTTTGACCCCTTTTGGCAGCATTTTGGGCTATGGGCCTGCTGACAAGCAGCTGGCAGAAAGCTGATGCCATCGGCGGTATCGTTTATGCCGACGGCGGCATGGCCTAAATCAGGCTCTGCACAAATAGCTTCTGCTTCTTCCTTTGACTAGCTCTTTTTTGCCATTTTGGTGAAACTGGCTAAAATACGTTGGAGACCACCCTTTTTTGCCTATAAAAACATGCATTCGGGTTTCTAAGGAATGGGGAACATCAATAGGAACTTGAGAGAGTTCTAGAGTGAGAGAGGGAAGAGAAAGAAAGGGAAGAAAAGGTAAGAAAATGGATTAAATTCATGTTTTCTTGGTTTTTCTTCATCTAATCTCTTAGTTTCAGCTTAAAGTCAGTAGAAATCCCAGGTAAAAACCAATCTAATAGGATTTTTAGAGAGAAACATTGTTCAATCTTTAAATCACTACCCAAATTATCATTCGAGTCTCCCAAAGGTGTCATTTAGATCACGAAGAGGTGGATTCACGACCCTGAGGTAAATTCCTGAGTTTCTTGAGCTCTTTGGCTTATTTTCTTGCTGTTTGTTGTGCTATTTGGTGTTTCGGGTTCGTTTTTAGAGTTTTTGGTCGTTTCTAACCTTCTGAATCTATTTCTACGATTTTTGAAACCGCCGGCGGCCTCATTCAGGCCACCGATGACATCACCATGCTGTTGATGGTATCACCCATGCCGCGGCGGCATGAGTTTCTGGGCAGCAGCCCCGTTGTTGGCCTTTTGACCTAGTTTTCTCGTTTTCCATATCTTGTACATATAGTACCACGACGGGAATCCAAAATTCCCTGAAAATGGTCCGAACCCATAACATGTGGCATTTTCACTAATAATTTGGTTAAAATAATAATCGTGTCCGAAATGGACTTTCCCCTAAAATTTGTTCGGAAAATGAATTTTTTAAAGGGAACTTATATAGCTCGACCCCAGCCTGGGGCTCTACCCACGGACTCCACTAGGGACACTGCCCCTTGGACCCCACCATTGAGGGCATTGCCCTCAGACCCCCGCGAGGGGTTGCCGCCCCTCGACCCCGCCTCTGAGGAAGCCGCTTTATGTGATATACCTCTTACAATGTGTCATATCCATGCTAACCATTTTATGCAGGTAGATTTAGGTTAGATGTATGTTAGGCCTTCGGGTATCTTTGTTATAGTATAGACAAATGTATATGATTTGAAAGCCTTGTAATAATTTTAATTTCTGTATTTATTTTTGGATGACTGTAATAATTATTTATTTACCACTTTGAATGCTTGATAAACGCGGAAACAACATATAAACCGAAAACACAATAAATAGGGTGGATTAAAACCGATTAAGAAAGAATGAAGTATTTTAACTTGGCCTAATGTAATATAGATAACATCATTCGGACTTGGAATCTCTATTTTAAGGTACGGTCTAACCATCCAGTGGGGAAATCGTATCAAAATTTTTCGATTGAGCTGAACCAGGTGGCGACCCTATTTTAAAATATGGGATTTCAAGTCTCGTATCCCTTAACATGCAATATGGATTTAAATTTAACATCAACTTTACCAATCCATGTTTTCATCACTCTAAAATAAGGATCAGTCCTTCGGCTTAACTCACAGCGCATTGTTATTTTTCCGCCCCCTCGTGCCACGCATCTCACGCGGTCCTCGCGGGTGGGAAAAAGTTCATCTACTCATAGACTGACTGATCTGCTGACTTATTCCTTTTCTCTTTCATCATCACTGGCTTGTCAACCTGCATTGTTAGTTTAATCGAAATCTACATGCATGGATTCCTCTAAGATGTCAGTCCTCTTGACATACACTCTGTATGCCCTACTGTATGTTGAGTAACCCAGAAAGATTTCTTTACAGCCTTGGGGTCAAATTTTGCCAATTGGTCTTTAGTGTTTAATATGAAGCATCTACAACCAAAGGCCATGAGATGACCAACCTTAGGCTTGCGCCCCTTCCAAAGTTCATAAGGAGTTTTATTCAAAATTGGGCGAATTAGAACCCTGTTTAGAATGTAACAAGCTGTGTTAACAGCTTCTCCCTAGAAATACTTTGGTAGATTGTTATCACTCAGCATAGAATGACCCATCTCCGTGATAGTGCGATTCGTTCTCTCAACAACCCCATCTTGCTAAGGTGTATGAGGGGAAAAAAATTATGGTCAATACCATGCTTAGAACAGAATTCCTCAAACTGCCTATTTTTGAATTCTCTTCTATAGTCATTGCGGATTCTATTATTTTTAAGCTCTTTTTCATTCATAATCCGGGTAGCCAACCTAGAGAATGATTCAAATGTTTCATCTTTGCTTGCTAGCAAGACAATCCAAGTGAACTTGGTCAAATCATCTATAACCACAAGGGTGTATTTCATTCCACCTAGACTTGTTGGTACAACAGGCCCAAACAAATCCATGTGTAGAAGATCAAGGGGACGAGAAGAAGATATATCAGCTATGGATTTAAAGGTCTTCCTAAATTGTTTCCCAAGTTGGCATACTGAGTAGAGTCTATCTTTTTCAAAGGCTAGATTGGGTAAACCTCAACAAGTTCATTTCTGGCTAATTTGGACAGATTGGGCATATTGATATGTCCTAACCTTCTGTTCCATAGCCATGAGTTTTCCTCCTTAGAAACTAAGCAAATATCATTGGAGCCAGGGGATAAATCAAACATATAAACATTATTAATTCTAGGAGCATACAGAATAGTTTGGTTAGAGTTACCATCAATGACTTAGCAGCCCACTGAGTCAAATATCACTTTTCTGCCTTTGTCATACAGCTGAGCAACGCTTAGCAAGTTGAACTTTAGGCCTTTCACTAGAGACACATTATCAATTGAAGGCTTGACTCCCACTATGCTATTGCCAACAATCTTTCCTTTCTTGTTGTCTCCAAAACTGACACTTCCATTTCTTCTTCGCTCCAATATGATGAACTGCTTTTCATCACCTATCATATGCCACGGGCATCAACTATCCAAATACCATATTCTGCTCTCATCAGTAGATCTCAAGCTCACCTGTAAAATAATTAAGTTTCCTTAGATAACCATGCCTTTTTCTGGCTAGGTCCTCCCTTGTTAGTGGTGGTCATCCTTGACTAGTAATACTCATTATAGTAACCATTTTTATGCCCATACATGACTGTAGCATGTCCTGGCTTATCACAAAAACTATAAGCGACCTTAGGATTAGGCCTACTCACTTTACTCTTTTGAGAAACCTTCTCAGAGTGGTAAGTGCGATTACTCTGAGTATTCCTGCTAGGTTAAGGAGGGACCCGCACCTTTTTCAAAGCTGTTACTTTAGCAGCTAGCTCATCCAATTTCTTAGAGAGTTTACTGTTATATCCATTTTGGTATTCAGCTTTTTCCATCAGGTATAGGATGTCAAGTGATGTAGAAGAGTTGACATCTTCTATATCATCACACCTCCTCTGAAGTGCTCTGATGTATTTGGTTGACTTTTTAGTCACATTAATAACATCATTAAGTATTGCGACAAGCTCATCAGAAGATAAGGGGGGTTCAAAATTTACCTCAGAGTTATTTCCTTTGTCTTTCCTTTGGTCAGCTGATTGTCTGGCAGCGAAAGTTGTTGGTTGATCAGCTGACTCTGAGTAAACTAGATCATCCATATCCATGAGACACACATTAGCAGAATCATGTGGCTCTTCATCTGAGGATGATGACTCTTGTTCAGAGTCAGTCCATGTAGCAGCAAGGGCTTTCTTACTCTTCTTCTTTTTGAACTTATCCTTCTTAGCCTTAGGACAGCTTGACTGAATATGCCCCTTCTCACCACATTCAAAGCATTTGATTTTTTTTATGCTCTTTATTGAATTCCTTTCGTGGTCTATAAACTGCTCCATTCTTATACTTGCTTGTCTTTTTGAACTTTTGAAAGTTCTTATCTTTACCCAGATATCTCCTGAAATTCTTGGTCATTAGAGCTATCTCTTCTTTTCTTTCCTCTGGATATCCTTCCTTAGAGGAATCTTCTTCTTCTCCATCATCATCAGCTTTTAGAACAATAGCTCTGCTTGAGCTCTCTTTCTCTTTGGACTTGTGCTTCTTGGACTCATCTTCATATTATTTCAAGGACATCTCATAAGTCAGTAGAGTTCCAATCAGCTCATTAAACTTATAGTTCTTCAAATCATGAGCTTCTTCAATAGCACTCTTCTTAGCTTCCCAATCTTGATTCAAGCTTCTAAGAATCTTCTTGACAGTCTCTTCTTCTGTGAAGGTCTTGCTAAGTCTTTTCAGCTCATTGACTATATTCATAGAGCTGGTGTTCATGTTAGAAATATCCTCCTTGGGCTTCATGTGAAACCATTCATAATCCCTCATGAGGATATTGATTTTGGACTCTTTCACCTTGTCAGTACCTTCATACATTACTTCCAACTTCTTCCAAATCTTTTTAGCTGTCTGACATCCTGAAATGTGATTAAACTCAATAGAATCAAGAGCACAATGAAAATAGTTGATAGTAGCTGCATTTTCTTTAAGCCTGGACAAATCATTACTATCCCATTCAGTGGAGTACTTATCAATAGTAACTCTATTGTTCACATGTGATGGAACATATAGCCCTTCTACAATGGCCATCCAAGTAAGCATACTCTAGGACTGAATGAAATTAGTCATTCTATTCTTCTAGTAAGTATAATGCTCCATTAAACATTAGAGGCCTAGTAACTGACATGCCTTTAGGCAGAATATATTCTCCTTTATACGCCATGATCTTTATATCAAAGATCGTGAAATTTGTGAAATGAGAACTGCTCTGATACTATATGTTGGTCCCTATACATGCACTCAACGAGTCAGATGGGGGGTGAATGACTCACTCAAAAACTTGTAAAACTTTTTCGCGTTAACTATAGCTCCGCTGAGTGATGTCAGCTGGCTTAGTAAAAAGATTAGAAAATATGATTAATTAAAGGACACAGAGATTATTATACTGGTTTGGCAACTAGTGCTTACATTCAGTCCCAACAGAGTGTCTTAGCTTTAATCCACTAGGCTCAACTCCTTTACCTTAGGAGGAGAAGCATTTCACAAATTCCCCAACTACATTAAGTACCCTCCAAACTGTAATCGCTCACCCGTTGACTAGAATACCCTCTTCTATCAACAACTCAATAAGAGCTTATACAAGAGCTGGATTCAACTTATAAAAATGTTGATCCAGTTACAAATGATCTAATATTACAATTGTTTGATCTAATCTATTCTCTCTTATTCTAAGTAGATTCTCGTAGAGTTGTGCTTTTCTTGCTAGAATTCCTTTAAAGCTTGTAAGTTGACAGAGTATTTGCTTCTAGGAAATTCGGGTGTAATCACCAAGTTCTAACGCTTGCCTTCTTGGTCCTTTTATAGTTGGATTTGAGAAAGCAGCTATTGAACTTGTCTTCGCATCTTCTGAAATTGACAGCTCAGTAATTCACCCGTTGCTTCTTTAAATCAATCCGTTAAGAGATAGAATTGCACCATTATGAAATACATTTCAATCCGTTAGCTTGAAATTTGAGCTCCAATTTGAAATCTTTGTTATTTGATGCCAGTCTTTTGTTAGAGAGAACTCGAGTTGACTTGCCAAGTATCTTCATCTCATTCCCTCTGGTTTTCTGACATGTTGCAGAGTGCGCGATACAAGGTTGGCAGATCTGCAGAATTGCCTGAAGTGGCAATTGACTTGTTGCAGCTTTACATTGGAAGACTTTGTCATTTTCTTCATAATTATGTGTCTTGTCAAGGCATTAATTCTTTTTGTCTTTGTCTCATTAATGTTCCTGCAAAAAGTAACACTAAAAGCAAAGATTCCTTTTTACCTTAAAATGTAAGGTTAGCAACGTTGATAAACTTAAAGTAACTCAGCGAAATATATCATCGTAAATCACACAGCTGAAATAAAATCTAAATATCAAGTGCTGAGAGAATATTACTAAGTCAGCAACCAAGTAATTATTCAGCCCAGAAACCACTCAGAGTTAAACTAAATAGCTAGGTCAGTGGAGACTCAAAATTCTACCCTTGAATTTTACTAACTCCCTTAAAACCATAGACTATTTATTTTAACATCATTATTGATTTAATTATCCCATTTTAACTTAATTGTTATGATCAAAACTTAAGCACAACTGAATCATCCATTGAGTCAGTCCAAACTCATGCTTGGTTCAACATATAATTTCTCTAACTTTATGCTATGATATGTCAAGGACTTTTGTATACATATATCAATGAATATATTTTAACCAGTCATAATATATTTATAAATACATCAATATAAATAAAAGATTAAATGCCTTTATTAATTAAACAAATTATTAGTGCCATTACATAATTAAGATATATCACCCTAATTGCCTTAAGGGTATACATCATATCTAACATAGGTTAGTATCCACATTTGAATGATCATAAGATGGAACAAGGTAAAAGGTGAACTTAGAAAGGTGAAAGAGCAGAGAGGCAGAAGTGAAGGAGCTTGCAAATTGTAATAAGCTTTCAACATTAAAGTTGGAGACATAAATCAATTGTTTCATGATGAGGACATCTTGATTCCTCCTGGAATGAAGCCGCCTGGAACACTAAGGACACTTGGAAGCACAAATTTGGATGGAGTATCAACGACGGCTAGAAAGCAAGTCCCAGCTAAAGCATCTAACTCAGCATTAGAGGCATCCAAAGACCGACTAGAAGAGAGGCCGCCTGGACCAATAAGCCTTGAAGAGCATAAGAGAGCTCCAAGCACTGAGAAGGATGAAACAATGAGCAAGGGCGCCTCAAGCAACATAGACGGCTAGATTAGCATTAGTCTTATCATTTTGAAATCTCTGATCACAGCAGAGATAAGATAACAAGTGGGTGACGTGATTAGCTAATCCAAGTAGAGAAGCTTTCATTAGTTACCTTTGTCAGAAGTCCAATCACTTTTATCTTGTAATATTTAATTGGTCCACTTATATTATTTTATTATTTCTAATGAGTTTTCACCCTCTGTATTTGGCTATAAAAGTCACACTTTTGTAAGAGCTGAACATTATTATTATTATTCAAAATCAATACAATTTCTTTGAGATTATTTCTCTTTATTTGGGTTTAACACCTTCAAGTTTAGCTTGTAAACTCCCTAGAAAACCCAGTTTCTAGGAAGCCTTAGCTTGTAAATCACCCTCTTTGTTGGTTTTGTGTTAAAACCTTCACCAAGCCTTCTTAAATTATTATCAGTTGGTATCAGAGCCCAAAGTTTCCCTTTGGAAATCCTCTTGAAACTGTGGTGCAACAAAAAGCCAGTCAAGAACAAGTAGAGGTGTTGAAGACGTAGATTGACGAATTTCGGTAAGAGTTTTGGGTATAAACTCAAAACCTGAGGAACACTATTACTGACAGTTTTACTGATTTTTGGCGAGAGTTCCTTGGGATTATTCATCACAATCAAATAAATCCTAAAGGAGGAGGAGATGCCTAGAATAAAGTACTACCACCTGAGAACGATCATGTTTGCGGGGTTGAAGATGAAGTTGTTCCATCAAATGTTCATCAAAGAAATCCAGTTTTCCAGGTGAGACATGAAGGTGGTCCATAGGCTAATAATGGTGAGAGTCGTGAGGAGGAATATGTTGATTATATGAGAAAAAACCTGCTTGAATGTTGGAGAATAGAGATGGACATCCCGATTTATTGTAGAGATAACCATGAGGATGGTGCAAGGTGGAGGCCTCGAGGGGGTAGATTTGAGGAGAAGCCATGTAGAAGAAGATTTGGGGAAGATGACTCTTTTAAAATTAAGGTTGACTTACCCTCATATAGTGGGGACCTTGATATTAAGGGATTCTTGGACTGGCTCACGAAGGTGGAGAGATTCTTTAATTATGCCAATGTGCCTGATCAGAAGAGGGTGAATTTAGTGGCCTACCGAATGAAAGGATGAGCATCCGTCTGGTGGGAATAATGTAATGAGCAAAGGAGGAGGAGTGGAAGGGAACCTATAAAATCCTGGTAAAGAATGAAAGCAATGTTGAGAGGAAGGATTCTACCGCCTGATTATGAGCAATACATTTATCATGCTTACAATCAATGTTGTCAAGGAGGGAGGAGTGTACATGAGTATACGGCTGAGTTTTTAAGGCTCTCGGCCCAAGCTAGTGTATCTGAGATGGAGGTGCAAAGAGCCTCCCATTACATTGATTGGTTGAGACCAAACATAAGGGAGAAGATTGGGGTGTAGATGATATTGAGTGTTCAGGACGCCCAAAATTTGGCACTCAAGGCAGATATGGATTTGAGCCGTCCTTATGACACTTATTGATAGACGGTTGGCACAGATCCTAGTTCTTTTTAGAGTTCTCAAAGGCTGCTTGAACGAGGTGATAATGTAGAAGAAGGAAGTGGGAGTGAACAAGATTGGGGGAAAGGCACCAGCTGTGGAGTCTAAGAGGAATGTCGCCTCAATCTCCAATCCATCTAAACCTAGCAATCCTTATGCCAAGTCATCTCCATTCAGGTGCTTTCGATCTAATGATCTCGACCATCATTATAATGAGTGCCCCAAGAGGAAGACAGTTGATATGGCGGAGAGGTATGATGGCGAGGAGGAAGAGTCTGAGGAAGATGTTAAGGAGGTATATTGTGAGCTTCTTGAAGGAGGAGGTGTGACTAGTGAACATAATGTCAATATTATTAGGTGGTTATTGATGTCCAACCGGATTGAACAGGGATAGCACAACTATTTATTCAGGACTATCTGTCTTGTACGATGAGAGAAGTGTAGCCTAATCATTGATGGCGGTAGCCAAGAGAATATAATCAATCAATAATCTATGAAGAAGTTTAGCTTGATTCCAAAAGCTCATCCGGAACCATATGGCATTGGCTAGATCAAGAATGTTGGAGAGCTAAGAGTGACTCAAAGGTGCCGTGTGCCCGTCATAATTGGGAGGTATATTGTGCGATTTATTATAATGTTGTTGAGATGGATGCATGTCTTATTTTGTTAGGAAGGCCATGAAAATTTGATAATGATGTGATGCATTCTGGGTGGAAGAATACTTATTCTTTCACCAAGGATAAGGTGAAGTATGTGTTGACATCATTGTCGGGTGGCCGCTTGGACCGCCTGAAAAGCACCATTGCCATTTGTAGCACCAAAAGTGCCTTCCTAAAGGAGTGTAGGGAAAGTCCGCAGATCTTTCTGGTTATTACAACCACCTCAAAGATGATGCCGGCTGGAGAGACTAATGACATCCTGACTAAGCTAAAAGGGTTAATCAAAGAGTATGGAGACGTCTTTCCTGAAGAACTACTGGCTAGATTACCACCTTTAAGGGATATCCAACATCATATTGATTTGGTTCCAGGTGCTAGTTTTCCCAACTTGCCACACTATCGAATGATACCTAAAGAGAATGAGATTTTGAAGGAACAAGTTGAGGAGTTTTTGAAGAAGGGATACATTAGAAAGAGTTTAAGCCCATGTGCCATTCTAGCCTTATTAACACTAAACAAGAATGGATCTTAGAGGATGTGTGTGGATAGTTGAGCCATCAACAAGATCACCATCTAGTACAACTTTCCCATACCGTGCCTCGATGGTATTTTGGACCAATTAACCAGCTCTAAGGTGTTTTCAAAGCTTAATTTGAGGAGTGTCTATCATTAGATCAGAATTTGAGCAGGTGATGAGTGGAAGACTACTTTTAAGACCAGAGATGGGTTATATGAATGGCTTATTCTGCCATTCGGTCTCACCAATGCATCCAGTAATTTTACGCGATTGATGAGCCAAGTGTTGAAGCTGGTCATTAGAAAGTTTATTGCTATCTATTTTGATGACATCCTCATTCATAGTAAGTCCGAGGAGGAACATTGGGAGCATCTCAAGTTTGAGCTCTTAAGGAGGTATCAGTTGTCCATCCCAAGAAGTGTGAATTTATGTTTAGTAGTGTATTCTTCCTTCGTTATGTTATTAGTAGTGATGGAATTTGGGTGGACGACTAGAAAGTGAAGGCCATCAGGGAGTGGGCGACTCCTTGTAATGTTGGGGATGTATTGAGTTTTCATAGCTTAGCAACATTCTATAAGAGGTTCATTCGCAACTTTAGCACAATCATAGCTCCTTTGACTGAATTGTTGAAGAAGGGGAGAGGCTTTAAGTGGGGGCTTGAACAAGAAGCGAGTTTTGCTTTGATGAAGGAGAAGCTAAGCACTGTACGTGTGTTGGCTTATTCTGATTTTGAGAAGTTATTTAAAGTTGAGTCTGATGCTAGAGGATTAGGAGTAGGATCCGTGTTGATGCAAGAGAATAAGCTGATTGCCTTCTTCAGTGAGAAGTTAAGTGAAGCTCGACTGAAATGGTCAACTTATGACAAAGAGTTCTATACGGTGGTGATAGCTCTCAAGACTTGGGAGCATTATTTAATTGGCCAAGAGTTTATGTTGTATACTGATCACCAGGCACTCAAGTATTTGAGTAGTCAGAAATAGTTAAAGAGTGTTATGCATGCTAGGTGGTCTGCTTTCATAGATAAGTTTCCTTACAAGCTTATCCATAAGTCTGGAACACAAAACCTGGTGGCTGATGCTTTGAGCCAGCAGATCAACATTCTCAAAACTGTCACTCTTGAGGTTGAGAGTTTTGATCATGTGAGGGATGATTACGAAGGAGATAAAGATTTTGGGGAAGTCTGGAAGACTAGTCAAGATGGCTTAAATAGTGGAGATTACTACCTCTTTGATGGGTATCTTTTGAAAGGCAACCAATTATACCTTCCTGCTACATCCATCAGGGAGAAGGTTTATTCGAGACTTACATGGAGGATGTTTAGCTGGTCATTTTAGGCGGAGCAAGATGTCTGAGGAGGTTAGTAGCCATTACTACTGGCCCAAGATGAGGAAGGACGTATCGACCATTGTTGAAAGATGTTTTATTTGTCAGACGGCCAAGGGTGGTTCATACAACACCTGGTTATATATACCACTACCTGTCCTGAATACCATCTGGGAGGATTTGTCTATGGATTTTGTGTTGGGGTTACCACGGACACAAAGAGGGCTGGATTCAATCTTTGTGGTGGTTGATTGGTTCTCCAAGATGGCTCACTTTATTGCGTGTAGGAAGACAAATGACTTCTCGACCATTGCTAAGTTGTTCTTCCGGGAGGTAATCAGGTTGTATGGGGTTCCCAGGAGCATTGTATCAGATAGGGATACCAAGTTCCTAAGTCACTTTTGGAGGACCTTGTGGCAATTGATGGGGGCATAATTTAAGTTTAGTACAATAGCTCACCCTCAGACGGACGGCCAGACCGAAGTAGTCAATCGCACCTTGGGAAATTTGTTGAAGATTATTTGTAAGGAGAAGCCCAAGATATAGGATTTTGCGATTGCCCAAGTGAAATTTGCTTATAGTGGAGCATTTCATTCAGTGACCGTAAGGTCTCCTTTTGAGGTTGTGTATACACGCGTGCCCAACCATTCCTTGGACCTGATCGGCACACGGATGGCTGAGCGGCTCAACCATTTTGCCGAGCGGATGCCTAAAGAAATTGAGGATGTACATGTCAATGTCAGGGCTAGAATTGAGAGGAACAACGCCGGGGTGAAGGCGAAGGTGGATGAACACCGCTAGAAAGAAGAATTTTAGGAGGGAGATTTAGTCCTTATTTACTTAAGCAAGGAGCGGCTTGCCAATGCTACCAATAGCAAGCTCAGGCCACGCAATATGGTCCCTTTCGGATCATCAAAAAGATAAGTCCAAACTACACTCTTGAATTACCTTTCTGGTTAGGCAAAATGTCTCCCTCATTCAACGTCAAAGATTTATCTCTCTACAAGGAGGATGTACCTCTACATTACCTAACAAGCCGTTGGTGTCCTACCCTTTTAAAGAATGGGAGAAAGATGAGGACATCTTGAGTCCTCCTAGAATGAAGCCGCCTAGAACACTGATGACAGCTGGAAGTAAAAATCCAGCTGGAGTATCAATGACGGCTGGAAAGCAAGTCCCAGCTAAAGCATCAAACTTAACATTTAAGGTATCTAAAGACCGGCTGGAAGAGAGGTCGCCTGGACCAACAAACCTTGAAGAGCATAAGGGAGCTCTAAACACTGAGAATGATGACACACTGAGCAAGACTGCCTCAAGCAACATGGACAGCTAGATTAGCATCAATCTTCTCATTTTGAAATCTCTGATCACAACAGAGATAAGATAACAAGTGGGTGACGTGATTAGCTAATCCAAGTGGAGAAGCTTCTATCAATTATCTTTTGTTAGAAGTCCGATCACTTTTATCTTATAATATTTAATTGGTCCACTTGTATTATTTTATTATTTCAAATGGCTTTTCATCCTCTTGTATTTGGCTATAAAAGCCACACTTTTGTAAGAGCTGAACATCATTATTATTCGAAATCAATACAATTTCTTTGAGATTATTTCTCTTTATTTGGGTTTAACACTACTGCAAGCTCGAAGTGAGCGCTCTAGCAAGTGTACTAGGTCGTGTTAGTAGTATAGGGCAAGACCAAGTATCATTCCCACAGGGACCAAGAAAAGTAAGCAAACCTTGAAGTAAATCAGTAGTTAGAGATCAAAATATTAAATAAGATAAGAGAAAATAAAGTAACTGTTGAAAATAAAATGATTGCTGTAAATAGATTCTGGTTGCTCTAAAATAAAAACTGTTAATAATTTTATAAATAGCGGTAGGCATGACCAGCAAGTAAAGAGACATGATTTTAACTTCTCCCTTCTGTTCTAACATGTTATAGCACATAGATCTAAGGTATCTTGCACTAAAATCACTAAGCTCAGCATACCAACTTATTGCCTAGATTCTTTAAAGTTTCACTCCGGGAACCTCCTCTTGAAAGCTACACTTTAAGCAATAAGTTTAGGCAAGCATTCTATTAAGTTAAATAGAAACCCCTAGCACAAATATACTCTACTTTTAGTATTTATAGACTCGTGTGAGTTATGTAAGTTATGTGCTCATAATTCTCCTTTCGGTGCTTCTTAATCCCACCATGCATAAGTTTGGCCGACTTATGAGATAAGTAAGCTCTACATAACATAATCAACTTAATATAATGTCAGAAATAAAAGAGAGAGAGAGAGATTCAAACCATATTCATCCCGTTTTACCTATTGTCTTTGCCTGATCCGGCTTAATTGATAATAAAATAAAGCATAAAATATAAATATTATATTAACTAAGCTAAGAATATAGAATATAAAGATGAACCAATGTAGGCTTTGAGCCAACAATGGTCGAATACAAAATGAGGGGTTCTTCTCTAGTTATAATGGCAAGTGGAAGAGCCTAGAAGTGCCACTTGCCTATAAAACACTCTAGAAATATTTTACACCACACAAAAGATTCTCTTCTAGAAGATCAAGTCTTGCCCATTAAGTTTTGTGCAAGTGGAGACTAAAATATAAAAAAGTAATTCCACCACTCAAGTATGGCGTCCTCAACAAGCCACATAGAAGTCTTTGTAGAAGCATGGGTATTTTGGTCATTTTTCACTTCAAATTATCATATTTAGCTTCCATTCCCTCAACTGGTCAACAATTCTGCTTGATCTGCCCATATTTCTGCCTTCTCTGGCTTTCTAGAGCAACCAAATGGAGCAAGCAGAACCTTCTTCCAAAATTAGAAAAACCTATATAATTTCCACAATTCAACTCCAAATTAAGTGATTCCAAAGCCAAATTATTTATATTTTCTTAGTATATTTTGCACTTATCAAATACCCCTACACTTATTTGCTTGTCCTCAAGCAAAACATAAAGACGTAAAACATAAAAGCACGAAAGATGAAGAAAACAAAAAACAACAATTAGCAATCAACTTATCTCTTATAAAAATAGAAGAGTCTATGAAAAATACAGAGATTAAGGAAGGAGATGCCCTCACACTTAGCAAGAAACTTGGTCTCAAAAACATTTCAAGACTACAAATTGGAGCTAGCTCGTCAATAAAAATTTCCATTATAAAATCAACTGCCTCACTAATGGATTTCACTTAATTCGCTCAAAGTGTTTAAGGGTGAGTGTTTAGAATTCGCTCCTCGGCTATACACAACATTCTTAAGTCCATAGGCTTGATTATCGGTCCTATCTCCACCACTAAATTTTTTATCACTAACACAATCAAAAGGTCTTTTATTTGGGTTGTAATGTAGGCTTAGGGTTGGGTGTGTTAATAAAAAAGCTTTTCGGTGTAAGGGGTTTTACCAAAGCAAGCATTGATGAACTTGCAGCAAGTTGTATCACAATTATAGTTGCCAACTCATGCAGCAAAAGGAAGTTTTAAGCACAAAGAATGAGAGTGAAAGATCTGAGCAATCAAGAAGATAACGATATAACTGAGCCATCATTCCAGCCACAACAAAAAGACTTTATTCAATATACTTAGCAAGCTTTTATAATGTATAAAGAAAGACATGAGCTTGTTATATGAATTTTTTTTTACTTTTTTTCTTCTTTTTTCTTTTCTTTCTTTTTTTCATTTTCTCTTATTTTTTCTTTTTTCAATAAAATACTAATGTAAAGATAGAAGGATGGAAGAATAAGGATGCTATTTAAGGAATGCTCATAAGGTTTCCTTGAAAAGAATTTTGTAGAAAATAAAAGTTGGTATCCAAACTGTTTTACAAACTTGCTCCATTTTAAGAAAATTATTTGGTGAAAATCCAGGGTGAGAAAGGAAAGTAAAAAGGTTTTAGGTTTTATTGATGTGTGTTTATAAAAGAAAAGGTTAAAGGCTTAAAGGGGTTAACTAGGGGAAATTATGTTTTCAAGTCCCTTTTTGGTTAAAAAAAAGTTAAAGCCTAATGTCTTTATCATTTTATGTAAGTAATCATGAAGGGGTCTCCACAAGTACTAACAAGTTTCTCCCAACTCAAGTTCTAGCTTAAGCATGCATGTGTAAGCCCACTAGTAAGGAATTCAAGCAATAGTTCATTAAACATGGAAGAAAAGGCTCAAATCCTCACTAGAAAATAGGTTAATTGCAGTAGGTTCATTTTAGCCAAAGTTATTAAAAAACAGTTCCAAATTTTATAGTCCATTTTTCTTAATCAACCTTATCAAACTTGCTAATGTAAGTTTACCATAAACTTCCAGATTCCAAGTATTTTTCAAAGACTATTTGCTTTTAAAAGATAAAAAATTTCATACTAATTACTAAAAACACATTTAAAATAAAAAAATTTTGACAAATTTTTACTAAAACAAAACAAATAAATCACAAAACACATTTAAAAATATTAAAACATATAACTCTTAAGTTCAAACAAAGTGCTCAAGTAGGGGCAGTCAAAAGCATCAGTTGTACCAGATAAACACAAGCAATATCAGCAAGAACCACCTCCAAATCATAAACCATCCCCCTACACTTACAGATTGCTTTGTCCTCAAAGCAATTAACAAAAATTAACCAGCAGCAACCAAAAAGCATAGAGGGTAAGTGGAAAATACCTTATATGTGGCATTTTTTTAATTGAATTTGTTGAGATAAAGTAGAAGTGAGATACCAGATTGTGGAAGAGGTAAGAATCGGTAAGTAACTCGGATGTTGTTGGGAAGATTGCTTGGAGCAGCTTGTTTGATTGATGCTCAGATTTGTCAAAGCAACCAAAATCCAGAATTCCCCATACTTAATTTGTTGGCCATCTACAAAAGAAAGCAAAAGAACAAACTTAAACATATACTAAACAAGGAAAAATGAAATAAATATTTACAAAGTCAGAAGTATGAGCTTGGGCTCATCAAAATGCTTCAATTGGTGTTTGAAGCAGACACCAATATATATAAGTTGTTCAAGAAGGTTCATAGATGAAAGTTGGAAAAGGTGGACTGATGTATGGAGTCTTTTGTCGTAGCATGTCCACATCTCTCCATAATCCTCTCTTAAATTGATTTTCAACTAAAGATTGCCCCATCAACTTGTTGTGAGGTTTGTAAGTAGATTGATCATCTTCAAGGATTAGGGAGAAATTTATTTTCCCTTTGAAATCCATCTCAACAAGTTTTTCCTTATCTTTAAAGATATCTTGATCATGCACCTACAAGTTCTTGATAAGCTTCTCATGTATGATATGTTGCTTTGCTCTTTCGGGAAATGGTATTCTCGGTTGGTAGACTCGAAATGGTTGTTCCATTAGAACTGCTTCCTCTTGAGCAAGCATCTTTCCTTTTAGAACTGGAGTGGTCTCATACTGAACTTTAGGTTGCACTCTTTTATCCATAAGTTTCTCATGGTGATATTCTGGTTGCTCCAGATTATAATCTGGTTGCTCCTGGTGACATTCTGGTTGCTCCAGATTATATTCTGGTTGCTTAGTCTCCTCTTCTGCTTGTTCCCCTGCGTTATAAACATCATCAACAACAAGCATGTTAGAATCATCAACAACCTTACCATACTCCATCGTGTTTGCTTCATATTCCTCAATATTGCTTGGAATGACCGCTTCATCTCTTGAAATCACCGTATTCGTTAGTTGTTGAAATTGGGTCTCCAAGTTCTTGATTGATTCTTGAGTTTGATCCATAAAGTCCCTCATCACCACTTCCAAATTAGGTTGATCAGGCTCAAATGATGGTAAAACTTGCTGGAAGTAATGTGAAGGTTATTGAAATGGTTGGTGAGGTTATTGGAACAAAAACTGTGGTTGCTGATGTTGATGTATGACACTTTGAGGTTGGGGGCAGATAAATTGAGGTTGATGGTAAGGAGACTTTGGTTGCTCGGATGGAATTTGAGGTTGTTGGTTTGGAATCTTTGGTTGCTGGAATAACAGTTTTGGTTACTCCAAGAGTCTATTTACTTGCTCAGCTAATTCCTCAACTTTTTTCTAAAAATTTTTGGATAACCTTACATTCTGGAAATTTTAAGTTCTTCTCATAATGCCATTTGCGACTTGTGTTCGCCACTTTCTCAATGAGGGAAAAGATTTCTCTGGGCTCCATTTCTTCTAGGTCACCATTTGCAAGGGTTTCTAATCGAACTTTGTGCTCATCGGTTAACCCATTGTAAAAGGTTTGCATTTGCATCCACATAGGTAAACTGTGGTTTGGTACCCTTCTTAGTAAATCCTTGAATCTCTCTCATGCTTCTTGGAGTGATTCATCTTTAGATTGAGTGAACCTAGAGATTTCAGCTCTCATTCTAGCAACCTTGGAAGGTGGAAAATACTTTGTCAAGAATGCTTCAGCCATCTCCTCCAAAGAAGTGATTGAACCAGGTTGCAAAGATCTAAAGCATGATTTCGCCGTATCCTGCAATGAGAAAGGGAACAACTTTAACCTGAGAATATCATTATAAACATCATGATTAACTTTAAAAAGATTGCATATTTCAAGAAGATCATAAAGATGATCATTTGGATCTCATTAGGTAATCCTTTAAATTGAGCATTTGAAAGAACAAGTTCAATCATGGAGTGGTTAATTTGAACAAAATTTTCTCCCTCATCTGGTATCACTATGCATGACATGTGTCCCGATGAAGAAGGTTTGGAAAACTCCTTGAGTTTTTGAAGGGGCAACCAAGTTTTGTCAGCCATCCTACTCTTCCTGCTTGCTCCAAAAGCTTGCTAGAAAAAAAATATTTCCTGCCTTCTCCCTTTTGAAAGAGAACTACACAAACTGAACAAACATGGTTAAAAACTACTAATTCACTCAATAATTTAAAAAATTACACGTTGCTTCCCGTCAACGGCGGCAAAAACTTATTGCAAGCCCGAAGTGAGGGCTCTAGCAAGTGTATTAGGTCGTGTTAGTAGTATAGGGCAAGACCAAGTGTCATTCCTACATGGAGCAAGGGAAGTAAGGAAACCATGAAGTAAATCAGTAGTTAGAGATCAAAATATTAAATAAGATAAGAGAAAATAAAGTAACTATTGAAAATAAAATGATTGCTGTAAATAGATTCTGGTTGCTCTAAAATGAAAATAGTTAACAATTTTATATATAGGGATAGGGGTAGGCATGGCCAGCAAGCAAAGAGACATGATTTTAACTTCTCCCTTCTATTCTGACATGTTACAGCACATAGATTGAAGGTATCTTGCCCTAAAATCACTAAGCTCATAATACCAACTTATTATCTAGATTCGTTAAAGTTTCACTCCGGGAACCTCCTCTTGCAGGCTACACTTTAAGCATTAAGTTTAGGAAAGCATTCTATTAAGTTAAATAAAAACCCCTAGCACAAATCTACTCTACTTTTAGTATTTATAGACCTGTGTGAGTTATGTAAGTTCCATGTTCATAATTCTCTTTTAGGTGCTTCTTAATCCCACCATGCATAAGTTTGGCCGGACTTATGAGTTAAGTAAGCTCTACATTACACAATCAACTTAATATAATGTCAGAAATAAAAGAGAGAGAGATTCAAACCATATTCATTCCGCTTTACCTTTCATCTTTGCCTGCTCCGGCGTAATTGACAATAAATAAAGCATAAAATATAAATATTATATTAACTAAGCTGAGAATACAGAATATAAAGATGAACCAATGTAGGCTTTGAGCCAACAAGGGCTGAATACAAAATGAGGGGTTCTTCTCTATTTATAATGGCAAGTGGAAGAGCCTAGAAGTGTCACTTGCCTATAAAATACTCCAGAAATATTTTACACCACACGAAAGATTCCCTTCTAGAAGATCAAGTCTTACCCATTAAGTTTTGTGCAGTGGAGACTAAAATATTAAAATGTAATTCCACCACTCTAGTATGGCGTCCTCAACAAGCCACATAGAAGTCCTTCTAGAAGCATGGGTATTTTGGTCATTTTTCACTTCAAATTATCAGATTTAGCTTCCATTCCCTCAACTGGTCTACAATTCTGCTTGCTCTACTATTTTTTTGCCTTTTTTGGCTTTCTAGGGCAGCTAAATGGAGTAGACAGAACCTTCCTGCAAACTTAGAAAAACCTTTATAATTTCCATAATTCAACTCAAAATTAAGTAATTCCAAAGCCAAATTTTATATTTTCTCGATATATTTTGCACTTATCAAACACCTTCAAGTTCAGCTTGTAAACTCCCTAGAAAACGTAGTTTACGGCAAGTATCAGCTTGCAAATCACCCTCTTTATTGGTTTTATGGTTTAAAACCTTCACCAAGCCTTCTAAAATCCTTATCATTCTATGAAATGGCAAATTTGAGCAGAGAAGAAGCGGAACAACGATGAAGAGAAGAAAATCGAAGAAGTACAGTAATAAGTGAAACAGAGGTGAGAAGAATATCAACGAAGAATAGAAACCAGTGGAACTAAGACGTGGAAGAGTAAAAAGAGGATGAAATGATGGAGCTTTAATCACGACACGTTAATAAAGAATCAAAGGTAGGCAGGAGTACCATGTTATTTGTGTTATTTTGGCTTGTGTTGAAATAGTCTCACCGATCTAAAATTAGGATGTAAATTTTCAACTTTAATCATCTAAAAAACTGTGTAGAAATATTTCTTAATGGTTTCTGTGAGTTTCTGTTTCCGAAACAAAATAGAAACGTTGCCTAGGTGCTTTTCTATATTGAATAATAAGCATTTAAAAGCCCATTACTTCCTATGACTCGAAGAAGCAACTATAGTGCAGTATATTGAGAGATAACAAATGTAAATAACACTTATCCATAGTGTAACGAGGCTGGGCCTTGTCCTCGCTCGGCACTTAGACACTCTCGCGACACCTTGCAACTTTCGTGCTAAGTCAGCCTAGAATGTGCTTGAAGAACTATGAATGCACTAAGACAAAGAGAGGCTTAGAGAGATAGCAAGAGTTTTGGAATGTAAACTTTGTATTACAAGTGAAGAGCTTTTACAAGTATGCTTTACAAATGAAGTTACATGCCTATTTATAGACTTAGCCACCTCCTCAAGTTGTGGCTGTAATTAAATTACAATAAAATATACAATAGGTCGGTTACTGATGGAATATTCTAAATTAGTGACGGATCTGAGCGTCACCAGAACCTTCTGTGCAGCTTCAGGTCTTTAGACAACACTTCCTGGAATTTCTGGCGATACTTTGGGCATTGCTAGAGGCTTCTAGAATATTCTGCAACAGATTTAGCAAGGGATTTTTCCCTTATTCTGGGCTTGCGCGTCTTGGGCTATAAAATTGGGCCTTTTTAGCGGGCTGGCCTACAAAATGGCCACAAGTTCAGGCCTAGTTTCACCTAAAATATTTATTTAAGCCCACCATGCCCCCTTTGGCTAAATTTGGGCTATTATGCACAACACAAGCTTGACGACTTGCGAGAAAAATTATCGGGGTATGACACCCTTCCCCACCGAATCTCGTGACGTCCTCGGTACGCCATCACGCTTGTATTCTTCAATTAATCCCTTGAATTGCCAGAGAAGATCTTCACGCTCCCAACTAGGTTCTTCCATGGGTTGTCCCTTCCATTTGACTAAGTATTCCGTGTAGGCGGGTACCCTTTTCTTTCATATCACCCTTTTGTCAAGAATAGCCTCCGCTTGTTTGTCAAACTCGGTAACTACCGTGGTTGGTGCACGGTGCGAGACATTCCTCGATGGGTCTTCTTCATCCGCATGGTATTTCTTCAACATACTAAAATGCATTACTAGATGAATTTTCAGCTCTAGTGGGAGCTCGATTCGGTAGGCAGCCTTGCCGACTTTTTTGATGATACGGAACGGGCCTTCATAGCGTCGGACCAACCCCCTGTGAACCTTCCTTAGGGATTTGTATTGATACGGCAGTAACTTGATCATTACCAAGTCACCTTCTATAAATTCCAGGGGTCTTCTTTTTTTGTCAGCCCATTTCTTCATCCGACGGGAGGCTTTATCAAGACACATTCTCGTGATGTCTGCCTCCTCTTGCCAATCCTTTGCAAATTTATAGGCAGCAGGTATGCTACTTGTATCAGCTGCTACAAGTGCTTGGGGAGTATACGGTTGTTGTCCTGTGATAATCTCAAAGGGACTCTTACCCCTAGACTCGCTCCTTTGTAAATTGTACGAGAATTGGGCAATATCAAGTAACTTTACCCAATCTCGCTGATGGGCACTCACATAGCGTCTTAGATATATTTCTAAGAGCGCATTTATTCATTCGGTTTGCCCATCACTTTGGGGATGAAAGCTTGTGGAGAAATTCAGTTCCGTACCTAGCAGCTTGAACAATTCTCGCCAAAATTTTCCCGTAAAGTGCGGATCGCGGTCGCTTACAATACTACGCGAAACTCCCCATAGCTTCACCACATTTTTGAAAAAGAGGCAGGCAGCTTCCTTGACATTGCATTCAGCAGTGGTAGGTATGAATATGGCATATTTGCTGAAGCAATCAATAACCACCATGATACTCTCGTACTCGTCAACTTTTGGTACTCCCACAATGAAGTCCATTGAGATACTCTCCCAAGGACGCTCAGCTACTGGAAGAGGTTCAAGCAGTCCACCGAGTGCTTTGTGCTCGCTCTTGTCTTGTTGACATACTAAGCAAGTGCGAACATAAGCTTCAACATTGTCCTCCATTCATGGCCAATAATACGTGTCTTGAATGAGAGCACTTGTCCGCGATATCCCCGAATGTCCAACCCATAGAGAATCTTGGCACTCCTTCAGGATCTCTCTCCTTAAGTTTCCCCACTTAGGCACATAGATTCGACGTCCCACGGTATAGAGAGCCCCATCGGCTAGCTAAAACCTGCAAGTCTTGCCTTCCTCGGCTAGCTTTGCCAAGTTTTCTACCACCGGATCTTCCTTCATCCCCTCTTTGATCTTCTCAAGGAAATCAGTACAAGGTTGGCTTGTGCATATGGCTGCTAGCTCGGCCTTTCAACTCAATGCATTGGCAACGACATTGGCTTTCCCGGGCTTGTACTCCATACTATAGTCAAATTCGGCCAAGAAATCTTGCCACCTTGCTTGCTTTGGGCTGAGCTTCTTCTGTGTTTAGAAGTAGGTTATCGCGACGTTATCTGTTTTGATGACAAACCTGCTTCCAAGTAGGTAATGGCGCTAAGTTCGAAGATAATGGATGATGGCAGTCATCTCTTTTTCTTGGACAGTGTATCACCTCTCGGTCTCGTTGAGCTTTCGGCTTTCAAATGCTATCGGCCTTCCTTCTTGCATCAATACGCCACCAATGGCAAAGTCTGAAGCATCCGGTTGTACCTCAAATGGCTTGGAATAATCTGGAAGAGCCATCACTGGTTCATTCAAAACTGCCACTTTAAGTCGTGCGAAGGCATCCTCGCACTCCTCGGACCAATGCCACACTTTGTTCTTCTTGAGCAACTCCGTCAAAGGGGCAGCAATGGCAGAGTACACCTTGATGAACCACCGGTAGTAGTTCATAAGGCCTAAAAATGATCTAAGTTCGGGTACATTTTTTGGGGCCTGCCATTCTTAGATCGCAAGCACCTTCGAGGGATCCATGAGCAGCTGTCCTTCCCTTATCTTGTGACCAAGAAACTCCACCTCTTCTTTGGTGAAAGAACATTTTCTTGCTTGACAAACAGCTCATTTTCGCGTAGGACTTGGAGGACTTGTCTTAGGTGTTGATCATGATCTTCTAGCGTGTTGCTATAAACGACAATGTCATCCAAGTACACTACAATGAATTTATCAAGGAAAGGGTGGAATATCTTGTTCATTAGGGTGCAAAACATTGCTGGAGCATTCGTAAGTCCAAACGGCATCACTAGGAACTCGAATGCACCATAACGAGTTACACAAGCTGTCTTCGGCTCATCTCCTTTAGCTATGCGTACCTGATAATACCCAGAACGAAGATCAAGTTTAGAAAAGTACCTGGCCTTTCCCAACTGGTCAAACCAGTCCGCGATGAGAGGAATCGGGTACTTGTTCTTGATAGTAATTTTGTTTAGTGCCCGATAATCGATGCACATACGCAGCGACCCATCCTTCTTCTTCTAAAATAGCACAGGGGCACCAAACGGAGCTTTTGAAGGCTGGATGTAATCGGCTTTAAGCAAGTCCTTCAACTGTTTCCGTAACTCTTCAAGTTCTGGAGGGGCTATGAGGTATGGAGCCATGGCAGGGGGTTTTGCACCAGGTTCTATCTCAATCTGGTGGTCAACTTTGCATCTTGGCGGAAGCTTCTTGGGCAACTCGGGTGGCATCATATCTTTAAATTCATCCAGAACATTCTAGATTTTTGGCGGAAGCGTGTCTTCAACAACTTTATCATCCTCACCCTCTTGCAGTTGTCTCACGCTTGTGACAAAACACTCCGAGTCCTTCATCCCTCGTTTGTATTGTAAAGCAGAAAGCATTCGATCTGCCTTTGTCTTTTGTTGCAGCGGAATCGAATGTTTTATGTCTTCTTCATCTATGATCAACAGATTATACTCGGGCTCGGGGTGTGATTTGGCCTTCTTGAAGAAGATGAGCCCTAGAACAATCTTGAAATCGTCCATGAATACAATATCAAAAGTGGACTCACCTTGCCAATCCCCAATCTTCATCTTTACTTTCTCCGCTACTCCAACGATTGGCTTTGCTTGTGAGTTCACAGCCTTTATTGTTCCTGCATGAGCTCTATATTTGACTCCAAGACGTTTAGCTTCTTGTACGTCCATAAAGTTGTGTGATGCACCCGTATCTAGCATAGCACTTACAGGTTTCCCCTCAACTTCCACATTAGCATATAGGAGGCCGTGGTTCTCCTTTTGTTGGGGCAGCATGCTTTTGGTTAAAGCACTTAAGTGTTGCATGGAGCCAAGTTCTGCTTCGGACTCTTCCATCTTTTGATTTTGGCTCATATAGTCCGCCACCATTGCGCTAAATACTTTTCGATTCGAGCAATCGCGATACTAATGCAGTCCCGAACAAACATAACACGGTTTAGGGGGTTTAGAGTCTTTCTTACCATGAGAAGAGTCTATCGAGCCACCAAATGGTTTGCGACTCCCACCATCTTTCTTCTCTTGGCCTTTCTTCTTATCTCCCCCTCCTTTGCCCGTATTGCCCTTCTTTGCATAGGAGGAATAGTCCACCATGTTCTCCACTAGTACGATGGCTTCTTCAAGACTTTTAGGCTTTCCCCTATTGATCTCGGCCTTAACATAGTCTTTCAACCCATCCTCGAAGCAGACAAGTACTTCACTCTCTGGCATGCCTTCAACTTCGAGGAGTAGGTTAGTGAACTCTTTCACAAAGTCGGCAACGCTACCAGTCTGCCGCAAATGCCACAGCTTCTGCAAGGCTTCTTTGTTGGCATTTGTGGGGCAGAATTTCTTCCGTAATTCAATTTTGAACTGCTCCTACAGCTCGATGCCTTATCCACCCTTCTCAGCTTCAAGGCATCTCCGTCTATACCACTGTTGAGCAACATCAGTAAGGAAAGATTGGGCAGTAGCGATCTTTAACTCATCATCGATGATACATAAGCCGCGTAAGTATTGATCCATGCTAAAGATGAAGTTCTCGACAGCAGCAGCGTTCCGTACTCCTTTGAACTCCGTAGGCTTCCGCAATATTTGGGTGGAGATTGGTGAGGCGCTGGAAATGCTTCCACTATAAGGAATCCTAGGGCAGCGGTGTGTGCGAAGCTTGCGTTAAAGCTCCTAGTTTTCGGTACGCAATGCTTGAAGTTGTTCTTCATGCTTTACCTCCAATGCTCTGATACCACCTATAACGAGGCTAGGCCTTGACCTCGCTCGGCACTTAGACACTCTCGTGACACCTTGCGACTTTCGTGCTAAGTCAGCCTTGAATGTACTTGAAGAACTATGAATGCACTAAGACAAAGAGAGGCTTAGAGAGATAGCAAGAGTTTTAGAATGTAAACTTTGTATTACAAGTGAAGAGCTTTTACAAGTATGCTTTACAAATGAAGTTACATGCCTATTTATAGACTTAGCCACCTCCTCAAGTTGTGGCTATAATTAAATTACAATAAAATATACAATAGGTCGGTTACTGACGGAATATTCTAGATTAGTGACGGATCTGGGCGTCACCAGAACCTTCTGTGCAGCTTCAGGTCTTTAGGCAACACTTCCCGAAATTTCTAGCGACACTCTGGGCATTGCTAGAGGCTTCTAGAATATTCTGCAACAGATTTAGCAAGGGATTTTTCCCTTGTTCTGGGCCTGCGCGTCTTAGGCTACAAAATTGGGCCTTTTTAGCAGGCTGGCCTACAAAATGGCCACAAGTTCAGGCCTAGTTTCACCCAAAATATTTATTTAAGCCCACCATGCCCCCATTGGCTAAATTTGGGCTGTTATGCACAACACAAGCTTGACGACTTGCGAGAAAAATTATCGGGGTGTAACAATAGGCCCACACTTAACCAGCCCTATAAAGAGGATCAAAACTTCCCATGTTGAAGGGAACCGATCCTTTGATTATCGCCCCCACAACTAAGATTTTATGAGTATATTGTTCTTGTCCTATTAGCATGAAAATAAAGGATTAAAGTTTACCTTAATCATGAATAACTTTTGGTATTGAATTTGTGCTTCAGATTAGTTGATCTCTCGGTAGGCATCGAAATCACTGGGTAAACCTTTGTCATGTTTTGTCTATAATATCATTGAAAGTTTAGAACATAACTTCTAAGTGGTAATTTGAAATTAATTCTGGCAAAGTTTTAGTCTAGTAATAAGATTGAATTTGTGACCTCCATAAATTCTAGGTTCGAACCACATCCAGGGTTGACAGAGATTTTTTATTCTAATTAATGCGTAAATTATTTTTATAACAAGTGGAATATGGAGTTGATGGAGCCTTTTTGAATGAATCAGAATACTTCAATAAATCAACAAATTACATCAACTAGAAAGATGGACAACGATTTCATTCTTCCCCTATTTTCAACCATTCTAGCTAATTTTGAAATTTTTTTCTCCTGAACCAATTCAAAGCATAGAACTGAAAGTTTTCGCCGTCCCCAACCAACACTCCTTGTATCGTTTGGTTTGCGGAATAAGGCGGAATATAATAGTAATTTCTAAAGAATTTACCAAGAAACACCTATTCTACTCCGCTCAATGCCATTTTATTCCGCGAGCCAAACATGCCCTTAATGGCTAATAAAAACAGTCCTAGCTGCCAAAATCGTGCCTCTCGAATTTCTTACAATTAAAACGGCATCATTGTTGAATTTTAACCGTTCACTATTCGTTGGGATCCAATTGTGACCATGAACCTTAGCTTCATCATACGATTTCCACCATGATATTCCGTTGAGAAAACCTATCACGTGGTTATATACGCACTGCCTTCTCCTGTATATGTTCATTCAATGTACATAACCAGCTTCACCGAAGATCAATTGTAAAATGCATTCAAATTTTTAGATTATCTAAAGTAAAATGAAATTATCCGAAGATTTAGAACAAGATGGTTTCTCGTTTGGGTATTCTTCAAAATGAGAAAAAATATGGGGAATCGATTAATGGAGTAATTCAACTAGTCCAACCAATATTCTCCATTTTTCATCAGAATCTACAATGTTTTGGCTCCAACCGTCTTTCCCATTTTCAATTCTCCATATTATATTCCTTTAAAATAATAATACTTTATTATTATTATATTAATTTCTTTACACCATCTTTACTAACAAAATAATTTAAAAATAAATAAATAATAATATTAAAATATTGATTCTCTAAAATGGGGATTCCCTAAATATCTCATTTTGGTGAATATCATTCATTTCCCATTTTAGGGTAGTGGTTGGATTTGCTTAGAGCAAGTCCAACAATTTTCTCCATTTTCATTCCTCAAACCTCATTTTAGAGATCTACAGTATTTTTGCTACAACCATATTCTTCCTCATTTTTCATTCCTTATACTAGATTCCTGAAAAATAATAATAAACTATTACTTTTATATTAATTTCTTTACATCGGTTTTATTATAATCAACATACAAAAGAACAAAAAATGCAAATTAAAAAGATAATAATAAAATGGTGTTCCCCAAATATGGGGAACCCCATTTTAAGAACATATTCTATAGGTGTTCTCTAGTTTATAGAATTTTCCAAAATGTGGAACCATTGAGCAAGTGCTACCATTTTTCCATTTTTCATTCCCTAAACCCCATTTTGGAAAATCTATTGTGTTTTTACTACAACCATCTTCCTCATTTTTTATTCCCTATATTAGATTCTCTAGAAATAATAACATTTTCTTATTATTATTATATTAATTTATTTAAATCATTTTTATTCTACTCAACTAACCAAACAATTAAAAAATCAAAACTAAAAAATATATTATTAAAAAAATTCATTCCAAAAAATGGGGACATACCGTATGGGGATGGTTGGACTCAATCATTGCTCATATGTGTTCTCAGTTTAGGGAATTCCCTAAAATGTGGAATCATTATTGTTGGATATGATGTATGCCCTTAAGGCAATTAGGACGATATATCTTAATTATGTAATAGTACGAATATTTTGTTTAATAAACAAAGGCATTTAATCTTTTGTTTATATCAATATGTTTGTAAATATATCATAGCTAGTTAAAATATATTCATTGATGTATGTATGCAAAAGTTCTTGACGCATCATAGCATGAAGTCAAAGAAATTATAGTTGGACTATATTTAGTTAGCCCTGCTTCATATGCCATTATGATTATGTCTAATCTATCCGTAGTTATAGTTTCATCAAGAAAGGATATTGATGAAGTGGAAAGACTAGCATGCGGTCAACTTTCTTGGAAAGGGTCTAAGCAGTCAATCTCCTAAGAACTAAAGGTGGTGCCTTAAGTTTAACACATGGATATATCCAGGAGATATATTAGAGACCGCATAAGATAAACACTTGGTGTATATATCAATGTGTTAGTGTTTATCTTCATACAATAAGTCATGCGAATATCCTCATACTTAAGATACTAGTTGCCTTGTGTGGTACTATTGTTATACTTTGGGTCATTCCCACACACTCATTAATTTAGGGTGTTATGGGTGATTACGGGTATAGTGATGACAACACGTTGGTAAGCTGAGCAGTCAGAAAGAATCCATCACTCCGGATATATTAAGGAGTTGTACCTGACCGCTTGTTGAAGTGATGATTGCCATAAACCTCTGATCAGAGTATGTGTTTGATAGAAATGGTTTCTAGTCAAACACACTATGGTAAAAGGCAATATACTTTGGTAACAAGTTAATAACTGGGATAGCTTGGAGCAATCTTGCTATTAACACTTTAATCAACCCTATAGACCAGATGGTACTAATATTAAAGAATGGAAGGAGTTCATCGCATTGGACAACTATTACATTAACCGGGATTAAGTTATAAGCATAAAGGACGTGCCGAGTAATGGGGGATGGTAGACCCTTGCTAGAGGCGAACTACAGTCGTTTAAGGTAATCAAGTTCTATTCATAGTCTAGAACCTCGAGCCAATGGTTTCCTTAGAACAAGGGTTGGTTAAGCCTTAACAGCTCAATACTTTGGAATCCTATAAGATCACACACATTGGACCTTCATCGGACTAAGTAAAGAACTAATAGATTTATTCTATTACAAAAATATAACATAATAATAATTGGATTATTATTTGATTGGTTAGAAATGATTAGATCATTTTGGATAAACTAAGGAATTTATTTTGACTGGTGACTAATTTATTAGGGTCATAAAATAAATATTTATTTGAAAAGGATTAAACGGGGAATTTTGCCTTGGCGAGTTAAATTGGACCGAGAGTACAAAAGTATTTTGTACAGGCTCGGGTGCGTGAGAGTGCACCAAAAGGTGTATGAGAGTGCACCAAAAGGTGCACAAGCAATGCTAGGCATTGCTCACGGCAGCCTATGAAAATGGGTTGCCCAAAGGCGCAGCCCAATAGGCACGCCGCGAGCTGGGCTTGCGGCATGTGCCGCGAGGCCCAGCTCGCATGCAAGGCAGGATCGCAAGTACAGCGTGCTTTGCACGCTGCACGCGGGTCTGACGCACAAAGGCTCCATGATCCGCGGATCTGACCCACGGAGGCTCCATGCTCCGCGGGTCAAGCCCATTTATGGGATATGCAATTTTTCATATCCCACATTGGAAAAAGGGGAGCAATGTTTTGCTCCCCAAGCCTATATATAGGCTTCCTCCTCCTCCTTTTCAACTTGCACCAAGCTCAAGCATAAATCCCAAGTTGAGATTCACAAAGATTAATCTCTCGGGTAATCGAGCAAGTTCTTTTCGAGGAGCCTGAATTAATTCGGGCACCTCTAATTTATATGTTCGGGTGGGGCATCTGGAGTGGTCTAGCAACTACTCAAGGATCCTCAGTTCTTTCTCTTGGGAGGTTTTGGTTGGTGGGGTTCATGTGAATACTCATAGAGGTTATCCTACGCTTGGAGGCTTGTGCAAGGAGGTTCTGCTAAAGCACGCTTCAACTGGTAAGTTTTCTTTCTTTCTTTTTTTATTATTAGGCCTTTTTAAGCGTTTTTACACTTAATAATATGCTTAGGTTGTTTTGCATGCTTAGTTTATTTTATGCTTAGGTTATAGCTTAGAGTTATAACATGCTTAGGTTATAGCTTACAGTTATAACATGCTTAGGTCATAGCTTAGAGTTATAACATGCTTGGGTTATAGCTTAGAGTTATAGCATACTTAGCATAAAATGTATATGCTAGGATATAATTTAGAATTATGGTATGCCTAGCCCTTTGCATGCTAACCTAGGTAGAGAATTATTTAGTTAAGGCTTTATTTAATTTATATGCATCTATTAGGAGTTCCTGGGGACAAGGACAAAATTTTGAATTTCCGCCATGCCTGTTATGCATGTTCAGTTTGACTGTCAGTTCCCAACAGTGGTATCAGAGCTTGCTTGTTTAGTGAATAATTAAGTTAGAAGCGAACTAAGTATTATTTTCTATTTGAAATGATTATTGTTTATTTAATTGTTTGGAACAATGTATATGAACTTGTGTTTTTCATTTCAAGGTTAGAAAATAGTTATAAATATTTTTGAATAAGTCTGCTCAACTTACTCAAATTATACAAGTTTCAATAATTTATTTAAATTGCATGGGTTATACATGCCTCCAATTTACATGAATTGGAAGAACAAAATTTATTAGTTCAAGAGAATCCATTGGTCTTCAAGTTTGTGCCCGTATTTGTTCTGGCTAAGGATTGGACTTGGTGTCTACTCACTTCAAGGGCACCTCTCCTACCTGGAAACCTATATCGGTCTACTTGAATTGACCAACCGGGGATTAAATATGGACTAATTTATTTTTAGTATATAAGATGATGCTTATATATGTTTTTATAATAAAATAAAAATTAAATTTATTGAATAAAAGCTTAAAGGAAATGCAACATAAATATAACAAATAAAAGTATTAATTATTTTGCATATAATCTAGGTTGATGGAATAATTATAATAAAGAGCTTGAACCTACCTAAGGTTAGACCTTATAAATTAATTCTAAAATTCCCTGAATTAATACAAGTTATTATAAATATGTCCATCTAATAAAATCCTAGATTGGGTGAGACGTTTAACGCCAATAAAATCTCAAAGTAAATATATTAAGGCAAGTTATAGTCTTCCTTACTCAAATTTATAATACGATCTATTTGGGCTGTCAAAGTGCTACACAAAGCGTTCCTTCTAGTCCACATTGATCGGTTGTAAATTTTGGGATAGGGTCTGCCTTAACGGAACTAGGGTAGTCCACCATAAAATTGGGGGCTAGGCTCAGGTCGGAGACATATTCAAGGAGATGCTAATATAAGAGCACACATCCCTTGGGATTAGGGAACTTGAATGAATTAGCAATTGCATATGATGCAAATGGAATGGGATTCCAACTATAAATTACTATTATGAATTGACTCATAAAATTGGGAGTTATAATAGACTAGTTATAGATGCTACCTACTAGGAAATTTAGCTAGGCTAAAATTCCTGAATTCAATAGAATGGGCTATTGTAAATTTTAAAGAAAATAGTAGGACAAATGTACTTAATTAAAAGACCTTATATTAAATGCATGTACTTAAACTAATATCTGAACTACTTTTCTTTTCTTATATCTTAGGTTGAATATGAACTCCATTTTGAAAATTCATCTTAAATACATTCAGGTTTTAACAGAAGTTAACTACGATGAATGGATCAAGGATGTGAGGGACATCCTTAAGGATTATGAATTGGCATATGTTCTTGAAAATCCATTCACAAAAATTCTTAGCACTGATGCACCGGCTGTAATTAAGCAAGCATGGTTGAAATATCTAAAGGATTCGATTTATGTGTCATACTTGCTGTTAGATACTATGAATCCTGTGATACGTTCACAGTGTGATCACATGAGTCTGGAAACCATCTTGATCCATCTGAAGGGTTTGCCTAAAAAGGCAAGGTATGAAAGGTTCAAGTTGACTAATGAATTTTCCAACTCTAAGATGAAGGAAGGGATAAGTGTTGTAGCACACATTAATAAGATTAGAGATTTTATGATAAAATTGGAATCACTGGGATCTACAGTCAGTCAATCCTTGGGAATTGATATCCTGTTGGATTCTTTACCCATCAGCTATGCTGATTTTGTAAAGGAACATTGCTTCAAAGTTCACGATTGTACATTTCCGGAATTGATTGATGCGTTGAGAAAGTTCGATGCCAAAAGCAAAGAATTTTTAAGTAAGTCTACAAATGAATATTCTCTAGAAAATGGCCCAGAGAATACTGTCACCAAAGGAGTAGTTAAAGGGTTTAAAAGGAAGAAAGAAAAGAAGACATCTAAGTATGTCTGCTTCCAGTGTGGGAAACTGAGATATTGGAAGAGGGATTGCAAAGCTCCTGCTTTTGAGCATTTGAAGAAGAAGCCTGCAGAGGCATCTACTTTAGGTATGTTTATAATTGAAAACTTTGCTACTTTTCCTCGTGAATCCACTTGGGTATTAGATACTGGTTATGGCTCTTATATCTATACTTTTATGCAAGGACTAAGGAACAGTAGAAGACATGCAAAAGGGGAGATGGACCTACATGTGGGAAATGGAGCCAGAGTTGCTGCATTAGTTGTAGGAAGCTTTAATTGTATTTTTCCAAGTGGACTTGTTTTAGTTTTGAATAATTGTTACTACATTCCAAGTGTTACTAAGAATATTATATCTGTTGCGTGTTTAGCAACAGAAGGATTTCAAATTTTATTTTCGAATAATAATTGTCAGATTCATTTGAATAATGTTCTTTATGGTTATGGGATGTTGAAAGGTGGTATTTATGTTCTTGATACTAAAACAGAAGTTTTTAATATAAACAATGTGAAGAAAGTTAAATTAGATAATGAGAATTCCTTCTACTTATGGCATTATCGTTTAGGCTACATAAACAAAGATCACTTAACCAAGTTACGTAAACGTGGAGACTTGGGCCTAATAGACTTGGAGTCTTATGGTGATTGCAAACCTTGTTTAAGAGGAAAAATTATAAAGTTACCCTTTTAAGGAAAGGGTGACCGGGCCATGAGTACATTGGAACTTATACATACTGATGTGTGTGGTCCAATGAGTGTTCAGGCACTAAGAGGATACTCTTACTTCATAACCTTTATTGATCATTATTCATGATACAGTTATTTATACTTAACGAAGCACAAGTTTGAAAGTTTTGAAAAGTTCAAACTATTCAGGGCTGAAGTAGAGAAACAGCTTGAGAAAAGTATTAAAACACTTCAATCGGATCAAGGTGGAGAATACTTAAGTCATGAGTTTCAGGATTATCTAAAGGAAAATGGGATAGTTCTCCAGTGGACCCCTCCATATATGCCCCAACACAATGGAGTGTCAGAAAGGAGGAGTCAAACTTTATTAGATATGGTTCAGTCTATGATGAGCCATGCAGATCTCAGTAAATCCTTTTAGGGATATGCACTAGAGAGGGCGGTTTATGTTTTAAATAGAGTGCCCTCTAAATTAGTTGATTTTACACCTTATGAAAGATGGAGTAATAAAATGCCATCTCTAAGTCACTTAAGAGTATGGGGTTGTCCTGCTATGGAAAAGAGGATAGCGTCAGATAAGCTAAACGATAAATCTGACAAGTGTCTGTTCATTGGTGTCCAAAGGAAATAATTGGATATCTGTTCTACCAACCCGAAGCATAGAAGGTATTTGTGTCTTGAAATGCTCACTTTTTGGAAAAGGAACACTTACTTGCAAAAGTTAGTGGGAGCAATATTGAACTGGAAGTTCAAAAGGAAGAAACAGACAATCAGCTGATTGACCTCGTTCTAGATACACAAGAAAGTGTGATCCAAGAGCAGCCTATTGAAACACAATCATTGCGAAGATCAGGTCGTGTTCATAAAGGTTCCGATAGATATAGTTTTATCATCACTGATGATAAGGAACTATATCTCAAGGAGGATTATGAACCAAGGATATATAATGAGGCAATGAAATGCTCAGATTCTTATAAATGGCTGAAAGCCATGAAATCAGAAATGGATTCCATGTATGAGAACCAAGTTTAGGATTTGGTTGATGCACCACAAGAGATTAGACCGATTAAGTGCAAGTGGGCCTTCAAGAAGAAGACTGACATGGACGGTAATGTAATTACCTATAAAGCAAGGTTGGTTGCAAAAGGTTATAGTCAACGTGAAGGTATCGACTATGATGAAACTTTCTCACCGGTGGCCATGCTTAAATCTATAAGGATACTCCTCGCCATTACTGGTCATTATGATTATGAGATCTAGCAGATGGATGTTAAAACAGCATTCCTGAATGGGGATTTAGATTGGGATGTGTATATGACACAACCTGAGGGTTTTACATCTCAGAATGGCTCGACGGTATATAAGCTACAAAGATCCATTTATGGACTTAAGTAGGAATCTAGGAGTTGGAATATAAGGTTTGATCAGATAATCCACGAACTGGATTTCTGTCCAAATGTTAACGAGCTTTGTGTTTACAAGAAGGTTAGTGGGAGTGCAGTCATTTTCTTAGTATTATATGTCGATGACATTCTACTAATAGGAAACAATATTTCTCTTCTTCAAAATGTTAAAGTATGGTTGTCAAGAAAATTCTCCATGAAAGACCTTGATGAAGCAGCATTTATACTAGGTACAAAGATCTATAGGGATAGATCTAAGAAGTTGTTAGGTCTTTCTCAAAGTACATGTATAGACAAGGCGTTGAATAGGTTCAACCTTGAGCATTCGACGAAAGATTATCTCCCGATGACAAAGGGGATTAACCTATCTAAGGCTGAGTGTCTGAAGACAGCTCAGGAGAGAATGCGCATGAAGGATATACCTTATGCATCCGCGATAGGATCCATCATGTATGCTATGATATATACTAGGCCAAATGTCTCCCAGGCTTTGAGCTTTACGATCAAATATCAGTCAAAATTAGGTGAAAAGCACTAGATGGCCGTCAAGGCAATCCTTAAGTACTTGAGAAGGACTAAGGATGAGTTCTTAATTTATAGAGAAAGTGATTTCACAATTAGAGGTTACACTGATGCGAGTTTTCAATCTAACAAAGATGACTTTAAGTCTCAGTCAGGTTTTGTGTATATGTTAAAAGGAGGGGTGGTATTCCGGAAGAGTTCCAAGCAAGAAACTATTGTTGATTCAACCACGGAATCTGAATACATTGTTGCATGCGAAGCAGCAAAAGAAGCTGTATGGTTAAAGGGATTTATTGGTGATCTCGGTGTGGTGCCTGAGGCTATTGATCCAATTACTTTATATTGTGATAACAATGGTGCTATAGCTCAGGCAAAGGAACCACGGTCTCATCAGAAAAATAGACATGTGTCCAGAAAGTATCATATAATTAGGGACACTGTTGATGCTAAGATAATAAGACTAGAATATGTTCCCACTAATCAGAACATCGCGGATGGTCTGACGAAGCCATTGACTCAAGTCAAGCTTGACCAGCATGTTAAAGCATATGGATTACGACATATGGCTAATTGGCCTTAGTGCAAGTGGGAGTCTGTTGGATATGATGTATGCCCTTAAGGCAATTATGGCGATATATCTTAATTATGTAATAGTACGAATATTTTGTTTAATCAATAAAGGCATTTAATCTTTTGTTTATATCAATGTGTTTGTAAATATATTATAGCAAGTTAAAATATATTCATTGATGTATCTATGCAAAATTCCTTGACGAATCATAGCATGAAGTCAGAGAAATTATAGTTGGACCATATTTAGTGAGACCTGTTTCATGTGAAATTATGATTATGTCTAAACTACCCCTAGTCATAGTTTCATCAAGAAAGGATATTGATGAAGCGGAAAGACTAGCATGCGGTCAACTTTCTTAGAAAGGGTCCAAGCAGTCAATCTCCTAAGGACTGAAAGTGGTGCCTTAAGTTTGACACATGGAAATATCTGGGAGATATATTGGAGACCGCAGTAAGATAAACACTTGGTTTATATATCAATGTGTTAGTGTTTATCTTCATGCAATAAGTTATGCGAATATCCTCATACTTGAGATACTAGTTACCTTGTGTGGTACTATTGCTATACTTTGGGTCATTTCCACGCACTCATTAATTTGGGGTATTGCAGGTGATTACGGGTATAGTGATGACAACACATTGGTAAATTGAGTAGTCGGAAAGAATCCATCACTCCAGATATATTAAGGAGTTGTACCTGGCCGCTTGTTGAAGTGATGATTGCCATAAACCTCTGATTAGAGTATGTGTTTGATAGAAATGGTTTCTAGTCAAACACACTATGGTAAAAGGCAATATACTTCGGTAACAAGTTAATAACTGGGATAGCTTGGAGCAAACTTGCTATTAGTGAGTTAACACTTTAACCGAACCCTATAAACCAGATAGTACTAATATTAAAGAATGGAAGGAGTTCATCGCATTGGATAACTATTGCATTTACAGGGATTAAGTCATAAGCATAAACGACGTTCCAAGTAATGGGGGATGGTAGACCCTTGCTAGAGGCGTACTACAGTCGTTTAAGGTAATCGAGTTCTATTCACGGTCTAGAACCTCTAGCTAATGGTTTCATTAGAACAAGGGTTGGTTAAGCTTTAACAGCTCAATACTTCGGGATCCTATAAGGTCACACACATTGGACCTTCATCGGACTAAGTAAAGAACTTATAAATTTATTCTATTACAAAAATATAACATAATAATAATTGGATTATTATTTAATTGGTTAGAAATTATTAGATCATTTTGGATAAACCAAGGAATTTATTTTGACCGGTAACTAATTTATTAGGGTCATAAAATAAATATTTATTTGAAAAGGATTAAAAAGGGAATTTCACTTTGGCGAGTTAAATTGGACCGAGAGTATAAAAGTATTTTGTACAGGCTCGGGTGCGCGAGAGTGCACCGAAAGGTGCGCGAGCAATGCTAGGCATTGCTCGTGGCACCCCATGAAAATGGGCTGCCCAAAGGCGCAGCCCATTAGGCTCGCGGCATGGGCCGTGAGGCCCAACTCGCATGCAAGGCAGGCTCTTGCCTTGCGGCAGCAAGTGCAGCGTTTGCACGCTGCACACGGGTCTGACCCGCGGAGGCTCCGTGCTTTGCGGGTCAAGCCCATTTGTGGAATATGCAATTTCGCATATCCCACATTGAAAAAGGGGGAGCAATGTTTTGCTCCCCAAGCCTATATATAGGCTTCCTCCTCCTCCTTTTCAACTTGCATCAACCTCAAGCATAAATCCTAAATTGAGATTCGCAAAAATTAATCTCTCAGGTAATCGGGCAAGTTCTTTTGGATGAGCCTGAATTAATTCGGGCACCTCTAGTTTATATTTTCGGGTGGGGCTTCTGGAGTGGTATAGCAACTACTCGAGGCTCCTCAGTTCTTCCTCTTGGAAGGTTTTGGTTGGTGGGGTTTGTGTGGATACTCATAGAGGCTATCCTACGCTTGGAGGCTTGTTCAATGAGGTTCTGCTAAAGCACGCTTCAACTGGTAAATTTTCTTTCTTTCTCTTTTTATTATTAGGTCTTTTTCTTTAAGCGTTTTTAGACTTAATAATATGCTTAGGTTGTTTTGCATGCTTAGTTTATTTTATGCTTAGGTCATAGCTTAAAGTTATAACATTCTTCGGTTATAGCATAGAATATACATGCTAGGATACAATTTATAATTATGTATGTCTAGCCCTTTGCATGCTAACCTAGGTAGAGAATTATTTAATTAAGGCTTTATTTAATTTATATGCATCTATTAGAAGTTTCGGGGACATAGACAAAATCTTGAATTTCGGTCATACCTGTAATATATGTTGGATTTAACTGTGAGTTACAAACAATTATAAGTGCTCTGCCTGCCCTAAATCTGAGTTTCACTTATTTGCAGCTCAGCTTTTGTCTTACCATTTTGGGAGTGGATTGAAATAATAATAATTTTTGTTTTACTTTTTTTGGTATTTTTTAATTCCTTTGTTAGTTTTTACAAAAATTAATACAAAATTAGTTATATATTAGTATTTTAAAGGATTTTAATTTGGGGATAAAAAATAAAGAAGATGGTTAGAGAAAAAATATTATCAATCATGCCTAATGGAGTTTGTAGAATGAAAAGTGAGGAATAACTAAGTAGAGTTACGTGTCACAAAAAACTAATAAACTAAAACTAGGGTTGAAAACAAGACTTATCAGATTGGATAATACGTTCTCCATAACCATATCCATTAAGGTTTTGAGGAAAAAATTTCCTCCATATCCATATCCAATAAGGATTCGGGGATCATATTTTTTCCATTTTCCTTATCAATAAGATTCATCATTCTATCAGATTCTCCATTTCTCCAATAAAATATATAATATACATTTTTCAAAATTTCAAACAAGAAAAAAAATTAAAAATAATAAACGTCTTAAAATAGCAAAGCAACACACTATAGTTTTTCTATGTATACTAACAAGTAGGAGAGAAATAATTTATTTAGTTTTATGATATACCGACAATTTGAGCGACTAAAACCACTTTAAAAAAATTAACATATTTAAGGGACATAAATCATGTTTATAAGGCCAAACATATTAAATTATAATTAATATAAAATGTAAAAAATAATTGGAGGTGTCAGGTATTATTCGTAGAATATTCGGGTATTCTCTATTGAAGGCTAATCAGTATCGAATTCAGAAATTTATCAGATTGGAGAATACATTCTTCACTTAAATTTTTTAATAGGATTCTCCATCCTTATCGGACCAATCTCCATCGGATTAGTTAATCCCTACCCCATTTTAAACCTTAACTGAAACCTTTTTCCTAAAAAGTAAGGTATTTAAGTCACCATTAAACTAGCATTAAAAATATTTAGATATTTTTCTAAAACTCCACTTTTTCAATTTATAATTTTTTTTCTTTCATTATTTATCAAGGTTGATAGTTGATTATATCAATTAGAGTCAAATAACATTCTGTAATCAAATGAGGATAGATATTGAATTATTTCCTATAAAAAATTAGTTACTTTGACTACTATGGCGTACAGACCTTTCAACAACATAGACAATTGAAAAATGAGAAAAACAGTTCATCGATTTCTTGCAACCCTGAAGAGTTAAGCCCATAAGGGAAACAAAATTATATTCAATACTCCCTTTATTCTTTTAAAATAAATATCCTAACTTAAAGTTGAATTATTAAAATATTTATCAATTTTTTATTATTCTTTTAATTATATTCTTAATATTAATTAAATTATAAATTAAAAATTTAAGGCATTAATTTAAAATATAAGGGTAAACTAATATTTTTATGTCTTTAATAAATAAGTTTATTAAGAAGTATAAAATTTACAGGAAGAAAAGTAAAAAAATATGAAGAAAATATGTGTTAACATGACAGTTTTGTTTAAACTTTTTCTTCTATGGTGTAAACTAATTCTCACCAATTGGTTGAGATGTTTCGGATAGAAAAGTTACGGCGCATAATGGTTTATTAATTGATATTATGGGGGTAATAAGTGTAGTATTGTACATTAGAAGTTACGTGATTCTTTTAATTTTTTTTTGAAATTAATAGGATTTTAAAGAGATTATCATTTTCCTAGGTTGGTGTATCTTATTATTTATCTTCCCTTTTTGAATAAGGTTGCCGTAGTTTTAAGAAAGAAGAAGATAACTTTTTTTAGCCTTTTTTTTTCCATCTCTCATATTGATTTTCTTCTATTTTGTTTTTTTCCCTAGTTTTGGTATTTTATGAAATAATCTGTATCTTATTATTTTATTGATTTTCTGTTACGTGCAACGTCTTTTTCAATTATAGATATGCTACTATACAACACGATTTTGATAGTTTTACTGCTAGGTTGCGCTTCATCTCTTTATAATCAATAATGCATGTCGAACTGTCATATAAGGTACTTAGATCTATCTCTTCTAAACAATATCACTTCTGATTTTCAAAATTGATTTTTGTTATAAAGTACGTCGGAGTTCTTATAAAAAATATATATTGCAGAGTTATTACTATTTTTCTGTTTTTCTTTATATTTTTTTCTTTTATTTTATCTCTCAATAAAAAGAAATGTTGTTTTCTGAATTTAATTAATGATTTTATTAAGATGTACTCCATATCTAAAAGCATCCTGATAAAAATCCTTGATTAAAAAAGGAGCAATGTTGCTCCTCCATTCACCTTTATATTTTTTTTACTTTTTAAATTTTATTTAATTAAATTAATATTTATTTATTAAATAAAGAGTAACAAAATAAATATTTATATTTTAAAATAAAAAATTTAAAGCTTCAGATTGGAAAATAGAGATGGCTGAACACGAGTATAAATGATATTTAGTGTTGTTACTCGTGTGAAACTGATAAAGTCAACATATGGGGCCGATTCTTAACTGGTTTTCAAGAGAATTACATGACTCAGAAGCAACCCACTTAGCCACCACCAGCAATCAATTCATGAAAAGAAATCGAGATGTCATGTCTACCTCAAGATCCAAAAGCAATTTGAAGCCTTTTATTTCAGCTAACTTTATATCATTATATCAACCAACATTTGTTATTGACTTAAAATTATTAACTATACATGAATTTTATTTTTACTAATAAAATAATACATAAATTTTATAATTTAATATAATGGAACATAAACTTTATATTTTACTAACATAATAATTAAAATAACTTTTCGCCATATAATTTACCTTTAATTTTAGATAAAAATTAATATTCTCCATTTATAATCATTTTTCTTCATTTTTTTTCTTTTTTTTCCTATGCAATATGTTGTCGCCTTTCTCAATTTCTCTCCACATGCTTTTTGCTTATTTCTCTGTGTTAAGTTTTCTTAAGGTTTTCTGTTCCATATCTTTTTTAGTTGCTTTAATTTATGAAATTTTTTTCTTTTAAATAATATCATAAATTTGTTAATTAAAATCAGCAAAATGAATAACCTGACAACTCTATATATGAATCAAAAGATTATTTAAAAAAGCTAAGAGGATTTAAAACGAAAGAGAATTCAATACAACCCTATATATCAAACTGAGATGCAATATTATAAAATTATAATCGCCAGCACAAAGAGTAATACAAATAAATCAAGTAGATTTCAAGAAAATACTAATAAGAGATACAGATATGCAAACACAGAAATATCGAATTATGCAAAAAAAAGAGCAAGAAGGAGTGAGAGTGAGACAGTGTTGATTATTTAGTGTTGCTTTGCTTTATTTGATTTAGGGTTTACAACAAGAAAAGAAAAGTGAAATGAAAATCGGTTAGAAAGAGAAAAAATCAATTGAGATGAAGATTATACAAGTTAACGATGAAAAGAAGTTGAAGAGGCTAACGGAGGAGACGAGGAAGTTGGAAGGATAAAGATTTTAAATGGAGAATATTAATTTTTATTTAAAGTTAAAGGTTATCTTAATCATTATATTAGTAAAGTATAAAGTTTATATATTTTTATATTAAATTTTAAAATTTATATATCATTATATTAATAAAAATAAAATTTATATACTATTAATAATTTTAATTCCTTAGGTACTAGTATTAAACTTTAGTACTTACTAACATTTACCTTATCACCTGCATCATACCAATGTCATAAATTTCTCCTTAAATTATAATTTGGACCAGTGTCATGCATTATACGTCCCTTTTCAATTCTCACCTATCATAATAAATAATGTGCTTATGTGCTTAATTAATTGAAGAGTTATCTTAAAAAAATGTCATATAATTTCACTTATTTTTAAAAAAAATTTTATAAATTTTTTTTGAAAAAGGAATTTAAAATTTATAACTGTTAATAGCAATAATTTTTTTCTTAATACCACCAATAATAATGATACGACCAAGGATAATTTTAAAAAACCTAATTTTATTCACGTCGGTTCATTTTTTTCAAATCCTAATTTCAAGCCCAAATCAATTTCTCTTTCATCTTCAAATGGGTCAACTGAATTTTTCAGTTCAAATTCCTTCGACTGCTCGTTCAAAAGCTCACCAATAATCCCTCCTCCATTAATTTCATCACTTCATCTACTCTCAATCCCCATACCTCACACCCTTTCTTCTCAGTTCCCTTAAAAAATTAAAGCAGATCACAGCTGTGATGATCTCGATTCCTCAAATTAAGAAATGAAGACCCACGATGAAACGGAAAAGGAGAGCTATGAATACGCCGGAAAAAATCCTTCCCCGACCTTAGGACCAAAACGCCTTCGTCTAGTTGAAGCCAATTTGGAGGCGCTCAAGCTGAAATCCCCATCTACCACAAGTGTACAAAGCGCGATCCCAGTTGGAAAAATGTTGTTAAGCTCTATCGCCACACTGGGGAAACACCCCAAAAAGCCAAATGGGTAACATCGGAGAAGCTTACCTCGTACTCTTTTTTCACGACCTTTAAAATCGAATACAATCAAGACGAAGACGAAGATTTAGAATCGGTGGTGGGTATGAAGGTTAGTAACAAAGTCAAAGCTAAAGTTGCCGATAATTTGAAATTAAAGACATTGAAGCTTGGTTTTTATATTATGCATCGTGTTGAAGACAACTACAAGGTCTAATTTTCACATTCTTTATATGCCCAAAATTGGACCAAAATTGCAAATGAACCTTAGATTGATTATCTGATTGAGTTTTAGTAAAATCTTTGTACAGGCGAAAGTTTGATTGGATCTTTGTTTTTTATTTTCGTCATTAGTTGATTAAATTGGATGTTTGTTTGTTTCTTTGCATGTGATTAATTTTTCATATATCCCACTTGAAGATGAAAGAAAATTGTTTTGGGTTTTGAAATTAGGATTTGAAAAAGACTAAGGAGATAAATAAATTGGGTTTTTCAAAATTGATCCTTGGCCTGAAGAAAAAATTATTGATTTGGTAACGGTTATAAATCTGACTTTTTTTTTTAAAAAAATTTACAAATTCTTTTTAAAAGTAAGTGAAATCACACGGTATATTTTTTAAGTTAATTCTTAATTCAATTCTTGTCATTCTTCCTTTTTTTCTCTATATTAATTCTCCTTACTGCCGTCAATCAAAATAATTACTCTCTTCAGTTCTAAAAATTAGTCGGTTTTGGACTTTTCATCAAAATTAAGAAATGTTAAATACTTTATTAAAATGACAAATGTATCCTTGATGAAATTTTATTTCCTCTTAATTATCACTTTATCATTTTATCAATATCTATACTCTTTTCTAATTAATACAAGGGTAAATTAATGAAGAAATTTTAAAAATTCTATTAGTATTCTAAAATGACAACTAAAAGGAACTAAGGTAAACTTCCTAAAGCGATTAGTTTTTAGAATTGAATGGAGTATTATTTTGTAGCAGGGTCGGCCCTGACGGGAGGTGGGCAAATGCCATCCGCCTAGGGTCTATAGTTAAAAGGGACCTAAAAATATACTCCTTTTAAAATAAGCGTCACTTCTGATAGATTTCCTAATACTAACGTTGCATTAAATATGGCAATAAAAATACTATAATACCCTTAAAATTATCCTTCTTTTTACGACTCTTCTTTATTTTTATTTTTTACAATGAATGAATAAATAAAGATAAAAGAAGAAAAAGATAGATAAAAATATATTGTAATCGAAAAATAACACTTATTTTAAAAAATATTTACCACAAAAAATAACGCTTATTTAGAAAAGGAGATAGTATTTACATTTAGAGTTCTAATACTTATTACTTATAAAATAAAAATAAATATGAATAAATATTAAATAAATTGATAGAGTGTCAAGTTTACTATATATATCTCTTGAATCAGACATGGAAAACTCAAAATAATAACTATACCCACAATATAAATTAATTAGCATAATAAAACACTACTTATTATTATGGTTGAGAAATTTGATCCGTCCCCTTGTATCGATGAAGGTAGAGGGTTAAAGATTGATGGATCGACAGGGGTTGAATTAGGGTTGAACCATTTATAAAAAATATATGTAAAATTCACACTTTTAATATTTTAAAGATTAATATATAATATATTAAATAATTAACTATTTCATAATACACAAATTTAAAATAAAAATAAATATAAAAATACTTAAATTATATTCTAATATTTATATAAATTAATTTTTATTATTTATTAAATTATAAACTAACCTTTTATATTGGAAATAAATTAAAGTTAACTAATAAATTATTATTTTATATTAAAAATAAATTAAAGTTACAATAAAAAATATAAAAATTACAAATTATACGTAGGTTCAATTATAATATTTTTTAAAAATAATACAAACTTTTAAAATTAAAATTAAAAAAAAAATAAAATTAAAAAGCATCACACTCATTAAAATTAAATTTATTAAACTTTTAAATCGTATAAATTTTAATGGTTATAATTTAATAAATTTTTATCTAAACATTAAACTAAAAAAACAAATTAGTGACCCATTAATCTAATCCCGGTCACCGGATCAATGGTTCAATCGACCGGATCATCGAATTTTTAAAGGGCCATTGTAAAATAGGTTTTTAGTGTCACCGGATCCGAATTTTTCGGTTCAATCGGCCGGCCCAATTTAGGTGTTACAACGCTGCTTATTACGGACATTTAAGTCATAACCCCTCTTATTAATTGAAGGGCTTGGATTCAATAAACATTACACATGCATATCCTATTTTTGTTGATACACAAGACAGCCCGATCTTATTACAATAACCAAATACTAACATACGAAAAAAAGACGTACGACAACAAAGCTCAAACAAACGACTTAATGTCTTGAACTAACCCAACAATAAACTTGTCCTGTTCTTCTTCATTCAACAGAAACGCTCTCATTTTCTCATGATTCATTCTTAACGTTTTCCCAGTCTCTTTCTCAACATCCACCATCACTTTCCGTACAGCTTCTTCAACATCAAATTTCCCAAAATACCCATCCTCGTCTCTCCTATTTACTTCCACACCCACCTTCAAGTCCTTGCTCATAAGCTTTGAGTTCAAGAACTGGTCGCCCTTCAATGGCAGAAGCACAATTTGACACTCATTTAATACAGCTTCGATTAATGAACTAAATCCGGCATGACACAAAAAACATCCCACGTTCTCATGTCCTAAAATCGGTTTCTGTTGAACCCAACCCGTGTGAACTATCCCTCTATCTTTCACCCTATCCAAAAACCCCTCCGGCAGCGTTCGTTTCAGCTCATCTTCGCCGTTAACTTCCGCCGGAAAGTTCAACACCAGAATGAAAGGCAATCCGGTGAGTTCTAACCCGAGAGCAAGCTCTTGTATCTGTTCATCTTTCAAAAACGTTTCGCTCCCAAAAGAACAGAAAATCACATTCTTTGAAGTGAAGCGACTCAGCCATTTTTGCCATTTTCCGTCGAGAACTCCGGTCGCCGGAGCAGGCACCAATGGACCGGATAAAAGAATCTTTTTTCCATATTGGTTTCCGATGTATTTGAGATAAGCTCCTTCAAATTCATTGCAGGTTTTGATTAGCAAAGCATCGGAAGCATTATTAGTTTCTAAAACCCTATGGTAAACACTAGGGCCGCCATTAAAGCTCTTGAAAACGTAAAAAAGATCCTCAGCTTCAAATCTCTTAATCGAAGTAATATTTCCCGACGGAAATCCGGGCGGGGGAGTTAAAAGATCGGATCTTTTTTCGGTTCGAGATCTAGAAGGGACCATAAGATAAGCAGAAGAAATTGCAGAAAACACAGAGAACCCAATTGATTTAATCCCTAATTCAGAAGCTAAATTAGGAATCCAATTTAAAAGATGGTCAAAGATGATGAACTGAGGTTTGAGTCGAGAAAAAAGAGCTTTGACCTGTGGGTACATAAGGTCAACAGCTTTCTTGAGGAGTTCCGCCATTAATGGAGTCATTTGAGCTGTGCTGTCAAGCTCAGGGGGGAGACCATCAACAGGAGGGAGAGAGATGGGGGTAATTTGGGCAGAAGGAGTGAGTAAAAGAGAAGATTGAATGCGAGGAATATTGCCGGGAGTTGAAAGGAAAGAGATTTTGAGGCCATGAGAGGAAAGCTTGTTAGCGAGCTGAACAAAAGGGCTTATGTGACCAAATGCTAGCCATGGAAACATTACAATGTGAAGCTCTGCTGGTTCATTGTTAATGGCTGCCATTAATGTCTTTTAGGAGTTTTTTTTGGAGTGATGTATGAATGAATGGGAAATTCAAGCTGTTCATGCTAGTCAATATATAGTAGTGACAGTGGAGAGAAATTTTAGAATGTTCTAGCCCAGCTCACTAATACAGTAGTTCCTCTGTTCTTATAACTGGTCATTTTATACGATTTTTTTTTCTTTGCCTGTTTTAGTTGTTATTCTTTATTTTTAATATAAATTTTTATTTTTTTATTTTTATTATATTTTTATTAATTATAGTTAAATTTTAATATATATATTAATATTATTTAATTAATGTTAATTTTAGAATAAATATGTAATTTTATACCCTTCATTAATTATTTTTTAAAATTTATAAAAAAATTTAAAGAGATTAATTTTTAAAATGAGAGGGAGTATCCTAATAATATGAGAAAGGTAAATTAAGAATCAAATTTAGATAACTTTTTGCTACATGCTAATAGTGAGTCAATCATGTTCGGTTTAAAGCGAGTTAAACTGAACTTAAATCTATTAATAAAGTCTAGTGATTGAATTTAAAACAGATAGACGTTAAAAGTTTGAGTCCCATATAGGTCAATTAGGGTGGAAATTTTCTCTAGTCACTTAGGAGTTCATTTATTTATTTATAAACATGTAGTTTAATTAAAAGGGATTTTGAAAACAAAATAATAACATTAAATTTAACATATAAAATAAATTAAGATAATATTATAGAAATTACATATTTAAATTTTTTTAATCATTACATTACATTACACACTAAAGAGTTAAATACACAAACAAAAATTATAAATATTTAAAATATATAAAAACGTCATTTATTTATTATTAAAATCATATTTTTATTATGTAAAATAAACATAATCAAACAAAAAGTTCACTCAATTTGGCTCGTTTACAAACTGCAAATCTATAATCATGAACGGAATTTATAAATCGAGTCAAATTAAATTCAGCTTTTATTTAGATAAATATTGACTCATTTAGGCTCATTTTTAATTTGTTGGAGATTTATGAGCGAGATAAAAATTTTGGGCTCTTTTTATACGAAGACTTTGTCTTAATATTTTATGTATTAAATAAATAAAATGAAAAGTACTAAAAAGACTTTCAGTTTTGAATATTATAACAAAATATTAATATATTGAAGAAATTATGAATTGAATTTACAACATTTAACCAAACTTTATAGGGGAAATATCATTTAATCTAGATTCAATTAATGTTTATATTTTAAACTATAAATTAAAAAGGCAACAAATTTTATTTTGAGCTCCTTTCTACTTAGGGCCCTGAACGATCGCCTCTATTACCCTTCCTAAATGTTAGGCCCAATAATAGGTAACGAGAAAAATAATATTAGCAGAATAAAAGACACGCAGATTTTTACGTGAAAACCCCAAATGAATTAGGGAAAAACCACGGGACCAACTCCGAATAATTCTTTCACTATAAAATAATTGTAGGTACACCAAGAGATTATAAAATAGTGGCACTCAAGTGTTTCCCAAAACCTCACTATTTTCTCTCTTACCCAGCTCTTAGGAACCATTTTCCTAAGGCTCTCTACACAGATTACATTTTTATCTGTGTTTCTTCTCTCTTACTCTTTGCTTTGGTCTGCTTAGTCTGCTCTTCAAATGAGCAAAACTCTCCTCTATTTATAGGAGATTCAAAACGCGTATGGCCGAATTATGCACAGTAATTTTACTGTGCGCTTTTTGAAAAAATATTCTGCCGACCTGCCTCTTTTTGTTTTTTTTTATTTTTTTAATTAAACAGTGGGTCCCACAATAAGAGGGACACCACTCAACAAATCTCTCCCTCCCGACTACATTGTCGGACTTTCCATCCCGGTTACTTCAATGCACTGGTCGAGCTTTTCTTTTGGTACAACCTTTACAGCATATCAGCAGCATTATTGTTTGTATGAATCTTCTGTAACTTGAACTCTTTTTCTTCAATGGCAAATCTGAGCCAATGATATCTTACATCAATATTTTTGGTCCGTGCATGGTACATAGTATTCTTGCTCAAGTCTAATGCACTTTGACTATCACAATAAATTACGTATACTTCTTGTTGCACACCTAATTCAGTAAAGAATTGCTTTAACCAAAGCATTTCCTTTTCTGCTTCTGCTTCTGCTGCTGCAACGTACTCTGCTTTGGTTGTTAATAATGAAACATATTTTTATAACCGTGACTGCTATGAAATAGCTCCCCCTGAGAATGTAAATAAGTAACCCGATGTACATTTTCTTTCATCAAGGTCACCAGCCATATCTGCATCTGTGTAACCAACAAGTGCAGATTTTTCAACTCCAAAAGTTAAACATAACTTTGAAGTTCCTCTTAGGTATCTGAAGATCCATTTTACTGCTTCCCAATGTGTATTCTGGGGATTTGACAGGAATCTACTCACAACTCCAACTGCATGAGCAATGTCTGATCTCGTACACGCCATTGCATACATCAAACTGCAGATCGCTGAAGAATATGGAACTTTTGACATATCTTCTCTATTTTTCTTTGTTGAAGGGTAGGATTTCTTACTCAACTTGTAATGAGGAGCAAGTGGAGTGCTAACTGGTTTAGCATTCTTCATATTGAACCTTTCTAGTACCCGTTCAATATATTTTTCTTGCGATAACCACAGCCTGTTGGACCTTCGATCTCAGTTAATCTCCATTCCAAGAATTCGCCTTGCCGGTCCCAAATCCTTCATGTCAAACGCCTTAGATAAATCACACTTCAACTTACTAATCATTTTGGCATCTAGTCCAACGATTAGCATATCATCAACATATAAGAGAAGAACGATAAATTTTCCATCCGAGAGTTTCTGGACGTATACACATGGATCAGCTTCTGTCCTCTTGTATCCTTGATTCACCATGAAGGAATCAAACCTTTTATACCATTGTCGCGGAGCTTGTTTTAACCCATACAAACTTTTCTTCAAGCGACAAACCATGTCCTCCTTTCCCTTGACCTTGAAACCTTCTGGCTGTTCCATATAAATTTCTTCTTCTAAATCCCCATGCAAGAACGCGGTCTTTACATCAAGCTATTCTAACTCAAGGTTCAAGCTGGCTACAAGACCTAACACAACTCGAATTGAACTCATTTTTACAACTGGTGAAAAAATCTCATCAAAGTCGATACCTTTCTTTTAAGTAAAGCCTTTGACAACCAATCGAGCTTTGTATCTCACTAGGTCTTCATCATAGTTCTTCAGCTTGTACACCCATTTATTCTTGAGTGTTCTCTTCTCTTTAGGAAGTTTCACCAGCTCGTACGTGTCATTCTTCTTCAAAGAATTCATCTCCTCCTGCATGGCCTTCATCCAACAATCTTTATCTTTACAAGATTGCACATCTTGGAAGCTTTCAGGCCCCCCCTCATCAGTGATTAAAATATAATCAGAACTGGAGTATTTTGTAGATGGTTGGCGTTCTCTGATTGACCTCCTTAATTGAGGTTCTTCTTCTGGTAGAATAGGGTTCTCTGGCTCCCCCTGCTCAATACCCTCTTTATTCGTATCTTCATCTACAATCATATCTTGATCCCTCACAACTGGCTCTTCTTCTCCATCTTGTTCTGATTGATGCATTCTTCTTTCTGTGGCATCATCTGATAGAATGCTCTCTGGTGTAATATCGATAACACCATCACTTGTAGATCTTTCACTGATGATATCATTCTCATGAAATACAAGAAAGTATCTTCTTCTTCCAATGAATTCTGTATCCATGGGACCACAAACGTCAGAGTGTACCAACTCTAACTTATTATTTCTCCTTCTAGAGCTTTTCTGAAATGAAACTCGATGTTGCTTCCCAGATAAACAGTGATCACATGGGTTAATTTTTCCTTTGGCTAATGGGATGAGGGACTTCTTAGCCAGTATATTCAACCCTTTCTCACTAACATGCGCCAGTCGCCTATGCCATAAATTTGGTGAAGCATCATCTCCAACTATATTCAGTTGACCCACACATATTGTTGCGTGCGTTTTGTATAGCGAGCAACACAATCTTCCTTTCGCCACCACCAATGATCCTTTGGTGAGTTTTCAATTTCCATCGCCTATATGATTGTGATAACCTTCCTTGTCCAATACACTAACAGACAACAAGTTCAACCGAAGATCTGGAACGTATTACACATTTTTAAGTGTTAATGTACATCCGACACTTGTCTTCATTCAGATATCGTCGATTCCCACCATTTGCGAGACACTATTATTTCCCATTTTAATAGTACCATAATCGCCCGCTTTATAGGTTGAGAAGTATTCCCTTTTTGGAACACAGTGGTATGAGGCACCATAATCTACAATCCACTCGGTATCTGCATCTCCAACATGACAATAATCTGCATCATGAGATACTAAAGCCACCTCTCCATCTTCTATTGTGACTGCAGCAGATGTGTTTTTGTCATCATCATGACTTCGGTTTGCATTCTCTTGTTTAAGGAAACGGCAGTTCCTTTTGAGATGACCTTGCTTTCCACAGTGGTAGCATGACCTCTTCTCTCGAGACTTGGATCTATCTCTGGATTTTCCATTTCCATGTCCTCTACTCTTGCTTCGGCCCTTATTCTCTGTGACAAGGGCTTGTGAACTGGTACTGGCAACGTCCCTTCTATGAAGCTCTTCATTAAGTAGACTATTCTTTACCATAGACATTATTACCACACCATTTGGAGTTGAGTTACTCAATGATACGACAAGAGTATCCCAGCTATCTGGTAGAGTTCCCATCAAAAGACATGCTTGCATCTCATCATCCAAGGACATACCTGTGACTGCTAACTCACTTACAAATCCTTCAAAGTCGTTTAGGTGTTGTGTGATTGATCTTCCCTCTGTCAGTTTTAAGTTCATGACTTTGCGAATCATGAACACTTTTCCTTGAGCATTTTTAGCCTCGTACATATCCTCTAGCTTCTTCCAGAGAACTTTGGGATCTGTTTCGTTCCTCACGTGATTGTACAGGCTAGCATCTATCCATTGGCGTATTGTACCCAATGTCTGCTTCTTCAACTTTATCCAGTGCTGTTCTTTCATATTCTTCGGCTTTGCTTCATCACCCTCAATTGGATCGTACAAATCTTTGCAATTGAGGTTGTCCTCCATTCTGGATTTCCACATTGAATAATTTGTATCCGTCAATTTCATCATTACACCGTCATTCGCCATGTCAAAATTTTAAGAATGGCAAAATTTTACTATTCACGAATTTTACTATTCACATAAATAGTGACTGTATATGTGAATAGTATCGTATACCTAAATAATACTTGTATATTAGAATAGTAACAATATCGTATACTTAAATAATACTATTCATAAAAGATGGCCGAATATAAATAGTATTATATATGAATACTATTACTCAAATTGCGTATCTGTGACGATTTTTCGAACGGATTGCGCCACCGGATTTATCGTAATTTTCTCGACGTCGTGGTATATTTATTTTTGAAAAATATATCCACGGATTTTACTGATAAAATAACATCGGGTTCTGATACCACTTGTTAGGCCCAATAATAGGTTACGAGAAAAATAATATCAGCAGAATAAAAGACACACAGATTTTTACGTGGAAACCCCAAATGAATAAGGGAAAAATCACGAGACCAGCTCCGAATAATTCTTCCACTATAAAATAATAGTAGGTACACCAAGAGATTACAAAATAGTGGCACTCAAGTGTTTTCCAAAACCTCACTATTTTCTCTCTTATCCAACTCTTAGGAACCATTTTCCTAAGACTCTTTACACAGATTATATTTTTATCTGTATTTCTTCTCTCTTGCTCTCTGCTTTGGTCTGTTTGGTCTGCTCTTTAAATGAGCAAAACCCTCCTCTATTTATAAGAAATTCAAAATACATATAACTAAATTATGTACAATAATTTTATTATACTAATGAATCCCATAATAAGAAGAATACCATTCAACAGTAAAAAAGGCCTGAAAATCACCCATAAGAAGCACCGGCTCATTTACAGTCCAACGGAAACATGAAAAAATAATTAACACCAATTATCATTCGTGTACCATGGGACTAAAACGGTGCAAAAGTAGGCATGACAACTTGTGTTGGATTCAACTTCCACCTAAAACCTGCCACGGATATAAATCCCTGTCCATTAGTAATATTTATTGTGCATTAGCTATATTATTGGATTGAAATTTATTTTTCTAAAAAATCTAAAAATAAAAAATTAAGTAAAAAAATTTAATATCTGACAAAATTTAAATAAAAAACATGAAAGAGAATATATAATTAGGGACATCAAACTTTTTATTAGGTATTGACTTATTGTTACTTCAACCTGTTAACTTTTCACATGTAAAATGAAGTGCATTGTTATTTTTCACTGAAACTAAACATTCGGTACACAAAGTACTTCACATTCAACAGAGTTTAATAAGTGTTGTATTCTAAGAGATAAATTGTAAGAAACCTACTTTTATGCACATGTTATTAGTAACTGATTCTCCGGTTCAAATCTGTAATCCTTTGACACAAAAACAATTTTACTGTGGTTCCAATTTAAAGCTGAATTATTAAAAAAAAAATAAATGGCACTAGCTATTAGTTACAAGAACTAGAGAAAAAAGCTAAACTGTAAATAATTAATACGGTCATGAAATTTGACTATTAGTTGGTTGCATCATTATTTCTTTGTATTTATTATTCAAAATTAATTTTTTCACCGCCACTTCTTGATTTGGCCTACCTAAAAGCTCATCCATTTAAATGTGAATGGAACTGAATACTGCATTTCTTATTAAATTATATATGAATAAATGCATATTCAAATTTGCTGTCCTCAATATTTTTTTTATGTTCTTTATTTAGATTTTTTTTATGTGTTAGACACGTAGAAAAAGAGAAATAAAAATTAAAAATTAAAAATTAAAAATAAATAATTAAGAAAGAAAATTTAACATATGATAAAATTTAAATAGGGAACATGAAATGAGACACACAATTAAGGATAATAGATTTAAATCCGACAAATGCATATATTACGCTATATTCCATTCAATTTCAAGAATCAAATGATAATGCTGGAGAAATTACGACTATAACGATAAATATCTTCATTGAAATAATTTAAGTTTAGTGTGTAACTTCCAATCCATTTCTCTATCTACAGTTTGTATGTGTCACGCCCTAAAACATATATTAAGTCCACAATTTAATGATAATATTTTCTTACGCCCTAAAACATATATTAAGTCCACAATTTAATAATATATTTTCTTTTTAAGTTTTTTAAATGAAATATATTTATATAGAAAAGAAAATACAATATGAAAACTGAAAGCATTCATGTGGTTGGTTGTAGACACGTGAGTCAAAACCAATAGCAAATCGAGCCACAATTCCATTTTAAGGTTTTGTTAAACCCCAAGAGCCTCGTGCCCGTTACCTCCAACTACCTATGGTTTTTTATTCCCTTTCCCAGCTCTATTACCCGATACCACTAGTTACTCCAGCGTCCAAAACTTCACCGGAAATTTCTCTCTGATCACCGGAAACGACGATAGTGGACTGGTACCCGAGGTAAAACGGTGGTAATCGGAAATGGCCAAATTAATTCTGGGGTTCTTCTTTATGGTCTCTTGAAGTTTCTATTGATTTCATTATGTTCTTATTCTTCACTATTCGCCGGGAATATCAACAGACTTCATCATGTTCCGACAAAATAAGGAGGAGTCCACGGTGGTCTTTTTATTTTGATTTTAGAATTTTTGGTTGTTTCTGGACTGATTTTATATGAATAGATCTGGTTTTTATATTTGATTTTTACATCAAATTGGTAATTGATTTGTGTTTGATGTTTGTTCTGTAGATTTAAAAGAGTTATTCGATAATTAATTTCACAAGTTTCAAATAAAATAACTTTTCTTTTGTCTCGGATCATTTAATTTTGCATAATTGCTCTATTTGATCGTAGAAGTTATAGAAGAGAATTGATTACCCATTTAAACTAAACAACAATAAAAGGAATCAAGGCTAATTGGATTCCTTTTCCCAATTATATCCAAACAGAGATGAGAATCAAACAATTTTACTTTCCATTCCTTTTCATTCCCTTTTGGTTACCTTAGTATCAATCAATGGAGTCATTGATTTTGGATTGTATACATAATTGTCACCCATACCCACAACAACTACAACAATGTCAACAACTAAATTGTGATATGTAATAGCCATTAATTCAATTATCTATCCTACATATATCAACACATGCACTAGATGACCCATTTTGAAAAAACTACCATCAAATTGAAGTTAATTGGCTAACTTTATCCCTTCATTTCCAAAAAGTGTAATTAATTACTATTGATACTAATTAATTAGTACTCATAATCAATTATCTCACTCTTAATTAATACAATAATAAATTAGGAAAAATAGGATAAAAAATATATTAATATTTCAAAACGGTCAAAACTTTTAAAAAAATTCAAAAATGGCTAAAACGGTAAACTTATGGAATTATGGAAATAGGGATACTAGTACAAATTAAAGGTTGTATACCATTGCGGCTATAAATCAATCAAAGGTAATGGCTTTTATTGAAATGGATAGATATACTTGTTGGTTTTCAATTGTTTGTTGCTATTTACGCACAAAAATTTACCTGAACTATAATTATAATTGATAGCATACAGTTTTGACGGTAAGATAGCAGTGACCAAATAACTACAACAAAAATCCATTTCATTCTACAAAATTTAGAGTACAAACATTTATGAACAATTCAGTTCAAGTGACCCGAGACCCATCTAGCTCACTCAGACCCGAGTCTATGTCACATACTTGAACAAACATATATTAATATAAATCCAGTCCGATCCAAGCCCGTTAAAACTCAAACATATAATGAATTATTATTAGTTTCCATACATAAATCCAAGCACGGCCCGAATCGACCAGAATATATATATATATATATTAATTTTATAATTATTGATGAACGGACTGGACTGAGCTTGAAAATAGAGGTCCTAATCAAGACCTGATCCGGTCCAAATATACTAATAATGAGGGATGCAGGTTGAGTTAGACCAGAACAAAGCAGTAATTATGTCGGCCCAACCCACCCGCCCACTGAACAGGTATAGGTGAGAGTAAGTTAAGACTTTGAATGCTTGGTACCTACAATGTAGGTTCAAAAAATTAATTTTCCAAAGAGTTCACAAAAAAAAAAAAAGTATATCTTCCTCCAATAAAGCTTTTGAACAGAAATGGAGAAAATCACACAAAAAAATGCTGTATTTCAGAATGTTGTACATTCCTGTATATATGCATAGCTACAAAAATCATGCATAATCAACCCATCCATCTAAACCATAACACCCTTTGCTGATTTTAAAACTAGATAACTGGCTTCTCTCTGCAATGCAACTGTTCCATTATCAACAAAAATTCATCTGATAGCTCCCTGGAATCCCCATTCACAACAAAATCAATATATGATAAAATTGGTATTTCCTCATCAACTCCAGAGCTTCTTATCAATTCTGAAACTATCCTTTGAGCTTGTCCGATCTTGCCTTCACGGTTAAGACATTGAATCACAAGACAACAAGTCTCAAAACACGGCACAAAACCCTTCTCAAACATCAGCTTCACAACATTTTCAGCTTCAACTATTCTCCCTTCTTTACATAAACCGACCACCAAAAAATCGTAAAACCCTATCCAAGGCACACCGAGTTTTTCAATTCTCTCTGCAAGTTCCAAACCACACTCGATATTTATGTAGCCAATAGTGAACCCCGATAATAGTGAACTATATATACGATTATTGGGTTGAAACCCGCTTTTTACCATTTTATCCAACGTTTCAAGGGCTCGGTCTAGCCTCCCTGAGTTTGCAAGTGCTTTAATTAACACTGTATAAGTAACATGATTCGGTTTTACGTCTAAATCGAAGAGGCTAAGCATAAGTTTCTCAGCCTCTTGAATTTGTCCAATTTGACACAAGCCATTTATGACAACAGTATATGTGTATACATTAGGGGCACAGCCTGCCTGTTTCATTGACTCTAGCAATTTCATTGAACGATCCACATTGCCTACTTGACATAGTCCATCGATTAGTATCGTGTAAGTAACCACAGAAGGAATCAAACCGTGCTTTAGAATCTTACCGAACATCGCGTATTCCTCTTTTAACCTATTGTTTTTGCAGAGGAAATCGATGTACAAGTTGAAAATGTGTGGACTTTCCATATCCAAGTGCTCGATCATCCATACGAAAAGGGCAAATGCATGTTTTATTCTACCGATTTTGTAATACCCGTTCATAAGAGCTGTAAAAGCTACTTCATCCGGGGATATCCCGTTTTTTATCATTAAGCCAAGAACCCCATCAGCTAACTCGGGTTTACCGAATTTGCTGAGACCATCGATCATTGCTGTGAAAGTAAGCCGATCAGGTTGACAAGAAAACGATTTCATTGAGTAAAAAATCTCGAAAGCTACCTCGAGTTGACCTTCTTTGCAGAACCCATCAACCAAAATATTGTATGATACTATGTTAGCTGATAAGCCATTGTTAATAACCCTCTTTAACAAAATCATAGCCTTGTGAGACTTGTTAACTCTACATAATCCCTCCATAAGCTCGTTATAAGTACGTATGTTCGGCTTGCAATTCCTCATTTCCATTAAACCTAGAATCTCGAAAGCTTTAACAATCTGCAACTCTTTACAATATCCATTGATTAATGCATTGTAGGTTATAGTGCAAGGATATAGCCCACTTTGCAACATCTTTCTAAAAATCCCATTGGCCTCCTCAATCTTTCCTAATCTACACAATCCATCTATTAAAACAGTGTACGAATGAACATTCGGCTTGCATCCCTTTGCAACCATCTCATTGAACAAATTCAAAGCCTCATCAATCACTCCATTATCGCATAGAGCTTTGATTAGTACAGTATATGTCCGAGTACTAGGTAAACAACCTTTCTTACACATTTCGTCTTTCAATTCAAATGCCTCTGCAACTTTTCCTACTGCGGTCAAACCGTGGATCAGTGTTGTGTATGTTACTGAATTAGGTTCACAGCCAGTTGTTTGAGACATTTTATCAAACACCATGAAGGCATCAGCTATAGCATGTTCCCTGCAATACCCCAACACTAAAGAAGTGCAAATATGAGTATCTAAACCAAATCCCAATTTCAGGAACCTACACAAGAACATTTCACCAGCCTCTACATTGCCGTTCTTGCATAAAGCGTTAATTATTGACTTGTAATCAATGACACCAATACTAAATCCATCAGCTATCATCCTTTTGTAGACCGAAAATGCTGCATAACCCAAGCTAACCTTAGCCAAACTCATTAATAGAAAGCTGTAACAAGGATAATTTAGTCTAAACCCTAAACGTCGTAACCGATCAAGTGAATTCATTAGCTTCAGGATATCAATTTCACTACAACTATACTCCCTGATCATCTCAATTATGACCTTATGAGCAATTCCAGATAAATTAGAAGAAACAATCATGCCTAATAAATGGATTCTGCTGTCTATATGATAACAATAAGAGGATTGCTTACAGACCCACTTGAAAAGTCGAACCCCGAGATTGATGTCATTGCAGTGAAACTCTATGATCTTGTGGGCTGAATGAGGAGGCATATGAGATACTAGAGACTTCAAGAGAGTGTTTCCGTCCCAATTAGGTTCTTTAATTAGAGAAGATACGAGAATGGAATCATCTTTAGTGGTTTCTGGGGTTTTCTGAGAGTGAGTAGAGAGTAGAGAAAGAGGAGAGAAGAAATAGGGACGAACAAGGGGGAGCTTTGTTAGTTGAGTTCTGTGAATCAACATACAGAATTAAACTCGATATAGAAAAGAGAAGAGGGAAGAAAGGGGGGAAATTATTCAAATGAGATGCATTGTAGCTTTACATGTCGCGGACAAGTGAAAAGAGAAGAGCTGAGAATGGAATAGGCGGGCGACTTCCAGACCAGTTGTATGAGTCACTATGAACGATGAATAGAATATGAATAAATGGGCTGACATTCTTCTATATTTGAAATTTGACCGTTGTGGAAATATTTTGGTCAACCCCAACTCCATTGTACTACCATTTTTTTAAAACATTTTTTTTCCTCTACGGTCTTTTAATAATTGAACTTTTATGCCTTGTTCATTTTTACTTTATGTTGTTCCAGTAAAATTACACTCTTGTCATTTTCTTAAAAAACTATCATTACCTTAAAAAAATTCATTAACCCTTAAATTCAAATTTTAATTTCATACCTTCAAATTATCTTCATACCTACATTCAATTTTAAATTTTGACTCGATGGAACGTAATGGATGGACGGCGTGGCCGAACATTGATTCGGGTAAGTTTTTCCGGTCAAAATATAAATATTTCAGAAAATATCGCCGGAATGAGATCGGAGCCGTCCATCCCGAAGGGCCGTTAACGATTGGAACCGTCCATCCCGGACGGTTTCAATCCCTAACAGCCCTCCAGTGAGGACGACTGTTAGAGATATGATCTCTCAAATCTCTAACAGCCGTCCATCTTGGAGGGCGGTTAGCCGTCCTCAACGGAGGGCTGTTAGCAATCGGAACCGTCCATCTCGGACAGTTTCGATCCCTAATGGCCCTCCGGGATGGACGGCTGTTAGAGACATGAGATCATATCTCTTCAGACCGTCCATCCCGGATGGCCGTTAGGGATCGAAACCGTCTGGGATGGACGGTTCTGATTGCTAACAGCCGTCCGGTGAGGACGGCTGTTAGGGATGGCAGCCTTTTCATATCAGATGGCTGTCATTCAAAATAGCCATCTCGAATGACGGCCGTTGGCTTTCAGAACCGATCCGCCGGAAAATTTAGCAGTCAGTCACGAAATGTTGGTTTTCGAGACCGATCCATTGGAAAATTTGTCCCTAGGTCCCAGAATATTTTTTATCGATTTTCGGGAATGATCCGTCGAAAAATTTAGCGGTCGGTCCTGAAATATTTTGATGTCTTATTTCGGGACTGATCCATCAAAAAATTTAGTGTTCGGTCGGTCCCGTAAATAAAAATATTTCGGGACCGATTCGTCGAAAAATTTAGTGGCAATTCCGAAAGATTTTTATGTCAGTTTTTTATTAAAAAATCTGAAATTTGAACTTAATTATTTTTAAGTGTAGAAATTTAATATGATGTATGAGTTAGTTTAAATGAAGGGTTAGGGTTACACTCTTTTACTGTTTGAGTTACGTAATTAAGAAAAATTTCTTATATTTAATTAGAAATTAAGCAAGATTTGATATAAAATAAGACTTAAAATTTTTTTATGTTAATGATGTAAGCAGGGAGGAGCAGAGAAATCTTTTGATGTGATACGACGTTTGCATGAGTCGGGACAACTTTCAGATGAGTCGGGATAGCGCATACAAAATCTCGTCGTGTGATAACGTCAGGTAGGCGACAGAAGCAAGGAGTGAAGATGGATATCATTACAGATACTGCTCCTCAGGATATCCATGTAGGTCCGAATGAGGCACAAGGGAGAGACTCGTTACATTTTGAGTCTGGTGATGATGAGGGAGTTGGTGATGAGGAGGAGGCAGAAGGTCCTTGGTTACTTGCTTGTAGTGCACCTGGTGGGCCAGAGATTCCAGATACATTCCCGAGTTATTTGGGACATGTTGCCTGCGAGATATGGAAAGGAAAAAAAAACTAGATACCTTTTGAAGTGTCATTCTAGAGTGAAACTCTGCAATGACCTGAAGTCATAGTACAACGGGATGGACAATGCAACTAAGAACGCTTTGGATATGACTCGGTTGTGGCACTTGCCCTTTATTATGTATGAGCATATTGATGCTGATCTGATTTGTGCATTTGTTGAGAGGTGGCAACCAGATACGAACACTTTCCACTTGCCTATTGGAGAGATGACTATTATGCTACACGATGTCCAGCATATTCTTGGCATTCCTGTTGATGGAGCCCCAGTTTAACTTCAAGGCACTGCTAAGGAGCTAAGGGTTGTAGTTATGGAGATGCTTGGGATTTTAGAGGATTCTATGAAGTCGTGCTGGAATAGGGGCACAATTTCTATAGATACTATACAGCGGCAGTGTCGTGATATACAACGACCAGTACATCCTCAGCTTGCAGGTTGGATGTGGTTGATGTTTGGAGGCACTTTGTTTATTGACAAGAGTGGTCAACCTGTTCGACCGGCTTGTGCATTAGAGGTAAAGGATGAGTTGACATCTGTACGTGGATATGCATGGGGGGCAACTATTTTAGCATACTTATATCGCCAGCTAGGGGCAGCTAGTCGGTTCAAGGCTAAGCAGATCAACGGATGTCTTACACTCCTTCAGGCTTGGATATATGAGTATTTTCCATGCTTTCGGCCTAGTTCGCCTTTGCCCATTAGGGAGGGGCAACCAAGAGTATAAATGTAGGACCCTCCTTTGCAGACCAAAGGTGCACGTTTTGAGGCATTGTGCTTGCGCATCAATCAATTGACAACTTCAGAGGTAATAAAATATTTTCTTATTTTTCGATTGTAAGAATAATACAAACAAGTAACCAACCATGATATGATTGTCATGTGATGTCATTGTGTGATTGTTGCGGATTATGTGGTTACCATATGGTTCTTATCCATCTGCTACTATTCCGAGGACTCTTTACACTAGCCTCATACAGTATCGGGATGTCAATGAGTCATACATGCCTTGGAGAGTACTGCAATAGTTAGGCTATGTGCATACTGTCCCAACAGCTATCCTTAAACCTGAATCTGCATTAAGACCTTAGAATACACTTTTGTACAAGGTTATGTTTCCTGCACAGACTCCAGTGTGTGGGTGGGCTGGTTTTCCCATGATGTCTTGTATGTCTGTTGCACAATTTCAATCTGCAGATGAGGACCCTAGTGCATGCACGGATGAGTATTTGCGGTGGTATGAACTTCATTAACATCGCTACTTGCTGAAAGATCAAAGGCGAGATGCATCACATTATCGGTCTGAGACTGACTACGTAAGTTTAAATTACTTTAAATTACTTAAAGTTCAATAAATTTTTTCAGCTTATGATTTACTAATTAATTGTTCAAATGCTTTGTAGTGGGTGAATCGATCTTGTCAAATGCTTCGGGACTCCATTAGGACATTACATTCATATGATGAAGATGAGTCAGAGCGATTATCTACACAGTTTGATGCATTCATGAGGGATTTCAATAATTCCCAGTGATTTGTTTTACATTTTTATTTCCTCATGTTTTGTGACTTATGTTTTTATTACTTATGGGATATTTTTTTAGAATGTCTTTGACATTATTAAGTATGTTTTATTTAGAATATCTTTGCCACTATTATGTATGTTTTATTTAGAAGTTGAAATTAGGCTAAGTTTCAAATACATACCTTACTAATAAATGTTGAAATCATACTGATAAAAATACAATAAATGTTGAAATTATACTCAGAGTGTTGTCACATCACCCTGAGTACAGCATTATTGCTCCCAACAGCTAACATAGATTCTCCATTCAACATTATTTCTGAATTCGTACTTACAGCTTTGTCACATCACTCTGAGTACAGCATTATTGCTCCCAATAGCTAACAAAGATCCTCTATTCAACATTATTGCTTTCAAATTGTACTTACAGCTTTGTACATCACCCTGAGTACAGCATTATTGCTCCCAACAGCTAACTAAGATTTTCCATTCAACATTATTGCTTTGAATTAGTACTTACAGCTTAGTCACATCACCCTGAGTACAACATTATTGCTCCCAACAGCTAACTAAGATTCTCCATTCAAAATTATTTCCGAATTCGTACTTACAGCTTTTGTCACATCACCCTATGTCCAACATTATTGCTCCTAACAGCTAACTAAGATTCTCCATTCAAAATTATTTCTGAATTAGTACTTACAGCTTTGTCACATCACCCTAAGTACAACATTATTGCTCCCAATAGCTAACTAAGATTCTCCATTCAACATTATTGATTTGTATTCGTACTTACAGCTTTGTCACATCACCCTGAGTAAATCATTATTGCTCCCAACAGCTAACTAAGATTCTCCATTAAAAATTATTTCTGAATTCGTACTTACAGCTTTGTCACATCACCCTGAGTCCAGCATTATTGTTCCCAACAGCTAACTAAGATTCTCCATTCAAAATTATTTCTGAATTCATACTTACAACTTTGTCACATCACCCTGAGTACAATATTATTGCTCCCAACAGCTAACTAAGATTCTCCATTCAACATTATTGCTTTGAATTCGTACTTACAGCTTTGTCACATCTTCCTGAGTACAACATTATTGCTCCCAACAGCTAACTAAGATTCTCCATTCAAAATTATTTTTGAATTAGTACATACAGCTTTGTCACATCACCCTGAGTACAACATTACTGCTCCCAACAGCTAACTAAGATTCTCCATTCAACATTATTGCTTTGAAATCATACTCAGAGTGTTGTCACATCACCATGAGTAAACATTATTACACCCAACAACTATTTTTTCAAACTCAAAGTCTTTAGAAATAACTACTTTCAGTTAAACTCAACACACAACTATCTTTACTCCTAACTTTCTCATTCTGTAACTCTCTCTTCTTTTAAACTCTTACAAAAAATATATTTTATAGCTATGGATTACGTAGCCCCAATGATAGGAGGCGATGGCATTGACTACAGTTCCAATTTTGAAACACCTCAAGCTTTTGAAGACGTTGACGCAGCAATAGCTTGGGTACAAAACTGCAAAGGGATTAGGTTTCGAACTTGTCATATCATCGTGGAAGAAGAACAATACAGGGAGACTGATGAAATGTAGACGTGGTCAGAAATACAAAGGCAAAGATAGAGACATACCACATTCTGAATGAAAGTTCATAAAGACAGATAAGTGCGGTTGCCCTTTTCATATTTTCATTGATATGAAAATGGGCATTCATGGTTATTATTGGAGCATCAGATTTATACCTAGAATTAATGGAATGCACAACCATAAGATGGATAAGTATGGTCAAGGTCATCTAGAGTACCAGAAATCGAGCCAGGAGAAGAAGGAAATAGTTGCTGATATGAGTGCAGCACAAACAAAACCCCAGTCTATTATAGCAGCAATTAAAGCAAAATATCTAGATGATAAAATAGATATACGTCAAGTGTACAACTTAAAGACGAAGCTTTGAAAAGAATCATTTCAAGATCGAGACGTCATCTCCCAATTTCATCATTTGGCACAAGAAAACAATTACCTATTCTGGACAAAAGCTCATCCAGAATCAGGTGTTGTCACTCGCACATCCAACATCCATGAATTTACTGCGGACTTTTCCTCTCTACGTTGGGATTGACTCGACGTACAAAATAAATCGACACAAGATGCCTTTCATATAATTCTTCGGAATGACTTCAACAAATAAAAACTTTCTCATCGCTTAAGCATTAATGAAAGATGAAACTGTGGAAAGTTATGAATGGGCGCTTACTTGCTTGAGGAAACTGTATGAAGATCATGTCTATCCATCTGTAATTGTTACTGATCGAGAGTTGGGCCTTTTCAGACCAATTGAAAATTTGTTAAACAGGGCCCATTTGCTTTGTACTTGGCATATAAAGCATGATGTTGAAAACTATGTAAGAAAACATTATAGTAACGTAGAAGTCGCCAACGGTTTTGTTCATGGCAAATGGAAGATGGCTGCTGAAGCTGAGACTGAGGATGCTTACGATTACAACTTGTACACTATGGAAGATACTTGGTCTAGTCAGCAAGCTATTTTATCATATGTGAGAAATACATGGCTCGTTCACAAGGAGAAATTCATTCCTGCATGGACAAATCGAGTACTACATCTAGGCAACACATCCAATTGTAGAGTTAAGAGCGAGCATGCATCACTAAAGGGTTGGCTGTATACTTCCACTAGAGCCCTAGACACCGTGTGGATGAAGGTTCACAAACAAATTGATTCACAGGAAAATAAGATAAAGTAATAAATTTAGTGTTATACAATATTAATGTTATTGTTTTATATTGCAGTTGTGATACTTATTTAATTGCAGGAAGGATCTAGAGGATTCAAGAACTAAAAGATGCCCGTACACATCAAGATATTCTTTCGAGTACTTATCATTTCATGTTTCCCACCACGCTCATGGACTTTTACATGATGAATTTTAGTGGATGTTAACGTCAGGAGATGATGTACAATATGTATGTGGTTGTGTACTTCGAACAACTCATGGCCTACCTTGTGCATATGAATCAGCAAACACAATAAGAGAAGGAACAGCGATTAGTGTTGAATGCATCCATCCATTTTGGAGAACTCTTAAAATAAATGAATTCGGGCTGCATGAAACAATAACTGCTGGTTATTCAGGTCACCCATCGGAGGCTTATCGCTTTTTTTCAAATATCATTGGTGAGGTAATAACGCACAATCCTATTGTTGTGCAAAAAATGGCATTTATACTCGATGATGAACTTCACCCCGAATATGCCAACTATGTTAAACCGGAGGTAAACGAGAATGTAAGGGGCATACCACGAGGGAGTAGATTAACTCATCGTGATAAATGTTCTTGGGAGCATGATCTAAGTGGTCGAGGTCGGGGTAGTTCAAACAATTCATCTCATAGTCAAAGATCATCTACGTATAAGTCATTCTCACCCATCAATAATGCATCAACCTCTGGTATTTACCATTTCTTTTACTACTTCAATACGTTGAATTTACAATTATTAGCATTGTTATTATTGTCAATTTTTTTTACAATTCTTCGATTGGTTTTGTAGGTCTGCGCGGAGTGCGTCTCCAGGATTATTGTTGGAACGAAAAAATACCCCAACTGTTTCGACCCTACATTGAAGGGGTAGAAGATGTACTCGGAGACAGTAATTGCGGTTTTCAAGTTGTTGCATCTTACATCTATAATGATGAAGACATATACCAATATGTAAGACATCATCTTGCTAAAGAATTATTTACAAGGAGTCACATCTATAATGATGTCTACATTGGCAATATTGATTTAGCTATTCAGCGTATCAGTTGGGATGGCGGTGCGTGCGTTGATGTTGCATGCTACCATATGCAAGTAACTGACGACTTATATGCTATTACATCTTCATATAACGTTGCAGTTATTTTTATTGGTTACTCAATGGTAGCAACAAATGTGAATAAGTGTTTCACAGTATTACCTTTGTATGCGCCGGCAACTGCAACACAGCCGTTACGTGAAATATGTATTACTCATTTAGAGCGTCCACCGCACTACATTAGATTGAATGTACAAGAGAATTGTCCACTACCCCCGATAATTGCACAATGGTTCCCAAACCGTCGGCCTAGTGTAGTTGGCTGGGAAAATTTGTATACTAGGAGGCGAAGAGCATGAGATGCATTGTATAATGATTATTTTCAGTAATGAATTTAACTTTTTTATATAAATGACAAAATATTTTTATTTATTCGAACATAATAGTTTTTACATAATATTTAATTATTCTATGTTATTAATATATAAAAGTAATGAAATTTTAATAAAATAGTTCACCGAAAAATTCGTCGGAAAATTCGGCAGGTTATATGGCCGTCCAACATAGATGGTCGCCCCTGTTTATGGCCGTTTAAGATGGATGGCCGTCTAGCATAGATGGCCATCATTGTTCAAGGCCGTCTAAGATGGATGGCCATAAACAATGATGGCCATCATTGTTCATGGCCATCCATCTTAGACGATCATCAACAGTGCCAGCCATCTATTCTAGACGGCCATAAACAAACGTAGTTAAAAAATTAGGCTATTTTATTAATGTGTAGTTTTGTCTTTTCGTGGGGGCGACGTGAAGTAAAAATGGGCGACGCTTAGTAAAACCCTTTAATAACAACAAAATTTGAATAATAACAAAAAAAACCTTATCCTAACTCATCTGGATGTGGACTCGAACATGCGACCTTTAAAATTATAATTTCAAAGCTCAACAACTAGAGCAAATCTTTATCGATGATCCCATTGTTTGGTTTTTGAACAATCATGTTTCTTTTACTTCTCCCTTGGGTATTGTTTTAGATGATTCTCATTACATTGTCAGGGATTTTAAAGAGGTGCAGTATAAATATGATAGTAGGTCCATGAATCGATTTGCTCATACGTTAGCTAGAGCGACGATTAGAGGGGAACCAGATTATTTTTCTAGAAGCCTTATGATGTAATGCTTATGATTAATGAGATAACTATTTTCAGTAAAAAAAACAAATTAAGAACCCATTGTAACACAGTGGGCAGGATTTCTATTACACGTTGACCATGTTCTATAGGTTTGGCTCATTGTTTTTTATGGTTTATGATGCGGTATGATCATAATTTAGAATTTCTTGTTGTATAATTTTTTTTAAATATAATTCTTCATTATTTTTTTATGGTTCAGAGAATCATAAAAATAAAATGAGAGATTTGGTGGTTCACATGATTCTCTTTTAAGTTAAACTAAAAATTTTAGAGAACCATATCATATTATGCCACCTATCCAAACACGAACTTTTAAGAAACCATACTATAGTATACCATATTATATTGTATTTTAATGAACCATGAGTCAAACAAGGCCTTACACTTAGGGCTAGTTTAATATTGCTTTTTAAATTATTGTCAAAATAAGTTGCTCTACACAAATTTTGAATGAAACTATATATTTTGACTTTGAACAATACATTTTGATCATTCATACTAATTAATAATAAACTGTTAAATTTATTTTTTCTAAAATAAAATTCGTTGCTTATAGAAAAAGCCCAAAAATAAAACTTTTAAAAAAGGTCCAAAATATTTCAGGTGAATTCTTAACTATGCAAAACCGATCTAAACATATTTTTCAAATGACAGTCTTTTTTTTTTGATAACTCAAATGACAGTCTAAGTACATAAAGCTTCGTATCTCTTGAAAGAGGGGTTATAGGCTGGTGGCTAGAGTAGTTCATTTACTCATAGTAAGGGTTCACTGCAAACACCCAGTTTATTTATATGTCATTTTTTTTATAAATACGAAATTAAAGAAATTGGGTATTAAACGAAAAATTTTATATGGCTTATGATAATTAATGTTCTTTCATTCACTAATTGACACTTGTAATCCACTTATGATAAAGAATACTTCTATGAGAATTTAATTGGAGGAGAATTATAAGTGTCAATAAATAGATTAATGGACATTAATCCGACTTAGATCACATGAAGCCATATAAAAGTGCTCGAAAACAAGACCTCTCACTTTTTTTATATACGAATTGAATTATACCTAATTAATATTTAAAATTCAATTTAATCACTAAGGCCATATTTATTTATAGAAAAATATTTTACAGAAAAATATATTTTCAATTTTTTGATGTTTATCAAAGAAAAATACTAGGCCAGTGAAAACAGAAACCTTTAGAGATGAGGTAAAATGTTTTACGCTACTCAAAGCAGGGAAAACATTTTCCCCTAGAAGAGGACGCTCTTCGTCGATTCCCGCTCTCGCTTCTCTCCTAAGCGCTGAAATCCACTCTCTCCCAAATTAATTTCTTCATGTTCATCACTGTAAGTTTCAATTATTCTCTTCACGTTTAATTTGGTTTTGGTTTTCAACCTCTATTCTCAATTGCTTATATTTTTGCTTTTGAATTTGAAAAATTCAATTGATATGGATTGTAGAAATTCATGAACCTTGCTTAGTATAATTACTTCTGTACTTCGAGGGCAACGACTCAGCAGTCTGTCGCGATGCCGCGAACTACCACTAGTGAGGGTCCCGATTGCCAATTAGAGTCCTGACTTCCGACTTGCTTGGTTCCATTAAAGGTTATTGCTTATTTAATTTCATCTTAATTTTATGCTTTTATTGACATTGATGTTTCTTTTAGTGATTGAATCCCTTGGCGGTCGTGGAATCCCTCAGGTAGTAGAGAGATGGGGTAATCTAGAAGCTTCGAGATGTCTACTTGTTTCCATTGATGACAGCAAGAAAGATCTTGTAAGTTCATGTGTTGTTTCAGTTTTTTATCTTAAACGAGGCATCAATTAGTATTTCCTGTTTGAATTATGTAAAGTACTGTCAATTGTGACATCGTTTTTGTAGTTTTGTTTGTGATTATATTTTGTGCATGCTTCAGCTGTTGGGAGAAAAAAATGGTGTGGTCAGCTGCTCTTCTTTGAATTGTTCTGATAGTTTTATGTTGCTAGTATTTTTACAGTACTTACTGCTAGTAATTTATTGTATTACAGGTTGAAGTGCCCAATCCACTTAATATAAAATTTTGAGATGGAGTTCCTTTTTTCTTGTTGTAGTTTGCACAGTTCTGGGACTGGAAGAAGGGAGGAATGCATCATTGTTGGAACATTGTATAAGCATATAAAACTTAAATCCTGCATTCTTGGTGAGTACTCTAAGGAGGTACACTTGCAGCAAATAACACTTTTTTTAATGTTATGACTCTTATTTCCGAAGCAGAAATTGGCAATGGAATTTGAGATTGTAATAATGTTTCAATTTTTGTTATTTGTAAAGAGATCTGTTGTGTCCCTCGTCAAGCCTCATAACTTTATGCACCAAGATGATCATTTGGTTTTGGAAGACGAAAGTGAAAGAGCTAAGCTTGGGGGCAAAATGCTTTCACCTTCAGTTGTTGGATTTGCACCTTATGAAAAAGAATTACTGTGCTTTTGAAAGTTGCAAGGAGAAGGGTGCTTTTAAAGTGGCTGAAAGAAAGTTGGGAACTCACAAGAGAGCCATGAAAAAGAGAGAAGATGTCTAGTAGTCACTAGAGATGCTGAGAAGAAGTGACGAGATACTGAAATGGAGGAATTCTCCCATTCTATTTAATAATAGCAACTAGAAGCTTGTACTCTTTAATTTTGTATAGAGATTGCATATTCTTTTTTAATCTGATTTTTGTGCTGTGTTTTCTAAATGTAGTGTGTTTAATTTTCTCAATAGACTAGGTATTTGACATGTTTTCTTTTTATTATGTTTTAAGATTTATTTTTATTTAATATTAAAATTTTCACATCTTTAAGCATATTTATGAATTTTTAATTATTAATATGCAAGTATAATCATATACTTAAAATTATGATAAGATAATATTATACAGCATGGTATCCAAACATCGAAAATATTTTTCCGTGCATAATATTTCCTTATAAACCTTAACTTCTCAGTACAATTAGTTGCAGGCAGTAGAAGATTTCTTCTACAATGTGAATTACTACTCGGATTGGGTATACTACCTTCATTGATATTACCAAGCACGCAAAATGATCTACTTTATCCAATTTCAGTATACACCAGGGAACAACCAGTACACAGAATTACAAAACAAACAAAAGCATCATAATTTACAGTAATCTGACATAAAAAGTATAAGCAATAATAAAATACAGTCATTATTCCACACCATTAAACCCCCATATAACTCAAACACCAAGCATATAAATCAATGTTCGAAATTGTTGTGTAGCTAAGGCTCCACAACAATCTTGCCAGTAGCATGGCCATCAATGCTTTTAGCCCAAGCATCTTCAGCCTGGCTCAAGGGATGCTTCGAGTCGATAACTACCTTAAGCTTCCCTTCCTTAACCAGCTCAATAAGGTAAGCCAAGTTCTCACGCTTGGCCGACATAAGCAATGGAACTAACTGCTTCTTCGAGAAAGTAACTTTCTTTACAGCAAATGTCCAAAAGGTACTCCCATTTGGAGTTATATCAATCACCTTTCCATTTTCGCTCAAATTAGGCTCAAAAGTACTCCAAGGAATCCCAGTGGCACAGTGAATAACCGCATCGTACTTTCGACCAGATGGGCTCTGAAGGGCCGCACCCTCTGGAGTCTTGTAGTCTAGAACCTCGTCAGCTCCTAAACTTTTTACGAATTCGATGTTGCGGGCCCCACATGTGGCAGTTACGTGTGTGTTTCCGAGCTTTGCTAGCTGAACTGCAAAGTGGCCCACACCACCTGAGGCGGCAGTGATCAGAATGTTCGTTTCTTTGCCACTGCCATCAAGTTTCACCCCAGCTGGCCCAGTGAGGGCTTGATGGGCAGTTAGACCGGCTACAAGTAATGTTGACCCTTCAGCAGCAGAAACTTCAGGTGGCCTAGCAACTGTTATATTCTCTTTAGCCACTGCATACTCAGCTAGTCCACCTCCAGTCTGTTAGTAGTATCTCATTAGCAGTGAAAGAAGTGAGAACTCGTGCAAAGGAGAAACATGCAACTTACTTTTGGAAGGATCAAGTTCGCACTAGAGCTAAAGATATTCACTGATGACATTTATAACTCATTTTGCAATCGATAAAAAATGATAATGACAAGTGTTGGTCGTAATATAAATTAAGATCAATAATATGATATACATTTGTGCTTTATATTGTAAGAAACATGATATTTTCGATAACCCTTCTTCATACTACACTTTCCACTAGTCCACACCTTCTACTCTTCATTTTCTCTCACATATCCAATCTAATCATTTTCTAATTGTAATCAAATATGCAAAACATAAGTTCTCCATGACAGTATCAACAAATATTAACTTAAGTGATGACAAGGCAAGGGAGGGTATCCAAAACAAAACAATAATTTATTACTTACTAAATGATCAAGCTTAGTCACAACTTTATCACCGGTTTTAAAATCTTTTACTCCTGGTCCAACTTCTATGACCTCTCCTGCCACATCAGTACCTATCGCACGATAAACAAACAGGAAAAATCTTTGTAAACTGCACATTGAATTAGAATATCAATGATACATGGAAGTGCATGCATTTCCATCTTTGATAACCATAACTGTAAGATCAGCATAAGATTCAAGAGCCTTAATATTCATGATAATTAGCTGACATCATATTATGCACTGATTAAGATGGGAGAAAATAATAGAATGAAGGTCATAGAAAAAGTAAAACTGAATTAGAGGAAATGAGAATAAGAGAATTTGGCAGACTCATCGACTCTCTTATTTCTTGTTTGATTTATTCAATCTGTAATTAATTGCCAAAAACTAGTGTAATCTGCAGCTAAAGTAGATCCAACATTTTCCAACAATTACTTAACCACTAATGCAACTTCCTTTTTAGTTGACTAAAAATACTGATCGGTCAACTTTATTAACTCTTTCCTGGTCAACAGTTCACATGTCAATCACATATACACATTGATCTCTTAGCAATGAAATATAATTCGTGACTAGTCTTACAAAAACACCACGACAAGTAATGCTTGAGGTACCATATTTAGCGATTACAAGTATCTGAAAGGCTTTCTACTAGATTTTGAAGGACCAAATGTATGAATAATGTCTAACAGTGTACGTGTGTTCACGTGTGTTTCTTCAATGGGAACAGACAACCAGGTGTATGATCATTTTTCATTTCACAAAACTAATCAACAATAAAAACCATTTACCAGGAATGTAGGGGAATCTACGAGGTATGATAGGACGCAACACGCCCTTCTGGATTTTCCAGTCAACTGGATTTATACTAGTTGCCTCCACCTTGAGCAAAATCTCATCTTTCTTTGGACTGGGGACAGGAACTTCGACATGCTGTAACAGTAATACCATACTAAGATGAACTTCAAAACATCTTTGGATGCTTCAATATGCAGTTTGGAAATATTTATCGCTATTCACAAAAATGCATAAACCAATAAAAACAAAACCAAGGGGCAGATTTTCTTCGGTGGATTGGGAACTGAATGAGGCCATTTTAAATTTCTGTCAAACAACATGATCACAAGTAATCAGTAAACCAACTGGGAGATCCAAAGTCTTCGGTCCAGAAGCATCCAAGGCTTAAGTTGTATTTAACAACTGGCAAAAAATCTGATAACAAAGTTATGAAATTGATACAGTTTGATTCTTTTGAATTTCTTAGACTTGTATAAATCTGGGAGGCTATTCTAAAAGAAGTATCACTGTCTCTTCTTCTATATCTCGAGATCTAATATCAGGTCATATTATAGTCATATACAACGGCTCATGTAAAATCTAGTAGCCTTCAGCATATCTCTACTTTCTTAAACTGAAATCAAGTAATCACAGCAGATATAACTTTTACCTAACAATCCGCATAAGAAAAGAACTTAAGAAAAAAGGATGATGATGATGATAGAAAAAAAAATTGGAAAGAGAAGGACCTTTAAAGCAGCAGCTCCACCGCCGTAACTATCGAACTGAACGGCGTGCATTAGTTTGCCGGCCATGTCAAGGAGAATCGACGCCGTCGTAGGGTTCGAGAAGGAGCGAGCTGTGGACTTCGATACAGACGATTTATCAAGCCAAACGCAAAATGGGAAGTATCTAAAGGGTGTTTCTCTCGTCTTTTACCTACTTATTAACTACTGTTAGAGTGCCCTGAATCGATAAATTATTTATAATAAGTATGTTAATGGTAAATTTATTTTATAATATGTATTGTATAGTACCGTGTCATGTACGGTTATTTGGAGGAAGTATATATGCATAAGTTAAATAATTAATTTTGAAATTTTTTTTATATACAGTATTTATAGTTTTATCTGTTATTTATTTATTATTATTATAGACCAGAATTTTAAAATTCTCTCGTTTTATCGAGAGTACATAAATGTTCATGTGTGAACACATGTTTTGTAAGAAATCATTCCACGTGAAAACTCATTGTCCTTAACTTTTATTGATATTCATAGCAAATGAAAATAGTGGGAATTGTTTTCTATGAAATTTAAAAGGTAATCATGTCATTCTAGGGATAAACACTTTTTCTTCAACCTTATATCCTGATAGAATTTTTGCTTCAATGACCTGATCTCTTAGTCGTGTGACAATTAATCTTGTGCCATTACACAATCTTAATGTTTAATCTATATTCCTAAGTGGCATCACTGGCACACCCTCCTTTAAAGTGATTGAATGATTCAAAATACCTAAATTAATAAAATTAGGAAAAGAAGAACAATATATTACATTACTAAGGATTTAGAATTTGATTTTAAAAATAAATAATTTTATAAAGGCCTCGTTTTTATCTATCAAAATGAAATTGTATGTTATAAAACATAAAATATCAGAATTTTGGAAAAGAAAAGTTAAACAAATTAAATTTGGAAAGAATAACTAAGCAAAATTAAAATAGGAAGAAAATATAGAAAACAAATATACATAATGTAAGAATATGAAATTGAATTATGTACACATATAAAATTGATCAATTTGGTAAACATTAATATAGTTAATGAGTTCTTGAAGATTAAATAATAAACTTGAAAATTTTATTTTTTTTGTTACCGTCACTTGAATGAGATCTTCCTATTGCTATATTACACAATATCAAAAAGAGTAGAATTTTTTATTAGCTATGCAATTTTATTAAACATTTATTGTGAGAAGTTTTTTAATACTCAATGACAAATAATTTATTGACATATACATTTTCGTCTTACAAAACCATTTCAATAGTATATATTGAATTTGGTTTATTGCGTTCTGGAATGGTCCAAAGGCGGAGAATACGTACTTTGAGGGTTCATTGCATCTTAGTAGGATTTATATCAGATATAAAATCCATCTTCAATTGCATTCTAATTGAGTTGATATCATCAACCGAATTATGTTTCTGCTCAACATAATGAATATTATACTTTTTTACAATTATCTTATGATTTCCTGTCCAAATTTAATGAAGAAAAAAGAGTCACACTGATTCTTAAATAAGAATGAGTAAATATTGTTACGAATTTCAAATTTTATATTAAATAGGATTTATAACCAACAAAATTAAATAAAATCAAGAACAACAAACTAAATTTTGAATAAATAGATTTAGGAGATATATTAGTTGATCAAATAATTTATAATATTCCATTATAAGAGTAAGTACCATCATAAAATTCAAATTTTTTCTTAAACATGTTTATATTTGTATATTTTTGCAGTTATATTATGATTCTCTATCAAATATTTGAAGAGTCACATTAATTCTTAAATAAGATTATAATCAACAATTTTTAATTAGTTAGTATGAATATTAACCAATTTTAAATACCATTACTATAGTAATATAAATTAGAATAATATGGTAATAAAATAAAATAAATGTAATAATAAAATTAAAACATTTCTTTTAAAAGGTATATGGATAAAAAAATCTTTTAATACTTCTTTGCTTTTATATATAGATTTTTGCAGTTATATTATGATTCCCTATCAAATATTTGATGAGTCACATTAATTCTTAAATAAGATTATAATAAAAAAAATTTAATTAGTTAGTATAAATATTAACCAATTTTAAATAATATTATTATATTAATATAAATTAGAATAATATGGTAATAAAATAAAATAAATATAATAATAAAATTAAAATATTTCTTTTAAAAGGTATATGGGTAAAAAAGTCTTTTAATACTTCTTTACTTTTATATATAAATAAGAGGTGATTAATCATGAGTAATAATTAAGAAGAAATAGAATTTTTATATAAAATATAGAGGAAAAAATATTCATTTTAATAGTGTAATAAATATTTACTTCGGTTTCAAAAATTAGTCGCTTTAGAAAAATTTACAAATTTTAATTTTAAGAAGCAATGAATGGAGGGTATGAAATTACTTGTTTACCCTTAAATTAACATTAATCGAGTAATATGTGTATTGTGATTGAGCTATAATTAATAAGGGCATAATAGGAAGAAAGGAGTAAAAGCTTACATTAAAAATAGAGAATGAAAAGTAAAATGAATAAAGAAAAAATGTATAGAGTGATTAATTTTTAAAATCGAAGGAGTATTTCATTAATTTTAATAATTTAATTAGAGGATCAAACTTATAAAAATTAAGAAAATACCTTTTAAGAAAATTTTAACTTATAAAAAGCTCTATCAAATATTTCTATTAATTTATTTTTAATTCTTAAATTAAAAATATAAAAATAAATATAACCTACTTCTTAATTTATATCTTTTTACCTTATTTTAAATTAATAAATTACCGAGTAAAAAGTTTTAAGAAACACGTATGTTTGATTGGATGCCATAAAGTAATATATTAATGGTCATAATCCGTGATTTTAAGATTGAAAATTGAAAGGCATTAGGCAAGCAAGTCAAATCTATGTATTATGTATGTAGTAGTATGATTAGTCCACGTACATTTTCTCCAATAATCATCTGCTTTTATTTTTTAAAATTGAAAAAGCAAATTTACTTTTATTTTAACCTCATCAACGGGCTGATTGGGTTCTTTGAAAATTTTCAAAAGACTCTTCTAGCGAGCAATAGATCATTGTCTACTTGTTTAATGTCAAAATAATTAACTCATCCATTCTTTATGAATTATAGATCAATAATTTCTTTTAAGTGCAAAAGTAGTTATGTTATGAAGGAGACGTCTTACCAACTCACTCGTGCTTGTACTAAGCATTGGGTAAAGGGGGGCTTTCAGGGTTGGGTTTTGTGTATCTACTATTAAAATAAGTTACTTTCATAAACTTTAAATAGAATTATATATTTTGATTTTGAACAATACAATTTGGCCATCTATACTAATTAATTAGGAACTGTCTGATTTATTTTTTCCAAAACAAATCTGCTGCTTATAGGAAAAGCTTGAAAACAAAGCTTTAAAAATAAGTAATTAGGGAAAGCAATCTCAAACTGGCCCTAAGTATTATTCCGCCGCTCAACCATATATGTACTGAATTCGATTGAATAAAAAGCGATTGTCTTTCTAATTTTCTATAGAGTTTTTAAAAAATGGTTGGTGTTTCGTTCAAAGGATATAGCCTTTAAATTTAAACTCGTACACGATAAAAGTTTATTTTTAGGCCCGCTTTTTTCATATACAACTATAAAAGAGACATTCTGCCTATATGTAATAAATATGAGGATTGAAGGCACAATCTGGTTGAATAGAAAATGATTGTCTTTCTATAACTTCAATCCTGAAGGAAAACATTACACAACATGCTAACAATAACAAAGTAACAATTGATTGTTAACAAAGCAAAATAGTTATATACAATAGAAAATAAATCAACAATTTTTTTTCCATAAATCTCCATTGGATTAGAATATCCATTATACATTCACGAGCACACATGTTCATGTCCAATAATCATAATGAAAACATCAGAATATGATTGAAAGGAAATTTAATAGTAATGTGTTGTGTATTTAAGGCTCCACAACAATCTTGCCAGTAGCATGGCCATCTATGCTTTTAGCCCAAGCATCTTCAGCCTTGCTCAAGGAATGCTTCGAGTCGATAACCACTTTAGTCTTGCCTGCCTTAACCAACTCAACAAGGTACGCCAAATTCTCACGCTTGGCCGACATAAGATGTTACACGCATTTTGCTTTAGCAAAACATCTTTGGATGCTTCAACATGCAGTTAGGAAATATTTATTGCTATTCACAAAAATGCATAAACCAATAAAAACAAAACAAATACATGTTCTTCTCTGTGGGCTGGGGGACTGAATGGGGTCATTTCGAATTGCTATCTAACAACATAATTACAGTCAGTCAGTAACTAACTAAACGAGAAATCTAAAGTCTTTTGTCCAGAAGCATTTAAGACTTAATGTATTTAACAAATTATCTGTCAAGATCCGGAGCTTTCGGTCTAGGGAATAATGAGCACCCAAGTAAATAATATATAACTGGGAATGACCTAGTGACCCTCACTTGTTTTGAAAGGGGCTATTCATTTTACAACAAAACTTGAAATTTTTGGTTCTTCCATCTGAGTAAAGCTTTTGATTGGTCAACTCATTTTTTAGTAATATTGCTTGTTTTGAGTTTAATAGACGTATTAGACTTGTTTTCTTTTTAAAGGATTTTACTTAAGCAATAGTTACTAGTTAAGAAGTTAAGTTTCTTGTGTTTTGGAATGGATGTTGTTTAAGTTTGTTGATGTAGCTCTCTTTTGGCTTTCTTTCCATGCTAGTAGCATAGTAATTTGACATATCTGCGTGATTTATCACTGAAACTGTTTTTTTTTTAATCTATCTTTAAGTTGGTTCCTGTTTGAGGTAATTGTGATCTCTATATTATTTATTGTTTACTACGTTGTTTTGACTTGTCTTCTTTCTGTTTAATCTTTTGAAAGAATTTGCTAAACAATTTGAAATCTATTTTATGTGGTTAATTACCGTTTAGGAAAACTTGTATAAGATGGAATACTCAGTTCAATATGATAAGTTTTGTTTAAGAGAAATTTGTGTGCTATTAGTCATCTTGTTTTAAAGGCTTGTATGTTTCGCACAAGGTGGAGTGTTTTAAGTATTTTTCAAAGATTGTTCTGTGTTGTTTTTGAGCTATTTTTGTCAAGGTCTTTATTGTTTTAAGATGGTTTTTGCCTTCGTTAGGCTGTTAATTATTTTTGTACAAGGTTGTTGGATATCTTCGAGCAAGTTTGATTGATGTAGCCTTGATAGGTTGTAGTTGATATGTATCCTCTGGCCAGTTTAGTTTAACTGGCTTGTTTATGTGATCATTGTTATTTGCCTTGTTCAACCTTATGAGATTAAGGTGGAGCCTGTTATGCTTGCTGTTGTTGAGTTTTAAATTTTTCCAGCAAGTTTAATGCCTATTCTGAAATTGTTAAACTATTTTAGTGTTAATCATTTATATATTGTTGTGTTTTTGTTATGAATAAATAGAGATAAGTCTACTATTCCTTTTGGTTGATAATTGTATTGTTTGTTTCCAGCCATATTGATTTTTATACTAAGTGTTTTCTGTTTTAAAATTTCAGGTGATAAACTTGGTGTTGTGCAGTTTATTGACTTTGTGTCAAAATTGTGCCACTAAGGATTAAGGTGATTATCCTTTCTTGGTTAGATTGGATGCCTTTATTTGGAGGCTGATGGCCAAGGTAGAGATTGTTAGGATCATTGTGTTCAATCAGTCCATAAGTCTATTTTCTTATTTAGCCCATTAAACTTTATCTTTATTTTGGTTGGGTATTTATCAAGATTGGTCATAAACACTAAAATATCTACAAAATTATTATGCTTGTTAAATATTTCTTAACTTCCTCCTTTATTCAATTCAATTTACACAATTGTCATGTTGCTTGTTTTTTTTCCTAATTTTTCATTATCTCTCAAACCGTTTTTTTTTCAACATGCCGCTTTAGAGTTTTTTGTTCGTCTTATTTTTATCTTTCAAATGATATCCGCTATGACTTTTTAAAATTTTTTATCCAATATATTTCCAATAGATCACTGGTAGATATCCAATAAATCACTACAAATTTGGTTGTATCCATCGTTATGCGGTAATTTAATAAAAGGCTACGTTGAGAACAATGCTAATTTTTTACAGGTATAATTTAAGAGTCTTTTACCTTTTAACATTGGAAATTCATGTGTTATTTAACTTATTCGATTCAATTATGGAATTTGGGCAAATTGATTGTATAGATTTGAGTTACGAGTGGACTTTCAGGAGTTGAAGGGATTATTTCATTGAGGGTTTTTTTGAAATTGATCTCTTGCTTCGTCTCTTTTTCTTGGTTTGTTGTGTTTATGAGATTAATTAGTTGTTTAACTTGTGTTTTTTCATTTACTAGACATCTTTTGGACATCTATTGGAAATCAATTGGAAATCTACTAGATTTCTATTAGAAAATCTAGTTTGAAGTTGATATTTAGATGTTTGCAAATTTCTGTTTTAAAGTTGTGATCTATTAAAAAAATAATCTAGTGTTTTGAATTCAAGTTCTTATAGTTTTACTGATTTCTATTGGACTTCTATTATATATTCATTGGATATCTGACAATTCAAAAAAAACTTGAAAAAAAATATCACAGTGGATGTCGTTTTGAAAATAAAAATGAGATGAACAAAAAACTCTAAAGCAACATGTCAAAAAAAATGAATAGTTTGAGAAATAGAAGCAAAACAAATAAAAAAAATAAGAAAAAAGAAACACTATACCATGTTGAGGGTGGGGAGGAGGAGTTTGTAATTATTTTGTAGAGATGCCATATTTGAAATTATTTTACCTTTTCTTATGACATGTGGTCCAAATTATTTTATGAATTAAGAACTTTTTTTTAAAGCCCCCATTCTAGTTTGTCATTTGGCCCATTTCATAAATGAGGCATATATTAAGCCTGTTGTATTTTTTAGGGTATTTTGTGGTATCCTTTGTTAGTCGCCAATGTTTTTCTTTGACTCCTCCACTGTTCATTTTGTTCATCTTCAAGTCTTCTGGAAATTTCAACTTGACGAGGTGGCAATTCCGGCGAGTTTGCCCTCTCTTCAGTTTGAGTCTCTGTTTTAGATTGTTCTTTAATTTTAGGCAAAGTGATGTGTTTATTTCAGTTATCTAGGGATTAAACCCCAACATAATCATATAAATAACATGAAAAGAATCGGATAAATATGTTATGAAGTCGATAACAACTGTGCAAAATCTATCTGTTATAATTTGATCCTAATTTGATTCGTGTGAATTTTTGGGACTTGCTTAAATTTGGGAGGAGTATCTAGAAAAAAATATCACTGCTTCTTCTTCTATGTCATGAGATCTAATATCAGGTCATATATAGTTATATACAATGGCTCACAATTATTGAACTGAGCTTATTAGGAGAATTCTCATAAGTTAAGGTTCAAAAATCGGAAGCTAAAGTTTTGACGATAACAAGACATAGAAACTGCGTATTCGGGAGATGATCAAGCTCAGAAGACAATACGATCTTAGAAGCAAGACAAAAGACTGGAAGCCAACAATTATCTCAGAAGCCAAAGATAATAGAAGTCACGGAATACTATCAGGGCGTATCAAAGAAGAAAAGTATCTTCTGCAATCAAGCTTAAATCCTAATGCAACAACTTACGTGAAGACAAATACTAAAAATAAGCTCCTACTTTTTATGATCTAAAAAGATAGATGATTTGTCTACCATAAAAAGTTGTAAGCAGCATTTTCAAAAAGTGATTTGACAACAAGATAGAAGAAACACTTTTAGTGTAACACTCCCTTTATAGGGAGCGCCACAGTAACTATAATCACTCATTAAACAACTCTACTCTACTATATAAGGTTCAATACTTATAGATTTAATATGTACAAATATAAATATAATGTTTCTAACTCCAAATATTTTTCAATGCCACTTTACATTTCTCACACTATCTAGTACATGCCATTATTCTACAAACCATAATATTACATTAAAATATAAATCCACCTCGAGTCTTTCCTTATTTGTTCTTCAAGCTGATCCACTTATACCACTTTGGTCCAAGCTATCTACAAATCTCCACCTACGTGTAGAAAAATAACTACACGCTAAGCAATTTGCTTAGTGGTGTCCATAAAAGAAATACAACAATTTTGAACATTTTCAATACTTTAAAATAGAAACAAAGTATGTTCATAAGTCAAAAAAAAATTTAAACAACTTTATGAAAACCAAATCACAAAACTTATATTAGAAACCTTTCAAAGTACAATCAAATTTATATCCAATTTTTTTCAAACACATTAACCATATATTGCCCAAAGTAAACAAGTCCTGAATAACGGTAAAATGGATATGGGAGCGGACAAGCCCGAAGCCGAAGCTTCAATATCAATGTATCTGTCAAGCCCGAAGCCTTAGCTTTAAAATCAATATATCGGTCAAGCCCGAAGTCGAAGCTTCAAAATCAATATATCGGTCAAGCCCGAAGCCGAAGCTTCAATATCAATATATATTTATCAGAATATCGGCCGAAGTCTGAAGCCAAAGCTTCAATTGTTTGTACAGTACTATACCCCCTTTATTGGCGCCAATCTACCCTGACCCGTATTCTACTCATTTAATAAGGGCAATAATTCAAAGTAATATCTTAAAAATTCCAGTATAAACCATAAATCATAATTCAACATAACTTATAAACCATCAATCATAATTCAACATAACTTCATAAATCAAGAAATTCAAATCCTAAATTTTAAAGCATCAAACTTCAATTAAAACACAATAAAATCAACATTCATATTTTCCAGAAATTTGCAGACTCTGTGACCTGACTTCCCTTGCATTTTTCACTATCAAAACATCACCCAATCGAAGAAGTTTCTTCTAAACAAAATTAGCCACATGTCTCAGCTTTCCAAAGCCACCAGAATCACAGAAAGACAAATTGTATAACCAAAGTTATGATCAAAATACTAGACAGTGTACAAAGCTGAGATTTTCAGAAAACAGATTTCATGACTCAACTTCAAACAAAAATTTCACATTGAAAATTAACGAAATTCAACAAGGTTTCTTCTGAACATAGATTTCTTACTTTCTGTAGATATCAATAGAATCAAGAATCATTGAAAACGGATTTATATAACAAGAGAAAACATTAAAACAAAACAGGGATACAAATCTGGAAAATTTTCTGAAAAACCGATAAATTGAAATTTGAGATACAAACCTTTTTCTAAACTCTTTCTAGCTCTCTTCTACCTCTTTTGCCTTTGATTTGATTGCACTAGCTTCCTCTACAACAGCCATATATAATTCTATCAAGATATTATATAAATAAACTTCCTAATACCATAAATATGCTTAATCTACCTTAATTTCATCAAAAATCACTCACCTTAAATTCGGGTTACTATTCATCAGAATCTTAAAAACTAAAATCCTCCTCTTCCAGTCTTGATTCACTGAAATTGATGATGATAGAGGGCTTAAGGATCGATTTCTAACAAAAATTTGAAGTTGAATCGAAGAAATCGAAAGTTTTTAGATTAGAGAAATTTTGGATAAAGGAAAGGAAATGGAGAAGAAAATGAAGATGAATGGGATGAAGAAGAGAGGGTTATACGTATAGGATTAGGATTATATGAATTTTTTTTCAATTTTCAATAATGCCCTTGAACAAATAATTAAATGCCTAATTCATCCCTCTTACTTAATTAACTCTTATTTTCTCATGTCTTATATCCAATAATAATAATAATAATTACAAAAAATAATTTCCATGATATTTTAGTACCATAATAATTTATTATAAGTAAATTTTGAAATTTCGGTTCGTTACAATTCTCCTCCTCTTATGAATTTTCGTCCTCGAAAATTACCTGAAAACAGTTGCGGATATTGAGTTTTCATTGTATCCTTCGGTTCCCAAGTTGCTTCTTCAACCTTATAATTCCTCCAAAGTACTTTTACCAAAGGAATAGACTTGTTTCTCAATTGTTTCACTTCTCTCGCCAAGATTTGTACCGGTTCCTCTTTATACATCAGGCCGGGTTCGATTTCTACGACATCTGGAGATAAGATATGTGATGGATCTGATCTGTATCTCCTTAACATTGACACAAGGAACACATTATGAATTTTGTCGAGTGTCGGGGGTAGTACCAACCGATAAGCTACTGGTCCAACCTTCTCTATAACCTCATATAGGCCAATGAATCTAGGATTGAGCTTGCCTTTCTTGCCAAATCGCAGGACTTTCTTCCAAGGAGATACTTTGAGAAATACTTTATCCCCCACTTCATAAGTAATGTCTTTTCTTTTTAGATCAGTATAAGACTTTTGTCTATCCGATGCAGCCTTCAATCTCTCTTGAATAAATTTTACCTTCTTCTTTGTCTCATGAATTAAATCCACTCCCACAATCTTGTTATCACTAAGCTCAATCCAATATAATGGAGTTTGACATTTCCTTCCATACAATGCTTCATATGGCGCCATTTGTATGCTTGACTGATAGCTGTTATTATAGGCAAACTCCATGAGGGACAAATACTTATCCCAACTTCCCTCAAATTCAATGATACAGCTTCTCATCATGTCTTCCAACACCTGAATTACTCTTTCAGATTGACCATCTGTTTGAGGATGAAATGAAGTACTGAAATGAAGTTTACTACCTAAGGCTTCTTGCAACTTCTTCTAAAATCTCGAAGTAAATCTTGGATCTCGGTCAGAAATGATTGAAACAGGCACTCCGTGTAGTCGCACTATCTCATCTACATATAACTGAGCTAACCTATCAAGTGAAGAATCCATCCTAACTGGAAGAAAGTGGGCAGACTTTGTCAATCTATCTACAATAACCCACACTGCATTATGTTTCTTCTGTGTAAGTGGTAAAGATGTCACGAAGTCCATTGTGATTCTTTCCCATTTCCATTCTAGAATTGTTATTGGTTGCAACAATCCAGAAGGAACTTGATGTTCAGCTTTCACCTGTTGACAAGTTAGACATTGAGCAATATAGTTAGTAATGTCTTTCTTCATCCCATTCCACCAATAATGGCTCTTCAAATTTGGTACATCTTGTTTGCTCCTGGATGCATCGCATAAGGACTACTATGCGCCTCATGTAGGATATTCTTCTTTAATTCTTCATTGTTTGGCACACATAGTCTATCTTTATAATATAGACACCCATCTTCTCAAACCATATAGTCGTCTATGATACCCACTTGTGTCCTTGCTCGAACGACCTTGAAGTCATCATCTTCATTTTGTGCTTGCTTAAGATGTTGTAGTAATACAGGTTGAATCTTCAATTCTGCAATTAAGGCTCCACCGCTGGTAAGAGCTAACCCTATATTCATAGCCCTTAGTGCCATCATTGTCTTTCTACTGAGAGCATCCGCCACTATATTAGCCTTTCCTGGATGGTAGTCAATAAGACAATCGTAATCTTTAATGAATTCCATCCACCTTCTCTGCGTTAAATTCAACTCCTTCTGTGTTGGCAAATATTTCAAGCTTTTATGATCTGTATAAATATAACATTTTTCTCCATAAAGATAGTGTCACCAAATTTTCAAGGCAAAGACTATTGCCCATTTCCAAATCATGAGTAGGATAATTCCTTTCATGATTCTTCAATTACCTAGAAGCATAGGCAATCACTTTCCCTTCTTGCATCAAAACACACCCAAGACCACTATGAGAAGCATCACTATAGATTACAAAGTCTTTTCCAGGTTCTGGTTGGGTAAGGATGGGTGCTTTTGTCAACATCGCCTTCAACTTGTCAAAACTTTCTTGACACTTGTCATTCCACTCAAATTTTGCATTCTTTTGAAGTAGTTTCGTTGTGGGATAGCAATTACTGAAAATCCCTTCACAAATCTTCTATAATACCCTAATAAGCCAAGGAAACTTCTGACTTCCGTAGGGTTCTTTGGTGCTTTCCATTCTACAACTGCTTCTATCTTTTTAGGATCCACTTTAATTCCTTCTGCAGAAACAACATGGCCTAAGAAAGAAATTTCTTTAAGCTAAAACTCACATTTGCTAAGTTTAGCATATAATTTATTTTCCCTCAAAGTTTGGAAGACTATCCACAAGTGTTGATCATGCTCTTCCCATGACTTAGAATACACCAAAATATTATCAATGAAAGCCACTACAAACCTGTCTAAATATAAGTAAAAGACATGGTTCATAAGGTCCATAAATGCTGCTGGTGCATTAGTAAGACCAAATGGCAACACCAAAAATTCATAGTGCCCATATCTGGTTCGAAAAGCCATCTTTGCAATATCATCATCTTTCACTCTCATCTGATAGTAGCCCGATCTCAAATCAATCTTAGAGAAGTATTTGGCACCCTTGAGTTGATCAAACAAGTCTTCAATCCTTGGCAATGGATACTTGTTCTTCACTATCAATTTATTCAACTCCTGATAATCAATACATAATTGGAGCGACCCATCTTTCTTCTTAAAAAACAACACTGGTGCACCCCGCGGAGATATACTTGGGCATATGAATCCTTTGTCTAACAACTCTTGCAATTGAATCTTTAACTCTTTCAGTTTAACAGGCGCCATTCTATATGGTGCTTTAGATACTGGTGCGGTACTCGGCAATACATCAATTGCGAATTCTACCTCTCTTTCTGGTGGCAGCCCCAGTAGTTCTTCTAGAAATACATCAGGAAAATTACATACTATAGGAATATTCTGCAATTCTAACTCACCTTTCTTCAATTTTAGAGCGAAGATTAGGCAGGCCTAACATCCCTTCCTAACCAGCCTTATTGTCTTCATAAAAGAAATTATAATATAGAGATAATCTGATCTTTCCCCCGCGATAACTATTTCTTCTCCATCAAAAACTTGAAGTGATATTCTTTTATTTTTGCAATCCACCACAGCTCGATGTTCCGATAACTAATCCATTCCCAAGATAACATCGTAATCTCGGAAAGGTAACTCAATTAAATTTGCATGGAAAAGTTGATGTTGAATCATAATAGGCCAATTCATATACACTTTGCTTACTATCACACTGTGTCCTAAAGGATTAGTCACTTCAATATTTTCTCCTAATTCTTCTACATGGAACCCTTTCTCTTGTGCTAATATAGTACATATATATAAATGAGATGAACCGGGATCTATCAAAGCATAAACATCGTGATTAAAGAATGAAAATTTACGAACAATAACTTCAGTAGATTCCCGAGTCTCAGGCCCTCGGATTGTATAACTTGGCGCCATTCCTCCCGATCTACCACTCTGCGGTGCTTGTTGAGCCATATTATGTCCACTTGAACCACTAGCATTTCCTCTTCCCCTTCCTCTTCCACCTTACATTGTAGGAGTAGGAACTACTGTAGGTGTAGATGTACTTATCTGTCTTTGAGGACAATTTGCAATCAAATGTTCCCTCGAGCCACATTTAAAGCAAACTCTACCTTTTCCCCAACATTCCCCTGTATGCATCCTTCCATAACTAGAACATTGTGGAATATTTCCTCTGCCTCTACCTAAAGGTACACTAGCCACTGACCCCATACTTATGGTTTGTCTCGGTGAAAACCCTCTGAAATAAGATTGTGTTTGTTCTGATGTTCCCTTCTATTTCTTACTCAGAGATTCTGAACTAACTGGACCCTGTGACCCCTTTTAAAATCCAGATCTTTTAGCCATTCTTTGTTGCCTATCTGAATTGATCTTTTGAATGCCTGTAGCAGCATCAACCAAGTCATTGAACACTCTAATCTTTTGTGCAAGTAAATGCACTCTAATTTCATCATCCAGCCCATCCTCGAATCTCTTACATTGCTTTACTTCACTATCAACGATATCACGAGCATACCTCTCGAGTTTGAGGAATTGAATTTCATATTCTGATACAGTCATTCATCCCTGTCTTAAAGATAAGAACAGTTTCCTCTGCTCATCTTTGAATCGTTCGCTAACGTACTTCTTGTCAAATTGTTCCAAGAAAAGACCCCAAGTGATTTCTCTGGGGCGCCTTTCTCTCACAATGTTATTCCACCACCTCCTTGCTTGTTCTTTGAGTAAACCTTGCCCACAGTCTAATCTCTCTTCATCTGTAAAATGAAGCCTAGTCATACACCATTTAGTATGATCAAGCCAATCTTTTGCAAATGCAGGATTCACTATGTCCCCTTTGAAGTCATCAGTCGGAAGCTTCTTGATTCTTTCAAGAGGAGTTCTCTCCTCTCTTCTTTCAATGTGAGGTACTACAGGAACTTGAGGGATTTGTATGTTTCAAAGCACTTGTGTGATTACTTCAGTAGTCATATGCTGAAGTAAAGTAGCTTGTGCTGGAGTAGATTGTTTGGGAAAGCCATGAACTGGTGGAGGTTCATGTCTTTATTCATCCCCTTGTCTAATACGGACTGTACTCTCAGCGTCCTCTTCCTCATTCTGATTGTGACTACTACTAGCCATTCTTATTCCTGAAAATTAGACCAAAGTGGATCAACAACTAACACATCATATTTATATCCTAAATGGCATGTACATCCTAGTCCTAGAATCGCCTAAACATCGCTCTGATACCAACAAATGTAACACCCCCTTTATAGGGAGCGCCACAGTAACTATAATAACCCATTAAATAACTCTACTCTACTATATAAGGTTCAATACTTATAGATTTAATATGTACAAATACAAATATAATGTTTCTAACTCCAAATATTTCTCAATGCCACTTTACATTTCTCATACTATCTAGTACATGCCATTATTCTACAAACTATAATATTACATTAAAATATAAATCCACCTCAAGTCTTTCCTTATTTGCTCTTCAAGCCGATCCATTTATACCACTTTGGTCCAAGCTATCTACAAACCTCCACCTACGTGTAAAAAAACAACTACACGCTAAGCAATTTGCTTAGTGGTGTCCATAAAAGAAATACAACAATTTTGAACATTTTTAACACTTTAAAATAGAAATAAAGTGTATTCATAAGTCAAAAATAAATTTAAACAACTTTATGAAAACCAAATCACAAAACTTATATTAGAAACCTTTCAAAGTACAATCAAATTTATATCCAATTTTTTTCAAACACATTAACCATATATTGCCCAAAGTAAACAAGTCCCGAATAACGGTAAAATGGATACGGGAGCGAACAAGCCCGAAGCTGAAGCTTCAATATCAATGTATCGGTCGAGCCCGAAGCCGTAGCTTCAAAATCAATATATCGGTCAAGCCCGAAGCCGAAGCTTCAAAATCAATATATTGGTTAAGCCCGAAGCCAAAGCTTCAATATCAATATATATTTATCAGAATATCGACCGAAGCCCGAAGCCAAAGCTTCAATTGTTTGTACAGTACTGTACCCCCTTTATTGGCATCAATCTATCCTGACCCGTATTCTACTCATTTAATAAGGGCAATAATTTAAAGTAACATCTTAAAAATTTCAGTATAAACCATCAATCATAATTCAACATAACTTTAGTAATCAAGAAATTCAAATCCTAAATTTTAAAGCATCAAACTTTAATTAAAACACAATAAAATCAACATTCATATTTTCCAGAAATTTGCAGATTCTATGACCTGACTTCCCTTACATTTTTCACTATCAAAACATCACCCAATCGAAGAAGTTTCTTCTAAACATAATTAGCCACATGTCTCAACTTTCCAAAGCCACCAGAATCACAGAAATACAAATTGTATAACCAATACTAAACAGTGTACAAAGCTGTGATTTTCCGAAAACAGATTTCATGACTCAACTTCAAACGAAAATTTGACATTGAAAACGAACGAAATTCAACAAGGTTTCTTCTGAACATATATTCCTTAATTTCTTTAGATATTAATAGAATCAAGAATCATTCAAAACGGATTTATATAACAAGAGAAAACATTAAAACAAAACAGGGATACAAATCTGAATTTTTTTTCGAAAAACCGATAAATCGAAATTTGAGACACAAACCTTTTTCTAAGCTCTTTCTAGCTCTCTTCTACCTCTTTTGCCTTTGATTTGCTTGCACTAGCTTCCTCTACAACAACCATATATAATTCTACTAAGATATTGTATAAATAAACTTCCTAATACCATAAATATGCTTAATCTACCATGAATTCTACTAATTAAGCTTTAATTTCATAAAAAATCACTCACCTTAAATTTGGATTACTATTCATCTAAATCTTAAAAACTGAAATCCTCCTCTTCTAGTCTTGATTCACTGAAATTGATGATGATAGAGTGCTTAAGGATCAATTTCTAACAAGAATTTGAAGTTGAATCGAAGAAATCAGAAGTTTTTAGATTAGGGAAATTTTGGATAAAGGAAAGGAAATGGAAAAGAAGATGAAGATGAAGGAGATGAAGAAGAGAGGGTTATACGTATAGGATTAGGATTATATGAATTTTTTTTTTCAATTTTCAATAATGCCCTTGAATAAATAATTAAATGCCTAATTCATCCCTCTTACTTAATTAACTCTTATTTACTCATGTCTTATATTCAATAATAATAATAATAATTACAGAAAATAATTTCAATGATATTTTAGTACCATAATAATTTATTATAAGTAAATTTTGAAATTTCGATTCGTTACATTTAGTCATCTGACAAGCTGACACAAACAAATTATATGGAACTAAAAAGTGTAAAAGATTGAATAGTTGCCGAAAGTTGGTGGAGTTGACTTCTGCCAATGTGCCTAACGGAAAGGAAGATGAGTCTAACAGATGATGCAACGGCTATTAAGAAAAATAGTTGTTGTGAGACAACGACTAAAATTGGGACTCTGAGAAAAAGTCATAACATGAAGATTTTAAAGGCCGCCAATAAAAAGCCCCTAACAGCAACAAGACAAGCATTGAAAAAAATTTTAAATTTTTTTAAATATTATTAAATAATTATTATTATAAGCTTAATAAGGCAAGTTTTTAAAAAAATTATTATTATAAATAATAATATTTAATAATAAAATAAATAATAATATTAATAATAAAATAAATAATAATTTTTATAATTAATTATAATAATTGTAAATATTATTAAATAATTATTAATATTAATATAATAATTATAATTATATTACTCTAGCAATATTCATATTAATAATATAATAATAATTATTATAACAACACTTATTGTTTATATTAATGACAATTTAATTTATACGATATTGCTGATATAATAAAATATTTAAAATAATTATACATAATAATATTTACTATTTTCATTTTTAATATAATTAATATTAATAATTATTTAATAATTTTAATATTATTAATCGAACATTATATTTAAATATTGGTTCATTGGTATTATAATATAATTATTAGTGATATTTATTATAATCGTGTATGAAAAAATAATAAATATTACTCCCTTCATCTAAAAATTATTGTCTCTTTAGTCATTTTAGTAGTTCTCTTTTTAATTGTCAATTTAGATTATCAATGCATTTTGTACAATTTTTTTCTCTAATTTGCCCTTGTATTAACTATGAGAGAGATTATGTATTGTTTAAATTATAAGTGAGTAATTAAGAAGAAAGAAAATTTAGTAAAGGATAATTTAGTCATTTTGGTTGTGTAATAAATTTTTCATTGGTTTTGATGATTCGGTTAAATGAACAATATTTTATAGATGGAGGGAGTATTATTACAATTATACATATTATTAATATTATCTAATATAATATTAATATTAACTAATTATATTATAATTAAATAATTAACTTTCTTTAATTTAAATAATAATAAATAAAATCAGAAGCAATATTATTCTCTTTCTCGAGCATACTAAGCATGAGCCGACCAAAGAAAATTAAAATATTGGAAAAGAAATTCACGTTGGTACTTGTTCACCGCAAAAGTGCTATCCGTTTGACATTTCAAGCGTACCTAGTTAAAGAAATTACTCGATCCAATCAATTTTTATTGTTGAAATTGTAAAATCCAATCAAGGAAACAAAAGCCAAATGCAATGCCACAACAAACAATTAGATAGTGTTATGATTTAGTTTGACATTGCTTTTTAAGATGTCAAAATAAGTTACTCTAAAAAACTTTTAATAGAATAACATATTTTGACTTTGAACAACACATATTATCATTCATACAAATTAATTACAAATTGTCTGATTTATTTTTCTAAAATTAAATATGTTATTTTAAAAAAAATAAAAAAATAAAGCTTTTCAGAAAAGTTGCTGGACAACCATAACAATGTGGTTTAATGTTTTTAGTTCAACAATCTCAGAACTATCGCCATCCTGCCATCACAAATACATCATATATATTTTCTCCTTTATATTGTTAAATATCGGAAGTAACCTACAAAACTCTAGTAGAACTTCTCCCAGCAGATCATTATTTAAGACAATACATGCTTTTCAGTGAAACCTTTTGTCGGAGAGACCAAATACATAAAGGTAAAGCAGAAATAATAATATCCATTAAACTACAACGAGTTGCACAAAAAACGTGTTTGACAACCACATGCCAAGTCCTATTCTTCATATTCAAACAACGGTTCACATAGCTTAGCACCTTGACAACTACGAGTGAAACACAACCTGCATTTTCATTTCTACATAGAAATGACAAGGATTAAGAAGGCTTGGTGAAAGTTTTAAAATTGGGTTTTCCTAAGAACTTCTCAAGCTAAAACTTGAATGTGTTAAACCCAAAGAAGGGAGAAAAATCTCAGAATTTGTATTGATAATTTTTGGAATAAATAATTCAATACAAAAGGTGGGATTTTATAGCCAATCACATCAATAAGATATTACACAAGTGGACAATAAAATGATACAAGATAAAGATGATTAGACATCTGACAAATGGACAATTATGGAAACTTCTCCTCTTGGTTTAGCCAATCACGTCACCCACTTGTTATCTTATGTCTGATGTGATCAGAGATCCAAAATGAGAAGACTGATGTAAATTGAGCCGTCCATGTTACTTGAGGCGACCTTGACTCAACATGTCAGACTCGGCGCTTGAGGTTTCCTTGTGCTCAACCGGATTGGCATTTGGCGCTCCACTCGTCCTCTCTTCCAGGCGGCCTTGTGATGCCTCGCAAGCTAAGCTGGATGTTTGGGCTGAGACTTGTTCTCCAGCTGGATTGGTGTTTCCAGCTGTCCTCGGTGTTTCAGCTGGATTGGTGTTTCCATTCGTCCTCAGTGTTTCAGGTGGTTTCATTCCAGGAGGGCTCAAGATGTACTTATCATTCTCCCCTTCTTTAAAAGAGTTGGACACCAATGACATATCTGTGTAAGGTAGAGGCGCATCCTCCTTGTAGAAGGACAAGTCTTTGATGTTGAATGGGGGAGACATTTTGCCTAAACATAAAGGTAATTCGAGAGTGTATGCGTTTGGACTTATCTTCTTGATGATCTAAAAGGGACCATACTTGCGCGGCCTGAGCTTGCTATTGGTAGCATTAGCAGGCCTCTCCTTCCCAAGTAAACAAGGACTAAATCTCCCTCCTCAAATTCTCCCTTATGGCGGTGTTCATCCACCTTCGCTTTCACTCGGGCATTATTCTTCTCAATTACAGCCCTCACATCAGCATGTAACTCCTCAATTTCTTGAGCCATTCGCTCGGCAGGTAAGTAGAGACATCTAGCCGTCTGTGTGCTAGCTAGGTCTAAGGAATGGCTGGGCACATGAGTGTACACAAGCTTAAAAGGAGACCTTCCAGTCACTGAATGAACGGCTCCATTGTAAGCGAATTCCGCCAGGGCAATCGCAAAATCCCATGTCTTGGGGTTCTCTTTACAAATACTCCTCAACAAATTTCCTAAGGTGAAATTGACCACTTCCGTATGGCCGCCCATCTGAGGGTGAGCTGTTGTACTAAACTTAAGTTCTGCCCCCATCAATTGCCATAGAGTCCTCCAAAAGTGACTTAGGAACTTGGTGTCCCTATCTGATACAATGCTCTTGGGCATCCCATGCAACCTCACTACCTCCAGAAAGAACAACTTAGTGATGGTTGAGGCATCATTCCTCTTTCTGTATGCAATAAAATGAGCCATCTTAGAGAACCTGTTAACCACCACAAAGATTGAATCCATCCCTCTTTATGTCCTTAGTAATCCTAACACAAAATCCATGGGCAAATCTTCCCAGATGGTATTCAGGATAGGTAGTGGCGTAGGTGATCCAGTGTTGTGTGAACCACCCATGGCCGTCTGACAAATGAAGCATCTTTCAACAATGGTCGAGACATCCTTCCTCATCTTAGGCCAATAGTACGACTACTAACCGCCTCAAACGTCTTGTTCTGCCCAAAATGACCACCCAAACTTCCTCCATATAAGTCTCGAATAACTTTCTCCCTGATGGATGCAGCAGGAATGCACAGTTGGTTGCCTTTCAAAAGATATCCATCAAAGAGGTGGTAATCTCCACTATTTGAGTAGTCCTGACAAGCCTTCCAAACTTCCCCAAAATCTTTATCTCCTTCATAATCATCCTTCACATGCTTAAAAGTCTCAACCTCAAGAGTGACAATCTTGAGAAGGTTGATCCACCGGCTCAAAGCATCAGCCACCAGGTTTTGTGTTCCAGACTTATGAACAAGCTTGTAAGGAAACTTATTTATGAAAGCAGACCACCTAGCATGCATAGCACTCGTCAACTGCTTTTGACTACTTAAATACTTGAGCGCTTGGTGATCAGTATACAATACAAACTCTTGGCCAACTAAGTAATGCTCCCAAATCTTGAGACCTCTCACCAAAGCATAGAACTCTTTGTCATAAGTTGATCATTTCTGCCGAGCTTCACTTAACTTCTCACTGAAGTAGGCAATTGGCCTCTTTTCTTGCATCAACATGGCTCCTACTCTCAATCCACTAGCATCACACTCAACTTCAAATAACTTCTCAAAATCAGAATAAGCCAACACATGTGCAATGCTTAGCCCCTCCTTGATCAAAGTAAAACTTGCTTCTTGCTCAGGGCCCCATTTGAAACTCCTCCTCTTCTTTAACAACTCGGTCAACTGGGCTATGATTGTACTAAAGTTACAAACGAACCTCCTATAGAAGTTTGGTAGCCCATGAAAACTCCGAACCTCCCTAACATTACAAGGAACCGACCATTCCCTGATGGCCTTAACTTTTGAGCTGTCCACCTGGATCCCATCACTGCTGACAATATAGCTAAGGAAGACTACACTACTCAACATAAATTCATACTTCTTGGGATGAGCAAACAACTGATGCCTCCTTAAAAGATTAAACACCTCCTTGAGATGCTCCTAATGTTTCTCCTCGGATTTGCTGTGGATGAGAATATCATCAAAGTAAACAACAACAAACTTCCTAATGAATAGCTTCAACACTTGGTTCATCAAACGCATGAAAGTACTTGGTGCGTTGGTAAGACCAAATGGCATAACAAGCCACTCATACAACCCATCTCTTATTTTAAAAGCAGTCTTCCATTCATCTCCCGCTCGAATTCTAATCTGATGATAACCACTCCTCAAATCGAGCTTTGAAAACACCTTTGAACCGATTAGTTGGTTCAGCATATCATCAAGGCATGGTATGGGAAAGTTGTACCGGACGATGATCTTATTGATGGCTTGACTATCCACACATATCCTCCAAGATCCATCCTTCTTGGGTGTTAATAGTATCAGGACGGCACATGGGCTCAAACTCTTCTTGATGTGTCCCTTCTTCAATAACTCCTCAACTTGCTCCTTCAAAAGCTCATTCTCCTTGGGACTCATTCTATAGTGTGGCAAGTTGGGACTCATTATCCCTCAAAGGTGGTAATCCAGCAGGTAATTCTTCAGGAAAGACATCCCCAAACTCATCAATAAACTCTTTCAGGTCAATCAGGACATCAATAGTTTCTCCAGCCGGCATCTGCTTTGAGGCGGTTGTAATAGCTAGAAAGACCTGCTAGCTTTCTTGACACTCTTTCAAGAAAGCACTTTTTGATACGTCCAGGCGGTCAGCCGGTAGTGGCGTCAATACATACTTCACCTTATCCTTGGTGAAAGAATAAGTATTCTTCCGCGCAGAGTGTGTTGCATCATTATTAAATTGCCAATGCCTTCCCAATAGAATATGACATGCATCCATCTCAACAACATCACAATAAACCTCATCAACATACCTCCCAGTTATCATGGGCACACGATACCTTTGAGTAACCCTTAGCTGGCCAACATTCTTTGTTTGGAAACAATGATCCAGATCATAAATTGAACTAAGTTATCTGGATCAAGTTTGAAAGAAACAAAAAACTTAAACTCCAAAATCCAAATGGAAACATCCGAACAAGATCCAACCACAAGGTCATCCAGTGAAGACATCAAGTACTAAGCATATATTGGAATTATCAGGATAAATTTTGGAAAGGAAACAAACTTTAATCCTTCAAGATCAGCATCAAAAAGAACTGATTGCAGTAGCTCCAGAAGAAGACAGATCCGGAGATAATGAGTCGGAGGTCATCCAGAAGACTCATGCCTAAAGTTTTAAAGATAACTTCTTCCTCTACCTTTTGGTCCACAAATTCAAAGATCCTTTTCCCATGAATAAGACAAAAGTGACAGCTTGCACTTTTTAGAAGAAGGACAAAATGACTGACACCGGACAGAAAAAGCTAAACAACCTTTTTATCCTAGACCAATAAGGAGGCGCGTGGAGCTCACACCAAAAAGCTAATGGTGTAAAAGTTGGTGTGACACTAAAATATAAGGAAAACGATCACTGACATCTTTTCAGCCTCAATCCCAAGAATTCAAACGGGTCAAATTACTATCTAACGGATTGATTAACGGCTCCAGAAGTGCCACATTCAACCTAATCAAGAATAAAGATTAAATTCAAGTTCAACTACCCTCAATGGCTACATTTATGATAGAAGCCTATAAAAGGGAAGCTTCACACTTTGAGAAGTTTGGCTGGTTGATTTGCAAAAGCTATTAACAAGAACATTCGCTCAAGCAATCAGTAATCACAATCCCTCTAAGAATCAAACAATTCTAAATCTGTTGTAAGGATTGCTAAGTGAGTTATAAACTTAAGGAAATCCAAAACCAAAACTTTTGTGAAAACAATAGTGTAAGAATCTCCAACTTGAGTGAGTTGTGAGATTGGGATACAACTTAAAGGTGGTGCTTTAATTGGGATCTCCTAGTAACACTCAGCTTAGATTCAGGGTAGAAGTCTAAGTGGTATATCCTACTAAAGACTAAAGGACTCGGCTAGGAGTTGGTGCTTCTAGTGGTATATCCTACATCCGGAAGGGGTTAGCATCCGGAGACAAGTTGTAAGGCTTGATTCCTGCCAGTAAGAAAGGAATCCACTAGTGAAAAGCTCGGAGGAAGGAAACTCTGGGGACTGGAGTAGGCGAGGCTGAACCAGGATAAATTCCTTTGTGTTTGATTTCTTTAACTCATTATTTATTGCATTATATTGTTATAACTGCAATATCCGGATCCATCATCTAGATCATAATCAAACAAGCTACACTAAGACTTTTCAAAGTCTATTTATTCCATAAAAAAGGGGCATTCACCCCCCCTGCCCTTATAAAGACCCTTATAGGGACCAACAAGTGGTATTAGAGCAAGTGCACAAAACTAGAGATCTAACAATCTCGAGCTAAAGGTCTAAAATTTTTGATTCAGACATCAAAATAAGTTTCCAAAACTCACAACTCCTTCCCGAGGGTATGTCCATTACCCTTCCTCCACTCTTCACCGGTGAACACTACACATTCTGGAAAAATCGGATGAAGAAATTTATTCAAGCACAAAGCATGCAAGCATGGTTGGTTATCCAGGATGGCCTATATGAGCCTACTTATAAAGTAGAGGGTATGATCACCCCGAAAGCCATCACATTTATGGGATGAGAATGATTTTAAAAATTTGCGTGAAAACGCAAATGCTATTAACATGCTTCACTGTACTCTTAGTGCAATAGAATTTAATAGGATATCCGAATGTGAGACTGTAAAGGAGATCTGGGAAAAGCTGGAGGTAACCTATGAAGGAACAAGTGAAGTGAAAGAAGCAAAGATTGATCTACTCTAGCAAAAATTCGAATCCTTTAAGAGGGAGCCAAAAGAATCCATCAGTAGCATGAACACTAGATACACTAATCTAGTGAATGAGATGAAAAGGCTCGAAAAGGAAGCCTCTGAAGTAGAAATGGTGAAAAAGGTGCTCCGGAGTCTTACCAAGGAGTGGGATAACAAGAAAACTGCCATTGAGGAAGCTCATGACTTAAATGTTTATAGTTGTAATGAGCTCATTGGCAATCTCTTGACTCAAGAGCTATCTCTGGAGAGATATAGTCAACGTGAGAAGAAGCTTGAAGAAAAGAAGCAAGCTATTATGCTTATGGCAGAATCCACTGTATCAGCTTCATCTGGAGAAGAAGAACAAATCACTGAACCTCAAAGTACCAAGGAGCATCTAGCCCTATTAACTAGAAGGCTCAACAAGTTTCTACAAAAGAAAGAAAGGAGAAAGTCCAGAAAATATGAATCCCGAAGACCAAGGAAAGGGATATCCAGAAGAAACAGGCCTAGAAGGAATCCGAAAGAAAAGAAAGATCCAAAGAAAAAAGCTGCCTATTTTAAATGTGGGAGAAAGGCCACTTTAGGACAAAATGCCTAAAGCTTAAAAGAACCAAAAAGTATATGAAGAAGGCAATGATGGCTACTTAGAGCAACAGTAAAGAAAGCAGCAGCTCATCTTCAACAGAAGAAGAAGAGACTACCAACTATGCATTCATAGCACTAACTGATACGGAAGTAGAGTAATTCGAAAAGAATATCTCTAAGCAAGATACAATGCAAATCGAAGAATCAGAATCAAAAATAGTAAAAAAGTAAACACTGAGGTAAACTCTTATTCTAATTTTGCTTCTAACTTTGATCTTGCTAGAGCTTTATCTATTGTGATCAAGAGTGTAAAGAAGAATGCAAAAGCAATCAAGTCCTTAAGAAGATAAGTGCTAGATATTGCTGAAGATAATGAAGCATTGGCACAAGATGTCAACTTAATCAGAACAATAAAGCACATTGATGAAGTTGAGGTGAACTATCTAAGTAATCAAGTGCAAATGCTAAGTGCTAATCTGCTTGGACTGGATAGAGAAATAGCCTTGATGAAGGAGGCATCCGGTTGGAGACCTAATCCTCCACAAAGAAAAAACCCAAGGCAAGCTACACAAAGTAATCAACCTCAAGCTGCCAAAGGAAATCCTAAGCCTTTTAATCAAAAGGTGAAGAAGGTTAGCAGGCAACCACAAGCCTAAAGATATACGGCTGCACAAAAGGGAAAGGCAAAGATGATTTACAATCAACAACCTGGCAAACAAAGAAGAAATTATGCAGCAGAAGTTACACCCCCAACCAGCTTCCGAATACACAACGGACCATCTACAAGTGTACAAGAAGCTGGATACAAAGGGAACTATAGGAAGAAAGATCATGAAAAGATCAGAAAGAAGCAGGAACAGAAAAGATCCATTACAGGGTGCAGGTTTTGTGGGAAAAACAATCATATTACCAAATTATGTAGATTAAAAAATGATTATTATGATGTTAATCCTTGCCCTAAGATGGTTATCAACCCAAGCGGACCCAAATCTGATTGGGTACCCAAACCCACTTGATCTATTTTACATGTATGCCTTAGATCCACAGTAGATACACACCTGGTACATTGATAGTGGATGCTCAAGGCACATAAAAGTTGATGAGAAGGCCTTCATCACATTGATCCGGAATAAGGGAGGCAAAGTAAGCTTTGGAGATAATCAAAAGGGATAGATCATTGGTCATAGAACCATTGGATCTGAATTAAAGATAGAAGATGTCTCACTGGTTGATGGACTGAACATCAACTTGCTGAGTGTAGCCCAACTCTGTGACAAAGGAAGAAAAGTCACATTTGATTCTGGAGTTTGCTCAATCTATGATAGTAACTCCAACCAACTCATTCTTTATGCACCTAGAGCAAATAATGTCTATTCTTCAAACATTAAAAATGAGAAAAATAATATATGCTTGGTGTCTAAAGAAGAAAAATCATGGCTGTGGCATCGGAGGTTGGGACATGTTAGCATGAAACTCTTGTCCAAGTTAACCAAAAAGGAATTGATAGTGGATTTGCCTAAGGTTGCTTTTGATAAGGATCATCTATGCACTGCATATCAATTAGGTAAATAGCATAAGAAAAGTTTCCCTTCCATCTCCTACATTCCTTCCAAAAGAGTACTTGAGCTCTTGCATATTGATCGCTTTGGTCCAATCAAACCATTGAGTTTAGGTGGAAGAGAATACACCATGGTCGTTGTGGATGATTATTCTAGATATACTTGAATTCTCTTGCTAGCAAGCAAAGATGAAGCCTTTGACAAATTCTCAATAACATTCATCCGGATAGAAGTAGAATAGGGCATAAGCATTGCACGCATCTAGAGTGATAATGGTGGTGAGTTCAAAAATAAGCATTTTGCTGATTTTTGTGACTCCAAAGGCATTGAACATAACTTCTCTGCCCCTCACACTCCTCAAAAGAATGGAGTTGTTGAAAGAAAAAATAGAACCATAGTTGAGATGGCTAGAAAAATGCTTAATGAGAATTGTTTGCCAAAATACTTTTAGGGAGAGGCCATAAATACAATATGTTATATTCTAAATAGAGCTCTCATTAGAAAGACTATAGAAAAGACCCCATATGAAATCTGGAAGGGAAGAAAACCCAAAGTTAGGTACTTTAAGGCATTTGGATGTAAATGCTACATTTTAAATGATAGAGAGCAAATAGAAAAATTTGATCCTAAATCTGATTAAGTAATTTTCCTTGGCTACTCAACACATAGTAAGGCTTATAGAGTCTTCAATAAACGAACCCAAACTGTGGTAGAGTCTATACATGTAGATTTCGATGAGACTAACCCTGCAGGAAAGAAGAGTTCCACTCCGAAAGATCCAGTTCCTGAAGTTGAAAACTCTGGAGAAAAGAAGGAAGAAAAATTTCCTGATTCATTCCAAATAAAGAAGTATAAAGAGGAAGATGAACGAATATCCTTTGATCCAGAAGTACAACAAGTTAATCTCAACCCATAAGAGATTAACTTTAATGAAGGCCAAGAAGGAGTGGTTGAAGCAGAAGTAGAACAAGTCCCAGTTCAACATGAAGGCTTACAAAGGGAGATCCGGACTCACAAAAATCATCCAGTAGAAGCTATTTTGGATGATGTCCAAAATCCAGTCAGAACCATTGGACAACTCAATAGGATGATGAGTCATGCTGCTTTTGTCTCTCTCACTGAGCCAAACAAATTTTAAGATGCTGAAGGAGATGAAAGCTGGATGATGGCAATTTAGGAAGAACTAGATCAATTCACCAAAAATGATGTATGAGATCTAGTGGCACGACCAAAGAAAAAGTCAATCATTGGCACTAAATGGGTATTCCGAAATAAGCTAGTTGAATCCAGAGTAAGGGTAAGAAATAAAGCAAGATTGGTTGCCTAAGGCTACAATCAACAAGAAGGGATTGACTTTGAAGAAACATTTGCCCCTGTAGCAAGACTGGAAGCAATCCGGATTCTATGTGCTTTTGCATCATTCATGGGATTCACACTGTTCCAAATGGATGTCAAAAGTGCATTTATTAATGGGGTTATCCAGGAAGAAGTCTATGTGAAGCAGCCTCCTGGATTTGAAGATTCAAAGCATTCGGAACATGTCTACAAACTGAAGAAAGCTCTCTATGGACTAAAGCAAGCACCAAGAGCTTGGTATGAGAGACTCACTACATTTCTCATATCCAAGGGATATGTTTGGAGCCACTGGTGAAAAGATGTGTGAAGAATTTAACTCTCAAATGCCGAAGGAATTTGAGATGTCCATGATGGGAGAACTCAATTTATTCCTTGGTTTACAAATCAAGCAAAGTCCGGATGGGATTCTCATTAACCAGTCAAAGTATACGAAGGAGATCTTGAAGAAGTTTGAAATGGACAAGAGCAAGCCTATGTCCACTCCAATGGGATTAGATACAGTCTTATCCAAGGATTGTAAAGGTGAAGATGTTGATCAGAAGCTCTATAGAAGGATGATTGGTTCACTTCTACACTTAACAGCTAGCAGGCCTGACATACATCATGCAGTCTGTTATTGTGCAAGATATCAAGTCAATCCTAAGGATTCTCATCTCAAAGCAGTAAAAAGGATCCTTAGATACCTACTAGGAACCACTGAAGTTGGGTTATGATATCCTAGTAATGGAGATTTCACACTCCAAGGGTTCACTAATGCAAATTATGGCATAGATACTCTTGAGAGAAAAAGTACATCCAGAGGTTGCCATTTCCTTAGAAATTGCTTAGTATCATGGTATAGCATCTACTATAGAAGCAGAATATATGGCAGCTGGAAGTTGTGTGGCTCAACTCCTATAGATCAAGTAAAAACTAGAAGATTATAGAGTTCAATCCAGATGTGTGGATGTTATGTGTGATAACAAAAGTGCCAATGATGTATCAAAGAATCTAGTTCTCCATAGCAGGATGAAGCATGTCAATATAAGGCATCATTTCATCCAGGATCATATGATGAAGAAGGATGTTGCATTGGTATACATTCCAACCAATGAGCAAAGAGCTGACATCTTTACCAAGCCACTGGGTAAAGATCAATTTGGGAAGCTAAGGGAGTCAATTGGAATGTCTAATCCAATTTGAAGCAAAACCGGAAGACAGTCCAAAATCAATCTGGATCCTGAGGAGGACAAATAATTCGGAAGAGAAGAAGCATTGAAGGAAAATCTATTCCAGAGAAAGTTGCCACATCAGCAGATAAGAATGACAAATGATAATAAAGGCATTCAAAGGTGACTGTTACTTTTTGAATCTCAAATTATTACTGGCTATCACACACGCGAGTGAAAATACAGCCAATTCAAAAATAAACCGTTGCCATTCTCCGATTTTAATGCCATTTACCTCTCTCCTCCAAAACCAACTGCCATGTCATCAATCCAATTAACTTTAACTGCATCCGGATTACTAAAATACCCTCTCCTTGAAAAATCTATATAAACCCCTCAAAATTACCTTTCTTCTTCAAGCGAGCAACTAAATATTGTTACTCTGCCATTCCTTCACTCTTTCTCAAATACCTACAATTATGACAGAAGAAGGTATTCAAATGCTTCCCACAAGAAACATCTTTACAAAATTCGATCTGAAAGATGAGGATTTCAAACCCCTAAATCTGAAAACTAACGATTCCGTCGCCCCACTGACTTTCTGGGCGATAACTTTCTTTTTGAAACCGATCCCTACTCCAGCCTACTTGAGGATCAGCAATTGAAAGGCTTCCTTAAGATAAATTGCCCAACATACCCAGACTTGGTCCGGGAGTTTTATGACAACTTGAGAGCCAACGAGAAATTTGATGCCCTAAGAACTAAGGTTCAGGGGAAAGAGATCACTATCACTCCGGATTTCTTCAAGAAATCCCTCAATATGAAGAACATTGGAGTTTTGATAAGAGCAGATGGAGATGAAACTAACGTAAAGTCTGATCCGGAGATGTGGCTCCCTGCCGGATACTTTAGAGGCAAGTTCTCTACTTACTGGCCATAAGCACCAAGATATTTCCAGCATATGCTTGCAAAATTAGTGCTAATCCGAAAGGGATCATTGACAACTATTTCAAGCTTCCAACACTGTGTGCTACAGCACTGGGCAGAATGCAGCGAAGTCAACATGCCAGTGCTGATTATTCATTACTTGAAGCACCACCGGAATTCTCATGGCGCCTTAATCACCTGGATTATGCAAGCAAATGAGATTAACTTCACCGATTTTAACGGTATCAACGGCAAAGCTATCCTCAAGAAAAACTTTCTGAAACTAAGCTTCGGTGAAACATTGGATGAGGCAAACGCCCTAAAATAAAAAGAAGAAAAGAAGAACAAGGCCAGAAAAATAGCAAATCCGGCAGAGGCTCCAGTTCTAAAAAGGGCTCGGACTACTAAACCAAAGGCAATAAAGCAGTTTGCTCTAGTTCCATTGAAGAGAATGAAGATAAGCAGACTCATATGCTAAGTAAAAGCCTAGAAAAGCCTAAGCCCAGGGGAAGGCTGATAAAATGAAGAATCTAGTCTACGATCCGGAAGCAAGAGAGAGTATTGCAGTGGCTGTTGCTGCGATTAGGAAAGGATATCAGAAGGGGCAGAAAAGAAAGATAACAGATATACTGACGGAGGTGAATGGGTCTGATGAGGAAGAAAAGGAGGATGAGAACCCTCTGCCAAGGAAGCAACTCACCCGGAAGGGGTGTACATTTGTTGAAGCAGTTAAAGCTCAAAAGCATCAGAAAAAGAAAGCTAAAAAGCCTGCGGGTATATTCATTGATGAGGAAGCAGCTAGGAGGGTAGTAGTAGAAGAATTAGCTAAGGCAAAAGTCTCCAAGGGCAAAAATGTGCCCGGATCAAATAAAGATATTCTTCTGGAGGATCTTCAATATGAGGAAATGATGGCCTCGGTGGCAGACAACTACCAGATGAACAATTTGACCATTGAGAGACCCGGAGGATCCTCTGCTACACCCATCCTTGTAGATCCAACTGCATTGGCTGAACTATCAAAGATTCTAGAATTAGTTTCATACATCTTTCAAGCTATCTCAGAACCACTTCTGGAAAATCTGCTTCTTCCGGAGGTTAGAACAACAAACATCAAAAGTCCTAAAAATGCATATGTAGAAGGCATTGAGGACGCTACCAATGCGCCTGGGAGAGGTATAAAAAGTCCTGAAAAGGCAAATGTAGAGGTGATAGAGGAAATTTCCTATCATCTGGGGGTTGAGGTGGAAGAAAGAAGAGAAGACGGAGCAAGTCAGCATTCAAATGAGGTAACTCCTTACACAGCTTCTCTTAATGTTAATGTTGATCCTGCTGTTGGTAATGTCATAATAGATAAAGTCCAAGACAACTTAGACACTAACAATCAAACTGTGTCTAAGGAACAACTACCTAACTCGGATAACATTATTCCGGGGGAGGGACACGGTCTGAGATCTGAAAGGAACGCTTCTAAAGTGGACTCTAAGGGCGAGGCCAGTCCGGGGGCACGATTGGATAAAAGAAAAGGAGAAGAGGATAACTCAAGCTCGGAGGCAAGTGATGAGGAAGAAGAAAATGAAAACAAGTCCTCAGGAAGCAGTTCTAGTTCTAGAGATGGTTCTTCCAATTCTTCCGAAGACAGATTCCCTCCAATTGGAAGTCTAATCAGACTACCAGGAGTCAATACCAAAGAAGCTAAGGTTAAAGTAGCACTTAAATTGTTAAAAGAAGTTACTCAAGAGGAGAATGAGGAAGGGTATATAAAGCAGAGTCTCTAGAACATCTGCATCCATCTGAGAGCTGTTGAAAAGGCAATGCTTGAACAAGTTTCTGGTCCGGATTTGAAGTAGGAGTTGAGAGAAATAAAATATTCAGTGAAGAAGATACAAGAAAAAGTTCAAGATTTCCCTTCTCCTGGAGCAATAGTTGAAGCCTTATTATCCCAGATCAATCCAACATTCACTAAGCTTAAAGCTAGTATTGCGACAACAAATCGAACTGCTGATCAAGCAAATACATGGCCTCTAATAACTATAGGATAGTGCTAGACAAAATTACCTCCTTATCCTCGGAGCTATCAGATGAAATCAAGGCATACCTGGATTCCAAGTTTGAAAGCTTGACAAAATTCATGGCTAAAAGGGATCTCAAGCCTGTAATCACAGATTTAGGAGTAGACCAGCAAGTAGTCCAGGAAATGCTTGAGAATTTTTTGGATGAATCTTTCCCCAAAATCTAAGAGAAAATGTTGGATGCTATGGGTGTGAGATGGGAAGTTGCTTGGCCGGAATAGAAAAGATAATAACCGAGTGGAAAGCCTCTGTCACAAAGGAAATATCGCTCCAAACAGAATCCATCCATAACTTCCGGAGAGAAATAAATAAGGATATTACTCTCCTTCAAAGCGGAATCAATAAATTATCCCTATCCGGATCTTCTTCTGCACCATCAATTCCAAAAAGCCAACTCATTCCGGTGTTCCACAATCTTGTCTAAGTCATTGGGGACTCCGACTTCTATGGACAAAAGGGAGTGACAACTCTGCTAAAGTCACTATTCCCCTACTTTGATAAGAAAGATCAAGAGTTTGTACTCCATATCAATCCTACCATCAAACAGACCTATACTCAACTAAAGAAAGCTATCCGCCCCTACTACCTCACTCCAGCAACTGTTGATCAAATCATTGATGAAAGGAGTAAAGGTAATATTGACTACTCCATATACTCCAAAGCTTGGCAAGTAGCCTGGGATAACATAACCTATATGGTAATCGATCCCCAAGCTGAAAACAAAAAGCGGGAGAAAAGTCAACAAGGGGAAGGGACAAGCAAGGGCAAGGACAAGGAGGGAGGACCATCCGGAGGAAATTAGACTAGCTAATCATTCAATGTAAAATTTTATAGTAGTTAGATTCACCTATATATTTCTGTATTTGTAATCCTCCACTTCATTGATGTTAACTATTGTTAGCAGCAGAATTATATAGTGAATATCTAATTTCTCAAAAATTGCTTCTAAAGTACAATCTGTAATTGTACTATAAAAATATTATAAGCTAGAATTCAAAAACATTGGAGGAGTTAGGATGCTAAAATTATGGGGGAGTAAAACTTGTCAATGACTAAGTATCAAGAACCATACTTAGCTCATATATACTCCATTCCCTTGTGCTTAGTTTTTGTTTCCATCAAATGGGGGAGATTGTTGGGAAAAAATGATCCGAATCATAAATTGAACTAAGTTATCCGGATCAAGTTTAAAAGAAACAAAAAACTCAAACTCCAAAATCCAAATGGAAACATCCGGACAAGATCCAACCACAAGGTCATCCAGTGAAGACATCAAGTACCTAAGCATATACTGGAATTATCAGGATAAAGTTTGGAAAGGAAACAAACTTTAATCCTTCAAGATCAGCATCTGGAAGAACTAATTACACTAGCTCCTGAAGAAGACAGATTCGGAGATAATGAGTCTGAAGTCAAGACTCATTCCTAAAGACAATGGGAAAAGTTTCAAGGATAACTTTTTCCTCCACCTTTTGGTCCACAAAGTCAAAGATCCTTTTCCCATGAACAAGACAAAAGTGGCAGCTTGTACTTTTCAGAAGAAGGACAAAAGGACTGACACCAAACAGAAAAAGCTAAACAACCTTTTGTCCTAGACCAATAAGGAGGCACGTAGAGCTCACACCAAAAAGCTAATGGTGTAAAAGTTTGTGTGACATAAAAATACAAGGAAAACGATCAGTGACATCTTTTCAGCCTCAATCTCAAGAATTCAAATTGGTCAAATTACTGTCTAACGGATTGATCAACAGCTTCGGAAGCGTCACATTCAACCTAATCAAGGGTGAAGATTAAATTCAAGTTCAACTACCCTCAACGGCTACATTTATGATAGAAGCCTATAAAAGGAAAGCTTCACACATTGAGAAGGTTGGCTGGTTCATTTGCAAAAGCTATTAACAAGAACATTCGCTCAAGCAATCAGTAATCACAATCCCTCTAAGAATAAAACAATTCCAAATCTGTTGTAAGGATTCCTAAGTGAGTTATAAACTTAAGGAAATCCAAAATCAAAACCTTTGTGAAAACAAGAGTGTAAGAATCTCTAACTTGAGTGAGTTGTGAGTAGGAATCAGCTTAGAAGTGTAAGTGGTATATCCTATTAAAGACTAAAGGGCTCAGCTTGGTATATCCTACATCTAGAAGGGGTTACCATCCGGAGACAAGTTGTAAGGCTTGATTCCTGCCAATTAGAAAGGAATCCACTAGTGAAAAGCTCAGAGGAAGGAACCTCTGGGGACTGGGGTAGGCGGGGCCGGACCAGGATAAATTCCTTTGTGTTTGATTTCTTTAACTCATTATTTATTGCATTATATTGTCATAACTGCATTATCCGGATCCATCATCCGGATCATAATCAAACACGCTACATTAAGACTTTTCAAAGTCTGTTTATTCCGTGAAAAAGGGGCATTCACCCCCCTCTGCCCTTATAAAGACCCTCGCAGGGACCAACAATCTTGATTCAGCCAATACCGTACGATTTCAGATGAGCTTTCGAAATTAGGCCAAACTTCTTCACAGCTTGTTGACTGATTATATTCTCTTGGCTACCTCCATCAATGATCGTGCTACACTTCTCTCCTTGCACAAGACAAATAGTCCTGAAAAATTGGTTGTGATGCCCCTGTTCAGTCCGATTGGACATCAACAACTGCCTGATGATATAGACGTTATGTTCACCAGCCACACCTCTTCCTTTAAGCAGCTCATAGTATACCTCCTCAACATCTTCCTCAGACTCTTCCCCCTCGCCATCATACCTCTATGCCATATTAACTGTATTCCTCTTAGGGCATTCATTAGAATGATGGCCGGACTCGTTACATCGAAAGCATCTAAACAGAGCCGGCTTAGCATAAGGATTACTTTGTTTAGGCAGATTGGAGCTCGAGGCGGCATTCCTCCTAGACTCCACAGCTGCTGCTTTCCCCAAGCTTGCTTACTTCCACTTCCACCTCCAACATTATTACCTCATTTAGACGGCCTTTGAGAACCCTGGAAGGAACTAGGGTCTATTCAAGCCGACTATCGATAAGTGTCACGAGGGTGGCTCAAATCCATCTCTCCCTTGAGTGCCAAATTTCGGGCTTTCTGAACACTCAATATCATCTGTACTTCAATCTTCTCCCTTATGTTTGGTCGCAACCCATCAAGATTATGGGATACCCTTTGCACCTCCGTCTCAGACAAACTAGCTCGAGCTGAAAGTCTAAAAAACTCAGCCGTATACTCATGCACACTCTTCCCTCCTTGACAACATTGATTGTAAGCCTGATAAGTGTATTGCTCATAATCAGGCGGCAAAAACCTTCCTCTCAACACCGCCTTCATTCTTTGCCAGGATCTTATAGGTTTCCTTCCACTCTTTCTCCTTTGTTCATTACTCTGCTCCCACTACACGGATGCTCCTCCTTTCAGCTCGTAGGCTACCAACTTCACCTTTCTATGATCCGAAACACCAACGTAGTCAAAGAACCTCTCCACCTCCGTGAGCCAATCCAAAAATCCTTCAATATCAAGATCCCCACTATATAAGGGTAGGTAAACTTTGATTTTGAAAGATTCATCTTCCCCAAATCTTCTGCCACGCGGCTCCTCCTCAAATCTACCTCCTCGAGGCCTCTGCCTCATTCCATCCATATAGTCACCCCTGCCATAAATCTGGGCATCCATCTCCCTTCTCAAACGTTCAGGCAGGTTCCTCCTCGCATAATCAACATATTCTTCCTCACTACTCTCACTATCATCAGCCCATAGATCACCTTCATGTCTCATCTAGAAAACTGGATTTCTATGATGAACATTGGGTGGAACAACTTCATATTCAACCCCTCAAACAAGATTGTTCTTCGATGGTGGTACTTGATTCTGGGCATCTCCTCCTCCTTGAGGATTCGTTTGACTGGGATGAATAATCCCAAGGAGCTCTCGCCGAAAATTAGCAAAACCATCGGTAATAGTGTTCCTCAGGTTCTGAGTTTCAGTTCGAAACTCTTACCGAAATTCATCCATCTGCGTCTCCAACGCCTCTACTCGTTCTTAGAATTTTTTTGTTGCACCATGCTTTCAAGAGGATTTCTAAAGGGAAACTTTGGGCTCTGATACCAACTGATAAGGATTAAGAAGGTTTGGTGAAGGTTTTAACCACAAAACAACAAAAAGATGATTTTGCAAGCTAAACTTGCTGGAAACTTGGTTTCCTAAGAACTTCTCAAGCTAAAACTTGAAGGTGTTAAACCCTAAGAAGAGAGAAAAATCCCAGAATTTGTATTGATAATTTTTGGAATGAATAATTCAATACAAAAGGTGGGCCTTTATAGCCAATTACATCAATAAAATATTACACAAGTGGATGATAAAATAATACAAGGTAAAGATGATTGGACATCTAACAAAAGGACAATTATGGAAGCTTCTCCACTTGGTTTAGCCAATCACGTCACCCACTTGTTATCTTATCTCTGATGTGATCAGAGATTCAAAATGAGAAGACTGATATCAATTGAGCCGTCCATGTTGCTTGAGGCGGCCTTGACTCAGCATGTCTGCAGACTCGGCGCTTTGGCGCTCCAGCCGTCCTCTCTTCCAGGCGGCCTCGTGATGCCTCGCAAGCTAAGCTGAATGTTTGGGCTGACACTTGTTCTTTAGTCGGATTGGTGTTTCCAGCCGTCCTCGGTGTTTCAGCTGGATTGGTGTTTTCAGCCGTCCTCAGTGTTTCAAGCGGTTTCATTCCAGGAAGGCTCAAGACGTCCTCATCATTTTCATAAAAGTCTACACAAACAAGCCTGATTTGGGTGTGTTCATGATTGTTTAAAAAAACATAGAAAACCATAAAGTTAGAATATAATGAAGCAAAAAGACTAAAATCAGACTAATGAGTAATAAGTTAGAAACACTAATATATGAATTTCAAATAATACAGATTGGATCAGAAAGAGTATAATCAACTTCAACGAAATAATAGGACAAGGATAGGGAAGAAAGCTTTTTCATTAATTGGTGAGGACAAGGATTGGGACGAATGCAAAAATACACTCAATCCAGTGATAGAGAACATAGTATATGAATATCAAAATACTAATAAATATATATATATATATATATATATATGTTGGTGTATGACTCATCTTCAGAATATTAGTTCATTTCAATAGCATTTTAGATTGAAAGATTTTAAGAAAATTTTGAATTTCATGCAACGTGTGTATATTCATATACAAAATTAACCCTCCAATACGTACCTAAATAAGATAGATTCAATGGGTAACTACCAATGTTTTGCATCAACTCTGCCATAATATTGATCGTAGTTGGAACAAAGCGTAAGGATTTGCATTTCTCAAGCTTTCTCATGGCATGACCTGTTTGTCTACCAATTTTTGAACTTTTTTGAGGGCCGACTGATTGTTAAATGGTGGGTAATATACAATGCGCAGCCTCGAGGTAGCTTCCGTTGGGAGACGAGACATGAACGATCTAACAGTAAGAATGAAGCTTGGGTTTTGGAGACCACAAGTCATAGTTGTCAAGGAGCTAGGCGCATCCCAGGCGCGAAAGGGGGATAGGCGCAAAAAAGGCAAGCCCCCGAGGTACGCTAGGCACACAAAATTTGCAAAAAAGAATTTCTTGAAAAGTGAAGTTAAATGCAATAACAATACCAGAAAAAGAACTAAGAGAATTGTTAGATGTAGATATGTATGTAAAATTTACATATCGTATTAAGAATATCTAGCCTTAAGTTAATTTAGCCTTAATAGAAGTTCAATTAAGAATATCTAGCCTTATATTATTGTTAAAACTCTTAAAAAGATGGACAATTCATATTAAAGTAAGCTAAAACCATGAAAAAAAAAGTGTACATTGAGGCGCACACCAAAAAGCGCACCAAGGCGCACAAGACGCGCGCATGAGGAACGCTACCTCACCTAAGGTATGGCAAGGTGCAAGAAGGCTCAGGCGTGCCTTTAACAACTATGCCACCAGCCAAATATAAAATGGGTTCTTAGACACCTGCCATGACAACGGATTGTGTGGTTACAGACTAAATTGGTAATTTGTACAAAACATGGACTAAATAGACATGCGAGATATACAACATGAACCGAAAAAGTCATTTTGGCCATAATTATATATTTGTTTGTACAAATTGAACAAATAATATCTGCGTGTAACATATAGACAAACAAGTCTATTTGGCATTGAATCGTTATCGTATAATTAAAAACTAAAACAAGTCTATATCAAATCACTCAATTGGTTGCTTTTCTCACCTCCCCTCATCAAGCAATATCTGTTGCTGATTGATCCATATTCCATTGATTGGAAATCTTTCAGACCCAAAGAACTAATCCTTCCTGTATCAAAAGATCCAATTACCAGCCGATATTTAACTGTATTCAATCAAAGAACACCTCTAGTCCCAATGGATTATGCCAATGGGTTAACTGTGAGCAAGATTATGTTTCTTCCTCCTATAAACCGGTGAAATGTGGATCGGCCCAATGTAACGGACCGTCAAAACTGAAGCTTTGTGTGCCAGTATGCTCTTCAGAACCTCCAAGGCCTGGTTGCAGCAACAACACTTGCGGGTTTAAGTTGATAATCCTCCTTTTAAACAAACTGTGTATGTCAATGTAGATGCTGGCCATGATGTTGTATCGGTTCAATCAACTACTGGATCGAACTGGTAGGCCTGTTTCTGTTCCTAAGTTGTATTTCACTTGTGCTGTCAATGCTATGATTGAAAAGCTTGCTGATGGTGTTCGAGGCATGGCTGGTCTTGGAAGGCATAGGCTTTCACTTCTTTCTCAGTTCTCTTCTGGTTTTAGCTTTCACAAGAAGTTCGCTCTTTATTAGACCAATGAGCAACAATGGCATCGTTTTCTTTGGTGACAGTCCTTATGTTTTGCTTCCTAATATTTATGTTTCTAAGTCTTTGGTTTACACTCCTTTGATACTTAATCTGGAAACCACCGGCACTGCCTATGTACGGTGATCCTTCATCTGATTATTTTATTGGAGCTCATTCTATTAAGATTAATGGAAACACTGTTCCATTAAACAAAGCATTGCTCAAAATCGACAAACTCGAAATCGGGGGGGACCAAGATCAGCACCGTAAATTCATACAATGTAATGCAAACATCAATTTACAAAGCTGTAATAAATGGGTTCATCATAGCTCATGTCCCTAGAGTTCCAGCTGTGGCACCTTACGGTGCTTGTTTCAATTCAACCTATATAGGTAGCACTCGAGTCGGGCCAGGAGAACTTGAAATCGATCTGGTGTTGCATAGGAGCAGTGTTGTTTGGAGGATATTCAATGGTACGAGTTCAAAAAGATGTGATTTGTAGATGGAGGTGTAATTCCAAGAACTTCTATTGTTATTGAAGGACTAACAATAGGTTATCAGTGGGGTTTGTTCGCTAATGCCTTGTTGCGTGACCACAACTCCAAGCATCAGTCTCCATTACAAAGAAATGAACTAATGCAAGCCTTGGCATTGATAAATATTATATAAAATCCCCTAAGTTTCTTAACATTGATAGGAGTTGTCCAAATACTCCTACTTTGCAAAAACTATACTTACCTTGTGTTTATTTAACAACTGTGAGATGTGTAACATGCTCCTCCATAGTTGCACTATAAACCAGAATATCATCAAACAAAATAAGGACAATTTTCCTTACCCTTTGAATTTCTCATTCATAAAATTATATGAATTACCACATCCTAAATTTCTATTCCTCCCTCCCGCCAATCTATAATAAAATGCAATGTAATGATGAAACATTGGTTCTTGGGTCTCTTCTCTGCTAAGCTTCATACAATCTTCTCACCTTGTTCATATGTGTTTGAAAAGGATTATTCATGTTTATTAGGTTGGTTAAAAGTTTGGGTGGTAGAGGGAGTTGTTTTGAGTGAATTAGCAACATACGATTGGCTATACAAAGTAGAAGGAAGAGGTATGTGTTTTTTATGGTAAAGTCTTTTAAATTTATTTATATAGTCGACAATCAAATTCCCACATTTTGATGATTTTACTTCTCTCTTTGTTCATTCTCATGTAGCTAGCTATTCTGTTTATAAGAAAATTAGGGAGGGTTTAAATAATTTTGGAAGGAACTCGGGAAGGTTAAAATAAAATTTAAGCAGGAACTCTATCCTGAATACAATTTCTAGTACTGATTACTTGTAAGTGCATTGCTTATTGTGTAGTTTTGCATTTTTTAGTTAAAATTCAAGGGATGAAGTTTTGAACAAGATTTCATACCTCAAATGGTTGATAATCAATTATGTTTAGGTTTAGTATGAATGTATGATGTGGTTTCACTGGTTTGATCATGTTTTCGTGTGCATGAAAAAAATTGCTCTATAGTGTTGCATAGATTGATAAATCAGTAAGTGTCCTATAGACATTTAGGGAGGTCCAATCAATGCAACACCACAGAGCAATTTTTTCCATCCGCACAAAAACGTGATCAAAACAGCAAAACCACATCATACATTCATACTAAACCTAAACACAACTGATTATCAACCATTTTAGGTTTAAAATCCAGTCCAAAACTTTCACCCCTTGAATTTTAACTAAAAAATGCAAAACTACACAGTAAGCAATACACTTACAAGTTATCAGTGGCAGAAATTGTTTCACGGTGATAGAGGTACTGGCAAAATTTTTTTTAACCCTCCCTAATTTTCTAATTAGCATAATCATAGCTAGTTACATGAGAATGCCCTCTTAGGTCTAAGCATAACAAACAGAGAAGTAAAATCAGCAAAATGTGGGAATTTGACAGTCAATCATATAAATAAATTTGAGAGTCTTTACCATAAAAAACACATAATTCTTCCTTTCACTTAAGTATAGTCAAAACCTATGTTGCTAATTCAGTCAAAACGAGTCCCTCTACCACCCAAAATACCAACCGACTTAATAAACATGAACAAATCTTTTCAAATACATATGAACAAGGTGAGAAGATAGTATGAAGCTGAGTTAGCAGAGAAGAGACCCAAGAATCAATGCTTTTGGCTCCTCAAACCATCATTACATTGCATTTTACTATAGATTATAGATTGTCAGGAGGGAGGGAATATAAATTTAGGATGTGGTGATGCATTTTATTTTATGAAAGATATTCAAAGGGTTATTAAGGAAAAATGTCCTTATTTTGTTTGATGATATTCTGGTTTATAGTGAAATTATGGAGAAGCATGTTACACATCTCAGAGTTGCTACATAAACAAAAGTTAGTAGTCAACAGAAGTAAGTCTAATTTTTGCAAACCACAAGTTGGAGTATTTGGACAACTCCTATCAATGTTAAGAAGCCAAGGGGTTTTACAGAATATTTATGAAGTATTATTTACATAGATATTGGATAAGGAGGGGTCTCATAGGAATGGAGCAGCTGCATCATTTCAAGCTCTCACGGCTGCATTAGTTTCATCTCTTTGTAATAGATAGAAATTGATGCTTGGCATTGTGGTCTTGCAACAAGGCATTAACCAACAAACACCAATGATAACAGGTTTATTAAATTATTAGATGTATGAAATGTAGCCAACAAACAACAAGGTATTAGCCAACAAACTTCTATTCTAATTTTTTGAAAAGTAGATGTGCAACGATAGGTTATACAAGAAACTCTCAGCTGTAGGAAAAGCTCTCTCTTTCTGATAACTGGAAATCTGTTCAGCTTCGTGATGTAGTGTTAACATTGCCATTTGCATTAATAACCTGATAGACAAGCTTTTCAGGCAGTTCTGCAAACTGAATCAAACAAAATCAAATCCACCACCAAAGCATCTTACATGGCATAGTTAGTTTTAGGCTGCAGAAGACTAATGAACTAATGAACATCTGGGTTACATCCTCCGACAGCCATTACGTCAAACACTCTTCTTGCTTGATGAATTTTCATGTGTAGAAAAATTGTTACAAATCATCTTCACAAAGTTTAACTAGATTAACTTGAATAAGAGGCCTGATTTTGCGTGATTCGAATATTAGCTTCAGAAGTAGTAGTTTCAGCTATAAGGGCATAGCTGAAACTAATTTACTACAGGTACAGCTGAAACTAAACTCCATATATTATGTGATTTCTTCTGCAGGTTCGCTTTATTATTAGGACCTTGTCCTGTATTGGCATATGATTCACTTTTTTTTTGAGAATGATTCACTATTTTTAAGGCATGCAAATGCAGTAATTGTATACCTCATATATTTCAGGTCAGATCAGGCCCGGGTTCTTTGTTTTTTAGGGCAGATCCTCGAGTAAAATTGATCTATTTCATAAGGCTATATCAGACTTTTTTCATTATGACGGGTTAATTTAGTCAAATCAGAGAGGACTCTAAAGAAGGGAAGTTCAGCAGCATTCCCAGTTGGCATATCCGAGCATCTAAGAGCAAACAAGGCAAATCAGGAGGAAATTAATTACCGGCAAAAAAGGGTTAAAATTGAAAACGCTTATATTAGATAAACTCTTCCCAAGTAAATAATTTCAACAACTAATAAAAAATAAATACTCTGACTGGATTGTCTTCGGTCATGAACATGCCCAATTGTGGAGTACGACCATAATTTATATATTTGATTATAGTTTAATTGGAAAGCGATAATAATTCATCTCTAAAAAGTCTTGCTTCAGCCATACCTCCCTGAAAGTTCAATGAAGTCCAATTTCTAAGAATCCAAGAAGACTTACAGACTCCGCTAACAAAGCATAATATCTAAGACGTGTAAGAGATGATGTGAAAAGGTACAGAGAATTTATAAGCAAGCACTCAGTCTATGAATACCATCAGGCATCAGGTAAAGGGCAATACCAACACATGATTAACGCACAAGGCCAAAGAGACAGATCAAAATCAACAATCACAGGAAAATTTGACAGAGACAATCCCAAATGCCAACATACCAAAACACAAGTAAGGAATCAATCTGAAATGCAGACAGACTCAAATGCGAGTAAGGGAAATCATACTAATAAACAGTAAATACATAAGCTGAAAACTGTCGTTTTGTTTGCATATCCATACAAAAACCCAGCAGTAAGACTAGAACAACGGAGGAACACCAGAAGATAGCAAAAGCATTGGGAAAACCATATTATCAGAACACAAAATACAACAGAAAATCAGATTGACAAAAGGGAGAAAAACAACTAGATAAATCAGACCAATGTTGTTAAAAGCGCTAGGCGCTCTTGAGGCGCTAAAAATTGCCTCAGTTACTAGGCGCCACCCAAGGCACTCGCCCGACCTTTAGGGGAAAAAATAGCAAACAAAAGTATAAAAAATATTCCACAGTGGAAAACAATAGCAACCATATAATTAGAAGTTACTTAAACAAATAATATATATTTGAGAATTTTAAAGCAATTTCTTTGAAAGTTTTAACTATTTCTCGAGTTGAGAACATGTGTCAATAACACATTTTCACAAAGACATGCATCCCTACATATTCATACATGTGTATAAAGTAGGCGTTGGAAGCTGCTTGTGTTTGGTTTGATCTCCAAAATTTCAACTCCTTTTCTTAATCTTTTAGCCCTTATGTTATAACTTATGTTTTACATTCACTAGTCTCTCAACTAAGTCATTTTGATCTCTTCTAAATTTCTAATGTTAATCTTCTTTCTTTTAACACGAACACTACAAACCCTGTTAATTTGTAGTATATCCCATATAAAAACTTCAAAAATTTTAAAATACCGGCTTATTAAATGAGGCGCCGCCTTAGGCGCCTTAATTTAAGGCTAAAGCGCTCGCCTAGGCGGTGCCTTGCCCAGGGGTTGTTGGGGCGCTCTGGCATCGACTGGGGGCGCTTGAGCACCTAGGCGAGTGCGTTAGGGGCTTTTGACAACACTGAATCAGAATGATTGAAAAATAGGAGAAAAACAACTTACAAAGTCAAACCTATAAAAAGCAACTCATGCAGCCTTCTTCCTTTCTGAGTTCTCCATTGAGAATTCTTAATGCACGCATAAACTATTTTGTTTGTAATGAAGTCATACTTTGCAGTCTGTCACTACCTTCTCTTTATAAGATATCCGCGCATTTGCTAGTAAATTGAAACTGAAATCATTCATGAGTTTTGCATCTTATAAAGACAATTTACTAGCATACAGTGACACTTCTCTATTATTAGCACCAATGTTTTAAAAAGCGCTAGGCGCTAGTCGGGCGGTCGAGGCTTCAAAACGCCTGGGCGGGGCCTAGGCGGAACCCAGGCGGGATCTAGGCGGATTTGTATTTTTTATTTTTTAAAATTTTTTTAATATATAAAAATATAATTTTAGCTAAAAAATAAATTATAATAATATAAAATATAAAAAAACATAATTTAAACCATATTTTAAAAATAGTTTTCTGAAAAATCCCGCCTAGACAGCCGCCTAGGCCGATTTTTAAAACAAAAACCCCGCCTAGACCCGCCTAGGACCACCTAAATCGGTCAACCGCCTAGGACCGCCCGACTACCTAAAGTCGCGGCGATGTTATGAAAAATCCCGCCTAGCCCAATTTTTAAAACACTGATTAGCACCACCAAAAAAATAGAAAAATTATGAGGTCTCTTCCAGTAAAAGCGAAGTTTCTTTCGATTTAACACAGTGAACAAGGATCCCATAAGAACAGGTTGCTCTGCTTTGTCAAGAACGTGGCTGCAAAGTTAAATCAATGTAAATAATCTCTGATTAGTGAAGAATAGATTAATGTTGTGGATGAGTTAGTGCACTTAGCATCAGGTAAACTGAAAACCTTTGGAACTGTTGTTCAATGAAATCCCATACGTCCTTTAAAACTGATTACGGGTAGCTTAGGGTCTAATTTTGTAGCTAAACACAAATTGGCTCATTAAGAATTTTATGCAAATTACAATATAACACAATCAGTAGATGAGAATATCTGAATGTCATGGTGTACAAGAAAAAAGAGTACAATCCTAATCTTCCTAGTTTACCAATTTTAAGGACTGGACTGAATTGGAAGACAACCTCGGAGTGGTGTCTCACTCTTTGGCATAAGTAATAGCCATAGGATTCTCCGGTGAGATTTTAACGCCCTGAAGCGCCTGCGTTTCCATTTCAATTTTCAAATAAATTTTATTTCTTTAATTTTGTGATTGAGCAAAAAATGTGTTCATTGGGTATTCACGAAATGTCGAAAATTCATAGAACCATTCTACCTATTTTATTATTGCTTTACCTTGGAGCTTCAATGTTTTTCTTATTTGCTTCATTTTCCATTCTCATCTCTTATATTTTCCTCCTTGTTTCTTCTTCTGCTTCCTCCAAGTTCTCCTATACATCACCATCATCATATAAAACAGTTAAAAGTTGATTCTCCTAAATATTATGTGAAAATCAATTTATTTAACAACTTACTTTGGTGAACTGTGCAGTTTCAGATGCTTTATCTTTCTTCCATAGCTTTTCTTGCCAGCCCACCAAGCTTTCCAGAAGCGGCATCTTTTCCCTTTACAGCTCTCAAAGCACCCGATCAAATGTCGGCACAGTGTTGGATTAATTGTGTATCAACAACAGTGCTTCGCTAAAACAAACCGATGCTTGCCCTCGAAGCTTGGGCGTCTTCAAGGCAACAACATCCAAAATCGTCCCATCTTGTGAGAACAAGCAATAGAGTAATCTCTTCAATTCTGTCAAAGAAAAAGGCGCACATTGTGTCATTCTCACCAAGTTACTTCAACATCGCAAAATCAAATGTAAGAAGAAAGGCATTATCACCACTTATTATATTTTCACACATCTATATGACAGACTAAAGTGCAAAATTATAAAATATACACTTCAATGCCTAACACACACTAAATTGCAATTTTTAATAATAAAAACCACCAGATAATAGGAAAGAAGGAATTGGAAAATTCAGCAGTGCAAGGACATATAAATCAACTAACAAAATCTGTGAAGTAAGATGCATACTATAAGTAGGAGAAAATAGTTGTATAGCTAGAACAGTGACATACTTCGTCTACCTGCTTTGGAATCTATCCAAAACAATTCAATAAACTTTAAACATAGAACACATGTATAGGTATAAAAACTAGCAGCTCAGATCTTGATATTGAAATGCATCACTTAATTAAGCCAACGGCTGCCTTGTATTCATATTTTACCCCAGATATTCTTATGAAGAACGGAAACTCCAATGACACGCAATTTCGGAAACGGAAACTCTACGAAACCCCTACGAGGCGTTTCCAGGGTAGTTTCCGCAATTAGAGAAAGAAGGAAACTCGTTTCTTCAAATTCCATAAAACGTTTCCAAGCAAATCATTCAATCTTATGACTCAATTTGGTTCATTCCAAAACTAAACTTCCTATTCATTCATTGTGTAAGTCTCCCAAATATATACATTATGTTTGAATAAGAATTTTTAAATGCTTGGTGACCTTAATAATAACCGTTTCGGAATTTTGACACTCAAGAGTTCCTAGTGTAGATACCAAAACATTTCACATTGTCAAGCATTGACCAATCATAACAAAAATGATTATTAAGCAGAAAGTACCTCGGTAATGATGCCACTTAAAGTTTTCCATTTGCAGCTTTTTACTTCCTCCCAATGTTAATAACTTAGTGTTGAACATAACGCTTGCTTATAGGAAAAGTGAAAATATCGGACTTGGAATACCATCCAGGATAAAGTTTCTCCACTTAAGATTGCTTCATTTAATGAGAAATCATCGTTTGAGCTTGGTATTTGCAAGCTGATACCTCACTTCAACTGTTTACCATGGGATTCTTTAGAAAAAATTCCTAGGTTTTTCAAAATCAAATCATCGGCTGTAGATATATCCACCACCAATTTTAGTGTTGTATTATCTGCTCAGAAGCCTTTTTCACGCATTTCCTCACTAAGTAGTGTTGCCCCTGAGAGTTTCTTGTTCTGGAAAAATCCTTGGATGATTACGTTGTAGGAGCAATAATCCGGTGAGAAGCCTTTATCTTCCATTTTTCGAAAAATCCTATATGCTTCACCCAAAAAACCTTCTCTGCAGAATCCCCCAATCATTATATCATACGTTTGAACATCAAGCTGCAGTCCTATTGAAATTCTGGAACATTAATTCATTTGCATCTTCAAGTCTTCCAGCCTTGCACAAACCATCCATGAGGATCTTATGCGAAGCAATATTTGGCTTCATCTTATTCTTTTGCATTTCATGAAATAGGGGCAACGGAACACCAATTTGCCCATGTTTGCAATATCCAGTTAGCAAAGTATTATAAGTTACTTCATCTACAAGATAGCCTCTTGCACGCAAATTCTTAAAAAATTCTATGGCTTCTAACAAGTTTCCTTTGAGGCATAAGCCATGCAAAAGAGAATTGAAGGTGTAAATATTCGGTTCTACGCCTTTACAGAGCATTTCATCAAGAAGTTGTCTTGCCTCATCCAAAATTTTGTTCTTACAATACCAACTGATTAGGATGCTATAGGTGCGAACATTGGGGTTACATCCTCTACTAGCCATCAAGAAAAACACTCTTCTTGCTTTAAGCTTTTTCCCATGAAGAAAATACCCGTCTATCAATGAATTATAAGAGACCACATCGAGCTCCACACCTCTAAAAAACATTGCACCAATGATATGCAGTGCTTGCTTCAGCATACCTTGCTTGCACAATTCATCGACCAGAAAACTGAAGGTAAACTACATTTGGGGATGTATTCTGCTTCAACATTTCACTAAATAGCACCGAAGCTTCCTTCCATTTGCTCAAATGGCAGAGAGAGTGAATCAAACAATTGTAAGTAACAATGTTAGGTGAAACATATTTGCTCTTCTTCATCCTTAAAAAAATGTCCAATGCTTCAGTGAGCATGCCACTGTTACAAAGACCATTAATTATAGTATTATACGAGACTTCATTGGGTTCACAATCACTGCTGGCCATTCTCTCAACCAACCGTAATGCTACTTTCATATTTCCGATTTCACAATAGCCATCAATTATCATATTGCAAGTATAGACATTAGATCGACATCCACAGGCTACAGTCTGATCAAACAAATCAACAGCTTCAGAAAGTTTACCTTGCCCGATTAAGCCATGAATCAGTGTACCAAATGTGACAACATCAGGCTGTAAACCAAATTTGTAGATTTTTCCCAGTACAGAAAATCCAAAATCAACACGGTTTAAATGGCAGAAGCACTTAATCAGAATGGTAGCAGCATAAACATCATGTGTAATTCCGATATATTCCATCTTATTGGCCAAAGAGATGAAAGTTTGAAAATGGCTCATTTTAACAAGAGCAGACAACAATTTGTTGAGTTGGGCAGCAGAAGGAGGTGGATTTGAAAGAAGCAGCCGGTTAAATGAAGTTAAGGCACCAATAGTATGAAGAAAACAAACAGAAGGAATTACCTGATGAAAGGCAACAGGAGATCGACAAAGAAGAAGGCGCATGGTGGGAATACGGTGGAGCATCATCCTTATTGCTTGATCGCAGAGGCTAACTAATCTGTTAGTTAGGGATTTCAAAGTAGAAAGTTAGAAACTGGGATTTTCTTTTTAATTTGTGTTATTCATTTATTTTCTTTTAATTGTAAATTCATTTATATTGTAAATGAATTTTTTACACCAAAATTTAATACCGTTTTAATTAAATATTTTACACATTTATATTTTTATTAATATAATATATAAATTATATATATATATATATGGGATATTAAATATTTATAACCATTTTTCTTTAAAAAATTTTACACTTTTATAATTTGAACACAACCTATCGCCTCTGTTTTCAAATCGATAACAATTTTTTCTTAAAAATTGAGGGCATGTTTAGTTTACAAAATTAATTGATTATTTGTCAAAATTTGTCGTGACTTATTAAAATATTTTTCATAATTGTTGTTAAATATTTTTTAGTTAGTTTTAATTTTTTTATACTTACATGTATATGAATATTTTTTTTTCTTATTTTTTATTTATTTCTTCGATTATTTTTTTTTATATATCGCTTTAGAATTTTTATTCTTCTTATTTTTATCTTTAAAATGATATCTACTCTGACATTTTTGAACTTTTTAAATTAGTAGATATCTACTAACAGATCTTAATTTTTTGACAGTTTTTATGTATCTAATTACATCTAACATATATTTAATACATTAATGCTAGATGTTTATATGATTATTTCGATTCGTATCTTTTTTATGATGAATATTTTATAAAATATAAATATCTAATAGATGTTTAGTAGACATCTTATAGGGTTGTATCATTTTATTATTTTTAGTCATGATGCATTAAACAAAAATCTATTAGACATCTGATAGAAATCTACAGGAAATCTAATATATATCTTATCATGCATATCTTACTAGTTTGTACTATATGAAATATAGTAAAATTATTAGATATTTGTTATAGAAATATGTTAGATATTTATTTGAACTTCCGATCTACTAGACAACTATTAGACATCTACTAAAAATCTACCATGCATCTACTAGAAATATATTTTAAAGTTGATATTAGACATATGTACAAGTCTATTTTAAAGTTTTGATCTATTAAATATATGTTTAGTGTTTCCAAGTTCTTCTAATTTTACTGATTTCTATGGGATTTCTACTCATTATATGACAGTATAAAAAAAATTGGCAAAAATTATCACAATGAATGTCGTTTCGAAGATAAAAAAAGAGATGAAAAAAAATTCTAAATAAGCATAAAAAAATGAACAGTTCAAAAGATAAATGTAAAATAAGGTAAAAAACTAAAAAAAAATGTTAATCGCGTGTCTTGTAAATAGTGGAAACTGTTTTTGGGCTTTTTTTTTAAAGCAGAAGCTTATAATTTGGTCCAATACAATTAAGAATTGTAAAAGGGAAATTGTCAAGATGATTCACTATTTTTAAAATAATTACAGTTTTACTGTGCCATCTAAATATTTATCAATTAAAATTTCTTTACCTAATTATCTACATAAATACATTGTTCATAAGCTTCCTTCTTTGACAGTAACTGCTCTTTTTGTTTTGTGATATGCGATCGTTCTTTTCTTTCGTTCTCACTATTCTATGTTTGAGTTCTTCTTCTTCTTCTTCTTCTTCTTCTTCTTCTTCTTCTTCTTCTTCTTATTCTTGAATTCTTCTATTGATTGATTTATATTCTTGCTATCTGTTTTTATTTTTTTTGCTTGAATCTTAAATTGAAGTTGTTTCATGCCTTTTGATTTCGTTTTTAGCCCATTCTCTTGATTCCGAGATTCGTAGTTCATTATCTTATCTGTAATGGAAGATATTATTGCTTTGGTTTATTATAATGGAAGTTGAAATCCTGCACATAATTTTCTTCATTCTATTGTCTCAATTTGGGGATTTGTAGTTCATTATGTATGTTTTTTTAACATTCTATCTATTGAAATCGAAGTGCACACTATGTGTTTGATAAAATGACTAGGTAGTTATTTTGTTATAATGGCCAATTTAATTAGGTTGCTGGGTGGAGCAAGTAATTTTGGTGTTGAAATGTGTGTTTGTAATCCAAATTAAGGCTAAGATTGTTGTTGGTTAGTGATCTAAATTATAATCATGTTGGTTTTGAATCAGTTAGACGTCTAATAGATATCCAATAAACATCTGATAGATATCTAATATATCTTAGTTTTGGCTTTTTTTTATGAAATCGTTTTGTTGAAATTGAAGTGCACAATGTGTTTGAAAAAAATGCTAAGGTAGTTGTTTTGTTATTAATGGCCAATTTGATTAGGCTGTTGGTGGAGCAAACAATTTTGATGTGTAAAAGTGTGACTGTATTTCAAATTAAGGCTGAGATCTTTGTTGGTTAGTGACCTAAATTATAATCATGTTGGTTTGGAATCTGTTAGACATGTGATAGATATCCAATAGATATCTTATAGATATCTAATAGATAGTTGTTATATTAGTTTTGACTGTTATTTTATGAAGTTGTTATGTTAGTTTGTGTTGATGTTTCTTTTGACTGAATCTAGTGCTGCTTTGGCTTTCAGATGTGGGATTTTGCTCTATTTGTTGATCAAATTAGGAAGTTTTGAGTGTTGTTCTTTATTTGTGTATTCCAAGTTTAGCTCTAAATCTTCTGCTGATGAAGATTCTACAGTAATCCTTGACAATTTGACACAAACTAGTAGCAGAAGTCACATAATATCGGTGTATATTTATTTGGAAATTTAGCAATTCAAGTGTAGGCGATTGAACATCTATTGGACATATATTGGACATCTACCAGATAGCTACCAGACTTATATTTACAAAAATCTAATTTGAAGTTGATGTTAGACATATGTACAAAGTATATTTTAAATTCTTATCTGTTAAAAATCCATATATTCTTTTGAATCAATTTTCCACTACCATAAATAATTTCTATTGAACTTCTATTGGATATCTATTGGATATGTTACAGTTCAGAAAAAAATATCACAATGGGTGCCATTTTAAAGATAAAAAAAGGGGCGAATAAAAAACTCTAGAGCGACACGTAAAAAAAATGAACGATTTGAGAGATAAATGAAAAAATAAAGTAAAAAAAATTAAAAAATAATGCGTAGTGAGCATGATGTAACATAGGTCGGAATTTTTTTTCAGGGTAATCTTGTAATATGTTCCCTTCTTTGTTCCATTAATGTTATTAGTCAAATATATGAGCCAAACACTTTTGGTTTTTAGCTCATTTATGTAAAAGCTTCACTTGTAAAAAGCTTATAAATCAATGTTTAAGATCTTCACCTTAATTAAAGAGGGAGATTATACCATTCTTCTAGAGTATTATTCCCTACACTCTATATAAATGACAAGTGTTTCATAAATAAATATAATAATAAAAAGTAATCGTATAAAGTAGTTTATTCATGCAAGGAATAAGAAATAATACTCCAGGAGCATGGTATAATCTATCTGATTAGACACTTGTAAACCCAAACATATTTGGATAAAGAAACATGTGTTTGACTGATTTCGTTCAAAATAGTATGAGAAATGTACGGCGAAACTTTTGACTTTTGGCTAAAATTTAGTACATAAAGAGTTATAATCCAGACTCTCTCTGGCAAGAAGTAAACAAATAATTGTACAACAAAAAACGAAACAGATTGAAACAAGTAACGATGAAGACTTGTACACTGTCTCCTCCAATCATTTAGTAAAATAAGATTGACGATACCTCATAAGTTCAAGATAAAATCGAGAGAAAAAAATATCGCTGAATGGCATTCGTGAGAAGAGAGGAAGTAGCATTGCCACTATCAAAGGTTTTCCTTATAGTGTATGCTGGATTTTCCGCAAATGCAATAACAGCAAAAAGGCATTCCACTAAAATAAAAGACTATTGATATTTTATGAGGGTAGATATTGAAACCACAACATTAATTTCACTTTCATTTTAGAGGTTTACCATTTAGGAGGTTTTTTTTTTCAATTTTCAAAAATTATGAGGTTGTCATTTAAGCTACATATAATTGATATTTTACATGGTTTTCAAACATAAGAAACCAAACTCTTTCTCTTTATGCTACAATAGATGAGTATGTTTTATTTTCATTTTTACACTTGGTATAGTATTGGTATAAAATGATTTTTTATTTAATTTAATTCATAAAATAGATGATTATGTTTGATTTCATTTTTCACACTTGATATAATGCTGGTACAAAGTGATTTTTTGTAACGACCTGAATTTTCTAACTAATATATTTAGAAATACAATGATATATTTACTATGGAAAATATGCATATTGCTATATACTTGTGATTTATGTGTTTTAAAATGGAGATTATAATTAATTAAGAAAGGATGCAGTAGGAATTCAGTAACTTGACCAAGGATATATAGGTAATTGTGGTATAAATAGATATGCCTAAAACTCCAGAATTTCCAGCACATTCTAATGCCTCATTCACGTTCTTAAGCCTGTTCTTCGTCTCCTTTTCTTATCAATGCTCTGCTTCTTATGTTCAGTCATAAAAAAAACTCCATATTCAATCAAATGTCTTATTCTTGCTAGAAATTAATGAATAAACCTCTTTTGATCATGAATCCAGCCTATTGAGTTCAGAGATTAAGGATTTCAAGAGTTAGGGTTTATAGGAATAAAGGTTCGTAGTTGAGGTTATAACAAAGGATTGAAAAGAGAAAAGAGGTAAAAGGAAGCAAGTGAAGGGAATAAGGTCTGTGTATACTAATCTTTTCTATATGTTTCGCTGGAAATTTCAGATTTGAACATAGTTGCTTGTTTGTTGAATTGCTTTTGATTTATAAATTGGATTTCGAAAATTCTTGTTCCTGTAAATTCTTAAGACATTTATGAAGCTAAGTCTAGAATGAAGTATTGTTAAAATTGTGTATCTACTATGTCGAATTTGGGATTGAAGTGGAGTTACGAGAATTGTTTCCTGTAATTTTCCCAGATTGTACACTTTTTACTCCTTAGATGTTTTCTCTTGATATATGAACTCAAATTCAGTATTTCTTGTTTCTATGATTTGGTAAGACATAAATGAAGGTTTCAGTGGAAGAAAGTATTGCCAAATTGTTTTGTTTAGTAGTCTGAAAATTTGATTGAAGTTGAGTAATGAATGCTGTGTTTCTGTCAGTTTTCAGTTTGCACACAGCTGAGTTTTTTTTATATAACTTGAGTTATATAAATCGGTTTTACGTGATTTTTATGGCGTTAGAAAGATAAAACAAATATCTAGTTATGATTAGAAGAAAGTTTAGATAGATTCTTCTGTTTTCTGGTTCATTTTTGAAGTTAAAGTTGAGTGACAAATCTGTTTTATTTTCTGTAGATAAATTTGTTTAGTTTTAAGTGCTTACAGGGGATAATATTGTTATGTATTGGCTTGGATTGAATTCTCTGCGAATTTGATGAATAAGAAAGTGTATCGGAGATACTTTATTGAGATTTTTAGTCTATTTATTGGTTTACTATAATGAAAGATAAATTTTAAGTTGTCATATGCTTTTAAGGCCCTATTCTTTTCAATTTATTTTCTGTTCAGTTCAGTTCAATACCAATCAGTTCAGTTCAATACCATTCAGTTTCAGTATTCAGTTTCAGTATTCAGTATCCAGCATTCAGCATTCAGTATTTAGAATTCAATATTAAGTTTCAGTATATGCATTATATCAATATTATTAATGTATATTATTATTCATAAATATTAAAAAACAATGAATATTAATAATAATATGATTTCAATTTTAGTTCATTTCTATTTATACATTATATAAATATTATTAATTAATATAAGTAATTATAAATAACAACAGAGAAAAAGAAACTAATAATAATATTTTTAAAATTATTAATTATTATTTCTATCATAAATAATTTTGTAAGATAAATAAATAAATAAATAAAAGTAATAATATTTTATAAATATTGATAATAATTAAAATAATTAGGTAATATTCATAACAATAATTACAATAAATAATAATAATAATAATTTATAATGATATATTTAATTATTATTATATGTAACAATTAATAAATTTTATTAGAATGTATATTATTATTTAAAGTGTTATTAATTATTATGTATTTTAATATTTTTAAAATATTAATTATATTATTAATTATAATTCAGTTTCAGTATTTTCAATTTCAATATTGTTCAGTTTCAGTATTTTCAGTTTCAGTACCATTCAGTTCAGTTTCAGTATAATTCAGTTCAGTTCAGTTCAGTACCATTCAGTTCATTTCAGTACCAATCAGTTCAGTTCAGTTCAGTACACCTACTTATCAGTTGTAAAGAACAGAGCCTAAGTAGGCTTATTTACTTAAATTGTAATTGAAATGAAAATATATTGTAATTGAAGCTTCGGCTTCGGGCTTGACCGATATATTGATATTGAAGCTTCGGCTTCGGGCTTGACCGATATATTGATATTGAAGCTTCGACTTCGGGCTTGACCGATATATTGTTATTGAAGCTTCGGCTTCGGGCTTGACCGATATATTGATATTGAAGCTTCGGCTTCGAGCTTGACCGATATATTGATATTGAAGCTTTGGCTTCGATCTTGACCGCAGTGTTTTAAAAATCGGCCTAGGCGGGATTTTTTAGAACACCGTCACAATTTTATATACTAGGGCAGAGCTAGGCGGAAAAGCGATATTTCTAAGTCCTAGGGGGTCTAAGGCGGGTCAAATCGGGCAAGGCGGTCCAAGGCGGGTCAAAACTGGATTTTTTTGCACTTTTTTTGTAAATTAAAAAAATAATAAAACTTTAAAAAAAAATATAAACTCAAATCGTAATATCCTCTTCATTCACTTAAGACTCAAGAGGCAGACTTCGAAACAAATTAAAACCCCTAATCTCTCATTCTCAAATTCAAATTCAAATTCAAATATAAGGCTTTATCTTACCATTCGAAATTTCAAAGACGAAACTCCTCATCTCAGTTGCTATCAATTTCATCTAAGGATTAAGGACTGTTGGCGATTTCATCTGAAGTTACAATCGGTTTCATTAACATTTAGCTCAACTTCGAAGTTCAAAAATCCTGATCTCTAAACTCTATATTACATCTCTTGTTCAGCCTCAGTCAGGTATTTAGCGTATGTTTAATTTCATTTGATCTCTGGTACTTTGTTTTTCTTAGTTTTTCAATCTCTAATTGCTTGATGATATGAGTAATTTATAGTGTACCATTTGTAAGAATCTACTCAAATTTGATTTACAGAGAACCATCTTTGAGAGTTTAATGTAATTTCAGTTTGATCCGTCTACTCAAATTGATAATTTATATTTACATATATTAAATGTATGTTTTTTTATTTTTTTTGAATTAATGATTTTAATTTATTAATAAATATTAAAAAATAATAAATCCTCCTAGGTCCCCGTCTAAGCCCCTGGAAGCCTCGGCCGCTCGACTAGCTCCTAGCGCTTTTTAAGACAATGCTTGACCGATATATTGATATTGAAGCTTTGGCTTCGGGCTTCACCGATATATTGATATTGAAGCTTCGACTTCGGGCTTGACCGATATGTTGTTATTGAAGCTTCGGCTTCGGGCTTGACCGATATATTGATATTGAAGCTTCGGCTTCGGGCTTGACCTATATATTGTTATTGAAGCTTCGACTTCGGGCTTGACCTATATATTGATATTGAAGCTTCGGCTTCGGGCTTGACCGATATATTGATATTGAAGTTTTGGATTCTAATTTTCCGTTATGCATAACTTGGTTTACTTTGGGCAATATATGGTTAATATGTTTGGAAGTTTGGATGAAAGTTTTATTATTGTTTGAAAAGTTTTATAATATAAGTTGTGTTATCGGTTTTATAAAGTAGTTTAGTCGGTTGATGTTTATGAACTTATTTTGTTTCTAAATTTGTATAAATCATGAAGTGTGTGTGTATATATATATATATATTTGAAATTATTATGTTTTTTTATGAAATAAAATTAGTATACACTATTAAGTGATTTACTTAGTGTGTAGTTTATTTTTCTACACGTAGGTTTTTGAAGTATTGTAGATAGCCTGGATCAAAGTGGAGAAGGATTGATTTTTATAGTGCAACTAACCTTTAAACTTTAAGGTGGTTTAAGAGTAGTTTAAGTTTTGTGATATTGTTAATGTAAATATGCATTTTGGAGAAGGCTAAGAGAACTTAGACAATATCTTTAGTGTTTATATATATTTAAGTTTAAATGAGGTATAACAGATTATAAATTGTAGTAAGTATATGTTTAAATATTAGGCGAACAAGATATGGATAATATAAAAGGGAGTTTTATTGTGGCATTTCTTTAATAACTTTTGTTAAGGGGGTGTTACATTTTTATTTGATTTTTTTTAATAAAATGAATGCTTATGGTTTTGGTTCTTCACATCTGGTATAATGCTGGTATAAGTGTGAGTTTTGTTTGATTTCATTTATAAAATAGATACTTATGTTTGATACTTTTTTTCGCACCTGAAATAATGCTGGTATCAAATGGTCTTTGTTTGATTTTATTCATAAAATAGATGTTTATGTTTAGTTTTATTTTTCACACCTAGTATAATGTTGGTATAAAGTGGTTTTTGTTTGATTTATTTCATAGATGTTTATCTTTGGTTTTATTTTTCACACCTGCTATAATGCTGGTACAAAGTGGTTTTTGTTTGATTTCTTTTTATAAAATAGATGCTTGTGGTTTTGGTTCTTCACACCTAGTATAATGCTGGTAAAATTAGGGTTGAAAGTGGGGCTTATCGGAGTGGGGAATGCATTCCCCATCCTCATCCCCATTAAGGTTTCGGGAATTTTTTTTCCTCATTTTCTACCGGGGATTCCCCATTTCAAAGTTCCATTCAACCAAAAAAATTATTTTAAAACTTCAAAAGACAAAATAAAAGATCAAACCAAATTTATTTCAATATTTTAATATTAAAATTTAAATACTTATATCTAATATTAAACAAATAATTATAAAAAATAACCTATATATCCAATATTAAATAAATAATTCAGATTAATAAATGCTTATAATAAAAAAATATTATAAATTATTTGATATTTCGAAGAATATTCGGGGATTCCCAAATGGGAATTGTCGGGGTCGGGTTCGGGAAATTTTCAGGGTGGGAATGCATTCCCCATCCCCATCCCCATTAAGGATTTGGGGATGAAAAATTCTCCATCCCTACCCCATGGGGAATCTTATCGGGGACTCCCCGTCCCTATCAGGGCAGATTCCAATTGGATTCGGGGAATCCCCGCCCCGTTTTCATCCCTAGGTAAAATGCTAGTATAAAGTTGTTTTTGTTTGATTTATTTCATAAAATAGATTCTTATGTTTGCTGTTGTTTTTCACTCATGGTATAATGCTGGTACAAGTGATTTTTGTATAATTTCTTTTGTAAAATGGATGCTTATGGTTTTGGTTATTCACACCTGATAAATGCTGGTATAAAGTTGTTTTTGTTTGATTTCTTTCATAAAATATATTTTTATGTTATTGTTTTTCACACATGGTATAATGCTGGTATAATGTTGATACAAAGTGATTTTTATTTGATTTCATTCATAAAATAGATGCTTATATTTGGTTCTGTTTTTCACACCTAGTATAATAATGGTACAAAGTGGTTTTTGTTTGATTTTTTTTATAAAATAGATGCTTATGGTTTTGGCTTTTCACACCTGATAAAATGTTGGTATAATGCTGGTATAAAATGGTTTTTATTTGATTTCTTTGATAAAATATATGCTTATGATTTTGTTCTTCACATTTGGTATAATATCGGTAAAATACTAGTATAAATGTGACTTTTGTTTGTTTTTATTCATAAAATGGATGTTTAACGTTTATTTAATCACACATTGTAATGTTGGTATAAAAGTAGTTTTTGTTTCATTTACTTCAAAACATAGATTCTTGTGTTTTTTTAGACACCTGATATAATGCTGGTATAAAGTGGGTTTTTTTTATTCTTTCATACAATAGATTTCTCACCTGGTATAATGCTGATAAAATGTTGATATATTGCTGATATAATGCAGGTATATCATCTGTTACATATCTTCGAAAATAAAAACTCGAAAAAAGTATATCATTATGGATCTTGTTCCGAAGATAAAACGAGACGAATAAAAAATTCTAAAGTGGCGTATAAAAAATCAATGGTTTGTAAGATAAATGCAAAATAAAGAAAAAAAAGTAAAAAAAAAGGTCATTGTTGGGCATGCCATGAAAAGGAAATTTTTAAAAACTAACAAAAAAGTTGATTAGGAAGGTAGAGATTAATTGTGTAAATATTTTACACAACTCCTACATTCTTTAGGATTTTCCCTTTTTTTTACAGAAAAAGCTTGGCCAACTACATCATAGTTAGCAGGCAATGCCTGATCAACAGTTCACATATGGATCACATAAATATATTGATCTCTTAATTACAATGAAACAGAATTCAGGTCCAAATGGCATGTTGCAAATCACTAGAATTTGCAATATTTTGCGAGATCTTGGAGACCAAATGAAAGAAGTGTCTGATTTCATGATTGAGACTCGAATATATGGAGAGAAATTTCAATTATCTATGAACCTTAATTTGGTTTAGAATCAGACATGTAACCAACACTTTAAGAGGATTATATCATGTATTCGCAAACCATATATTAGATTCTTTTTTCTTACATCACAAAAACTTTATAAGTAACTCAAGGACAAACTAATTCAATAACAAATGGATACTCTTGCTTTCTGTACATATAAAAACCCACCAACTGTAACAACATCTAAAAACAGTAGCTCCTATGAACAACAAAGAAGCATGGAAATTCTTCAACTAAGGCTCCACAATAATCTTCCCAGTAGCATGGCCATCGATACTCTTAGCCCAAGCATCTTCAGCTTTACTTAGCGGATATTTAGAGTCCACCACAGTTTTCAATTTCCTCTCGTTCACTAATCCAATAACATACTCCAAATTCTCGAGCTTCAGACTAACAAGCAAAGGCAGCAGCTGTTTCTTTGAGAACATTATTTTCGTCTTGGCATAAGTCCAAAAAGCACTCGGCCCTGGAGTAATATCAATAACTTCACCGTTTTCGCCAAGATTCGGCTCAAAGGTTGACCAAGGAATGCCAGTTGCACAGTGGATAACTGCATCATATTTCCGACCCGAAGGGCTCTTTAGAGCCGCCCCTTCTGGTGTTTTGTAATCGAGAACCTCGTCAGCTCCTAAACTTTTCACGAATTCCAAGTTGCGTGCCCCACATGTGGCTGTCACGTGTGTGTTTCCTAGTTTTGTTAACCCGAACTGCATAGTGACCGACCCCACCTGAGGCAGCAGTGATCAGAATGTTCTTTTGGGTGTTGTCACTTTTGTCGAGCTTTACCCCAGCCGCTTGGGTTAGGGCTTGATGAGCTGTGAGACCGGCGACTGGCAAACCTGCACCATCAACAGTTGAAACTTCCGGTGCCCTTAGAGCTGTCAAACTCTGTTTAGCCTATGAAAACTCGGCCAATCCACCTCCACTCTGCAAGCAATTTTCAGGATATTGTTATGGCTAAAATTAAGAATATAATATGAAATGATTTCAGGAGAAAAAGAACTAGAACAGAAAGAATATAATATATTCCATTCGTTATTTCGAAAAGCTGCCAAAAGGGTAACATGCTGATATGTTAAAACAGCTAAACTAGAAATATTAAATTGATTGAAACTAAGAATATAATACTAATGCGGAATAATGAATTTTTTATTGTTTTTTTTAAAATTATTAATATGATATTTTATAAATTATTCGTAATTTTAGGGTTTTTTTTTTATCCGACTTTTAAAATATCGTACAAGTCAATTTTTTTAAGTCTATCCGACTTTTAAAAAATCAGACAACTTCAGTGAAACTATTCCTAACCTGTCCGAAAATCTAAAAGTCGTATAAAAGAATCTGACATTTACATAGTCGGAGAGAAGCTATCCGACTTTATAAAAAGTCGGATAGAAGCTGTCCGACTTTTACAAAGTCGGATAGGTCATTAAAGTAAAAAAAAAAGCAAACCATCCTTATTACCCCCAACAGCCCCACTTTATTTTTCAACCACCCCACTTCATTTTCCAATTATCCAAAAAATTGATCTGAATTTCTCCTCTTCATCTTCAGCTCAAATCTCATTTCTCCTCTTCATTTTCATATCCAGTAAGCTTAAATCCAGGTATGTCTTTTCCTTTGATCTTCATTCACTTCACTTTTAATTAGTATTTGCATTTTATATGATTTTGTTTATTCTATTTTCATTTGTATAAAGATATAATTTTGAGTATTCTAGTTTTCATAGTTAGAAAAAAAAAATAATAACATTAAATTTATTAATGATAGCAAAGAAATTTCGTTGTTTAAGAATTAGTTTTTTTTATAGTACTTTAGGTTAGATAATTAAAGAGATTATATGTAAAAAAACGTAAATAACTTAAATTAGATATGAAGTTGAAATGACTGAAGTTGAAAATAGTATTAATAATATTCAGATTAGATATTTATTAATATTATAATATTTAGTAATATAAAGGCTAATGTGAATTATTACTAGAAGTATTAATTTAGGCTAAATTTAGATTAGATATTTATCACAAAATGTTAATGACAATTTGTATTAATCTATGTAGAAATATGATGCAAAATTTAATATGTTTCTTTAATAGTATTATTACATTTATTTTTCAGGTAACAGAAATGTCGAATTCGTTGCTAGTAGTGGTACGTTGGGGTGGTAATAAAGTTAGGAATGAATGCGGAGTTGATTATGAGAATGGATTTTACAAAACAATAACGGTGCCTACATAATTGGATATAAATATTTTATACGATAAGATTAGAGCTGTTGTAAAATTGCCATTGAATGAAGTTAAGATTGAGTTTCGCTATCCGCATGCAATGCATGGTGACAAATTACATTGCACTTGTCTTGAGCTTTGTGATAATGATGATGTGAATATGATGATGGGGATAGTCAATAGTACTGTGGACATTTATTGTATTGAATTATATATTGAATGTTGTAAGGGTGATGATGTTGGTCCATCAAATTTTCAGTCTTATAATGATTGTGATGGTGATGGTGATGATGCTGAGGAGGAGGAGGAGGAACAGGAAGAGAAGCAGGAGGAGGAGGAGGGGAATAGAGAGGCGGTCGGAGATGGGGTGCATTGTAATAATTTTATCCCTACATTTTTTCCAAATATCCCTTCATATTCAGCCATGGAAATTCATCCATACAATGCAAACACTAATGCTTCATTTTAGAACTCATCAACAGATCTAAGGTCGGGATGCTTTTTCAGTCAAGGGAAGCTGTTAGAATTGCAGCTAAAGAATACTCCATTAGACACCAGAAAGAGTTTTGAAGTAAAGAGACAAAGGCAAATACAATCACATTAGTATGCAATGAATATGATGATGGATGCCAGTGGAGATTGCGTGCTACATGTAAGAAGAAAAATGGGTTTTTATGGGAGATCACACTTGTGATTTCCTTTCATCGCAAGACAACAGAAATCTCGATATGGATCACTTATATCCACTAATTGAGGAAATGGTGAAGGTTGATGCATCACTGAAGATATGAGTGATCCAGTCTAATATTAAGGAAAGGTATGAGATGAAAATCAGCTACAAGAAGGCTTAGGTGGCAAAAATGAAAGCAATTTCAAAGATATATGGAGATTGGGTAGAGTCTTATTCTAATTTACGCCCTTGGATGCATGTTGTATGTGTAAAGAACCCTGGATCTTGTTATTTTATGTCTCATTTTCCATATTATGTGAATGAACAGTTGGTTCCAAATGTCAGGTGCTTTGAGTAGCATCGTATGGTTTTAGAAACCTTCCATCGAGGGTTTCAAGTATTGTCAGCTAGTGTTATACATTGGCGGTACTTTTCTCACTGGAAGGTATAAAGGTGTATTATTAATGGCATCAGCACTTGACGGCAACAATACAATTTTGCCTATTAGATTTTCTGTTGTAGAAGTTGAAAATAATGAGAATTGGGGTTACTTTATGCGTAGAGTACGCGAGATAGTGTGTCCAGATAGATCAGATATTTACATTATCTCTGATAGGCATGGTGGAATTTTAACAGCTATGCGATCTGAATATTGGGAAATTGTACCTCATCGGTTCTGCATTCGCCACCTATCAAGTAATTACAACAATCATTTCAAAAATGTTGCGATAAAAAAATTCATCATCTACGCAGGTATCTAAAATCAGTTATAAATATCTTATAGTTATTTGTTGAATATTTTATACTAAAAGGTCATTCAAATTTTTAGCATATCAAAGTCAACGACGAAAGTTCGATGAGATGATGGACTCACTTGAGAAAAACCAACCCGATTCGTATGAATGGATAAAGGAAATTCTAAAGGAAAAATGGGCCCTTGCATACGATGGTGGAGCTCGTTGGGGTAGCATGACAACGAACGTTGCTGAAAGTGTGAACGAAATATTGAAAGATGTTCGGGGAATGCCTATCACAACAACGATTGAAATCATTTATTTCAAGTTGGTAGATCATTATGGAAAAGAGAAGGATCGATGCATGAGGCAACTAATTGATGGGTGTGTTTATACTTCATTTGCAATTGAAATTTTGAAAAAAAGGAGAATGAGGGCTAATGGACATCATGTTCGAAAGTATGACAAAAGAAATGGTGTTTATGAAATAACATCGGGATGTCAAAATTTATAGAAGAAAGGGGGACACAAACAGGTTGTGAACTTCAAAGAAATGAGTTGTACATGTGGTAAATTTCAACAACTGAGAATACCATGTTCTCATACAATTGCCGAGTGTCTCATTGGGAACCTTGATTATAGAAACTTTGTTCACCCTATATACAAATTGGAAAACAACATAAACTGTTAGTCCACATGTTTTGTCCCAATTGGAGATCATGCCTATTGGCCTACAATAGATGGACCTATAATCATTCCAAATCCAGATTTGATTAGAGAAAAGGATCGGCCAAAGGTGAAACGTATTCGCAATGAGATGGATTGGAATAATGCTGGAGCTAACACCACAAGTTTCTGTAGTAAATGTGCTTTATCCGACCACAATACTAGGACATGCAATAGGGGTTGATATTAGGACAATAACTTTGTCTATGTACTCTTCAGTTTGCTCTTTAATGTTGTAATTGTAGGTTACTACCAATATGAACTTTAAGTCTTTTATATTAATATTTTCATTTTTGCAATTGTTGGAACTTTAGTGTTGCAATCCAATATTTTGTATTAATTTTATGTTTTCATTAATATTTTACTAATATTTATAATTTATTGTACATATTTATGACTTTGTTAACATTAATCTTAGTATTTACAACAATCGTATATAGAAAATCTTAGTTCATCTCAACTCATCTTCCTTTCCGATAGATAATTATAATCAATTTAGTTCAATCCTTTACTAAATTATGTAATTATTTAATTTTTGGACCTAATAAAAATTCAATTACCTTATTTATATTATTTGATTTTTTTTCATTTTTCTAACTCTATTATTATTTTGTCTGTCCTTTTCATTTGTATTTTTCTTGTTACTTTAATACAACCCTGTACTCTAAAATTACATAGTCAAAAAATCAAATATAGTTCAAACATTACACAAAGTACTCTTAAAAACATTAAATAGTCACAAATAAAAATATGGTTGCATAGAGTTCAAGCATCACGGAAATTTCGACGTGCATTTCTACGTGGAGGTTGTGTTGCTTTAGAGGACGGTGATGGATCAAATTGAACTGTTGGCATTGTCCCATAATTGTGGTGCATGAATGTGGGTTGTGGATAATTTGGCATACTAGACATGCTAAAACATTGCCCTACAGAAGATGGTCTTGCAAAAGACGGGAACATGTTTGGTGTAGATGGAGTAACCATCCTACCTATGTTCCAAGGTGATTGGCTTTGTGCACACCATTGTGAAAAACCCATACATGAGGGGTTTTGAGTAGTATAAAACCCCGTATTGTGATGTGCTAGGTGCAAATGAACCAGCAACTCACGGTGAGCTAGCTCCATAAGAATCCTGTGAATGATAAGATATAGGATGAGGTACAATATCATAAGACTGAGTAGTAGATGGTCGTGTTACTTCTTCCCTACGTGCCACCTTTTTTCGTTTTGTTTTTCGGCCACGTCTTGTCTTTGTCGAAGTGGTCAGCTCATTTATATCTACATCCACATCCACATTAGGATCAGTATGATTCGGACATGGATCTGAAGGTTGAGACTCACTGAAATAACACCTTTGCTCTCCAAGTGTAGCACACAAACTAGACCTTATTTGTTGTATAGTGTCAATATCTCTAACAAATGACATCTTTTCTAATCCATCAACCTGCACACAGGTATAATGTTAAACAATACCATAATGATGGTTCTATATAAAAAATAAAATATTCAATTTTAATTACGCACTACTACACAATGAGCAGCCCCCGTGATAGAAATTCATATCTTAGTGATGCGTCTGTACCATTCCATGTATTGAGAATGATAGTGTAGTGGTCTTGAAGAAGGCTGTGAAGAAAAAATTAAATTAGCCCTATTGTTCCATAATGCAATCCATTTTTCTTGTTTTTGCATTATTTCCCTCTTGATTGGCAAGAGTTCAAGTTTATGCAACTCATCAGTTTGATAAGGTGCACGAGGAATGTGTTGCTGCAACCCAAATTGGCGAAGAACTCTATCTGGCTGATGCCATTCCACAATATGCATGCAAATCAAGGGGACCACAGCTGTCCACAACTGATTTCCTTCAAAGCAATATTCCGGTAATTGCTCTCGGATATCATCAGTGTATGGCTCCCAGATGAACTACAATGATTAAATTGTAACATACATAAATAATTTATAACCCAATCAAATAATAAATTTAGTAGGGGTGTTCATCGATTTGTTCAGTTGAATAACCGAACCGAACCAACCGACAATCGAACAACACCCCTACAATTTAGATTATGAAATCTTACACAATTCTTATTTGCCATATCAAGTGTATTTCGTATATGTCTGAGAGTATGTGTTGGTATTTTTGTGATCTCCCTACGCGTGCTCCATCTGATATGATACAATTATTCAATTTACATAGTGAATTGATATCATAATTTTTATTCAATATACATACCTTTGAGCAAGAGGTAAATCCGGGATAATAGCTCCGCTCTCTCGATTCGGTGATACCACTCAAAGTCTATCCCATGCCCATACTTGTAATATAATCAAGGGTCCACCAATTTAGCGTGTAGTTGGATTAGTGGCTTTGCATAATTCTCTATATAAGAATGCCAAACATCCGCCCCCCCAACTATATTGACGAATTTCACCAATGTTTGCCAAGAGAGGCAAGTACACTAAGTTTAAATAACCTGCACTTTTTCCACAGAACAATACACTTGATATGATGCGTAACAAGTAAGCACGTGAATGAAATACAATGGTATTTTGATCAGCATTTCCTGGCAACTCGCCAAATGTGTCATTTAGCCACGTCAAATTCAATAAATTACTCTTCAAGGCACTTGATGGAGGACGAACTCCTAACAAGTCTAGGCATGCAATTTCCCAGCTCTCAAGAAGTGGACAAACAAGTGCATTACCATGTATCGCCACATCTTGTAATGTAACAGTGGCTTCTGCTTCAGGTAGATGAAATGTATAAGTTTCCGGTCTCCATCCCTCATAAAGCTGTAATTAGATGATGATCCAGTTGAAAAAAGCCTAATTTTGTAACTCCGTAAAAATCGGTTTGCCTCAATACATTTTCTATTCTTTGATCAATATTTTGACCTTTCAAGATTGATGCAGTTCTCCTACAGTGAATTTCGTGTAAACTATCTTCCTCCTGTAAAAGTGAAAAATGCAATCAAATAATGAGTTTCACTAATATGCTTTTAGAATATATTTGAATTTGAATTTTGTACCTCACTCCACCAAATAGATTCTGATTTATGAGATTTTTACTTTTATAGTACACTTGAATCAATCGGACCAGGATCTATATACGATTGTTGTGAACTTTCACCAGCCATATCTATATTTACACAAAAAATTAATATCAATAATTTAACGAGTTAAAAATATTTCACCATCCCTACTTTACAAATTACTAACATAATGGTCAAAGTTACCATTTAATACTAAAATTTATTGTACCGATTGTGAGCTAAATTCAAAATAATTTAATATTGATATGAATTCTTCATAATTTAGTAGTAACAAAACTCATACAAATCATTTTAATTAATTACTTTGTCAAAGTTGTGGATTAATTGTAATAAAATTAAAATTGGTAGTAATGTAAAAAATTTGATGTCTTTGATTCTATTAAAACAAAAAAAAATTGTCCAACCCTACACATGCTTTTTTTTTACCATTTTCCTTTGTCCGATTTTTATAAAGTCGAACACCTAAAAAACTACCCTAAATTTTCAAATAATTTCAAAACTCCCATATATTGATTAATACTTTATGGTAGTGTCATAAAAAATTCTTTAATCCCAATATAACACACCTTAAAACCAAAATCACTATCTCAATTAACATAAAACTGAATTTAGTAAAATCAACACCAGTAAAGGTCTCACTTGAATTATACATGGGTACAAAATAATTCAGCATAATAAGAAATCATCATTGCACTACAAGAAATCAAACTTTTTGTGACAACAAATATTGTCACTGAATAGCAAGAAGTTGTCACAGATAACATTATGTGGCAATAAAAAGTTGTCACAGGGTCGTCGCTAATAACTCCGTAACAGATAATATGTCCATTTTTCATCAAAATGTTGTCACAAATATTTAGCTTTTTTGTGACAGCAATTTCTTGTGACAACACTAGCTGTAACTAAAAAGAAAATATTGTCGTCATGAATAAGCTAGTTGTCACATATAATACACCAAAATGAACTAAAATTACATGACAACATAAAAAAGTCGTCACATAAAAATTTATTTGTGGCAATAGAGTTGTCACATATATTTCATGTTTTTGTGACAATAATTTACTTGACACGGTATTTTTTATTAGTTACAACTTTTAATGTAGTTGAAAAAAAAAACTACTTGTCGCAAATAATATTGTTGTCACATATTATTATATTTGTGATAATAATTGACGTTACAAAAAAGTTTTGATGTTGTCACATAAGACTATATGTGACAAGAATAGTTGTCAGAGATATCGTCGCTAATAACTCCGTAAAAAATAATATTTCCTTATTTGTTGTCACAAAATTACAATTTTTGTGACAATAATTTTCTTGTCACATAAAATTGATTGTCACAAATAAATTAGAGTTGTAACGTATTATACAACACCATACACTGAAATTGCATTTTATTAGTTGTCACAAAATAATATTTGTGACAACATTTTACTGTCGCAACATTTACATCAATTATAACTTTTTTCGTCCCTATCTATATATATTTGTTACATCAAATATCCTAAAGGGAACTATCATCGACAATGAATGTAAAAAGAGATCCCGATTAATTAATTGAAGAAGATGATGTCATGGGTATGTCAAAGTAATGTAACACAGCCTCCATTAAGAAAACATATCCATAAAAAAATTAAGCTATCATTCATCCAAACAAAAAGTTCCTTGATAGGGATGCAACACGGGTATAAGAGAAAAAAATAAACAAAAAGGTCCTAATATAATTCTCAAAAGACATTCTTCAAACTGCTAGCTTAAATATCCAAGAAAACAATTTCATGCTCATGCATGATATAATGAACATGATTTATTGCAAATATTGTGTTGAAATACATAAAATGAAAGTACTAGCTACATCTTATTATAATTTAGAGCATCACCAACTAGAACATTAAAGAAAAGAATCAAAGGAAAGTTATGCAAGATTGCAAGTCACAAAAGACTTGTGACAAAAGCTCAAATATTCTAGAAGTAGACTTATAGCAAATTTTGCATTCTTAAGCAGAGTCTACAATATGTGTGACTAATTATATGTATTATATAACTAAGCATATCTTTATTTTTTAATAAAATAAATCTGAAACTTAGGGTTATTATTTTGATCTAGCGTATGTGCAAGCATACCATTGCAGCTAAGTTTGAGATATTTGCACCTCTCATCTGGTCTGCTGATGACAACCATTGTTTCATGTAACAAAATACAAACATAAACACACAATTCAACAATGCATACAACGAATTTCTATAACCAAAAGACAACATGAACATGTCAACGTAATAACGTCATTTACTATGATTAGTAAACCATGTCTTCATTCACCTATAACTCCAAAACCAGACGAGAAATGAGCTATTGGTCAAATAAATGAGCTTAATAGATCAAGTGAAAAAGCATCTTAAAACTACCAACCCACCTACCTGCTCAAATTCAGAGGCCCAATAAAATTAAAGAACAAAGAGGGCAAAATTTTTAGATGTGACATGGAATGTACTTATACAAATTTTTAGATGGCAACAACATGGAAATAGAGATCTTAAAGGCGTGCCAATATGTAAATGGTAAACCTCATCAGAGAGTACTACAATACATTATGTCCAGAAACCTTGAGCTTTCGTGCTAAAGTGAGCTTTCTCCAGATTCAGAAGTACTTGCAAATACATTCCAATAACTCCTTCCAGAAACATAATATATTCCACACTCTTCAATACTGATAAACCACGAGTTCAAGGACAAACAAATATATTAATTGATAGAGGAAATCCAAAAATGCAAGTATGTTAACTTGCTTCAACTCTAATCATAAATACAAGATTTAAAGCAGAAAAAATGCCAGAAGATGGAAGAGGCAATACTCTTCTTAAATATTTACTTAATGTCCCTATAGTAAATGGAAGAGGCAATTACTTTCTGGGGTACCGTACACCTGAAGGTGATCTAATTCATCTTGCAGACTGTATGCAGGAGTTACTCGACATAAAAACTTATTCTGCATAGGCAGAACAATATGCTGCTTTTATTATAGTTGTCAAGGCGCTAGGCGCAGCTCAGGGGCCAAGGAGGCTAGGCGCGCCTCAAGGCGAGGCTCAAAAAAGGCCTGCGCCTGAGGTATGCTAGGCGCACAAAATTTAAAAAAAAAATTTCTTGAAAACTGCTATAACAATACCAGAAAAAAGAACTAAGAGAATTGTTAGATGTACATATATGTAAAATCTACATATTGCATTAAGAATATCTAGCCTTGAGTTAATTTAGCCTTAATAGAAATTGAATTAGGAATATATAGCCTTAAATTATTATTTAAACTCTTAAAAATAGATGGACAATACACATTAAAGTAAACTAAAACCTTGAAAAATAAGTGTACTTGAGGTGCACACCAAAAGTCGCGCCTAAGCGAGCGCCTGAGGAACACTACCTCGCCTAAGGTATGGCGAGGCGCAGGATCCTGAGCCTTGCGTGAGGCGCAAGACCCTGAGCCTTGCGTGAGGCGCGCCTTTAACAACTATGGCTTTTTATGATTCCCTTTTTTCAATTTAAGGGCAACCATAGATATAGAAACTTATCAGCTTTAATAAACTCCTACTGCAAGCTACATACTACCGATAGGACAATGCAATTCAGTTGTCCTTCACAAAATCAAAAAATCATGCTAATAATTAGATCCAAGAGCTCTAATGGTGTGAAATGAGACTACTCGATTACAAAATAATCACTATCTGCCAAGTAGAACAATAATGAGACAACATTTAGGACAAAGACGAAAATTTAGAAGCACAACCTTGACTCACTTCACACAAAAATGCTGAAAATTTAAGTATGCGACATATTATTACTCCTAAACCCTCATAGAGCAAGGCGTACTTACAACTAAGCCCACAGTTTTCAGATTTATCATTTGACTTTTTTCCCACTATTTCATTTTTGTTTCATTAGCTAATCATATTACTATTATAAAGTAGCTAAACTAATCAAACTATCTCTGAAATGACAAATTTAGGTGGGCTTATTAATAAGCTAATTAAAAGAAAAGTGACACTAGAATGAATCATTTAATCTTCAAGCTGATTAACAAATTAATCACTACAGCAATACATTAACTAATTAACTCAGTTTACTGATCTCAGTTTATTTCCAACAGAGCACATATTTCGGCAAAAATTAATAAAAAGAAAGGGAAGTAGCGCAAACTTGACTATATCCCTTATTCAACTTCCGAAACTAGGAAATTCTAGAGCCTACAGAAAAGGATCACAGTTATAGCTTGTGAGAATAACAAATTACTACACTTTGAAAATTAATAACACTGCCTTAAACCATGAAATGATACTTTACAATACCCAAATAAACGCAAGGAGGATGACATATATAGCTTGTGTATTATCCCTCCACCAAAGTTCAACATAAATACTCACCAACAAGCCAAGAAGGTCCATGGGATGACTTGCCATATAAAAGTTGATCTACGCTTTCACTATGCACACCCAATGCACAAATATCTTTAATTTTTTACTATAAAAGAGAGATATATATCATATATATAAATATGAAATTTAACAACATAAAAATAGAAACTAATGCCAAATCAACCTTTACATTGCTTGCATATGCAAGTTTTGCAAACAATAAACTAATGCCAAATCAACCTCAACATGTGCAACGCATTATAACAGTAGAAATGCATAGGCAAACACCTAATTGGTTATGGCCATTAATAGACTAGGATATCCCTGTACGCTTCAAATTTCTTTTTATCATTCTGCAGGTGAAACTAACCAATTAATTTAAAAAATAGAAGATGAAAACCAACTTGCACAAATCATTGAAGTTATATATTTTGTAAAGTCAGGAATTAAACCAATCTGCAATGTATGTGATGATAATCAATCGATAACTCAAATGGCATAATAAAAGATTGGTAAGCTTGGCAGTGATTATTTTAGAAAAACTGTAAAAATATCATATCAAGATGCAATATATGCAAAATTAGATACAAAATTGGATTCAATTTATGATTCAATACCATTGAATTTTAAGTTTACCTACAATTGTCCAATTCTTGAGCGGCACTAGGCTCAATAGCTATTTTCCATCTTGGAATATCATCTCTACATAAACTAAAATTGCAGAAATCCTTTAAACCAGCCTTAAACAGAGGTCCAGCATGCCAAGTTCTTCTATCTTATCTAACAAATTTAGGCCCAGAGATTTTGAAAGCTTTCACTTCATCCACACAAGCAGGCACAAAAATATATGACCCAAAAAAAAACAAAATACTCTTATAAGTACATATAAACATCTTAATTTCACGCTAAGTATCGAAGGTCATAAGCTCTATCCAAGTACATGTAAAAAACATTTTCCCGAAATTATAGTGGAAAAGAATTAAATTTGGTAAGCATTTTTAGATAAGTAACAAAACAATGAGCCTAAATTATACAGAACTATAACAGAATTTGAAATTCATTCCTAATTTCTAAAGGGGAATTAGTACTAAAGGGGAAATAAATGAAGTAATAGTCTTTGAAACATAGTACCATTAAAATGAAAATGTGTCTAATAAAAGGTTTTTCAGCAGCCCACTTACCCATACTTAACCACCTATTCTCTTTACACGCATCAAAAACTTTTGTGAGCATCGGAACAATGAGGTCAAACAAACTAATAGAAACACAAGGGACATTTAAAGTTCAGTGATTTAAACATAATTAATCATGCAATAATAAGCTAGTAATGAGACTCATAATGCTAAAATTAAGTTCATTACGTCGTGAGACATATTTTAATAAATAAGCCTTTGTATATGCCTCAGATATAAAAATAATGAATATATGAAGATACTGATCTATTGCCTTAGCAATCTCACTCAATACTTAAAATTACAATTCTATTTTTAGAGTTTATATTGCCATCTCACTCGATAATTATACTAAATATTCCTACTACGCAACAGTTTGGAAAGAAAGATATTTCAACCATCTATCCCTGTGTAATTATGTAGAAAAACAGACAACAAATTTTATAAAGAAAACCTAAATTAGCTAGAATCTCCCACCATCGAACGATAATGTGCTGACAATTGACTAATCTAGTAATCCATGTCTAGCAGAAAAAAAAGTAAGTCCCCTAAGATAAAAGAAGATGACAAACAAAGAGATCACTGGCATCAACTTACGCGAATATCTCTAGATAGAGGGTGAACATAATATCTCTGCATTAAAAGAGGTAAGGTCTATGTATTAGATAATGCAAACCGACACTCAGGAATGTCTTAGGTTATGCTGAATCTACCTCTTTGTTTGCTCGTTGATAGATGACAACTTCAACATACAGATTTCTGTAAATCGTACAAATGAAGACTCAGTGAATGGAAATTAGAATCTAAACATCATGTCTATGACCACAGCTATGTTTTACTGGGAAACATTGAGTTTAACCATATTTTCCTGACTTCAACATACAATTACGAAGCAACATAAGAGCCAATATTTCAAATAATGAAATATTTGACAAATAATGAGCGGGTTCAACATGACAATGATGAAAAGTGAAATGGAAAATCAACAAAAAAAGGCTCATATGCAAAACCCTAACATAAAGTAATTGAGAAGATGATTCAAATTCTTATAAAAAATTGACAGGAAATAGGCAAGGATATGAGATGGTGAAATCGGCAAGGAGATGAGATGGTGAAATCACAGGTGAGATGGTTTGAAATCACCGATTGGAAGGTAAAATCGCAGGTAAGATGGCTTGAACGAGCAGGTGAGATGGTGAGGTCGCTGGTGAAATGGCTTGAAATCGCAGTTGAGACAATGAAATCGGTGAAATCGCAAGTGAGATGGCGAGATTTAAATCGTTGAGATGGATTGAATTCGCAAGTGAGAAGTTAGATGGTGAGATAATCGTTGGGAGTGCAGGTGAGGGTTTTTTGTTTCAATTTTTTTTAATTCATTAATAATTTACCAAAGTTTTGGGCGGTGAACTTCCCGCTTCAATTCTAAAATTTTTCACTCTGTTTGCCAATATTTTTAAATATTTTATAAATGTGTTTTTATACTTTATAGGTAAGCTTTTGTCAATATTTAAAGATAAATTATAACATAAGCCAATATTTGTTATCTAAATCATAATACTCAAGGACCAACATTTTGATTTTTTCTGTTGGCAAAGACAATTTACGACACACTTACTCTAGCTTTTACTTAAAGCTTTTATATAACTCTCCTATACCTTTCATATATCTTTTATATAAACATGCAAAAAATATATCTTTTATATAACCTTTTTTATATACAACCTACAATTTTTTATGACATTCCTTTACCCCTTACTTTTTGTGATTCAAAAATATTGGATGTTTGACAATCACAAAATGAAATAAGAAATATTCAAAAAGCGACTTGACAACATGAAGAGGTTAATTTCGCTAATAGTACATCAACTATATATAGTGTCTCAGTTTAGTACATGAACTTTATTTTTTCCCATAATCATACATGAACTTGTATGTTACATTGTAGTCATTTTACCAACTACTCCTAGTAAATCCTACATGTCACTAGAGACCAATTCTCATGAAACACTCCTCCCGATAATTACCATTATGAACTTCATATTCTCTCCCAAATCTTTAGTTGTTTTCCTCTTTATCTCTATCCCTATCCCTATCCCTATCCCTATCCCTATCCCTCGACGGTTTGCTTTATCAATCTCTTCTTAGTCTCTTCGACTCTTAAACAAAAAATCAAACCTTACAAAACCATAAATCACACCTTAAGATTGAACTGGTACGTTGACAACTTAAACGATTGCAATTTCTTTACTTCATTGTTTCAATTTATCCTGCCCCAATATTTTATTTTTACCGATTTTTGTTTTGTAGTTTATCCTATCTTTCTCTTTGTATCCTTTTCTTTCACCCCTTCTCATCTTAATATATTCTATTCAACTGATAATCTGATTTAATACAGTGTCGTCCTTGGGCGTAGGCATTCGGTGCGACCGCCCAAGGCCCATAATTGGAAGGGGCTTAAAATTTTTTAGATTTTTTTTATTTTCAGTATAAAAAATAAATATAGATTTAGTATAGTTTTTTTGGTTGAATATGTTCTAGTTTCTTTTGTAATAGACCAATTTATAGTAGTACATGCATTGAAATTTTAATTCTTTTATGTTCATTTGGCTTTTTTAGTTTCTTTTTTATCATACACAATTGAATATACTTTATAATAAATTCAATTTGTTGCTTAATTATTATTGAATTTTCATGTTACACAATTTTTTTATTGATGGGCCCCAATATCTAAGTTCATATACTATTTTTCCGAGAACTTCGAAATTGTCAGGACCGACCCTGATTTTTAATACATAGATTTGTCAATCGCGTTAATTAGATCAATTATAAGGATGGATTATGATATAGGGTGATGATTCTGCAGAGTTAACTTATATTTTATAATCAATTTCCTTGTGAGATGACAAATAGGGAAATGAAAAACAGACATTTGAAAATGCCCTAGTAGGTGAATCTAGAGAGTGACTCTCATAGCTAACAAAGAAATTTGGAAAAAATGCCGAAAGCGAGGAGATGAGGAAAAATAAATTATTGAAGAGAGAGATGAGATTGATAATGTGGGGAACGCATGAGATTTTAAGGGTATAATGGGAATAATGTTAGGATTGGGTTGAGGTTGGACTTCAAATAGGTAAAAAATGCTGACATGTATTAGTTGACTTGTTGCATCAGGTCAAATGACCACAATAGAAGGTAAAATACAAGTTCAAATATGATTATGGGAAAAAAGAAAGTTCATGTATTAAACTGAGATAATATGTATAGTTAATGTATTATCAATGAATTTAACCCCAACATGAAGACTATAACTACTTTTAGACACATGTCACCTGACACACACCCACTTGCAAAGTTCAAAAGTGTGCAAGGAAGGACTAAAAGCTTACACAAATTGAAGAGTTTGGTAGAGTTGACCTTTGTTAATTAGTCTGGCGAAAGGATTAATGGGTTTAACGGAAGATCCACTAACTTTCAAGGAAAATAGCTATTGTGAGACAACAGCTACGATTTAAGCTCAGGATCAAGTTACAACGACCTTAAATTAAGGTTCAAGGTTTACGGCTTATAGTTTAGGTTTATGATGACTTTCTTATACCTTTTAAATAATCCATAACTTTTCTACAACTTTTTATACTTTGTATATAACTTTTTAAATAACTTATAACTTTCTTATACATTTTTTTATATATTTAAAATAATATATAACTTTTTATACCTTTCATTTACATTTTACAAATAAATAAGAAAATATTTTTAAAAATAATATCATTAATTATTTAATATATTAAATTATTTAAATATTATAATATATACCTTTTATACAACTTTTTATACCTTTCATTTACATTTTACAAATAAATAAGAAAATATTTTTAAAAATAATATCATTAATTATTATAATATAGTAAATTATTTAAATACTATAATATATACCTTTTATACAAATTTTTAAGTAACATGTAACTATTTTATAACCTTTTTATATATTTACTATCACTTTATATAACTTTTTTAAACAACTTATAACCTTTCTAAATATTTTATATAACTTTTTAAATAAAATATAGTTTCCTATTATAAAACTTTTTAAAATAACTTATAACTTTTTTCATACCTTTTTATATCACTTTTTTAATAGCATATAACTTTCCTATAATATGTTATACCTTTTATACATTTTATATGACTTTTAAAATAACTTACAAATTTTTATACATTTTGTATAACATTTTAAATAACCTATAACTTATTAATATATTTTATATAACTTTTTAAATAACATATACATTTTTTAAATAATACTTTTACCTTTTATATAACTTTTCATATAACCTATAACTTTTCATTTAACTTATATTTACCTATAACTCTCATATATATTTCTTATGACATTTCATAGATCTCGTAACTTTCTTATACCTTTTAGATACGATTTATAACTTTTCATCAAATCTATAACTTTCTCATAACTTTTCAATGCACTTCATATACCTTTTAGGTAACATTTTATCACCTATAATTTTCTTATACATTTGATGTGACTTTCAATATAATGTTAACTTCTTATACTTTTTATGTATGTATTTTCATAATTAAACATGATGATATTATATCTATCATATACATTTTGTATAACTTTTCAACTAAAACTGATTGCCACAAAACAAAAAAATTATTTGCAACAAGCATTTCATGTCGTCATGCATATAGCTTTTGTGATGATAAGTAAATTTTTTTTGTCAAATATTGTAAAAATTTAGTTACAACATTTACTTGTAACATAAGTATTTTTTTTATTTCAAGTTAAACTTGTTGTAACAAAAATGGTAAATTTTTTGCAACAAGCTTTTTTATGTTTTCAAGTATATAGTTTTGTGAGAATAAAAATTTGTTGTCATGTATTGAATAGTTTTAATTACAACCATTACTTGTTACTGAAGTATATTTTGTTTCAATTTAAACTTATTGTCATAAAAGTCATATATCTTCCGCAACAAGCTTTTTATATCGTCGCTTATATAGTTTTTGTGACGATAAAAATGTATTGTCACATATTAAATACTTTTAGTTGCAACTTTTAATTGTAACTGAAGTATTTTTTTTGTTTCAAGGTAAAATTACTGTCACAAAAATTATATTTTTGCAACAAATTTTTTATGTTGTCACATATATAGTTTTTATGACGGTAAAAAATTCATTGTCACATTTAAAATAATTTTAGTTTAAACCTTTACTTGTAACATAAGCATTTTTTTTTTGTTTCAAGTTAAACTTATTGTAACAAAAATAATGAATTTTTCTGACAAACTTTTTATGTTGTCACGCATATAGTTTATGTGACAATAAATCTTTTTTGTCACGTATTGAATAGTTTTAGTTACAACTATTACTTGTAATTAAAGTATTTGTTGTTTCAAGCTAAACTTATTATCACAAAAGTAATATGTTTTTGTAACAAGTTTATTATGTTGTCATGCATATAGTTTTTGTGAAGATAAAAAATTTATTGTCACATATTCAATAGTTTTAGTTACAACTTTTATTTGTACCTAAAGTATTTTTTTTAAATCAAGTAAAAATTATTGTCACAAAATAATATATTTTTTGTAACAAGTTTTTTTATGTTGTCACATATATTATTTTTTTTACAATAAAAAGTTATTGTCACATATTGAATATTTTTAGTTACAACTGTCACTTGTAACTGAAGTAATTTTTGTTTCAAGTTTAAATTATTGTCACGAAAATTATAAATTATTTGTAACAAGATTTTTATGTTGTCACATAAATAGTTTTTTGTGATAATAATTTTTTATTGTAACATATTCTAAATTATAGGTTACGACTTTAGTTGTCACGGGAAAATATTTGTTATGATTTAAAAAAATTGTCACAAAATATCTATTATATGTGACCATTTTATAACAAAATTTTATAAAACTAACTTTTGTGACGATTTAAATTTTATCGTAACAGATAATAGCCTTTTTGTGACAACAATTTTAGTGACAAAGAAATTGTTGTCACGTATTAACTGTTTTCTTGTAGTGTTGGCAAAGAAAAACAAGTTTGTAAAGTCACTTGAATTAGAAAGGAATTTCTATGTACAGAGTTTTACATGTTGAAAGGAAAAAATTGAAACAATACCTTTCAATTTGTGGAAGACCAAGCAAACTCCAATAGTTGTAAGATGATTAGAACTCAATATGATTATATGTTGAAAATGAAATCAAAGCAAGGAGAGGAGAAATGCAGTGTAGCAATGGAGAAAATTTTACAGAATTGAAATTCGGAGTTGGGTAGAGGCGATGAAAGGTTGAAAGTCGGATACCCAAGAAATTTTTTAACAAGTCCCATTTTACCTGTAGACTAGTCTATACGAGCTTTAAAAAGTCGGATGAAAAAAGAACACCCCAAACTCTTCATTAGTTTCAAAACGACCATAAATTTATAAATAGTTTCAGAAATTCCCTTAAAAAAATTCTTTAATCCACTGAATGCTTACCTGGCCGATGAGCACAGCTACAACTGTCTCCAACCTTAAAATCAGTGACCTCAGAACCAACTTCAACGATTTCTCCAGCCACATCGAAAGCTATACAACAATAAAAGCTACATTCAAACCACGACTTAAAACAACCATAAACACAGTGAACAAAATACTATTTCTTAAACAATATTTAAGATCGATGTGAAGATCTAAACAAGATATCAATTCTTCTTGAAAAATTGAAAATTGAATGTAAAATGACTCAAGTTTCAGAAATGCAGCTGTAGAAGCTTATTAGGTTTAATATTCACACTACAGAATACTTATCAAACCAAAATTGCCACTTGAATTGGAAATCCTGCAGCTAATTGAATGACATATTACAAGAACAATTACTGTATAATGCAATTTAGGTTAAAAAAACGTCGCTGAAATTACCAGGAATGAAAGGAAATTTGCGCGGAAGAAAAGCATGAGCTACTCCTTTCTGAATTTTCCAATCGATTGGATTTAAACTGACAGCTTCATTTTTAATCAAAACTCCATCCTTAAGCGGAGAGGGAACTGGAACTTCAACATGCTGTACGGGATTCAGGATTCAGTAAGCAAACAAAGATGGCGGCTAAAGGGAAAAAAGAGAGCGAAAATCAGGAAAGAGCCTTCAATTCAGATGCTCCGCCATATTTGTTGTACTGAACCGCATTCATGAGCTTTCGAGCCATATCGCCGACAGCCGGAGCAATGGAGAGCAGGGAGTTGTTGTTTGAATTTAAATTGGCCCAACAGTTTATATGAACAATATGTTGGTTTCCTTGACCAGACTGTTCTTCAAGTTCCGTGGTTATTTGTTGAATTTAAAATTGTGTGCAAGATGTACGGCCCGAGCCCACCAAACCCACGTTGATGGTATCATATCGTTGACTTTTGTGTAATTCTCAACTTGAACAAAGTTTCCTTGACCTTGTTTTGGAATATCCTGGTGCACTTATTTAAATCACTAACAATATGTGTCCTCCAACGAATTACACTAGAAAAGTATTGGCTAATAGAGAGTGTACATATGAATGATCAGTCGAGAGCACTGACAAACATTTTTTTTTTGGAGGAAATGATCAACATTGGATAGAAGTTAGGAAGGCCATGTTATATAAGTATATTACGATGGATAATAATTATAAAATAAATAAATATAAATATATATTTAAACTTTTTTTTTTCTTAAATGTGGGAGTGTCAAGTTAGTTAGAATATTCGTCTCATAGAGTTATTCTACCTTCACTTAGTTGATATGATCACCTTTTGAGTACTTTTGAATCTCCAACTTGCATCAAAAGATACGCGTAATTAATAAAAAAATATAGAAATATAATAGAAATTATAAATAAGTTAAAGGAAAGTACATATAAATAAGCTGAGTCATATCTATAATATTGTCCTTAAAAGATACTTATAGATCCTTTCAGGATTAAACAGCTTCTTCAACTGAAAGGTTGGATCAAGAACAGAAATACGGTATTATATCCAGAATAAATGAATAGAGAAGATAAGTAAAGACGAAAACATTGTGTACCAAATAATCCCGTTCAAATACCATTTAAATTTGTCTTAAAATACAATAAATAATTATAATAATAATAATAATAATAATAATGTTACAAAACTAAATCTGTAACTCCCATTTGTTTAATTGAAAACATAAAATATATAAACGACTAGTAAATTTAAAATTAATATTAAAACTAAAATAAAATAGAGATAACACCAATAATTTAATGAGGTTCGGTCAATTTTGCCTACTTCTCCAGACACTACCAAATTAATATTTCATTCAAAGAAATATTACAAATAGAGAAAAGAAAGAATTACAAAGCCTTAAGAATAGGAAGGCATTTGATTTTGGGATGAAGAATTAGCAAAGATCATAGGTCTATTTATACACAAATTTTGCTATCTTCCAACCATATTTAGCCACCTAATTAATGTAGCCTCCTATTTAATTAAGCAACCAATTTAGTTGTGTCAACCTTTTACTTTGTTCATGTTGGACTTTGTCACAATTTCTACAAATCTCCACTTTGACAAAGTCTACATCTTCAATCTCTTATCTTGTGTAGTGTCTTTCAATGCAGTCTTCAATTTTCAATAGCATTGATCAAGTCCAAATAATATTGAAACTTGACCAAGCTTACAACATTTACCAAAATATCAGCTAGATTCTCTGTGGTTCGAATTGCAACTCCACCTTCTTCAAGAACCTCTCGTATAAAGTGGTAATGAACATCAATATGCTTCGTCCTTGAATGATGATCTTGATTCTTAGCCGACACAGTAGCTCTCTGACTATCACAATGCACCTTCACGTGCTTATGCCGAATCCCCAACCCATCAAGCAACCCATGAAGCCAAATTACTTCTTTTACAGCCTCTGTGCATGCCATATACTCTGCTTCTGTCGTAAACAAAGCGTCTGATAACTGTAAAGTAGACTTGCAACACACTGATCCTTTTGCCAAAGTGAACACATAACCAGTATTTGATCGATGTTTATCCATATCACCATCTTTATCTTTCTGATACACCAAACCAACTTGTTCCAAGTGCATTTGCCACAATCTGACTACTTCCAACACCTCGTCATTAGAAGCTAATGTTGCAGTTCCAATAACAGTAGTGCCCTGGTAATGGTACAACCTGTTATTCTTCCGAACTCCCTCCAACACCACCAATGCACCAGAGAGTATCTCTTTCGAACTCCCTCCAACACCACCAATGAAACCTTCTTCTTCTAAGGCTCCCACAGAAATGAGATTCTTTAATAAATCTGGTACGTAGCGAACTTCCTTCAACGTTCTGATTGATCCATCTTGATTCTTCAACCGTATAGAACCAATCCCATGTGTGGTAATAGGGATATCATTTACTTTCTTTGAAATCATAAAACGATTCTCGATTAGGACACATATGATAACTGCATCTAGAATCAAGTATCCAAACACTAGAAGAGCTGGTAGAACTCGATACAACAAGTGAATAATTTGAGTCCATATCATACTCAGCCACCGCAACAGTCTTTCCTTTGTCAGATTGGCCTCTCTCCTTCAACTTAGGACACTCATTTTTCCAATGCCCTTTTTCTCTACAAAAGGCGCATCCATCTTTGCTCAACTTCGACATTGCCTTTGATCGTCCCTTCTTTCCTTTCGCCTGGTTCCCCGGACGTCCTCTGACAATCAAGGCTTCAGTCCCTCCGCTTGAGCTATCCAATTTATCCTTCCTCAATTCATAGCTATACAAAGCTCCACAAACTTCACTAAAAGTTACAGCAGCCTTCCCATGAAGTAGAGTGGTTTCATGAAACTCAAACTCCTCCGAAAGGGTTCCCAACAATATCAAGGCTAGATCCTCATCTCTAACCAACTAATTAAAACTAGTGATGTGATCGTTCATTGTGGCACTATGAGTGAACGTAAATCAAAATAGTCTTTTCTTCATGTAAAGCTTATTTTGACTGCTCTTCTTTAGGCACTTCTCCTCCAATGTCGTCATTAATCTATTAGCCGAAGTCTCTTTGCAAAATGCGTACTTCTGCTCTCTAGATAAGCACGACCAAATTATACCACAAGCCAACCAATTAAGGGTACTCCAATCTCCTTCTCCAAGTTCATCCGATTTCTCTCTTTCAAGTGCAATGTCAAGACCCTGTTGAAATAAGGCGTCCTGAACCTCACTTTGCCACATGCCGAAATGACCGATATCATCAAAGACTTCCACCATCACTCTGGAATTTACTTCAATAGCTCTCTAAAAAAATACTTGAAGTATTTGATGTGGATGCCCTCGTTGCAAATGGATTCTCCATTTCAGCCAACTATAAACTCACAAATAATAATATTACTCAAGTGTGCTAGAAAAAATTCTCAGGTAATTGGTCGAGTCACAAATGGTCTCAGTTACACACCAATTTCCTTAGGCTCTTATCGCTTGATGATAGAATTTTTTCCGTTTACTCGAGACAGTATACTACTATTATTCTAGATTTTACCAAAAGAGTGTTTTAACAATAATTTTAAATTTGCTAAATGCCAATTAGACAATAGGATCGGAAGTAAGAAGAAACTTTCTGATGTGCCGACTGTAATACATCTACGGTGCACAGAGCATACTAATTTGTCCTAAAACCAACTCTCTGGTGCCAATTATAGCGAAAACGACTAGCAAATTCAAAAATATTGCTAAAACCAAAACAAAATAGAGAGAACACCAATAATTTAATAAAGGTTCGGCCAATTTTGCCTACGTCCCCGGACACTACCAAATTAATATTTCACTCAAAGAAATATTACAAATAGAGAAGAGAAAGAATTACAAAGCCTTAAGAATAGGAAGACATTTGATTTTGGGATGAAGAATTAGCAAAGATCATAGGTCTATTTATACACAAATTTTGTCATCTTCCAGCCATATTTAGCCACCTAGTTATTGTAGCCTCCTATTTAATTAAGCCACCAATTTAATTGAGTCAATCTTTTACTTTATCCATGTTAGATGTTATCACAAATTCTACAATATGAACATAATAGCTAAATATAAATTATTTACGAGAAAACTCATTAAATAGTAAAACGTAGAATTTAGTCTAGTAATAATAAAAGCTCAATAATAATAGTAACGGTAAAGATTAATAATCAGAATCAATCATATATTCCTTTTAAATGCCAGAAAATTATTCAAAGTAGTTACCATAGAAATATTTTCCATTAAACTATTCATAACATAAATATATTTCTTTTGAAATAACTTAAAATAAATTTTTCCAAAAGAAACTTTAAAAATAAAAAATATTCTGGATATCTCAGGTTTGACATATAATGCATGATATTTGTGTCTTTTAGACTATGAATCAATAATTGATAGGTAAAATTTAACTTACGGAATATTTGGTGAAACATATAGTTTCTATGAACCAAATAACCGCTACTGTAAGATAGAGTTTTTACATATCGCATTATACCAAGTACATTTCTGAACAACGCCATGGTGAGCCACAATAGGCCATGTGCGTGTCTGGTCTCTCATAAGTGCTATAGAAATAGTGCCAATATCTCATAGAAGCGGCCCCACTTCACAGTTACATAGGTGATTTCATCAAGTATATATTGCACTTTATACACCACTCATAAGAGCTATGAAATTCATTAAGAGTTCTTATAACTCAACCTCTCAAAATATGCAATATAGCACTTTCTCACATCTAGGATTGAGACATTATTTTTAGTGCTAGCAGAACTAACAAAGGCTTGTTATTACCCATATGAACCTATTCCGTGGGATCTCCACTCATGTAGGTTGGGTTCTCACCTTTGCTAATTTCAAATAGCTTAAGTCTCATCCTCTCTGATGTTTCCGGTATATCTAAAAAATTTAGTTAGATAATTTGGCCAAAATCACTCTTGACTCACATATATACTTGATGGATAGAATTCCATTTTTAGTTTGGAACTTCCAAATTATTATGTCTCAAATGAATATGCATATTCTTGCCATTAAGGTCATACTCTTAGAAATATAAGATATTGTCGATTGACAATCACATTTCAATGTCACCAAAGGTGATACTGTTATTCCTAAAGGAATATATGCTAAGAAATTTCTTTAAAATCTTATCCTTAAATATATGTCAATTCTCAAGCAACACACTTTCCTTAATTAACATTCATATTATTCCACCACCAAGAATGGAATTTATCTCATACGAAGTTATCATCATTGTATCCTTTCTGTACAATGGATACCCATAAAATTTAATTGAATACCCATAGATACCCATAGATTTAGCCTCAAATATATGCCAAATCTATGTACCCTCAACATAATTTATTAAATTGAATATTTGAAACCATAAGGGTACAAACAAACTTATTAAAAGTTTCTCAATATAGTGTACTAAAACCTTATAATAAGGCTTAAAAATTATGAACACAAATAGTAGAAAAATTTTTCTACTTCTCAAAATTGAATTCACGCCTCCACACTTTCGAGAATTATGAAAATAATTTTTTCATAACTCATAACTCATATGGTGTCTCAAAAATTTTTATCCAACCAAATATTACATTTCTTTTCATTTGAATCAAAGATCCAATTAACATCATTGCACTCTTTTAATACAACGGATATCCACAATATATAATACCACAATTCAGGGTAGTTCTCAAGAATTTCACAAGTATGATAATAGCAACTCATGATTATATTTCTCTTTAATTGAATATTTGAATCTATAAGGGATACCCACATGATTAATGTCATAAACCCACACTTCTTAAGAAGTTCCTCAGCATATAGTGTTCTTGTATTAACAAAACACTCTCATTCATCCTTATGATTTTCATACCCAAAAATTATATATTTTTCTCTATTATCATCTTTGTATATAAAACTTTATATTTTCTCTATCTCAGGAAAATATACATCTTTCCACATTTTTTTTCATCACTTCCATCATAACACCTAAAGAAAAATTGTTACAAATACTTAAACAATGTAAAATACCTGTAACAATAAAATTGATTTCTATAAAAACAATAAATCGCATTTTTCTTTTTCTCAAAACTAGAAAGAAAAACTTTATCAACACCCTTAAAAAACTTTATGCATTTTCTCATCTAAAAAAAATCTTCATATTTTCCCCTTCTAAAAACCGGAAATAATAACTTCACCAAAACACCCCCACATTTTCCAAACTTTTGGAATTTAGAAATAACTCTTTCAAAAATCATATTGTATCCAAATGTTTTTGATTTAGCACAAATACCAACTTTTGAAAATTGGAAAACTTCAACGGAGGAACGCGAAATATCCTTTAAGATTGTTAGATAACAATTACAAAATAAATAAATATAAATATATATTTGATCCTTGTTTTTCTCTCTTGAATGTGTGAGTGCCAAGCTAGTTGAAATGTTCGCCTCATAGAGTTATTCCATCTCCACTTAGTTGATATGATCACCTTTTGAGTGCTTTCGGGTCTCCACCTTGCATCAAAAGATATGCGTAATCGATAGAAAAACATAGAAATATAATAGAAATTATAAATAGAAAGTAAACACCGATGAGCTGAGTCATGTCTATGATATTGTCCTTAAAGGATACTTATAGTTCCTTCCAGAATTAAACAGCTTCTTCAACTGAAAGGTTGGATCAAGAACAGAAATGCGATATTATATCCAGAATAATTGAATAGAGAAGATAAGTGGAGATAAAAATATTATGTACCAAACAATCGTAAAGCACACCCTTTATATAGAATAATAAAAGACCCGTTCAAATACCATTTAAATTTGTCTTAAAATACAATAAATAATAATAATAATAATAATAATAATAAAACTAAATCTGTGACTCCCATTTGTTTAATTGAAAACATAAAACATATATGAACATAATAGCTAAATACAAATTATTTACGAGAATACTCGTTAAATAGTAAAACGTAGAATTTAGTCTAGTAATAATAAAAGCTCAATAGTAACGGTAAAGATTAAAAATCAGAATATCAATCATATATTCTTTTAAATGTTAGAAAATTATTCAAAGTAAATACCATAGAAATATTTTCCATTAAAATATTCATAACACAAATATATTTCTTTTGAAATAACTTAAAATAAATTTTTCCAACACATTATATATAAATTTACCGAGGAAAAATGCCAAAAGGAAATTCACGAAGGTTTAAGCTCAAGATGAAAAACATCTACCAATGCGAGGATATAGAATACTCTCAGACTGCCATACGCGCATATCGGATTAATTGCACCGCCTTTTTAGAGACAAAGTGGAAGATTATTTGTATGAACATGACTGAATTGATACACCTTTGCTTCCACTTGCATTTAAGACTCATTTTAGCAATTAAGAGAAGTTAAGACTTGTGTCTTTGGCCAATGTCATTCTTGAGGGGTGGCCATCACCAGGATCCATAGGAGAAAAGGAGCCAAAAAAAATTTAGCTTCTTTATTATATTGTGTGATATATAAGTATTGATTGTGTGAAACATTTCTTTAGAAAAAATTGGTTGAAATTAAAAGACTTTTTATAGCTTTCTAAAATTCTTTACCCAATATTACAAAATGTTAGGAATAAGCCTACGGTAAAAATTGTTCCAATGACTTCTTTCAGCTATGATCAAGCATGATTCCTGCCAACTGGATCCGATTTGTACAACAAATAATATATTAATTGTATACAATAGTTGACTTCTAGAGAATAGTGTAGTTTTGTGATTCTGTTAATAATTATTGTATATCAATTTATTAAAAATTTAAATACATTTTATATTAAATTCCTTTTAGTTTCGTTTAAGTTCTGTTTGGATTTTATTTTAAAGTTTATTCTTTGATTTTATATTTTTATAATATTTTTAAGCTCTTAATTAATTTATTGTCATTTAAACACCGTTTATTCTGATTTTTTTGCCTATACACATTTGTATTTAATTTTTTAAGATATCGATATCTATAATAATTATTTAATATTTTTAACCTACTAAAAATAGCTTAGTTAGTATAATAAAAGTACATAAAAGTGTTCTCACAATAAAAGTCGCATTTCTAATTTTAAAACATGTTCTAAATTATATTTTTTTAATATTTTATAATTTATTTTTTAGTTGAAATTATATTTTTATATATAAATAAAAAAAATAAAAAAATATAAATCCACCTAGGCCACTGTCATGCCCTGCCTAGTCCCCACTCAGGCCCTGCTTAGACCCTTTGAAACTATGACCGTCCGACTAACACCTAGCACTTTTTAAAACACTTTATTTTATTAATATTTTAGTTTAAATTAAATTGAAAATAATAACTCGTGTTACCCGCATGATATTTGAATAGTTATGCTTAAAATCTTTTCTGTTAGATTGTCAATTAATTCGTTATCTTAATTTATATATATATATATATATATATATATATTGCTGTCAAACTTTGCTTACCCCATCAAATGCCAGATAAATCATCAGTCAATGCCATTAGTAAAATATACAAAATCAAAATCAAAATTTACTGTAATAAAAGCAATCACAGAAAACACATAATTCCACGCACCTTTGAACCTGTAAATTTCAAACACCAAGCAGATGTATTACCAATTCAGGACAGTGGTCTACTCTATGTTTATTTATGTTATATATATAACTAGTACAATATTCTTCTAAACAAATTCAACTTTGTAGGATTACATCATGTATTCCCAAAGATTTTTTTTCTTACATCACAAGAACTCTTAAGTCCAACTAATACAACAACAAATGGATTGCTTTCAGTACCTATAAAAATCCCAACTGTAACAACATCTCCAAACAGTAGCTCCCATAAAAAAAAACCCGAAAAATTATCCAACTAAGGCTCAACAATAATCTTCCCAGTAGCATGGCCATCGATGCTCTTAGCCCAAGCATCTTCACCTTTGCTTAGCGGATATTTCGAGTCAACCACAGTTTTCAACTCCCCGTCTTTCACTAATCCAATAAGATACTCCAAGTTCTCGCGCTTTGGACCAAGCAGCAAAGGCAGCAGCTGTTTCTTCGAGAAGGTTATTTTCGTTTTAGCGAAAGTCCAAAAAGCACTCGGACCAGGCGTTATGTCAATAACCTTGCCATTTTCACTCAGATTAGGCTCGAAAGTTCGCCAAGGAATGCCAGTAGCACAGTGGATAACTGCATCGTATTTCCGACCCGAAGGGCTCTTTAGAGCCGCCCCTTCTGGGGTTTTGTAATCGAGAACTTCGTCAGCTCCTAAACTTTTCACGAATTTCAAGTTGCGTGCCCCACATGTGGCTGTCACGTGTGTGTTTCCTAGTTTGGCTAGCTGAACTGCGTAGTGACCGACGCCACCTGAGGCAGCAGTGATTAGAATGTTCTTTTGGTTGTAATCACTTTTGTCGAGTTTCACACCAGCCGCTTGGGTTAGGGCTTGATGAGCTGTGAGACCAGCGACTGGCAAGCCTGCACCATCGGCAGCTGAAACTTCCGGTGGCCTTAGAGCTGTTGAACTCTGTTTAGCCAATGCAAACTCGGCCAATCCACCTCCACTCTGCAAAAAAAACAGAAGGTTTGTTACTTATGTGAAATAATCACTCTATTATCTTTGAAGGATGCCTGAAATTAGGAATACAATATGAATTGAATTTAGAAGGAGAAAAAGAACTAGAACAGAGAATATAATATGTTCAATTTATTATTTGGAAAATCTGCCAAAAGGGTAACATGCTAATATATTATAACAATTAAAGTAGAAATATTTGAATTGATTGAGACTAAGGATATAATATTAAATGTTTACCATGGCGCTGAGCACAGCTACAACTTTGTCTCCAACCTTATAATGAGTGACCCCAGAACCAATTTCAACGATTTCCCCAGCCACATCCAAAGCTATACAAGAGTAAAAGATCCAATCAATCCACAACTTAAAGGAGCCAAAAACACAATGAACACGACTTTGATAAAGAGAAAGGCGACCATAAAATACAATGAGAAAACAAAAACTTGCAAAATAGAGTGAAAAAACCAACTCTTAAGAGAAAGGCTCATGATTCAGCTGATTAGAATTGGTGCAATGATTATTGCACTAGGGAAGGATTCATCACTAATTAAACAAAATACTATCTCTCAAGTAATGTTTAAGATCAAAGTAAACATAAAGAAGATACCAATTCTTCTTGAAAACTTGAAAAATGAATTAGTATGAGTCAAGTTTCAGAATTGTAGCTGTAGAAGCTGGTTAGGTTTAATATTCACACTACAGAGTACTAATCAAAGCAAAATTGGCACTTGAGATGAAAATCCTGCTACTAATTGAATAGAATATTACAATTACACAAACTGTAGAATTCAATTAAGGTTAAAAGAAGTGGTTAAAATTACCAGGAATGAAAGGAAACTTGCGAGGAAGAAAAGGGCGAGCTACTCCTTTCTGAATTTTCCAATCGAATGGATTTAAACTAACAGCTTCATTTCTAATCAAAACCTCATCCTTGAGCGGAGAGGGGACTGGAACTTCAACATGCTGTAGAGGATTCAGAATCCAGTAAGCAAACAAAATGGCAGTTAAACTGAAAAAAGAAACCGAAAATCGGGAAATCACCGTCAATTCAGATGCTCCGCCGTATTTGTTGTACTGAACCGCATTCATGAGCTTCCGAGCCATACCGCCGACAATGAGAGCAATGGAGCAGGGAATTGTAGTGTAAATTGAGTGATGGCAAGTGATTCTGAATTTAAATAGGCCGAAGAATTGACACGTCTTGTGAATAATTTTGTGGAGGATATGAATTGCTTCCCTACCCATACTTTTCTTCGATTTTCGTTGTTATTTGTTGAATTCAAATGTGTGTTAAGATGTACGCCCAAGCACCATCCCCACACATTTGGTATCATATTGTGGACTTGTGTCTAGTAATTGTTCATTTTCAATAATCCCACTTTGAAACTAGGTTGCACGGATAGCCCTTGAGTGTCTGATATGCACTTTATTAGTATATTATTTTCATTATATTTTTCATTAGTTTTAGGACTTTTATTTATGATTTATGGTAGTATTTAGTATGTTTTCTTTCATTTTAGATGTCATGGAGATTCTTGCTAAAGGGAGTCAAAATGAGATAAAAAGAGCTTGAGAAGTGCAAATTAAGGCATGGGCATGCTTTAGAAGAGGAGATGAGCTACCTTACATGTGGAGTCACCACATTTCCCACTTAATATGAGCCAAAAATTCCAGCACAAAACTTGATTATTTGGTGACTACATTTATTGATTTTGTTGTTGGAATTCATCATTGGAAGGCAAGATTCATCGTTTCAAGCAAATGGACTCAATTAACTAGCAACGTGCACTTCAATAATTGGCAAGTGGGAGTGAACTTGATGCTAGATTCAATGACTTTGAGGAGTTATTAGATATATAAAAGCATGGAGCAAATTGTGGCATTATGTCAATATATGCAACATGTATTCATGATTTATGACAATCTAGCTATCAAGTATGGGCATTGAATTATTTTAAGCAATTATTTGCCCAAATTGAGTAATCAAGAGTGCCAACTTGAACCTTACTCTCCAACAAATTTCATCAAGGATCAAGCTATAAAAGGAGCATTCTACAAGTAGAAGAACACAAGGACATATTGGTGAAAAAGTGCAGATTTTTATTCTTGGTTTCCAGGCATACTTGAAGTGAGGAATACAAGTAAAGGAGGAGCATCAACCATAGAAAATCATCCATCCACAAGAGCTTATTGAATCTTCTAGTTTCATTCTCAACTCTTCTAGTTTTATGTAATTTCTTGAAGTTTTATGCAAGTATTTCCTATTATCTTCCATTGAACATGTTATGATATGCTTAATGCTTTGAATGTGTGACCATCTATTTTAATGTTCATAGTTAGTTTATAATGGACCAAAGGACTAAACTAACGGAAATACATAACATGTCGATATCGCATGACCATTGCTATTGTGACTCACTAGTTTGTGCTAGGATTCCATGAACCTAATGCTTTTCTTATCTAGGTGCTTAAGATGGACCAAGTCTAAGTGTTTAGATCAAGAACTAGAATTAATAACCTTAATCGGAGTTAATTATTTACGGGTTTCGCCATCCTTGGAATATGATAGAAATATTGCATTGCTCTATTGTGTGTGTAGTTAATCGTCCGCACCAAGCAATGCAATATTTCTATCATATTCCAAGGATGGCGAAACCCGTAAGAGTTGAGAATGAAACTAGAAGATTCAATAAGCTCTTTTGGATGGATGATTTTCTATGGTTGATGCTCCTCCTTTACTTGTATTCCTCACTTCAAATATGCCTAGAAACCAAGAATAAAAATCTGCACTTTTTCACCAATATGTCCTTGTGTTCTTCTACTTGTAGAATGCTCCTTTTATAGCTTGATCCTTGATGAAATTTGTTGGAGAGCAAGGTGCAAGTTGGCACCCTTGATTACTCAATTTAGGCAAATAATTGCTAAAAATAATTCAATGCCCATACTTGATAGCTAGATTGTCATAAATCATGAATACACGTTGCATATATTGACGTAATGCCACAATTTGCTCCATGCTTTTGTATATCTAATAACTCCTCAAAGTCATTGAATCTAGCATTAAGTTCACTCCCACTTGCCAATTATTGAAGTGCAAGTTGCTAGTTGATTGAGTCCACTTGCTTGAAATGATGAATCTTGCCTTCCAATGATGAATTCCAACAACAAAATCAATAAATGTAGTCACCAAATAATCAAGTTTTGTGCTGAAATTTTTGGCTCATATTAAGTGGGAAATGTGGTGACTCCACATGTAAGGTAGCTCATCTCCTCTCCTAAAGCATACCCATGCCTTAATTTACACTTCTCATGCTCTTTTTATCTCATTTTGACTCCCTTTAGCAAGAATCTCCATGGCACCTAAAATGAAAGAAAACATACTAAATACTACCATAAATCATAAATAAAAGTCCTAAAACTAATGGAAAATATAATGAAAATAATATGATAATAAAGTGCACATCAGTGTCCAACACGATACAGACACGGATATTCGGACACGGTAATTTAAAAAAAATATGCATTTAGATACGGCCATAACACGGCAATTAAAATAAATTATCAAATATAAATATTCATATATAATAAAATCCATATCATCCATAGTCATTTGATCAATTATAAAATAACAAAAAAATAAATCAAAAATAGTTTTTATATCGTGTCTTTGACTTTATTGAACATGTCAATACCTTTACCAGTTATATGCAATAAATGTGCTTTTAACTCTAGTGTATGACATTACTTTTCTTGCCCACATTGTTGCATTTAAATGTCGTATTACCCACCCCCGCTAAGTTTTTCTATTTTTATCACATATTTTCACAAAATAGATTCATTAACTTCTATGTGCAGTGTCCGAGGTGTTCCCGCAGAGTGTCAGAGGGGTGTCCGAGAAGTGTCCGTCCTATATGGAGTGTCCGTTTGAAATTTGGAGTGTCGGACACGTGCCCGACGAGTGTCCGGAGAGTGTCGGTGTCCGATACGTATCCGACGCGGGGACACGCCGGATTTTAGAGTGTCCATACTTCATAGCTTTAAACAATGATCTCTGATGTCTTGAGCTATTCCGAAAGGGTATATGCAAGACAGAAAAAAAAAAAAAAAAGACAAGAAGACTTCTGTTGTGATTCCAATCCATATCAATCTTTCTACTGAAATCGATTGAAAAACTATAAATTAATTTTTTTAATTTCCTAGTAATAGTCGTTATACTATTACTATTTAATAATTTGTTCAAACTAGTCAGATGTAGTGGTGAAGTCTTAGCCTAGTAATAATATGGAATCTAAAAGCTTCATATTCAAACTACATCCGAAGTCGATGGAGATTTTTATTTCTTTTTAATGAAAGCACGAGTGCACAAATTTTTTAAAAAAAACTAGCCAAATGTGATTAGTCCTAATAGGAAAGAAGAAGAAAATGACGGTTTCTACTTAGTTGCTCTCCTATGAATATGAACCACAAGACGAAGAAGCATTTAGCTCTAAAATATGACACCATAAACAGAAACAGTAAAACATTTAGACAAAAACAATACTATAATATAAACTAAATCTGTATAAATGTACATTTTGCAACTAGATAAAAAAACTAACTCATATCATATTCTTACAAGTTTTCACTAAGCTTATAAACATCATTGATATACTCTTCAGTCTCCCACAGGAAACAACCAAAAGCAACAGCCTCCAACATTAACCTCTTCAAGCTTGAAAACGACGTCGAAATAGCCACATCATTCTCCCACGTAACACCTTTCATATCGCCAAACAACGCAAGCCTATGCCTCTTGATCAAATTCGCCGCCTCTCTCGATCTCAATTCGCCGCATCTCCGCCAGACAGCACCATCAAAACTTTTCATATAGCTCCTCAACTCATCGCTATCTGAACTCGAAGAGGCCCAGAAACTTAGACACTGCTCGAGGGCAAATCTTTGAGACACGGACTTTAAATGATAGGCATATTTGATTGAGTATTGGTACATTCGAGGAATGTGACGGCTCTGTATCTCGGTTGTTGCCCACATGTTATTGATACTAGAGTCTATTGGCGAGCCAATTAGTGAGGAGACATGTTGCTTTATGATTTGCAAAACCTCGAGGCTATGAATGGATTCGAGCTCCCAGTGCTTAGGAGGCCCTATCTCGAGCCTGCCGTTGTATGTGCATTTTGAGAGCTTTGGAATCAATGGGACTCTAATTTCTGAGAATTTGTGTAATATTAGCATGTACATTACATCTTCAACTGCTATTTGGCAATCTTGTTCTTTCAGTTGAGCGATTCTCCTGCCAATGACAGGTATATTCGAATTAGTTAAGACTAAATTGTTATAAAGTATGTGCAACCCTATTACAACTAAATTTTTAAATTACAATAAATGCAATTATAATTTTAGGATTTTGATTCCCTAAATGTAAAAGTTTGATAAAGTTGTAAAGGTGGACCAACGTGCAAACCCTATAGAATCTTTATTAATAAAAACATCAAATCTCTTGTTACAAAAAAAATTATATTTTTCTGTAAATAAAAATAGAAAAAAAGTACTAGAATTAACCACTACCATAGAACCTTGATAAATTTAATATTCGATAAAATAATATTTTTATAAATAAACCACAACTTTACAGAATCCTTTTTGGGTCCACGTAGACAAGTTTTAATCGAAAGCTTTAACAAATGTAGTTACTATTGTTAAAACTGTGATCCAGTTAATAATTGTGAATTAGAAGAGTATAATTAAAGCATAGTAGCAAACCTGTGAAGGCAGGCTTCATCGGAGCGAGAGCTACGAAACATACGAGAAACGGCTGCGTTTAGATCATCAGCCAAAAGCTTCAGTTCTTCAGCAACAGCACCCTCAAACAAATTCCTCCGATTTAAAAACACGTTACTGAGGAACTTGCCAACGGATGAACGAAGTTCAATCGGCGTATTCAAGACGCCACTACTACTGGGCTCCCAATGGTTGAATCCAGCTCCGGCGACAACCAAAGCGGGCCGGCGAAGTTTCCGATCGGGAAACTTGAGAGCAAAAGAAGAAGGCAAAGTAGACGTAGAAGGTGAAAGAAGGAGAGAAGGAATAGAGTGAGGGGAAGAAGAGAGGGAGAAGTCCATCGCAATAAATTTAGATTCAGTAATTGGTTAATCAATTATCAGTCTGATAATGAACTTTATTTCATTAAAATTGTATAATAACTATTTTTTTTTATATAGTATAATAACTAAGTAAAGATTACGCAAAACTAAACCGAAATACGAATTTAGTACAAGCATATTAATATCGTGGTAGGGAATAGTTTATACTATAATTATTATGTTTTTTTCTCCCTAAACCGAAATATATATAGAATATGCCAAAGTTTTGGATAAGGTTAACTAGTCCGACTCGTACTACAATTATCTTTTGTTCTCCCTATCCAATCCTTATTCCGACCAATTAACAAAGTTCTATTATTAAAACTAATTAATAAAAAATTTAGGTACCGATTAATTCATCCTTAAATATTTATTGGGGATCGAATTTTAAGATATTTATGAAAAAATTTTAAATTTTTAGGGTTAATTATTCTGTCCTTTGAGACACCTTTAAATTAATAATTGTAGATTAATCTGGATGTGGATATGGCTTAAAGGTGCCGCTTACAGTTGAGACACGTATAAAATCACCTCGTGGTGTAAACCAAAAAATAACACTAATAGTTGTTTAATTACAATTTTATCACAGCTCATCGCTAAAGTAAGTTATAGACCTTATTTTTTTCAATTTATAAGTAGTAATATTAAATTTAACTGAATTTAATGTAAATTTATATATATGTTGTACTGATAAGTACTACATTAAACTGAATGAATTATAAGTTGAAAACAACGGAACATAATATTACTTACAACACCATTCCTTATAAAATACTCTCTTACATATATATATATATATATATATATTCCACTTTAATTTTTGACATGGTTTGGAAAAAATATAATAACATAGTAAGTGATTTTTTTGCACATTTAACCCTCTTAAAACCTGAAAAATTTTTAAAAAAAAATATATCACAATGGATGGTGTAGCTCAGTTGGCTAAGCAGGTTGAGTAAGTTAGAGAAGAACAAGGTCCAAATTCCACTAAATACATTTGTTGAGAGGGGATACTAAGCCTCAAACAAGATTATCTCAGTGAAGATAATTGTAAATATTACTAAAAAAACCACCAAATAATGGTTTGGTGACCAACACCTTCTCGGAAAAATATCAAAAAGTGTGTGGTTGAGGGTTCAATCTCACAATCTATAAATTTGGCAAAAGTCACATTTTATAATATGGTCAAATTATTATGGATTATGAAACATTAAGTAACGGTGTGTTGATAAACCAAAAATTAAACTATAATGTAAGAATATAAATCAGTCCATAAATCTGGGTACACAGAAAAAGAATGATTAAATATGTTTCTTCTCAAAGGGAGATAGCGATATTTTGAAAATTTGGAATTCATTTTTTATGATTTGAACTAATATAAATGAAATTGATTGAGTATTGATTTGGCTAAGAATAAATTTAAAAGAAGAATTATTTCAAATATGTATGCCTTATTTCACTAGTTGGTAAGCCATTCGTAGTCGGGCTGTAAACGAGCCGAGACGAGTTATATTTGTTTAATTTTTAATTGAACGTGAGCTAAATCGAGCTTGAATTCGAGTTTAAAATTTTGTTTATGTTCGGTTCGTTTAAGTGTTTATTTATTCGCGAGCTGTTCACGAACAACTCATTTATTCGTGAATAGTTCGCTATTTGTTCGAGTACGAGCCTGTCTACTTTATTCGTGAACAACATTACCAACTTAATACATAATTTAAAGTGGACTATAAAATTGGGTTGGGTAAATTACACATGTTGTTGCATTAGTCTAATTTTATATAGCCATACTTTATTTTAATTCTATAAAATTTTAATATGTAATTATAATAATCGAGCTAGTTCACGAACATTTATCGAGTCAGTTCACGAAATTATTCGTGAACCTCTAATCGAGTGTGTTCACGAGTTAAAGAGCCGAGCTTTGGTTTGTTCATATTCAGTTCATTTATAATTCGAGCAATAAAATCATGTTCACAAACTGTTCATTTATAAATTGAATCGAGCTGAGTAAAACTTTATCGAGCCGAACACCAAATTATTCACGGCTTGATTGATTTGCCGTAGATGTTAGTAACATTACAAAATGCAGCCCAGCATCATGCATGTATATATCATTTTACATTTCTATCAAAGAGAATGTGTGAATAGGTAGATCATTTTGTGAATAGAATTTATTCTACTATTCTACTTATTATGTTTGGAACCAAAAGTAATTTAAAAAAAACAATTATGTTAAATTTTTGACTAGCTTTCGGTGCTAAAGATTTGGTCTAATGGTTGAGTCATGAAATTGTGATTTTAGAGATCGCAGTTTCGAGTCCATACTCGGGTGGGATGAATAAAGTTTTCATTTATTATTATTGTAAGCCCATACGAGGTAATTTTTTAAAAAAAATTGACTAAGTTATAAGAAATTAATCGTGCCAAAAGTGGTTATTCATCGGTAAAAAAAATCATGCCAAAAGTAAGAATTAAATTGGGCATTATGCTTGGATATTATTTAATCTCAGTGATTCTCTCCTTCAGCATATCTTCAATTGGGTTTGAAGAGAAAAGTAGAAAAAAAAAAACTAAAGTACTTCGTTTTTACATAAATTACTTTTCTCAAATATTTGTTGTGAATTATTTTCTTACTTTCTAAAATGTTGGACTGTAGGACGAACAAATTTTTACATCGAATGGAAGTGAAGGTGATTATGTGCATACGAGTACAAATATATATTTTCATTGGTATAAGACTTTTTAAAGTAAAAACTTAAAAGTAAATTTATGTAAAACTTAAATATTAGGTCAAAGTGGATACCATCAAATCAATGTGAGGACATATGGGGTTCTTTGTTTTAGGGAAGAGTATTGGTTGGTTCGGTTCAAGAATCGAACTAAATTAAATAAATTAAAAATTGAATAATAAAAAAATTAGGAACCTAACACCGAACCTAATTAACTTTCATTCGGTCCAGATCGAACCTAAATATTTAAGTTCGGTTCGGTTCGGTTTAGTATGGAATCAAATTTCCTTTTCATGTTAAATATGTACTTATTATTTGAATTACTTATTACGAAATCTGATAACTTGCTAAACTCAAAATTGATATATTGATAATAAAATATAGTAAAAAACTAATTCAATCAAGATTCGATTAATGAGTTTATTTTATAAAATATACCAAATAAGAAAAATCAATCAAAATTAATAATAACATTCCAATATTCGCCATTTGTTGAATTTTAATGTTGAATTCTCTATGTTTTTTATATGTAATACTTATAATATTAATACTTAAAAATCATAAATAAAAAATTCTAATGTTCACTATTAGTTGGACTTCTAGTATGAAATTCCTACATTTGTTTTTGCATATATTTATATATTATCCTAGTTAGGTTCGGTTCTAGGTTTATTTAATTTTTTTTCCTCAGAACCGAGAACCGAACCGAATATCAAATAAGAAAAATATTAGAATCAAGTACCGAACCTAATAAATTAGGTCCGATTCGATTAGGTTCGATTTGATTCGATTCTAAAGTTTAATTCGGTTCTTTAAATTTCTTACTCTCCCCTACTTTATTTAATACAACCCTAATATCAAAGTCATTTCTCCAAATTGATCAATTAAATAAATCTTTTAAATGTCGAATACAAGTGATGCACGTAATTATTAATAATTTGTGATTGAGTTTTGTTAATACTATACGTAAGTTATCACACATCTGTTAGAAGTAAGGATAATCATGAATATATATATATATATATATATATATATATATATATATATATATATATATATATATATATATATATATATATATATATATATATATATATATATGCGCGCGCGCTGAAATGGGGTCTTTTCATATAAAAGATTGATAAGTAGCAAATTAATTAGTACTTAGAGCAAACTTTAATGAGTTCTTTTCTTTTCAATTTTATTGATCTTTGCACATGATGATAAATTTGATGAGAAATTATTGGTCAGTAAACATTATCATTAATACTTTAGTCTAAGGTCAAAATTCAAACTCATTTGCATGTTAATAATCTTGGCTACATGCAAAGATAAGCTTCAGTTTATTCACACAATAACTCAAGTAAATGATACCCTCCATCCAAGTTTTGGAATTTTAATATATTTTTTATTATATTTTTTTTAATTTATATTAATTAAGAGGGAGATAATTAATTATGGATAGTAATTAAAAAGAAAAAAAATTTTTATATAAAATATAAAAAATAAATTAATCATTTTAATAGTGTAATAATATTTCATTAGTTTTAATGATTTGGTTAAAGTGTCAAACTTTTAAAAATCGAGGGAGTATTGATAACGATTGGGTGTCAATTGATACACAACTCAACAAAATTGATGGAGAATTTTAAGTTCAATAATTAAACTCTTCAAAAAAATTCATCACTAAAAAAAAAACTATATATTTGATAAGCTTAATACCACATTCAACCAAAAACTTTAGGTTACAAATATTTTCTAACTATATATCATTCGATGAGTTATTTTAGTGGTGGAATTTCAAACTCCACACTTGCCCAACATTAAATGTATGTAATTCAATCAATTCATCAAAACTCGAATGAACCAGTATTATAATCACATTATGAATGTCCTCTATTTCAACCTTTTATTTTTCATAAAATTATTGAACTATGTACCATCACTCACCGAAAAATCTGACCTTTGACTAATGTTATCAATACCGAATCGGGTCTCATACCGGTGAAGTTGATGGTACGCGGTATAATTAGTATTATTGGTATAATTGGCGGTTTTATCGATTTTTTATTTTTTAAAGAATATATATTATTTATAGTATCTAGTGGCTGTTACAACGCTTTCTGGTTCTTTTGCAACGCTTCTACATGTTGGAGAGGGGTTTTAAAAAAGAATATATTATTTAGAATTTCCAGTAGCTATTACAATACTTTTATGGGTCTTTAGCAACACTTTAACTTGTTGCCATAAGGATTTTGAAAAAACCGGATTTAAACCAGTACGCCGGTTTACCGATTTTTCCAATTTTCTCCAATTTTTTTCAAAATTCAATTTTTAAGTATATCGTACTATAGTCATAATTAATTAGCTGTAAAATCGATCGAACCAACCAGTATAAATAACATTGCCCTTGACAATGGTTCTGTTAGCTACCAATATAAATATTGCATGTTTTTTTATTGACTTTTCAAATTGTAATTGAATATTGATTAAAGAACTAATTTTGGTGTTAAAAGTGATAAATTATGAAATAAAATCAGAAAGAGGAAAAAGTGTAGTAGAATTGGAAGAATCTAGGAAAAGGAATATATACCATCAGATTTGTACAAATAGGAAATTAAAGTTGCTATGGCCTGTAGAAAATAGAAAGGACAAAGATAAAACGAGAAACGCTGAATATTAGATTCTAGAATTATATAATATGTGAAATAAAATTTTTTTATTGATAATAAGTTAATAATTTTAAAAATAGATAATATAGTTAACAATATAATTATACTAAATTATTTATTTTATTTAAAATAAAATAATTAAATAATAAAAAAATTTAATTATAAATTAAATAAGGTGTTTCAATGTTGAATATTAAAATATAATTAATGGATAAATTTAAAAAATATACCCTATGGTTTCGGCTATTTTTAAAAAGAGGATCATAAAATTTTTTATTTCGAAATGAAGACGGTGGTTTCAAAAGTTAGCAAACAAATGACAAAAGAAGATCCTTAATTTGAAATTATGTCACGGAAAAGGGTAATCTTGTTTATTTTAAATTAAAATGTTGCAGGTTGTTTAATAAAAATACAATACACATTAGTGATAAATGTTCAATTTTTTTTGAAAAGTTTAAGTATTTTTTTAATTAAAAGACGATAATAATTTTAAAAAATTATATGAAAAATTTCTGAAATTTATTTATAATTTATAAATAATATGATAAAATTATAGGAATTTTGAATTGATAAAAATATCATTTGTAATATTAGAAAAGAGCCATTTTATAAATTTTTTCTTTTATTTACTAACTTTTGAAACCATAGTCTTCGTTTCGAAAATAAAAAATTTACGATCATCTTTTCGAAAATGGTCGAAACCACAAGATATGTTTTTTAAATTTACCGTAAATTAATTTGATGAGATGACATTTCATTTGATTGTCTACGTATAGAAAGATTAACAAGACAATGTTCAACATTTATTGTGCCACATCATATAAGAAAGAGAAAATAAAAGACTGAGTATAAAGATATTTTTTAATTAATTATCTATTTTTAACTATATATCAAGATTACTATTGGAATAGACTATCTACTAAAGATGCTCTTATAGCCATCAGTACATGCACTATATTGAACTAAGCTAACATCAAAAAAATTATGACAAGAAAAAAAAATTATATAAAGTACCGAATATTTAATACCATTCTGACTCTCTATCATTATAATATAAAAAAAGTGTATACATGTTGATCATAGAGTTAAAAGGATTCAAAAATACCAGTTACCTTGTATAATAGCCCGATAAGAAAACATATACTAACGGGAATAACACTTCATTTTTAAATACAACAAATGCTCACACTTTCAATAAAAATTAAATTAGGAATTTTTTATGCCTGCACATGTTCATATCATGGTTTTCAAATCCGGACCAGTCACTGAACAGGTGAAAGCAGTGGTTCATAGATTTAAGGTTTAATCGGATTAAATCGGTGGTCGAACCGAATTTTCTTAAAACATGTAAAAATACTAAATATTTTATATAATTTGATATTAAACATGTAACATAAGTTATACAAGTATAAAAATTAATAATATTAAATAAAATATTCTATAATTTAAAGTTATATTTCAAATAAAAATAAAACACAAGACAATAACTAATATAATCTAATAAAAGAATGCAAACCGAATTCTATATTGTATAGATTGGATAAAAAAAGTTAACAAATTTGATTTATGATATATAAAAATTACGCATAAAAAAATTAAAATTTATACATAATATGTAAAATAAAAAAATTATATATCCATTTAATAAAAAAATTTAGAGTAATGTTATTTAAAAAATTTACATGTTATTTCGTTATGAAAAATATTTAAAGCTGTTATTGAAAGAAATATTTTAAATTTAATAAAATGTGTAGTATATGAAATAAAAAATATCTATTATAGTTTTTTTATAATAAAATATTATGAAAACAATTTAAAAATTAATAATATATAATATAAAAGTATATAAAGAGAAAATGTTATCACTTGTGTGTGGTAGCTCAGTTGGTAAAGTATGTATTGAAACATTCGTTACAGGTTTTGTATTCAATTTTCAGCACCAATAATTTTTAAAAAAATATGATTTAAAAGAACAGAAAACCGATCACCAGTTGAATCGATTGATTCCCGATTGAACCGGCCCATTCAACCGATCGTTGAACGATTCTTAACTATGTCAAGAATCCAGTCAAACCGGATCGGACCGGACCAGACACCGATTCTGGTCGAACCCTATCTGACCGGTGGGTCCAGTCCAATTTTCAAAACCATGGTTCAAATAGATGAGAAACAAGCTAGGTAATGCATTAAGGAGCGTTTGGTTGGGGGATTTCAGAAAAGTGAACGGTTGATTCCATTTATTGTTGTTTGTTTGGATAAGGAAATCAAATTCATTACCCATTTGGGATAATGGAATTACCCTTTTCAAAGCCTTTTCATTCCCCCACTCTATTAGGTACTAATATTCCCTTTTTTTATCTTTCTCCAATGTTATTACCTTATAATTAAATTATTATTATTATTATAATTAAATTATTATTATTATAAATATATAAAATAATAATAATAATAAATATTATTATATATTAATTAAAATTAATATTATATAATTTATAATAATAATAATAAATGATATTATTGTTCTATATGACCAATAATAACATATAAAAATAATCATTAATTACTTTTAATGTATTGATAATATTATTATAAAATATATATAATATTATTATAACTAAAGAATAATATTTATTTAATAATAATTATAATAAGAATATATAATAATTATTATTATTAAATAATATTTATTTAATAATTTTATTATTTATTTTAATAATGTTATTATTAATAATATTATTAAATAATAGTTATTTCATAATAAATAATATTAAAATAATAATATTATTATTATTTATTTAATAATAAATATTATTATTTATTATTAAAAAAATTCAAGCAATATTTATTAAATATTATTATTTTAATAATATATATTAATAATATTACTATTATTTTTATAATTATTATAAATATAATATAAATATTAATTAATATTAATAATTAATAAATTATATTTCTTAAAAAAATTAATAAATTATATATTTATTAATTAATTAATTATTTAAAATTATATATAATTATTGTTATTATACTATAATTAAATAATTAATATTATTTAATTTAAAAAATAATAAATGAAATCATGAGCAAATTCATTTCTTTTTTTGACCATATCAAACACATAAGTCAATTAAAGGAAATTGCATTTTTTTCCTTACCTTTTCCTTTTTTTAATCCTTTTTCCCTTTCCCGATATGAACTAAAGGCCCTAACTTATCGGACAACATATTTTGCTTTCATCATTTTTTTTTCCAGCTTTTAGCCAATGTGTCCCCCTTTTCCTTTACTTCCCATTGCTCATACTAGTCTCGTACTAGGCATTGCAATGTCCATAACCTACACCCATTAAATCATCACCACAAATACATTAATTGTTATCAATTCATAATGGAACCTCTTATTTGGAAGAAAAAAAAGTGACTTCCTTTTTCCAGGGAAGCATTATCTTATACTAAGGCCATATTTTCCCGAAACCACTTCAGTTTAGTTCGATTATTGGAGTTCAGTTCAATTCAACTATACTTAGTTTAATTCAACTCAATTCAGTACAGCTTTTAAAAGTTAAAAATAACATGAGCAAGTTAAGGATTTAGGACTTCAATAATGCCTATGGGACGAAAAAAACCCATAGCAATGTTGGTTAAAAGAAAAAGATGTCCGTGATCGCACTTTAACTGAGGACAAAAACGTTGCAAATAGTTGCTATAGTGCCCTTTTTTAAATGCAAAAATGTTGCTATAGTGCACCGTTTTTGTTCAATTCATTTATAACTCGAGTCATAAATTATGTTCACGAACTGCTCATTTATAAACTGAATCGAGCTAAGTCGAGCTTTTATCAAGCCGAACACCGAACTGTTCACGAACGGCTTGATTCATTTACGACCCTAATTACTGGTAACATATCAAAATGCAGCCCAGCATCATGCATGTATATATCATTTTACATTTCTATCAAAGAGAATATGTGTGAATAGGTACATCATTTTGTGAATATGTATGGGTTAACTTTAAAAAATTTTCATATGGTTTCACTCGTTCTCAAAAAGGTCCTTATTTTTTTTTTACAAAAGCACCCCTGTGGTATGCAATGTTAGCAAAAAAAACAGTTTTTTCCGTAACACCGTAAAAAAACTGACATGGCAAGGGGTAATTAGGTAATCTACAATTTGACAAAAAAGTCTCAGGAAAAACCCCAAATTGATGAACCCCGGATCAAATCTAAAATTCATATTTCCAAAATTCATCACATCCCTTTTTTTCTAAATCGATTCTTAAATTAATCTCCCTCCAATTTTTTTAGCAGCCTCAATTTCTTCGTCTTCCAACTCTTCTTCTTCTTCTTTTTCTTCTTCTTCTTCTTCTTCTTCTGGTGTTTGGGGAAGTTCAGAAACGTCTAAAAAGACGCAACGTGATGAGATTGCTTCAGATGAAATTGCTCAACAAAATCAACTCTCTGCAAAACCCTTTTTTTGTTCCTCAGATTGTTTCATTATCTACTCCTGTAAAATTACATCAACCCTATAAATTTTTGAAATGAGGAGCTTTGATTCTTGCCTTTGTTGCCTCTTTATCAACAATCGTTAACAGAATCACAACCCTAATTTTCCGATTACACAACCATTTTTTCCAGCTCCTAAAAGCATCCAACAACATGAAAATTACAGCTACGATTCAGACTCCTCTTGTTTCTCTGTAGAAGATTCCGATGACGAAGAAGTAGAAGAAGAAGAAGAAGACGAGTCGTCAGTGTCGTTTTCTTCACAGATCTGGCAGCCAATCGACAGAGATTTGAGTGTCAAAGGCTCCGGCCATTACTCCGGTCACCGGTGGACAAACAGAGATTTTTTTTATATATTTGTTTATTTATTATTATCAATTATTGTTAATTTAATTCCATTTGATAATTTCAAAAGTGAAAATTTTAAGAGATTAAAATCCTCTAATTCATCTCACTTGATATAAAATTCATGGAAATTTTTCTTAACTCCACCCAGAAAATTCATCTTCAGTATGAGCATCACGAACTCATCTCCCTCAGTGTCAAAATAAATGAACGAGTTTGACTCTTTTCTCTCCACGGTTTCTCTTTGATTAGTTGATTCCACAAATTAAGTTGAAATTTTTTGATAGTTGAAGTTTAAAGAATGATTTAGAGTTAATTGATTCCGGAAAAGTGTAAAAGATGAACTTGGATTTTTTTTGGATTTTTTGTAGCAAAATTTTTGGTTTTTCAAAAATACCCTTTGCCACTTTGACGGTGTTGAGGAAAAAACATTTTTTGTTAACGTTGCATACCACACGGGTGCTTTGCAAAAAAATTATAAGAGCCTTTTTGAAAACGAGTAAAATTACATAGCCGATTTTTTAAGTTAACCCTAAAATTTATTCTACTATTATGTTTAGAACCAAAAGTAATTTAAAACAACAATAATTTTAAATTTTTAACTAACTTACAGTGCCAAAGGCTTGATATACTGGTTGAGCCATGAAACTGTGATCTTAAAGATTGCAGGTTTGAGTCCACACTCAGGCGTGGTGGGATAAAGTTTTTTTTTATTATTGTTATAAGTCCATATGAAGCAATTTTTTTAAAAATTTTTTTTGACTAAGTTATAAGAAATTAATCATGCCAAAAGTGGTTATTCATCGGTAAAAAAAATCATGCCAAAAGTAAGAAGATTTTATAAGAATTAAATTGGGTATTATGCTTGGATTTTATTTTATCTCTGTGATTTTCAATTGGGTTTGAAGAGAAAAGTAGAAAAAAAAAAACTAAAGTACTTCGTTTTTACATAAATTACTTTTCTCAAATATTTGTTGTGAATTATTTCTTATTTTCTTAAATGTTGGACTGTCGGGTGAACAAAGTTTCACATCGGTTGGAAGTGGAGGTGATTATGTGCATATAAGTACAAATATATATATTTATTGGTATAAGGCTTTTTGAAATAAAAACTTAAAAGTAAATTCATGAAAATTTATATATTAGAGTAAGTTCAGTCATATTTTCGATATCTATTTTCTAAATCATATTGAGGATGATTTAGTTTTTGCTCTAATCATCTTTCCCATTTTATATTTCTCAATTCAAATTTCCTTTAAAATAATAATACTTTACTATTAAATTAATAAAAAGAATAATAAATAATAAAAATACAAAAAGTAATATTCTCTTCATTTATTTCCTAAAATAGGGAATGGATCCATTCCCCTTATATGGGGAGTCCCCATTTTGAGAAATATTATATGAGGAATGGTTGGATTGACCTAATCCCCATATTCATTCCCCATTTTGCAAATTCTGTAAAATAGGGAATGGTTAAACTTGCTCTTACATCAGAATGAATATGATCAAACAATGTGGGGACATATGATGTCCTTTGTTCGATACAACTCGGATATCAAAGTCATTTCTCGAAGTTAGTCATCTAAATGAATCTTTTGAATGTCAAATAGAGGTGATGCATCCAGTTAATCATTAATAATTTGTGAATGAGTTTTGCTAATGCTATACATAAATTGTCACATATCTGTTAAAAGTAAGGATAATCATAAATATATATATGTGTGTGTTGGGATGAGGTCTTTTCATATAAAAGTTCGATAGTAAATTACTTACGACTTAGAGCAAACTTAGTGAGTTCTTTTTTTTCAATTTTATTGATCTTTGCACATGATGATAAACTTGATGAGAAATTATTGGTCATTAAACATTAGCATGCGTGCTTTTAGTCTAAAGTCAAAATTCAAACTCATTTGCATGTTAATAACCTTATCTACATGTAATGATAAGCTTCACTTTATTCACAGAATCACTCAAGTAAATGATATACTCCCCACACATAAATATGTGTGTTCGGATGAGGTCTTTTCATATAAAAGTTTGATAGCAAATTAATTAGAGCTGAGAGCAAACTTAATGAGTTCTTTTCTTTTCAATTTTATTGATCTTTGCACATGATGGTAAATTTGATGAGAAATTATTGGTCATCAAACATTATCATGACTTTTAGTCTAAAGTCAAAATTCAAACTCATTTGCATGTTAATAATCTTGTCTACATGCAATGATAAGCTTCAATTTATTCACACAATAACTCAAGTAAATGATATATTGATAACGATTGGGGTTAATTGGTACACAGTTCAAAAAAATTAATGAAAAAATTTATATTTAATAATTAACCTATTCAAAAAAATTTATTACTATAAAAAATTGATATATTTTTTTTGCAGGTTAAAAAAAAATTGATATATTTGATAAGCTTAATTAAAAAAAAAATCACATATCTGATGTCTCCTATGATGTCTCTATTCATTTTTTAACATGTGGCAAGTTTGTAGGAGAGATATGATGAAAAGCAGGAAAGTAAATTAAAAAAATAATAAAATAATAACAAAAATTATCATGTGTCAGAAACTGAATAGAGGCAGTGGCGGAAGTAGGGGGTGGAGGCCTAGGGCGGCCGCCCCCCGGTCGTCAGAATTTTGGAACCTCCAGCCTTTACATGCCTGTTATATCGACAATAATGACTGACACCACTGCCCCTCTTTAACGGATTATTAGATTAAAACCCAAAAATTAATAAAAAATGAGACAAAAGAAATTCATAGTTTAGAAATTGAAAGGAGAGAATGATAAGAATTTAACTCCATCCTTATTATTCTGGTTTTTTAGACCTTTTACAGAGAGAAAAAGATAAGAAAAAAAGGAAAAGAGTGAAATTTTTAAAAGAAAGAGAAAAGTAAAAAAGTGCAGATATGAAAGTTACAACTTTAAAGATGAAATTTTTCTTTTTTATTTTAACTTCTTTATTTCAATTGATTTGTATATCAATTTAAAAATAAAATAAAATTTTACTATTTATCTTTCTCAATTTTGTTTTACTCTTTTGCTATAAGGTTTGTTTAATTATTTTTTGTCTTCTTTCTAAAAAAAATTATTTTTTGTCTTCTTTAGACACGTTAAAATTTACACTTAATAAGCAATTTTTTGGAATTTTAAATTTGGGTAAAATTTAAAAATCTATTGGTCTCACTCATTTTTTATTAGAGGATTAAAGCATTTTTTATTTAAAAATGAGGTTTTTGATTTCAAAAGTTAGTAAAGAAAGAATTTTTTTTCTTTTACAAAACGGTTGTTGTTAGTGTTATAAATGGTATTTTAGTAAATTCAATATTCTCTATAATTTAATCCTATTATTTGTAAATTATATATCAAAATTTGAATAAGTATCAGAAATTTTTTATTTTTATGATTTTTCAAAATTATTATCTTTTAATTATAAAAAAATTTGCACTTCTAACAAAACTTCAAAATTTATCACTAAAGTGTATTGTATTTTAACTAACCAAGCTATAAAATTCTAGTTTGAAATGGACAAGATTATCCATTGTCATAGCATAATTTCATATTGAGCATCTTTTTTTGTCATTATTTGCTAACTTTTGCATACCGCATTTTAAAACAAAAAATACTTTGATCCTCTTTTTAAAAATGAGTCAAATCACGACATATTTTTGAGTTTTACCCTTTAAAATTTGCAGGTTTTGTCACTTTATGTATTTTTTTATATAAAATTTCTCTTAAAAGTATTAATGTTTAGAAAAAAAAATTTCTTAATAAAATCTCGCCCCCTATATAACATTCCTGATTCCGCCACTGAATGAGGGACATGGAAAGAGACCGTAAATATAGTGGATATTTAATATTTTTTCGCTTAATACCACATTCAATCAAAAACTTTAGGTAACAAATATTTTCTAACTATATATCATTCAGTGAGTTATTTTAACGGGAAATTTCAACTCCAGACATGCCCAACATTGTATGTATGTAATTCAATCAATTCATCATAACTCTATTTCAACCTTTTATTTTTCATATAATTATTGAACTATGTACCATCATTCACCGAAAAATCTTACCTTTAACCAATGTTACCAATAACGGATGGGGCCTCATATTGATGAAGTTAATGATACGCGATATAACTAGTATTATTAGTATGATTGGTGGTTTTATCAGTTTTATATTTTTTAAAAAATATATATTATTTATGTTGTCCAGTGGCCATTACAACGCTTTCTGGTTCTTTTACAAAGCTTCTACGTGTGGTCAGAGAAATTTTGAAAAAGAATATATATTATTGAGAATTTTTAGTGGCTATTGCAATGCTTTTATGGATCTTTAGCAACACTTTAACTTGTTGCCATAAGGATTTTAAAAAAAATGAATTTAAACCGGTGCGCCAGTTTATCAATTTTTTCAATTTAACCCAATTATCTTCGATTTTTAAATATACCGTAGTTATAACTAATTTATAATAAAATCAGTTGAACCAGTCGATACTTAATAATATCGATAACATTGCCCTTGACAATGGTTCTGTTAGCTACCGATATAAATATTGCATGTTTTTTCATTGACTTTTCAAATTGTAATTGAATATTGATTAAAGAACTAATTTTGGTGTTAAAAGTGATAAGTTATGAAATAAAATCAGAAAGAGGAAAAAGTGTAGTAGAATTGGAAGAATCTAGGAAAAGGAATATATACCATCAGATTTGTACAAATAGGAAATTAAAGTTGCTATGGCCTATGATATGTGAAATAAAAAATATTTATTGATAATAAGTTAATAATTTTAAAAATAGGTAATATATTTAAAAAGATAATTACATTAAATTTTTTTATTTTATTTAAAATTATATAATAATTAAATAATAAAATAATTAATTACAAATTAAATAAGGTATTTTAATGTTGAATATTAAAATATAAATTAATGGATAAATTTTAAAAACATACCCTATGGCTTCAGCTATTTTTAAAAAGAAGATCATAAAATTTTTTATTTCGAAACGAGGACTGTGGTTTCGAAAGTTAGTAAACAAATGACAAAAAAAGATCCTCGATTCAAAATTGTGTCACGAAAAAGGGTAATCTTATCCATTTGAACTGAAATTTTACAGGTTGATTAATAAAAATATAATACACATTAGTGATGAATATTAAATTTTTTTTAGAAATTCAAGTATTTTTTAATTAAAAGATGGTAATAATTTAAAAAAATTATAATAAAATGAAATTTTTCGAAATTTATTCCAATTTTGATATATAATTCATAAATAATATGGTTAAATTATAGGAATGTTAAATTAGTTAAAATATCATTTGTAATATTAGAAAAAAGCCATTTTATAAATTTTTTCCTTTATTTACTAACTTTTGAAATTATAGTGCTCGTTTCGAAAATAAAAATTTAACGATCATCTTTTCAAAAATGGCCGAAACCACAAGGTATATTTTTGAAATTTACCCTAAATTAAGTTGATGAGATGACATTTCATTTTATTGTCTGTATGTAAAAAGATCAACTAGACAATTTTCAACATTTATTATTACACATCATATAGGAAAGGAAAAATAAAAAACCTAGTATAAAGTCATTTTTTTTATTAATTATCTATTTTTATCTATCTGTCAAAACTATTATAATAATAGACCATCGACTGAAGATAGTACATGCACTATATTAAACTGAGCTACATGAAGAGAAAATTATACGGAATACAGAATATTTTGTACCATTATCACTCTCTTTCATCATGACATAAAAAAGTGTATACATGTGGATCATGGAGTTAAAAGGGTACAAAAATACTTGTTCGCTAGTATAATAGCCCGACAAGAAAATATATATTAACGGAAGAGAAACTATAAAAAAATATTCATACTTTGTAAACTATTAAGTTAAACTATTTATAAATACACATTCCCTTCAATTCATTTACATACCATGTCATCCACTTATTTCTCCCCTTTTTCTTTTGATTTTTTTCTTATTTTTCATTTAAATGTAAAACCGTTTATTTTTTCGACATGCCGCTTTAGAGTTTTTTGTTCGTCTTATTTTTATCTTCGAAATGACATCTATTGTGATATTTTTAAATTTTTTGAACTAGTAGACATCTGATAGACGTCCAATAGACATGTGATAGAAGTTTGGTAGACATATGATAGATATTAGTTTTTGATGATTTTTTTATGGAATCAATATGTTAATTTATGCAAATCTTGAAATCAAACCACTAGCTAAACAATGATAAATTAGTGATGAAAATCAAACAAATAACAAAAAGAGAAGAGAATTGAAATGCGATTTTCAAATCAAGAAAAGAACGCAAGAACAAATCCAGTAGAGAGAAAGTACAATTTACAGATCATAATAGAAAAAAGGCTAATGAAAAAATAAATTCCACACATTTACTAGACTTTTACCATATATCTATCAGACTTCTATAACATGTCTATTAGTTGAAAAAGTTCAAAAAAGTCAAAGTGTATATGACTTCGAAGATAAAAAAGAGACGAACAAAAAACTCAAAAATAACATGTCAAAAAAATAAACGATTTGAAAAAAAATAAAAAAAATAAAAAAAAATCATGAACAGTATGTTAGAGAGGAGGCGTTTATTTATAAATATTTTAACTTTTAATCTAATACGAAGATGGGTATTTTTTTAACGGAATAACACTTTATTTTTCAATACAACAAAGGCCCAAAACATATGTTAACGGAAAAGGCCCACACTTTCAATAAAAATTAAATTAGAAACTTTTTATGCCTTTACAAAAGCCTAGGGCTAGCGCCTAAAAGGATTATTTTTAACATCCTCAAACGACTAATACATGAGACATAAACCAGAACAATAGTAAAAGAATGGCTTGATTTGGAAGGAAGGAAAAGCAGAACTTGCACATGTTCAAATAGATGAGGAACAAGCTAGGTAATGCATTAACTTCTTGGACAACATATTTTGCTTTCATCATCTTTTTTTTTTCCAGCTAAAAAGGGCAAAAAGCCAATGTGTCCCCCTTTTCCTTTACTTCCCATTGCTCATACTAGTCTCGTACTAGGCACTTTGCAATGTCCATAACCTACACCCATTAAATCATCACCACAAATACATTAATTGTTATCAATTCATAATCAAACCTTTTAATTGGAAGAAAAAAAAGGGACTTCCTTTTTCATGTGAAGCATTATCTTATATCCCGAAATCACTTCAGTTTAGTTTAGACCATTGCACTTTAATTTTAACTATGCTTAGTTTAGTTTATATTAAAATAAGTTTAATTCAATTCACTTTATTTCGACTTTCAAAAGTTATAGCTAAAATTGTTTCAGATCACCAAATGAATAATTTTGTAAGAGAAAATTGGAAACCAAATCAAAGTAAATTGAATAAGAATACTTACTAGGGTCTTTAGCAGTCAGAGTAGCCAGCCCATTGAAAGAACAAGTTCCACCACTCTTCTTAAACTCCGACCAATACGAACTAAAAGCATACCCGGCATGCCAAATCAACGAATCCGGTTTATAACACGCCTTTCCTGGTTGAATCGCCTCACAAGTTTTATTCCCCTGCGAGCAAGCCCACGATAACGCATCCCCAACCGCCGTCCTATTGGCTCCTCTCTTCACCACGCACCACAAATCCCCCTTGTACGGCTCGTTGTTCATCGGCGCCGGTAACGGCTTTTTATACTCCCACTCCGCCGTCTCTCCGCTCAGATCAATCTCATACACATACGTCCCGTTCGGGTACACCAACCCGAAACGCCGCTCCGTTCCAGGACCCGGTTTCTGATTTTCATTATACAGCGCGAAGAGGATAATCGGAATGACAACCCCGGGTCGGGCCGGGGATCCGACGCTGGGTTTGGTAGTGTATCGTTTAATCACATTGCGGTTGTAGGTGGCAGCGTTGTAGATATTGGCTCCGATTTGGTCTAAATCGCCGCCGTTTGGCCAGCCGGTTTCGGCTATGAAAATCCGGATACCCGGATACCCGAGCCGTTTCATTGCGAAGATAACGGCGTCTACCATTTGGTCAAAGAGGTTAGTGTAGGTTAAGTTTGTGACCGGGTCGGTGTAGGTTATATTGTTGGCCTTAAAAAGCGCGTAATCTAGATTGATGCCGGCCGGATTATCGGCCCAGGCGAAATACGGGTAAATGTCAACGAAAAAGAAAGATTTCGTCCGGTTCAAGAACTGCAGCATTGGCTTCATTATCGGACCCGATATATCGGCCCGGAAAGTGCCGTTCGATGGGGGAAACGACGATTCGAGCACATTCGCCGCCGACGGAGTTCCGACTTTGACCTTGTGGATCCCATAGGTCTTCAACGATTTCTTGATTCTACGCATGGCCGGGACGAGGTTGAACCAGGTGCCGACATCTGGATTGGTGAGGATTTCGTTTCCGATGAGGAGATACCGGATTTTGACGTCGGCGTAGTGTCGGACGACGTTCTCTCTGACCCACTGATCGGAGAGAGACTGGCTTTTGGAGATATTGGGAATGAGTTCGTTAGGTACCATGATAGAGACCTGAATATCGGTATTTTTAAGGGCATTGAGGATTTTAGGATTGGCATCGTAGATTTTGACTCGTTTGGCGTTGAGAGATTTAATCAGCTCCACCGTCTGCGGCGGCGGTGGGAGGTTGTTTCCGAGCGTTCCCCAGTTTACTCCGATTTTGTTAGAGATCTCAGCGCCTGCAAACAAAAAAAAAGTATGGATTGAACATAAATCAAGAACCGAAGTGCAGAACATAGAAATTGAAAATAAGTAAAGATCACTCACAGCAAAACGAAGTAAACAGAGCGAATATGAGGAAAGGGAAAAGAGCAGTCGCCATGATTACTCTCTTCCTCGAGCTGATTGAAGTTGTCTTGATTGAAAAACAGAGAAGAATGGGGGCTTATATAAAAATGGGGGAAAGTGATAAACAAATTAGGGTAAAGTGTGGGGGAGAATCAAAATGGAGAAAAGGAGAAGAAAGGTGAAAAAGGGATAAAGGGGGAGAGATGCTGAGCTTTGCTTGGTTTCTAGGAAGGGCAGAGTACTGCAAAAAGTGATGGCAATATATAGAAAAGAGGAAGAAGAGAAAGTAAAAGGGATGAAATTAGCCGTTGATTAAGATGGGGTCCAGTGCCGTACTGTGTTTATTGTGGTGGAGAAGCTAATACATTTTGATGATGACTTTGACATTTACAGAAGTAGTTTTATTTCTATCTTTACTAGAAGGACTATTTACGAGCACTTGGCATCTAATTTTCTTACAGGAGTGATGGTGACCTACCTGACTTGGCACTTGCTATTAAAATCCCACAATGACTCATCTTTTGGAATTGCCATACAACTGTAATTTGAGTCCTCATTGTTTGTTGCAATGCGTACAAAATCCAGATGGAAATACAGAAAACTACAAAATTAGCTACCATTAAAAATATTTCGGAGTATTTTAAAATTAAATAAAAAATTTATAAAATATCGGTGTTATTAATTAATATTTAAAAAAATAATTTTTACCTTCTATAAGTCATTAGGTATATTTAATTATGTTTAAATTTCAATTATTATTTATGTCTAAATTTCAATTATTTAGATTTATTATCAATAAATTATCAGCAGAATTCAGTGCAGAGAGCCCGATTAAAAGAAATATTATGAATTTTAGCAAAGATTTAAGAATAAATATTTTGAAAATGAATATCGAAGAATTTATAATAAAAATTAGTTCAGGGTTATATAGTATAACAGACTTAAGACGATTATTATTAATAATAATAAACAACAATGAAACTCAAGTTAGAATTTTCAAAATAGAATATTTGATATATAAAATAAATAAGTATAAAAAATTACTAAAATCCCTTCAATAATGAGTAGAGATATAGAAAAATTTATTTATTATCTATGTCAAATAGATTATACTTCTGAAAAATATAAATTAAGTTTAAACCTTATGATCCAGGAAATTAATAGCCAGTTAGAATTTATTCATAAAGAAGAATTACCTACAATAATAGAAATAACAGGAATAGATCAAGGATTCCAAGTAATTTCAGAAGAAATAAGTAATAAAATAAATATATTAGAAACAATAAAAGAAGCCTTAGTAAATTTAATAAGAAAAGAAGACTAATTATGGATAAGTTATTAGAAGAGATTAAGTTCATCGCTAAAAAATCATTAATATACAATCAAGATATTAATCATCATATTATAAGTTGTAGAAATACTATAACTATTATAGAATTTAAAGATAGTCAATACGAAAAGGTTTATAAGATTGCAACATCTAGAGAAAATAATAAAAAGGAATTACTAGAAAAGATTGCAATATTAGAAAGTCAAATAAGGATATTAAATAATAACAAAATAGCACAAGAAAAGGTAATACTAGAATGTCACAAAATTATAAATGAATTAATAAACAATGGAAGAAAGTAAGCAAGTAGAAAATACTGACGTTTATTATCAAATGGATACATATGAAGGAGGTACTACTCAAACCTTAAGCTTTAAACCTGAAACATATTATAAAATACAGGAAGAAAAAGAAGAGTTATCAATAAACAAGATTTTTAAAACTAGATGGTTTGATAGAAATAAAGAAATAAGATATGTAGTTCAAAAACATGAAAATACTATAGATATAACTACAATAAATGGAAAAGCAAGAATTAATTTAATATCAGATGAAGTAGTAAAAAGAGAATTAGCTAAATTATCTAACAAAGAATCCAAAAGATATAAGAATATATACTTCGGTAGAATTGAATTTACAATAAAAGCATACTTTCAGAAAAATATAAATACACCTATACAAATCTATATACTAGATGATAGAATACTAAATAATCTACAAGACGCATTAATCTCAGTAATAAGAGGAAATCTAATTTATCAAAAATTAAAATTTACTATTCAACCAGACTTCAGTATTTCTTTACAAGATAAAAATAAAGACTTAGCCATAACGCTATATTATAAATTAGAAGGAATAAATATGCTCCCAGGAAGTAAAGTAATAAGTGTAGAAACAAAAATGATATATGCCTTAACTGGTAATCACCACATAAGAAAACATTATGAAAGAGATATACTAGTACCTAAATTATATCAAAAAATATTAGAACCTTTAGAACACAAAGTAAACCTATTTAAAAATAAATACCTATAATAGAAAACGCAAGATTGAGTTTTAGAAAAGAAATAATAGATTCCCCAAGAAAAATGAATCTTATAAATACCTACAAATTTAGAATAAAAATTGTGTTATTTACAGGAATATTAGCAAATGACTGCATAGCTGAAATAAATGAAGAGGTAAAAAGTTGTATAAATATAGACAAGGTAAATAAAAAGAACTGTGAAATGATAGAACCACGAAGATATATTTACCCCAATAATTATAGAGAACTTATTATAACTCAAGTAGCTAACATAAGATTTAAGATTCAAGATTTAGAATACGATACAACCATTGGAGTAGCAGCAAATGTTAATTGCGACCTAATACTAGGACACGATTTTTTAGAAAACATAGAATATGAAATTCACCCTACCAAAATAATAATGCAGGATCAAGGAAAAATAAGGGTTATAGACAGAATATGAATACACAACAACAAATTAAAAGTAAAGAGAAAGAATTAGAAATCATTAAAGATTTTTTAAATACAACAATAATTGAATCACAGATAAAATATTTACAACTTAAAGAAGAACAAGAAATGTTGGAAAATGAAATAAAACAATTAAAAAATTTATTAGAAAAACCCCAGAAAAAATGGATCCATTGTAAACAAGGATGGATAAAAAGAGAATATATTCAAGAATAATGACAAAAAATTAGATGAAATTTGGAATGAAGTTGTAGTAAAAGAACAATTAAAAACCATAATAAAATTATTGACAGACATACAAGAAAGTTTAAAAGAAAATCCTTTTCATATACAACAAATAATTAAACAAGAAATAACAAGCCAATGGAATGCTTTAGAAGTATCAACTTTCAAAATAATATTAGAAAGATTAAATATGTTAGTAGAGAAAGGAAAGGGTATAGCTCAAGAAAAACCAGATGAAAAATTAGATGAAAAGCGAGAATCCTCTAATAAAATATTTACAAAGGAATTAAAGGCTAAAAAGAAAAAACCTGAAATATGATTTAATTATAAGTATGGATTTCAATTTAAAAAATCAGAAGAACATACATCTTTTTGGTATAAATCAGAATGGAAAAAACCAAAATGAATGAGCAGATAGAAGAATTAAAAAATTTATTATCTAATTTAAATATACATGAAAACTTTAAAATAGAAAAAGATGATGAAACAAATGAAATCATTTTTGAAGAATCTGATGAAGAAAGTGATTTCGAGACAAAACCTATTAAACAAGAAGAAGCTGAACCAAGCCACAGATATCAGTCTAACTATGTGCCACCAACAGAAACTATGAGAAAAACAGGTAAAAAACAACGATATACATATTACAATAACAAATTTAAAAAAATACCAAAACCATATAAACCAAAGGTTAAACATATATATAACGATTTAATATTAGATCTAGATTGCGTAGAAAATGGAGAAGATTTATTACAAAATTGGATCTCTAGACATACTTTTGAATTAGCCATTAATGAAGCATTAGAAAATCTAAATCTAGAAAGTACACATTATTACTTATTATTCCATACTAGTGGAGATGTATATAATTATCTAAATAAATTATCAATACCAAGGCAATCAACACCCAATAGAATATGTTAAATACATTGGAAATGAAATCAATAAGGAATTTTTTGGAAAACATAGTGATGTAGCAGCCAGTAGAGAATACGAACAATTTATATCAAAATACATATTATATAATATACAACTTTATAACATATGTGAATTTAACGAATTTGCATGTCAATAAAGGAAATATTATAATAAACTCGAATTAACAGAAAGAAACCCATTTTTAGAAATATTTATTAGCAAATTACCTTGGCCAATAAATGAAGAAGTAAACAAAAGATATAAAAATCAAGTAAATATTACAATCCCAGAAACGTTAGTATCTATAATAAAAATAACTAAAGAATACATAATGGAAAAATGCACTGAATCAGAAAAAGATAAATTACTCGAAAACAAATTTAGAATTAACTGCTGTAACAATTTTACAGAAGTACCACAAAAATTTGGATGCTCCAACCTCTCTAGGGGGGAAGATCTACACAATATAAACGAAAATATCAATCATACAAATATTATAAACCTTATAAATACAAACAAAAGAAGTATAAACCAATTCCAAAAAGAAAATTTGACCCAAAAAATAGAAGACGATATTTCAAAAGAAGAAATCATATTAAAAAACAAAAATATTGTCCTGAAAAGAAAAAGAGTTGTAAATGTTGGTTATGTCAAGAAGAAGGACATTAAGCAAATGAATGTCCTCAAAGGAATAAAAAGAAAGAAAAAATTAAATTATTAAACTGGATAGAAGAAATAGATTTAGAACCTATAGAGTCAGAAGTAGATAATAATGATGAATTGTATTATTTAGAATCCGCTGACGAATCAGATGAATCAGAATTATTTAGTGATCCGTATGAATTTGAATAGTACCTATATTAAAATAATAATAGGGAATAAACCAGTATTAGCCTACATAGATACAGGAGCATCTCTATGCATAGCATCAAGAAACTTTGTACCTAAAACTTTTTGGAAAAAAACTTCTAAACCAATAAAAGTCAGAATAGCGGATCAAACCTTATTAGAACTAAAAGAACTAGTAGAAGAACTCACTATTATTATATCTGGAAAGAAATTTATTATACCAATCTTATACCATTTAGAATCAGGAGTTCCTATAATACTAGGTAATAATTTTTTAAGATTATATCATCCATTTTGCCAATATTTATTCCATATAGAATTAACTTGCCCTAAGCTAAAGGATCAAGATAAACAAATAGTGAAAATACCCATAGAAAAAATAAAGTTAGAAAATATAAAACAAAAGTTAAAAATAATAATCCACAAACTAGAAGAAGATTTAGAAAAAGAATTAGAAGATGAAATAAATAAAAAAATTAAAAAGGAGTAATTAGACCCAGTAATAGCCCCTATAGTGCTCCAGCATTTTACGTAGAAAATCATGCCGAAGAAAAAAGAGGAAAAAGAAGAATAGTTATTAACTATAAAAAAAATGAATGAAGCAACCATAGGAACACCAAAAGGATTACTAAGAAAGGATTATATTATGAATAGATTACAAGGAAAAAATTGATTCTCTACATTAGACGTAAAATTAGCCTATTGGCAATTAAGACTACATGAAAATATAAAGCCCTTAACAGCCTTCACCTTTCCACCCAATAATCATTATGAATATAATAGCTTACCTCTACGGTTAAAACAAGCTCCAGGAATATTTCAAGAATTTATGACTCGATAATTAAAAGGATTAGAAAATATATGTTCCATATTGTGAGCGGACGGTTGTTTGCGCGGCTGCGGCGCGGGGCCGGACCCTGTCGGGCGGGCCCGCTTTTTGTGCGTCGGGGAGACGAGTGTGATGTGGTATAAAAGAAAATGATTTTGCATATTGTAATGCTTAAAAGATACGAGATCGAAACCCCGTACTTAGAATAGAGTCGCCACCCGGTTCAGCTCAACCGGGAAATTTTCGGTACGATTTTCCCACCGGGTGGTTGGACCATACCTTAAGTAGAGATTCCAAGTTCGGATGATGTTATCTACTTTTCATTAGGCCAAGTTAGGATACTTCATTCTTTCTTAATCGGTTTAATCCACCCTATTTATTCGTATTTTCAGTTATTTTGTGGTTTTCGCGTTTATCAAGCAATTGAAGCGATAAATAAAACATTTACAAATGTAAGGAAAAATAAGTGCGGAAAATAGAATTATTACAAGATTTTCAAGTCCTATACATTTTCTACGTAACAAATGAAATACCCGAATGTCCGATATACATCTACCTGCAGAGGATGGTTGACGCAAATATGACATATTTTATTTATAACTTCATAAAGCCCGATTGGATGGCTAAAACGAGATTGGAATGGCGTTTGCGGGGAAATACCATTTTTATCCAAATTTTAGATTCGGTCGTTGCTTTAATCGGATTACAAGTGAATATACCGCTCATCGCAGGGCGGGTCTGTTTTCAGGAGGTTTTGAACCTCCATCGTTGTACTATAAGTCCTAGCTTCAGAAAATAAATTAATTGGGAAACAAACGAAGGCAATACTGCTGTCTAGAAAGCCATGCCGCCGTCGGGCATCTGATGCCGCCGATGACATAGGTGATGTCGCTGGCGGCATGGATGATGCCGCCGGCGACATCAATTATGTCACGGGCGACATCAGCATGCTGACAGGCACAGGGCTTTCTGAGCACCATAAAAAAGGGTTTCCGTGAGAAAACGAGGTCTCCGGGGAATGCGATGCTAACGGCGGTATCCACGATGTCTCTCGCGACATGGGTGATACAGTCGGCAACATCACATGTCTCTGGCGACTTCAATTTCTCGCAGCAGCAGCGGTTTGCAGTTAAAAAAAATAACCGAAATCTTAAAACACAAATCAACAAAGAATAGTGCAAAACAATGATAATAAAGCCAAAGAGCTATGAGACTCAGGATTTTCACCTCGGGGTAGTGAATCCAACTCTTCGTGAACTGAACAATAACACCTCCGGGGAGCTTGCAACGATAATTTGATTGTTAATTTAAAGGTTTTAGGTCTCTAAATTCTATTCAGTTGATTTAACCCAAAGACCCACTGATTTAAGCTCACAATCAGAGAGTTCGAAGAAGAAAAACCGGGAAAAATGGATTGGAATCCTTTTTCCTGCCTTTTCTAGTTCTTATCTCACTAAAATCTACTCTCGATTTCAGCTCTTAATTGCCTAATTTTAGCTCCTTCCCTCTATAATTTCAGTTCCCCCCCTCAAATGCAGTTTTTGGGTGCCTTTTATAGGCAAATTGGGGTATTTTTCGAGACCTTTTTGACTTATTCCGCCGAAAGTGGCCGACATGCTGTCTGTGGAGAACCCATTTTCGTGCCATATCGCCGGCGACATGATGATGTCGCCGGCGGTATGGTTCATGCCGCCGGCGGTATGGTGATGCCGCCGGCGGCATGAATGATGTCGTTGGCGACATCATTCTCCAGCATACCGACAAACAACGGGTTAAAAAGCCTAAAAAGTCGGGAAAAGTGGTTTATTAGTGGAAAAAGGCATCTTTATGGCTCTTAACAATATTTTAATGGACATTATTTAATTTGGGTGTAAATCATCGGTTCAAGCTCCAACCGAACGCGTTATCGGCCACGCCGAACTGGATTCTACCAATTATAAAATTCACAAGGAATATTATTTTGGTAATAAAAATTCTGAAGAGAACTTTTATTTTGAGGTATTGAAATCGGGTACATGTCATCATCGTCTCGCGAGAGGGACTGCAAAATCCCGTGCTCACAGGCTGCCCCTCGGGAGATCACTGCTGACACAGGTCAGTATGATCACACGAAAGAGCAAGGGATAGGAACGATACCTGAAGGATGACTGGTTTGTCCCTTGGTCGGACTTATGCTTTGTCGACTGTTCGTCCCTTGGTCGGACTTACGCTCTGTTGATTGTTTGTCCCTTGGTCGGACTTATGCTCTGTCGATGGTTTGTCCCTTGGTCGGACTTATGCTCTGCGATTGTTTGCCCCTTAGTCGGACTTATGATCTGTCGACTATTCGTCCCTTGGTCGGACCTATGCTTTGTTGATCGTTTGTCCCTTGGTCGGACTTAAGCTTTGTCGTTCGTTTGTCCCTTGGTTGGACATACGCTTTGTCTTTTGTTTGTCCCTTGGTCGGACTTACGCTCTGTCGACTGTTCGTCCCTTGGTCAGACTTATGCTCTGTCGACTGTTCGTCCCTTGGTCGGACTTACGCTTTGTCATTTGTTCGTCCCTTGGTCGGACTTACGCTTTGTCGACTGTTCGTCCCTTGGTCGGACTTAGGCTTTGTCGACTGTTCGTCCCTTGGTCGGACTTACGCTTTGTCATTTGTTCGTCCCTTGGTCGGACTTACGCTTCGTGATTTGTTCGTCCCTTGGTCGGACTTGTGCTTCGTAGAGAATTTGTCCCTTGGTCGGACTTGTGCTTCGTAGAGAATTTATCCCTTGGTCGGACTTGTGCTTCGTAGAGAATTTGTCCCTTGGTCGGACTTGTGCTTCGTAGAGAATTTGTCCCTTGGTCGGACTTGTGCTTCGTAGAGAATTTGTCCCTTGGTCGGACTTGTGCTTCGTAGAGAATTTATCCCTTGGTCGGACTTGTGCTTCGTAGAGAAGTTGTCCCTTGGTCGGACTTGTGCTTCGTAGAGAAGTTGCCCCTTGGTCGGACTTGTGCTTCGTAGAGAAGTTGCCCCTTGGTCGGACTTATGCTTCGTAGAGAAGTTTGCCCCTTGGTCGGACTTGTGCTTTGTAGAGAATTTGTCCCTTGGTCGGACTTGTGCTTCGTAGAGAATTTGTCCCTTGGTCAGACTTGTACTTCGTAGAGAATTTGTCCCTTGGTCGGACTTGTGCTTCGTAGAGAATTTGTCCCTTGGTCGGACTTATGCTTCGTAGAGAATTTGTCCCTTGGTCGGACTTGTGCTTCGTAGAGAAGTTTGCCCCTTGGTCGGACTTGTGCTTTGAATAAAGAGGTTTGCCCCTCGGTTGGGCTTCTGCTTTAAATAAAGAGGTTTGCCCTTCGGTTGGGCTCTCGTTTTGATGAGATCGCCCTTCGGTTGGGCTTTTGTATTTTGGTATAGTGATTGTCCTTTGGTCGGACTTTCACTTCGAAGAGGTTGCCCTTCGGTCGGGCTCGTTTGAAGAGGTCGCCCTTCGATTGGGCTTTTGTATTTTGGCATAGTGATTATCCTTTGGTCGGACTTTCACTTTAAAGAGATCGCCCTTCGGTTGGGCTCGTTTTGAAGAGATTGCCGTTCGGTTGGGCTCATTTTGATATGATCGCCCTTGGGCTTTTGTATTTTGGTACAATGATTGTCCTTTGGTCGGACTTTCACTTTGAAGAGATTGCCCTTCGGTTGGGCTCGTGTTTTGAAGAGGCCGCCCTTCGGTTGGGCTCATTTTGATGAGATCGCCCTTCGGTTGGGCTCATTTTGATGAGATCGCCCTTCAGTTGGGCTTTTGTATTTTGGTACAATGATTGTCCTTTGGTCGGACTTTCAATATGTTGATTGTTTGCCCCTTGGTCGGGCATACGCTTTGTCGTTTGTATGTCCCTCGGTCGGATTACAGTTCGTGGGGAGTTTGCCCTTCGGTCGGGCTTGTCACTTCATATAGTGATTGTCCTTTGGTCGGACGTTTTACTTTAAAGAGATCGCCCTTCGGTTGGGCTTTCGTTCTGAAGAGATTGCCCTTCGGTTGGGCTTTCGTTCTGAGGAGATTGCCTTTCGGTTGGGCTTTCATTTTAAAGAGATCGCCCTTCGGTTGGGCTCGTTTGAAGAGATCGCCCTTCGGTCGGGCTTGTTCTGTTGTGATCGCCCTTCGGTTGGGCTTGTTCTGTTGAGATCGCCCTTCGGTTGGGCTTGTTCTAAAATGATTACCCTTCGGTTGGGCTTTCGTTGAAGAGATCGCCCTTCGGTTGGGCTTTTGTATTTTGGTATAGTGATTGTCCTTTGGTCGGACTTTCACTTCGAAGAGGTTGCCCTTCGGTCGGGCTCGTTTGAAGAGATCGCCCTTCGGTCGGGCTTGTTCTGTTATGATCGCCCTTCTGTTGGGCTCGTTTTGATGAGATCGCCCTTCGGTCGGGCTCGTTCTAAAATGATTACCCTTCGGTTGGGCTTTCGTTGAAGAGATCGCCCTTCGGTTGGGCTTTCGTTCTGAAGAGATTGCCCTTCGGTTGGGCTTTCGTTCTGAAGAGATTGCCCTTCGGTTGGGTTTTCATTCTGAAGAGATCACCCTTCGGTTGGGCTTTCGTTCTGAAGAGATCGCCCTTCGGTTGGGCTTTCGTTCTGAAGAGATCGCCCTTCGGTTGGGCTTTCGTTCTGAAGAGATCGCCCTTCGGTTGGGCTTTCGTTCTGAAGAGATTGCCCTTCGGTTGGGCTTTCCTTCTGAAGTGATCGCCCTTTGGTCGGACTCATTTTGATGAGATCGCCCTTTGGTCGGACTCATTTTGATGAGATCGCCCTTCGGTTGGGCTCGTTTGAAGAGATTGCCCTTCGGTCGGGCGCACTATAAAGAGATCGCCCTTTGGTTGGGCTCTCGTTCTGAAGAGATTGCCCTTCGGTTGGGCTTTGTTTCTGAAGAGATCGCCCTTCAGCTGGGCTTTCATTCTGAAGAGATCGCCCTTCGATTGGGCTTTCATCCTGGAGAGGTTGCCCTTCGGTTGGGCTTTTGTCCTGGAGAGGTTGCCCTTCGGTTGGGCTTTCGTCCTGGAGAGGTTGCCCTTCGGTTGGGCTTTCGTCCTGGAGAGATTGCCCTTCGGTTGGGCTTTCGGCCTGGAGAGATTGCCCTTCGGTTGGGCTTTTGCTCTGAAGAGATTGCCCTTCGGTTGGGCTTTCGTCCTGGAGAGATTGCCCTTCGGTTGGGCTTTCGCTCTGAAGTGATTGCCCTTCGGTTGGGCTTGTCCTTTGGTCGGACTTTCACTCTGCAGAGATTGCCCTTCGGTTGGGCTCATTTTGATGAGATCGCCCTTTGGTTGGGCTTTTGTATTTTGGTATGATGCTTGTCCTTCGGTTGGACTTACAGTTCGTTGATTGTTTGCCCCTTGGTCGGGCTTACGCTTTGTCATTTGTTCGTCCCTTGGTCGGACTCACAGTTCGTGGGGAGCTTGCCCTTCGGTCGGGCTTGTCACTTCGTATAGTGATTGTCCTTTGGTCGGATGTTTCGCTTTAAAGAGATCGCCCTTCGGTTGGGCTCGTTTTGAAGAGATCGCCCTTCGGTTGGGCTTGTTTTGAAAATCTAGTTTGGAGGGGCATTATTGCCGGCGGCATGACTGATATCGTCGGTGGCATGAGATGATGTCGCCGGTGGTATGGATGCCACGTGGCAGCTTTGACTGTCAGATAATTTCTAAGTTTGAACTAAATGAGGCGATGTCGCCGGCGGCATGAGTGATATCGCCGGCGTTATGGACTGATGTCGCCGGTGGTATGGATGCCACGTGGCAGCTTTGACTGGTCAGATAATTTCAAAATTTGAACTAAATGAGGCGATGTCGCCGGCGGCCTGAGTGATGTCGCCGGCGGCATGGACTGATGTTGCCGGTGGTATGGATGCCACGTGGCAGCTTTAACTGATCAGATAATTTCAAAATTTGAACTAAATGAGGCGATGTCGCCGGCGGTTTGAGTTATGTCCCCGACGGCATGGACTGATGTCGCCGGCGGCATGAGCTGATGTCGCCGGCGGCATGGAGGGACAGTTTCAGATTAATTAAAACTCCTCGAATCCCGCGCGGCAGTTTAAAAAGAGATTGGAACTCTTTTCTTCCCCATTCTCTCTCAAAACCGTATCCCTTTCTCTTCTCTCCCAAAGCTCTTTGATTTCTATCTTTGCTTTTTCAAATCATGAAGAGGATTAGTAATGCTTTCAGGGGCAAATCCAAGGCTAGGGAGAGCCTGCCCGATTCTTCCGTCGAGGGTTTGAAAATCCTTTCTGTTCCCACTGCATACGGCCTCAAGGAGACGGCCAAAATGTATGGCTATGGCATTAACTCTCCTATCACCAATCTGACTCCGGAGAAGGAGAAACATCTCTGTCATATCCAGGTAATCCCACAAAAACCTGAATTACTTCTTTTTGAATTCGATTTGATTTTGCTTTAGATTTGAAAACATGCTATTATAGGGGTTTAAAATGTGGAATATCTCAGTCATATTGCATGCTTTAGGACCGGTTTTTGCCTTGTTGTTTGATTGATTGTGATTTTTAGCATGATGGGTGCGATTTAGGGAGAAAACAGGTTCTGCCCGCGTAGAGTGATGCCGCTGGCGGCATGAATGATGCCGCTGGCGACATCAATGTTGTTGCTGGCGACATCAGCCTTTGCCAAAGGCTTTATGGGAATCTGATGTCGCTTCTGTTGAAACTGATGTCGCCGGCGACATGAGCCATGCCGCTGGCGGTATGGGCTGATGCCGCCGGCGATATCGCTCTTAACAGAGGCGACATCAGCAGCCTTTTTGACAGAAAATGCACAGAATTGATCCGTTTTGTTTTCGATTTTGCAGCCATACGAACTGACTTACACAGGGGGGATGGGTACCATTGGTGAGTGGTGGCACCACATCTCAGAGAACGATCCGGAGCTTGCGCTTGCGATTAACGAGACGGGGTTTGGAGATTTGGCGCGGATTATGCCTATGTTAATGCCTAAGCTTCCTCATTCTTCAGTAACGGCCCTGACTGAGAGGTGGTCCGAGACCACCCATACCTTCCATTTCTCCATTGGGGAAGTTACAATTACTCCTTCCGATGTGGTAGCCATGACCGGCCTTCCTTGGACGGATGAAGTTATACATTTTGACTTCTACATGGACAAGTACCATGTCGAGCGGCCCGTGGTGAGGCGGGTAAAGGAGTTGTTCGGTCTAAAGCCAGTCTCTGGGCGGCTGTCCTATGGTGAGTTGTACCATCATTGGACCCGGGTGAATGTGGTACCCGAGGAGGAGAGGGAGGCATGCGTCCGCTCCTTTGTGATCTCACTACTCACCGTGCTGTTCTTCTCAATCTCGGGGAGTAAGATCAACTACATGCTTATAACGGCAGTGGAAGATGTGCCGGGAATCAAGAGGAAGAATTGGCCGAGGGCTATCTTGGCCCAGTTGTACCACGGGCTGGACGTGGGAGCCCGAAAGAAGGAGAAAGCCTTACGCCTTTGCCATCTGCTACTCCAGGTATCACTTTTTGTAGATATTCTCCTTGATAGCTTGTGTTCTCGTTTATTGCATGACGTTTTTTGGATTGATCGATCGGTCGTCATTTGTGCAGGCCTGGGCCTTTGAGCATCAGATCCTCCCACCGATGGAGTTTAAGAAGGTTGTGCCGCCGGGCTCTCATTTCCTTGCTCGCTGGTGCGGGGGTATTGGTGGGAAGGCAAAGTACCCTACGCTGTATAGGGAGGTCCTAAGGAGCGTGCGGCTGAGTTCGGTAAATTTTTTTTTTTTTTAAATTTATTTATTTATTTGGTCTATGGACTTATGTTGGTTGTTTTGATGTAGCTCGTCTTAGACCCGTTCGATGGGGTGGAGAACTTGGCTGAGGTTGAACGGGTCCGGAGGGAGGTGGATGACCGCCGGTTTGTTATTGAGTGTCCCCTGTCCCAGCAGTGGTATCTGGGTGAGCGTGTCCGGGGTTGGAGGTCCCTTCCTGTTGCAGCTAGACCGGTGCCTGCCGATCCTCCGAGGGGCTTGTGGTGGCCTCACTTGGTGATTTCTGCCGAGGCCGATAAAGCTGATTACATTGAAGGGAATGGCCGAGTGATCCCTAGCGTTCCTGGCCTTTACGAGCAGCTTTTTCAACGCCTACTCCCTGTGTGCCCTCGCATCCACGGTAATGATACAATTGAGTATCACAATGAGCAACGATTGGAGGACGAAAAGAGGCGCCTCAAAGGCATTGTGGATGTTGATGAAGAGGACGATGATGAGGATGAAGCGCTGGAAGGGGACGTTGCGGTCGATCCTGAGGGGGAGGATGAGGTAGGTGCGGGTGTAGCTGGCGGGAGCGTGCCGATGTCCCAAGGGGAGCAACGTTCTTTCGGGGTATGATTGTGTTTGTGTGTATGATTTTGAAGTCGTTTAGGGACGTTGTTGACGTGTGACTTTTACGTTCTGCAGGAACCCGCGAGAAAGAGGGGCCGTGATAACCAAAGTGGGACCCGACATTATGGTGCGCCGGAGGGCATAAACTTCGTGGAGGGGAGATTGGTTAATCCGTTGGAAACCACCTTCCTGTTGATGAACTCGCGAGGCGAATTCACTCATAGGAATGTTGGCTCGAGCCGGCAAGCCCCGATTTTCATGCCTGAAGATACTACCTACGTAAGACCTAATAATTATTTTCTTCTTATTAAGTCTTAGAAGTGGGTGTCTAAGGGTATGCTTTTTGGATTTTCTAGGTAGCGCGGAGTCATGTGGAGCAGCTTGCGGAGAACAATTTTGTTCTCCGGGATACCCTCATTGGGCAATCGCTTCTTGTTCAGGTATTTTATGCACATGTTAAGATGGGATATATGTATGGATGTTATGCATGATATGCAAGGCTGATATTTTCTCCGGTTTGCAGGATTTTTTAGCCCTTTCTTTGTCTGATGCTGATGCAGCCCGACGACGGTATGAGGAGGAGACTGCAGCTTTACAGCGCCGCGTGAGAGATCTCGAGGGACAGCTGGCGGCCACCGCTCAAGAACAGAGAAGCAAACAAAACCTGGACCGTGCGCATCCTGGGGGTACCAGTCGTAGGGGGGTTAAGAAGTCTGCCGGCCGACGTGCGTTTACCGCGGCTGAGGAGTCCAGTAGTGTTCCCATGACGGAGGGGAGAGAAGAAGACGACGTTGACGATTGGCTCGCAAGTCCCGATGACGTTTCATCCCATCCAGCCGATAGTGGCGGACATGCTTAGTTTTACTTTTCGTTTTCGTTTTGCCTTTGAGTTCTTGTTTGTACCTCCGATACATTGGGGTTTTGATAAATTTGATTTTGTCATGATGATTTGGTACAATTTGAGCAATTTGCGCCTTCGGGCTTTCATAAAAATGAATTGCTGTTTTGACAAGTCATTGGGAATGTAGCATAGGATTGTTTACAGTTTTTGTACAGGTCTGAAATGGCAGAAATGCTTCTGATGCCGCCCAGAAAGTTGACCCTATGCTGCCGGCGGCATCACCCAAGTCGCCCAAATTGATCCTATATCGCTGGCGGCATCAAATACATTGTCGGCGGTATTATGATATCGCCGGCGGTATCACTCTTATCGCCGGCGACTTCAATCTTCCAGCAACCTGTTTTTGACCCTTCCGTCCGTTTCTGTCATGGCAACCCATAATCAAAAGCTGCAGGGTTTTCTGCAGTGCCTAGGGAACATAAATTTTGGGCTCCAATTTGATCCCATGGTTTGCATGGACTATCCTTTCAGGTTTTTGCCTTAACAGATTTTATTCCGACCTTTGAGCGCGTAGTGTCTTCGATTAAGCTTACTTGTGATGTTTTCATCCTTCGATTGCCAGGCATTCACATAATCACAAGCACAAATGTTCCAATATGAAAGACCCTTTTATCGAGTGAATTTAATTTGAGTACAAGATGTTGGCAATCATTTTCATTAATGGGACCCCTGGTGTTAACCAGCCTTTACAGGTTTTCAAGTTAACATCTTATTGTTTTTCTCTCCTGCCTTAATTTTTGTCTGAACCGCCCTTTTCGGGTTTTCAGTTCAACAGGCATTATTGACTTATCCCCTAATTTTTGTACAGCCGGTTTGCAGGGTACCGACCGTCGGGTGTAACCCTAATTTTTGCCCAGTCAATAGAAGACCGACAGGCGGGCGATTATTGTATATATATATTTTTTTTAGTGTGCCGCTTTTTCTGATTTATTTCTTTTGTTTAGACCTGATAATGCTTAAGCTTGTCTTGGTCGACTAGATCGATGAACTCGCTTCTTGTCTACGCTCATGACTCTAACAGCCTCGCTTATTTGGTGCCATTTCCGATCATACGATGGTCTCTCCAATCTGATCTGAACTTAACCTTAGTACCGGAAGGTCTCAAACTTTTCAGTGCTGGGTCTATGACTCTTGGAAAGGGCATAGGATATCTGATTTGCTTTTGTGCGCATAGTTATGCTTTTGCAGATTCTCCAAGTTCCTTGGTGCCCGTTCGATTTTCGCCTGGATCACCCAGTTCATTCTGACCTTCAAAGTTACGTCGGGAGCTTTTGGCTGACCTTGTTGCAAGCCGTTTAGTTTGCGGGAGTTTTTGGTACTTACTCCAAAGCTTCATCGATTGGTTTGATTGTCGTCCTGATCGCTATTTTGATTGCTCCTTCAATTCGGGGTCTGCAGAGTCCTTTTAGGCCTAAACTCGTATTCTGTGTTAGGGGCGATGGGTTGTGAACAAGTGATGTTTGGCTTAAGGACCTTTTGTTTGGTGCCTTTGTAGTGGTTGTTTGCCTTGTTGGTTCATTTGGTAAGCCGATTGCGACATTGGTTGCACAATCATCTTCGTGGCTTGTGGGATGAAGGTGTTTGCCTTTAGACTTGGTGTCCTTGGAAGTGGCTGCCCCCTGACCTTTGTTAGCCGAAGGGTTTGATAGGGTTGATTTGTACCGAGTGAAGATGTGTTTCTCTTCAAATTTGGTCGTGTTCTCGGTGGTGATGTTGGTCTGAGATTTTGGCTATGATGTTTATTTGATGGAGGTCGGGCTCCGTTGGGTGTAAGCCTTGATTCTCTATTTTGGGGGACCGATTGATACTTCTTTGGTGGCTTGAAGGTGTACCGATGTAGGGCCGTTGAGTCAATTCTAGAAGGGATCCATGGCGTTTCAACAATCCGATTATTGAGCAAAAGCATTACCATGGTCTTTAAGCACTTTATTATCCCTCATGTGTTTGACAGGGTTTAAATTATTGGATTTGATTACCACATAATGTACTCAATTTAATTCCATTTAATAAAAAATATCTTACACACTGAAAGCGTCGTACGTATGCTCATATGGAGACGCTGATCAAAGGGTACAGACACAATCATAAGTAAGAAAAATGGAAGTGGCTCCTGGAGCTAAAAGGTCTGAACTCCAAGGATTGTAAATCGGGATTCTTCATCCTCACCGTCAGAGCGTGATTTTCCCCCACCATTTGAGTAGATGGCCTTGATGAGATCTTGAGGAGCTTTCCGTTGTTTGGAAAAGCAGGGATTAATCATCCGTGTCCGATTGCCAGACTCTGGTACAGGGTAGGATGCCCTTTCAGGGTCGGTAATCTTCTTTTCATCCACTAGTCGTTGGATGGTACGGACCAAAGCTTTGCATTGGTTGGTGTTATGACCCGACAATATGTGATATCTGCAAAAGCCTTTTCCTTCTTCTCTCATGGGTGGATTGAATTCATGAAGAGGTTTAAGAATCCCAGCTTCCTTCAACCCGGTGAAGATTACATTAAGTGGCAGTTTCCACGGATTGGTTCTACACTTAAGACCATTGTTTGGCCGAATAATGGCAACAGGTGCCGACTTCTGATAGGTTTCTTGGTCCATCATGGTTTGAGGTGGGGGAGGGGGTGATTCAGTGTCTTGAAAGAACTGGTCTTTCTCTGATTGGACCCTTCCCTCTTGAGAGCAGTCTACTATCATCAATTGACGTGAGAAGTCTTCAACGTTGTGTTGCATGACTTGGTCATATTGAGGAAGCATCGTGGCAATGGGGATTTTAAATTGTGATGGGGTGACCAAAGTTGGTGGTAAGGTGTAAGAGAATGGTGGAAGAATTGGACTCTGGGTTCCTTCTCTTTGTCCAGGGTAAGCGGTTGGCGGTGATTGCCAGAGTATATCGCCATCAGGTGTCATGCCCAGAGATCGCATGACCTGGTCGAAGTCCTGTCTTTCTAGGACCTTCTTGACAGATACATACACTATCTCCTGAATGATGTTTCTAAACTGATCGGAGTTCAGGAACTGAATGATAGCAGCGGTGATCTCCGATCCAAGAGACGGCGGGTGAGCTGTTGCCCCTACGGTGGAGGGAAGGCTAGCTTGTCCTCTGGATGAGGTACGGTTGTCATCATGGGGAAGAGACATGGTTGGCTGTGAAAGTCTTGGTTCAAGAGGAGGGCTGCTTAGGATCACGAGTCGCAGATCAGACCATGAATGGGTTGTAAATGGTATGGATGGTATGTATGTATGTCTTTTTATGCCCTGGGGGTGACGTGTAGTGCGCATGGCTGCACGTAGATGTGGTTAGAGATGATGTGATGGCTTATCCCTCCAACATATATGAGACGTGTGTACTTCACGTCATACATAGCGATATGTGGTGACGCAACGGAGGTACAAGAGAAGTCCCACACATGTTGCTAAACCTCTTCCATGAGTGGAAGTGATAAGGGTAAGTTGATTTATTTTCGGCTCTTAAAGCCGATGCATGGGGGTGTATGATCATAGAGCACTTAGCATGCAAATCGACCCTGTTCCAACCTTTTGACTCCCGCGTAACACCTCTTTGGTAGGATGGAGTTTGGCTGCTTCACTGGTAATGGCGAAAACAGCGCGTCCCAATTATTTTATTTGTTTTGGGTAATCCTAAGGGGAAAGATGTGCTAAGGCTTTTTTCTAACGCGGCTTTGGTATAGGGTTGTTGATGTAGAAGGTTCCCGTTTACCTTGATTCCACGTTTACTCAATCACTACCCGAATGGGCGTGGTCATAGGAGTTTACGTGTTGGTTAAAACGAGTGATCCACCCACTAGGCATCCTCAATTCCAACAGGGCATGAGTGATACTTTGTGAGCTTCTCGGGTAAAATAGGGTACCTAAAATTACCGAACTATCTACACGCGTGAGGACAAGGCATCATAAGAAAAGAATGAAGTTTTAATTTGGCCAATGATTTCAATACATCATCAAAGTCTTTTAAACTATGAAAGAAGGTTCAAGTTTAAAGAAATTCCCCAGCAGAGTCGCCACTGTGAGCGGACGGCTGTTTGCGCGGCTGCGGCGCGGGGCCGGACCCTGTCGGGCGGGCCCGCTTTTTGTGCGTCGGGGAGACGAGTGTGATGTGGTATAAAAGAAAATGATTTTGCATATTGTAATGCTTAAAAGATACGAGATCGAAACCCCGTACTTAGAATAGAGTCGCCACCCGGTTCAGCTCAACCGGGAAATTTTCGGTACGATTTTCCCACCGGGTGGTTGGACCATACCTTAAGTAGAGATTCCGAGTTCGGATGATGTTATCTACTTTTCATTAGGCCAAGTTAGGATACTTCATTCTTTCTTAATCGGTTTAATCCACCCTATTTATTCGTATTTTCAGTTATTTTGTGGTTTTCGCGTTTATCAAGCAATTGAAGCGATAAATAAAACATTTACAAATGTAAGGAAAAATAAGTGCGGAAAATAGAATTATTACAAGATTTTCAAGTCCTATACATTTTCTACGTAACAAATGAAATACCCGAATGTCCGATATACATCTACCTGCAGAGGATGGTTGACGCAAATATGGCATATTTTATTTATAACTTCATAAAGCCCGATTGGATGGCTAAAACGAGATTGGAATGGCGTTTGCGGGGAAATTCCATTTTTATCCAAATTTTAGATTCGGTCGTTGCTTTAATCGGATTACAAGTGAATATACCGCTCATCGCGGGGCGGGTCCGTTTTCAGGAGGTTTTGAACCTCCATCGTTGTACTATAAGTCCTAGCTTCAGAAAATAAATTAATTGGGAAACAAACGAAGGCAATACTGCTGTCTAGAAAGCCATGCCGCCGTCGGGCATCTGATGCCGCCGATGACATAGGTGATGTCGCTGGCGGCATGGATGATGCTGCCGGCGACATCAATTATGTCACGGGCGACATCAGCATGCTGACAGGCACAGGGCTTTCTGAGCACCATAAAAAAGGGTTTCCGTGAGAAAACGAGGTCTCCGGGGAATGCGATGCTAACGGCGGTATCCACGATGTCTCTCGCGACATGGGTGATACAGTCGGCAACATCACATGTCTCTGGCGACTTCAATTTCTCGCAGCAGCAGCGGTTTGCAGTTAAAAAAAATAACCGAAATCTTAAAACACAAATCAACAAAGAATAGTGCAAAACAATGATAATAAAGCCAAAGAGCTATGAGACTCAGAATTTTCACCTCGGGGTAGTGAATCCAACTCTTCGTGAACTGAACAATAACACCTCCGGGGAGCTTGCAACGATAATTTGATTGTTAATTTAAAGGTTTTAGGTCTCTAAATTCTATTCAGTTGATTTAACCCAAAGACCCACTGATTTAAGCTCACAATCAGAGAGTTCGAAGAAGAAAAACCGGGAAAAATGGATTGGAATCCTTTTTCCTGCCTTTTCTAGTTCTTATCTCACTAAAATCTACTCTCGATTTCAGCTCTTAATTGCCTAATTTTAGCTCCTTCCCTCTATAATTTCAGTTCCCCCCCTCAAATGCAGTTTTTGGGTGCCTTTTATAGGCAAATTGGGGTATTTTTTGAGACCTTTTTGACTTATTCCGCCGAAAGTGGCCAACATGCTGTCTGTGGAGAACCCATTTTCGTGCCATATCGCCGGCGACATGATGATGTCGCCGGCGGTATGGTTCATGCCGCCGGCGGTATGGTGATGCCGCCGGCGGCATGAATGATGTCGGTGGCGACATCATTCTCCAGCATACCGACAAACAACGGGTTAAAAAGCCTAAAAAGTCGGGAAAAGTGGTTTATTAGTGGAAAAAGGCATCTTTATGGCTCTTAACAATATTTTAATGGACATTATTTAATTTGGGTGTAAATCATCGGTTCAAGCTCCTACCGAACGCGTTATCGGCCACGCCGAACTGGATTCTACCAATTATAAAATTCACAAGGAATATTATTTTGGTAATAAAAATTCTGAAGAGAACTTTTATTTTGAGGTATTGAAATCGGGTACACGTCATCATCGTCTCGCGAGAGGGACTGCAAAATCCCGTGCTCACACATATATATATTGATGATATTATAATATTCACATCTGGATCCAAGAAAGATCACTTAGTATCAGTTATAAAAATAATAGATAGATGCAAAGAAAAAGGGATAATTCTATCTAGACCAAAAGCTATAATAGGAAGAAAAGAAATAGACTTTTTAGGATTAACCATCTCTAATGGAGAATTAAAGTTACAACCCCATATAGTAGAAAAACTAAATCAATTTCCAGATCAAATAACAGATAAAAAACAATTACAAAGGTTTTTAGGAAATCTTAATTATATTAGTGATCAGGGTTTTCTAAAAAATCTAGCACAACTAAGACGAAAATTTATAAAAGAAATTATTAGAAAAAAATTAAATGGTCATGGTCAACAAAAGACACTGAAAATATAATTGCATTAAAAAAGAGTTGTCAAAATTTACCATCCTTATACAATCCCACAGAAAAAGATTTATTAATCATCTCTACTGATGCTAGTGGAGAATATTGGGCAGCAGTAATGACAGCATTACCATTTGAAATATTACAAATTTACAAACAAGAGAAAGAAAAGAGTTAATGGAAGAAACTATTTCTACTCTCACCGCATTATTTAAAACTAAACAATTTATTTCTTTAGAAAGAATAGCTAAATATATTTCGGGAACATTTACAGACACCCAAAAAAGATATACTACCCATGAAAAAGAAACATTAGCTTTATTAAATACCGTAAGAAAATGAAAAATAGAATTATTACCAAAACCTTTCATTGTCAAAACGGATAGCAAATATGTCACTACTTTTATTCGAAATAAAATAAATACTCATTATAATCAGGGAAGATTAATCCGCTGGCAACTAGAATTATCTTATTATGAATTTTAGGTAATATTAATAAAGTCCGAAGAAAATTACGGAGCAGACACCTTGACCCGAGAATGAAGTCGGCCATAGCAGTCATTAGCAACCAATTGAAACAGAAGAATAATCAGTTGGAGCAAGCTTTATCCAATGTAGAAAAAATAAAGGCAGAAATAACACAGGTAGAAAATACTCTTGCACTAATCAAAGGATTATCCAGGGCCGATACAGTAAGCACCCCAATAAATAATCATTCAGTATTAGTCAGCTTGCCTACAGATAAGAAATTATCTTGGACAGACGAAAGCGAAGCATCAGAAAAGCAAGAAGCATCTACTAGTAGTATACAGCCTGAACCCAGTAAAGATACAGGCAAATCAGTATTAATCACTCCCGCTGATATAACCGCAGGATTACCACAGCTAACCAAGCAGCCCAATAAAACTTATTATGTAATACATAATGGGCCAAATCGAGCCCTGTTTGACGAATGGGCTAAGGCCGCCATATTCATTCAAGGACAACCCGGTATTATTCATCAGAACTATCTATCTTTCGAGTCAGCAAAAAAGGCCTTGGAAGAAACTAGTAATATGTATGGTACCTATAAAGAAAAAATACTGTCCACCAAAATACTAGAAACAAAAACTGTTTTAGGCAGGATCCCAATCATTGCTCAAATAAAAACCGCTTCAGAAATAAATGAGATGAAAGAAACATCCTTTAATAAATATATTAAATGGTCACAAATAATCCATAATTATAAGGATGAAGATCGAAGCAGAAATATATATCCTACCACTAAGGATCAAATGAAAACCAAGATGGTAATATTATCCGAAGCTAATCCCATAGACGCATATGAATTATCACTACATGGATTAATAGATACTATCTATTTAAACAAGTTAGAAGTTTTAAAGTATTTTCCAGAAATATTCAAAAGAGCTGTCACTTTATATTTCAAAAATTACGCAAAAGGAAGAATGATTTTTCTAAGATACTTCAACAGCATTCCTATTTTTTCAGAAGAAGGCAAGGAACTAACCCCTTCATTTGCATATATTTTAATGGGAATATCCAATGGACAATATCCAGATATTGAAGCAAACAAAATTCCTATTACTTATGAAGAAAGGGTATTATGGAACCAAACCTTCTTCTCCATAATAATCAGGCAATTAACAAATATAGAAGGAACATACAGAATTAATTACAAGTCCGATTATTGGTTATTAGCAACTCATTCCAAAAAAGAAATACCCATGGACGAATCAATGAAAGAAATATTTTATGAGTATCAGAAAAAATTTCTTGAATTAAAAATTCCCAATCTCGACAAGCAGTCAAAATTAATTTTATGTCAAAGAAGCCAAAATTATCTGGAGCATTCATGTGAAGTATACGGACTAATGGAAGAAGAATCTAACCACAGTGAAGCAGACGAAACCCCACTAGTTGAATAAAAACAAAGAAGATGTAGACACATGTAATAATCTGTCTAAAGGATAAGAATACCTATCTTATCCTATCTTTTTACTTTTCTTTTATTTTTTGTCGTAATGTATAATTATTAGATTAGAATAACTGACATTTGCCGGTAGGTTTTCTTTTTACCAGTTTTATATGTAATATTGTTGTGTATATAAGGGAGCTAAGACCCTTGTTCTTGATAGAGCTTTTTTAGTTAAATAAACTTTAGTTTATTTAAAACCTTTGAGTGCAAACTCTGGAGAGGTTAGCTCAGGAAAATACCAATGAGAATATTCAGAGTATTTTAGAATCAAACGGAAAATTCATAAAATATCGGTGTTATCAATCAATACTTAAGAAAGCAATTTCTACCTTCCACAAGCTATCAAGTATATTTAATTATATTTAAATTTTAATTATTACTTATATCTAAATTTTAATTATTTAAATTTATTATCAATAAATTATCAGTAATAGCAGCAGAATTCAGTGCAGAAATCAAAATACAGAAAACTACAAAATTTTAACAATGATATACTGCGTGACTGGGGTAATGCTGAGTATGCTCTTAAAAAAGCTTTTGACCCAGCTAGAGTGAGTTTAACCAAGATTAAAAAATTACTCCATAAGTTAAAAAATTATTTTAACTGGCATTTTAGTTATAGAGAAATATCAAACTTTAGTTGGACCACTTTCAAAATAGTTCCGTTATTTTTAAAATTTGATATTTTAATTAAATCATCAAAATCAATGAACTATTTATTATACTATTGAAATAACTAATTCATCCTCTATATTTTATATAAAAATTCTTTCTTTTTAATTATTTCTCATAATAGTTAATATAAGAGTAAATTAAAAAAATATGACAAAAAATATATTAAAATTTTAAAACGTCAAACTTTTAAAAAAATTAAAGAAGACTTACAAGGGGCTTATCCTATTTCAATATTATTTATATCATAATTAATTTAGGTTCGATTATTAAGATTTTTTCAACATCAAAACTAAATCAAATTAAAATAATCGAATAAGTAATATATTACAAACCAAATGTAACCAAACTACTAAAATAATCGAACCAAATATGATTTCGCGAGTTGAGTTGGATAGGTTCCAGTCAGAACTATTATTTTCAACTATATACACTAGTACCACATCCAGCCCACCTAATATTTTTCCAAGCTCAAGTTCAATCAACAAAATATACAATAAATTTTAGATTTTATTACAAATTTTACTTAATTACAAATATTATATGTCGTTTTATAAATAGAAATGTAACATTTGCAATTGCAAATTCAACAAGAAACATATTCCATCATACATATAAAGAATACAGATCTATAATTAAATGTTGAAATTTAAATCTTTTGTTTTCAGGACCCACAAACTATTAATTAATTTGATGGCGGGTTGAAACTTTACAACTTAAAAATAAATTGAAATAAGAAAGCTAAGAAGATACGCACGTGATGAAGATTGAGAACAATGTTGAGAATACCCCCATTCACCAAGTAATCCCATTCATATTATAAGTTAGATTTTAAAAGTGCACACGTTTGTGCCACAAAATCATACATATTTATCTAACAAAGTAATGCTATTTTGTGATATTAGATTATACTATTAGGGTACGAATAACACTGCAAACATGTGCATAAAGCAAAAATATAGGGGTGCACAGAATCGAACCGGAACCGAAATTCAAACCGAAATCGAATAAAAATAATTAAACTGAACTGAACCAAATTTATTTCGATTCGATTTCGATTTTTAAAATTTTTAAAATTCGGATTTCGGTTCGATTTCAGTTTTTGCCACAAAATCGGAATAAAATCAAACTGAACCGAATAAATTAATAAATATTATATTTTAATATATATTCATATTATATATAATATCCTAATCAATATTAACTATATACAACAGGCTAATTGATAAACAATAATAACAAATATGAGATTTTAACTTAAGTAATTCTAATTTGAAAGAATTGTTTTACTTTACAACTTTAGGGATACGACTCATTCAATAATTTATTATATGCATATCATACTACTTGAATTAATATTTTTTATATATCAATATTTATATTTATTGTTGTATATAAATTTGAAAGTCTAAATACTATCAATTTTAACTTATATCAAGATGAAATTACTTTAAGTCTCTCTCTCATATAACCCTAAAACAAAAAAATAAATTACAATTTATTTTACAAATTATAGAGTTCGAGCAATTCGGTTATAACCGAACCAAATCGAATCCGAACCGAATTATATTCGGTTTGATTTACACCGAACCGAACTATATTCTTACATAAATTGTAATTAAAAAACATAGTTTAGCATATGAAAACGTAAAAATTAATCAATTCTTACATAAAAGCACTATTTGACCATTTGAGACTCAAAATGAGACTCTAGGGTGAGTATACTTTGACTATAAATTAGTTTTACCAACCGAGCTACTTTTTGAGGATTCAAAAAATTGAACTATATATCTTATGAGTATATCAGTATCTAAAATAATTGCAGGCACCATCTATGCGGAAAAGCGGAAAAAAATTGGACTAGGCAATGCCTATGCGGTAAAAATCGGAATAGGCGGTAACTAGACAATAATAAATTGGCAAAACTTAGCACCCTAAGAATGAAAAGTCTAGGGCAACTAGCAAATTGGGGCCTAGGCATTCTCCTAACAAACTAAGCACTACTTTAAATAAGAAGATTTCGGACATAATCAGCAAGAACTTCAAACTTTTCTCCAGAAAGATATCACATTACGATATAAGATGAATTTGCTAGAACATAGGCTATTTACAGAGAGAACATACCTTGTTCGAGATTTCTTCAACAGCATCCGATCAGCTACACGGTTCAATTCACATTAAACACGAAACATCAAAGATATAAATAAATTGTACATACAATATCGATATCAATCACTATATGGGGAAAAACGCCAATACCTCTAGAAGATAGCCCTCATAGCAACAACAAAAAGAATGAAACTGAAGAAATAGCTACACCACTACAAGTCTACAAAGGTTTCAATGCCAAGAAAAACCTGCTTTATTTCGATTCAACTGGTTTATTTTCTCCACGACCTGATTAAGTCTTCTTCCTTCTTCATCCTTGCAAGCTAGCATCTTTTTATGTTGTTTCAGTACCACTTCCACATATTCTAGTTCTAATATGTCACATGGAATCTTATTTAACTCTCCCTTATCTAATTCTGCTTCTTCTTTATTCTTTCTAACCAAAACTTCTAATTCTTTCTCGAAATTTAAAATTCCTTTTGCAATTAAATTTCTTTCAGCCAAGGCAATCTCATGCTTCTGCTTCATCAAGGTACCTACCACTAACATTTCTGACCTCATGAACCTACAGTCAAACCCTTGAATTTCCAAAGTTTTAATCACATTAACTAATGACTCCACATAATCTGGAGACACGTTGTGGTCCATTAAGACTATATTTCTTAACTCGAAGAGAAAAAGCCAGTAGTGGCAGTATAAGAATTCGTTACGCTTTGATTGGTCGGGTAACTGGAGGGGTAGCCTCGGATTTTGAGGGAATACTCTAAAGATATGAGGGTAACACTTTTCCATCCACTCTTTCACTGACATCTCGTCGCTTCGTTGTAATGGTCCCACCTCCAATTTGTTATCTTCCTTCAGCTTCATTAGATAAGAATGCACTTCCATGGGATTCTCTGGATCTACTTGGAAATATATTTTCTGTCTCTTTGCAGGAGGACTTGATGTCATTTTGCTTTCTTCCTTAATCTGTACAGCATAGAGTGGAAATAAAAATATTGGCCACAATTGCATCAGGCTTTCGGGTTAAACTCACAATGCATAAATACAAAGACTCTCTATTTTTTATGGTTTTCACCACGAGGTGTCCTGGATGGGTCCCAACTATGGACAGCACCTTTAAGCCATGTCCACATCCAGTCTAATCCCCGATCGCCAATTTGCTGGTGCCTTGAAGGGCAGGATGGCTGGCCCCAAGATTTAAGGTTGCTCCATACACGTCCCAGGGTTTGATCCCCGGTGGATGCTCAAGGATGGACTAGTCCCTACCTCTAGACCACACCCTTGGGGTCACAAAGACCGTCTTAAGGTCCTTTAAGGTTTTTGTTGCGTAATTCTGGAAGTTGTAAAACATTAAATTTTACCTCCGTTTAAGGAATAGGGCATATTTTTATTATCATCTGTTAATACTAGATGACATCATAATTTCTACTATTTCATCATAAAAAAAAACTCTTTAGGAAGCCTAGTAGTCAGTTTCTTGTATTTGTGAACTAGTGGTTAGAGAAACACCAAACTAGTGGTTAGTTGTTTCTATCCAGCAGAACCAATACATTAATTTATCAGCAATTTGCCCTTGTAATGCTAGTTTTCTGCAAGAACATCTCTCTACAAATGTGAATTCCCTGCTACAGTGTTCCAATGCCTTGTGAATTTTGTTAGAGGTCAAAGAAGTCCATCCTAGTCTCTTTCATACCTCTTCTTTTAGTTACATGAGCCCATCCCTCATGTGTTGCCCACAGTCCTCAACCCCACAAAGAACAATTGTTATGCAAACAAGTGCCAATAGCACAGGAAATTTATTTAATGCTAAACACAAAATCTATGTTCACATTTTAAGCATGTGTTTTAAAAAATTGAGAAGGGATAAAATAAAAAAATTCAAAAAAGATGCTCTCAGAATATATATAACACATAATACAATAGAGAAAGTAATTTAGAAGAAAAAAACTCTTACTTTAACTGGTTGTTTGAGACCAGCTAAAGGAATATGATTCCAATTGACAGGCCTGCCACTCTGTTCAGGTTTTTGAGGAACTCTGCCATGTAAAATGCTTCGGGGTGGAACCAAGGAGGAACTTCTCCCTGAAAAATTGACAGTAAATCATCAATTTTAAGTGGATAACTAAAGTGTAAGAAGGTACTGAATAAAGAATGATCGTAACAGCAGAAACTAAAGCATTCCAAATAAAGCACTTGGTCATAAAGATAAAATAAATCAATTTACTACAAGGCACTCTATACATATCTACTTTATGAACGTAAGCCGGTCCAGTATAAACAGTTTGTAGCTCGAGAATACCATTAGACGGTTCTTTGAGCTTGCGTCTTCGTATGCTCACCATGGAAATAACCAGGCCTCCTGAGATAAGGCAAAAAATTCCAGTTAAATTCAAATCCAGATAAGACACTAAACCAATAAATAATGAAGCAAAAAAAAGCAAAAATGCAGTCTAGCAAATTCAAATTCGTATGAAAAGAATGTGGAACTAATTAAAAGGATCTATAACTCAAAAGCCTTAAGCAAAAGAAAAATAACTGAGTTAACGAACAATCCAATTGAACACCCAAGTATTAAGCATATACAAATAAATACGAGAAAACATGCTTCAATTGAGTCCAATTGGCAGCCAAGCAACCAATTGAAGTCATAAAGCGACTGAGCATTTCCAATCCAGTGAAAGATACATATCACATACTCGCACTACATTAACTTGTCATCCAAGTTTTTGCAATAATCGGTAATCTCAACGAATCGTCCTTCAATGACCGACTGCAATCGTTATGAAGAACAAGAAAAAACGAACCGGAAAATAAAAATTAACAAAAGGAGAAAGACGACAATGACAATGCATGAAATAAGCACGAAAAATCACAAAAATGGACACCAGCGAACAAACCTCATTTGCGCCAAAGATCAAAACACATTATCAAAGAAATCAAAAGATAAAGAGAAACACAGATCGCCAGAACGAAAGAGAAGGATATAGTTCAGCAGTGCTTCAATCAATTGTACCGGAAAAATACAAGGAAAAAAGGAGAGAAAAAATACTCACAAGTTAGAAGGCACAAGAAGGAAGCATGCGCCGGCGAATAGAGAGGAAAAAAAAACATGCAAAGAAGAAAAAGGAGAAATGGATATTCAGGCTTGTTAAAGAAGGCAGCGCAGATACCGAGGAAGGAGAATCAGTCCGGTGTAGGGTGAGTGAGTGAGTGGGGAATCAACGATTCGAATTTAAGTTTGATAGTAACTATTTTTGAAGAAACGCCATTGAATTATCCAGTAGCCTTTATTTCTATGGCCCATTTTCTGTTTTGGACCCATTAATGTTCCCTTTAATTGCAAAATCCAACCCATCTATAATAATGATGCATTATAAACATTATTATCATTTATGATTTTAAGAGGTTTTCTCCAAAATGTCACACTATTTGGCATTTCATAACTTAAATAGCTTTAAATCTATTTGGTTTTAATGTTTGCATTGTTCTATTAATTTGTAATATTTTTATTTGTTATGTATTTTATGTTATAGTTGTTTTTTATGCTTACTTTATTTTTAGCAAAGCACATGTTACTTTATTTCTTATCATCTCACTGCTCATTCAATGATAATAAAGATAAAGTAATGATTATTTAAAGTAATCATAGAATTTACCTTATGGCTTAGTATTGTGTAACATTTGTCTCCTATCCTATATCAATTGTAACAAACCAATATAATATCAACTTTGGCAACTTTAAGATAAATGAATGATGGTTTTTTTAGCCAACTCATTTTCTCCTCCTCTCTAATCTTCTTCTTACTAAAAAAACATCCATTATCTTTTTAGCTTGACACTGAAGAAGGAAGGCATCTTTCTCCCCATTTTTTTAACTGAGGAATATACGTCATTAAAATCAATCAGAGTCGATTGCAACTCTAATTAAAGGTGGACAAGAAAATCAGGTTCTCCTACTAGTCAAAGAATCTACAGCCCTAGCTAAAACATGAGCAGCATGGTTCATAGAACGACAAACATAAACTAATCTAATGTGACTAAAGTGTCTGATAAGATATAAATAATCGCTTAAAATCAAACCAATCGGAGAGTAATAATTCATCCGATTATTCGGAGCGGCATCACATTCGAGGATGATGTTATCATAGTGCATATCTTTGAGCCAACTCAAATCCTCTCGGTAGCTCATCACCTCTCTTATAAAAGGATCACCCCCACCTTGCATTAAACTCGATCTAGCAGCTATCACCGTCCCATAATAGTCGTGGATTACACACACATGTCCCAATCTCGCACCATTTTCAAAGCAACTTGCATCAAAGTTGCACCATCTTCCTCCCCATTTTATTTAATCTTATTCTTTGCTTTTTTTTCTCTTTTGGTGCTTCGTTTTTAGTTATATCTTATCTCGCTCTTAATTCAACGACTACTCATATGTGATTTTTCAATCTACTTCTCATGAGTTTTCTGATTTTTCTTCTATCAACTTTGATACACTGAACAGAAGCAGTATATCCTTTCAAATGCATTTGGTAGTGGTTGTTTTAGTGTAGATTAAAAATCTACATATTTTCATTACAATTTTTTCAGATCTAAGTGTAGAGAATATTTTCTGGAATAATTTTTGTTTAGTTTACGTAGAATTAATAGTTTGGGTTGCTTTTTTTATTAGTGTTTTTCGAATTAAGATCTATGGCTGGTTATCTGTTGAGTTTGTGTGTTTTACTATCTATGTGGTAAACTTTTTTTGTCCTTCGTAGATCTATCCACTTCTTGGATTTATTATGTGCCATTTGCATTGTTCTTGATGTATTAAAGTTTATATTTACCTGTGAAGAGAGTGAGTGATTTATTATAAAGAATGATGAATGAAAGATTAAGACTTGTAGTACAAACAATGCTTGACGTTTCACTTAAATATTAGTCTATTGTCTAATTCAATATGGAGGAAAAATTATTCTCAGAAGTTGAGTCTTTCTCCTTAACTTTGGTGAGAACTTATTAAATGGTATAGGACAATAAACAAATGTCACAAAATTAGGAGGAATGTGTTTAATGTCAAACCTATGATAAACAACTGTGTTCTGGCGTTATTTACGACGAACCTCGCGGCTTTAAGATGCAACGTTTAAGTTAAGGTCGTTAGGGGCATGTTTATATATAAACTTTAGTAAATCATCCAAGAGCGAAGTATGATTCATTTCGAACAAGCTCATATTTTTTGTTTTATTAAAACAAAGATATATACAACAGGGGGTGAACAAATATCGATTCGGTTTAAAACCGGATCCAATCTGACCCAAAATCCGAATTAGAAAAAAAAATTGAACGAAATATATTTTGGTTCGAATTCGATTTATCCAAACTCTATAATTTATAAAATAATTTGTAATTTATTTTTTCATTTTAAGATCATATGAGAGACATTTAAAGTAATTTTATCATATTCCTAAAATTGTAAATAAAAACAATTTCTTAATTCGTAATTTAAAATCTCATATATGCAATTATTGTTTACTAATTAATGTGTTACATATCATTAATATAATTAGGATATTATGTATAAGGATTAACTTAAAAAATATAATCTGTGGTTTCACTCATTTTTAAAAGGAGGCCTGTAAATTTTTTCTTTAAAATGAGGTCTGAAGTTTGTAGTCATTAGTAAATAAAGGATATTTGACTGATTTGATGACGTGGCAAGAGGTATTTTGGGTAATTTAAAATTTTGACTAAAAAATTCCCGGTCAACCTTCTACTCCTTTGTTCCCCAAATGGATGAACCCTAATTCCCAAATAATTCCAAAAATTCATCTCAATCTGATCCCAAAATTCTAGCATATCCATCTTAATCATCTTGTTGAACAACAACGAAAGATTGAGATTTTTTAGGACTAGCGGAAGTCCACTAGAATACAAAATTGAGTCGCTGAGAGGACTAAAAAATTACAAAATCGGCGGTGTCAGGTAGGAATCACGACGGCGCTTGAAAGAACCCGCTGTGAAATATTCCCCAAAACTGTAATTTGCAGTATCTCAAACAAATCGGATCCTATTCTAATTATCAGATCCAAAGGAACGGATTTAGATATTTTATTAGACGATTATACATATGTAACTAACCATGGACCTGACAAGTCCTACGCCAAAGTTTATTACAATAGTGGAATCGCTCAATCGCCGGTGAGACACGCTTCCGATGATCCAAATTTGTATCCTACCCCCGATTTCTCAGTTGGTGTCACCTATGCAAGATAAAAGTTACAGGGGAAAGACATGCATGTATAGTTTAGTTAATTTTGTTAATTGCATGATTAATGGTTTAATTTGTGAGGATTAAAGATTGAAAATTGTGATTAATTGGTTTGATTCACAGAGGAGAGAAAGGATTCTGCAGTAATGAAGGTAGATGAGCCATATGATAAAAGATGAACGGGAAGAATAATGTTAGCCCTTGCCACATCAATAATTTTGATTGTGTGAGTCAAATACCCTTTATTTATTAACGGTTGCAAATCTCAGAATCTCTTTTAAAAAAAATATTTCACATACTTTCTCTTTTGAAAATAAATAAAACTATGAGATGTATTTTTTAAATTAACCCTACACGTAATATTTTCTGAATTTATTCGGTCCGCTTTAATTTTATTTCGATTTTCGTTAGACAAACAAAATCTAATTTTTAAGAATTTTAAAAAGCGAAGCCCGAACGAAATAAATTTGATTCATTCAGTTCGATTATTTTTATTCGATTTCGGTTTCAGTTCTGCGAGCCCATTATATACAGTGACGAGCCCGTCGCCGAGATGTTCGTCTCCCTGATCTGTGATGTTTCACGGACAAATTAGTAGAAGTACCTCTCCCTCTCCACCCATTCAATTTCAGTCAGCGGCTAGTTTTCGGTTCTCGCTCCTGTATAGATGATGCCTCCCGTAAACTTCATTCGCCTGCACTCTTCCATTACCAAGACCCGTCCACTTCTTTTTCCTCAATCTTCTTCTCCTAATATCACCCCCCTTTCACTCTTCCTCCGCCTCTTCTCCTCCTCGCTCTCTACCCCTAGCTGCGGCCAATCCCCGCCGCACGATGACGACTCCGACATCTCCATCCCTCCACTCCCAATTCAGAGAACCCGAACCCGAACGCCCCTCGAAATCCAATTCGAAACCTGGACCCAAAACCTCAAACCCGGATTCAGCCCCGCCGATGTCGATAAAGCCCTCCGTGCTCAATCAGACCCGGATCTCGCCTTCGATATCTTCCGATGGACTGCGCAGCAACGCAATTACAAGCACAACCACGTAACCTATTTCACTATGATCAAAATCCTCACCGACGGCAGACGTTACCGCCACGCTGAAACCCTAGTTGAAGAGGCGATTGCCGGCGCCTGTGATTTGAGCGTTCCTCTCTACAATTCCATGATTCGATTCTGCTGCAACCGTAAGCTTCTTTTCAATCGCGCTTTTGATATTTACAAGAAAATGTTGAATTCGAATGATTGTAAGCCTACGATTGAGACCTTTACATTGTTGCTGAGTGCATTGTTGAGGAGATTCAACAAGTTAAATGTTTGTTACATCTATTTACATTCGGTTAGGTCTCTTACGAAGCAAATGAAAGCATCTGGTGTTATACCAGACACTTTCGCTTTGAATATGATCATCAAGGCTTTTTCAAAATGTCTTGAGGTTGATGAGGCAATTAGGGTTTTCAGAGAAATGGGATTGTACGGATGCCACCCCAATGCATATTCTTATGGCTATTTAGTGAAAGGGTTGTGTGAGAAGGGTAGGGTAGGGCAGGGTTTAGGGTTTTACAAGGAAATGAAGGGCAAAAAATTGGTGCCTGGTGGTGGAGCTTATATGATCTTGATTTGTAGTTTGGCTATGGAGCGGAGGCATAATGAGGCAATTGAGATTCTTTTTGATATGCTGGAGAATTCGTTGACTCCTGATCTGTTGACTTATAAGGCTGTATTGGAAGGAATTTGCAGGGAAGGGAAGAGTGATGAAGCTTTTGAGCTGCTTGAGGAGTGTAGGAAGAGAGATAGACTTATGGGTCAAAAGACTTACAAGATTCTATTGAATTCATTGCATAGTACTGATTAAGGATGAAGTTGCTCTTTATTAGATGACTACATTCAATTGTTTACCGGTTCTAACTTCTTATGCCATCAGATTTGAGGTTGCTGATAACACATTCTTTAATTGGTTTTCATTCCAATTGAATTATGGTTTACACTTAGGGCCAAACATAGACACTTAGGCTAAGCATCTAAAGGTGTCCTTGCTAGTCAAGGGCCTGTTTATGTTCTCTCAAGAACATTTTAAGGAGCTTAAATGCCATTGGAGTTATGGAGTTGTTACATTTATTTATAGGTCAAATGGATAGAGAACCCCCTGAAATTGGCAACTTCACTGGCGTCGGATGTCACCGTGAACTTTTAGAAGTTTCATTTAACCTCTTAAACTTGGCAAAAGTGCATCAATTTGCCTCCTCAATACCATGTGTCAGCTTCTGATTGGTTTGACTTTTCAAAGATGAATCTGCCATGCGGAATTGAAGGGGCAAACCGGTGCACTTCTGCCAAGTTTAAGGAGGTGAGACTGGAACTTTTGAAAATTCAAGGTGGCAAGTTTAGGGGGTTGTGGATGCAGTAGGCCATATTTGAAGGTTGTCATTTAAGGGAGAAAAGGAAATTATTTTCTTAGAACAAGGCATGGCCAATTGCAGTTTTTGTTATCTGATTTTGGTCTGCGGCATTATGTTCTTCTGTAACTTGTTCCTTTCTGGTAAACTCTTAGTCCAAATTTGGAAACTGACTGACCAGCTTTATACAATGCTTGTATGAATATGAGAATGTAGATATTAGTTTGAATGTTTATGTTGGTTTTTATATCATTTATCAAGTGATGACCCGATTTCTGATTATGTAATGAAACTTTAGAGCACCGAGACCCTTTTGTATGATGTTAAATTTGTGATTTCCCCTTTCTTGGGTGGTGTATACTTTACAGACATGAGCCCAGGTCTTCAGAGTAGACTTGAACTTGTGTGATTAAATTCCATGTAAACTTCTGCAAAATGTTTTATTTTTCCATAGAAAAAAATTCGTTCAAGAAAGACTAATAAACAAACGGGGTTATGATGAATGTGACGTGCAATTTGAAATCTTTTTTTGTCTATATTGGCATGGAGTTGCGTGTGAGTGACATAGATTGGTATTGAAGTAATAGTATTGAAGTAATAGGCTCATAACACATGAAACAAATATGTAATGTGTATATTACAATGACCAAATGGACACATTGACTATACTGGCTCCCTTATTTTCATAAATGCACAGCTTACCCTTTGAATGCCACATTGGTAGATTCAAGTTGATTTTGCGTTGTCGTTCTCCTATTTTTTTCTCCCTTTAACTAAAAGACGACATTTGATATTAAGGGGCAAATTGGTGCAATTTTCTGAAGTTTAGGAGGCCGAGGAAATCTTTTTAAAGTTCTTGTATAGTAAGTGAAATGAAATAAATTGAGAGAGTTTGCAATGCCAAAAATGAATTAAAAATTTAGATGTTATTCACCAATGAGTTTCAATGTTACAAATATAGCGAAAACAAGGTAATAAATATGTTTTGTTTGTATTTATGTTCTAAGTTATGTTTTCTACAGGTCATTTAACATTTTACTAAAACTACACCATATCAGGATGCACTTTACTACCTGGAAAACCAAAAGCAAATATAAAGTAAAATAATAGGCTGTTAAGAACTATCATTGAGAAAAAAGGGTCTATCAATGATAAAATGTAGATGTACAATAATTAAGGTTGTCATAGAGGGCAAATGATAATTTGAGCTATTTCAATTACTTGTAAATCCTTATCTTTTTCTTATTTTCACATAAATGTGAGTCCATTGCAGAAACTTCACTAACGACACTTTACTTAACATGCACTGAAGGGACGGACCGGAAGGCTAGAAATGAATTGCGTAATATAGAAACAAAATGAGTAACACACGAAAAATAAAATAGATAAACTAACTCTATTAAGGGTCCGCTTGGGAGGCAGTTTTTGATAGGATTGGAGGGGAGGGAAGCTTTCATCCCATGCTTGGGAAGAAAAAGTGGATAGATTTTGTCTAAATTCGGGAGGAATCCTGCATTTTGTTCACGTTCATTCTCCCAATTTGGGGTGTTTTTGGAGGAAGATGAGTGTCTTTTATATTCTTAACTTTTATTTTTAATTTATTCAAAAACATCTTTAAAAATAAAGGATATTTAAGTAATTTCGGTACATATTATACTTTAAAAATTCATCCATTCTTCCCAAACACAAAATTATTTCATCCTTTAAATTTGCATCAAATTCTATCTCTCACCTTCGGATTCTTTAATTTCCTTTCCTTTATGATTCTTAGGCAACTCGAGGGCCTAAAGAACCTTGAAAAGATTATTTATTAACAAAAGTATTGTCCATAAGGGCATCTCCAACCCAGCCCCTCAATTTTTTCTCTTAAAACTCTATAATTTAAAGCAGATACAGTGTTTATTCTCCAATTATACCCTTTAAATTTTTACTTTAAAACACAAATATTAATATTTTATTCCTCTCTACCTAACAAATAAATATTAACTCAGTTAAATAAAATATAAAAAAAAAACCAAAAGTAAAAAAAACAATATATAAACGTTTGGGAGAGTAACAGTGTTACTCCATATTTATTGTACGGAGCAATACTGTTGCTGAAGCTCCATTTTGCATCTTCAATCTTAAAATAGGGCTGGATTGGAGATGCCTAACTCATTATTACGGTGTAGTAATTTATTTTCTGTAATGGACCTGGGCCAGATAAAAAGTCCAATTTGAAGGATCCATTCGCATAAAAAATACTACATTACCCATTGCCGTCCTTCTTCTCAATCTCTATCGCTCACAGTCCCAAACGCGTTCAGTTCATTTCCCAGATTCAGACTGATCGTGCAATGAAGGCTATTGCAGTTTTCCTCTTCTTGGCGCTCTTCTCCTTGGGTAACAATCCATTAGCTATTGATCTCCGCTTATGATTTCATTGATCTACTCATTTTTGTTTATTGATTTCGTTTCTTACATTAATGTCCCAGTTCTAGCCAAGAAATCAGGCGATGTGACTGAACTTCAAATCGGGGTTAAGGTAATTGCATCATTTTCTGCTCTTCTATATCCCTATAACTTCGCTGGATATTCATCCACTATTGGTGCTGGTTTGATTTGAGTTTTGTTTATGGATTTGTTTGTGTAGTCCAGTTTGTTTGTTGGTTTGCTGTACGGTTGAATTTTGTTGCTAATACTTTTTACTAACTCTTCATAATTTCAGCATAAGCCAAAATCATGTGAAATCCAGGCTCATAAGGGAGATCGAGTTAAAGTACATTACCGGGTGAGTGGGATTATTGTAATCAATCACTCGATTTTCTTGCATTTCATAATAGTACTTCAGTGTCATATTTCATGATGCTCAAACGTAATGTATTTGTATTCATTGCAACCGTAGGATAGTGCAGAATACTATAGTAGTAGATTGTAGGACAGACATTTTGTTGGTTAGAATTTTGGACTTTTGAAATTAATTCGTCTTTTCCCTAAAAATTGAAGATCCGTTTTAGCTTAAAACTTTAGCAAAGGATTGGTCAAATACAGGCTTAAATCCTATGTTAAATACACGGATGAAAATATTGGAAATGACATTGTCTTTACTCTTTAGATTAGCCTGCTTGTACCTTAAATGGAGTAATATCAGTTCTAATATTTGTATGCTGTAGCTGATAACAATATAATTCGATATCTCAAAGATAAAGCACTTATCAACCATTCAAGAAAGTCGGCTTTTATTGAACCTCCATATATGGATCAGCTTTTATAGGAGGAGAAGTTCTTCCTTCTTTAAAACAATAGAACCTTGAAAAAATGTCCATAAAAGAGGGCTATAATCATGTGTTGCCTACTCATAACAAACATTATATAAAGCTAATCCCCTACTAGAACCAGCTTACTTCTAGGCCTGAACTAAGTTGTTCCTCCATATGCTTTCATGAATAACTAACTTTGCCCTCCCGGGCCCTCTTTTTTCATAATATTTTTACTGTATCTAAACAGTTGTGAAATTCTCGCTCTTGGTTTAAACATTTATGCATAATTTTAATGTTGTTGTTGATTAGCATTGCAGAAGGGATTTTTTTATATTTGATTTATCACTATACACTTTCTCTATTTTTAACATTTTGGTCGTTTTTCCATACAGGGAAAGCTTACTGATGGGACTGTTTTCGATTCCAGCTATGAAAGGGGTGATCCAATTGAATTTGAACTGGGTAGTGGTCAAGTTATAAAAGGTACTAGATGTAACTCTTTGTTGCTTTTGTTTTCTTTGTATTAGAACAAAATACACATTTAAGATTGCTTCTTGGACTTTGTTGCTCAAGTAAAGTATGGTCCTTTCAAAGTCTTTTATGCAGCGATAATTCGTAATTTGGGTAAATAAATTTTCTTGCAGGATGGGACCAGGGTCTATTGGGAATGTGTGTAGGTGAGCAGCGAAAGTTGAAGATACCTGCAAAACTCGGTTATGGGGAACAGGGATCTCCACCTAAGATTCCCGGTAATTTTTTTCCTTCCATTTCTGAACTTTCTGAGTCATTCTTTCTTATTGGCATGTTAAGGAAGTACCGTGTGTTGTGTCCTTGTCTGAAATATTGACGGGTTAATTATGCGTCTCCATTTGATTTTGTAACTTTAATAATATTATAATATATGAACTAATTAGCCTAGCCAGTCTGTTTAAATAATGAAATTTGATCTGAGCAGGTAACTTCTCAACTCATAATTCAAGTGTATATATCTGAGACTTGCTTATTAAACCATCATTTTTTAATCTTTTGCACACATGAATCTTGTATGTTAACTATTCCAAGTGCATGGTTTAAACTGAATACATTTTTCCATTGTAGTCAAAAGCGCGCTTAAAGCGCTAGGCGCTCTAGGCGATTAACCAGGCGCCTCACAGCTTCTTAGGCGATGTATGTGGCAAAGACGTGTGCCTAGGTGTGCAAGGCGCGAGGCGCAAGGGGCAAGGCGAGGCACAAAAGGCGCAAATAACTGAATTCTTAGGATTTTTTTTTTAAATTAGGTTAATAGTGATTGACACCTATTAACACTCTAAAGCCCGCCAAGTGCCAACTACTTTTAGTTTTCCTATTTGGCTATTTAGTAATTAAAATTTATTAAACTCTCATTTATTTATTCCTAATTAACTTATTCCTAATTAACACAGGATACTAATTGTCCTTTGTCTCTCTTCTACTCTATAATATAAGTTATCTCTTCTCTATTTTATTTGCGTTTGAAAATCTGGCCGATCAATCACCAATCCTTCTAGTTCGAAGCTGCTTCCACTTTCTCTCTTCTACAGATCATTCAGTTTTTTAATAAGTTATGCTCTGCTTTCATATATTTACTTCTATTAGTTTAATTCTATCATGCTATGTTTACTTCTAACATATTACTTCTTTTTACTTCTATGAATTTCGAAATTGATTTGACTATCAGTTTACTTCTTCTATGAATGTATTCTATCATGCTAAGTCTACAGATTACTTCTTTATTTGATTATTTCTAAGTTTACTTCTATCAATTTCAAAACTGATTTGACTATCAGTTTACTCTTTACTGTTTATTAAGTTTTTTAGCTATTGTCTAAATCTTTTCATTTGCATTTGGTGTCCTGTTTTTCTGTTTTGTTGGCAGTCCTGTTTCAGGCCTTTGAAGTTTGAACAATCTGTGTATTCTTTATCAGTTTTATGGTTATAAACTTTGAATTCTTGAATTTCCTTTAAGTGAAGTGAAAAACTTTTTATTTTATATTATTTTTAGTTCATGCGCCTAGCTTGCGCCTTTTTGTGCACCTTCGCCCCGCGCTTAGCCGACAGGACCCCCTGTCACCTTGGGTGTGCCTAGCGCGTTAACTATGCATTTTCTTTATCCTGAACTGCTGAACATGAAATTACCAAAGGTTCGAATTTCAGGATTAAGAAAAAGAATGTGAAAATGTAAATACTATATCATCACATCCCGAAAAGAGCCTAGCAAAACTTACAATTGGGATAATAGAACTCAGTCTTGATCTAAAGATCAACTAAATGTCTTGTAACAAAAAATCAAAGATTCTTTTTCCCTGTTTACTTTCACTTTACCATGAATATATAATTTGATCAAAGAAATTAAAAAAACCTCACGAAACAAGTCTTACACTTACTGAGCGTGTTTGTCTTTTAATAACTTCTCTCTGGTAATTTCAGGCGGGGCGACACTTGTGTTTGACACAGAGCTTGTTGCAGTGAATGGGAAATCAGGTGCAGGGAAGACTAGCGATGGTGAGTTATAGTCACCAGTCATTGACTCATCATCCTTTTTAGTTATTAATGTTGGTCTGTCAAAACATTGTTTTGGATAGTAAAAAACAAACACAAGAACCTTCTCATCTTGATTTTGAATCAAATGATTCTCTGGCCTCATAAACTAGGCTCTTAAATGTTAATCAGAATTCTCATGTTCTTCAGTACTGAAGTATTTGCAATTAGCTGTTCCTTCCAAGTTATTTAAGGTCAGGCAGCATTTTTCTTGAGTCTAATAATTTTTGGCTGAGTCCAGTGTGTGGTCATGTTCTTTGAGATTTCATAATGTAGGGTTTGAATATTTGTGAATTTCATTGTTGATGGTTTTGTTTGTTTTGATTTTGCTCAATAAAATGAAAGTAGAGGGTAGTAATGAAAGAATCAGACAAGGAGGGATTTCTATGAATTTTAGGGGACTAAAAGGAATTGATTACAATTTCACATGGTCCAATTTTTCTACAATTCATATGTATTTTTCCAAATTAAAAAACTATTTTTTTTTTCGACCCATACTAATCCAGATTGAATACTGTATAGGCCAACGTTTAAGGAATCTAGCGCCTCATCTTGCTAGAGCAACAAACCACCATTGATTTTTTTTTATATGTGATGTTTATAACAAATTTTCAAGCTTAGCTTTTTGCATTTACTAATACTCCCTGCACGACGTTTTTGTACCCGCCCAAACCCAAAGTAGTATCTTGCTATTCTTCTTGCTTCATACTCATCTAGATTTCTCTCTCTAGGACTTTGCTTGGGTGCAAGTTTTTTAAGGGATGGGAATTAATTTCATGTGCTTGGGAGCAAGAACTAAATTAATTCTAAAGGAATTTAAGGAAGCATCGTCCTTTCATTTCCTTCAATATTGATCCCATCAAATTGGTGAGATCGGGAGGGATGAATGAAAAACAGGGGTGAATGTTACAAATTCACACTTCCGTTTTTTATTTTATTTAAATACTTTTTATTCATTGAGGACATATAAGTAATTTTGTATTTATTTTACTTTATAAACCCTTCCCTTCTTTCCAAACACAATATTACTCATTCCTTTGTGTTTTTATCCATTACTTTCTCATCCTTTCTTTTCCTTTCCTTTATCATTCTAACACAACTTGCTTTCAAACAGACCCTAAGTTCTTAAGTTCTTGAGCTAATTTAATGATGAAGAAGAAGCTCCTTTTTGGAGTGTCTTTTTTTTTTCTCCTACGGGTTTTATTTTTCCTTTTTTGCTTCTACAGTTTTCTTTTCTTTTTTCTTTTTGCTTCTTGAGTAAATATTTGTATCTAATTTTTTTATTCATAACTACGCAATTAATCTTAGAAATACGTTCTTTATGTTTCTAAGGTTCATATCTAATGATCTATGCTTTAATCATTGTAGAGGAAGTATAGATCTTCCATTAACAATTCATTCTTCTTACAAAATCATTAGGTTTTCTCACTTAGGTCTTCACTCTCAAGAAGAAATCTAAAATCGCTCCTCGCTTTTCTTCAATTAAAAAAACCACTTTAATAGGCATTTATAACATCATTAAAGTAAATGCATATTAAAATCATCGTCTTCGATCATGGATTTGATGCTACACATCACGACTTTCAGAGTCTTAGTCCTAGCACTAAGTTAGACGCCATCCATTTTCAAGCCAAAATGCATGATGCTTCACATTTGACACCAAAATTATCACCTTTATGCGATATCTTTTTGGGTAACTTAGCTAATGACGAGATTTTGGGCCTTCAATTTTATGAATACCATCATACAAATTTCATTTCTCTTAGCTCGATCCGATTCAGGCCCCCAAATTGCGTTAAAGCATCAAACACGCAGTTCTCCTATCTATTTTAGTTTTCTTTTTTTGCTTTCTACAATTTTCTTTTTTTCTTCTTGAGTGAATATTTTGCATCTAATTTTTAAAAAAAAGTTAACTACACGATTATATCTTAGAGATACGTTCTGTCCAGTTTCTGTAGGTTCATATCTAATGATCTATGCGGAAGTATAGATTTCTTATTAACAACTCATTCTTCTCACAAAATCATCTCTCTCAAAGAAGAAACGTATAATCGGTTCTAGCTTTTCTTCAAATAAAAAAAACACTTTAATAGAGATTTATAACATCATTAAGGTAAATTGAGATTAAGATCGCCTTCTTCGATCATGGATTCGACCCATCACGACTTACCACTAAGTTAGACTCCATCCGTTTTTAGGCCAATGATATTTCACATTCGACACCAAAATTTATCACCTATATGCGGTATCTTTTTAGATATACAAAACTAATTGGTGTTATGGCGTATGGATGAGATCTTATGGATGTTGATCTCTGACAACATGAGTTAGGGCTTAAGAAATTATAAGTTGCAGTGTTTAATTTCATTTATTGACCAATTAAGTGTAGCTCAATTGATACACCACTCTCAGAAAGTGGTGGGAGGTCCTAGGTTCAATACCTAGCCTCTTCAAAAATTCCATTAATTTAAAAAAAATCATTTATTATTATCTAGAGGCAAGTTTTTTTAAATCTCACAATTGTTTTGATTATGGTATAATTTTTGTTTGGTTTTTATGGTGTCATTGACCCATGTATTTGTCGACATGTACCTCATATTTCAATATAGCCACCATATCCTACAACGAGGCCTAGAGTTGTAGGTTTAATTTTCTTCATATACCTAATTTTATTTTTTACAAATTAACTATTACTTTAAATCATAATTAATAACTATGTTAGAGTTTTCTTAAAACCATTCCGATAGAAATATGAAGTTTATTTCCAAATTGACTTTAATATATATTTCATTTCAAATGAATTACTAATATCTAAGTTATACCAAACTTCATCACCTAAAACAAAAAAAAAAATTAGGCAGCATATGCCAAGGGTGGTAGCTTAAGTATCAAATGTGAAAAGTGGAATACAGATAGACCCGGCCCTAACAATTGTTAGACCATAGATAAAATAATATAAGAAAATAAAGTTTGGGCCTCGTACAAAGTAATATATTAATATATTAATATTAATATATTAAAGGTGAAGTTACATTTGCTCTAAAATAAAAAAAGTCTCATTCTCAATTACTATTGAACCTGTAAATACAAGTAGGTGCAACTTATCATCAATATAAGAGTTATTTTACAATATACTCTATCAAAAGCACTTTAAACTTCCTTTAGAGTATCTTATCAAGCATTTTCAAAATGGAGCGGTTTAATTTCCTCAAAAGTGATCCTTCATGCTTCACTCTTAAAATTGTACGTATGAATAAATATGAGTCATGTTAGAATTGCGACAATGAAGTTTTTTAATTCATGTTATATTAAATCAAAAGCTCTTAGATCAAATTCAATTAATAGAACTTTCTTTCCGTGTATTGTTAATAAAATCTCAAAAAAATATAGTACAAAAAAATTGATTTGAAAAATGGTTGGTTTAAAATAAAATTTCTTTAGTATTTCCTTTTGGCATTAGTTTGTGACTTTTATAGTACAAAAAATGCTATTATAAAAATCAACCAAAGCAATTGGTTTTAACTCAAAATTTAAAACAACAAACAAATAAATATCAAATTATAATTCAAATGGGATTAGATTTTGGGTCGCAGCACATTAGAAAAAAATTGACTAATCTATTAAAAAGATAATTCTCATGGATAGAGGAGCAAATTAACAGTGCTCTTCTCTTAAGGGTCACATGAGGTCGGGACTTCTTTTTTACAAGCCCTATCTGTATTAGAAGGGCTACCTTAGTTCTTACCATTTCAGAATTAGCAACAATTTAACTAATTCGGTTTCTCACAAATAGCAAATACAATTGCAAATAGATTAACCAAAAAAAACTTACAGATGCAGAAGCAAACTCAAAGCTCGAAAGACAAAAGAGTAAATTGACCTTGATTTGTATTAGTGGAGAGCAATCAAAAAACGCCATGAGGCAAGCCTACATATTGACGGTGAACTATGAAAAACAAAAAAACCAAACAAGGAAGAAGAAAAAAAAATCAACAATAAGAATGTCAAAGTTGGTCCTAGTAAAAAACTTCTTCATCCATGATTTTGAGAATACAACAAAGAATTAATGGATATTTTCATTGATATTTTGGGAGAAGACAACCATTAAAGCTATTGAAATCTACAAATTTAATTGAGATGAAACTGAAAAGGCAAAGTTGAATAGAAGAGTAGAGCTGTGTTTAAACGGCAGAAGAGTTTAGATTTTAGCCCTGTTATATTATATTACATACAAAGTAGCCCTCATACGTTATATACATAAAATCAATTCGCCCCAATTTCAATGGGCCCCAGGCATGTACACTTGTTGCACCTCCTTTGAGACCAGGCCTGAATACACGAAGGTCAAATGTATATATTTAATTAAAAAAATACACTATAATAAAAAAATCAATATAAAAAGTGGAATATAGATTGATGATAATTTTTCTATGAAAAATGGTGGATTAATTCATTAAAGGAGCAATATAATTGGTGGATGATCAAATCATGACCCAGATACATCATTTTGAAATTCAACCCATGCTAACTCGTGAGCCACAACGTTAAAAGATCAAGGAACTAATGAAAAAAGACATTAGCTAAAAGAAAGAGATTAAAGTTCGAAGCCAAGTAAATATACCCACTATTAACTTCAAGCATCACATCATAGAGAATGTTGTTATCTACCTTAATCAGTATGTGTATCCTAGTCCTTTTATACAAAATAATACCTCACATACTAATAGAACCTCCGCCTCCAAGATATAAATAAACGATGGAAAATACTCAGATTTCACGGTAATATTTTTTTTTAATTATACTATACTATCATGCATCGGATCGACATTAATATTGCTCGGCCTAAGCCCTACCCAGCTCGTATGAATGCTATATACGGGTTGGATCGAGTCGAACCTTGATTTAGAATTTCATTCTCAAACCAGCTAACGCACACATAAATAATTATATATATAATTTAAAAATGAATTATTTATATTTGTTTAATAATAAATACTATATTAATGTATTTTTCTATTAATAATATATATATATAAGGATCAATGTTGAATTTTTATATGAAAATTAAAATCCAACTCATTGTATATTTAAAGGCTTAAATTGAATCGGACTTATATCAGTGGAGGGTCGGTGGGGCAAGGTCGCTTGAACGGATCTACTACACAGAACACGAGGAGAAGATTGTAGTATAAGTGGTTTAAGAAGGACAAAATCGTAACTTGAACTGTTCTTGACACCTGTATAGCAAAGAACGAGCTAGGGTTTCTGGAGCAGCTCAAGGGAGGGAGGGAGGGAGTGTGAGAAGGCGATCAGCAGCAGCAGCCACTACGCTTCTTAGCCAGGATGGGTACTGTTCCTCTACGATTTCCACGGTTTTACATATTATACCTTACATTAGCCTTTCGAATATCCCTCACATTGCTTTCTATTGTTTTTTTAAGGTATCTCCAGAGATTCTATGCACAAGAGGCGTGCCACTGGTGGTAAAAAGAAGGCATGGAGAAAGAAGAGGAAGTATGAAATTCTCCTTCCTTTCCCTCTTTCTTCATTTTCAATAACCTAATTGTAAATTGCGTTGCATTTGATTTATATCATGCAATTAGGGATTTTAAATCTTAATTCATAGTATTCTAATGTTTAAGAAGAACATCCGAATACACAGAAGCAGTATATTATTATATTCTTTGATTTCTTCATATTTCTGAACCTAGAAAGTTGTTCATTAGGTCTCTTTTGATTTGCTGTTTCCCGATTTGTATATACTGCTTTTAATGTGTTCTGGTGTGTTGATTGGCAAAGAGAAGATAATTTTCGCCATTAGTTTTAAATGAAGAAGCATAATTATGTTAATGTGAGAGATGTAGCAATGTATGGAATTTCGCTTGCTTGGTTTTGATTTACCTTTTCTTCCGTACTGCTATTGAGATGTTGTGGATGTGTGATTTGGTTGGAATTGGCTTAATTTTTTTAATTTCTTCTTTGTGGCTGATTATTAAGGTATGAGCTTGGACGCCAGCCTGCAAATACCAAGCTCTCAAGTAACAAGACAGTTAGAAGAATTCGTGTAAGAGGAGGTAATGTCAAGTGGAGAGCACTGAGATTGGACACAGGAAACTTTTCATGGGGTAGCGAGGCTGTTACTCACAAGACTCGTCTCCTTGATGTTGTGTATAATGCCTCAAACAATGAGCTTGTCAGGACGCAGACTTTGGTGAAGAGTGCTATTGTTCAGGTGGATGCTGCTCCTTTTAAGCAGTGGTACCTTCAACACTATGGTGTTGATATTGGTAGGAAGAAAAAGGCTGCAGCTAAGAAAGAAACTACTGAGGTGACTTTATCTTGAAGAATTTTTAAATTGTCAGCTTTCAATTTCCCTGCATTTTGTTTCCTGTCCATCATGATTTTTATGGGACAAAAAATAATTTTCGCTTGTGTAACAATTCCTTGATTGACTCTTTTATTGGCATATTAATTATTGTTCTCTACGATCATCTTCAGTAAACAAAGTTTAATTACCGGAGATTTGGCTTTTGGACCAGCCATATTTTGTTCACTATCCAAGTCATAACTTTCATCCTTTTACTATTTTATTAATGTTTCTATGTGAAATATGTTTGAAATAATTTGAATTTGATGTGGATGTGTTGAAGTTAACTGTATGTTTTTTTGAGGTTGCAACTAGTGCAAATATCAATGGATTGAAATTTGTGTTAATTGTTGATAACAGGAAGGTGATGGTGCTGCTACTGCACAAGCAGAGGAAACTAAGAAGAGCAACCATGTTGCCAGGAAGCTTGAAAAGCGCCAAAAGGATCGCAAGCTGGATCCACACATTGAAGAGCAGTTTGGTGGTGGTAGATTGTTGGCCTGCATCTCATCCCGTCCTGGTCAATGTGGCAGAGCTGACGGGTGAGTCAAAATGAATTAAAAATTTTCAGAGATCAATTTCACAGTATTCTTTTTAGCGTGTTTCTTATAAGCATAGTTGTCAAGGCGCTAGGAGCCGCCCAGGAGACTGGGGGCCAGGCGTGCCTGAGGTACGCTAGGCTCAAAAAATTTGCAAAAAATATTTTCTTGAAAAGTGAAGTTAGATGCAATAACAATACTAGAAATAAAACTAAGAGAATTGTTAGATGTACATCTGTATGTAAAGTTTATATATTGCATTATAAATATCTAGCTTTGGGCCCTTGAGTTATTTAGTGTTGATAGAAAATGAATTAAGAATATCTAGCGTTAAATTATTGTTAAAACTCTTAAAAATAGATGGACAACACATATTTAAGTAAGTTAAAACCTTGAAAAATGAAAGTGTCTCTGAGCTGCGCGCAGGGCTCACGCCCGAGGTATGCTACCTCGCCTGAGGTATGGCGAGGCGCAGGACCCTGCGCCCTGCGTGTCATGCCCGAGGCGTGCTGTTAACAACTATGCTTATAAGCACTTGTAAGATTATAAGGAGCTTAAGAATTAAGGAGTTATGTGTTTCTTAAAGCTAACTTATTTGTATTTGAAATATTTGGTAATATAGCTTATAAGTAGTGGAAACTATGAAACGAGTAAAAGAGGGTAGGTAGAGAGAAAAGACTTGTTAGAGTATATAGTTAAAAATGGGTACATATACTTTTAGTTGGTCAAAACTCAAGTGCTTATAAGCTGCCTAAAATAAGCGATAAAAATCAGTTTATAACTTTTAGCTATAAGTTAAAAAATTAGCTATCAGACACCTGAAAAACTGTTTTTAAGTTGGTTTGACCAACTTAAAAGCTATGAGGTGTTTCTCTAAACTTTCCTTTAAGTCAAAAGCTCCTTATAAAGAGAAAAGTAAAAAGTAGTTATAAGAAGCTTTTGAGTTAAAAAAGGGGAGAAACACTCCAACTTATAAGTTAAAATTAACAAAAGTTACTCCTTTAAAATAGGCATTCTAGCCACTTTTTCAAATATATTTTAAATTGTCATTCTCAAATATCTAAGCACTTTTTGGATTATTTTTCCAATTATACCCTTATTTGTCTCATTATAATTAATTGCAATGGAGTGGAAAACTAAATGTTAATTAGAGGGTAAAATAGTATTTTAGTGTGAAATGTGTTAAGAAGACAAATTAAAAAAAGATGGAGGGATTATAAGTTTGGAGAAACACCCTCTCAATGTCATCCGAGTTCACACTGATTGCTGGTTTATAGGTACATATTGGAAGGTAAAGAATTGGAGTTCTATATGAAGAAGCTTCAAAAGAAGAAGGGCAAGAGTGCCGGTGCTGCTTGATGACACAGAATTTGAGTAGATTCTTTACTTTGGTTCTTTGCATTTCGAGTATGATGCCATATTTTAGCTTCAAACTTTGTGTAGTTTTCTCTCTGTTTTTTCCTACTATAACTTCACCTTCGTTCTGCAGTTTGATTTTATTTATCATTGCAAATTTTGGAAATTACTTTATTAGCATTTGTTTTTGAGTTGTTTCTTTTGCTATTATTTAGCCTTGTTCTTTATGATTGAATGGATTTGAACTTGCCGATTTGCAAACCTTTGAGATATCTTCAGAGTAATTCTATAGAGCTTTGCTTGGTTATACTATATACGGCAGTCAATAAAGAGAATATATTTAAATGGAAGATCTGCCATACAAGAATGGATTGTATATTGGTGTGACATATTGACCATAACCGAGAGAATGACAAGTATGGTGGTATGGATTTAGGAAGTGTAAAAATTTGTAGCACGTAAGGGGGAGGACTTGTTTGGAAATACATGCATGTAAGTGACGAGATAGTCTTGTTTAGAATTTAGTTAGAGTTTAAGGTTTTTCATCCTCTCTACAAATGTATTAGCTAGTTCTATTCAAATGATAAGCTAGTTGGAGTAAATAAGGATTTTTTTTTTCTTTTTGATACATGTATTGTAAAATGGACGTCTTGTTATCATATACCAATTCATTTAGGATGTTCATATAAAAAAACGTTATTAGGTAACAAAAAGAATCAATGGAGAAGTGTATTATATATTATATTAAGGTCATTTTGAATGAATTAATTATGAGTAAAAATAATGGTTACTAGCTATACATATGCTTATATATGCCAAAGTCTAAATATCAGCACCGTACCTTAAGCTAGTAATTTAACATAAAATAAATCTAAAAGATGACGGGCAAGTTTATAAAAGTTGCGCTGGGTGAAAGGTCAACAGGTTTAGGTGGTAATGTGTAATAATTGTTAATCATTTGAGATATGAAATAATTCTAAAATCGACATTTGAGCTTTAACTGGAAAAATCGTAGCTATTGATTTATAAACAAAGGTTACAATATTAAGCATCATTTGATTTGCTCAACATTTTTATTTTTCTGTTGTTGAAACACAACTAGAAATTCTTTTTTCCGCGAGTATAAACATGCATAGGTGAATGCATGAATCTCTACCTTTGACTTGCATATAATATTGTAAGCCTTTTCTTTTTAGAGGAACAACCAAGTTGTATGCAATTATTCAACACCCGAAATTTCTTAGCAATATATAATTGAAGGAAGATGATGTTTCATGGTCTGAAAATTAATTTTAAATAAATTTGAACATATTTTACAATTTATTTCATTTGGGGCTTTTTTTGTTTTGCATTTTCTATTATATTTTTCAGCTCCTCTCGCATAGTTTCTCTGTCACTATTTTTCCTAAAGCAATTTATAATTTTTTTTTTGGAAATAACTCAAACTCCATTCTTATTTTTTTACGTTTCCATTTAAAGATTTCCAATCAAACGACATGGAAGTTACTGTTTAAAAGTAGCATCAAGTGTTGAAATTAGTCGATGCACATCACCAGTTTGTAGCCTTTCCTCTGCATTGCGCCGGATTACATAACTCTACTTGGCACTTGTTTGGAAATGTTGTCCTTAGAAAGTTTATGACATGATCATTTTGAGAAATCAACTCCAGATTAGCTTTCAAAATTCAATGCCATTGTGTCTTGTTATTGAATTTGGGGTTATTTAATATCATATATACGCCTTAATCAAAGGCTACTAAAGAAATCAAATGAACTTGGGAAATTCATATGGCCTCCTTAATTTATACACCCACATGTCATTATCAATATTAAATACGATTCAGATTCGTTTTAGATCAATATATATATATATATATATATTGTTAGCTATAGGCATAATCTTTTTGATTAAATAGGATACTTAACTATAAGAAATTTGTAAATTCATTGGAGCTAATGTCAGGGCTCAACCTAACACTTAAGGGCCCAATTCACTTAAATTTTTTTTTCTGTGAAACAGAAATATTTTCTAATAATTATTATTATTTTTTATTTTATGTTGATAATTTAATTTATTTATATTAAATAAATTAATAAAAATTTTAATTTTTGTATACATATAAATATAGTTATAAAATTTGAGCCCCTTACAGTCGTAGGCCCTAAGTCATCCCACTCGACCTATCCCAAGGCCGGCCCACCTTGCTAACGTTTACCTTTTCCCTTGTCTCATAAATTTGTAGGTTATGGTTCATAGTATTTTAATCAACAAATGTACATAATTTTATATATAAATTTAACGTTAAAGTTTTACGGGGAAATATTATTCTTGCTGCAAAACAAACCTCGGGAGCCCTTTTTCAATACCCAAAACCATATAAATAAGATCAAGTAATCCTTTAAGCATTAGAGATAACTGATCCAAACAATTGGGCAGTAGAGAAATAATAATAATAATAATAATAATAATAATAATAATAATTGTAAAGATGCTTAAAAATGCAGAAAACGCTAAGAGGCATACAGTTGGAGGACATCAAATAACATTAATATATGGAGTAATATGGTTGGTGAATCAAATGATTATTAAATTTTTGTCTGATTTTTACCGTAGGATAATTTATCTACAGAATTAATTAAGGGAAACACAAAATATCCAACTAAGGGTCAGTTTGGCTCAGTTTTTTTCTGTAGTTTTTTTAAAAAGTTTCATTTTTAAATTTTTTTTAAAAGCTTTAGATTTGATTTTAGAAAAAATAAATCAGATAATTTCAATTAAAAATTTGTGAGAGCAACTTATTTTAATAGCAAGTTAAAAGGTAATGCCAAACTAGCCTCCACATGAATCGGACTATACCTCCACGTGAATCGGACTGGCCGAGTTCATTTGAATAACTTCAAGCCTAAACCATTCTTATTTGTAAAAACGAGAGTAGTTTTTGGATCAAGCCGGAGCTTATATCTCAAAAATATGTCTTATGATTTAACTCATTTTTAAAAAGGGAATTAATTTTTTTTAAAAAAATGAAATTTGTGGTTTTAAAAGTTACTAATCAAATGATAAAAAAAATCCTCAATTCGAAATTTTGTCATGACAAAGGGTAATTTTATCTATTTTAAACTAAAATTTTACGATTTGATTAATAAAAATAAGGGTAAACTTCAAGAACATACCCTGTGATTTGGTCGTTTTGCAAAAAGGTGTTTGTGAAATTTTTTTTTCAAAAGCGTGCATGTGGTTTCAAAAATTTGCAGAAAAGACCGAAATTTTAAAACCACATTTTAAAGGGTAATCTTATCCATTTTGAATTAAAATTTTGTAGCTTAGTTAATGAAAATATAATATACTTTTATCATAAATTTTAGAATTTTTTGAGAACTATTAATTTTTTTAATTAAAATTTGATTATAACTTTAAAAAAATTAAAACAAAATGAAAATTTTCTGAATCTTACTTAAATCTTGATATATAATTCTAAAATAATATAGTTAAAATATAGGAATATTGAATGAATTGAAATAACTGGTGTAGCACTATAATTTTTAAACCACAGATACCCTTTTGAAAAACAATTCCACAAACACCTTTTTGCAAAAGGATCAAACCACATGGCATGTTTTTGAAGTTTATCCTAAAAATAAAATACACCTCCATAATAGTATTTTAAATTTTTTGAGAAGTGTAAATATTTGGTAAACTAAAAGGTGATAATTTGAAAAATCATAGCAAATGAAAATTTTTCGAAACTTATTCAACTCTTGACATATAATTAATAAATAATATGGTTAAATTATAGGAATGTTTAGTTGATTAAATATTATTTTTAACGTTAGAAAAGAGACATTTAGTAAATTTTTTCCTTCGCTTGATAATGTTTTAAACATTAGTTTTCGTTTTGAAAATAAAAATTTTATAATCCTTTTTTTTAAAATGTTCGAAATCATGTGATATGTTTTTAAATTTTACCACTAATTATATCATATAGAATATATACCTCTATAATTTTCTTAGAAAAAAACTTGCAAACAAGATTATAATATAAACAATTCAACCTTGAATGGAATACCTAATTTCTAAAAAAAATTTTGACTTTCAGGAATAGATTTGAGTTATATACAACAAATACACGGTGATACATTTATTTGATTTATTTTATATAATATCGAGTGGGACTTTAGTTTTAGTACTGAAATCAAGTTTATTAGGTTCGTTGGTCAGGTCACAACAGCTTTAAGATATGTCGAGCTTTTCTTCTAATGTTTTTGCCAAAATTCATCTCATGTTAACTGGATTCGGATGAGACTTAGAGCAAATTCAACCATTCTCTATTTTAGGATAATCCCTAAATAGGAAATGAATATAAGGAATGGTTGAATTCAACTATTTATTTACTGTATGATATATCCTTAAAATAGAGTTTCCTATATATAGGAAACCTGTTTTAGGAGATTAATATTATATATTATATATTATTTATTTTATTTTTTTAATTAATTAAAATAAAAATAATATAAAAATATTAATATAATAATAATAAATTATAATTATTTTAAGGAAAATATAATATAAAAAATAAAAGCAGAGAAGATGATTGAAGGAGTAAATTTCCTCAAATAAAGTTTAAAAAATAAAAAAAAATATGATTGGACTTGCGCAGGTGCATAGTTCTAATCATAAGTATATTGCATACCTTAAAAAAAAACTCAACCTTGTTTTTCTTCTTACTATTCTTTTGTTGCTGGCAGGCCCAATTTTTACTCTTATTTGTCGGTACTCGAGGCTTTCTTTTTCCTTCAATTGAGGACAACTTATGTATAATTGCATTTTAGTTTTTTCAATTAATTCAATTTTTAATCGTCTCACTTCCCCCACATTTAACCACCTGAAAAGCAATTTTATCAAATTTAAACCCACACAAATTGAAAAAATTGAAAATTTATAGTCGGATCGATTTAATCGAATTCAATTTTTAAGTCCCATCAGTGTGACAATGAGTGATTGTGAGATGTAAATATTGATTGATATGTAATTTGTAATATCAAATGCTTAAAAAGAGAATTAATTTTGTGGTAAAAATATATTATGATAGCACATCAAGATGTCTTTCTATACACGTGTTATATTAACTGTGGACTTTTTTTTTTAATGATGATACCATTAATTAATGGTTAAATTAAATTTGTGGCCTTTAAAAATTTTAGCTTCGAATCATATTTGAGGAACTATATTCGAGTTGGATAGAAATTTTTCTTTTTATTTAAAGTAAGCGCAACAATTAAATTTTTTAAAAAAATTATAGACTTCCTTCAAATCAAACTTTTTTTAATTAAACAATTGGTCTGATGAGGATCCTCTCTTTCATATAGTTAGATTTGGTTAGTTCACCAAAGGATCACTAGTGTGGGGTTCCATACATAAAATATTTTCTTATAAGAAATGTTTTTTCAATCAAACTTCCTTTTTTAGAAGTCCATGGACTTGTAAGGCTGAGAAACAAGTAATCTCGATTTGAGAAACAAGTTCTTCAATGCCTAAAACAAATCATTAATGTAGATACTATTATATATTGAGAAAAATAATAATTTCAAATTTTTTTATTGAATAAATATGTTATAGAATTAATAAGATGTGATTGAGGTGGATAAGTATTACGCTAAGTCTCTCTACTAGTTGAAGAACCAACCACTCTAGCAAGTAAATGTGCAGCTCGGTTCGCACTACGACAAACATAAACTAAATGTAAAGACCTAAAATGTCTCATAAGTTATAAGCAGTCATAAAAAAATAGAACCAATGGGGGAAAAAAGAGCAGTATGGTTATTCAAAGAATGCATCACGTTCAATGCGTCAAACTCTAAGATAATACGTTGTCATAGTTGTTTTCCTTTAGCCCACTGAGTGCCTCTCTACAGGTCATCGCCTTCGCTAAGCATCACCGTCCCCATTCTTCAGGATAGATCGAGCAGGGAGTACATCACCTCTCTAGTCCCGGAGAATGCAGTCGTGACTTAGCCTATCACCTGAATCAAATACGGTTGCATCTATATGAATTTAAACCACCATATGCAGCCTAGACCACCTTGCCAATGGGGCCACACTAGATTGTGCATCCATGCCAGGATTTGCCGCTTTCCACTTCGATAAAAAGCCTAGTCCTTGGCGGTGAACTTGAGATGAACTTCAAAATTACCTTACCATATGAAATTATTCCTTCTCGCCCATATTGCCCATATTTCAGTTTGAAACTTAACAAATACAAAAAAGTATTTGCATACAAAATTAATTTGCATTTAAAACTTGAATATATAACAAATATATAGCTTAGTATATTTCAATTCATTTACGAAGAAGGAAACCATGAAACCAAACCCTAGGCTATTTCCTGCCTACTCCTCCACCGTCCTAATCCCACGCCGCCGGCCACCGGCGTCGAACCCCACCCACTTCCACCATTCACACCCCTACCGCGCCAACCTAAACAACCAAACAAATCATCAATCGTCGTACCTTAACTCCTACATCAGATTGCAAAACCCTAAACCTTCGAAAGTTTACTTTGAAAACTTTCCTAATATGTATGATTCCAAGGCTATGAAGAAGGTGTTTATGAAGTGCGGTGTGACCGGATGGGTCTATGTTTCAAGAAGAAGAAACACTAGGAATCTAAACTTCGATTTTGTGAGTTTGGAAGGATCAATCTCTCTACATGAGGCGCTCTACAGGCTTAACATAGTTACAATTGGGACTGTGAGATTATGTGCTTTTTGAGCTAGGTTTTCCAGGCCTAATTCGAACATCAAAATAACTATAGCGAGAAGGACTGCTCCCAAAACAAAAATTGTATTCCGGGAATCACCTCGTGATGGCAGGTCATACGTGGCTGTTATGTCTAATATCCGCGAGCCTAACGAGGCAGTGGCCAAGGATTTAACCGAGATGGGTAGGGGAAGCGAGAAAAACAGGAACTTAAATTTAAAGGAGGATTTGGAGAAGGCAATTCAAGTTGCACCATGGAGATCTAAGTCATGCTTGGTTCACCTAAAAAACATTGCTCATATCAAGAATATCTATGAATTATTGATTGACCATCACTTCCATATTGATGTGGCTGCTCCAGTAGGGGGGGAATTTGTTGTCGTTTCTTTCTTTTCAGTAGATGCACTGCATCGTTTTGTTAATGATGATTGAAGTGCGATGAATTACGCAGTTTCTTCGGTTCAATTATTAACAGCTGATTATGTTCCTTTGGAATGCATCATATATTTGGATTTTATGGGTATACCCCCGGCAGTTATTTGCGAGTCGTTGATTAGAGACATGGCTGATAGGTTTGGTCGTATTGTTGCTATAGACTATGATTTTGAGAGGCCCGACTGTCTTGATGTAGTGTCGTGTCTTGTTTCAATTCCTTTGGGCACTAATGCGCATAATCTTAAGCTTACGGTTGGATCAGAAGATGTGATGATTCTTACAAACCTCAGACAAGGTGTTGGATGTCAGAAGTGCGATGATAATTATGAATATTCTTCGAGTGAATTGGATGATGAATCTGCTAAGTATAGCGAGTCTGATGCATTAGAAAATTCTATTCAAGTGGGTGAGGAGAGCATGTCTAAGTCAGGTGAAAAGGGGAGTCAATCCGTGAATCCTCCCACGGCTACTGTGAGTCTGGTTTTGAGGATTAAGAACGGGGTTGTTTCTTCTAATGGAACCTCAGATTATTTGGGGCCGGATATATCCAACATGAATAGAGTCATTCTCAGGGCAGAGGACGATAACTTACGGGTTAGTGAGGAAGTGATGACTTTTAAGATGGGTGAGAAAATTGGTTTGTTCAAATAACAACATGCGATAAGGATCATTGAGGCTTTAGAAGGACGTCGAGTAGAGCTGATATTTCGAGGTTTGTGATTTTAATTATTATGTATTTAAGTTTGATTAGCTGGAATCGTCGTGGTGGTGTTATGAATGGGGCGAAATAGTTTTTTATTCGTTCGTGTATTAGAAGCGACACTTGCAAATTTTTATGTTAGTTAAAATGAAGGTGGGTACGGTATCTGACCAGGTTATTCAGAAGTTCTGGGGACATAATGACTTTCAATCCTATTGTATTCCGTATGTGGGACTATCGGGAGGATTATTGGTCTCGTGGAACTATAGGTTGATTACGAGTTCGGTTATTCACTCCGCGAATAGATGGTGTATTTTACATGTAGTTTTGGGTTCAGTGGAAGTTAATTTGATATGTCTATATGGTCCTACGAATTATGTCGAACGGAACCAAATTTGGGTTGAAATTGAGCTGTATATTCAAAATCTAGAAAGAGTGATGGTTTGTGGTGATTTTAATGAGATTCTACATTATTCGGAAAGATCGGGGGGCAGGGGGCTGATTTCAAATTCTATGATACAGTGTAAAGATTTTGTTAATGATTGCTCTCTTTTTGATTTACCTTTACATGGGAAGGACTACACGTGGTTCAATAGCCAATCGTTCTCGAGAATCGATCGTGTGTTGGTGTCGTGTGATTTGCTAGACTTATGGCCAAGAATGTATTTGTTGTTTGTGGACTCTTCTTTATCAGATCATTTTCCGATTATTTTTAAGTCTCATGCTTTAGGGGGGTCAGGTAGCAAGATTTTTCGCTCATTAAATTGTTGGTAGGATGATGCCGGTTTTCTCCCTTTCCTGAAACTAAAGTGGTATGAGATTTGTTCGAACTTACCTAAGAGGGATATTGATGTAAAGTTGAGGCGCTTGTGGGATTACAGACGACTATGGCACACTACCCATTTTGGGGGCTTAGAGCGGAGAATTAAGGAGTTAGAGACTAGGATGTTAACACTCATGTCTAGTTCTGTAGTACTGCCTGTGGACGTGAGGAGATTTCAAAGTTACAGGTGGTAACGACAGCCTTAGTTGAGAGTCGTCGAAGCTTTGAGAAAGTCAGACACCAACAATCACGAGTAAATTAGACTATACTAGGGGATGATAATACGTTCTTCTTTCATTGGGTAGCGTCAGCTCGTTTGAGGGCTAATAGGATAAGCCAATTAGAGGTCAATGGGGTCATATCCAGCGATCCACTTATCATTACTTATACTATTAGGAACTTTTATGCGGATCTATTTTCGAAACCAACAGAGGTACCATATAATTTAGGCGGTTTGAATTTCAGGATGGTGGATGCGGGTTCAAACGATAGACTAGTGGTGCCTTTTACTAAAGAGGAAATTTGGTTGGCAGTTTGTTCTTGTAACGAAGGGAAAGCACCAGGCCCCAATGATTATAACTTCTTTTACAAACGTTTTTAGGGGGGATTAAAGGTGGAGGTGATTCAGTTTTTTAACATGTTCCATGACACCTCTCAGTTGCCGAGCTCTTTTAAAACTTCGTACACGGTCTTGATTCCTAAGGTCATGGGATCTGCTTTGCTTAATAATTTCAGACTGATTGCCCTTATTCACAGTATCTACAAGATCTTGGCAAAGGTGTTAGGGAATTGTTTTCAACCATTACTTCCGACACTAATTTCAGATAATCAGTTTGCTTTTCTTAAGGGTCAGAACATACACGAATGTTCCTTTATCGTATCAGAGGTGGTTCACTCGATTCACCAATCTCGGCAGTCCTGTCTTGTTCTGAAACTCGATTTTCAGAAAGCATACTATAATATTTCACGGACTTTTATTGACTCGGTGTTTAGGAGGATGAGTTTTGATGATAGATGGATCAAATGGCTAGCAAATTGTAGGGAGAACTCGACCACATCAATTCTGATTAATGGGAAACTGTGTGACCCAATTAAGTTAGAGAGGGGGTCAAGCAGGGTGACCCAATCTCATCGTTTGCTTTTAGTTCTAGCAATTAAAGGTTTGAAACAACTCTTTGAGGCTAGTGTTCGTGAAGGCATTCTACCAGGGTTTCGTGTGGATGGTTCGAATGTAGATTTCTCACTTGTTCAATTTGCTGATGACACGTTGTGTTTTTTACCTGCAGATGAGTCCCTTTTACCTATCTTTGTTCTTATTTTACGTTGTTTTGAATTGATTTCTGGTTTGCGCATTAATTATCATAAAAGTTCCATTCTAGGCATTCATGTTCAGGATTCTTGTTTGCAATGTTGTGCAAGAAAGTTGGGGTGTAAGACTGAGGGTTTTCCAATTACTTATTTAGGGGCACTGCTAAGTTTGAAATGGGTCCCTATGTCTTATTGGAACTCGTTGATTGTTAAGTTCCAAAATTGAATTTTTAGTTGGAAAGGTCAATGCTTGTCATATGCGGGGCGGGTAGTTCTTATTAAAGCTGTTATGTCGTCGCTTCCCATTTATGTATTGTCTTTGCATAAGCTGCCCTCTTCTGTTAACGGTAAGATTACACAACTTATGAGAAACTTTTTGTGGAAGGGTGATGCGAATTCGAGGGGCATAAGTAAAGTTAGTTGGGAGACCCTAAACTTACCAAAACATTTGGGGGGACTTTTTATTAGAGATTTCAATCTTGTTAATTGCAGTCTTCTCTTGAAATGGTTGTGGAAATTAAGAGTGTTGGAGCAAGGCTCACTATGGTTTGAAATTTGTGTGAGCCGTTACGGGTTTGCCTCTTGGGCATCTGTCAAATTTACTGAGGATAGGCGGGTCTCTCCCATTTGGCTTAGAATCATTGCGTGTTGTATTGAGAATAATGTTATGTGGAAGTACTTTAAATCTAATGTTAGGGTTGAGGTGGGGAATGGTGTCTCGAGTTCTTTTTGGCGTGATAATTGGACTGCTAATGAATCTCTTCTTACTTTATTTTCGGATCTTTATCACATGTGTAACCGTAAGTTTTGCACTGTTATTCAAGGATGTAACGAATTGTTTGGGGCAGCAGCGATGTTGAGACCTTCCTGGAAGAGGAATTTGAGAACAATGAGCCAAAAAAGGTGCTTGCAATTAAGGCATTGGAATATTCAATGTTGCACTTCGTTATTCTTCAAAGAGGAGGCTGTTCTTGATGCTAGGCAACCACGCCAATTGGTCTTTCCACCGGTAAGCGATAGATTCTCATGGGAAATTGGTAATCTTAACCAATATTCGGCTTCCTCGTTCTGCTGTGGGTTCTATCGGACATTACAGTGGACAAAGCCTGACGTTGGTTATATGTTGATTTGAAAGGCTTGTCTTTTACCCAAGATTCAGTTTTTTGGTTGGCTTTTATTTCACAAAAGATTACCGACGAAATTATTCCTTTTCAACCGTGGGTGTCAAGCGACAACGGACGAAAATTGTCCCTTTTGCGAGGTTGCTGAGACAACTGAGCATGCCATATTTCACTGTCCTGGGAGTTATCGGGTGTGGGCGCAAGTATTTGGGCTGTTAGGAATCTCGGTCAGCATGCCATCATTGGGATATGAGTTCTTGAAACTATGGCGCAATTATTTTATTGCGGGACCATGTCGTGATTTTGATACATCCTTGCGGTTCTTCATCGCGTGGGCACTATAGAAGAGAAGAAACAAATATGTATTCGAAGGGGTTTTGAGCTCGAGAGACCATTTTGTTTCTAGCATTTATTTTTGTTGGTTTGTTTTAAGTGTAGGAGGCGTCCATTGCGTTTTTTAGCATCAGATGTGTTTGCTTGTCCTAGCCTTTTACTTTCTTGATTTGAGGGGTGTGTTTTAGTGCGGTTTAGCATGATTCTCTTTGTAATAGATGAGAAACGAAGCTAGGTTGTAGTTGATTGGTGTTGTTCTCGCCTTGTAACCAACACTTTGATTAATGAAAAGAGGGGTGAGTGTTTTATAGACAAGCGAATGCGCCAAACTAATTAAAAAATCCGTCCCAAAATTCTCACCCACCCCAATCTTTTTTTCTCTGGAGGAACACGACATCCCTTCGGGATTTTTCAAAAAAATATTTCAATTTATTTTGTATGAATTCCGAGTTAATAAATTATGCTAGACTTAATTATAATACAAGTATGATAATTTCTATATTCCAAAATCTGCAAATGAATTTTAACAGAGTCCAAAACCAAATTTCAACCAATCAAAACTTAATTTCGGTCTAGAGACGTTAATCTATCCATATACTGTAATTTTTAATGTAAGAAAATATCTCATTTTATACCATGCTACGGGAGCATGCTTTCTACTTTCTTATATGAGTGATAAATATTTTAAAAATTACTTTATGCTATTATTTTTTATTATTTTATTTATTTTTAAGACACTTATCATTCATGTAGGAGAATAAGAAACATACTCCTAAAATATAGTATAAAATCTCCAATATATTTAGAACGTTATCTACATTACGTATAGAATGTGTCAAAAAATTCACACAATTCTAAATAATTTGTTACAGTACGGATAGTTGTTTGTTTACATTAATTAGTAATTAACATATATAATGTCATTATGATTTGTCTTTATTTACACTTTTTGTAATTTAATAAATAAATAAATTTATGTAGACACTAAATTAACATTTATCCAACAAATTACCTGGCCACACATTTTGTTTGGAATATATGCTAATTCCTTCCTTAATATCAATAAAACAGCCAAATTATAAATATATAATCAATTTAGAAAGCTAATTAATTAATTTAGTAATATTACAAATGCCAATCCTTAAACACGTCTTTTGATGATTGGCCTTTTTTAGACTTTTTTGGGGACAAACACTGTCACATTAACATTTCTATAATCTAATTAATTTTAATATTCATATTAATTTACAATTTATACCTTTATTATATAATAATTTGTTTATTTATTCAACTAAACAATTTCTGCAACTGTTCTGTAAACACCGCCACCGCATTCATAGCATCTTTTCATCTGATTAATAAATTACATTAATCTGCAAAACAATAATGGACCCATCAATTAAATATATATAATGCTTTACTTTCTCACAAGTTATCTATTGTTTTTTTGAAATTACATAATAATCGAGGACTTAAATTAGTTTCAGGTGTGGATTGTTTTTTCAGATTTGTTTTTTTTAAAGTTTTATTTTTAAGCTTTTATAAGATGGTGTATTGAAAAGTTTTGATAAGTAAAGGTAAGTAATTTCTAACTAATTAATATTGAGAGTTAAAATCTTTTATCCGATGTTAAAATATGTTGTTCTATGAAAAGTTTTTGAATAAAACTTTTCACAACAGTAATTTCAAATAGGCTCTTAAGCAACTGCTTTATTAATTTCAAAAAACAAAAAATTATCAATAAAAAGTGAAATAAATGAAAACTGAAATTCTGAAATCAGTTGTCTCAAACAAAACCAAAATTGATTTAATTTCTCAAAGGTATCTTTCCATACAAGAATTCCACTATATTAACCCTTTCCCTCTTTTTTCATGTCAAATTTAAATTAACTTTTAAATATAAAAAAGTGAAATAAGTAATAAAATTAAATTATAAAAGCTCAATGATTCATTGGGTCTAGTCAGAATCTCACCACTCGCCAACCTGGGATTCTTTTGCTGTTATTAATTATTATCAAAGGGTTAGTTCTAACCTCCAATATTTGCTTGCTTGATTGATTTCTTTTTTAATTTTATAATTAGTAAAATTAAATATTAATTAATCAAAGAAGCTTCTTGTATTGGTTAATGAAATGAAGAATTACAGCAAACTCAGTTTGTGCCAGGAATTGTGCAAGGTTGACCCACCAGCAACTAATAATATTTTTAGTATATATTAGTATATTTTTAGCATTAAACAACTTTTAACTAGGTATTGTTAAAAACTTGCTTTTAGTTGATTCATTCAAGAAAAATTATGAGAAACAATCAATAAAAAAATAATATATAACTAAAAAATAACTAAATATAATTAAGCAATGTCTTAATCACTAAAATTAGACTTTCAATATAAAGGACCCAACAAATACAGCTGGTTACAACACAAGAAAGAAACAAATGATAAGATTATAAGATCTAGCAAATGTTAATTTGATGCGACTTTAACAAAATTTTCCTAAATAACTCCAAAAAATTAATTCTTACTCATTTCACGTAATCCTTCCAAATTTTGCTAAATCGAAAATGACATTTTTATTTCACTAACACGAGTCAAATCATAAGATTGTAAAATAATAAATCATGAATTTATACGGATTTTTATATATGATATATTTATAAAAATTTCAATCGTTAAATTAAAAAATGTATTAAATATCCGATACTATATATAATTTCTCAATTTTTATGATGTATAAAACCGTCAAAGATAGTAATTTTTATCATTAAATTAGCACTATATCTTACAAATGGTGCTTTAATACAGTGCACCATAGATACATAATTGAGCTCTCTAACATTTTACAGTGGATACTTCCAAGAAAATTCCACACAGAATAATGGTGAAGAAAATAAAAATAAAATAAAATCCTTGACAAAAAAAGAAAAAAATAATTATAGGATCAAGGAAAAAATTATAAATATAAATAATATATTCTCAATAAACCTAAAACATAAATTAACTTAGTAGAATAGTTCCTTGTATATACAGGAGCCTTTTTTCTCCATTTGACCCTTCAATTTCTGAGAAAAGAATGGTATAATTAAAGCTCAGTTTTCAAGTGGGAGACTTGATTAGCACCTGCATTAATTAAATCACAATTATTAACAACAATTAATATTAAATCTTGTTTTTGCATTTTTAATTAAATTAAAATTTTAGTTACCAGAAAGGTTATTTGTTTGATTCTGGGCAAAACCCATCTGGACAAAAGTTTGCAGGTCGTCTTGGGAGAATGTTGGATACTGAAACATTAACAAAATAAATATATGGTAATTAATTAAGGTTTAAAATGAAAATAGTGAGTAATTACGGGGTAATTATACAATGGTCCGGGACCAAAAGGCAATTCTCCCTCATAAATGACATGTGTTTAAAAAACTATTTTATGCTATTACTTTATTATTTTATTTATTTTTAGGACACATGATATTCACGCAATGAAAAGGGTCCTTTGATCCGGGACCATTGTATAATTTTTCGTAATTAAGGGGTGATTAAGGAGTAATTACCTGAGGACCACAGTGATTAAATGGTTCAAGATCAGAGGTTAAGTGGTGCAAATTGAGGCCCAAAGGGTCCACAGAGCATTGAGTAAGTGGGTTTTGCTGGCTAAATATTGAGGACTCCATTGGGAATATTTGATTACCCATTTGGATCGGGTTGCTGGATTCAAATATCTGTTACACATTAAAATCAATTAGTTAGATATTTACAAATTGAAAAATTTAAAATTCCCAATTTTATTTTCTTGGAAATAGGACATTGACTAAATTTAATTTGAAAAAAAAACTCACATCTTTTGAAATTAGAGTATCCATGTTGATATCCAGCCTGGTGTTCACAGAAGACAACTTCATTGAGAGAAACTGCTCCATTAACAATAATAAAATAATTAGAGAGATAATTAAATAAAATTATAATACAGTACAATCAGTAAGCATAATAATGATTGTTAATCATAATCTATGCAATTAATTACCTCCACTTGCCGTTGCAATGACTGCACATAATTTATAATCTCATCAAGCATTAGGGCTTTTCCTGTAACCTAAATTTGTAACCCATAACATATGTCAAACTCAATTTTAAAAAATTTTAAACTTCGATGAATAGGTTCGAAATTGATCAGACACCTTATTGCAACCTGGGACGAGATCCTGAAGAAGCTTCATTCGTTCGCTAATTTTCTCTCTCCGAACCTGATAAGCATAAATGGAAATTAAACAAAATGTCAGTAATTAGGGTATTTTAAAATGTAATTAAATGAATTAATCACTGATTAAAATTGGTCTTACTCTTTCAGCTAAGCTATGGCTATCAGTAGCTTGGCCTCTTCTGGCTCTAACATGAATGTAATCCTTTGGTGGTTCAGGGGGCTTTGAATTTCCATTGTTTTCTTTATTACTCTTTTGTTCTTCCTCTGTTTTAACACTTAATTTTTCATTTCCCCTGTTTCTTTTCGCATTCGAATCCTCTGTTTCTGCTTCCTGCAAAATGTCGGAAAAAATTGAGTTAAAACTGAAAATCCAGGTAGCACTGATACCGAAACCGAAGCCAATTTCTAAAAAAAATTAGGCTAATTTAAGCTAAGAAACTAGGGAAAGGTGTCAGGCTGCTTTCTAGCTGAAAATTTGGGGAAATTTTGAATTTGAATTGAAATTACCTTGGGTTGCTGAGTTTCTTTGGATTTTCTCTTTGAAATTGATTTTCTTTTCTTGGAATTGGATTCATTTGGTGTTTGTTCAGAAACAGAGGATTCTTCTGGGGAACAAGATGAATTCCCCAATTCGGATCTATCCAACAATTGCGGGTTCTTGTTACCCTTAGATCCGATTGCCTTGAGTGAAGGACTACTCAAGACCCGAGGCAATTTACCGTTTCCGATCATTTGGTTGCTATTATTACATTTCAATGGCAATTCAGAATTGTTTAACCCGATTTGGGCTGTTCGGCCGTTGAAACTCCGGCTGCCGAAACAGGAAAACTTTGCCGCCCGTTCTGCAAAACCCGGATCGGCGGTGAAATCCGCCACCGTTGAATTCAAACCCAGTGGTTTCCCAATTTGGGGGATTTGATCCATTGGGTGTGAATTCAACTTCGGCGGTGAGTTGATCGGAGTACTGTAGCAGGAAGTGTTTGTGCTGTTATTGGCCGTCGCCATTACGCCGGAGATGTTGTATGAAGCTGCCAACATAGGCTGAGAATGCGGTGAGATCTCGCCGGAGCTGTTGTTTTTGTTGCCGATATTTCCCAATTTTCCGATCAATTCTCTGATCATGAGGCTCTCGTTGGATATGTTAGAATTAGAGGCCGCCGGAGATGAAACCATGGAGCTCAGGGCAGAGTCAAAATTGAGACCTTGATCCGTTGACTTTTCCCAATTGGAATTAAAGAAGCAATCCGTTGATTGATCAGCTGTGCGATTGAACTCGTTAACTTGCAATTCCATGGCCGGAGAAAGTGATTGCCAATTGGGCATTGAGGATGTTGAAGTTGGTTCAAAATGTAATGACGGCGCCGGCGCCGGCGGAATTCCGGCATTAAGAAAAAACTCACTCTCCATAGTCAATTTTCGCAATTCAATTGCAACCCAAATCAAAGAATCCACTCAAAATCGAAACCCAGATGATGAATTTGGAAAAAGACTCCTGCTTTCTATCTGAAATTGAAAGAAAAGAGCTAGAAAGTGCTTCAAAAGCAAGGGAGGTGATTGTAGGAAGAAATTAGAGTACAAATTGATAGCATTAATAATGGGAAAAAGAAAAGAGAGACAAGTTTGGTAAGAGAGAAAGGGGAAAAAATTATGTTTGGTGAATAAAAGTTAACGGAAGTAGAGAGAAAGGGGGGAAGAAGATGGGTTGGGCTGTGTTTGGGATTTATAGAAAAAATGATTAATAGTAATAATAAAAAATAATTAAAGTGTTGTTTGGTTGACACTAATAAAAAAAAATAATGGAAGAGTAATATTTTTAACAAAGAAAAAAAGGAAATTGTAGTAATAATTAAATAGGGCCGTGAAAGGCGGAGGAGGGGAGGGGGTGTCGCCGGGCCTTGGACGTAAAAGCACCTCTTAGTTCTAAATGTCCATTTTGTTGTTTCAAGTTTTCTTGAAACACTACATCCTGCTTTCTTCTCTTTGTGGGTTAACACGAAAATAATGACATTTTATATAGATTGGCTTGTCTATTGGACCAAAGTATTACAATGAATTTTAAAAGTCTTAATGAATCAATCATCCACCAACTAGTAAAAAAAATTCGTTACTATCCTAAATTTTTATAAATTTCAGATTATCTTAAAACTTGCAAAAAATCATCAGTTTGTCCCCTTTAATGCTACGTATTAGCTTCTGGTTGGAGGGAGATAAATAACATATTTGAAAGTGAAATCAATTAAATACTAATATATAATATTAAGGGCGTAAAATGATATACTTTAAATATGTTCACAGGGTATAACAATTTTAAAAGTTCAAAATAGTAACTGAGTTTTTTTAACCCGCATTAAGTCAAATTTGAGTAAATCATTCCATAGTCCTATTTGTATAAATTTTCCTCCTCTATTGCAATATAGGTACCACTTTCCACCCCAATATGCTATTAGAAGAAGGGTACATTATTCTATTCTATCCATTGTGTTTTTTTATGTCACTCGACAAAAGAAATCATTACATATAATATGATGTTAGCTTTGTTCGTAACTTGGGGTCAATTTGCCTATAGAATTATTAAGAAAGTTTAAGCCTCGATCTTTTTAACTTATATTCAATTCAATTCAGTTCAGTTTAGTTCAATGCTGCATACATATAAATTTACACTAAAATAAATTTAATTCAATTCATTTTAATACTGCTACTTATAAATTAAAAAGAATAATGCCTAAAGATGTTTTTCTTCATGGGCTCTTTTAATTTATTTTTGGACCGAATGTGGGCTCTTTTTAATTTACTGTTTATAATGAACATAGAATTAAGGAAGTAGGATGTTTTTAAAATTTGTTTATAAACATCTTATAGTTGAAATAAATAAAAAAATATTTTATAATGAAATTATAAGTTGTAAAAAATGCCTAAAATTAATATGTAGAGAATAATTACTTCTGATGTTTAAAATCATGTGTTTTATTTATGTTTTTTAGTACTATAAAAAGTGGTGAATGTCTTATCCTAGTAGTTAAGAGTGAATTTGTGACCTTTAAAGATCTTAGGTTCAAGTTACATTTGGAGTGAAGATTTTTCTTTATATTTAATAATTTAAGTGAAATAATTTAAAAAAACACAAAAACTATATTATAAATCAGAAATTAATTATAAGGTAAAATATAAGCTATATGTTTATTTGTTAACACATACTTATAAGTTGTTTTCATTATCTTGTAAGCCATAAGAAATGTCCTCTTAATTAGTATTTAGAAAAATGTTTTGATAAATTTTTCCACTTTCCATAATATATTGTTATCGCTTATATATAATGCTTGTCTTCACAAATATAAAGTCTGATTAAATGAAATATTAACGACTTGTTATTAATATTTAAAAGTATAATATATGAAGTATTACAAGAATATAAACGTTTAACATAAAAAAACACAACTCAGGAACAAAATCATATACCGTATTTTAAAAATATAATAGAATACAAATCTCACTTGATTTTCGGGCCTATACAACGCGGGACATACTATATTTTAAATTGTAATTTTATGCGTGGCAAAGCTATTTGTTAATTATTTTTACGATCTCAAAATTCCAGGGAACAATTATAAGAATACAGGAATAATAAATTTAATGGAAAATGTTCACAAAGACATATGTTAAGGTTTTAGGTTGGATGGAGTCAAGTCGAAGAATTATATTATTCATTTAAGTTTTTATTGTTTTCTCAGATTAGAGTTTTTAAATCCTGACAAGTGATATTGAGGTAAACAGTTTGATTGGTTTGAGTACAATGTTGTGTTTAAGGAGGAATACGGTTTTAGTCTAAGAGTGGTGATAACTCTCATTTGATGGAATTGTTGGAGTAAGTGTTAAGTTAAGAATCCCTGTAAGCATTCACATTAACTTCAAAATTTACCTTAAATAATTATAGTTGTTTCGTCAATACAATGAGTATTTATTACTTATAGCCAAGCAATGTGAAATTCTAACATATCCCCAGCACACCCAAAATTCATAAAGCATGAAATATCATTGTGTATCCCATCATCGAATTGATCAAATAATATTAACCATAACTCTTATGCCATATAAACATCCAGATATCTCAAAGAATTAAAACAACTGATAACCAACCAATATAGAATTACAACAATCCCACGTCAAAACTAATGAGATAAGTATCATTTTCATTTTACATGTTGATATATCATTCGCGTAGGTTTCAGTTCCCATATCTAAAATTATGTATCCTAAGTATAGCACTAGATCTATTCATGGCCTAAGCATCCGCTTGAATCAGTTCAAATGGAATGAGCTTGAACACTCAATTTTATAAAGTTTAATCTGAGTCCGAAAAAGCTTAAAATTTTATAGGTTATAATTGGATTTTATATAAATACTTAACGGAAATCGTAAAGAAACGGATTCGAATACTTACCTTTTTTATGTCCGAGATCGAAGAACGCCACAATGACACCGTTTGTATGCAAAGTCGTTGACTAATCCACGGTATGTCGGGATTAAGTCGTTGTTTCCACGGCTTCTTTAGGATTAGGCGAAGAACGGATGAGGAACCCAAATTTTCGGGATTTTCAGGAGAGAGAATGTCTCCTTTCTCTATTAAAAAATGAAAAATGGAAATTTTTCATATATATATCACATATAACCCCAAAAAATTTATGGTTAGAATTATTTTATCAATATAAGGAGTATTTATTGCTTATAGCCAAGTAATGTGAAATTCTAACACATCCCTAACACGCCCAAACCACATGAAGTGTGGAATATCATCAGGTATTTTCATCATCAAGTTGGCCCAATAACATTGCTCATGAATCTAATACCATATAAGCATCTACATGTAAGCCTAAAAGGTACCTTAAAGGATTAAGATTTCTCATAACCAAACAACGTAGAATTCCAACCAACAATACCACATCTAAACTAATGAGATAAGTATCATTTTACATGTTCATATATCATTTGCATGTTAAGTCCAAACTAATTTGGAGGCTAATTAATTCAACTAATTTGGAGGCTAATTAATTGCCAACAAATAAGGTGGGAAGATGGTAGCTAGTAATTGGCACATTAATTGTCAATTGAAAAGTTGATGCAACTTTTTTTTGTCTATAAATAGGCATTCCCATAATCCAAATTCATTCAAGCAAAAATTGAGTTTTCTTTTGTAGAGCATTTCCTACAAAAAGAGTTTGAGAGAAATTAGATGACTGAGTTGAGTAGTTTGGGAAATAATACACTATTTGGGTGTAAGGGTTAATTTTTTTTTTTGCATTCAAACTTTCTCCTAAAATTATTTTATACCTCAAGTTTGGGTATACTTGAGAGATGCTTTATTGTTGTATTCCCATAATTTATTAGTGGAGTTATTTTTGGCGCCTTGTAGTTTTTCCCTTTCAAAGGGTTTCCACATAAATCTTTGTGTTTCTTTATTTCTCTATTTATTTTTATACTCGTTGTTGCAATATCTATTTTAGTTAATACATATCACCTTGCTACCAAATTGATATACAGGACCCAATAAGTGGTATCAGAGCTGTTGGTTCCATAAAGGTGGTTGTGTTAATTAAAATGGAAGGTTCTTCAACATCCATGATCAAATTGAACGGTTCAAACTGGTCAATTTGGAAGCCCATGATGGAGGATATATTGTACTGCAAAGATGTGCATGAAGCAATCGAAGGAGACACCGCAAAGCCTAAAGACATGAAAGATCAAGATTGGAGCAAGCTGAATAGAAAGGCTATTGGAACTATTCGCCAATGGCTAGATTTCAGCGTGTTCGGCCATATCTCGGAAGAAACGTCTGCCCATGAACTACGTAAAAAGCTGCAAGATCTTTATGATTGGAAAACTACTCGAAACAAGTTGTTCCTGATAAGGAAGCTTGTCAACATGAAATACAAGGAGGGAACTCCTGTTTTCGAACTTTTGAATGAATCTCGAAGTGCTATTAATCAATTATCTTCTATGCAAACAACACTTGAAGATGAAGTCCAATCCTTACTATTTCTCAGCTCTATACCGGAAAGTTGGGATACCTTGGTGGTGTCTGTGACCAATTCAGCTCAAGATGGAAAATTATCCTTAAACCACGTTGTTAGCACTTTGCTCAATGAGGAGATAAGGAGGAAAGTTACGATTATCGAAAGTAGCCAAGATCTTGTCACAGAACATAGAGGTCCGAGCAAAAATCGAGGTCCCAACAATCCTGACAAATCTAAAGGAGGGGACAAGTTCAGAGGCAGATCTAAGTCCAGGGGTAGAGTCAAATGCTACCACTGTGGACTAGAAGGCCATATGAAGAGGAACTGTCGAAAGTTAAAGAGAGAATAGAAGGATGGCAATAACCAGGAGGAAGACAAGAACACCACTACAGCAACTGAGGAGATTGTTGTTCTTTCCTTCAGTCATGAAGAATAATGTCTGCAAGTCTCAAGTCAAGATGATACGAAATTGGTAATTGACGTTGCAGCATCATATCACGCCACTCCCAACAAGGAGTTCTTCACCACATATAGAGCAGGAAATTTTGGTGTGGTGAAGATGGGCAATAATGGCCATTCCAAAATCTTTGGAATTGGTGACATTCGTATTAAGACGAACACTGGCTACACACTCATCCTCGAAGAAGTTAGACATGTTCCTGATTTGAGGCTCAACTTAATATCTTGTGGTGTCCTAGATTGTGAAGGCTTCGAGAATTTCTTCGGGAGTAGGAAATGGAAGCTTACTAGGAATTCCTTGGTGATTGCAAAAGGTGCCATGTGTTGTACAATGTACAAAACAAATGCAGTCATTTGTAAAGATGGATTGCATGCTATTGAAGAAGAGTCTTCACTAGATTTATGGCATAGAAGATTGGCTCACATTTGTGAAAAAAGGGTTACAGATTCTAGCAAACAAGGCGCTTGTACCTTCTGCTATTGGTACAACACTATCCCCATGTGACTACTGCCTATTTGGCAAGCAACGTAGAGTGTGATTCAGCAAGTCATCAAGCAGAAAGTCAAGTGTTCTCGACTTGGTGCACTCAGATGTTTTGTGGCCCCTTTGAATATGAGACCTTGGGAGGTAATAAGTATTTTGTTACTTTCATTGATGATGCATCCCGGAAGCTATTGATGTATTTCCTGAGAACAAAAGATCAAGTATTCCATTCATTCCAGAAAGTTCATATTATGGTGGAAAGAGAGACAAACAAGAAATTAAAATGTCTCTGATTCGACAATGGAGGTGAATACACATCATACGAATTTGAGAGCTATTGTTCTAGACATGGAATTTGACATGAAAACACTGTACCTGGAACCCTACAACATAATAGTATAGCAGAAAAGATGAATCACACTATTGTGGAGAAGGTCAGATGTATGCTCAAAATGGCTAACTTGCCAAAGTCTTTTTGGGGAGAAGCAGCACGCACAACCTGCTATCTCATTAATAGGTCACCATCTACAGCTCTAGATTTTGATATTCCAGAAAGAGTATGGACTGGAAAAGATGTTCAGTACACTCATCTGAAGGTGTTCGATTGTAAGGCATTTGTGCATGTGCCTAAGGAGCAACGGTCAAAGCTTGATGATAAAGCAAGTCCATGTATCTTCCTTGGATAGGGAGATCAAGAGTTTGGGTACAAACTATGGGACCCATAGAAGAAGAAGATCATCAGAAGCTAAGATGTAGTCTTTTAAGAAAATGAGACTATTGAAAGCTTGAAGAAGAATAGCAAGTCAGGACTTATGGATGACGTCATTCCCAGCCGTGTTCCTTCATTGCCAAATAGTACCATTGGTGGAGATGAGGAACAAGTTTAGAACAATGATGAAATTCCAGAGCTAATGGAGGATCATGAGCAAGAAGATGTTGATGAGCCGGGGGAGCAACCCACCCAGCAAGCTGAGGCTGAACAACAGCTTAGAAGATCCACTAGGGATCGCCAACCAATATCAAAGTATCCTAGTTTTGAGTATATTCTCATTACTAATGAGGGGGAGCCAAAGAATTTTTAGGAAGTTCTAACTCATGCAGATAAATAATCTTGGCTAGAGGCATTGCAAGATGAGATGAATTCCTTGCAGAAAAATAACACATATGAGTTAGTTGAACTTTCTACAGGAAGAAAAGCCTTGAAGAACGAATGGGTCAAGCCTAAAAGAGATGGCAATGGAAAGCTAGTGAAGTATAAAGCTCATCTAGTAGTGAAAGGATTCCAACAATATAAAGGAATTGATTTTTATGAAATCTTTTCTCCGGTGGTTAAAATGACTTCTATTCGAGTAGTTCAAACCTTGGTAGCAAGTTTGAATCTTAAGCTTGAGCAGTTAGATGTGAAAAATGCCTTCCTTTATGGTGACCTAGAGGAAGAAATCTACATGGTACAGCCAGAAGGCTTCGAAGTAAAGGGAAAGAGCATATGGTTTGTAAGCTGCAAAAGAGTCTGTATGGGATGAAACAAGCACCCAGGCAACGGTATAAGAAGTTTGACTCTTTCATGAGTAGTCATGGCTACAAGAAGACCCAGGCGGATCCATGTGTCTACTTTAAGGGATTCTCTGATAACAACATCATCATATTGTTGTTATACGTTGATGACATGTTGATCGTAGGACAAGATGTTTCTTTAATTCGTAAATTGAAAGAGCAATTAGTGAAGTCCTTTGATATGTACGACTTGGGTCCAGCACAATAATTTTAGGCATGAGGATTATTCATGATCGAAGCAACAACAGGTTGTGGCTGTCATAAGAAAAATATGTTGAATGAGTGCTACAACGTTTCAACATGTTAAATGCTAAATCAATCAGCGTTCCTCTTGCCGCTCATCTGAGTAAGAATCTTGTCCTACAACCAAAGAAGAGAAGGGAGACATGAGAAAGATTCCATATTCCTCCACTGTAGGGAGTCTGATGTATGCAATGGTTTGCACAAGACCACACATTGCACATCCTGTTGGAGTTGTAAGCAGATTCTTAGATAATCCAGGAAGACAACACTGGGAAGCTGTAAAGTGGATTCTCAGATATTTGAAGGGAAGTTCAAAGAAGTGCTAATGCTATGGAGGATCTAAACCAATCTTAGAAGGCTTCGTTGATGCTGACATGGCAGGAGATCTCGATCATATAAAGTCAACTTTGGGGATACGTATTTACAATTGCCGGGGGAGCAATTTCTAGGCAATCTAAATTACAGACATGTGTTGCACTTTCTACTACCGAAGTGGAGTACATTTCAGCTATTGAAGCAGAAAAAGAGATGATTTGGTTGAAGAGATTCTTTGAAGAGTTGGGTCAAAAATAAGCTAACTGCATAGTATATTGCTATAGTCAAAGTTCTATAGACTTAAGCAAGAATACTATGTATCATTCTCGAACAAAGCACATTGCGCAACTGGAAAAGGGGATTTTTCATCTTGAAAAAATTCCAACAAAAGAGAACCCCTCATATATGTTGACAAAAGTTATTCCTCGGGATAAGTTTGAGTTGTGCAATGAGCTGATCGGCATGAGCTCCAAGTAAGAGCTTATTTCATACCCCATTGGTTTGGAGGGGGAGAATTGCTAAGCCCAAACCAATTTGGAGGCTAATTAATTCAACCAATTTGGAGGCTAATTAATTGCCAACAAATAAGGTGGGAAGATGGTAGTTAGTAATTGCATATGAATTGCCAATTGGAACGTTGATGCAACTTTTTTTGCTTATAAATAGGCATTCCCGTAATCCAAATTCATCCAAGCAAAAATTGAGTTTTCTTTTGTAGAGCATTTCCTAAAAAAAAGAGTTTGAGAGAAATTAGGGGAGTGAGTTGAGTAGTTTGGGAAATACTAAACTATTTGGGTGTAAGAGTTATTTTTTTTTGGCATTCCAATTTTCCCCTAAAATTATTTTATACCTTAAGTTTGGATATATTTGAGAGAGACTTTATTGTTGTATTCCCATTATTTATTAGTGGAGTTATTTTTGGCGCTCCGTGATTTTTCCCTTTCTAAGGGCTTCTACATAAATCTTTGTGTTTCTTTATTGCTCTATTTATTTTTATACTCGTTGTTGCAACATCTATTTTAGTTAATACATATCACCTTACTACCGAATTGATATACGAGACCCAACATTGCATAGGTTAGAGTTCCCATTTCTAATATTATGTATCCTATGTATAGCACTAGATCTATTCATGGCCCGAGAATTCGCCTGAACCAGTTCAAATGGAACGAGCTTGAGCAATCATTTTTACAAGCCCAGCCCGAGTCTGATGAAGCTTGAAATTTTATTGGTCGTACTTAGATTTTATATAAATACCTAAGTTCAGTCAAGTAAATAATTATTTTTTATTATATATCTATATAGTATATATATATTTAATACTTATTTAAATTTTTAAATTTTGGTCTATTTTACTTTAAAACTTGACTACAGTAAGTTTTACTAATTTATTAAATGATTAAGTAAAAAATATAATTATATATAAAATTTAAACATATTTGTACGAAAGTTATTTTTTATTTCTATTTAAATAGTGTACCAAAATTTTTTTTAAAAGCTCGTGGGCTGGGGTTCGGAATAACCTCGTAAGTCTGCTCCGAACTTAAAGTTTTAAGTTTGGGTTAGACCGAACTTGAATTGATGTTTTTAATTAAATTCCAACGAGTCTATTGATCACTACAAGAAACATAAATTTAGCAATAAAAAAATAATACCATATAAAATTTGAAAAATACTTGAAAATAGCACATTTGATTGTAATATTGTGTTATATTTTAGTTAAATTCTTAAGATTACAAGTGTTAGGAACAAGCATATGTGACAGCTGCACTTTCTGCTGCAAACTTTTGGATATTGCCCAGAAATGAAATTCTGGAAACAACTTTCCAATTTACTACCGAGTAAATTTTTCGGCAGCAAAAATAGTTATTGTTTATTCGTATACTAAAATTGTAACTAAATTTGATATAATTTTCACTGGTAAATGATATTTTCTTACAGCAAAGACACATTTGTCCAATATGATGTCTACCTTTTTTTTTTAAATCCTTCATTTGGTATTTAGGATTAAACTAGTTTAAAATTGCATTTTTCAATACAAATCCATATGCGTTTAGAATTTGAGAAAGGGAAAAGGCAATTGTTTTGTTAAAAACAGAAAAAATACAAGAAAATAAAAAAAAGTCAAACATCAATTAAGATAAAAAAATAAAAAACTATCTATAAAAGAGAAAATTTCAGTGAAGATTTATGCTCCCGTTTGATAAGCTCCTTACAAATCTTTTTTTTATCCATTTTTTTACATTTTTTTCTCAAATTTCATATATATTGCGATGAATGAATTTACAATCATTCACTTTTTGATTTTCTTCTAAGAATATGTTGCCCACTAAGCCACTACTTAGTCGTTCAAATTATTTTAGTTTAATTAAATTAATAGCAAATTTTAACTAATATATTAATAATACTTTCTATGTTTTTTACAAAGAACAATAGCTTTCTTTCGTCACCAGTAACTTAATAATAGAAAGTTCAAAAACTGTCTTCAATGATACCTATTCTTTTTTTACCGTAATTTTATAAATTAAATTAAATTAAATTAAAATGAATTAAATTAAATTGAATTAAATTTATTTTAATATAAATTTATAATTATATATATCTGAATTAAACTGAACTAAAGTAAATTGAATTGAAATGAAATCAACTGTAATTTAAGACATGACCCTAAAACATTATTAAATATATCAATCATTGGAGTCAACACGAGGGATTTAGGTGGGTTAAATGTCAAAGTAAATAAAATAAATATATAATGTTTCTTGATCGGGCTGTTAAATTTAATCTATTTCTTTACCAATATTGATTAAAAATATCAAGTGTCTAGACTATATATTAAAAAAAGAAAGATAAAAATATTCAAAATAGCGTGTATAAGTATAGTCAATCATTGCATTAAATTCCTCCCAGCCCACCGGTTAACCCGGTTTTGGTCGGGTTCACATAATATACCTTGCAAATTGCAATCACTTAGCTCACCTTCTACGAAATACAATACAATACAATAAATGAATATACGTATGATATCCCACTACAAAATTCAGAGAACACAACCCAATATTTTAATTCCAATGTAGTCCATAAAAAATAGACAACTATAAAAAATATCTATAACCTTATATCACTTGAGCAATAAACCAGTTTATAGTTGGTGTATTAGTTAGATTCACTGTAAATTTATTAGATTTAGCAGTAAAAAAGTTTAAAACAATATAATTTTTACTGTCAAAAAACATATTTATAAGTAACTCTAAAGTTACTGACTCTTGCCAAATAGAAGTACATTCAAATTTTTGTTGCAAAATATATCTCATCCCAGTTTCATAGTAGTAATATGCAATAACTATACATGCAATAACTATATATCGCTCTTAAATGGATTTTATGAAAACAAGTTCTCAGGTAATGTTGGTAATAGTTTTTTGGATGTAGTAAAGTAGTTGCTACTATAAATATGTGATTATAAGTAATTGCAACAAAATTGTGATTAATATTTTTCATAAATTTTGAAGTATAAATTTAAAATAATTCATATCAGAGTACAATAACTTAACAAGCACTCTTAAAATTAAGTATTTAATACTTTTTAATATATAAGTTGCCTTGATTTAAAATATCATATACCTTTCAATATTTTATGGCTCACACTTAATCTAAGAGTTTTTGGTGGAATTTAAGGTCCTAAAAAAATATGTCTAAATACCTTAATGCACAATAATTTTACCAATTTAATTAACCGTGTAAGTGATTACTCACCACTTTAGCTTATTTTTATAGTTAATGTATTTTCAAACATGTCGTATTCTATTACGAATTTGTGTGCTCATCGACTTTTCATTTCGTAATTTATAATATTTGCTGGTAAACATATCAATTTCTAATATATGTATATCGATATGTATGATTGATATATTTACTATAATAGCATTGTTAAAATAATAAAAATGTATATTTTTCATTGTAAAAAAAGATATAGTCAAATTAAATTTATAGTACATATTAAATAGAGATTACAGAGTATATAGAATACGTGAGGCAAATGATTAATTGGAATTTGCCAGAGACAGTATTTTGCATTTTTGCAGAGTTATAGAGCAAAAATCATTGAATTTATGGCAGTGACAATATCTTCCATTAATTTGCAGGCAAGAAATCATATGAAGTATCAATAATCAACAAATCAAATTTATGGATTGTAATATTTCTACTTGCAAATTGGCTACTGCAAATTCAATTCACCTAGCTATATAGTTCATTGGTGCTGTTTTCAACAGATAGGCTACTTTCTTTCTTCAACAATGATATTATTAATAAACTGAATATAATGTTTTTAAAATCAAAATGGAATGAAACTACTGACACATGTTAAAAATAAAATTTTAGTCAATAATATTAGTTTCCATTATTAAACAACTGTGATATTAGTTTAGAAGAAAATATTGTTAGTGTGTTTTGTGTTTATAGTTTTTCGGTAGCATAGATGTTTAGAGTCACAAATTTAATCTTAATCATAGGCTACGATGATAATAGGGAAAGGTAATTAAGCAGGGAAAAGCAAAGAAAATACAAGAAACTAAATTCTCTTTGATTTCTTTGTTGATGTTTGGATCATGCAAGAATTTAATTATTTAATAATATATTATTATTTATTAGTTAATTATAAATAAAGATTATCAATAATTATGATTAATTGTTATTGTTATAATTTTCAATAATAATAAATATTATTATAATTTATTAATAATATTATTAATTATTTTATATGTAAAAATAATTTTTTTTATTATGATTGAATATTATGTTTATAATAAATATTATTACGAATACTCATAATGATATTAAATATTATATAAATTAATTAATTATTATCATATTTATAATAATTTTTAATTAATAGCATTATTAATAATTATTGATTTATTTAATTGATCGTAATAATATTATAATCATAATTGATCATATTAATTAAGTAATACTCTCTGTGGATTGCTATTTTACCGCCCCTTTTAATGATTTATGATTACAAAAATATTTTTATTATTAATAAAATTAATATTATACTTATATATTAATATTTTATAAATAAAAATTAAATTATATTTAATTTTATATTAAATAACATTTTAATTAAATAAAAATAAATGTATTAGTTATTTTAAAAATGCAAAACCTAAAAGGTAAATAAAAAATAATTCTTATTACAAATAAAGAAACAGTACAAATTATAAAAAGAAGAATAAACAAAAAAATCCTGAAATAAAATTGAAAATAAAGAAGATAAAATCCGTATCTTCCGAATATAAAATTGATTGAACATTGAAAATTTTAATATATCATTAAAAAATTTATAGCGGTTGAGGCATTTTGAGTTTACTAATTGGCATGTACCATATACCAGAGAGCCCATATTCAATAGTTAAACCAAGGCCCATTAACCACCCTCACGTCCCTATATAAAGGGTTGTTTTCCACATGCATAAAGGGGGGAAGATAATCCATTTTCTCTCTAACACCTCTTGAATACTTCCCAATATAACTTGACACAGATAGCCCGAACAACCACCCATCAGCAGACCAACTGTGTGGCATGTACCATATATCAGAGAGCCAATATTTAATGGCTAAACCAAGGCCTATGAGGCCCATTAACCACCCTCACATCCCTATATAAAGGGGTGCTTTCCACATGCATAAAGGGGGGAAGATAATCCATTTTCTCTCTGACACCTCTTGGATACTTCCCAATACAACTTGACACAGATAGGCCGACCAACCACCCATCGGCAGACCAACTGTGCCATTGGCACCGTCTGTGGGAAACAGACAAAAACATTCCACAAAAAAGCTTATCTCTCTGATACTAACCCATCAATCTTCCGAAGGAACGGTTCTCCTGGCCATGGAGGGTACCCTTAAATGAGAGGTTCAGGACGTGTCTTATAGTTCCTTCAAAAGCAATATCAAATCTGAGGCCACACTGCATAACACAACTTCCAGATAGCAAAGTGCTTTTCGGCACATTTGTAGGACTATATGTGGAAAGAATTAATTGGGTGGCAAAACTCTAATGTGCATAATATCAACTTTCAGATAGCAAAGTGCTTTACGACTCATGTGTATGATTTGGAAAGAGTTGTTCAGGTGGAAAGGATAATGGGAAAGCTAGAACTTACATTGGAAATTTGGTTGGATAAGAGTCGGTCGGTTGGAAAGGTAATGGGAAGGCTAGAAGTTTCATTGAAAATTCGGTTGGGTAAGAGTTGGTCGGTTGGAAAGTATAATGAGAAGGCTAGAAGCCTCATTGGATATTCAGTTGGAAAGGCTGCCCTAAAAATGATGGCTTTGGCGACATAGGAGAGTTACATTAGAGCAATAATATCCATTCGACGGCAACTCCAGTAGTGGCTTTCGAAATCATGGTAACTAGGAACAAGAGTGTCCAACACATTTGGGTCATTCCAACAGGCTCTTAAACTTGAATCGCTCAAAAACACTCTAATGGGATCTTAAGTCGGCCAAATCAATCCAGTAAAAATAACACCAATTAGGGTTTTGTCCTATTTGGATCACTCCAACCCTTTGTCATTTTGATCATGGCACTTTGAGCTTTAACAATCTTGTGAACTTTGATGAATCCATCTACCTAAAGATGTCCGACCTATTGATTCAATTGGGTCTTACCCATTCAAATCACTTAGACAATCTTGTGAGCTTTGATGACATCTATATACCTGAAGATATCCAACGCATCGATTTAATGGGGCCTTATATAAATCACTTAGACAAAGAGCTACTATACTTGAGCTACAAATTCACTAGCTCCAACTTGAATTGGAAAATCCTTCCAATATAGTCACCACCTCCAAAACCACAGGTAACACTGATAAGTTTTCTTTTTACTTTCATTAGTATTACCATACTAGAATATTGAGAATATACCTCAGAAATATGCACTTTATGTTATGATTGAATGCTAACAATTTGTGTTGGAGTATTGGAAGTATACTTTCACTTTGTCAATATGCTAAAGGAAAATGCAAGAAGTCTATGACACTCGTCGCAATTATCAAATCCAATGTCAAGATTGTTTCCTAAAATTCAAAATGTCGAACCATTACAATGAGCTTCCAATGTTATCTCATTGTCGGAATTAAATACATTATGCTTTGGAAGCCATTTTGTCATGACCAATGATTATTTCATAGTCAGAATCGAATACACTAAGCTTCAAATTCTACATTGCCTCGGCATGGTTAGCCCTGTCGAATGCGGGTATATATGGATGCACATTGTATTTTTAGGATGACAAAAATATTGCTTCAAAGTGATCACCCTTATGGAAGCCCAGTAAATGCTAATACATTGGATGGCCTAATCATATGGAATGGCCTAATCTAAAGGAAGGTCTTCGCATTATTACAAGAATTGGGCATAACACCCAACCAACATTAATTGACAAATTGGGCGTGGCACCCTTATCCGACATGAAAATTGTATATTTCAATTGGGCATAGCACCTTTATCCAACATTAATTGACAAAATGGGCGTAGCACCCTTATCTAATACGAATATTGTATATTTCAATTGGGCATAGCACCCTTATCCATTATTAATGGAGAATTGGGCAAAGCACCCTCCCAACACGAAGTAAAGATTACAAGAATTGGGCATAGCACCCAACCAACATTAATTGACAAATTGGGCGTAGCCCCTTTATCCGATATGAAATTTGTATATTTCAATTGGGCATAGCACCTTTATCAAACATTAATTGATAAAATGAGCGTGGCACCCTTATCCAATACGTAAATTGTATATTTCAATTGGGCATAACACCCTTATCCGATATTAATGAAGAATTGGGCAAAGCACCCTCCCAACACGAAGTAAAGATTACAAGAATTGGGCATAGCACCCAACCAACATTAATTGACAAAATGGGCGTAGCACCCTTATCCAACACGAAAATTGTATATTTCAATTGGCATAGCGCCCTTATCCAACATAAATTGACAATTGAGAATAACATCCAACCGACATTAATTGATACAAAATGGGCATAACACCTTTATCTGACGCATAGAAAAGTTGGAGAGTAAAATTGGACATAGCACTCTTATCCGACATTAATTAAAGATTGGGCATATCACTCTTCCAACAGAAATAAGGAATAGCACAAAAGAAATTATAAATCATAATAGTTGGGCATAACACTCTTATCCAATAATAATTATAGCACAACACTCATCCAATAAAAATTCCAATAATTTCTATAACATCATTCCAACAAACATTGACGATTAAAACAATTGGGCAAAGCACCCCTCCATCAATGCTTGAAGGTTAAAAAACTTGGGCATAGCACTCATCTAACATTAATTGAAGGTTAAAAGAATTGGGTGTAGCACCCTTATCTAATGCACAATGGTTTTTTTGGGAATTGGGCTTAGCGCCCTTATCCGACACGAAATTGAAGAGTACAAGATGGATATAGCATCCTCATCAAACAAAAATCGAATATGTCAAAAATTGAGATTGCCTATTCTCCTATTCTCCATCAGATTCGTCCAACTGGGCATAACATTGGCTATTAGCCTTTCCCTAGTAAGTTCCCCTAACTGCATCCTGACATTAGCTATTAGCCTTTCCCTAACAATTTCACCCGATGGTGGCATGGCATTGGTTATTCTTCTATTCCCTTACAGATTTGCTGAATGGAGGAATGACAATGGCCATTTTCCTATACCCTAACAAAAAATTTCAACCGTGACATTACCTATTAGTCTAACAGATCCACCCAACAAAATCCTGACATTGTTTATTCGTCCTACTTCTAACGAATCCGTCGAATGGTAGCATGACATGGGTTGTTTACCTATTGGTCCAACAAAATTGTTCCAACAATGAATTTGCTCCATGGGTTAGTATATTGACACCATCATATTAGCCATCCGCTTTTTCGCCTAACAAATAATAAGCCATTTGACCAATAGTCTAATAAATTCACCTAAGGGCAGCAAAATATTGTGATTCACTGGCTTGCCCAATAACTCAAAAATATTTATCAAACGGTTTCAACCATCGGTCTAACAAATTCGACCAACTACAAATGAATTCAACCATCAGCCTAACAAATTTGACCAACGGTCGCTCTTCCGCCCATCAAAACTATTCGACCAACGGTCTAATAAATTTGACCACTAGTCCATTGGATTCAACCAAAGACACCAAAACATCAAATTTTTGCTTCTTGTAAGTAGGACAAGTTAGTGGAAAGTGGAAAATATGTCAAAGGGCTCTATAATATCATCAACCATGTCCAAGGTCTCTACATAAACTTCGATCATGTCCAAAGGTTTCACATAGGCCTCTGTAACTCCACCAAAGCCCTTTTGCCAAAAGCATTTCAAAATGGTCCAATTAAGAATTGGTCATTCACACTTTTGCCTAAGCTTATTCTAACCATCGGTCTAAAGGATTTGACCATCAGTTTAGAGGATCTGACCAATAATCTCATTACTATAGGGCATTCTCTCAACAAATCTATTTGAACATTAGTCCAATGGACCCGACCATGGGTCTAATGTATTCGATCGACGGTGGCATTACTATGGGTCACTCGCTCAACAAAGCTACTCAACCATCCGTTTAACCGATTTTTGTGAAGCTATTAGTCAATTACTCCAACCAGTTCGCAAAATTCGGATGTAATAATAATTCACTGATTTGTGCAAAGTTATTTAACAATCAGCTCAATCAGCAACACCTCGTAAAATTGTTGGTATTGGTCTTACAAATGAAGGTTCAATAAAAAAAATCCAACCAACCATCCGAACAATTTTATCAATCCAATAGGTCACCCTTACCAAACAATGCAAAACTGCTACCCAACAACAAAGCAACATTGGAAACTTTCTACTTCATCCGACAACTCAAAGATGTTTGACCAATGAATTCACTCAATAGAACTATAACTTTATGGTTCGATTACTCAAAGATGTTCGATCATCGGTCAAAGTAACTCACCTAATGTCATCAAATTATTGGTAATTTTCTTCTTTGTTCGACAGCTCAAACTTGTCCCCAACCAGTTGGCATTCCTAACAAAAGGGCCATAACTTGATGGCATGGGCAAGCATAGAGCCTACCAACACCGCAACCTATTGGTATTTTCCAAAGCACAGAGCTTTCCAATGCAACAACTAGTTGATATTCAAAAGAATATAGCCTTCCAACGCCATAACCTGTTGGCATTACCAAGCATAACAAACATATATCAAAAACTTCCCGATGCTATTACTTGAGCATTGGAAAAAAGCCAGCTATAGCAGATGACATATCTAATAAAATACCTCACTACGGTAAGGCTCTCATCATAAATCGACTACTCAGTTGATGTGCATCATAAAGACTCAAAGACACAAAGGGGAACATCCCTATTGGGCGATTTCATAACACAAAATCATAAAAACTCTCTGAACGATATTCTTACTTGAATATTGACATCGTCCAATCTAATTGAAGATCTAATTCTAATTGAAACCTCTATCAAATACTCTCCAAAGGTTATTTTATTTAGAAGATCGACATCCTTCAATGTTATTGAAGATCCAAACCAATACATTTGAAGCCCTCATCCAATCAAACGCGATTGGGTTAGTTTGTAGCGCAAACACTAACAAAACATCAAAAGCTATTAGATAACAAAATCAGTCCAACAAGGCCTCCTAAGTACTAAGCCCCCTAAGAGACAAAAAATATATGGCTTAAACTTATCAAGGGATTACGCTCCGTCACGAATGTGATATATTTGAAGGCAATATCTTTGGTTATACGATCGCTATTGCTTCCAATACCATGCCCGAGAAGTGATCACCAACAAAATATTTGTTACATAAAAGAACGTCTGTCATACTTTTATAAAATCATATCCGATCCAAACCAAACTACATCTACCAAAGTAAAGATCAAATGCACCCTATCATTAGTGCCAACTTAATCTAAGGCATTATGCCAACTCAAAAAAGTACCCAACATAATTACTTTCTACCAACAAAAGAATGAGACTAATAAGCTATATCAATGGGAATACGACAGATCAAAATCATTACCACCGAAAAGTTGAGTTTGGATTTAATCAAAATCCCGCAATAATATCTCTCATCAGTATTAAAAGATCATATCCAACAGATTTGTAGCCCAATTTCCAACACAATTTTGAGTTGGCTACAACAACAAAACCAAACTAAATCAAGTTCACAATAGTAGAAATCTTAAAAATTATTACCAATCTAAGACGTTCATAAGATTATTGGAACCAATCCAATAATAGAAAAGGCAAATATAAAATCCAACTCTATTTAGATAAGCGACATCCACCAACTGTCCAATGTAAAATATTTATATATTACCAACACCAACTTGGTCGACATAGGGCAACATATTATCATTTATTTTAGACCATTAATCAAAGCCAAGCGACCATAAATATACAACATACTACTCAAAGTACTATTAGCATATTGTCCAATTATCATGAATAGAATTGAGACATCATTTACAATAAAGATAACAACTAAGCTATCAAAGATTTCCAACGCACCAACCCAATGCAAGATGGCTATCGCCAACACCGAATTTAAGTTGCTAACATCATTTCATGTTGCCACCAAAATAATCATGGCCACTGAAGAAATGGTCGACGCCAGTGTAAGAGGGACATAGACAACCCAACGCATGCTCGCCATTCCCAACACCCCATTAATGTTGCCAATTATCATCGCCAACCCAAAATTGTTGCTGCTAACGCGTGCAAGATGATCGTTACTAACGCCAAATATTACCATTTCCAACATATAATGGCAACATCCTTAACAACCTAAAGTCAGGTCAATGAAGCCATTTCCTTATGCGAAATTGTGGATAAGGCTTTAAGTAGCCATTACATGAGGGAGCGTCCAACGGACCACTCGTCGATCACACATCAAAGTATAGAACATTCTCAAAGGGTGGATGTCTTACAAGACCTAAAAATGATGAACATACCATTCAAAGTTAAGTGGTCATCAAAACCCCTTAGAGGGAGGGATGCTAAAATGAAAGCAATAACATTCACTACCAGCTATGTCCAACATTCTCACCATATCCATCAAGAAGAAACCCAATAGAGACAATATCGCATCTACCAAAACAAACACCCAGTATGATTGATTCTACAAACCAGGCCAACACAGGAGAAAAAGTACCAACAAAGTTTACAACACCCTCCCCAACACAAAATCAGGTTCGACTCGAATAGCAATACCCTTATCTCAATGCAAAAATCTAATCCAACGAGATCCACAACACCAAATCGTGGCTGCAAAAGAAAAATTATTGTCATCCAACACAGACACTTGCCTCAACAAACTTGTAATATACAATACTAATTAATGCTAAGTTGTCAGTCATCATTAAAGCACAAATAACTATTAAATATATAAATATATTTATTAATTTATTAGGAGGGACATGTATACCAGAGAGCCCATATCCAATGGTTAAACTAAGGCCCATGAGGCCCATTAACCACCCTCACATCCCTATATAAAGGGGTGCTTTCCACATGTATAAAGGGGGGAAGATAATCCATTTTCTCTCTAACACCTCTTGGATACTTCCCAATACAACTTGACACAGATATCCCGAACAACCACCCATCGGCAGACCAACTGTGCCACTAATCAAAACCAATAGAGGCGAATATTTATTTCATAAATTTTGTGAACACCTTTAAATTTATTACAAGTCTCTTTTAAATATTTTCTAATGTTTACTGATTCATGTTGGTTATTGAATAATTTGCTCTTTTATTAATCCAATAAATAAAAGCACTGTATTTCTATATCCGACTAATACAAACTCAAGAAATACAGTGATATGTTAACAATTTAATTCTTTATTTTAACTTGTAATTATATTACTCATAATAATGATAATAATAATAATAATGATAATTGATTTAGTATTTTAAAAATATTTTATATCTTAATTTTTTATTTTGAAATTATTTAGATGAAAGATCATTTTTTAATAAATAAATATAGAAGAAATAAATAATTTTGGGTGGTAAGGGTGAAAAGGAAGAGGTAAATAAAATCAATTATTTCTGTAATAAATAAATATAAATGAAAAGTGAAAAAAGAAGGCGACAAATATCAACAGCCTTACACTAAAGTTGATGTTGCCTTCATGGTTAGCTTTAGGCTGCCCATTAAAATTTCTCTATGACCATTTGATCATGGAGGAAATATTTAAATAATTAACATTTCTTAACATAATATCTGCTGTAGTGACATAAAAGTGCTTCTCCTAGATTCTTTCATGTTAAGTAGGATGATGCAGTAGTTGCTCTAGAATCTCAAAAGACACATTCTTAGACTGTTATTTCAAATCTACTGAACTTATTCATTTCATTTTAATTGTATTACTAAGTAATTGAAATGATTTGGATCATTTGACGACTAAGGTCGATCCGAAATAAAATTATATAATAAGTAATCAATTTTTTTCAGGTTTATTTTTATTTTTTTTTAATAAATAAATGCTAAAAAAAAGAAGGGCATTGAATTGAGCAACAAATTAGAGAGGGATTGGGATAGAATTGAGAATCCATAGCTGACCCGGCATTTTTCTATTTGACTATCACTTTCTTCTTCTATCTATCATATAGCAGACCGTATCATCCCATTTATGAGCTTCTAATCCTTTATATCTTTTACATTCTTTTTAATGAACTTCAAGACCAAAAAAATATTGCGTAGTCGCCTCTTGCATTGCTGAATATTATAATATCATAATTATATATTAGAATTGGAGATTTACAGCCGCCTGTTACTATATAGACGGCTGATATATAATTAATGTTTTCAAAAACTCTAGGTGCTAGTCAGGCGGTCGAGGCTTCAAAAGGCCTAGATGGGGCATGAGCAGGATCTAGGCGGATTTGTATTTTTTATTTTTTAAAGATTTTTTAATATATAAAATTATAAATTCAGCTAAAAAATAAATCATAATAATATAAATATAAAAAAATAAAATTTAAAGCATGTTTTAAAAATAGTGTTCTGAAAAATCCCGCCTAGGCCGATTTTTAAAATAAAAAACCCTGCCTATAATCGCTTAGCCCCGCCTAAATCAGTCAACCGCCTAAGACCGCCCGGCTACCTAAAATCGTGGCAGTGTTATGAAAAATCCCGCCTAGGCCGCCGCTTAGCCCAATTTTTAAAACACTGTATATAATTGACGTGGAGTCCACGTCATTAATATTTGATATAATATATTTTCTATTTGATGTAATATGTTTCTTACTTATTTACCGTTTTTATCGTTAGATTTCTATATAAATAGGAATCCGATTCTTCATTTAATATATACCTCAGAAATAAGAAATAAAAGTTTCTCTCAAATTCTCTCTCTGTCTTCCTTATTATTGTTATAATTTTTTTACATATATAGTCAATTTCTAACACGTTATCAGCACGAGCTTGTTCTATCGATCAAGGATATCAACAAATAAATCCAAAGTAAGGCATAATTATTTTATTTTCTATAAATATATTATACCTATAATTCTTAATATGTCTAATATCAAAAGTTTGGACTTTATTCCTCTTGATGTATCAGGAAAAAATTATTTTACTTGGGTGTTGGATGCAAAATTGCATCTAGAATCGATGGGTCTTAATAATACTATTATTGAAAATAATAGCCTTGCACCTCAATATAAGATAATAGCTCTAGTTTTTCTTCACCGTCATCTTGATGAAACACTTCAATTAGAATATTTGACTGACAAAGATCCTGCAGATCTTTGGAGACAATTAAAGGAGAGGATTGAACACCTTAAGAAAATATCTCTACCAAATGCCCAGTATGAATGGATAAACTTAGCTTCAAGATTTTGAATCTGTTAGTGTATACAATTCTAAACTTTTTCAAATTACATCCATATTAAGATCATGTGGAAAGGAAAAAACTGATGAAGATATACTCGAAAAGATATATTCTACTTTTCATTTGAATAATATGGCATTACAAGAACAATATAGAGCAAAAGATTATAAGAAATATAGTGAACTAACTACTGCTCTTCTCCTAGCAGAACAGAGAAATCAACTCCTATTGAAAAACCATGAATTATGACCTACAGGAACAAATCCATTCCCTGAAGCGAATGCGATAATTCATAATAATTTTAATGGACGCGACCGCAGAAATGGTCATGGCCGAGGTAGAGGTCGTGATAATGGGCGTGGTAGAGGATGTAATAATAATTTCCACCAGAAGTGGAAACTTGGTAATAATAATAATAATAATTTTCACTCGAAGTGAAAAAATACAAATAACCAGCAGAAGTGGAATAATCAAATTGAAAAATTTGATAAAAGAAATAATAATCAAGATGAAGAAAATAAATGTCATAGATGTGGTATGACTGGTCATTGGTCAAGAACTTGTAGAACAGCTAAATATTTGGTAAACTTATACCAAGCATCCCTTAAAAAATGTGCGGAATTAGAAACCAATTTTATATTGGATGATAATAACCCCACTAATGACCATATTGATATCCCCAATATGGAGATGGATGATTTTCTGTTACACAGTATAGTGGCAAGGAAAAATTTGAATAATTACTTCATATATTTTGCTTAATTAATATCTTATAATTTTTATGCTATTATTAGTTTGCTTTTGTTATTGCTGTTTAATGTACTTTTTTTGTAATGTTTATTTATGAATAAATAATAATGCATCTTTCGTTTCTTCAATGAAGAAAATGAATTCTTTTCCGGTATTATATGACTTCAAGGAAAATGAAGCAAATCTATGTATTATAGATAGTGCCACCACCTATACTATTCTCAAAGAGGCAAGATATTTTAATACTCTTAAAAGGGGTAAAACTGTTGTTACTATAATATCAGGACAAATAAAAATGGTTGAAGGCTCCGGAAGAGCTAGTATTATATTACAAAGGGGAACAAAACTTATTATAAATAATGTATTATTTTTCCGAAATTCTCACAGAAATTTATTAAGTTTTAAAGATATTCGCAGAAATAGATATCATATTGAAACTGTGAGCGAAGACAATAAAAAATTTCTTTATGTTACAAAAATAATTTCAAGTAAGTAATGTATACTTGAAAAATTTTAAACTCTTTCATGTGGCTTATATTACACATATATTAATATGATTGAGGCCAATTTAACTATAAACCAGAAGTTTATAAATTCAAATACTTATAAAATTTGGCATGATCCATTGGATCATCCTGCTTCGACAATGATTAGAAAAATTATTGAAAATTCACATGGGCATCCATTGAAAAACCAGAAGTTTCTTCAAAATAATGAATTATTTTGTGGTGCTTGTTCGCAAGGAAAATTATTAATAAAACCTTCCAGAAGTAAGTTTGGAATAGAATTGCTAGCATTTTTAGAGCGCATACAATTTGATATCTGTGGACCAATCCATCAACTATATGGACCATTTAGATATTTTATAGTTCTAATTGACGCCTCAACTAGGTGGTCACATGTATGCTTATTATCTTCACAAAATATGGCATTTGCAAGGTTACTTGCTCAAATTATAAGATTACAGGCACAGTTTCCCGATTATCCTATTAAATCAATTCATCTTGATAATGCTGGGGAATTCACATTCAAAACATTTAATGATTATTGTATGTCGATTGGAATAAAAGTTGAACATCCTATAGCATATGTTCATACACAAAATGGTCTAGCAGAATCATTTATTAAACGTCTGTAATTAATTGCACGACCGCTAATTTTGTGAACAAATCTCCCTACTACAGTTTGGGGTTATGCAATATTACATGCAATATCTCTTATACGTTTAAGACCAGTAAGTTATCATGATTATTCTCCATTATAATTAGCTTCTTGCCATGAGCCTAGTATTTCTCATCTTAGAGTTTTTGGTTGCGCAGTATATGTGCCTATTGCTCCACCACAAAGGACTAAAATGGGTCCTCAAAGGAGATTAGGAATTTATGTTGGCTATGAATGTTGGGAACTGACAGTCAAATTGAACATGCATAAGAGGCATGACGGAAATTCAAAATTTTATCCATGTCCCAGGAACTCCTATTAGTTGCATATAAATTAAATAAAGCCTTAACTAAATAATTCTCTACCTAGGTTAGCATGCTAAAGGACTAGGCATACCATAATTCCAAATTATATCCTAGCATATTTATTTTATACTAAGCATGTTATAACTCTAAGTTATAACCTAAGCATAAAATAAACTAAGCATGCAAAAATAACCTAAACATAATTATTAAGTCTAAAAACACTTAAAGAAAAAGACTTAATAATTAAAAGAGAAAGAAAAAGAACTTACCAGTTGAAGGGTGCTTTTGCAGGACCTTCTTACACAAGTCTCCAATCGTAGGATAGCCTCTATCAGTATCCACATGAACCCCACCAACCAAAACCTCCCCAGGAGGAAAAACTAAGAAGCCTCGAGTAGTTGCTAGACCACTCTAAAAGCCTCACCCAAAAATATAAACTAGCAGTGCCCGAATAAATTCAGGCTCCACAAAAATAACTTGCTCAAGTCCCCGAGAGATTAATTATCTCGCTTAGGATTTATGCTTTGAGCTTGGTACATTTTGAAAGTAGAAGGGACAACCTATATATAGGCTTGGGGAGCAAAAATTTGCTCCCATTAGCGATGTGGGATGGGAGTAAAACTCCCATCCCACACACCTACAACATGCACGTGCTGCATGTGGTAAGGCAAGCCCATTTGGACTTGCCTTGCATTCATGGGCTGCCTTTGTGCAGCCCATGAATATGGGCCACCGCGAACACTGTCCAGTAGTGTTCGCGCACCTTTCGGTGTATTTCGCGCAACCAAACATTGTACAAAATATTTTATACTTTTCGGTTTTAACTCGCCAATGCAAAATACCCTTTAAATCCTTTCAAATAAATATTTATTTTTGACTCTAATAAATTAGTTATCAGTCAAAATAAATTTCTTGGTCCAACCAAAATTGATCTAATCAATTATAATTTATTTATGACTCTAATTAATTAGTTACCGGTCAAAATAAATTCCTTGGTCTATCGAAAATTGATTTAATCAATTTTAACCAATCAAATAATAATCTAATTATTATTTATGTTATATTCTTGTAATAGAATAAATCTATTAGTTCTTTATTTAGTCCGATGAAGGTCCAATGTGTGTGACCTTATAGGATCCCGAAGTATTGAGCTGTTAAGGCTTAACCAACCCTTGTTCTAATGGAACCATTGGCTCGATGCTCTAGACCGTGAATAGAACTCGATTACCTTAAACGACTGTAGTACGCCTCTAGCAAGGGTCTACCATCCCCCATTACTCGGAACATCATTTATGCTTATGACTTAATCCCGGTTAATGCAATAGTTATCCCGTGCGATAAATTCCTTCCATTCTTTAATATTAGTACCATCTGGTTTATTGGGTTCGGTTAAAGTGTTAACCCACTAATAGCAAGGTTGCTCCAAGCTATCCCAGTTATTCACTTGTTACCAAAGTATATTGCCTTTTACCATAGTGTGTTTGACTAGAAACCATATCTATCAAACACATACTCTGATCAGAGGTTTATGGCAATCATCACTTCAACAAGTGGCCAGGTACAACTCCTTAATATATCCGGAGCGATGGATTCTTTTCGACTACTTAGTCTACCAATGTGTTGTTATCACTATACCCGTAATCACCCGTAGCACCCTAAATTAATGAGTGCATAGCAATGACCCAAAGTATAGCAAGTACCACACAAGGCAACTAGCATCTCAAGTATGAGGACATTCGCAAAGCTTATTGCATGAAGATAAACACTAACACATTGATATTTATAATAAGTGTTTATCTTGCTGCGGTCTCCAATATATCTCCTAGATATATCCATGTGTCAAGCTTAAGGCACCACCTTCAGTCTTTAGGAGATTAACTGCTTGGACCCTTTCCAAGAAAGTTGACCACATGCTAGTCTTTCCATTTCATCAATATCCTTTCTTGATTACACTGTGACTAGGGATAGTTTAGACATAATCATAATTGCACATAAAGTAGGTTCCACCAAATATAGTCCAACTATAATTTTTCTGACTTCATGCTATGATATGTCAAGGACTTTTGTATACATACATCAATGAATATATTTTAACCAGCTATAATAAATATGTATAAAAACACATTGATATAAACGAAAGAACAAATGCCTTTATTGATTAAATAAATTATTCGTACTATTACATAATTAAGATATATCGCCCTAATTGCCTTAAGGGCTTACATCATATCCAACAAACTCCCACTTGCACTAAGGCCAATTAGCCATATGTTTTAATCCATATGCTTTAACATGCTGGTCATGTTTGACTTGAGTTAATGGCTTTGTCAGACCATCCGCGAGGTTCTGATCAGTGGGTACATATTCTAAACTTATTATCTTAGCATCAACAATCTTCCTGATTATATGATACTTTCTGGATACATATCTGTTTTTCTGATGAGACCGTGGTTCTTTTGCCTGAGCTATGGCACCATTGTTATCACAATATAAAGTAATTGGATTAATAACCTCAGGCACCACACCGAGATCACCAATAAATCCCTTTAACCAGACAGCTTCTTTTGCTGCTTCGCATGCAGCAATGTATTCAGATTTCGTGGTTGAATCAGCAGTAGTTTCTTGCTTGGAACTCTTCCAGCATACTGCCCCACCATTTAACACATACACAAAACCTGACTGAGACTTAAAGTCATCCTTGTCAGATTGAAAGCTTGCGTTAGTGTAACCTTTGATAGTGAGATCACCTTCTCTATAAATCAAGAACTCATCCTTAGTCCTTCTTAAGTACTTAAGGATTGCCTTGACGGCCATCCAGTGCTTTTCACCTGGATCTGACTGATATCTGCTCGTAAAGCTCAAAGCCAGAGAGACATCCGGCCTAGTACATATCATATCATACATGATGGATCCTATCATGGATGCATAGCGTATATCCTTCATGCGCATTCTTTTTTGAGCTGTCTTCAGACACTCAGCTTTAGATAAGTTAATCCCCTTTGTCATCGGGAGATAACCTTTCTTAGAATGCTCAAGGTTGAACCTATTCAACACCTTGTCTATATATGTACTTTGAGAAAGACCTAACAGCCTCTTGGATCTATCCCTGTAGATCTTTATACCTAGTATAAATGTTGCTTCACCAAGGTCTTTCATGGAGAACTTTCTTGACAACCATACTTTAATGTCTTGAAGAAGAGAAATGACATTTCCTATTAACTTAATGTCATCAACATACAATACTAGAAAAATGACTGCACTCCCACTAACCTTCTTATAAACACAAGGCTCATTTGCATTTGGGCAGAAATCCAGTTCCCGGATTGTCTGATCAAACCTTAAATTCCAACTCCTGGATGCCTGCTTAAGTCCATAAATGGATCTTTGTAGCTTGCATACCTTCGAGCCATTCTGAGATGCAACCCTTAGGTTGTGTCATATACACATCCCGGTCTAAATCCCCATTCAGGAATGCTATTTTTACATCCATCTGCCAGATCTCATAATCGTAATGAGCAGCAATGGCAATGAGTATCCTTATGGATTTGAGCATGTCTACCGGTGAGAAGGTTTTATCATAGTCAATACCTTCCCGTTGATTATAACCTTTCGCAACCAACCTTGCTTTATAGGTAATTACATTACCGTCCATGTCTGTCTTCTTCTTGAAGACCCATTTGCACCCAATTGGTCTAATCTCTTGCGGTGCATCAACCAAATTCCAAACTTAGTTCTCGTACATGGAATCCATTTCTGATTTCGTGGCCTTTTGCCATTTATCAGAATCCGAGCTTTTCATTGCCTCATCATATGTCCTTGGTTCATCATCCTCCACAAGATATAGTTCCTTATCATTAGTGATGATAAACCCATATCTATCGGGACCCTTATGAACACGACCTGATCATCGCAATGATTGTGTTTCGACAGTTTGTTCTTAGATCACACTCTCTTATGTATCTAGAACCGGGTCAATCAGTTGATTGTCTGTTTCTTCCTCTTGAACTTCCAATTCAATATTGCTCCCACTGACCTTTTCAAGTAAGTGTTCCTTTTCCAAAAAGTGAGCATTCCGAGACACAAATACCTTTTGTGCTTCGGGTTGGTAAAACAGATATCTAATTATTTCCTTTAGATATCCAATGAATAGACATTTGTCAGCCTTGGCATTTAGCTTATCTGACGCTATCCTCTTTACCATAGCAGGACAACCCCATACTCTTAAGTGATTTAGAGATGGCTTTTTGTTACACCATCTTTCATAAGGTGTAAAATCAACTGATTTAGAGGGCACTCTGTTTAAGACATAAGCCGCGCTCTCAAGTATATATCCCTAAAAGGATTTACTAAGAACTGCATGGCTCATCATGGACCTGACCATATCTAATAAAGTCCGATTCCTCCTTTCTGACACTCCATTGTGTTGGGGTGTATAAGGAGGGGTCCACTGGGGAACTATCCCATTTTCCTTTAGATAATCCTGAAACTCCTGACTTAAGTATTCTCCACCTCAATCCGATCGAAGTGTTTTAATACTTTTCTCAAGCTGTTTCTCTACTTCAGCTCTGAATAGTTTGAATTTTTCAAAACTTTCAGATTTGTGCTTCATCAAGTACAAATAATCGTATCGTGAGTAATCATCAATAAAGGTTATGAAGTAGGAGTATCCTCCTAGTAATCATCAGAGGTTTATGGCAATCATCACTTTAACAAGTGGCCAGGTACAACTCTTTAATATATCCGGAGCGATGGATTCTTTCCGACTACTCAGTCTACCAACGTGTTGTTATCACTATACCTGTAATCACCCATAGCACCCTAATTTTTAATGAGTGCATAGCAATGACCCAAACTATAGCAATAGTACCACACAAGGCAACTAGCATCTCAAGTATGAGGACATTCGCAAAGCTTATTACATGAAGATAAACACTGACACATTGATATTTATACCAAGTGTTTATCTTGCTGCGGTCTCTAATATATCTCCCAGATATATCCATGTGTCAAGCTTAAGGCACCACCTTCAGTCTTTAGGAGATTAACTGCTTGGACCCTTTCCAAGAAAGTTGACCACATGCTAGTCTTTCCGTTTCATCAATATCCTTTCTTGATGACACTGTAACTAGGGATAGTTTAGACATAATCATAATTGCATATAAAGTAGGTTCCACTAAATATAGCCCAACTATAATTTCTCTGACTTCATGCTATGATATGTCAAGGACTTTTGTATACATACATCAATGAATATATTTTAACCAGCTATAATTTATATGTATAAAAACACATTGATATAAACAAAAGAACAAATGCCTTTATTGATTAAATAAATTATTCATACTATTACATAATTAAGATATATCGCCCTAATTGCCTTAAGGGCATACATCATATCCAACAATGAATCCCCTTCAATAATTAAATATCTTGAGCCATTAACTGGTGATATTTTTACTTCACGATTTGCATATTGCCATTTTGATGAAAGAACTTTCCCAAAATTAGGGGGAGAGAATAAGAGCACAATTTTAAAAAAGAAAATAATATGGAATGCTTCATCACTTTTTCATACGGATCCTAAATCAAATGATTCTGAACTAGAAGTTCATAGAATAATCCATCATCAACATTTACCAAATCGATTGCCTGATACACTCGTTAATCCTAAAAGAGTAAAAAAATTGCATATACCAGCAGTAAATGCACCAATTCGAATCGAGATTCCTGAAGAACAATGTACGGATAATACACTAACACGCCTGAAGCATAGACGACCTATTGGTTCAAAGAATAAAAATTCTAAAAGGAGGAGAGTTATTGATAATGAAGATATTCCCATTGAGGATATAAATATAAATACACTCCCAGAACAAGTGCAAGCACCTGAAGTGCAAATACTTGAAGCTATTGAAAATGAAGAAATTCAAATAAATTATATCAATTTTGAAAGAAGATGGAATCGTAATAAAATAGTTATAGATCATATTTTTTCATATAATGTTGCGATCAATATTGGAAATGAAAATGTGGATCATGAGCCAACATCTATTGAAAAATGCCAAAGTAGAAATGATTGGCAACAATGGAAAGAAGCAATTCAAGCAGAGCTGAATTCTCTTGAAGAACACTAAGTATTCGGACCAGTAGTTCAAACACCACACGTCATAAAACCTGTTGGTAATAAATGGGTTTTTATTAGAAAGAGAAATGAGAAAAATGAAATTATAAGATACAAAGCCAGATTAGTTGCACAAGATTTTTCCTAAAGACCTGGGATAGACTGTGAGGAGATATATTCTCTGATGGTGGATGCAATAACTTTTAGATATCTTATTAGTTTTGCAGTGCAAGAAAATTCACAAATGCACTTGATGAATGTTGTCACAGCTTACCCATATAGTTCGCTTGATAATGATATTTATATGAAAATCCCTGAAGGATTAAAGCTGCCAGAAAAATATGGCAAACGAGAACTTTACTCGATAAAGTTACAAAGATTCTTATATGGATTAAAACAATCTGAGCGCATGTGGTTTAGCCGTCTCCGTGAATATTTATTGAAAGAAGGATATAAAAATGATCCAATTTGTCAATGTGTTTTTATAAGAAAATTAGGATATAATTTTATTATCATCTCAATTTATGTTGATGATTTGAATATTACTGGAACTCCAGAAGAGATTCCAAAAGCAGTTAATTCTTTAAAGAAAGAATTTGAGATGAAAGATCTTGGAAAGACAAAATTGTGTGTTCATTTGCAAATTGAGCACCTTGAAAAAGGAATTTTAGTGCATCAATCAAATTACACAGAAAAGATCCTGAAACGATTTAATATGGATGAAGCACATCCATTGAGTAACCTAATGGTTGTACGATCACTCGATGTGAAAAAGGATGTTTTTCGTCCTAGAGAAAATAATGAAAAAGTTCTCGATCCTGAAGTACCACATCTAAGTACAATAGGTGCTTTGATGTATCTTGCTAATAACACAAAATCGGACATTGCATTCTCTGTTAATTTATTATCAAGATATAAAGCTGTACCTACAAGACGACATTGGAATGAAATTAAACATATAATGCGCTGCCTTCGAGGAACTACTGATTTAGGCTTATTTTATTCATATGAGTCTAAGCTTAAATTAGTTAGATATGGGAATGTGGGTTATTTAGCCGACCCACACAAAGCTCGATCTAAAATGGGCTATTTATTCATATATGGAGGAACAACTATATCTTAGCGATCGACAAAACAAACAATTACAGCTACTTCCTCAAATCATGCGGAGTTAATAGCGATTCATGAGGCAAGTCGTGAATGTACGTGGTTGAGATCATTAATCAAACATATCCAAGAAGCATGTGGAAAAGTTACGGTCAAGGAAGATCCGCCGATAATATATGAAGATAATGCTGCTTGTATTGCTCAATTGAAGGAAGACTATATTAAAGGAGACAGAACAAAACGTATTTCACCAAAATTTTTCTTCACTCATGATCTAGAAAAGAATGGTGAAATCAGTATTCAACAAATTCGCTCTTGTAACAATTTAGCAGATTTGTTTACCAAGGCTTTACCTTCCTCAACTTTCAAGAAATTGATTTACAGCATTGGAATGCGTCGTCTTAAGGATCTCCAATTAACTCGCGAACAAGGGGAGTAAACACTGTACTCTTTTTTCCTTAACTGAGGTTTTTATCCCACAGGGTTTTTCCTTAGTACGGGTTTTAACGAGGCAGTGTCTCATTCGAGGCAGATGATACATGAAAGGGGGAGTGTTGAATTATTGATGTATCAGCCGCCTGTTACTATGCGGGTGGCTGATATATAATTGACGTGGAGTCCACGTCATTAATATTTGATATAATATGTTTTCTACTTGTGTAATATGTTTTTTACTTATTTACCGTTTTTACCGTTGGATTTCTCTATAAATAGGAATTCAATTCTTCATTTGATATATACCTCAGAAATAAGAAATAAGAAATAAGAAATAAAAGTTTCTCTCAAATTCTCTCTCTGCCTTCTTTATTATTGTTATAATTTCCTTGGATATATAGTCAATTTCCAACAAGATTTACTTTAGTTTATATTTTTTTGTTGGCATATAGAAAATCACAATTATCAACTATATATGCAAGAAAAGATTATACATGGTTCACCAAAACTTGCCTATGCACATGGTGGTCATGCATGGTTTTCTTATTGTCATTGTTGCAAATTTTCATAACAATGAAGAGATGATATGTATTATAGTTATCTATGGAATAAGGGGTGGGGTGGAGATTTTTCTTTGTATTTATTTAATAACATAAGTCCACGTGAGCAATTTTTTTTAAAAAAGTTATATACTAGGTATAATCTTATAAAAAAGGTAGCAAAATGGGCCCTCGATGAAAAAATAATAAGGTAAAGCACGTAAAGGTTCAACATCTGCAAATTAATTATTTTCATGCTTTAAAAAAACGCGTGTAACCAACCTAACTTTTTTTAATTTGCTTCTAACCTTTATATGCTCTACTCCATCAACGTCAATTCAATCTATTCAGAAACTTTTCTCCTCTTCTCACCTGTTGCGTATTGTTTCTGCATTCTTCAATCACGATTCTGTTTTTCTTTTCGATTTCATCAAGCGATCTACGTTCTTCAATCTCGATTTCTTCGTATCTCAAAACAAGGACTTCTGATTCAATTCTGCTATTCGTTTACGATTTCAAAGTTGCAGTCCCAATTTTATTATCCTTTTCGATTTCATCTGTGTTCTCCGTCCTTAATTTCATATTTGATTTCTGATTCAAATCATTTTTTCATTCACAATTTCTTTATTCTATTGCGATCCAGATTACAAATCGAATTTTGGAATTCAAAGATGAACACCACTCTTGTTTTGCTTCATGTAAACGGATCAGGGATTGATGATCACAAATTTATTGGATAAATGTAGACAGTGTTCAGAAAATTGATTTGCATATTTTTTCAACCTGTTACTCATATAATACAGACCTAGTACATATCTGTTACATATGTATTATATATCTGCTACAAGTCTAATACAAATGTTTGGTGAGGATATAATAGACTTGTAACAGTATTGTATCAGATAAGAAATTTGAATGAAGTATTTCCTTGAATCTGTTACATATCTAATACAGACCTGTTATAAAGTATGTTACAAGGCTGTTATATATCTGTTACTGGTGTTTGATGAATAAAATAGTAAATTTTCATTAGTTTTGATTTACATTGGATTATTATTGAAGTGTTTGGCATTTTCTGTCAGTCATTAATCTATTACAAGTCTATTATATATCTGTTACAAACCTAATACAAGTCTAATACATGTCTGTTACAAAGCTATTATAAATTTGTTACAAATCTGTTATAAACCTAATACAATTTAGAGCGTAAAAAAAGTTATGAACAATGTATGAAAGATATGGAGGGCGTGTGAAAGTTATTAAAAAACATGTTAGCGCCTTTAGGTAATTAAGCTTAAGTTGGGCTGAAATTATTTTACTCAAATGAGATATAACTGACAATTTTCCAAAATAATATAGTAAAAACTCGCTTTTTAGTATAAATAGGGATTAAACTCTTGACCTTTCACAAGATTATTAAGTGTTTTACCAATTGATCAAACATTTATTAGAGTTCAACTTTATCTTTTTAAATATAACAACTGAAACTTCAAAAGAAACAAAAACATTTTTAGGCCATTTACGACTATGAACCCTAGGCCGTCGCACTTACGAACTACCCTTTAGAGCCAGCCATGTCAGCACCCTGACATGAGACTTTTCACTCACCAACTCTAACCTCACAGCACTTTGAGTATCAAACAGGCTCTACAACTCAACAATTTTATTTGCATACATGCAATGTAACTAAACTTAAAGACGATGGAGGGTAAAATACTAAAATAAAAGAAACTAAGAGGTAGAAAGTGCCTGGAATAGAGTCTCACATGGGGTCTTGATAGTGATAATTGAGTGGTTAGGGGTTTTAGAATTAAATATTTGGTCAAACAAATCCGACTTTTCTTCTTTAATATATTTGCTACCCTAATTCATATGCTATTCTCTTCTCTCTCTCAATCGTGTTAATTCTGTCGCAGTTTCTTATTATGATTTTACGTACGTACGTATTAATAATGTTTCATGTTTTTGAATAATATGTTTTCAAGTAATGTGATTTGTTGTCTTTTTAATTAATATTGGTGCATTTGATGAAATTGTTAATTTTACATATATGTGTTATTGCTTTCATATTATGGTATGTTTGATATATCGATCGACTTATCGAGCCTACATGTATGTGATGCAACGATAAATAAACAATTTTAATCTTTTGGTTTGATATGAAAAATTTTAGAGTCAAAGAAGGTTGTTCAATTTGAAATATATGAAATATGTAAAATGATGAAATATAGAGTGATGGACCCTAGAACATATATGTTCTTGAATCTATGATTTTTTTTTAATATAATTTATAAAAAAATATAATAGATCTATAATATTTTTTATAATTCATTTGTGGTTTGTAATTTTGGATTACTTCTCAGATACAATCTTGCAAGATGGATTATTCGTAGGTCTTTGTTAGTCTAGTTCATTGGTAGAATTTAGTCAAGTTTAGTTCGGATTTGTTCAAGTTGATAACGGAAAAGGTTGTCCAATTCCATCACATTATGAAAGTTAAATTAGGTTTCAATTATCTATATCAAGTTCATTCCAAACTTATCCACTATAATTGATTATTTAAAACATCATACATCAACTAAATTAATTTTTATTACATTGTTACATCTCTTTGTGAGCGGTTATATTATTCTTTTATTCAAAATATTTACATTGATGAAACATTTACCTTTTTCTTTTATAATCAAATAAAAAAATGACTAACCAATAAGGTGTAATTCAGTTGACAACGCAGGTTGAGTAAGTTGGAGGATAACAATGTTCGAATCCTACTAAATACACTTGTTGGAAGGGGTGAGGAGCCTTAACTGTGATTAAACCCCGAATAAGGTTATCTCAATGATGATACTTGTAACTATTACAAAAAAAGAAAAAAATTGACTACATGTTCAAACTGTGGGAAACTCAACTCCTTAAACATCACATCAGATTCCAACCAACGGGATGTAATTGGAGAGAAATGGGTTCGAAGGGTCGCCTCTTAACTCGATCTATGTAGTATCCAAGTCTAAATTAGTAGTCGAACAGTGAACCAGATACCAAATGTGAAAAAATAATTACATGTATAAAATTTACAATTACATAATATAGCACTTACAAAGTCAGTATGTTTGGAGTAAATTTAGTCAAATTATAAAAAAAATAAAAATATGTTTTTATGAATTGTAAATTAAAATAAAAATAAAAAATATGAGTATATATTATTTTATTAATTAGTCAAATTGGGCTTTGAAATTTGCAAAATTTCAAGCTAAACCCATTAAACATTAAACTTTGCTATGCTAGGATTTTTTTTAAAATATGGTGAATTTCTTTGCCAAATTTATTAATAATGCGGCTTGAACTCATAATTTTATATTTGTTGATTTTTTTTAATAAGATGGTAGTTATTAAATCAAAGCCTAGTGGTTGTTGTTCTAGGATTTAATTTTTTAAGTAATTTGGAGCTTTTTATTGTTAAATTTATTGATTGTGGGGTTTGAACCCACAACCCCACACTTATCAGTATTTTCCTAACCAGGTGGTGACCACTATACCAAAACCTAGTGGTTGTGCTTGGATTTAAATGGAACAATATTTAAAAAGTTAAAATGCATGTTTAATCCCGCTTTTAGAGACATACCAATAAACATGTTGGTCGGGTAAGTTGGGTTTGGTCAAGTCCAAACCGAGTTTAGTGGAGCTTTTTTACTAAAAATATCAACTCAAATTTAACCTGATTCACACTTTAAAATTTTGAATTTTAGCTTAAACTTAAATTGGACTTATAAAATCATTCTCAAGCCTCACTGCCCATAAATGTTTCTCTAATAAATTTTTGGATTGATTAAATAAAAACAAACAACAAATTTTATATAAATATATCTAAATATTATATACAATTGTGTTCTTTATTTAAATTATTTAATAAATCAGTATGAATAATTGTAGTAATTTTAGAAGGTTAGTAGGTTAAAATATAAAAAATTTAAAATTTAAAATAATTATTAAATATAATATATAAATATAATAAATGAAATTATTATTCGTCAGATTGAATTTGGGTATTTACATAATAACTAACTCAACCTATAAAATTCCAAGCTTTAGCAGGCTTGGATTTAAGTCGGTTTTTGTGAAAAATGAATGTCCAAACTCGATTCATTTAAGTAGACTTGGACTCAAACCGAGCGTGTTTCGAGGCCCGCAAATAGGTGTACTTACCAAATAATTACACAACCTAGTTCTAGTATATATATTGAAATTTTAGTTTGAAAGTTTAAATTTGTAAAATTTCAAGTTACCGGCCGGATTGAGCTAGACACGAGCTAACCATTTTAGAGGATTCATTGGGATTTTAAAGCTAGTGGCTTAGCTAAGTTGTATTTAGTTATCTCATATATGGAAAAAGTTACATGAACCTAAAAAGTAAAGAGGCAATAGAAAAAAATGTAAATGACCCAAATAATATCAATACAATGAATGAAGAGTTGTCATTCTACTAAAAAGTGTATCGGCTAACCAACACGTACTCAAAGTTAATTTATTTGCATATGCTTTGCCTAGCTTCATTAGACCTCTATATAGTACTACCTTTTGCTGTCTTCGTTTTTTTTAATGAAATCACAACCGAGTTGTTTCATATAAGATTGGTCTTCATAATACTTTTATATATTTTTCTTGGGCCCAAATTAATTATACATATAATTAGAAAAATAAAATAAGTTAAGTTCATATTCAATAAGTTTGATATAATTCCATTTATTTTGAGATTTATAGATTTTAATGAGTTCCATTTATTTTATATCAGTAAACACAAGTTCAAGAGAAAACAACTTTATGGATGACATACTTTCGGTAGTCTTCATCATATTACATACAATAATGATGGTAAATTTCTTATAGTTATGACTGAAATTGTAACATTTAGAGGTCTCAAATTTGAGTCACGTTTGTGATGAAGTTGAAATTTTCTTTGTATTTTTTTTAACTAATGAATAGGTCGATAGCATATAATAATCAGAGTCGATAACAACTAAAATCTAAGGTGGACTAGAACAGCTAAGGCCCCCTACTCGTCGAAGAACTCGCTGCTTTAGCAAGTAGATGTGCAGCAAGGTTTGCAGACCTATTAGTAAACACAATGCGAATGTCAGAAAAATGTCTAATGATAGCCTTACAATCTCAAAAAAATAAGCCCTATCGGGGAAAGAAAAATAAAGCTATTATTCAAGGCATTAACTACGTTAAGCGCATCCAATTCGAGAATGATATGATCGAAGTTGTTGTCTTTGAGCCAACTGAGAGCTTCTCTGCAGCTTATGGCCTCAGCTAGAAACGGATCACCACCTCCTTGTAACATAACGGATCTTGATGAAAGCACTCTTCCTGTTGAATCACGAACTATACATCCATGTCGGATAGAATTTCCTGAATGAAAAAGGCTAGCGTCAATATTACATTTTACCCAATTGAGAGGAGGAGGTTGCCAGGTTGTCATTGGGGCTGACGAGCGATGCAAAGGGGGCTGCCTGTTTGCCGAACTCCATTCTTCCAAAAAAACAAAACCGTGGTGTTGAACTTGGGAAGCTATACGGAACTTCTGGATCTATACAAAATGATTTCATCTTGCCCATAAAGCCTAAAGTGCACAAGATGCCTTCTGAATCATTTCTTTCGGCTTGGTACATAACCACACCCACCAATCAACCGTGGAGCTAATATGGACAGGCCACCCTTCCCCGAAAATGTTATCCCAAATTGGATAGGCAAAAGCGCAACATATCAAAGCATGATAATCATCTTCACTCGAGTCGCCACCCAACGGATATATCACATCAATATCCACGTGCCTTTGTCGCAGCCTATATAGAGTTGAGGGCGAATTAGTTGCAACTTTCCATAGGAAGGACTGAACTCTGTGTGGTATTTTGAGATCCCATATGACATTCCAGGCTTGTGATGTATAGTTAGACGATAATTGGGCACTCTCACACAGACTTTGCAAGGCATAGTAATAAGATTTAACGGTAAAAATCCCCGACTGCTCAAATCTCCAAAACATTGTGTCCGTTTTACGTTGCCACAAGAGTTGAATTCGATGAACGAGCTACTGTTCATCAGCATTCAGTAACAGGGGCATCAAGGCGTTGTTCCATGTTCTACCATCATCCTGAATCAGATTTTTGACCGTTGCTTCCTCGAAACCAGGAATAATTTCTGAGCAAACTACTGGGTGTTCTAACGATGGCAGCCAATTGTCATGCCATATGTTCGCCTTGCTCCCATCTCCAATTCGCCATGCGATCCCGTGTCTTAGTACCTGACGAGTGGTAAAAAGGCCTCTCCAATAAAAACTGGCATTTGACTTAGACTGAGCCTCAAAGAAGGAGCAGTTTGGAAAGTACATGCATTTAAAAACACGGCTAACAAGAAGATTGGGATTACAAATAATACGCCAGGCCTGCTTGGCCAAAAGAGCCTTGTTGAATTCCTTCAAATTTGGAAAATTGAGGCCACCTTTATCTTTTGCTTGACATAGCCTTTCCCACCTTATCCAATGGATAGATGAGCCCCACTAAAATTTAGAAAAAAATTTCTCCAAGCTAGCAATAGTGTAGGATGGGAGGAGGAACACCTGTATAGCATAATTGGGTAAGGCCTGAGCAACCGATTTCAACAAGACTTCTTTACCTCCCTATGACAATTGCTTACGTATCCACCCTTGTACCTTATTACTCGCCCTTTCTACAATGTAGTCATATGCACACTTCTTAGCTTTCCCAAAAGGGGATGGTAAGCCAAGATAAAGCCCGTGACCCTCAACTTTGTTAACGCCTAACATCGCAACAGCTTGCCACCTGGGCTCCACGACATTAAGACTAAACACAGTCGACGATTTGCTATGATTAATTTTTTACCTAGAAGCCATCTCATAAATGCAAAAGATATTTTTCAGAACATTTGCTTCTTCCTCCGCCGATTTGAAAAAGAACAAACTATCATCGGCAAAAAATGATGTGAAATAATTGAAGCATGCGGTGTGACCTTACAACCATAGAGCAGACCGGAAGCTATACGATCCTGAATCAAAGCAGATAAACCCTCAGCACAAACAATAAAAAGATAAGGCGAAATAGGATCTCCTTGCCTTAATCCCCTTTAAGGAATAAATCTATTGAAACTGTCATTCCTATGGGAGATTGTATATGTAACGAACCGAAATTTCCAAAATTTTGCTTACAATAAATTACTATGGTATTAAAAATATCATAGAAATTATTTTTATTGTTATTGTTGTTATTGGATATAAGGCATGAGGAAATAAGAGCTAATTATAGTAAGAAGGATGAATTGGACATTTAATTATTTGTCCAAGGGCAATATTGGAAATAAAAAAAAAAAAAAAATAAATACATACATACTTACAGCCTCTTCTTCCCTTATCCATTTCACTTCATCTTCTTCTCCATTCTTCCCTTCTCCCTTACCAAAATTTTCTATAATCCATAAACTTCCGATTTCTTCGATTCAACTTCGAATTCTTATTAGAAATCGATCCTTAAGCCCTCTATCATCATCAATTTCAGTCAATCAAGACTAGAAGAGGAGGATTTCAGAAATTAAGATTCGGATGAATAGTAACCCGAGTTTGAGGTGAGTGATTTTTGGTGAAATTAAAGCTTAATTAGTAGAATTTATGGTAGATTAAGCATATTTATGGTATTAGGAAGTTTATTTATGCAATATCTTGATAGAATTATATATGGCTGTTGTAGAGGAAACTATTGCAAGTAAATCAAAGGCAAAAGGGGTAGAAGAGAGCTAGAAAGAGCATAGAAAAAGGTTTGTGTCCCGAATTTCGATTTCTCGGTTTTTCGGGAAATTTTCCAGATTATATACCTGTTTTGTTTTAATGTTTTCTCTCGTTATATAAATCCGATTTGAATGATTCTTGATTTTATTGATATCTACAGAAAGTAAGGAACATATGTTCAGAAGAAACCTTGTCGAATTTCGTTGGTTTTCAATGTGAAATTTTCGTTTGAAGTTGAGTCATGAAATCTGTTTTCGGAAAATCTCAGCTTTGTACACTGTTTAGTATTTTGATCATAACTTTGGTTATAAAATTTGGATTTCTATGATTCTGGTGGTTTTGGAAAGCTGAGACATGTGGCTAATTGTGTTTAGAAGAAAGTTCTTCGATTGGATGATGTTTTTATAGTGAAAAATGCAGGGAAAGTCAGGTTATGAAACCTGGAAAAATTCTGGAAAGTATGATATTGATTTTAATGAGTTTTAATTGAAGTTTGATGCTTAAAAATTTGGGATTTGGATTTCTTAATTATTGAAGATATGTTGAATTGTGATTGATGGTTTACACTGGAATTTTTAAGATGTTACTTTGATTTATTGCCCTTATTAAACGAGTAGAATACGGGTCAGGGTAGATTGGCGCCAATAAAGGGGGGTACAGTACTGTACAAACAATTGAAGCTTTGGCTTCGGGCTTTGGCCGATACTATAATATATATATATATATATATATATATATATATTGATATTGAAGCTTCGGCTTCGGGATTGACCGATATTGTTTTTTGAAGCTTCGGCTTCGGGCTTGACCGATATATTGATTTTTGAAGCTTCGGCTTCGGGCTTGACCGATATATTGATTTTGAAGCTTTGGCTTCGGGCTTGTCCGCTCCCGTATCCATTTTACCGTTATTCAGGACTTGTTTACTTTGGGCAATATGTGGTTAAAGTGTTTAAAAAAAAATTGGATATTATTTGATTGTACTTTGAAAGGATTACTATATAAGTTTTGTGATTTGGTTCCATAAAGTTGGTTAATTTATTTTTGACTTATAAATATAATTTGTATCTATTTTAAAAATATCCAAAGTTGTTATATTTTTTTTTATGAACACCACTAAGCAAATTACTTAGCGTGTAGTTGATTTTCTACGCGTAGGTGGAGAACTTGTAGATAGCTTGGACCAAAGCGGTACAGGTGGATCAGCTTAAAGAGCAAATAAGGAAAGACTCGAGGTGGATTTACATTTTAATGTAATATTATGGTTTGTAGAACAATGGCATGTACTAGAGAGTGAGAAATGTAAAGTGACATTGAGAAATATTTGGAGAATATTTAGCATATTGGGAGAATAATTTGGAGTTTAAAACTTTATATTGGGTGTTTATTGTTACCGTGGTGCTCCCTATAGGGGGGGTGTTACATTTGTTGGTATCAGAGCTGAGGTTCAGGCGATTCTAGGACTAAGATGTACATGCCATTTAGGATATAAATATGTTATGTTAGTTGATTGATCCACTTTGGTCCAATTTTTAGGAATAAGTTATGGCTAGTAGTAGTTACAACCGTAGTGAGGAATAGGATGCTGAGAGTACGGTCCGCATTAGACAAGGTGATGAACAAAGACATGAACCTCCACCAGTTCGTGGGTTTCCTGAACAACCTACTCCAGCACAAGCTGCTTTACTTCAGCATATGACTACTGAAGTAATCACACAAGTACTACAAAACATACAAATCCCTCAAGTTCCTGTCGTTCCTCACATCGAAAGAAGAGAGGAGAGAACTCCTCTTGAAAGAATCAAGAAGCTTCCGGCTGATGACTTCAAAGGGGATACAGTGAATCCTGCAATTGCAGAAGATTGGCTTGATCATACTAAATGGTGTATGACTAGGCTTCATTTTACAGATGAAGAGAGATTAGACTGTGTGCAAGGTCTACTAAAAGAACAAGCTAGGAGGTGGTGGGATAATATTGTGAGAGAAAGGCGACCCGGAGAAATCACCTGGGGCCTTTTCTTGGAACAATTTGACAAAAAGTATGTTAGTGAACGATTCAAGGATGAGCAGAGGAAATTGTTCTTGTCTTTGAGACAGGGACGAATGACTGTATCAGAATATGAAGTTCAATTCCTCAAACCCGAGAGGTATGCTCGTGATATCATTGATAGTGAAGTGAGGCGATGCAAGAGATTCGAAGATGGGCTAAATGATGAAATTAGAGTGCATTTACTTGCACAAAGAATTAGAGTGTTCAATGACTTGGTTGATGCTGCTACGGGCATTGAGAAGATTAATTCAGATAGACAACAAAGAATGGCTAAAAGGTCTGGATTTCAAAAGGGATCACAGGGTCCAGCTAGTTCAGAATCTCCAAGTAAGAAACAGAATGGAACATCAGAACAAACACAATCTCATTTCAGAGGGTTTTCACCGAGACAAATCATAAGTACGGGGTCAGCGGCTAGTGTACCTTCAGGTAGAGGCAGAGGAAATATTCCACAATGTTCTAATTATGGAAGGATGCATATAGGGGAATGTTGGGGAAAAGGTAGAGTCTGCTTTATATGTGGCTCAACAAGCACCGCAGAGTGGTAGACCGGGAGGAATGGCGCGAAGTTATGCAATCCGAGGGCCTGAGACTAGAGAATCTACCGAAGTTATTGTCGGTAAATTTTCATTCTTTAATCATGATGTTTATGCTTTGATAAATCCTGGTTCATCTCATTCATATATATGTACTGCATTAGCACAAGAGAAAGGGTTGCATGTAGAAGAATTAGGAGAAAATATTGAAGTGACTAATCCTTTAGGACACAGTGTGATAGTAAACAAAGTGTATATGAATTGCCCTATTATGATTCAACATCAACTTTTCCTTGCAAATTTAATTGAGTTACCTTTCCGAGATTACGATGTTATCTTGGGAATGGATTGGTTATCGAAACATCGAGCTATGGTGGATTGCAAAAATAAAAGAATGTCACTTCAAGTTTCTGATGGAGAAGAAATAGTTATCGTAGGGGAAAGATCAGATTATCTCTGTAACATAATTTCTTTTATGAAGACTAAAAGGCTGGTTAGGAAGGGATGTCAGGCCTACCTAATCTTCACTCTAGAATTGAAGGAAGGTGAGTTAGAATTGTAGAATATTCCTACGGTATGTGATTTTCCCGATGTATTTCCAGAAGAACTACCGGGGTTACCACCAAAAAGAGAGGTAGAATTCGTAATTGATGTATTGCCGGGTACCGCACCAGTATCCAAAGCACCATACAGAATGGCGCCTGCTGAACTGAAAGAGTTGAAGATTCAGTTGCAAGAATTGTTAGACAAAGGATTCATATGCCCGAGTATATCCCCATGGAGTGCACCAGTGTTGTTTGTTAAGAAGAAAGATGGGTCGCTCCGATTATGTATTGATTACTGGGAGTTGAATAAATTGACAATCAAGAATAAGTATCCATTGCCAAGGATTGAAGACTTATTTGATCAACTCAAGGGTGCCAAATACTTCTCCAAGATTAATTTAAGATCGGGCTACTATCAGATGAGAGTGAAAGATGATGATATTGCAAAGACGGCTTTTCGAAGCAGATATGGGCACTATGAATTTTTGGTGATGCCATTTGGTCTAACTAATGCACCAGCAGCATTTATGGACCTTATGAACCGTGTCTTTTACTTATATTTAGACAGGCTTGTAGTGGTTTTCATTGATGATATTTTGGTATATTCTAAGTCACAGGAAGAGCATGATCAACATTTGCGGATAGTCTTCCAAACTTTGAGGGAAAATAAATTGTATGCCAAACTTAGCAAATGTGAGTTTTGGCTTGAAGAAGTTTCTTTCTTAGGCCATGTTGTTTCTGCCGAAGGAATTAAAGTGGATCCTAAGAAGATAGAAGCAGTTGTTGAATGGAAACCACCAAAGAACCCTACGGAAGTCAGAAGTTTCCTTGGCTTAGCGGGGTATTATAGAAGATTTGTGAAGGGATTTTCAGTCATTGCTGCCCCACTGACGAAACTACTTTAAAAGAATGCAAAATTTGAGTGGAATCACAAGTGTTAAGAAAGTTTTGAGAAATTAAAGGCGATGTTAACAAAAGCACCCATCCTTACTCAACCAGAACCTGGAAAAGATTTTGTAATCTATAGTGATGCTTCACATAGTGGTCTTGGATGTGTTTTGATGCAAGAAGGAAAAGTGATTGCCTATGCTTCCAGGCAATTGAAGAATCATGAAAGTAATTATCCTACTCATGATTTGGAAATGGCTGCAATAGTCTTTGCCTTGAAAATTTGGCGACACTATCTTTATGGAGAAAAATGTTATATTTATACAGATAACAAAAGTTTGAAATATTTGCCAACACAGAAAGAGTTGAATTTAAGGCAAAGAAGGTGGATGGAATTCATTAAAGATTATGATTGTATTATTGATTACCATCCAGGAAAGGCTAATGTAGTGGCAGATGCTCTCAGCAGAAAGACAATGATGGCACTAAGGGCTATGAATACGGGGTTAGCTCTTACCAGTAGTGGAGCCTTAATTGCAGAATTGAAGACTCAACCTGTACTACTACAACAGGTTAAGCAAGCACAAAATGAAGATGATGACTTAAAGATTATTCGAGCACGGACACAAGTGGGTATCGTAGATGACTATATAGTTCGAGAAGATGGGTGTCTATATTTTAAAGATAGACTATGTGTGCCAAACAATGAAGAATTAAAGAAGAATATCTTACAAGAGGGGCATAGTAGTCCTTATGCAATGCATCCAGGAGCAAACAAGATGTACCAAAATTTGAAGAGCTATTATTGGTGGAATGGAATGAAGAAAGACATTACTAACTATGTTGCTCAATGTCTAACTTGTCAACAGGTGAAAGCAGAACATCAAGTTCCTTCTGGATTATTGCAACCAATAAAAATTCCAGAATGGAAATGGGAAAGAATCACAATGGACTTCGTGACATCTTTACCACTTACACAGAAGAAACATGATGCAGTGTGGGTTGTTGTGGATAGATTGACAAAGTCTGCCCACTTTCTTCCAGTTAGGATGGATTATTCACTTGATAGGTTGGCTCAGTTATATGTAGATGAGATAGTAAGGCTACATGGAGTGCCTATTTCAATCATTTCTGACCGAGATCCAAGATTTACTTCGAGATTTTGGAAGAAGTTGCAAGAGGCCTTAGGTAGCAAACTTCATTTCAGTACTTCATTTCACCCTCAAACAGATGGTCAATCTGAAAGAGTAATTTAGGTGTTGGAAGACATGATGAGAAGTTGTATCATTGAATTTGAAGGAAGTTGGGATAAGTATTTGTCCCTCATGGAGTTTGCCTATAATAACAGCTATCAGTCAAGCTTACAAATGGCGCCATATGAAGCATTGAATGGAAGGACATGTCGAACTCCATTATATTGGACCGAACTTAGTGAAAACAAGATTGTAGGAGTGGATTTGATTCAGGAGACAAAAGATAAGGTAAAACTTATTCAAGAAAGATTGAAGGCTGCATCGGATAGCCAAAAATCTTATGCTGATCTAAAAAGAAAAGACATTACTTATGAAGTGGGAGATAAAGTGTTTCTTAAAGTATCTCCTTGGAAGAAAGTCCTGCGATTTGGCAAGAAAGGCAAGCTCAGTCCGAGGTTCATTGGCCCATATGAGGTTATAGAGAAGGTTGGACCGGTAGCTTATCGGTTGGCACTACCCCCAACACTCGACAAAATTCATAATGTGTTCCATGTGTCAATGTTAAGGAGATACAGATCAGATCCATCACATATCTTATCTCCTGATGTCGTAGAAATTGAACCCGACCTAACGTATGAAGAGGAACCGGTACAAATCTTAGCGAGAGAGGTTAAACAATTGAGAAACAAGTCTATACCTTTGGTAAAAGTACTTTAGAGGAATCATAAGGTTGAAGAAGCAACTTGGGAACCGGAGGATACAATGAACACTCAATATCCGCAATTGTTTTCAGGAAATTTTCGGGACGAAAATTCATAAGAGGGGGAGAATTGTAACGAACCGAAATTTCCAAAATTTTGCTTACAATAAATTACTATGGTATTAAAAATATCATAGAAATTATTTTTATTGTTATTGTTGTTATTGGATATAAGGCATGAGAAAATAAGAGCTAATTATAGTAAGAAGGATGAATTGGACATTTAATTATTTGTCCAAGGGCAATATTAGAAATAAAAAAAAAAAAAAAAAAAATAAATACATACATACTTACAGCCTCTTCTTCCCTTATCCATTTCACTTCATCTTCTTCTCCATTCTTCCCTTCTCCCTTACCAAAATTTTCTATAATCCATAAACTTCCGATTTCTTCGATTCAACTTCGAATTCTTATTAGAAATCGATCCTTAAGCCCTCTATCATCATCAATTTCAGTCAATCAAGACTAGAAGAGGAGGATTTCAGAAATTAAGATTCGGATGAATAGTAACCCGAGTTTGAGGTGAGTGATTTTTGGTGAAATTAAAGCTTAATTAGTAGAATTTATGGTAGATTAAGCATATTTATGGTATTAGGAAGTTTATTTATGCAATATCTTGATAGAATTATATATGGCTGTTGTAGAGGAAACTATTGCAAGTAAATCAAAGGCAAAAGGGGTAGAAGAGAGCTAGAAAGAGCATAGAAAAAGGTTTGTGTCCCGAATTTCGATTTCTCGGTTTTTCGGGAAATTTTCCAGATTATATACCTGTTTTGTTTTAATGTTTTCTCTCGTTATATAAATCCGATTTGAATGATTCTTGATTTTATTGATATCTACAGAAAGTAAGGAACATATGTTCAGAAGAAACCTTGTCGAATTTCGTTGGTTTTCAATGTGAAATTTTCGTTTGAAGTTGAGTCATGAAATCTGTTTTCGGAAAATCTCAGCTTTGTACACTGTTTAGTATTTTGATCATAACTTTGGTTATAAAATTTGGATTTCTATGATTCTGGTGGTTTTGGAAAGCTGAGACATGTGGCTAATTGTGTTTAGAAGAAAGTTCTTCGATTGGATGATGTTTTGATAGTGAAAAATGCAGGGAAAGTCAGGTTATGAAACCTGGAAAAATTCTGGAAAGTATGATATTGATTTTAATGAGTTTTAATTGAAGTTTGATGCTTAAAAATTTGGGATTTGGATTTCTTAATTACTGAAGATATGTTGAATTGTGATTGATGGTTTACACTGGAATTTTTAAGATGTTACTTTGATTTATTGCCCTTATTAAACGAGTAGAATACGGGTCAGGGTAGATTGGCGCCAATAAAGGGGGGTACAGTACTGTACAAACAATTGAAGCTTTGGCTTCGGGCTTTGGCCGATACTATAATATATATATATATATATATATATATATATTGATATTGAAGCTTCGGCTTCGGGATTGACCGATATTGTTTTTTGAAGCTTCGGCTTCGGGCTTGACCGATATATTGATTTTTGAAGCTTCGGCTTCGGGCTTGACCGATATATTGATTTTGAAGCTTTGGCTTCGGGCTTGTCCGCTCCCGTATCCATTTTACCGTTATTCAGGACTTGTTTACTTTGGGCAATATGTGGTTAAAGTGTTTAAAAAAAAAATTGGATATTATTTGATTGTACTTTGAAAGGATTACTATATAAGTTTTGTGATTTGGTTCCATAAAGTTGGTTAATTTATTTTTGACTTATAAATATAATTTGTATCTATTTTAAAAATATCCAAAGTTGTTATATTTTTTTTTATGAACACCACTAAGCAAATTGCTTAGCGTGTAGTTGATTTTCTACGCGTAGGTGGAGAACTTGTAGATAGCTTGGACCAAAGCGGTACAGGTGGATCAGCTTAAAGAGCAAATAAGGAAAGACTCGAGGTGGATTTACATTTTAATGTAATATTATGGTTTGTAGAACAATGGCATGTACTAGAGAGTGAGAAATGTAAAGTGACATTGAGAAATATTTGGAGAATAATTAGCATATTGGGAGAATAATTTGGAGTTTAAAACTTTATATTGGGTGTTTATTGTTACCGTGGTGCTCCCTATAGGGGGGGTGTTACAGTATATGTTACCGTTGACATGGATAGCATAATAAGATCAGTAATAAATACAGGAAATCCCAACTTAAGCATCATTGCATTCACACCATTCAACTCTATCATTGGCCTTAGACATATCAATCTTAAGAGACCACATACTAGACACCCCTAACCTTTTCCTGTTCAAGTAATGACCCGCTTTAAAACCAATCAGAATATTATCTGTTATTAACCTCCCAGGAATAAAAGCACTCTGGGAATAAAAAATAATAGAATTCATAACTAGCTGAATCCTATTGGCTAGCATTTTTTATATAATCTTGAAAAGGACATTACATAACGAGATAGGTCAAAGATCAGAAACCGTAGTAGGTACTTTCTTTTTGGAATAAGGACAATATTCATGTCATTTAGCCTATCAGGGAAAGACTTATCATGCAGTCAACTCAAACAAAAAGATGTTACCTCACTACCAACGATGCTCCAAAATTTCTGAAAGAAGCCTGGATTGAAACCATCTGGGCCTGGGGCCTTGTCAGGATACATTTGGAAAATTACTGATTTGACATCATCTGCATTAAAAGGGAGTGCTAAATCAGCCTGAACATCAGCTGAAATTTTTGGCTCAATAAGAGATAAAATATGGTCGTAGTGAGTACCTTGTGATGTAAATAAATTAGAGTAAAAGGACTGAATAAGCTCCTCTAAACTATAGCCCCATTTCACCCACTGATCGGTCTCACTTTGCAATTGTTGAAAATTATTTATGTGGTTTCGTGAGGAGGCGACTTTGTGAAAGTAAGATGAGTTTTGGTCCCCATTTTGAAGCCACATTACTTTTGAGCGTTGTTGCCAATACACGAACTGTTGCTTCCGAATATCACCCATCTTTCTCTTCTTGTCCAAAAACCGATCATCCTCCAACCAGCCCGACGTCAGCCTAATCTATTCCAGTTCATCACGACAGCGTTTCAGCCTTCTTTTATAATTTCCATGTTATTTTATGCCCCAGATTTCTAGCTCATTTGCACACCTTTTCAGCTTTTCAGGAACACTTTCATACGCATTAGAGGACCAATATCTTTCAACCAACTCTTGACATCCCGATAAATCAGTCCACCAGTTTTTAAATCGAAAGGGAGGTTTCTTATGTATAGTGATAGCTGAGCAGTGTAATGTAATTGTCGAATGGTCAGATTCCGATGTAGGAATGTTTGTACCCATGCTTCAGTAAAATGTTTAGACTAATCCATAGTATAGGTTGCTCGATCAAGTCTCTCAGCATTCCAATACGTTGAACCTCTATTACGTTCCCAAGTTAATTGATAGCCTATCATGCCTAGATCAATTAGTCTGCAGTCTATTAGAGCTTCTTGAAAACCAGTCAGCCAAGTAACAAGTCTAGGTCTGCCCCCAATTTTCTTCGATGCCGTTAACATATCATTAAAATCACCTAATACACACCACGGTAAGTGGCTATCCCTTGCCAGCGTTCTCAACCACTCCCATGATTTGTTTCTCCGAGCATTAGTATTTTCCAAGAACCCTTAGAAACCGGTTATACGCCAAAGGAACTCTCTATCATCCACTATCAGATTAATAAAGTTTCGGCCATACCTGCTTAGTCTCACCATATCCATTTTCCTCCAAAGAAAAGCTAGTCCACCTCTTGAATTAACATGTGGTACATAAAAGATACCTTCAAAATGAATACGTCTTTGAGCACGCTCTACAGTTGTTCTACCAACTTTCACTTCCATCAGAAACACCATGTCGGGCATGTACGAAGATACAAGATCTTCCAACTCATCAATTGTCGGGTCCATGCCCAAACCTCGACAACTCCAGCTCATAATTTTCATAATAGCTGGCGAGCTCTCGCCATGGAGCTCAATGTTTCATCAGTGTTTACCCGGTCTGACACCGCGTTGGGGGTTTCATTCACTTAAAGACCACGCTTTCGTTTAGAATTATTCACTACAATATCACCATTCTGATCCTCATCCATTCTAGTCGCAACCTCATGACCCAGCTCCTTCATCTCTTTCATAGTATCCTCCAAGCTCTTTGCTTTCAAACTCTAACCTGTGGGCACAAAGCTACAACCATTCTCATTGCATAACCATCTGTCTTCCTCAATTATCATGTTCTGTCGAATGGTGGCGCGAATGGACTGATCGTACATCCTATTTGGTCGGTCTGATCCATTCACATAAGGAAGGGGACATTTATGTTCAGTGTGTTCAAACATCCTGCATATTAGACACATTGAAGGTAAATCTTCGTACTGAAATTGAACCAATATATGAGCACCCTCGTTTATTCTCAATCTCATTCTTCTCTTTATTGGTTTCGATATGTCAATCAGGACTCTAACTCTCAAATACATAGGTTTTGACACCTTAAAATTATTCTCATCTATCTCCATTAACTCACCACCAAACCTGCTAATAGCTTCGCATACCTGCGTGGAGATGTACCCTGTTGGAACCCCAAAGGCTTGAATCCATATCGGAACCTTCTTAAGTGCAAGACTGACCGGATCTTCATTGGGCTGGCGACAAGCTAGGGCAAGTAACTTGTTTTTGAAGTTTTAGGGGGACCCTTCCTAGACACGATCGTAATCGCGCTGATGAAAGAAGGTAAATAAAAAAAATGATTAGGGCCAATCCACTTTATGTTAACACCACCTTTAGGATTCCGTAGCTTAGAGATGGTACGTCGAAAAGCAATCTCATTGATATCACCATCAATGCATAGATCACCAACGTAATAATATTTATTCTCAGGCTCAACAGTGATGGGGATTTGTATGGAATCCTCTTCGTCATCCTCTAAAGCTAGATCATTATATCTGTTTCGGATTTCTTCTGTGGCAATATCATCAGCCATGGTAATGAAAAAAGATAGTAACTGAAAAACAAGACAAAAACAAAGGGATAAACCTTGCCGGCAGCAGAGGCAACGGCGAAGACAGCAAACCCTAAGGTAGGGTTAGACAAGTCTTTTTAGAAATGAATAATAGATAATTTTAATTGTATGAAATTTTCTTTGTATTTAAAGAAAAAATTCAGAATTTTTTTTAATAAAAATACAATAATGAACAAAGTCAATTAGAAAGTAAATTCAGAAAAAAGACAACTTATTGTTGAATTAATTATTTATTTATTATAGGTCAATCATCTAGTGGATGTATTATGAGGGAAACTCATGAAGTATATTTTCGGAGACTTGAATTAAATTCGGCTCTCTCGAAAATTAAATTAGTTATATAACAGATTTTGTATAGAAATAAGTAACTTGACTAATTAATTAATTTTTTTTTTGTTATTTTCCTTAACTGGAATAAAATTGTCAATACACGTTTTGTAAAACTGGGTTCAAAAATTATGATGGTAGAAAATCAAATTATGCACCTATAATGGATTTTGCTAGTATTAAGAAGCGAAAATGACTTTCCTATAAAATACTCTCAAACAAATTCTTCGAATAGATGCCAGCTAATTATTTTTATAACATTGATACACACAGATATTTCATTTTATTTTGAGTTTTAACACACGTATATATACATATTTATCATATGAGTAGGTGCTATGTAACCAAATGGACAAGTATAGTACAAAATGATGCAAGGAAATAAAATGAAAAGGTAAGACAAATTATTTTTATTGACGCTTGTTTGTTTAAATGTAAAATTTTGTAAGTTCTTTAATAAATAGGGTAAATTTAAAAATATAACATGTGGTTTTAGTGTTTTGTAAAAAAATGCCTGTGAAAATTTTTTTCTCAAAAGGGTGCCTGTGGTTTCAAAAGTTTGTAAAAAGAGGATTTCCAAAATTTTAAAACCACATTTTGAAGTAAAATTTTGCAGCTTAGTTAATAAAAATATAATACACATATGTGATAAATTTTAAAATTTTTTGAGAAGTATTAATAATTTTTTCAATTAAAAGTTGATTATAACTTTAAAAAATTAAAATAAAATGAAAACTTTCCGAATCTTACTCAAATCTTGATATATAATTCTTGAATAATATAGTCAAAATATAGGAATATTGAATTTATTGAAATAAATGGTGTAATACTGTAATTTCCAAACCACATGCACTTTTTTGAAAATTTTTAAAACCATAGGCACCCTTTTGAAAAAAAATTTCACAGACATATTTTTATAAAACACTGAAATAACATGACATATTTTTTAAGTTTATCCTAATAAATATTTGTATTCATAAAATTATTATTTTTAATTAAAAATATATCTTTTTTTTAAAATTTTAAAAAGCAGACTGGAAAACGAAAATTACAAAGCCATTTTACAAAAGAAGTTAAACTGGGCTACATATTTTTTTACATAGATAAAAATAAAGTATTTAATATCTTTTAGTATGAAACATGGTGGATTTAGATTTTCAGCTAGTTGTTCATTGAGTTTTATGGTAGAAATTTAGTTTTAGTGGTTTGTAGGATCTACGGTGAAATTAAATCTCAATCAATAAAATTTAATTAATATTAAAATTAACTGAAAAGTATAATTTAACCACCTCCTATATATAAAGAATCCAAAATTTAAACTTTAAAAAATCAAAATCCGTTATTTATAATATTAGAGCTATAACTTTTATGAAGCCAATAAAAAATATATAGAGATATTATGCTATAACACAACAGGCAGTGCTGGCCAGCTTATCTACTTTTATCTTTAGTTTCATTCATTTTATTTTATGATATGTTCCAATAAAACTTTAATTTTTTATTTAAAATTGGAAGGCTCAGTAATTCGGATTCAATTTTTTAAAATAGAAAGGGAAAAAGCAATTAAAAGAAAAATTAAAAAAAAGGAAAGGACAACGTAGTAAACTCATAAAACAATAATAAAAAAGGACAATTACTTAAGAGAATATTTATCAGATAATTTATATGAGCATTGCGACTCTCTACTTCTCATATAAAATTTTGCATCCTTCCAACCTTTACATGCAAAGGAAGAATATCTTCATCAATCACATCACAATTGCGATCATTTGATGCAAAACTCATATCAGTCAAATGTTTAGAATATGTGAAATACATTGTGTTGACAGTCTTCTTCGTCATTCCTTGTACCAACCTTTTATCCCAAGACCTAGTATCACGGTCCATTGAATCAAATCAATCAAGAGAGTGCGAAGCTTTACGATGATCTGTAAAACCAACTCCATCATCAACGCGTGAAACCACCTATGAGATAGACCGACTCAGTTCTTAATTTATGATAGGTTGTTCATAAGGGATGCACAAATAAAAAAAATAACTTGCTTTCTTCTCTTAGATTTATGTATACTTTATTTTCTTATGTATAGTACAAACAATGTTTACCTATGAATTATGTTATCATCTCTTTCTGTCTGTTCTTTGTCTCGTATTGGCTCCACAACTAACCAAACTAAACCTACATCTTAAATTTTAATATTCTCAACATTATTATTTTTCTGTCCGATCTATTTTGTTTTTTAAAATTTGGACATTTTCAAATATCATTATAAAAGATGACACTTCAATTCCAACTCAATACTCAATTTGACTGTATACATAAATATATAAATATGACATTTCAATTTTTAAGAGTTTGATTTAGGGTTATATAGATAATGTTGAATCATAAAACTATGATCATAAACTAAGAACCCTTTTTTGGACTGTAATTTTATGAACTGAATTGAACTGAATTTAACTTATTTCAGTGTAAATTTATAACTACGCATAACTGAACTGAATTGAAGTGAACTGAATTAAACTAAATTGAACTGAAGTTGGTTGAACTGATCTGAACTTATTTCAGTATAAATTTATAACTTTACATAATTAAATTGAACTGAACTGAATTAAAATATTTAAATTAAACTGAATCGTGATCCAAAAGAACATGAACTAATTTTTTTTAAGATTAATATAATATTTCTTACAAGTGTCAGTTTTTCTGTTTTATTTACCAACTATTGCACGAAAAAATATGAAATTTTATTAAAGTAATTTTAATCATCTAGTGACTTATTAAAATCTGAAAATTAATTAAAATAAGTTTATAGTTTATGTGAGAATACTTTGTCTTTTCACATTTTTTTAAGAAACTATAATTTGTTAGCAAACTGAAAAAAAAGTCAGTAATTAAAAATAGAAGAGACGTACGTACTTTGTTAAAGAGTGATTGCAACCGAAGACAAAAGAGTTAAGGAAACAAATAATTTAACTAAGTACAAACTATAAAGAGAGTGATGATTAAGTTTTTCTTATAATGATATGTGGTTCAATATAAAAATATTACTTGTTAAACATTTTATTATAACTTTATAATTATAAGTCATTATAAAAACAAATATCCCTTTGTTGCTTTGTTGAACATTTTATTAGTTAAATTAAGAATAATGGTCGGTGGGTTGTCTAAAACCAGAGGTTTATAAAACAAGCGGCTAATTAAACAAATGATTAACATAGATAATTAAAATTTGGTTACCATGTGCCAGATAATGCCTACCTATTCCATTGTTATAGGCTGAAATACTATAGGTCAATCAACTCTTCTTTTGTCCAACCCCATTTATTAAGAAAGTCCATATTACCTATAGCTAATCTGCAGTGGTATCAAAATCGTATTGTATCGGATGGTTTGATCGATTTTAAGGTGAATCGATTATAGTTACGATATTTTAATAGAAAGATTATGATTACGCTTAAAAAATATTATAATAGGCTTAAAAAGTTTCGCAAAAAATTAGAAAGCGTTGCAAAAGATCAATAAATTACAATAGTCATTAGAAAAATACGTAAACATTCCAAAACCTTTTGACAACGTGTAAAAGCGTTGTAAAAGATAAAAAAATGTGTCGCAATAACTTCTGAAAGTCCTAAATAATAAAAATTATTTTAAAAATAAAAAATTGATAAACCACTAATTATACAGATAATACCGCATATCATTAGCTTCATCAATATAATATCTGGTCCAGTATTAATAGCATTGCTAAATATGCAAGAAGACGAATTAGACTTAATACATCACAAAAAAGCAGATGAGGCTGACTAAAAATCAAATATTGACTCCTCAATATCTACGATTTATCAAAAAAAATATGCAAGATAATTTCAAATCTTACTAAGTGCATTTAAGGAATGAGTGAAAAGTCTTACCTGTATCTGTGAATAAATCCCAAATAAATGAATATACTAGTCCTTTAGGAAAAAAAGAAAGTGATTTTAATTTTTTTTTTACTATATAATTGCTTATGGTTACGGTAACGAAAATTTGAGTACATTATATCGAAATCGAAATTAAATGGTGTGGTATAGTCTGTTTCCAATTCGATTGGTATGGGCCGGATTGGTATATAGAATCTGTCCTTGAAGCAAGGTTTTAAAAACCCTGGGCCTTCCGACATCTGGCCGACTCTTAGACGGATTTATAAATTTTTTAATTTTTATAATTATTAATAGATAAAAGTATAAATTTAATAAAAAAATTAATTATAATATAATAGTATTTTATAAAATACATAGGTTAGCATATAAAAATATAAATTTTAGTTAATTTTTACATAAAAACATATTAACATTAAAATCAATTCTTTAAAAACAAATATCCTCACTAATTTTTTTTTGTCTATAGCGTACTATTTCTCGATTTGATATTCAAAATGAAAATTTTATGGTGAGAATATTTTATTGTACATTAATTTTATCAGTTGTGCTACCTTTTTTGAATTGAAAAAATTGAACTATAATTATTATAGGTATTAGTATCTTAAAAATCAAGGAATAAATCAGATTATAAATCAGATTAGGCGGAAAAAATCCCACTAAGCGGTGCCTAGACTACAATATGTCGGTCCAGCGCCTGATAGCGCTCGAGAAATGAAAAGTTAAACAACGAGCCTTAAAATAGTACCTAAGTAAAGCTCGGCGAAAAGTTTTAAAACACTGCATTAAAGCCGTAAAGTTGCAATATATGGACAAAGAAGGAGACAAACAAAGGTTATCTAAAACCCTTTGATGTCTTTCTCAGTGTCTTTCTCAGTGAATTTATATGGTATCGAAATGATATAATATGTAATGAATATATGAAGTATCTAAGTCGTGAGTTTGGTTTAACTTCCACTCCACTAATTTAATAGTAATGAAAAATAAAGTAAGGTCATGTTCTTTTAAGCTGCAATTTAATATAATTCAGTTCAATTCAATTCAGCTCTTTGTAATTATAAATTTATGTTGAAATAAATTCAGTTCAGTTTAACTTTTAAAAATTAAAAAAAACATAACCTAACTTTCACTTTACAAAAAATAAAGTCACCGTAACATTCCCTCTAAGTTTTATCGATTTTGGGCGTGGGAATTGTCCCTTTTACAGGGGTTTTGGGTGTGAATAATGGGGTTATGGGCCCATTCTGTTTCATGGGCTTGAGTTGATCTTAGTGGGCTCACTACCAGCCTATTTGGGCAGTGTGTTATGGCATTTTATTTTTTTAGCCGTTATATGCACACAGTTACAAGTGTGTGTTGCATAAGCTCTAGTAACGGAATTATACGTCGTTCATATGAAAAGGATAAAAGAGGTAATAAATTATAAAGAGCATCACCAAAATAAATAATGCCGGATGGACATAAATGTACAAATTATACCAAAGAGTTCTAAAAAGTAATTTCGCCCACTAGCAGGGGGATAAAATACGAACTTTGACTCTCTGATCTCTTTAAGCTACTAAAATCAAATTCAATCCTAGGAAAAAGAAAAACATGTGCAAGAATGAAAAAAAAAAGTGTCTTAATGATTCAAAGTTTCAAACAGAATTTAAAAGAAAAAACTATTCCAATGCTTAATTTTGCAGAACTTGAATCATTTTCTCCTTTCCAGAACACAAAATTCCGTGAGGAATCCTGTGACTACCCCACTTTCAACCCTAAATCAAACCCCTCCCATTCAAAGTGGCTAACTTGTTAGCGCTAGGGATGCAAACGAGTCGGACCGGGACCGAACCTATTTAAGCTCGCCTCGATTTGAAAATAAAAATAATTGAGTTCGGCTTGGCTCAAAACTCGTTGAGCTGGGAATATTTTAGCGCGGCTCGATCTTGTGAACCTAAACGAGCATTATTTATCCGGCTAATCTCTTGCCTATTATTTTCTAACTACACATTATTTTTTCCAAATTAAGTATCTAATAGGCATAAAGAATTTTAGTGTTTTTTTATTTAAGAATATTTAAAATTAAAACTATCCGACCATGTTTATGAATATATAAGAAATTAATAAAAAATTTATAAGTAATTTAAAAATTATATGAGCCTGCTAGTGTGCTATCGAGTCAAACCTTAAAAAGCTCGGCTTGACTCGCTAATATCTCAAGCAGATTTCGAACTCAATTCGAGCTTTATCAAACCGAGCTTTCACCAAACCGATCTGTATTGCAACCCTAGTTAGCACTATGCTTAACCAGATAGAAGCCAAATATAAAAGAAAGATAAAGAATAAAAAAGTGTAATAAGTACAATGCTCCGAAATCAAAGTACCCATTAGCGAATTTAGGGTCAGTTTAGTATTCTTATTAATCTGCTGTTAAAATAAGTTGTTCTTATAAACTTTGAATAGAACTACATAATTTGTCTTTAAACAACACATTTTGGTCATTCATACTAATTATTAGGAACTGTCTGACTTATTTTTTTTAAAATTAAATTTACTGCTTATAAGAAAAGCTTGAAAATGAAGCTTTCAAAAGGAGCAGCTCGAGAAAGCAATCTTAAATTGCCCTAAATGATTTGAATTACATTGATGGCTGATCCAGGGTTTGCCATCACTGCAATTGTACATGTCAGTAATAAGGATTTGGATTCTCTGTTGTTGGAATTCCAACTGCAGAGAACAGAACATTTGGTACATCACAGCCATCCATTTCATAATGGATGGCTGTGATTTTTTTAAATAAAAATAATTAATTAATTTTTGAAAAAATTATGGCCATCCATTTCAAAATAGATGGCTATGATGTACCAAATATTCTCTGCAGTTAGAATTCCAACTACAGAGAATCCAAATCCCAGTAATAAACTAAAGCGTTAAAGTTACAGTGTACAATGAACCTGAGTCAATGTGGTAAGAGATTAAACTTGAAAAATAGAATTTATGTTTTGAAGTTAACTTTATGCCAAATCTCGGTTTAGCTACAAACTGGAAACGATTCTCTAAAATAATTTTAGAGTACAGTTAAAGAGAGATGGAGATGAAAGAAGTGAGAGAAGAAATTTATTAGGAGTTGTATAATCAATTTTAGCCATTCAAAATATGTTGAATGGTTAGATATTACTCAATTTTACTGTAAAGTTATTTTTTAACTTTAAAAAATATTAATCCGCTGCAAATTTGTAGAGAAAGCACAAAATAATAATAATAATAATAATAATAATAATAATAATAATAATAATAACCTAAATTGATGGTGAAAATTAAATAACATTAAGAATCCGCGTGATATAAAAGGGTAAATATGTAAAACAGGAAAAAGAAAGAGTAGGCTCCACTCCGAGCCCCCAATTGTTAGGGCAAACAAAAACCCTAGTTGTTTTTGGCTTAGTCTCCAAGCTACAATCTCTATAAATAGTCTGCAAATCTCCCATAGTTGTTCACCCTGTGGGGGTTCCTCTTAAACCCCCATTAATCTCTCTTTTTACTTAATAATCTCTTAGTTAGATCGCCATGGCTCAACTCCAGAATCTATTTTCTTTGTTAGACTCCGATGAGGATGCTTCCTCTATAATCGGCGCTGCATTGGCGGCCGTTAAATCTGACGACAACAAAAATCCGCCGCAAAAGATTGAGTCTAACACTCGCCGTGGCTCTGTACATAATTCTATGATGACGAAACCTAACCGCCATATTTTTCCTCATGGTAATCACTCGATTCTTTCTTTTAATTTAATTGCGATGATCTTGTTCTAATTTTAGTTATAATTTTATTGCGATAATTTCCTTTATGATAATGATCTTGATGAGTTATAATTTTACTGCAGTCTCGTGTCGATTTCCTTTTTGTATAATGAACTCATATTGCGATACTTTATATTTTAATTAAATAGTATTTATTTTATAATCTCCTTATGAATCCGTTTACCTTTTCCCAAATAAGATCCTATGATTCAAAAACCCTAAAATTTGAATTTAATTTTATTGTTTTTCTTTAATTTATTTGGATTTTCTGGTTTGTTTTAAGAAAATTAGATGTTTATAATTCAGTTTAATGATTGAATGATTCTTTCAGGCTCGAGGCCACAAAATTCATTCACAAAAGAGAGATCAGATGGGGAAAAACAAGAAAGATATGGTAATTATAGGGATCAGACTGAAAATCAACATCTTGTTGCTAATGGGAATGGAAATTTCAATAACGGAGATAAACCCTACAATAACTACACAAACAACACAAGAAATTACGGTGTTCCGAATGGCGGCTTTCAGGGTAGTTTTAGGAAAAATTTCGAGGGTATTAATGGGTATCAAGGTTATCCTAGAGGTGGTAATTACTACAATAGGAACCGTAGATATGATGGTAACAATTTTAGAAGGAACAATTATGGAGGTGTAGTAAATAGTAAAAAGAAAGAAGTTGTAGTTGATGCTGATGGCTTTCAGGTGTATGTTGGCCGAAAGAATAGGGGTAGGCTCACCCCTGATAATCAAAGCCAAGCTAGTGGAGATAGTTTTAATGGAGGAAGGAGCTATACGGGTAATAGTGGAACTGACTTGAGTAATTTGAACAATGGTGGAATTGAAGAAACCTGCAGTAATATCTCTGAAAAGGTACAGAATGAAACCAAAGGAGTTGAAATCAAGAGTTTTGAAGCTGGCAGTGATGGTACTGAGACCATTACTACTGCTACTAAAGGGTATGCTTTAAATCTACTTTCAGTTATATTATATATTGTTTTTATTAAACAAATGTTTAAGGTAGTTATCTTGTTGTTATGTTTTGTAGAGACAAGGATTCTAAGGAATCAAAGAAATCCAAGAAATCTGGAAAGGACAAACATGAAGGTCAAGACAACTCCAAAACGACAAAGAAGTGGGAGGCTTATGAATATGTAAGAAATATTTGAGTTTATAAGAAAACTAGATGAGTAATTATGATCTATGATGGATTGACTTTAATTTGGTAATTTATGTGTAACAGAAAAGGGTGTTTACTTTGAAAGAGTATGAAAAGGACCAGCTAGTGAAAAGGGAGGCACTTGATTCACTTAAACAGAATGAGCAGAGGAAAGTGTTGCTTGACAAGGAATTTGAGTACATGGTTCTTGTGGATAAAAAGAACAATGAGGACAAGCTGGTAGGTTTTGATTAATTATTTTTTTAAATCATTATTTATATGAAGGCATATTGGAATTTAATTACTATTTGTAATTGAATTTCAGAATTCTGAGAAGGAAGCAGTAGCTAAGAAGAAAGAAATAAGAAAAGTAATGAGCATAGATGAGTTTTTGGAACCAGGAAATGGGAATGGAGAATGGAGGAGGAGAAGGAGATTCATTGACAGGTTGAACAAAGGAGAAGAAACTGAGGGGAATGAAAGTAATAATAATGGAGGAAATGGAAGCAGTGGTGCTGATTTTGCTGCAATTATTGCTGATGCTAATCAATTTCCTGCCCTTGCTTGACCTGATTTCAAACACTCAACCATCCTGGTTTTCGACTAGTGTTTTTTTATGCCTGCCCGAGGAACATTTTTGCAATCTTTGTTTGTCTTTCTTTATAGTTCTATTTCAATTTTTTTTATTTATGATTTACTTGACATCTATCAATTTGTTTTCTTAGCAATTCTACAACTAATTAACAACAATTATAAACGTATCAATGCAAATAACGGACTAACACCATCTCATGTGTATCTTCTTTTGATGTAATCCAATTACATATTCTTATCGATGTCAAATAAACACTTAAGATGACTTTGGCTTTTAAATAATATTACATCCATCACTTCTTTCATTCATTTTCCACTCTTCTTAACTGAAGGATGCGCTTCAGTTTATTCTTCTATTGAATTCATCTATTGAATTTGTTCGAATATGTTGAATACCGATGAAAGGAGATAGTGCCATCTTCTTATTTTATTTCACATTGTTAATTATCTCTTAAAGTTTTATTATCTCCTTATTTGTCATATTATTTATTAATTAGGAAGTTGCAATATATGATTTATTAGTTTTCTTAATTATGGTATATAGTTTAATATACTAGTTTCTTTTCACTCTAATTACCATTATATAGTACGTCTTCATCCCAACAAACTAGTAAGTAATTCAATCTAAGGCCTCGATCTATTCTACTTATATTCAGTTCAGTACTGCATACATATAAATTTACACTGAAATAAGTTCAGTTCAGTACTGCTACTTATAAGTTGAAAAGAACAGGGCCTAATAGCTAAAATCCTCAACCTCTTCATCCCACCATCTTTCTTTGCTCTCACCGTCAGCAAGGTTCATAGTGAGTCTTTGAAGGTTTCCGATATCAGTTGGGATCTCGTCGTAGATGCAACCGACAAGATCAAGAGTGACTTGACCGGCAATGGGATCGCAGCTGATTACTTACCAGTTGGAGCAAAAATCAGCAGTTGTCCATGATTTAAATAACCCCAAGTACGGCTCGTTCAAGGATGTTTTGAAGGCTAACAAGGCATCACGGTCAGGAGGCCAAGGTGAAGGGAAGCAAGCAAGAAAGCAATCTGCGAGAGGAAACAACTGAAATGAAGAAAAGTCTTGAACAACTCAAGAGTAGTTTATAATGAAGGAAAAGAGAAAGAGCACACAACTAGCAAATGGAATAAGAAACTAAAGAAATTGGAAATGGAAGATCATCCTTAGTGCATTGTCTATACGCCACGTAGGATAGAATATCACATTGAAAACCGGACAAGTCAGTCGGACCTCATTCAACGGCGACGAGTGATAGGTCCGGTCGATTTCTAGAAACGAGTCAAAAATTAGTCAATAATTAGTTAAATCAGTCGATCGGTTTAAGAACCGGCCAGTTCAAATAGAAAACCGGTTTGACTACCTAAAATAATATGGTCAAAAGACTATTTATATCCCCTAATAATTTCCAAATTGACAAGCAATTTAAATACCAGCACCGTTTAGAATTTATTGTAAAAAATTAAGCAATGGCATATAACTCCCTCCATTTTTAAAAATTAGTCACTCTTCACACTTTTCCTTTACTCTTTTTATTTGTTATTCTTTATTTTTAATGTAAGTTCTTACATTTCTCTCCCTATTATACTCTTATTATTGTAGCTCAATCTCAATACACATATTACTCAATTAATGCTAATTTAAGGGTAAATAAGTAATTTTATACCCTTCATTAATTGCTTCTAAAGTGACTAGTTTTCGGAATCGGAAGGAGTAATTATTGTTTGCATGAATGACTACATTGAATGTTGACATTTTCGATTAAAAACATATACATGGCAATGGCTTAATTTCATGTTGAAAATGTTAAGAACTAATGATAATTATAGCTTTATTTGTTATCATTAGTACGGTATAATCTTAATTTTATACGGTAAAAATAAAATAAATGTAAAGTTTTTAAAATTTTAAAATCAAATCAATATGTAGTTATTACTATTAGTATAAAAATTAAGTTGAGTGTATCTTGTTGGTGTTTAAACTTTTCAATTTTACATAGTTGTTATATAAATGTGTGATTTTTATATACATAACTGAAATTTATTAACTTTTTAACTTAGTTTATAAAATTCGGTTTAATTCAAAATTAGTGAACCACTTCCTTTATCTGTTTAATGACCGGTCCGAGTCTGAAAATCATAAATAAAATAGACAGACATTTTAAAAAGTAGTTTTAATAGATTGTCCATTTAATCTCCTATTATCATTTTTAAAAATTAAATAATAACAAAAAATTAAATAATTTTTTAAATAGTTTCTCTCATCCATAAAATAATATTAAATTAATTGTGCTACCTTTACATATAAAAGATCAAATAGATATTGTATAACATTCTATCGTATAATTATTAAGAGATGAAGTTAAAATTTTCTATTGTATTTAAAGGTCAAATATAATTTTTTTTAATTTTAGAAATAAAATTTATTGGTTATATCGTATGTTTTTTCATAAAATAAGAACATTTATTAAGAAATAGTTAATTACGTAGATTAACTTATCTTACTCTACAAGTGTAGAATTTTTGTGTTTGATGATTCATTTTACTTTTAAAAAAAACACGGCAACTTATAATGCACTTTTCAATCTAAAGAAGGTTATTTATTTATAGCATAATTAAGTGAATTTAAGAATACAAATTTTATTGTAACAAAGGTTTAGTTTAGTGGTTGAGCCTTAAAGCTGTGATCCTATAACTTTCAGTATCGAGTCGACACTCGAGCGGAGTGGAATATAATTTTCTTTTATTATTATTAAAAGCACGTATGAGGCAATTTTTTTTAAAATATATATATAAAAATTTCATTTTTAATAGAATTAGCTTAATTTTTTTTTGTCTATTATCTAGTATCTATTAACTATTGTCATCGTGAATCCTGACATTTCGAAGGGCCCTTGACGAAATTAAAAATATGGGTTATTTTTATTATTTTTTTATATGAAATCGAAATATATTCTAGTAAATTAAATAAAAAAATATTTTTACTTTTTATTGTAACTTGATAATTTAACTTTATATTGAAAATTTTCAAAAATTTGTTAAAGTTTATATAATACATATATACATAATGTCGCAAAGGCTTGGTTTAGTGGTTGAGCCTTGAAGCTGTGATCTTAGAGGTCGTAGCTTGAGTCCACACCCGGGCGGGGTGGGATAATATTTTCCTTTGTTATTATTGTAAGCCCACATAAGGCAAATTTTTATTAAAAAAATACAAATATACATAATAAAAATTATGGGCTCCTTTTGGCCAAGGGCCCTAAGTCGTCGCACCGATATGAGCATGGGATGGGTCGGTTCAGGTTGAACTTTTATAAAATAATCAAGACCCAAGCCTGACCCATGAGCCTACGATTTAATATATATAATTAAAATATTAAAATATTTTTTAATAAAAAATTATTATAATAAAACAATGGTAACTAAATTTCTAATATACATCACAAAATTGAGTTTAGACGCTAAACTTTATAGAAAAAATTGAAATTTTCAACAATTATTAGTGTTATAAATAATAAATATATATTTATTTAACATGGTTATTATTAATTGTTCGGGCGGTACGGGCTGGTCTTGGGTTTTAGGAATAATATCAAGCCCATCTCATTCTTTATTCGTGCCTCTTCGGGTTCAGGCCGAGTCGAGCCTATTTTCAAATTAGTTCGTCCAAACCCGGCCATGAAAGGCGGGCATGGGCGGATTAGTGCCCAGGTCTAGTCGCATCTCTGGCCTATGCCTAAAGTCGGCCCTGACTGTTGGATATATCCCACATGAGAAATAAATAATGACAAAGAGTGGTGTATAAGTGGAGTATATTGGATCTTAACACAAGCCGAATGATTTTATATTAGATGGGCTCAATCCCATTACTGTGCTCACTCAAACTATTAAGCCCAACATTCTCAATGCTAATGGATTCTCTACAATGACTAGTGCATTATTAGTTGTTATACACATAAAATGAAATTGAATGACTAATTTAGATTCGTAATAATCATGGTTTTTTCTAAAATAAATAAACTCTACTTAAAAAAATCTAAATTTTGATCGTGAACAAAAATTTAGGTTCATTTTAGTAAATAAATAATACTTGAATAATGTGATACTCGGTTCGAAAGCTTGCAAACATGCTTGATAAGCAGCTCGATGACATACTCGTGAATTACCCTTGAACATACTCATGAACATGTCCAAAAATAAGTATATTATGAAAAATAAATATATATGGACATGTATGTAGTGTAAAATTTAAGTATTTTTAAGTGACCAAATAAGTTTAAATTCATAAAACTTTGATTAAACTTGTAAAAATTTTAATTAATATGTTCGTCTAAAACTCGATTGAACAAAGTTCGGCTAAGTTCGATTTAAACAAAGCTCGAGCTCGGCACGGACTTGATTTGACCAAGCTAAAGCTCGGCTCGAACTGGTTTGACCAAGCTCGAGCTCAGCTCGAATTCTTTAAACAGTCAGTGTTCGAGCTCGGCTCGGTTCGCTCGCAACTACCTAGGTAGAAACTTAGCAAGTAGTAAAATGGGCTTTGGGTCATCTTTTGGGCTTTGATCTAACATCACAATCCAACCTGATTTCATTTTGCAATTCAACTTTTCAGCTTATTAATTTCATTTTTCAGTTCATACATTTATCTAATATTTAATAACGTCCGGCGTATTCTAATCTTAATTTTTTATGGCAAAACATTGAACCATCCTGATTTTCAATTTCTGTTTTCATTTTGTTCTTTAAAGTCTGGAGGGAACTTTTTGCTATTTTGCTTGTCTTTTTTAAAGATTCAATAAACTCATTTATTTTTTTTATCTATGATTTACTTGGCATCATCCATTTCCATGTGCTTATCAATGTCAAATAAGCTCATTTTAAGTTAAGATGACTTTGGCCTCTATATGATTTACTTCTGTCACTTCCTTTATTCTATTTTTTTTTCAGTATCTTACTAAACCACTCTAGTTTTACTTACGGACATGTAAAATTAAATTGGATACATAATTTGGATTCCGTAGCTATCATAAGTTTAAAATAAGTAAACTGTAAAATCTTATTCACCTTTAAAAAATATTTTATTAAATAAAAAAAAACAGAATGTATGAGATGGTAAGTAGCAAGGATTAAATGGACTTTGGCTTATCTTTTGGACCTCTGATCTAACACAATCGAACCTGATTTGATTTTGCCATTTAACTTTTCAGCTGATATTTTTAGTAACACGAGGCATTATTTATCATCTTATTGATCGTGAGATTTTAACCCATTTTTTGATATAATTTGGATTCTTTAAGAGGTATTGGCTATTAGATCAAAGTCTAATGGTTAATTTTTCAACTCATTAATTTCATTTTTCAGTTAATAATATTAAAAATGAGCAATATATAATAATCCAGTTTACCTAATATTGATGCAATCCAGAGTATTCTAATGTCAATGTTTTATGGCACAAACTATACCGATTTGATTGTAACACTTTAATGTACAATGATTTTGCCAATTAAGTTAAGACTATAGTAGTATTAGAGAGAGATTTGAGAAAAGAATCATATTATGTGACATGAAAAAATAAGGTGAAAACTTTTGAAAGGTTATCTTGTTAATGCTCTTAATTCTATTGTGGTTAATATTAGTTGTTCCTTATAGCTATTTTATTTTTTTTTATTGTTACTTCTTATTTAAAACAGATAAAAGTTATCGTAACTAAACACTTAAAACTAGTGTTTGTTATCGAAAATATCAAAGAAAACACAAAAAAAAAAGTTCTAAAAATACCAAGAAATAATGGTTTAAGAGCATATTCCACGACCACTTGGAATCTTAGAATATCACCAGTTTTTTAAATTTTAGTGTATGGAATTTGTGTCCCACATTATTGATGATAGATATGTTTTCAATACTAATAACGTGTTTTATCATCCAAATATGAGTACGACATGATCAAGGATGTATTATTCTCAATTTAATGTCCTTTTCATGTTTGCTTAATAAATTTTATTTCGTGGTTACAGGAGAGAGAAACTAAAAGAAATAGAAATTTTTTTTAAGAAATTTATAAATTGTAAGAAACAAAAAAAAATACATAAAAGCGAATAGTGCAGTGTTTTAAAAAGATATAAGAGCTGGTCGGTCCTTTCAAGAGTTTAGGCGGGGTCTGAGTGGAATGTAGGCAGATTTATAATTTTTAAAATTTTTTATATTTATTAATATATAAAAATATAAAATTAAATTATAATATAATATTAAAAACATAATTTATAAAATATTTTAAAAATAAAACAAGACTTTTATTATTAGAACACTTTGATTTACTTTTATTTTACCACCTAAGCTATTTTTTCGTAAAAAAATTAAACTATAATTATTATAGATGTTGATATATTAAAAAGTTGAGTTTATGCGCCGTCTAAGTAGTGTCTAGACAACATAAAATCGATCAAGAACCTGAGAACGTCATGGGAACGAAAAGTCGGGCGCGGACTCTGAAATAGCGTTTAGGAGAGACTAAGCGGAGATTTTTAAAACGAAGTTTAGGATAACAAATTCTAAAACATGATAGAAAATGCATTTCAGTTAGATCTATTCGTCGGGCGGGCTGGGTCAGATTTGGGCTGAGTCTAATCAGGCTTTTGATGAAAAAATCAACCAAGCCCGATTCGACCCGCACTTTAAAACTTCGGGCTCAGACCAAACTTTAGAGATCATTCTTAAATCCAACCCAAACTCATAAATAAATTTCTTTTAATTTTTTTGATACAAGCATGTCTAATTTTAATATAGTATACATTTATAAAATATTGTTACTATGGTGGATGCATCTAGACTAATATACGAGCATGTACACCTTTTATTGTCTTTCTTGATTGAATTGGCTGACTGTTAACGTCAAATCGCTTGTATAATATATTACTATATAGTCCCTATAATTTATTAAATTAATAGATTTTTTTATTAGGCAGAACTTTTTTTTTTATTTTCAGGAGGAGTATGAGATTCCAATTCAATGCCTCACCATTTTTTAAAACAAATTATCTCATTGAGATTAAGTTAATTTTTTTTTGTCTCTTGTACTTTTTTTTTACTCTTTCAATTCTTTTCTCCTTTGAATGGCATATGTGAGATTGTTAATGAAGAACACTTGAAGAGACCTGTAAGGTGAGACAACATATTTAACTCCTCAAAAAAGTATCAAATTTTAATCAAGTATAAAATATAAACTTACAGGAAATGATAAATTTCTGCTTATAAGATTAAATCAAATTTTTGAAAAAATAATCATTGTGAATAGTGTTATCAAAATTTGAATGAAAAATTTTAAACTTAAAATTTATGAGCTAAAATGTTAAACTATGTCAAAATAAAGGGCTAATTGCATGTAATGCCGATCAACAACGAAGTTTAATTAAATTGAGATAAAAAGCATTATTCACATGATCAAATAACAATTAAATAACGATTGATTCAGTATATTTGTAAATTGATTGGTGTGAAACTGTGAAATGCAATCACTGAAAAAGATGTTAGAGAAAGAGAAATTTTATTATTGGCCTAATTCAACGTCAGCTTCTTCAAATTTTCTTATTTTGTTTATTGTTCAAAAGTTTTTTTTTTATTTTTTTTAACTTTCAAGGTATTATGTTGTCAATTAAATGCCACATATTAGCTTTTTATTGGTTCAATTTCCCAAAATATTATTGGGTAAACTTAAAAAATATACCATGTTATTTGGTCATTTTGTAAAAAGTTGCTTGTGAATTTTTTTCAAATGAGTGCACGTGGTTTCAAAAGTTTGTAAAAAAAGGAATTTTAAAATTTTAAAACCATATTTTGAAGGGTAATCTTGTCCATTTTAAAGTGAAAATTTGCAGTATAGTTAATGAAAATATAATATACATTTGTGATAAATTTCAGAATTTTTTGAAAAGTATTAATATTTTTTTTATTAAAATTAGATTATAACTTTAAAAAATTAAAGCAAAATGAAAATTTTTCGAATTTTATCCAAATCTTGATATATAATTCTTAAATAATATAATTAAAATATAAGAATATTGAATTTATTAAAATAACTGGTGTAATTCCCAAACCACAAGCATCATTTTGAAAACTTTTAAAACGACAGACACCCTTTTGAAGATAAAAATTCTACTTATAAAATGATGAAAGCATACGACATATTTTTTAAATTTATCCAATATTATTATCATAATTTTTTACAGTCTAATTAAAGTCGGCACATGACTTTTAGATAACAAACTTATACGCTTTTTTAAAATTTAAGAAATTAAAAAAATATTTTTAAAGTTAAAAAGACAACAAAATGAAAAGAAACTAATTGAAGGAACAAACAATGCATACCAAAATAATACTAATATAATAAAAATGAAGATTATGCCACGATTTGTTTGTAGGATACATTTCGCTTCGAAGAAACCAAGCTTGTAATAAACTATATTAGTTGTGATCCGAAATTAATTTAATATTTAATACAATCAACATTAATTAGATTATCCAAAAGAATCATACGTAGTCCTTGTTGATATTATTATAAAATAAAGAATAGTAATCCTAGTTCAGACGTTCACCCCTTGTGTTCACTGAAGAGCCACAATTAGCATGTAGCCCTTTACCCCACCATCTCGTCCACCTCTACCGAATGGCCCACTCCAAAAAAATCCCCTCTTTTATAGGAGAAATTTTATCCTTTCAACTTTAGTTAATAATATTGAAAGAAAAATAAAATTTAAATTTTATTAAATATATTTATTAAAAAGTGAAAAATCTTCACTGTAATTAAAATTAAAAAAATTACACTTATAAATATAAAAAAAAAGGAAAAATTTTGTGGAGATACAAATATTTGAAATTATGATTTTAATAATTAATAAATATTTTATTAACTGTAAGTTAAAAGCCAAGTTTATTTGATGGAGTAGAGTATTTCAAATATTGGATTTTTTTTTGTAAAAATAGGTCTCAGTACTTTGAGTAATTTAGAGTTTTTATAATAAATGTATCATGTAGGTACTATTTAGGATAAACTTAAAAATATGTTATGTGATTTGGCGGTTTTGTAAAAAGGTGTTTGTGAAAATTTTTATTTCAAAAATTAGCAAAAATATGTTTTTCAAAATTTGAAATCATATTTGGAAGGGTAATCTTGTCCATTTTGAAGTAAAATTTTACAGCTTTGTTTATAAAATTATAATACACATTAATGATAAATTTAGAATTTTTTAAAAAGTATAAATATTTATATTACCCTTCTAAATGTGGTTTCAAAATTTTGAGAAACATGTTTTTGCTAACTTTTAAAACCACAAGCATCCTTTTAAAATAAAAAAATTTCACAACCACCTTTTTACAAAACGATCAAATCACGTGATATATTTTTTAAGTTTATCCTAATATTAACTAATAGCCTCATTAAATTACATGCATATTCCTCTAATTATGCTCATTTTCCATATTTCGAGCTTTTGAACTCTCAAAAATTGCTTCAAAATGGCTTATAATTTTCAGTATTTAAAAGGTATGTATACGTATAATATCAATGTATCAGACACTCCTACGTACTTAAATTCAGACATTCATTCATATCTCACTGTATATACAAATAAGACCAAAAATGTAAAAAAAAAAGGGATCTTATTTATACACATGGTGTATTATATATTCCAAATTTTCCAGTTGTAGCCCAGTTCTTTTAAGTAGTTATATCTTATATACACATACGATCAAATTCCAAGTAAAAGTATCCAATACTTTTTTTTATAAACTATCATTTCCAAGAATGATTTACCAGTTTCTAAATCCGAATGTACAAGAAATAACATTGAAGTGGACCAAATTAGTGATAACTCATTCTCTCTCCATTGAAGCAAGCAAAAGCCACGTGGTGACAAGCATATCCCACGAGGCAAACGCAAATCACATCCGTCCACGTTTCCGAATAAACCTGCCAGGTGCCCTCGGATATGCCCTGCCATTTATGCCACGCACTCGGATATAATCCAGTATATCCCCTCCCACAATAATTAACTCCTCCTATATTAATCACCCCATCTAACCCAATTCAAATTATCCTTCCCCTATAACTTCTCTATCCATCGAATATTCCGAAGCCAAATTCCTTCCCCCATTTTTTTTATATACTTCCAACCATTTCTCCGATTCTTATAATGGCGGCCTTTATCCGATCCAAGCGAGTCACCGATCCTCTTAACGAGCGGGCCAAAGCTCGACTCGTTTGTCCTCAACTCAGCTACGTTAGCAGTGGAAGCGAGCATTCTGTTGATGACAACGATTATCCTTGCCTCTCTGAACTCGTCCATGGATTTCTCGAAGACGATTCCGATTCACTCACCCTGTGTCACGATTCGGATGCCGATGGGCTCGATTCGGTCTCCGATTCAGTGGACGAAGCGGAGGATTTACTCCGATCGGTTTTAGTTCATAACAGGGATACTTTCCGGAATCTGCTGTTTTCTCGTGTTTTGAAAGCAATGGAGAGGTTTTGGAGTTTGAGGAATGAAAAATCTGTTTTAAATCGGAAAGTGATGGTGTTTTTGAGAGAGTTAGGATACAATGCGGCCATCTGTAAGACTAAATGGGAGACCTGCGGCGGTCTTACGGCCGGAAACTACGAGTTCATCGACGTCGTACAGTCAAACTCCGCCGCGGCCAATCGGTACACTGTGGATCTGGATTTCGCTTCGCAGTTCGAGGTGGCGAGGCCGACGAGCCAGTATTTGAAGTTGTTTGAATTGCTGCCTAAGGTTTTTGTAGGGAGAAATGAGGAATTGAAGAGAATAATCAAAGTGATTTGCGACGCTGCTAAGAGATCGTTGAAAAGCAGAGAGCTCTCCCTTCCGCCGTGGAGAAAAAACCGTTACATGCAGAACAAATGGCTGGGTCCGTACCGGCGAACGTTGAATCCAGTCCCGTTAACGCCGGCGGACGTTAGTGGAGTGAAATGTCGGTTTGTGGGATTTGAAGACGGCGTGAGTGGCCGTCTGTTTGTCCGGACTAGATAATAATGACCGTCAGATAACAGATTAATAGCAGAAAATTAAAAGTAATTGTGAAAATGGCAAAATAGGGAATAATTTGAAATTTTATTTTTTGATTGCTTGGGTTAATATTTGGCTATTTGCCTAATTTTGGCGCTTTGTGAAAATGAAAAACAAGGTTTTGGGAATGGTGTGGGTAACGCGGCAAATGCACATTGCCAGGATTGCGGCTAATCGTTTCTCGTTTATTTTCTTGTCACGTGCCAAACACATCTTTACGACGTTACTTGGACGTTTCAAGTATATGCCATAAAATGGCATGGAGTTTTGATACCCGTATTTACTTTATTTCATTTCCTTTATATACACAATAAATAAAATATACTAGTATTTAAAAATTTCAAACTAAATATTCCAAATATACAACTTAGATTAAGGGTTTTTCAATTAACCTTTTTTTTTTATAAAAAAAGTCATTACAAAATCCATCTTAACTCCTAAGATTAAATGACACTTCTAATAAACTTATATTATTTCGAGTGTACAATTACATCGCCATGTTAAAAGAACAATTTAGTTTTAGTTATATTTTACAAATAAAATGGCTTTTTGAAAAATTGCTTCTGAAATTATATATTTGGTATAAGTTGTTGAGTTTTAGTATCTTGCTGTGAGAGATTATTCAAGTATACTGTGAGTGGTAATTTTACTTGTTTACATTAAGTAAAAATTTCTCCCTTCTCTCTACTTTTCTCTCTCTAAAAGCTTAAGCTCTCCTTTTTTATAGATCTGTTGGGGAGGAAGAAGGGACTTTTGTGGCATCATTCTTCCTCCTCATCTCCTCATTTTGTTTTACATTCTGTTCTTTGCTCTTTTTTGTTTGGTGTCTTTGGCCATTTCTTGTCCGGATCTTGTTCAACCAGTTGTTCACCTTGCAATTCTTCATATCGTGTTCGGTATTTTTTTTATCTACCTCAGTTCAACTTTAATGCACTGGGCGGAAGCGGTTATTTCTCACAAATGCCTTTGGCGAAGGTCTGTGCGGTGTAGATCTACGAATCTACATATTTTTGGAAAGATCTCTTCAGATCTAAGTGTTGAGAAGGTGATTAGGATTTTATATTATTCAGTTTATGTAGATCTTAAAGTATGGGTTGTTGGTTAGATTTATGTTCTGGTTAGGATTTATGGCTTGTTTGTGGTTTTCTTAATTTTATTCCTTTTTTAATAGTATGTTCTTACCCTTTATGATATTTTGTGCTCCCTTATATGAATTTGTTCATCTATAAATTATTGTCTTCGCTTAACTTGATCCATAACGTTTATCTCGATCTAATAATTCTCTAATTCTAATAAATATGCTATTACTTATATAAAAAAAACTTTACTTATTTATATTGCACGTGTGATTTAATTTACTTAATGCATGTAGTAATTGTTTAATTTAAATAGAATAGACATCTGTGATTCTAATGTATTAACGGTTGTTTATTGTTATTTTATATAATTTTTAGATTTTTTACGTTACTTTGTCAAATACTAAATAAATAAAATTCAAGTTTATTAATTTAGGTATGTAAAAATATCATGACATAAAAGCAGCGACGGAAGGAGGTGGGGGATTAATGGAGCACGTGCCCCAGTCAATTGCCGGAAAATATAAATAATATGATGTATGAATCATGTAAAATGATATAATATATATTAATTTTATGTTAAAATATAAATAGAATTGAGCTTGTGCCCTAATAGTTGAGGCGTGCTTCACACTATTCTCGAAATAGAGTTCGAATCCTTCATCTGGCTTTTGTTTTTTTATTAATTTTCTTATCCCTTTTCTTCCCTCAACTTTCTATTCTAAATATAATTTTTCTTTCTAATTAAGTTCTCTAATATACTTTTTTTTAACTGCTTCAGATATACTTACAATAACAACAAAGAAAAATTATATCCCACCCCATTCATCTAAGTGTGAACTCGAACCTACTACCTTTAGGATTACAGCTTCAAAACTCAACCACTAGACCAAGCCTTTACCACAAATTCTTTATACACACTTTCATTTTATTTTACTCAAAAAAAAATTGTATTTATGTTTTGATGTGTGTTCTTTTTCTTGTCCCGATCACCTTTTATTTTAAAATTCTTTTACTTGTATATTCTTAGTCTTTTATTTTTATTGTTGTTTTTCATATAATCTTTTTTACTAAATAAAATTTATTAAATATAAAATTTCATCTTTTTTTTCTTGTAAAAAAATTCATTAATTTGCTTTATTTATTTCTTTATTTATTATTTTTTCATTCATATTTCAAAATTTTTTTACAATGGTATTAAAAAAAGGAACAAAAATTAGTCTTAAACCATAATTAATGAACACTTTTTATACGTCAAATATAAACTTTATAACATATATTTTTATAAAATCATCGTAATTCTAAAATTGATGGCTAATTTTTTTAAAATTTTTCTGTACTTACTTTAAATATAAAGAAAATTCCTACTCTACTTAAAAAATGACTTCAACTTATAACTCTAGAGATTAAAAATTTAGTCGTAACCACTAGGCTAATTGTTTAGTCGAACTTTAAGATTTTCTCTAATATTAGTTTATCTATCGAAAAGTGTTAAAACGCTATTCATTCCTCTATTTTATTCAAATTAGTTGCCCTTATTGTCATCGGTTTACTACTACATATCTATTTCCATTTGAAATTGTGTCCCATCAGAGCCCGAATCCTAGCTACGCCACTGCATAAAAGAATTTAAATCAGTTAACTTAGACCCTGTTCTTTTCAACTTCTGAAAGTTGAACTAAATTCAACTGAACTGAAGTTGGTTAAACTAAACTTATTTTAGTGTAAATTTATGATTACACATAACTAAATTAAACTGAATTAATTTATAGTTTAAGAGAAACAAAACCTTATAAATATGACATTTATCCCCTTTATAAATATAATTATAACCAATCCAACTTTTTATTATTTCTGTCGCTAAAATGTCAAAGACGGATGTCATCGTCCTATTCTACTCTTTGAGCAAAATAAATGCTTATGCGCATTGCCAGGATTGCGGATTGCGGCAGATCGTGTAGCTTGTTTCTCTTTTATTTTCTTGTCACGTGCAAAATACATCTTTACAACGTTACTTGGACGTTTCAAGTATATGCCCTAAAATGGCATGGAGTTGATTGATACCCATATTTACTTTATTTCATTTCCTTTATATACACAATAAATAAAATATACTAGTATTTAAAAATTTCAAACTAAATATTCCAAATATACAACTTAGATTAAGGGTTTTCAATTAACCTTTTTTTTAAAAAAAAAAAGTCATTACAAAATCAATCTTAACTCCTAAGATTAAATGGCACTTCTAACAAACTCATATTATTTAGAGTGTACAATTATATCGTCATGTTAAAAGAACAATTTAGTTTCAAGTTATATTTTATAAATAAATATCTTTATGAAAAATAGCTTTTGAAATCATTTATTTGGTATAAGTTATTGAGTTTTAGTATGTTAAGAGATTATTTAAGTAAATGGTGAGCGATAACTTAACTTGTTAATATTGCACGTCTGATTTATTTAATACATATAGTAATTGTTTAAATAGAGTAAAAACATGTAATTCTAATGTATTAACGGTTGTTTACTGTTATTTTATATAATTTTTAGATTTTTTTACGTTACTTTATCCTATACAAAGTAACAAATACTAAAGAAATAAAATTCAATTTTATTAGTTTAGGTATGTAAAAATATCATGACATAAAAGAATTTAAATCGATTAATTGAGGTTCTGTTCTTCTCAACTTCTGAAAGCTGAACTAAAGTTAGTTGAACTAAACTGAAATGAGCTGAATTAAACTTATTTTAGTGTAAATTTATAACTATACATAGCTGAACTGAACTGAATCAAATTATAATCCAAAAATAACAAGACCTTATCAATATGACGTTTATCCTTTTTATAAATATAATTATAGCTAGATCCTATTTTCTTCTATTTCTGTCGCTAAAATCTCAAGACGGAAGTCATCATAGCGTTCTATTCTATTCTTTGAGTAAAATAAATACTTATGAGCGGGGCGAACGCAAACTTAGATCTAAGGGGGCTTCTGTAAGTGAATATAATCTATTTAAAAAAATATTACTTTGAATTAGTTGACATTTACCTTATGTAAATAATTATTTATTTATTTTTGGTAGATGTAAATAATTATTTATTAATCAAACGGGGGTGGTGCTAACACAGCACCTTCGATGCCTGATTCTGCATACCTAACCAACTCATCCAATCTAATATTTAGCTATTTTTGCCAAATACTACGTTATATATTCTATAACTAGGGGGGCCTAGGCCACCTTATGGTTGCACCTAGGTCCACCCCTGTTTATGAGTGTCGTTTAGCATGTTGAACTTGACGATAACTCATAAATATAATTTGATTATATAGTATATATGTACGCACATAAAAAAATCAATATAATGTGTTAGGCCTATAGTTGTTAGCTTGGCATCTTTATTAAGCCTTTAAGCCCACATGTCCCTTTTGGCCCATTGCTTTGTGAAGCCTGTAATTAGATGTTACCCTAGTTATATATAAGACCCTTTTTCCCTTTCAGTTGTGGTAATCCCTAATTTTTCTTCTTACGCCATAACCTTTGAAACTGTTTTCCCTTGCATTTCCTTTTTTCTTTCAATCGTTCCAGACACGGTCAACTAACCAACTCAGAGCGGTTTTGAAGGTTGATTCGATTAGAAGGTTGTTAAGCAGTTGCTTTTTGAGGATACATAAGAGGAGAAGCTCTAAGGTTCTTATTCGAGGTGATTTTGGCTTCTCTCTAGTTTATCTTTGGCTTTCTTTAGATCTTTGATATGTTTTTAAGGTGTTATGTGAGGCTTGTTATTGTATCTCTGTTAATTTGATTTTAGCGCTCAGAATCTAGGGTTTCTGGTTTGCGCTAGTTGAGATTCAAGATAATTCTTGGCCTGGATATCATGTACTGCCTTTGTGCCTTTCTTTGCCGTTAATGAGAAGCTGCCGGAATCTTTGCCCGTAGATGTACTCGTAAAATCAGTTTCTGATTTTATGGGGAACTACGTAAAATATCGTTGTGTTATTTTCTTTTATGCGATTTATGTTTTGCTGGTCGTATGTTTGACATCTGAAATTATTAAAGTATAAGTTTAATCTGAAAATATTATTAAATCAGGGAATAAATCCCTACATATGGTATGGTATCGTGGCTAGATCAGACTAATCCACGGTGAGAAGGCGGCGAAATCTTTATTGACGGCACTCTAAGGCTAAAAAAGCGAGATTACAGAAGTCTTATTGTTCAACATAATGTAAGTATCAATTACATGAATTCGCAAAGTAAAATAAGTATACTTGTTACTGTTGTTGAATGATATGGTTGAAATCGAATATCACTCTAAAGGTCTCAGGTTTAAGCTACTTGTGGGACAATTTTATTCATTAAAAAAATTATTGGTTGTTTCAAATATGGTTTTGTCATAATGTCAAGGATAAACGTCAAGATGTCGACATTACTGATAAACAGATAATTCAATAACATTTTTGAATTTCTTAATAAGAGGATGACATGGCAATAGCTATCCAACTCATAGGTGATGCGACACTTTGAGGACTGATTAAGATCTGTTATCTATCCCCAATGGGGCTTGTTTACGACAATTACTATCATCTTAGTAGAGCTATTGACAATATTACTTTTTTTTTAATCATGGATTTGATTAGACTTGTTCGTTGGTCGATTATGCAGTATTTGTATTTGTTCTTTCCAAAATTTTAATTAAAAGTATCATTTTAAGTTTGATCCGACTAATATTTTAGAACTTCAAACTTAGACAGGGCTTATAAGATCATTGTTAAGTTCAATCTATACTCTATCAATAACTTTTCATAATTTTTTTTAATAGAAATAAAACTACAAAATTATATATACCTACACTATTTATTTGAAGCCTTTCATATAACTTATTTTTATTAAATTAAAAAATTTATTAGTATAAAATACAAAAGTTAAAAATAATTATTTAATGTAATATAATATATATACAGTGGCGGAGCCAAGATCTCTTGAGAGGAGAGGCGGGATTTTACCAAAAAAATTCTACTTATCGTATAAAATTATTAAAAATTTGCTACAAAATTTTTTTTTAACTCACATTTAATTTTTCACGTTTCTTATGAAGAAATAAAATCTATTTTCTTTACAATGTACTCTGTACAAAATCAAATTATCAATATGGCATCATTGATCTTCTAAGTTCTTAAAACTGCATTTTCATTTGCAATAAATCCAAGTAACTCTTAACTCCCCAAGTAATCAAAATTTGTTTATAAGAACCAATCCATTTATAGATGAATAAGGAGAAATTTTAAATAAATTTATGGGAGACTTGAGTTTAATCTAGCTCATTTAAACGTAATTAATAGTAAGAAAATGAGTTTATTTACAAGGTTATTATTAAATTATTGATGTAGGACCTATGTCATTATTATTTGATATAATATGTTTTCTACTTTTCTACCTGTCATTATTATTTGATGTAATATGTTTCTTACTTATTTACCATTCTTACCGTTAAATTTATCTATAAATAGGAATTCAATTTCTTCATTTCATATATCTCAGAAATAAGAAATAAAAGTTTCTCTCAAATTCTCTCTCTGGCTTCTCTCTTTATTGTTATAATTTCCTTGCATATATAGTCAATTTCTAACACGTTATCAGCACGAGCTTGCTCTATCAATCAAGGATATCAACAAATAAATCCAAAGTAAGGCATAATTATTTTATTTTCTATAAATATATATTATACCTATAATTCTTAATATGTCTAATATCAAAAGTTTAGAATTTATTCCTCTTGATGTATCGGGAAAAAATTATCTTACTTGGGTGCTGGATGTAGAAATGTATCTAGAATCAATGAGTCTTAATGATACTATTATTGAAAATAATAATTTTGGACCTCAGTATAAGGCAATGGCTCTAGCTTTTCTCCGCCGCCATCTTCATGAATCACTTCAATCCGAATATTTGACTGTCAAAGATCCTGTAGATCTTTGGAAACAATTAAAGGAGAGGTTTGAACACCTAAAGAAAATATCTCTACCAAATGCCCAGTGTGAATGGATAAACTTAAGGCTACAAGATTTTGAATCTGTTAGTATATACAATTCTAAACTTTTTCAAATTACATTCACATTAAGATTATGTGGAAAGGAAATAACTGATGAGGATTTATTGGAAAAGACATATTCTACTTTTCATTTGAATAATATGGTGTTACAGGAACAATATAGAACAAAAGATTATAAGAAATATAGTGAACTAATTACTGCTCTTCTCCTAGCAGAACAGAGAAATCAACTCCTATTGAAAAACCATGAACTACGACCTACTGGAACAAATCCATTCCCTGAAGCGAATGCGATAATTCATAATAATTTTAAAGGACGCGGCCGCAGAAATGGTCGTGGTCGTGGTCGAGGTAGAGGTCGTGGTAATGGGCGTGGTAGAGGATATAATAATAACAATTTCCACCAGAAGTTGAAACATGTTAATAATAATAATAATAGCAATAATTTCCATCCGAATTGAAAAATACAAATAACCACAAGAAGTGGAATAATCAAATTGAAAGATTTGATAAAAGAAATAATGGTCAAGATGATGAAAATAAATGCCATAGATGCTATATGACTGGCCATTGGTCAAGAACTTGTAGAACCGCTAAACATTTGGTAAACTTATACCAAGCATCTCTCAAGCAATGTGCGGAACCAGAAACCAATTTTATATTGGATGATAATACCCCAACTAATAACCCTATTGATATCCCCAATATGGAGATGGATGATTTTCTGTTACCCAGCACCAGTGACAAGGAAAAATTTGAATAACTAGTTCATATATTTTTAATATTATAATTTTTATATTATTATTGGTTTGCTTTTATTATTGTTGTTTAATGTATTTTTTTATGCAATGTTTATTTATGAATAAATAATAATGCATCTTTTATTTCTTCAATGAGGAAAATGAATTCTTTTCCGGTATTATATGACTTCAAGGAAAATGAAGCAAATTTATGTATTTTAGATAGTGACACCACTCATACTATTCTCAAAGAGGCAAGATATTTTAATACTCTTAAAGGGGGTGAAACTGTTGTTACCACAATATCGGGACAAATAAAAATGATTGAAGGCTCTGAAAGAGCTAGTATTATATTACAAAGGGGAACAAAACTTATTATAAATAATACATTATTTTCTCCAAATTCTCACATAAATTTATTAAGTTTTAAAGATATTCGCAGAAATGGATATCATATTGAAACTGTGAGTGAAGACAATAAAGAATGTCTTTATGTTACAAAAATAATTTCAAGTAAGAAATATATACTTGAAAGATTTTATACTCTTTCATGTGACTTATACTACACATATATTAATATGATTGAGGTCAATTTGACTATAAACTAGAAGTTTATAGATTCAGATACTTATAAAATTTGGCATGATTGATTGGGTCAACCTAGTTCGATAATAATGAGAAAAATTATTGAAAATTCACATGGGCATCCATTGAAGGACCAGAAGTTTCTTCAAAATAATGAATTATTTTGTGCTGCTTGTTCGCAAGGAAAATTAATAATAAAGCCTTCCAGAAGTAAGGTTGAAATAGATACGCCAGCATTTTTAGAGCGCATACAATGTGATATTTGTGGACCAATTCATCCATCATGTGGACCATTTAGATATTTTATGGTTTTAATTGACGCCTCAACTAGGTGGTCACATGTATGCTTATTATCTTCACGAAATATGACATTTGCAAGGTTACTTGCTCAAATTATAAGATTACGGGCACAGTTTCTCGATTATCCTATTAAATCAATTCGTCTTGATAATAATTCACATCCAAATCATTTAATGATTATTGTATGTCGATTGGAATAAAAGTTGAACATCCTGTAACATATGTTCATACACAAAATGGTCTAGCAGAATCATTTATTAAACGTTTACAATTAATTGCGGGACTGCTAATTTTACGAACAAATCTCCTTACTACATTTTGGGGTTATGCAATATTACATGCAGCATCTCTTATACGTTTAAGACCCGTAAGTTATCATGCTTATTCTCCATTACAATTAGCTTCTGGTCATGAGCCTAGTATTTCTCATCTTAGAGTTTTTGGTTGCGCGGTATATGTGCCTATTGCTCCACCACAAAGGACTTCAAAAGAGATTAGGAATTTATGTTGGCTATGAATCCCCTTCAATAATTAAATACCTTGAGCCATTAAATGGCGATATGTTTACTGTACGATTTGCATATTGTCATTTTGATGAAAGCACTTTTCCAAAATTAGGGGAAGAGAATAAGAGCCCAATTTTGGAAAAGAAAATAATATGGAATGCTTCATCACTTTCTCATATGGAGCCTAAATCAAATGATTCTGAACTAGAAGTTCAGAGAATTCTAGTTCAGAGAATAATCCATCTTCAACATTTAGCAAATCGATTTCCTGATGCACTCGCTAATCCTAAAAGAGTAACGAAATCGCATGTACCAGCAGTAAATGCGCCAATTCGTATTGAGATTTTTGAAGAACAACTTACGGATAATACTCTAACACGCCTAAAGCTTGGACGACCTATTGGTTCAAAGAATAAAAATTCTAAAAGGAGGAGAGTTATTGATAATGAAGATATTCCCATTGAGGATATAAATATGAATACACTTCCGGAAGAAGTACAAGCACCTGCAGTGCAAATACCTGAAGCTATTGAAAATGAGGAAATTCAAATAAATTATACTGAAAGAAGATGGAATCGCAATAAAATAGTCATAGATCATATTTTTTCATATAATGTTGTGATCAATATTGAAAATGAAAATGTGGATCATGAGCCAACATCTATTGAAGAATGCCAAAGTAGAAATGATTGGCAACAATGGAAAGAAGCAATTCAAGCAGAGCTGAATTCTCTTGAAAAACGTAAAGTATTCGGACCAGTAGTTCGAACACCACATGACTTAAAACCGGTCGGTAATAAATGGGTTTTATTAGAAAAAGAAATGGGAAAAATGAAATAATAAGATATAAAGCCAGATTAGTTGCACAAGATTTTTTCCAAAGACCTGGGATAGACTATGAGGAGACATATTCTCCGGTGGTGGATGCAATAACTTTTAGATATCTTATTAGTTTTGCAGTGCAAGAAAATTTACAAATGCACTTGATGGATGTTGTCACAGCTTACCTTTATGGTTCGCTTGATAATGATATTTATATGAAAATCCCTGAAGGACTAAAGCTGCCAGAAAAATATGACATACGAGAAATTTACTCGGTAAAGTTACAAAGATCCTTGTATGGATTAAAATAATCTGGGCGCATGTGGTATAACCATTTCAGTGAATATTTATTGAAAGAAGGATATAAAAATTATCAAATTTGTCCATGTGTTTTTATAAGAAAATCAGGATCTAATTTTATTATCATCTCAATTTATGTTAATGATTTGAATATTATTAGAACTCCAGAAGAGATTCCAAAAGCAGTTGATTCTTTAAAGAAAGAATTTGAGATGAAAGATCTTGGAAAGACAAAATTGTGTCTTGGTTTGCAAATTGAGCACCTTGGAAAAGGAATTTTAGTGCATCAATCAAACTACACAGAAAAGATCCTGAAACGATTTAATATGGACAAAGCACATCCATTGAGTAACCCAATGGTTGTCTGATCACTCGATGTGCAAAAGGATGTTTTTCGTCCTAGAGAAAATAATGAAAAAGTTCTCGGCCTTGAAGTACCATATCTAAGCGCAATAGGTGGTTTGATGTATCTTGCTAATAACACAAGACCGGACATTGCATTCTCTGTTAATTTATTATCAAGATATAGCGCCGCATGTACAAGACGACATTGGAATGGAATTAAACGTATAATGCGCTACATTCAAGGAACTATTGATTTAGGCTTATTTTATTCACATGAATCTAAGCTTAAATTAGTTGGATATGCGGATGCGGGTTATTTATCCGACCCACACAAAGCTCGATCTCAGACGGGCTATTTATTCACATATGGAGGAACAGCTATATCTTGGCGATCGACAGAACAAACAATTACAGCTACTTCCTCAAATCATGCGGAGTTAATAGCTATTCACGAGGCAAGTCGTGAATGTGTGTGGTTGAGTTCATTAATCAAACATATCCAAGAAGCATATAAAAAAGTTACGGTAAAGGAAGGTCCGACGATAATATATGAAGATAATGCTGCTTGTATTGCTCAATTGAAGGAAGGTTATATTAAAGGAGACAAAACAAAGCATATTTCACCAAAATTTTTCTTCACTCATGATCTGGAAAAGAATGGTGAAATCAGTATTCAACAAATCCGCTCTTGCAACAATTTAGCAGATTTGTTTACCAAGGCTTTATCTTCCTCAACTTTAAAGAAATTGATTTACAACATTGAAATGCGTCGTTTTAAGGATCTCCAGTTAACTCGCAAACATGGGGAGTAAACACTGTACTCTTTTTCCCTTAACTGAGGTTTTTATCCCACAGGGTTTTTCCTTAGTAAGGTTTTTAACGAGGCAGTGTCCCATTCGCGGCAGATGATACGTCAAAGGGGGAGTGTTAAATTATTGATGTAGGACCCACATCATTATTATTTGATGTAATATATTTTCTACTTTTCCACCTGTCATTATTATTTGATGTAATATGTTTCTAACTTATTTACCATTCTTACCGTTGAATTTCTCTATAAATAGGAATTCAATTTCTTTATTTCATATATCTCAGAAATAAGAAATAAAAGTTTCTCTCAAGTTCTCTCTCTACCTTCTCTCTTTATTATTATAATTTCCTTGCATATATAATTAATTTTCAACAGTTATAAATTATAATTTAGTGGTTGCAAATAATAACATTAAAGGGTTGGTTCAACAAGAAAAGAGGGAATGTGTTCATAATACTAAATATAAAAGTTCAAAGTATTAGACAATTGTGCTTTGTACATTATTAACAAATTTGCTTTCTTATTCAGAAATAGACCATCATCTTATAGTTGAGGCCCAATAGAATATTCATGGAATGATGGGCCTTATTAGATCCAAAAAAAAACCCTAATTATATACCTCCGGCTTCTCCGCGCCTTCTTTCTTTCTTCATCTGTGTCCTCTTTTCATAATTTTCTCTGAAAAGAATTCGTCAAATGCTATCTCTTTACTCTAAATTTTTAATTTCTCAACATGTATATTATGGATCGTGAAAAGAAGGGTAGGCGGCGAAGTCAATTGTTACAAACTTCAGTCAGTGCCTGGAGTATATGGGAAGCCTTTCTTGGCGGAGTGGGGAGCCGGCCGCCACCACTATATATATATATATATATATATATATATATATATATATATATATATATAATAAATAAAATTATTAATCGTTGAACCAGACACGGAGTAGGCTTAAGTATTTATACAAAAAAAATAAGTCTAGTTCATAAAACTTAGACTTTAACGGGCTCGAGTGGATTATGTAAAACAATAAGTGTTCAAGTCCGGTCAATAAAAACAAGCTCAGTCTAGACCCAGTGGATAACCGTATCCGTGAACAGACACCTTTGATCAATGAATCATATATGGGTTCAGAAAAAAGGTTTGGGTATGGGATGACAGCAGAGTGGGGGGTGGAAACGAAATAAATAGGATTAAGGATGATGTTTTTTTTAATTTAATATTATGGAATGAGCTGTGTTTAATTTAGGAGAAAAGATACATAAGTATCAAGTCGGTAGCCTGGAGGGGTACAAATATTTTAGTAAATTATTTTCACTTATCTTTTTAATTTATAAATTATTTATAATTAAACAGTAAATATATAATTAATTTAATTTAATAATTAATTTTATATATATTTTAATAAAATATTTATATTTTTTTATAATTTTTTTAAAAATTAGTCACTATTATTTATAATGGGTCTCGAAAATTTTTAGACCCATTTGATGAATAACTAGACTTTCTCTTATTGTTAGCCCATTCTATCGAAAATGTGCACCATTTAAGATCTTATATGGAAATTGTATCCAATATACACCATCGGCCCACGTACAATTTAAGCTCAAGATTTTATTTAATTTTGCTAAGGCTAGCTTAATATATGATTCTTTAAATATAAAAATTGGAGCACATCATAGAACTTATTTTATCAAACAAAAAGAGCCTTCACCGTATGGGTTATTTATCGTACTATAAATAACACTTAAATGATGATTACAATCCACCAGATCCAGTCACTGGGTACAAATCTATAATAAGCTTTTTAAAATCGTTTGTTTATGTATTACTCATAAATCGGTAAATCCAAAGTATGTTATAGAATTATTAGGTAAATGATAGAGTATATAAAACTTTGTAATCATCATTATTACTTTAAATGGATCGTTGAATTTTTTGAAATTATAATTTCAAAGCTCTTAAAAGATATAATAACTGAATTATTTGAGCTCTGGAAGTAAAATGTTTCTCACTTCGCATTTTGTAGGTATTTAGGGTTAGTTTGAATATACAACTTTCACATTCTAAAATGTCAAGTGGAATAAGAATTTAACTATAGTCTATAAAAAGGGGGTTTAAAATAATTTGGTCATATTTTTTTTAATTTATAAGTAGCAGTATCGAGCTGAATTTAAATGATAAGTAGTTATTTTATAATAAATTTATATGTATGTAATACTGATAAATACTAAATAATATTAAACTAAACTGAACTGAACTAATTATGAGTTAAAAATAACATGGCCTAATTTTGCTTGACGAGTAATTCAGTGCAATTAGCAAGAGACGACCCGGTAAAAAGACATATTTCTCATTAGCAAGAGCTAGAAAAGTAGAAATCCAAAAATAATAGGGATTAAAACATTCCATCCAACCCTTCATTTTATTTTTATGTGGGTCTCCTATAAAGTTAAAAAAAGTTTGGTATTTTGTCACCTTTTAATTTATTATAATTTCCTTTAGTCAAATGTAATTGTTTTTAGATCTTTTCCATCTCATTCTTCTCCTTTTTGTTTAACCACCTAAACAAATTCATCACACTTAAAAGAACCTTTTTCAAAAGTAATATTTGTTTAATACATATGTATGATGTCCATATAACATGATTATGTTTTAGGTACCGTTTATTTGAACAAAAATATTATTTAAAAAATTATTTCCAAAATTTTTAGTAATTGTTTCAACTGAAAAATAAGTTAAAGACTTGTATTTTGTAAGAAAACAAGAAAATATAGCAAATGTTAAGGAAAAAGTTTACAAAGAAATGTAACCAAACATTATATACATATAGTTATGCAAACAACTAGTGCTTTCTTTTTAAATATGTTTACACTTATCGACCTAAATTTTTACCAATCATCAAAAAAATCCTATGAATTAAGGCTTTTGGACAATGTTTTAAGATTTTTTTGTTTACCCTTGCCTAACCACTATTTTGCTAGTCGGTTTCGATTTCATGCTTCTAGGATGCTATCAAGCATTTGGCCAATTTATAGATGTCTTGACAGTTGGTATCGTCTAGCCCAACTTTTCCTCATAGGTGGCGCCTACATGCATTTTTTCAAAACAGTGATAGTAATAATAATTTCAGTTGGACTGTCTTAACTAACAAAAAATTAGCTCAATTGATAAAGCATATATAAACCGCAATGTTCTTACTATATATAGATCTCCCTTTTCAAGTCTAAAACCGAAAAACAATGTGCTAAAAAAATACTAATAAAAAATTATATTTATAATTAAATTTTTATTACGTAATAATTAACTAAAACTTTATGTTTTTAAGGTAGGCATATTATTTCTTTTTACAATATATTTTCATAATATAAGTCACATTTTAATTTAACTTATAATTTTATATATTTTAAAAATAAAAAATACAAATTCTATTCATCCCCACCTAGGTCTCGACTAGTTCCTGCTTAGGTGCCGATTAATCTCCGACTAGACTCCGAAAGCTCTAAATGCCCAACTAACGCCTAACGATTTTTAAAATATTACTTTTCGACGACTTAATCCTGTAACTGATACAATTCCACCCTTCTATCAATCTTTAAACTATATATAAGATGAACAAATAGAAATAAAGTTCAAGAAGTCAAGCTAACCACATGCCAAATACATGTACACCATAATTTTCTCTCACACATTTTCTTCCCTAACAACTTTCTCTTCTTCTTTATTTAATCAAAGACACGGACAACACAAATCCAGGTATATACAAACCCTTGTTTCCATGCCTGTTATTAGCGAGATAAAAAAATTGTGGAATTTAATATTATATTATACTCGGTAAATAAATATGAAAAGTATAAAAAAAACATTCAATTTTATAACTTATAACAAAATATTAATATTTTGAATAGGTTATGAATTGAACTTACAACATTTAATCAAATTCTGTAGGAGGAATAACATTTGATCTAGATTCAATTAATTTTAATATTTCAAACTATAAATTAAAAAACTAACATATTTAATTCTAAAAGGGACCCTGAACGGTCGGCCCTATTACCCTCTCTAAAAAGCGGTCTGCTTGTTGCCTTACCTTAAAACACAACCTGATCTAAAGAGTTTGTGATAATGTTATCATTTCTTGGTTCTAACAAAAGACAATAGCTAAAAATTGAAACTAAATTTTCACCATTCAAAATAACTAACGCAAAATAATAAAAATACTATTTAAAAAAAAAAAAAAAAACTATTTTATCAATCTGGATTACCAAAATAGATCATGCAAAAAAAATCTTGTGAATGAATCGCACAAATTAACACGACTAACAATCTAACAAATTTGTATAATATTATTATATAATGTGATAAATACATAATACGTCAACATATATGTAGCAAGTACATAATATGATAATATGTACATCTTCTTGTTCTCTTTTGTTGTAATCCATCAGCCTAATATTGTGATGTATACTCTAAGTACGATTTTTTAGGTATTTGTCCTTTAAAAAAGGAAATTATTAAAATAATATGTGTCCTCAAAATAAAAACATAAATCAGTATCTTTTTACTTGTGAATTTTAAGCTTGAGTTATACATATAAATATGTCACAGTTGTTTTATATAATTTTTTTAATGAAGTCACACACTAGAGTTAAATATTCTAGAAGAAAAATAAAGAAAAATTCATAAAAAACATCAAATAACAAAAAAAAAACAAATGACCACCAAAGTCAAATAAATAAATACTTCCAACTAAGGAGAATATTTGTTAGGTGGTCGGCGATCACGTTTAGCTTGTCTACTACTGACCAAAGATAGTTTTCGCTTGCTTTGAATTACAAATGGCTTTTATGGGATAAGGTCTCCCTCGTCTGCCTTATGAGGTGAACGACGATCGCGTTCAGCTTATTTTCTATTGACAGCATATAATTTTTGCTTCCTTTTAATAACAAATGGCTTCCAAGGGATAAGGTATTCCTTACTCACCTCCTGTCATGAGCTTTCGTAAGATGAAAGTGAAGATTCACGCCTCTCAATAGAACGAAGTGTAGTCACAATGGCTTTATTTTTTTCTTGACATCTTCGCTTTCAACGGATCTGCTCAAGAACCCGGAACATCTTTCTCGGGTGATGAATAATTCAAAGGATATCAAATCCTCCTTATTGCGAGAATCAAACGCAGCATGACCCTCTTCAGAGCCCAAAATGTTCATTTACTGTTTGCTCATGCAAAGAAAAAATTGAAGTTGATAGACCATCTGTAACCTTAGTTGTCGAATTAACCTCATCATCTACCTCCACTATCAATGGCGAAAGTTGAATTTCAAGTTGTGACATTCTATCACAGGCATCTGCAGTTCTCGAAGGTTGATATTTTTATACACTTGTATAAGCTTAATAGAACTTAAAAAGACTTTGGTTTTGACTTATTCAGTTAAATTAAAACTTCCGTCCCAAAAGCTTGTTTTAGTAGTTGAGCCTTGAAGCTTTGATCCTAAAGAACATAGGTTCGAGTCCACATGCGGGCTTGGTGGGATGAAGTTTTTTTTTGTTATTATTGTAAGTCCAATGAGGCAAATTTTTTCTTTTTAAAAAATTAAATTATGTTAAGAATAAGAGTTACAAACATTCATTTGTATTGATGTCCATAGCTTTTCACCATTTAAGTTATGCAATTTGTGTCCTTGTATTTTTCTATAAATATAGGCTTATTCAATTCAATACATAATAGAATAATAAACATAATCACTTTCTCCTTCTTTATATCTCTCATACTTTATTATTTCAATGGTTTATATTATTTAAAATCCCAAAACAAATAAAGTTTCATAATGCATCCCTAGCTTTTCCTTTCAATTCACATCCGTTAATCAATTTCATTCGATGAATAGAGTGCTTCCGTACAAAGAATCAGCTTGACGCTAACACACATGATTCTGCACAAATGAGGGATACTGCAAAGTTTCTGACTAAAAACTGTTGCATTGGTGTTACCCTTCGAAAATGGTACATGTGGAGGTTCTCATTCATTGGTATAAGCACGACTCTTTTATTGTGCATCAACATAAATCTACAAATCAGTTAAACTTGTTCAGCTTGTAAAATGGTTTAGAACCCGTATGTATTATTATTTTTTTAATTTGTGCAAATAACAGTACATCATATATGGTATATTGCAACTCCCTAAAAATATTGTTCAAGTGCTTCAAAAGAATATACAACTCTTTTGCCCAAAAAAGTGTCGGATTTTCCTTTGTCACAAAAAGTTCCATAAGCTACGCTTTTGCCTATCGAGAAAAGTGTTGCATTTCAAACAAAAATTTTCTTAGAGCATTTTTAGTAGTTTGTCTATTCCAATGATAACCTTGACGTATAGGCACAAATAGACAATTAATTATAAAATGACTCTATACTAGCTCTTCTATTTTCTCTTTCTTATATGATGTGATATAATAAATGATGAACATTGTCTATGTTCTACATGTAGACAATCAAATGGACTACCAACTCATCAACTTTATTTATAATATTCTAAAACTTAATTTAAAATTTAAATGTTGATTAGTTGTGAATCTTGTGAAAGAGATAATTTAATAAATAATTAATTCTTTTTTAAATATAATTCACTATGAAATAGATAATTTATTGTAGCTAGTTTATTAAAATATTTGTTTTTTTTAAAATCATTCACATATCATCAATATGGGTGTCTATTCCACATGTCATATGATCATAGAATCCACTATCTATTAAAGATGTTATTAAGCCGTGATTCAACTTCACGAACTCCCCACCCAACCATAGGAAGAGTTTTAGCCACTAATGGCGAAGGCCGTAGCCTATTGGTAAGACTCTTCGTGTAACTTAAATGGCCATGAGTTCAAGTTCCATAAAAAACGATGTGCAATTTTTTTATTATTTAATATAGGTGTGATTGTACAATTTTTTTAAAATATTATAACTAGATTCCTTTCAACTCCTTCCCTTATGTCACGCACCAAAGTTTATCCACCATTGTTGCGTGACGGCGCTATCAGAAGAGGGCATGCACTTAAAAAGAATCATGCCGTTGGTAAACTAAGGGGTGGTGGCATCAGCGCTAGGGGTGTTCTGCCTGTATGTGCATATGCCTGTCCGAGTTCAGACTCTCGGCCCGTGACACTTATACATTCATGTAAATGCAACTATTTATAAGCATTAATCAAAGTTTAATAAGTAAAATAGTCATTCATTAGTAACCCAATTGAATTAAAGGTGTCAAAGTATCCAATTGTCAAAGTCTAAGATATTGTTAAACATCCAAGTTTCTTCACGAATGTTGACTCGGTATTTTATAGATAGTAGGTAGAAGGCCAATAAAGAGCCACGTCACCAGTCGAACTTGCAGTAGGATCACCATCCGGCTAGCCGCGTGAAGGGTCTTGGTCACACCGGCCTGATTAGGAGATATCGTCCCGTAATAACTCCCTAACCTAAATAGATAAATAGGAATAATATTCTTTCCTAAATGAATAAATGAGAAGAAACCTCTTATAGAGAAAATCGTGCCTAAATAAGATCCTTACCTAATAAGGACTCCTCACCACCAATAGGGAAAATACGCACCTATCATGACAAGGTAACTACACACTATAAATATGGGGTTACTCCCATATCTCAGGTATCACACTTTAAACCCTAAAATACACTTACTTACTTGCCTCCTCTTTATTACCGTCGCTTACTTAGGCATCGGAGAGGCTATGCCGTTCACACGACTAGTCACTTTGACTCTATTTTCTATCTTGCAGCCACCATCTTCGGCGAAGGTAGACTCTCTCTCTTTCTGTGAAGGTTAGCTCAAGGAACCCTTTCTTTGACCAATCTTTCAATGGTGCAGTGAGTGTGGACAAACGTACTTGCTTCGGGGAGAATTTTGTATTCCGACGAACACAAAAATCCAACCAGATAGATGACAACCAAAATCATGATCAAACGGCCAATGGCAACATCGATAACTCAGGGACGACGATCAACTCCTAATCAACTACAGCGGTACCCCTCTCCTCCATAATTCCAGCCATGGACTCCGCTATGATGCCACCGGCAAACTCCGCAACTGGAATGGCGTTCTTTAAAAGTTTCACTCAACGCTATCAAGTTTCCCCTAAAGACCAGAATCAACTGTGAAGGAATCTATTCGGAGTGAAGGAGGGAATGTCTGGATAAACAACAAGCGGACCGCTGCACCATACAGATGCTCTCATCCGTCCTGTCACTCACCGGGTTGGGCTTTGCAATGCCCACCTAGGAGGACTATCCAACACCAATCAAGATAAGCCACATAATGCTCACCCCAAAAGGCCACCCATTGCCTAGCAGTATGGATCTCTCAATACTCACTCGGTGGGGCAGTAAAATGCTCACCCGAGTCATAACATTATAGGAGGCGGCTCCCAACTAGCTTAACATAACGCCAACCTAGACGTGTCCTTTACGGACAGAAGCATGGAAGGCCTATGGAGGGATCTGATTGGCATAACAAAAGCATGACAAGCAGAATAGGCCACATTGAACGAGCCTATGTATGACGCGCACTACCCACACGGGCGTACTCCTTCAGGCTTCTTCCACCCAGGCGGTACATATCAAGGTCCAACTCACTCCACTCGTCTTCCTCCGCCACCGCCGCTAGGTTCACAGTCGAAACCCAAGAAGTTCAGATATTAGGATAACTCGGAGTTCCAGAAGATGTTCAAGGAAGGTCTCAATGCCTATGTTGTTTCTCTGTAAAAACTCCTGTTAGAAATTTCTGGCTCCCCATTTAGTGCGAAGATCCTCGCAGAATAGCTCAACTCCCTAGTCAAGCTATTGATAATTATAGAGGAGACACGGACCCTCAAACCTATGTCCGAACTTACAAGAACAAGATGGATTTAGCATACACCTCAGAAGCATATGCCTGCAGGAACTTCTCCACACATTAATCGGTTTGACAGCCTACTAGTTTGACTCGTTGCCAGCCGAGTCCATAGATTCATGGGATGACCTAAGGCAGAAGTTCTATACACAATTCATCGGCTCTATTCTAGCAGGAACTACCACCCGGACCCTCAAGGAGATCACTCAAAGGACGGATGAATCACTTCGCTCTTACATTGAGCGATTCAATAAAGCATGCCTGTAAATACGAGACCTAGATTATAGCACCACCAGGGAAGCTCTGATTAGAGGCACGGAGAATGAAAGACTCCGTTCAGAGCTAATTCAGAGGTAACCTAAAAAGCTGGATCAGATGATCACCATTGTGAAGAACTTGATTAAAGTGGATGAAGTCGATAGGCCACACAAGATGTCTGAAATAGCTCAACCTGAAGACTGGAAGGCTAGGAAGAAGGGGGGAACTACCGTGAGCAGTCCTCCACCCAAAGTAGATATAAACTAGAATTGAACGCTCCCTTGCGCGACATCTTGCTATCTGAGCAGAAAAGTGATGATAAGAAATCCATCAAATATCCAAGGGTGACGCCTGAGCAGTTCGTAGGGAAAGACACGAACAAGTATTGCAAATTCCACGAGTCTAGAGACCATGACGCGGACGAATATTGCGTCCTAACAGATGAGATCCATGCCCTAATTGAGCAAGGAAAGCTTTCATAATTTTTAAAGGGGATCACTAAAGAAAGCAGATCTGGACCAAAGAAGGATGGTGAAGGCAAGTCCTCACAGAAGTCAAAGGGGCTTGTGATGGTAATCATAGGTGGACCGGGCTTTGAAGGATTCCTCTTAAAGGGGAAGAGTTTCGAGCGCAACAGATCAAATACTGAACATAACTCAGAACTCAGCATGCCTTTCTAGAAACAGAGCTTAGTAAAAAACCCGCGTGCTGACCCCTTTGTACTAGAGGCCTTAGTAGAAAGGTACATTGTTAGACGGATAATTATTGACACTGGCAGCACCATCAATCTAATCAGAAAAGAGGTGATCGATAAGCTAGAAGTTCATAACAATTGGTTGCTGCAAGCCCATTCACCGCTCATCGGCCTTAGTGGCTATTAGATTCCAGCACTCGGCCAGGCCACCCTAGAAGTTGAGCTTGGTGATCACAAGACCGAATGGAGAGCAAAAATGAAGTTCATAATCGCTGATGTACCAATCGGCTACAACATCATTATGGGCAGACCATTCCTAGCCGAATCAGACGCACTGACCTTAATTAAACACCTGGTATTGCAGATTCCTACAATAAAGGGAGTCACAGTAGTTACAGGTAACCATCTACTGGCACAAGAGACCTACTTAGCATATCTAAAGACGGATGAAGTAGTCATAGAACTGGAAGAGATGGAGAATGATAAGCAAGTCGGTCTCATAAAAACACTAATAGTAGGGCCTAATTGGTAGGTACGCATAGCCGCTGATCTCCCAAAACCTATAAAAGCAGACATCAATCGAGTGCTATTAGAATAACAACAAACCTTCTCTTGGATGAATGAAGATATGATTGGGATACCACCCAAGGTAATTCAACATAGCTTGAACCTCGACCCGGAGGCATCTCTGGTGAAATAAAAGAAATGGAATCATGCACAAGATAAGTAGAAGGCAATTGAAGCTGAAATCCTGAAGCTCCTAAAAGCTAACCACATCCGAGTGGTGCGCTACCCCAAGTGGCTTGCAAATGTGGTTTTGGTAAAGAAGGCAAATGGAGCTTGGCGAATGTACGTAGACTTTACAGATGTCAATAAAGCAACGCCAAAGGACAACTACCTACTCCCAAGCATTGATCAGCTGGTAGACTCGATAGCCAGTTACACCATATACTCCTTATTAGATGTAAAAGCAGGATATCACCAGATCCCTATGGACTCAGCTGATGAAGAAAAGACATCCTTCATAAAGCATGAAGGAATACACTGCTACAGGGTTATGCCATTCGGCCTGAAGAACGTTGGAGCTACCTATCAATGCTTGGTGAATGATATGTTCAAAGGCTAAATAGGAGAAATAGTGGAAGTTTATATTGATGATATGATTATCAAAAGCAGAAGCTTGGAGGAACACGCAGAAGACATTAGAGGCGTGTTTAAAACCCTACAGTAATATCATCTCAAATTAAACCTAGAAAAGTGCACTTTTAGAGTAAGAGGTGGTAAATTCCTTGGTTTCCTAATTTCCCAAATGGGGATCGAGGCGAACCTAGAAAAGATAGAAGCTATCATGAAGATGGAGCCACCTAAGACGTTGAACAAAGTTTAAAGACTGAATGGAAGGGTGAACGCTCTTGGCCGATTCATCTCATTTTCAGCTAAGAGATGCCTCCTATTTTACAAAGCCATCAAGAAAGACAAAGTATTTAGTAGGGAAAAGCACTGACATGAAGCCTTTAAAAACATCAAAGAGTTCTTAAGTACACCACATCTCTTTAGTCATCCAGAGAAGCATGAAGAACTGATCATGTATTTAGAAACCATAGATGAAGCAGTAGTATCAATGTAGATCAGAGAGATAGATGGGACGCAACACCCAGTCTATTACACAAGTAAAGTACTAAAGAATGCCGAGCTCAGATACCCAAAAATTGAGAAGTTGGCTATAGCCTTAGTCTCAATAGCAGAAAGGCTTCAAACCTACTTCCAAGCTAACACGGTCATTGTTAGAACCAATTTCCCCTTGAAGAAGGTACTGCATAGGCCAGAAAACTCCAAAGGGCTAGCCGGATGGGCCATACGATTAGGGGAATTTGACGTACAGTTTGAAGGAAGAAAGGCACTAAAAGCATAAGTCTTGATAGATTTTATTACTGTATTTGCAGGGCTTGAAACTTGACCCAGTCTCAAGACCGAGTCTTGCCACATATACGTTGGTGGGGCATCTTCCCATGTAGGAGTCAGTGTCAGAGTTTGGATAGAAGGGTCAGAGAGGATACAGATGAGCTACGTAGCAAAACTAGCCTTTCCAGTCACCAATAACGCAGCAGTGGAACTGGCTAAAGAAATTTGCTCCAAATAGAATAAGTATAAAAATGATTCGAAGTTGGTTTCCAATCAAATCAATAAGAATTACGCAACAAAAGAGGAAGGCATGATGAAATACTTGGCCAAAGTAGAAGCCTTTCTTGAGGAACTCGAGTCAAAAGGAACCGTATGGGTACTTGAACACATCCTTAGAGAGGAAAATGAGAAAGCAGATGAGCTGGCTAAAGATGCAGCTAGTACAGACCGAGGGAAGAAGCTTAGTTACCCATTTGAGGTTATTCATGCCCCAACAATAAAAGAGCAGAACATGATGCTAGTGGAACAAAAAGAGCACGAGTGGATGCAACCATTGGTTAACTACTTGGATAAAGACATCCTGCTTGAGGATAGGACTGAAGCATCTAGAATTGTAAAAAAGTCATCAAGATACCTGGTTATTAACGGTACGCTATACAAATAGTCCTACTCAGACGCTTTGCTTAAATGCATTACTCCAGAAGAGGGAAAGTACATAATCCAGGAGATACATGAGGGAAACTGTGGCTCCCATTAAGCAGCCTCCACCATCACATAAAGATCCAAGCTTCTGGGGTAATACTGGGTAACCATGGAAGTAGATTCATCCGATTACTTACAGTCTTGTAACCAATGTCAGATTCATGCAGAAAAGTCACATGTCACGCATGCAATGCAGAAACCTCTACTTACCGGGTGACCATTTACCACTTGGGGAATTGATATTGCTAGACCAATGCCTGGAGCCATCAGACAGAAGAAGTTCATCATCATTGTAATTGGCCACTTCTCAAAGTAGGTCGAAGCAGTGGCCGTTAACACCATCACTCTTGAGAAAGTAATTGATTTTATTTGGGAGCACATTATCATTAGTTTCGGCATTCCAAACGAGATCATCTCAGACAATGGGTTACAGATCATCTCTGCAAAATTTCAAAAATTCTACAAAGGTCTGAAGATCCGAAATCCAGTCACCTCTGTAGCATACCCACAGACGAATGGGCAGATTGAAAGAACCAACAAGACACTTGGAGAAGGACTGAGGACATGACTTGAAGTAAATAAAGGCTCATGGCTAGAAGAGTTGAACAATGTCCTCTGGTCGTACAAAATGACTCCTAGTCGACCAACTGGAGAAACCCTATTTTCCCTAGTCTACGGGGTGGAAGCAGTCGTACCGGTAGAAATTGGCACTCCTTAGGACCGAGTGGTCTATTACACGGAAGAAGAAAAGGACATCAACCTAAGACACCACTTAGACAGTTTGGAAGAACGCAGAGGTAGAGCCTACATCTTGATGGCCATGTACAAATCCAAAATTGCCAGGTACCATGATAAGAAGGTTAAGGAAGTAAGACTCAAAGAAGGCGACTTAGTACTCAGAGACACAGCGGCTTCATAGAGCCGGGAAGGTAAAGGCAAGCTAGGAGCTAACTAGGAAGGACCTTACAGAGTTATTTAAGTCTTGGGCCCACTACTTATTGACTTAGCCAAATGGATGGAAAAGAACTCCCCAGGACAGGGAACATAGCTAGACTTAGAAAATATTATGTAGCTACAAACCCTTAGGGGCCAAGTTTCTGCATCTTTTTCCCTTGCTATAGAGTTTTTCCCCCTGAGTTTTTTCTATAAAAGGTTTTCAATGAGGCAACACTCCCTAAGAGGACTTTCATCCGGCATTATGCTATAAGCCCAGATATTGTAATCTTTCTATTCTCCTCATAATAAAAGATTCAATTTTTCTTACACACTTGTGCACTTAGAAGTTCTGATCAAACTCTCTTAGCACTTATCTCGACCACATAGTCGGCTTTAGATCGGCTTTGCGCACCTGGCTCTGTAAAAAGTCCAAGGCCACTTAAGCCCTCAGGCCTGACAAAAATTCCTAGACCATACTTGAGCTCTCAGGCATCTCAAAAAGTCCTAGGCTAAACTCATAAGACCGCAGGCATAACAAAAAGTCCTAGGCCCTAGGCGAATAAAAGTCCTAGGCCACTCATAAGCCCACATGCATATTTAGTAAGTCCTGGGACACACTTAATTCCTTAGGCATATTCAAAGACCCAAGCAACCCATAAGCCCTCAGGAGCCTAAAAAATCTAAGCAAGCAATAAAGCTTACGACACTATAAATATATATAAGATATGTCATTTGCAATCAAGACCGAATGAAAGAGCATAAGGCGTAATACATGCAAAGAAAAATCTTAAGTTGAACCATTCGTCCCCGAGACCAAGTACAATACACTTAAGAGAATCTCAAACCAAAATCATTCATTGAAAAGAATGAATAAAATGTCAAAGCATTCGACTGAATGAAGCTTCATCAAATACTAAAAGAAAAATCCACAACAACCATCCTTATGACCAAATGTAAACATTCATTCATCATAATAGATCGGGGATGCAACCAAGCATAGCAGAAATACTTAGTGAAAAAATGCAAGTAATATCAGTCGGTAAGCATACGGATGAAGAAAAAAATTAAAAATATGCCATAAATAAATGTTACAAAACTAATGCAACAAATTTTCACTCGGTGGGAGGAGGGCATCCTTTGATCCTGCGTCAAGATCCTTATTGGAAGCCTTCTCAATTGTTTTATTGGCACCATCTGCTAACGGATCGGCATCTGGATCCTTGCCATCCCCCAGACCTCCTTGGTCTACAATCTCTTCATCCTCTTTCTCCTCCTCCACCTGAACGGCCTTGTGAGCGGCCAGATCATTATACGATGGGAAGTCTACATCATTAATATCCGACCATAAAAGATTTGGATGAACGCATTGGCACGCTTGAAAGATCAACTCGCTATAAAGGAAGCCGCAGTCGCCTAGCTGATCAGTTATCATGGCAACCGTCCCTTTGGCTTTAGATGCTTCCTCCCAAATGGTTGCTAATTCCTTCTCCGAAGTAACCACCTTGGCCGCTGCCTTGACCTTCACCCGGTCACTTTCCTCCTGAAGCCTCCTAGCCTCATCCCTCTCATCCCCAAGCTTGAGGACGCTCTTTTAAGCCAAGGTGAGCTTCCGCTTGGTGTTAGTAAGCTCCTTTTCCTTTAGTTTCAATTTCGTCTTACTCTTATCCAGGGCCCTCCGGATGAGCTCTAACCCTCGTGACATGGCCTGTGAACGAATTAAAATACTTAGCATCAAAATTCATAAATAAAAAAACAACTAAAGATGGAAGGAATACCTGGGTAATGTCCTGGAAAAAGAGAGAGGAGAGCAAGGCAATGGATTCTTCTTTGTAACCCTCCGCATCATCACGGAGGGGGAAGTGCCTTTCAAAGCACCCTGCACAGTCACATCCATGCAGGGGAGGTTGGGGAGGATAGGTCAAAGAACTCGGCCAACATCGGCTGCGGAGAAGGACAAGCAGAGATAAAACCTCAACCCGCCCTCAGACCGGAAGGAGTCACCTGTGTGAGATAGGTAAAAATCATCAGATCAACACACAATAAGAAGAGCTTAAATAAAAATCAAGCATACCTCAAGGAAGACAACATGCTCATCCGGCACGGAAGATGTGCTAAGAAGCGTCAAAGTAACCCTCTTGTTAGACCCTTGGAGCTCAGTGGACTTCCTCTTCACCCCACGTATGGCCACTGCCTTGGTACGATTGTTCTTACGCTGCGACTTCTTGGCTGCTAGCAGAGGCCGCTAGCAAAGCATTAACAGATTCAATGTTAGACATGATTAAAAGGAAAATGCGAGTAAGAAGAAGAATATACCAATTGCAGAAATTGGTCCAGGAAGATATATTATTCCATTCGGCCCCCGCGCTAATAAATGATGACGAAAGACGGACGCCCAAATGATTGAATCAAAGCTTCACTTCCCCTACTCCAAGGAGCGAAACACTTGTAGCCTCGGATCTGGGTCATTAGTTTTAACTTTCCTCTTGGGGGGAGTCGAGATAGATCAGGTTATCAGGAAAGAGGGGTACTCATCATTGACACGGATGTAAAACCTAAACTCCTTATAATGGTGCATAGAGGAAGGCCAATTGGTGAAGCGGTACATACCATTCTTCCGTATGAATTGATAGTGATCATCGTCTTTATTCCGCTTGATAGAATAAATCTTGCAGAAAAAGGTTGCATCAAAATTTAATCCCAAGTCAAGACACAGCTGATGATAGCCCATCATCACCACCCAAACATTTGGGTGAAGCTCAGCCGGACACAAACCCTAAAGTTCTAAAAGATCAGCAACGGAAGCTGGAAGTGGATACCTGAAGCCGCCTCTGATGACATCTAGATACACGCTGAAATAACTAGCTGGAGGAGCATTCACCCGTTGGTCCACACTCGATAATAAAATGTGACAATCCTTAAGCCACGGATACATCAAAGCCTCTTATTCTATATGATCCTCATGGATGCGTGAGATCATGTCATCCACTCAAGGAGTCATATTCCTCTCCTCTCCAACATCCTCCCCTTCATTGACCTCCTCTCGGCCACTTGTGCCCACTTCCTCGATCGGGTGAGCACTCATCCTTATAATTCTCCATATCCTCCATCACCTCAGAGGAATTCGCTTGAAGGCTCACATCACTCACATGCTCTACACTTACATCATCTGCTAAATGGACCCAGTTGGACGCATCTGAGTGACTTATCTTTCTCCTAGCGGCGCGCTTAACCCTATGGGTGGGACGGTAATTAGACTTATCAATTTTTAGAGGAGGACACAATCTAGACAGCAGTTTAGCCATTTCTCGATAAAATTTGCGAGACTCCTCACTATCATAACTACTAATGGATGAAGGAACATCACATCGATTCCTCATTTCTAACCAAATTAAAGATCTAAAGGCGCTAAACTGAAGAACAGTAATGAACAAGCATGCAATTTCCAGGTAAATACAGCGATAATGGCACGTGCAAATCGAAAGCAAAAATTAGGCGAGAAACAAATCACAGGTTTGAAAGTAGCATACAGAGTAAAGATGAAGTCAAAAGCACAAAGCACTCCAAAGATTCTAAACAAATGGAGCAAATCGAAACAAATCCATTACGAGTAAAAATTCTAAAAACCAGTGTAAAATTTGAAGCTGGAAACAAAGGAACCCAAGATTAGAGACTCATCGGAGTTAAAAGAAGAGAATGGCGATAAGAAGCTTGTTCGGAGAGACATCACCAGAAGTTCTAGAGTTGCCGGAGATATAGAAATCAAAAGCTTTGAAGGAAAGAAGATGAAGTGTAAAAAGTGTGAAATAGAAAGAAACATGCTACTTAAATCAATCGCGAAAAGACGCCTCTACAAATTCAACCGTTGATCATGTACACGTGTTGCTTCATTCACGGCTCGCTCGCTGTTCGAGGAGAAGTTAATGATGAAATAGCTATCACAAATTGACTCTTGTCGAAGTCGAAGAGGTGGAGCCGAATGCTCACTCGGCATTGAAACCCATAACAGAAGATGAAAAGCCTAATCGAGTCCTCACACGGACAAAGAAAATCCTAAAGAATTTGACAAAGCACTTAGAGAGGAACTTGTGTTGACTCGGTATTTTACAGATACCTGCTAGAAGACCAACAAAGAGCCACATCACCAGTCGGATTCGCAGTAGGATCACCATCTGGCTAGCCGCGCGAAGGGTCTTGATCACACCGGCTTGATTACAAGATTTAGTCCCGTTATAACTCCCTTTCCTAAACAGATAAATAGGAATAATATTCTTTCTTAAACAGATAAATGAGAAGAAACCTCTCATAGAGGAAATCGTGCCTAAATAAGATGCTAACCTGATAAGAAATACGCTCTTATCATGACAAGGTAACTACACACTATAAATATGGGGATACCCCCATATCTCAGGTATCACACTCTAAACCCTAAAACGCACTAACTTACTGGCCTCCTCTTTATTACCGTCGCTTACTTAGGCATTGAAGAGGATACACCGTTCACACGACTAGTCACTTTAACGCTCTTTTCTGTCTTGCAGCCACCATCTCCGCGAAAGCAAACTCTCTCTCTTTCTATGAATGTTAGCTCAAAAAACCCTTTCTTTGACCAATCTTTTAATAAATAATATTCAAACTCTAATAGCTAAATTGATATAATTATTGTGCATTCAAGCGTATTTTACTAGATATATTTTGGTTTTGAAGTTCAAACTCCATTAAAAACGCTGAAAAACAGTCCGACAAAAAATTACTCTTGGACATATAAAGGCAAATAAAATTACATACAAAATTACTTGCAAAAAATCTTGTAACGTATACAACTTGTAAATGAATTTAAAAGTCACATAATAGCACTATATATGCAAAATGGGTACTAATTGCAAATTTTGAATATCATCACATGCTAGTATATTGTTCGGGGTAATATTTATATGTTGAAATTAGGCAGTTATAGCTAGGTTTGGTATTTGTAGAATGTTTATCTTCAATGGTACCAAACACTCCACGTTACATTTTTCTATGACATTCATGACTTGTTTTGGTGGACAAATTTACAGAAATAGTCAAGTAAATAAAATTAGTAAAATATGGATCAAACAAACTTATATAAATCAAGTAAGTACATTATAGATCAAGTGCAATAACAATTATATTATATCTCTTTCATACACAACTTTTCACACACATACATATGTATTCGTTTTAGATTTATACATATACAACACAAGGCTTGTGTTAAAATGTTATTGATGAAAGGAATTATCAACAGCATTTTAACTTAAATGGGTTAAGCATTTATTAAGATTAAATCGCTATATATTTAAAATATTTTATGTTAGAAATAATCGGTCCGCTTGTGAGTTGGTCAATTGAATCAAAAGATTCAATTCAGTTAGTCTAATTGAACTTTATTGAAGAGTAAATAATTTGAAGGACCTTATTGCAAATATCGACTTAAGTGAAAGTATAAGTATCAAATAAGCATTTTTTTTCAGTTTTTACTCTGACATGGATGAAAGATTCGATTGATGAAACTTTTATTTTTTCTCAGATTTTTCTCAAAACTTTCTTATGATAGAATCTCCATTATCGATCTTCTAACACTATAGAAGTGATGGACATCGATTGAATTCTAATAAATAGTAAATCAATTTTAATTTGACATTCTTTATTCTCGAGCACAATAAAAAAAAATAATTTGAATCCGTTTCTCATTCATTTTCATCTTCATTTAAGATATAAAAATTTAGAAAAAAAAATTAGTTGTTTAAGATAAGGATAAAAAATGTGGCTAAATTAAAAAAATAAATTGAAATTTTTAATTCCATAATCATATTATGATAATAGAAAAAAGATGATTTCATAGGTAAACTAAATTTTAAATAAAGAATTTTAAAATTAAACTGAAAAGTGATTTTAATGTAGTAGAATAAATGATATGGTGTAATGAGTACTGCATGTCTGCATTTAATATACCCAAACTATTTTATCAATCTTTTATCTATACAATTTAGATACTAGTCAAATTGTTATTTTAGTAGCTTTTATTTTATAAAATTTAATAATGAATTATGTTAATATAATTTGCTTAAGATAATTTTATTTTTTATGTGGATAAAATTAGACGATTTAACCAACTAATATAGTACTAAAAATATAGCTCAAATATAAAAAATAATACTATAAAAATATACATGTCTCATTAAAATATTTACAAAATTTACCATTAAGACAAATTAATTTCATATATATATAAAGAAATATAAATAATTTACAATTAATAAAAACATGAGAAAATAATTATATAAATATCATATATTAGTTATATGGTAAATATTTAGTAATCGATCTACTAGATATCTACTGCATATCTAATATCGATCTACTAGATGCTTATTAAATTACTACTAGACGATTACTAAATATTTATCAGGTAACTACTACACAATATTTTTATAAATATATTTTCTAATTTTTATTAATTTATAAATATTTTATGACATGCCCAAATTATTTTAACATTTACAAGCTTTTTTTAAAGAAACCCTAAAAAAGAGGGAAAATTATGATAGTAGTAGGGTCATCATCATTAAATCCAAAATAATGCCAGCCTTTGAAAGTGTTAAATTATTGATGTAGGATCAACGTCATTAAATTATTGATGTAGGGCCCACGTTATTAATAATTTAATGTGATATATTTTTTATTTTTCTACCTGTCATTATTATTTGATGTAATATATTTCTTACTTATTTACCATTTTTGCCGTTGGATTTCTCTATAAATAGGAATTCAATTTCTTTATTTCGTATATCTCAGAAATAAGAAATAAAAGTTTCTCTCAAATTCTCTCTCTACTTTCTCTTATTATTGTTATAATATCCTTGCATATATAGTCAATTTCCAACACGTTATCAGCACGAGCTTGCTCTCTCAATCAAGGATATCACCAAATAAATCCAAAGTAAGACATAATTATTTTATTTTCTATAAATATATATTATACCTATAATTCTTAATATGTCTAATATCAAAATTTTGGAATTTATTCCTCTTGATGTATCGGAAAAAAATTATCTTACTTGAGTGTTGGATGCAGAAATGTATCTGGAATCAATGGATCTTAATAATACTATTATTAAAAATAATAATATTGGACCTCAGTATAAGGCAATGGCTCTAGTTTTTCTCCGCCGTCATCTTGATGAATCACTTCAATCAGAATATTTGACGGTCAAAGAACCTGCAGATCTTTGAAAATAATTAAAGGAGAGGTTTGAATACCTAAAGAAAATATCTCTACCAAATGCCCAGTATGAATGGATAAACTTAAGGCTACAAGATTTTGAATCTGTTAGTACATATAATTCTAAACTTTTTCAAATTACATCCACATTAAGATTATGTGGAAAGGAAATAACTGATGAGGATTTATTAGAAAAGACATTTTCTACTTTTTATTTGAATAATATGGTGTTACAGGAACAATATAGAGCAAAAGATTATAAAAAATACAGTGAATTAATTACTGCTTTTTTCCTAGCAGAACAGAGAAATCAACTCCTGTTGAAAAACCATGAACTACGACCTACCGGAACAAATCCATTCCCTGAAGTGAATGCGATAATTCATAATAATTTTAATGGACGCGGCCGCAGAAATGGTTGTGGTCGTGGTCGTGGTCGAGGTAGAAGTCGTGGTAATGGGCGTGGTAGAGGATATAATAATAACAATTTCCACCAGAAGTGGAAACATGTTAATAATAATAATAGCAATAATTTTCACCCGAAGTGGAAAAATATAAATAACCACCAGAAGTGGAATAATCAAATTGACCGATTTGATAAAAGAAATAACAGCCAAGATGATGAAAATAAATGTCATAGATGCGGTATGACTGGTCATTGGTCAAGAACTTGTACAACCGCTAAACTTTTGGTAAACTTATACCAAGCATCTCTCAAGAAATGTGCGGAACAAGAAACCAATTTTATATTGGATGATAATACCCCAACCAATGACCCTATTGATATCCCCAATATGGAGATGGATGATTTTCTGTTACCCAGCACCAGTGGTAACGAAAAATTTGAATAATTAGTCCATATATTTTGCTTAATTAATATATTGTAATTTTTATATTATTATTAGTTTGCTTTTGTTACTGCTACTTTTTATGTAATGTTTATTTATGAATAAATAATAATGCATCTTTCGTTTCTTCAATGAAGAAAATGAATTCTTTTCCGGTATTATATGACTTCAAGGAAAATGAAGGAAATTTGTTTATTGTAGATAGTGCCACCACCCATACTATTCTCAAAGAGGCAAAATATTTTAATATTCTTAATAAGGGTAAAACTGTTGTTTCCATAATATCGGGACAAATAAAAATAGTTGAAGGCTCCGGAAGAGCTAGTATTATAGTACGAAGGGGAACAAAGCTTATTATAAATAATGCATTATTTTTCCAAATTCTCACAGAAATTTATTAAGTTTTAAAGATATTCGCAGAAATGGATATCATATTGAAACTGTGAGTGAAGACAATAAAGAATGTCTTTATGTTACAAAAATAATTTCAAGTAAGAAATGTATACTTGAAAAATTTTATGCTCTTTCATGTGGCTTATACTACACATATATTAATATGATTGAGGCTAATTTGACTATAAACCAGAAGTTTATAAATTCAGATACTTATAAAATTTGACATGATCGATTAGGTCATCCTAGTGCGATAATGATGAGAAAATTTATTAAAAATTCATATGGGCATCCACTGAAGGACCAGAAGTTTCTTCAAAATAGTGAATTATTTTGTGCTGCTTGTTCGCAAGGAAAATTAATAATAAAGCCTTCCAGAAGTAAGGTTGGAATAGAATCGCAAGTATTTTTAGAGCGCATACAATGTGATATTTGTTGACCAATCTATCCACCAAGTGAACCATTTAGATATTTTATGGTTCTAATTGACACCTCAACTAGGTGGTCACATGCATGCTTATTATCTTCACGAAATATGGCATGTGCAAGGTTACTTGCTTAAATTACAAGATTACGGGCACAGTTTTTCGATTATCCTATTAAATCAATTCATCTTGATAATGCTGGGGAATTCATATCCAAATCATTTAATGATTATAGTATGTAGATTGGAATAAAAATTGAACATCCTACAGCATATGTTCATACATAAAATGGTCTAGCTGAATCATTTATTAAACGTCTGCAATTAATTATGAGATCGCTAATTTTGCGAACAAATCTCCCTACTACAGTTTGGGGTTATGCAATATTATATGCAGCATCTCTTATATATTTAAGGCCAGTAAGTTATCATGATTATTCTCCATTACAATTAGCTTCTGGCCATGAGCCTAGTATTTATCATCTTAGAGTTATTGGTTGCGTGGTATATGTGCCTATTGCTCCACCACAAAGGACTAAAATGGGTCCTCAAAGGAGATTAGGAATTTATGTTGGCTATGAATCCCCTTCAATAATTAAATACATTGAGCCATTAATTGGCGATATGTTTACTGCACGACTTGCAGATTGTCATTTTGATGAAAGCACTTTCCCAAAATTAGGGGGAGAGAATAAGAGCCCAATTTTGGAAAAGAAAATAATATAGAATGCTTCATCACTTTCTCATATGGATCCTAAATCAAATTATTCTAAACTAGAAGTTCAGAGAATAATCCATCTTCAACATTTAGCAAATCGATTGCCTGATGCACTCGCTAATCCTAAAAGAGTAACGAAATCGCATATACCAGCAGTAGATGCGCCAATTCGTATTGAGATTCCTGAAGAACAACCTACGGATAATACTCTAACACGCCTGAAGCGTGGACGACCTATTGGTTCAAAGAATAAAAATTCTAAAAGGATGAGAGTTATTGATAATGAAGATATTCTCATCGAGGATATAAATATAAATACACTTCCGGAAGAAGTGCAAGTACCTGCAGTGCAAATACCTGAAGCTATTGAAAATGAAGAAATTCGAATAAATTATATCAATACTGAAAGAAGATGGAATCGCAATAAAATAGTTATAGACCATATTTTTTCATATAATGTTGCGATCATTATTGAAAATGAAAATGTGGATCATGAGCCAACATCTATTGAAGAATGCCAAAGTAGAAATGATTGGCAATAATGGAAAGAAGCAATTCAAGCAGAGCTGAATTCTCTTGAAAAAGGGAAAGTATTCGGACCAATAGTTCGAACACCATAGGGCGTAAAACCTGTCGGTAATAAATGGGTTTTTATTAGAAAGAGAAATGAGAAAAATGAAATAATAAGATATAAAGCCAAATTAGTTGCACAAAGTTTTTCCCAAAGACCTGGGATAGACTATGAGGAGACATATTCTCCGGTGGTGGATGCAATAACTTTTAGATATCTTATTAGTTTTGCAGTGCAAGAAAATTTACAGATGCACTTGGTGGATGTTGTCACAACTTACCTTTATGATTCGCTTGATAATGATATTTTTATGAAAATCCTTGAAGGATTAAAGCTGCCAGAAAAATATGGCAAACGAGAACTTTACTTCGTAAAGTTGCATAAATCCTTATATAGATTAAAACAATCTAGGCGCATGTGGTATAACCGTCTCAGTGAATATTTATTGAAAGAAGGATATAAAAATAATCCAATTTGTCCATGTGTTTTTATAAGAACATTATTATCTAATTTTATTATCATCTCAATTTTTGTTGATGATTTAAATATTATTGGAATTCCAGAAGAGATTCCAAAAGCAGTTGATTCTTTAAAGAAAGAATTTAAGATAAAAGATCTTGGAAAAATAAAATTATGTCTTGGTTTGCAAATTGAGCACCTTGAAAAAGGAATTTTAGTGCATCAATCAAACTACACAAAAAAGAACCTGAAACGATTTAATATGGACAAAGCACATCCATTGAGTAACCCAATGGTTGTACGATCACTCGATGTGAAAAAGGATATTTTTGGTCCTAGAGAAAATAATGAAAAAGTTCTCGGTCCTGAAGTACCGTATCTAAGCGCAATAGGTGCTTTGATGTATCTTGCTAATAACACAAGACCGGACATAGCATTCTCTGTTAATTTATTATCAAGTTACAACGCTGCACCTACAAGACGACATTGGAATAAAATTAAACATATAATGCGCTACCTTCGAGGAACTATTGATTTAGGCTTATTTTATTCACATGAATCTAAGCTTAAATTAGTTGGATATACGGATGCGGGTTATTTATCCGACCCACACAAAGCTCGATCTCAGACGGGCTATTTATTCACATATGGAGGAACAGCTTTATCTTAGCGATCGACAAAACAAACAATTACTGCTACTTCCTCAAATCATGCGGAGTTAATAGCTATTCACGAGGCAAGTCGTGAATGTGTGTGGTTGAGATCATTAATCAAACATATCCAAGAAGCATGTGAAAAAGTTACGGTCGAGGAAGGTCCGACGACAATATATGAAGATAATGCTGCTTGTATTGCTCAATTGAAGGAAGACTATATTAAAGGAGATAAAACAAAGCATATTTCACAAAAAAAATTTCTTCACTCATGATCTGAAAAAGAATGGTGAAATCAGTATTTAACAAATCCGCTCTTGTAATAATTTAGCAGATTTATTTACCAACACTATACCTTCCTCAACTTTCAAGAAATTGATTTACAGCATTGAAATGCGTCGGCTAAAGGATATCTAGTTAACTCGTGAATAGGGGGAGTAAACACTGTACTCTTTTTCCCTTAACTGAGGTTTTTATCCCACATGGTTTTTCCTTAGTAAGGTTTTTAACGAGGCAGTGTCTCATTCGCGGCAGATGATACATCAAAGGGTGTTAAATTATTGATATAAGACCCACGTCATTAAATTATTGATATAGGACCCACGTCATTAATAATTTGATGTGATATATTTTCTACTTTTCTATCTATCATTATTATTTCATGTAAAATATTTCTTACTTATTTACTATTTTTACCGTTAAATTTCTCTATAAATAAAAATTTAATTTCTTCATTTCATATATCTCAAAAATAAAAAATAAAAATTTCTCTATTCTGTTTATTTTTCTTTATTATTATTATAATATTCTTTTATATATATATATATATAAAATGAATTTCCAACGGAAAAGCAATTTGAAGAGGAATGGCACGTTACTTACTTCTCTAATTTGGCACATGACACATGTCATTAAAATTAAGCCACGTGTAATTACATCAAATTAGTCTAGAAATTGCCACATAAAAACAAAACTCCACTACATTTGTCACATGGCTTATCTTTCACTTCATTTAAAGTGCATATATTTGTGAGGTAATGACTGATTCATTATTTTGAATTTGGTATAGCACAATTATATATTCCTCTCCCAAATCATATTTAATAAATAATTTATTTAAGTTATTAGGATTGTAAGCTAGTTTTTTTTACTAGCTCATAATCAGTTTTGCGTTGATTAAGCACAAGACAAGTATATTTCTATTTGATTTTACATATAAATATTATTTTATTTACAAGTCCATTAGTTATTGAAGAATTCCTACAGCTTATATGTTGCTTGTAAACCATTTTAATTAAACACTTCAGCTGTTAATCTACTACATATAAATTAATTTTATCAAAATGTGGCTGCCTATTTAAAAAATTCTAATTAGTATTAACTCATAACCATTTGATAAAAATACATCAACAATAATAAAACGCACTTATACAAATAATATAACTGTGGTATTGGAGAACTTATCATGTGTATCGATAAATCCAATATAGATAAACATAGAGTATATTTTTATAAAGTAACTTTAATACTCATATTTGGTTCAACTTGTGTTATTATGCTACTATTTTTGTTGCAAAAATTATAGTCAAATGGTTGAAATTTTTCATACAATTAGAGAGTTTACATGTACAAGTTTTTAATGTATAAAATAGGTGGTAGATTCTATAATTATGTGACATGTGAAATAGAAGTTCATATTAATAATATTTCAATGATTTGAAAAATAGATAATATCTATAAAAAAGAGTCACACTAAATTATCTATTTTATTTAAAATTACGTAATTAAATAATAAAAAATACTCAATTACAAATTTATTTTAATATTTAATACTATAATATTAATTAAGTTAATAAATTAATAATACATTTAATTATTTATATATAAAAAAATTAAATAAATAATATTTAATATTTATTCCATCAAATTATATAAAATAAATAAATTAATTAATATAAAATCATTCATTAATCAATTATCTATTTTTAAATATATAAAAACAATATTGATGAAATGCAATTTTAACGATTTAGGCAACAAGTTTATGTCCACGCGTTATGCAGCTGTGACTGCCAACATGTAGCCCATGTGGGTCCATTTTATCTCCTCACCATTTTCTTTTTTCCATTACTGTATTTATATTCTTTAAAATTCAATATCTTAATCATTAATTTATGACATATATATCCATGAGGCTTGAATGGGTAATTGGGTAGATTAAATGTACGCGTAATTGTTAATTTATTCACCGTCATCATAAATATCATTCCATAAATAAATTAATCAGAAAACTAATAAATATTGAATAATGGATGAATCAATTATACAGATGACTATTATATAAGGTTTATATTATTAATATTTTTTTATTTTTTTTATTTATCTTCTAACACATTTCTCACTGTTTAAGAAATTAATTAATTAAGATAAAAAAATACTATTTTACCCTCTAATTAATGTTTAGTCTTCCACTCCATTACAATTAATTATAATGAGACAAATGAGGGTATAATTGAAAAAATAATCTAAAAAGTGCCTAGATATTTGAGAATGACACGTAAAAAAATATTTTAACTAAAATGCCTATTTTAAAAAGATGGAGGGAGTATTTGATATAATATATTTTCTACTTTTCTACCTGTCATCAATATTTGATGTAATATGTTTTTTACTTTTTCATCGTTTGATTTCTATATAAATAGGAATTCAATTTCTTCATTTGATATATACCTCAGATATAAGAAATAAAAGTTTCTCTCAAATTCTCTTTCTGCCTTCTTTATTACTGTTAGAATTTCCTTGCATATATAATCAATTTCCAACACGTTATTAGCACGAGTTTGCTCTATCGATCAAGGATATCACCAAATAAATCCAACGTAAGGCATAATTATTTTATTTTCTATAAATATATATTATACTTATAATTCTTAATGTGTCTAATATCAAAAGTTTGGACTTTATTCCTCTTGATTTATCGGGAAAAAATTATCTTACTTGGGTGTTGGATGCAGAAATGCATCTAGAATCAATGGGTTTTAATAATACTATTATTGAAAATAATAATATTACACCCAGGTATAAGGCAATAGCTCTAGTTTTTCTCCGTTGCCATCTTGATGAAACACTTCAATCAGAATATTTGACTGTCAAAGATCCTGCAGATCTTTGGAGACAATTAAAGGAGAGGTTTGAACACCTTAAAAAAATATCTCTATCAAATGCTCAGTATGAATGGACAAACTTAAGGCTTCAAGATTTTGAATCTGTTAGTGCATACAATTCTAAACTTTTTAAAATTACATCCACATTAAGATTATGTGGAAAGGAAATAACTAATGCGGATTTACTGAAAAAGACATATTCTACTTTTCATTTGAATAATATGGTATTACAGAAACAATATAGAGCAAAAGATTATGAGAAATATAGTGAACTAATTACTGCTCTTTTCCTAGCAAAACAGAGAAATCAACTCATGTTGAAAAACCATGAATTACGACCTACCGGAACAAATCCATTCCCTGAAGCGAATGCGATAATTCATAATAATTTTAATGGACGTGGCCGCAGAAATGGTCGTAGTCGTGGTCTAGGTAGAGGTCATGGTAGAGGATATAATAATAATAATAATTTCCACCAGAAGTGGAAACTTGGTAGTAATAATAACAATAATCTCCACCTGAAGTGGAAAAATATAAATAACCAACAGAAGTGGAATAATCAAGTTGAAAATTTGAATAATTAATTCATATATTTTGCTTAACTAATATATTATAATTTTTATGTTATTATTGGTTCACTTTTGTTATTGCTGTTTAATGTACTTTTTATGCAATGTTTATTTATGAATAAATAGTAATGCATCTTTCGTTCTTTCAATGAAAAAAATGAATTATTTTCCGATATTATACGACTTGAAGGAAAATGAAGCAAATTTATGTATTGTAGATAGTGTCACCACCCATACTATTCTCTAAGAGGCAAGATATTTTAATACTCTTAAAAGGGGTGAAACTGTTGTTACCACAATATTGGGACAAACAAAAATGGTTGAAGGCTCCGAAAGAGCTAGTATTATATTACAAAGGGGAACAAAACTTATTATAAATAATGCATTATTTTCCCCGAATTCTCGCAGAAATTTATTAAGTTTTAAAGATATTTGCAAAAATGGACATCATATTGAAATTGTGAGCGAAGATAATTGTTACAAAAATAATTTCAAGTAAGAAATGTATACTTGAAAAATTTTATACTCTTTCATTTGGCTTATGCTACACATATATTAATATGATTGAAGCCAATTTAATTATAAACCAGAAGTTTATAGATTCAAATGCTTATAAAATTTGGCATGATCTACTGGGTCATTCTGGTCCGGTAATGATGAGAAAAATTATTAAAAATTCAGATGGACATCCATTGAAGAACCAAAAGTTTCTTCAAAATAATGAATTATTTTGTACTGCTTTTTCGCAAGGAAAATTTATAATAAAACCTTCCATAAGTAAAGTTGGAATAGAATCGCCAGCATTTTTAGAGCGCATACAATGTGATATATGTGGACCAACTCATCCACCATGTGGACCATTTAGATATTTTATGGTTCTAATTGAAGCCTCAACTAGGTGGTCACATGTATGCTTATCATCTCCATGAAATATGGCATTTGCAAGGTTACTTGCTCAAATTATAAGATTACGGGCACAGTTTCCCGATTATCCTAGTAAATTAATTCGTCTTGATAATGCTGGGGAATTCACATCCAAAAACATTACGGTTTTTCGATTATCCTCGTAAATCAATTCGTCTTGATAATGCTGGGGAATTCACATCCAAAAACATTTAATGATTATTGTATGTCAATTGGAATAAAATTTGAACATCCTGTAGCATATGTTCATACACAAAATGGTCTAGCAGAATCAGTTAATAAACGTCTGCAATTAATAGCACGACCGCTAATTTTGCGAACAAATCTCCCTACTACAGTTTGGGGTTATGCAATAATACATGCAGCATCTCTTATACGTTTAAGAACAGTAAGTTATCATGATTATTCTTCATTACAATTAGCTTCTGGCTATGAGTCTAGTATTTCTCATCTTAGAGTTATTGGTTGCGCGGTATATGTGCCTATTGCTCCACCACAAAGGACTAAAATGGGTCCTCAAAGGAGATTAGGAATTTATGTTGGCTATGAATCCCCTTCAATAATTAAATATCTTGAGCCATTGAGTGATGATATGTTTACTGCACGATTTACAAATTATCATTTTGATGAAAACACTTTCCCAAAATTAGGGGGAGAGAATAAGAGCCCAATTTTGGAAAAGAAAATAATATGGAATGCTTCATCACTTTCTCATATAGATCCTAAATCAAATGATTCTGAACTAGAAGTTCAGAGAATAATCCATCTTCAACATTTAGTAAATCGATTGCCTGATGCACTCGCTAATCCTAAAAGAGTAACGAAATTGCATATACTAGCGTAAATGCGCCAATTCGTATTGAGATTCTTGAAGAACAGCCTATGGATAATACTGTAACACGCCTGAAGCATGGACGACCTATTGGTTCAAAGAATAAAAATTCTAAAAGGATGAGAGTTATTGATAATGAAGATATTCCCATTGAGGATATAAATATAAATACACATCCGGAAGAAGTGCGAGCACCTGAAGTGCAAATACCTGAAGGTATTGAAAATGAAGAAATTCAAATAAATTATGTCAATACTGAAAGAAGATGGAATCGCAATAAAATATTTATAGACCAAATTTTTTTTCTTATAATGTTGTGATCAATGTTGAAAATGAAAATGTGGATCATGAGCCAACATCTATTGAAGAATGTCAAAGTAGAAATGATTGGCAACAATGGAAAGAAGCAATTCAAGCAGAGCTGAATTCTCTTGAAAAACGCAAAGTATTCGGACCAGTAGTTCGAACACCACAGGACGTAAAAACCTGTCAGTAATAAATGGGTTTTTATTAGAAAGAGAAATGAGAAAAATGAAATAATAAGATATAAAGCCAGATTAGTTGCACAAGGTTTTTTCCAAAGACCTGGGATAGACTATGAGGAGACATATTCTTCGGTGGTGGATGCAATAACTTTTAGATATCTTATTAGTTTTGCAGTGCAAGAAAATTTACAAATGCACTTGATGGATGTTGTCACAGCTTACGTTTATGGTTCGCTTGATAATGATATTTATATAAAATCCTTAAAGGATTAAAGCTACCAGAAAAATATGGCAGACGAGAACTTTACTCGATAAAGTTACAAATATTCTTATATGGATTAAAATAATCTGGGCGCATGTGGTATAACCGTCTCAGTGAATATTTATTGAAAGAAGGATATAAAAATAATCCAATTTGTCCATGTGTTTTCATAAGAAAATTATGATATAATTTTATTATCATCTCAATTTATGTTGATGATTTGAATATTATTGAAACTCTAGAAGAGATTCCAAAAACAGTTGATTCTTTAAAAAAAGAATTTGAGATGAAAGATCTTAGAAAGACAAAATTGTGTTTTGGTTTGCAAAATGAGCACTATGAAAAAGGAATTTTAGTGCATCAACCAAACTACACAGAAAAGATCCCGAAACGATTTAATATGGGCAAAGCACATCCATTGAGTAACCCAATGGTTGTACGATCACTCGATGTGAAAAAGGATGTTTTTGGTCCTAGAGAAAATAATGAAAAAGTTCACGGTCCTGAAGTACCATATTTAAGCGCAATAGGTGCTTTGATGTATCTTACTAATAACACAAGACCGGACATTGCATTTTCTGTTAATATATTATCAAGATACAGCGTTGCACCTACAAGAGGACATTAGAATGATATTAAACATATAATGCGCTACCTTAGAGGAACTACTGATTTAGTCTTATTTTATTCATATGAGTCTAAGCTTAAATTAGTTGGATATGCGGATGCGGGTTGTTTATCCGACCCACACAAAGCTCGATCTTAGACGGACTATTTATTCACATATAGAGGATCAGCTATATCTAGGCGATCGACAAAACAAACAATTACAGCTACTTCCTCAAATCATGCGGAGTTAATAGCGATTCACAAGGCAAGTCGTGAATGTGTATGGTTGAGATCATTAATCAAACATATCCAAGAAGCATGTGGAAAAGTTACGGTCAAGAAAGATCCGACGATAATATATGAAGATAATGCTGCTTGTATTGCTCAATTGAAGGAAGGCTATATTAAAGGAGACAGAACAAAGCATATTTCACCAAAATTTTTCTTCACTCGTGATCTAGAAAAGAGTGGTGAAATCAGTATTCAACAAATCCGCTCTTGTAATAATTTAGTAGATTTATTTACCAAGGCTTTACCTTCCTCAACTTTAAAGAAATTAATTTACAGTATTGGAATGCGTCGTCTTAAGGATCTCCGGTTAACTCGCGAACAGGGGAGTAAACACTGTACTCATTTTTCCTTAACTGAAGTTTTTATCCCACGTGGTTTTTTCCTAGTAAAGTTTTTAATGAGATAGTGTCCATTTGCGGCAGATGATACATCAAAGGGGGAGTGTTGAATAATTGATGTATCAGTCGCCTGTTACTATACAGACGGCTGTTATATAATTGATATGGGGTCCATGTCATTAATATTTGATATAATATATTTTCTATTTTTCTACCTATCATTTATATTTAATGTAATATATTTCTTACTTATTTACTATTTTAAATTTCTCTATAAATAATAATTCAATTCCTTCATTTAACATATAACTCAAATATAAAATATAAAAATTTCTTTCAAATTCTCTTTCTATCTTATTTATTATTATTATAATTTCCGTTCGTTCCATTTCTAACAGTCAAAATTTATATACAATCTTATAGTGATTGTATTTCCGGTCCGGATGCTGACTATAATAGTTAAAGCAATCAATTTAAATGCAACTTTCTACGTCCTTTTTTATTTTAATAAATAATAGCAATTCAGGACCTAATTTTTTTTCTTCCAAATTTGTATTTCAATCAGTTGGATGGTTTCAGTTTATTAATTCTAATTATAAATAATACTAAATCATATCAACTCATTTTCATTCCGTTGAAAAAAAAAAACTTTACAGATAAATATGATAAATAGTTAACATCTCACCTAAATTTAGAGCGAGTGTATATGACGCGTTGCCTATGATACATGTATATTCATTAATTTTTAGGATTTTATTATTAAATTTTCATATCATATTATATAATAATTAATAATCAAACTAAAATATAAATTATAATATAATCCCTTAATAATTTTTTACCTATATTCCTATAAATTTCATATTTTTTAATAAATTAATTAATTAAAGATATAAAAATATTAATTTATCTTTATAATTTAATTAATGCCTTAATTTTTCAACTAAATATAATTCATGGTACAAGGATAGATTTAGAAGAAAATTCAAAAAAATACCTTAAAAATATAAAAGATAAGTATTTTGACAAATAAATTTTAGGCTAGAATGACTATTTTAAAAGTTGGATGGAGTATTAAAATCGAAAAATGGACAAAATTGTTGGAAATCGGCCTATATATGCAAGGATATTATAACAATAATAAGAAGGCAGAGAGAGAGAGTTTGAGAGAAACTTTTATTTCTTATTTCTGATATATATAAAATGAAGAAATTGAATTCCTATTTATAGAGAAATCCAACGGTAAGAATGGTAAATAAGTAAGAAACATATTACAGAAAATAATAATGATAGGTAGAAAAGTTGAAAACATATTATATCAAATTATTAAGGACGTGGGCCCTATATTAATAATTTAATGACATGGGTCACATCAAATAATTTAACACTCCCCCTTTGATGTATCATCTGCCGCGAATGGGGTACTGCCTCGTTAAAAACCTTACTAAGGAAAAATCCTGTGGGATAAAAACCTTAGACAAGGGAAACAGAGTACAGTATTTACTCCCCCTGTTAGCGAGTTAACTGGAGATCCTTAAGACGACGTATTCCAATGCTGTAAGTCAATTTCTTGAAAGTTGAGGAAGGTAAAGCCTTAGTAAATAAATCTGCTAAATTATTACAAGAGCGGATTTGTTGAATATTGATTTCACCATTCTTTTCTAGATCATGAGTGAAGAAAAATTTTGGTGAAATAATTTGTTCTGTCTCCTTTAATATAGTCTTCCTTCAATTGAGCAATACAAGCAGCATTATCTTCATATATTGTCGTCGGACCTTCCTTGACCATAACTTTTTCACATACTTCTTGGATATGCTTGATTAATGATCTCAACCACACACATTCACGACTTGCCTCGTGAATAGCTATTAACTCCGCATGATTTGAGGAAGTAGCTGTAATTGTTTGTTTTGCCGATCGCCAAGATATAGCTGTTCCTCCATATGTGAATAAATAGCCCGTCTGAGATCGAGCTTTGTGTGGGTCGGATAAATAACCCGCATCCGCATATCCAACTAATTTAAGCTTAGATTCATGTGAATAATATAAGTCTAAATCAATAGTTCCTCGAAGGTAGCGCATTATATGTTTAATTCCATTCCAATGTCGTCTTGTAGGTGCAGCGCTGTATCTTGATAATAAATTAACAGAGAATGCTCTATCCGGTCTTGTGTTATTAGCAAGATACATTAAAGCACCTATTGCGCTTAGATACGGTACTTCAGGACCGAGAACTTTTTCATTATTTTCTCTAGGACGAAAAACATCCTTTTTCACATCGAGTGATCGTACAACCATTGGGTTACTCAATGGATGTGCTTTGTCCATATTAAATCATTTCAGGATCTTTTCTATGTAGTTTGATTGATGCACTAAAATTCCTTTTTCAAGGTGCTCAATTTGCAAACCAAGATACAATTTTATTTTTCCAAGATCTTTCATCTCAAATTCTTTCTTTAAAGAATCATCTGCTTTTGGAATCTCTTCTGGAGTTCCAATAATATTCAAATCATCAACATAAATTGAGATGATAATAAAATTAGATCCTGATTTTCTTATAAAAACACATGGACAAATTGAATTATTTTTATATCCTTCTTTCAATAAATATTCACTGAGACGATTATACCACATGCGCCCAGATTGTTTTAATCCATATAAGGATCTTTGTAACTTTACTGAGTAAAGTTCTCGTTTGCCATATTTTCTGGCAGCTTTAATCCTTCAGGGATTTTCATATAAATATCATTATCAAGCGAACCATAAAGGTAAGCTGTGACAATATCCATCAAGTGCATCTGTAAATTTTCTTGCACTGTAAAACTAATAAGATATCTAAAAGTTATTGCATCCATCACCGGAGAATATGTCTCCTCATAGTCTATCTCGGGTCTTTGGAAAAAACCTTGTGCAACTAATCTGGCTTTATATCTTATTATTTCATTTTTCTCATTTATCTTTCTAATAAAAACCCATTTATTACCGACAGGTTTTACGTCCTGTGGTGTTCGAACTACTGGTCCGAATACTTTGCATTTTTCAAGAGAATTCAGCTCTGCTTGAATTGCTTCTTTCCATTGTTGCCAATCATTTCTACTTTGGCATTCTACAATAGATGTTGGCTCATAGTCCACGTTTTCATTTTCAATATTGATCGCAACATTATATGAAAAAATATGATCTATGACTATTTTATTGCGATTCCATCTTCTTTCGTTAGTGATATAATTTATTTGAATTTCTTCATTTTCAATAGCTTCAGTTATTTGCACTGCAGGTGCTTGCACTTCTTCCGGAAGTGTATTTATATTTATATCCTCAATGAGAATATCATCTTTATCAATAATCTCCTCTTTTTAGAATTTTCATTCTTTGAACCAATTGGTCGTCCATGCTTCAGGCGTGTTAGAGTATTATCCATAGGTTGTTCTTCAAAAAACTCAATACGAATTGGCGCATTTACTGCTGGTATATGCGATTTCGTTACTCTTTTAGGATTAGCGAGTGCATCAAGCAATCGATTTGCTAAATGTTGAAGATGGATTATTCTCTGAACTTCTAGTTCAGAATCATTTGATTTAGGATCCATATGAGAAAGTGATGAAGCATTCCATATTATTTTCTTTTCCAAAATTGGGTTCTTATTCTCTCCCCCTAATTTTGGGAAAGTGCTTTCATCAAAATGACAATCTGCAAATCGTGCAGTAAACATATCGCCAGTTAATGGCTCAAGATATTTATTTATTGAAGGGGATTCATAGCCAACAGAAATTCCTAATCTCCTTTGAGGACCCATTTTAGTCCTTTGTGGTGGAGCAATAAGCACATATACTGCGCAACCAAAAACTCTAAGATGAGAAATACTAGGTTCATGGCCAGAAGTTAATTGTAATGGAGAATAATCATGATAACTTACTAGCCTTAAACGTATAAGAGATGCTGCATGTAATATTGCATAACCCCAAACTGTAGTAGGGAGATTTGTTCACAAAATTAGCGGTCTCGCAATTAATTGCAGACGTTTAATAAATGATTTTGCTACACCATTTTGTGTATGAACATATGCTACAGGATGTTCAACTTTTATTCCAATCGACATACAATAATCATTAAATGATTTGGATGTGAATTCCCCAGCATTATCAAGACGAATTGATTTAATAGGATAATCGGGAAACTGTGCCCGTAATCTTATAATTTGAGCAATTAACCTTACAAATGCCATATTTCGTGAAGATAATAAGCATACATGTGACCACCTAGTTGAGGCGTCAATTAGAACCATAAAATATCTAAATGGTCCACATGATGGATGAATTGGTCCACAAATATCACATTGTATGCGCTCTAAAAATGCTGGCGATTCTATTGCAACCTTACTTCTGGAATGCTTTATTATTAATTTTCCTTACGAACAAGCAGCACAAAATAATTCATTATTTTGAAGAAACTTCTGGCCCTTCAATGGATGCCCATATGAATTTTTAATAATTTTTCTCATCATTATCGAACTAGGATGACCCAGTCGATCATGCCAAATTTTATAAGTATCTGAATCTATAAACTTCTGGTTTATAGTCAAATTGGCCTTAATCATATTAATATATGTGTAGTATAAGCCACATGAAAAAGTATAAAAATTTTCAAGTATACATTTCTTACTTGAAATTATTTTTGTAGCATAAAGACATTCTTTATTGTCTTCGCTCGCAGTTTCAATATGATATCCATTTCTGCGAATATCTTTAAAACTTAATAAATTTCTGTGAGAATTTGGGGAAAATATGCATTATTTATAATAAATTTTGTTCCCCTTTGTAATATAATACTAGCTCTTCCGGAGCCTTCAACCATTTTTATTTGTCCCGATATTGTGGTAACAATAGTTTCACCCTTTTTAAGAATATTAAAATATCTTGCCTCTTTGAGAATAATATGGGTGGTGGCACTATCTACAATACATAAATTTCCTTCATTTTTCTTCAAGTCATATAATACCAGAAAAGAATTCATTTTCTTCATTGAAGAAATGAAAGATGCATTATTATTTATTTATAAATAAACATTGCATAAAAAGTACATTAAACAGCAATAACAAAAGCAAATTATAAAAATTATAATATATTAATTAAGCAAAATATATGGACTAATTATTCAAATTTTTCCTTGCCACTGGTGCTGGGTAACAGAAAATCATCCATCTCTATATTGGGGACATCAATAGGCTCATTATTTGGGGTATTATCATCCAATATAAAATTGATTTCTAGTTCCGCATATTTCTTGAGAGATGCTTCGTATAAGTTTACCAAATGTTTAGCGGTTCTACAAGTTCTTGACCAATGACCAGTCATACCGTATCTATGGCATTTATTTTCATCATCTTGACTGTTTTTTCTTTTATCAAATCTTTCAATTTGATTATTCCACTTCTGGTGGTTGTTTGTATTTTTTCACTTCGGGTGGAAATTATTGCTACTATTATTATTTACATATTTCCACTTCTGGTGGAAATTGTTATTATTATATCCTCTACCACGCCCATTTCCACGACCTCTACCTCGACCACGACCACGACCATTTCTGCGGCCGCGTCCATTAAAATTATTATGAATTATCGCATTCGCTTCATAGAATGGATTTGTTTCGGTAGGTCGTAGTTCATGGTTTTTTAACAGGAGTTGATTTCTCTGTTCTGCTAGGAGAAGAGCAGTAATTAATTCACTATATTTCTTATAGTCTTTTGCTCTGTATTGTTCCTGTAATACCATATTATTCAAATGAAAAGTAGAATATGTCTTTTCCAGTAAATCCTCATCAGTTATTTTCTTTCTACATAATCTTAATGTGGATGTAATTTGAAAAAGTTTAGAATTGTATGCACTGACAGATTCAAAATCTTGTAGCCTTAAGTTTATCCATTCATACTGGGCATTTGGTAGAGATATTTTCTTTAGGTGTTCAAACCTCTCCTTTAATTGTTTCCAAAGATTTGCAGGATTTTATACAGTCAAATATTCTGATTGAAGTGATTCATCAAGATGCCGGCGGAGAAAAACTAGAGTTGTTGCCTTATAGTGAGGTGGAAGATTATTATTTTCAATAATAGTATTATTAAGACCCATTGATTCTAGATGCATTTCTGCATCCAGCACCCAAGTAAGATAATTTTTCCCCGATACATCAAGAGGAGTAAATTCTAAACTTTTGATTTTAGACATATTAAGAATTATAGGTATAATATATATTTATAGAAAATAAAATAATTATGCCTTACTTTAAATTTATTTGGTGATATCCTCAATTGATAGAACAAGCTCGTGCTGATAACGTGTTAGAAATCGGCCTATATATGTAAGGATATTATAACAATAATAAGAAGGCAGAGAGAGAGTTTGAGAGAAACTTTTATTTCTTATTTCTGATATATATGAAATGAAGAAATTGAATTCCTATTTATAGAGAAATCCAACGGTAAGAATAGTAAATAGGTAAGAAACATATTACAGAAAATAATAATGATAGGTAGAAAAGTAGAAAATATATTACATTAAATTATTAAGGACGTGAGCCCTACATCAATAATTTAATGACATAGGTCACATCAAATAATTTAACAAAAATGATTTTAATTTAATTCTATCTTATTTAATGATGTTGAAGGATAAAGTAGCTTTTAAGCTTGTAACTGAAATGATCTAAACTGATAGTGCAAGAGACCAGAATCCTTTACAAAAAGTAAATAATTAGAGTTCTTTTACGTGATATCAAATATTTAATACATATAATAAAAATTGCATAGACATAAAATATTTAATAAAAAATATTAAATACTCAATCTATATATGTATCAAATATTTAATGAAAGAAGTATTAAATACCTATATTTAAAATTTCTTCAAATAACCAGAGCATTCACCGTAAAATTTGTTTAACCATCATATTCATTGGTATATAAAAATCATGCTCTCAGAATAAAAACAAAGGCATATGTTTATTTTGAGCATATTTAATATTTTTTTATTAAATATTTAATATTTATATATTTTTTATTATTATAAATTATAAATTATATATGTATCAATCATCTAATGGAACGAATATTAAATCTTTGGTCCCGTATAAAACAACTAAATAAGGTGATGAAACTTATTGAGGAATGCTTTTATTTTATTAATATTAGTAATATTTGAAATTAAAATAATAAAATACAAAATTTTAAAAGAGAGATATAATAAACACCATATGCAGTATGAAATTCAATAGAAAAAAATAGAAAGGCAAACAGAAGAGAGAGAATGAAACAGAGCATTCTTCCTCTTTTCTTCTTCATCTTCTTCACATTCTCTGTTTCGCCATTAACGGCCACTGCATATCTCCCTTCTTTAATATAAAGTTTGTTTCTTTTAATTCTTCTCTCTAATTTGCCCTTCCATGGCCAAAACCGCCGTCTTCAACTCCGATCCAACCGTTATGGCCAAGGCCACCGAATTAAAGAAAGAACTGGAAAAGCTTGTTAGAAAAATTGTGGAAGACGATGATTTCCCCTTGGAAACGCTCGATCAAGCTAAGGAAACTCTGTTCGCTTTAAAAGAACTCAAGTCGAAGAAGAGATCCTCGTCAATTAAACCGTTATCTTGCCCCGATGAGTTCAAATGCCCTTTATCCAAGGAATTGATGAGAGATCCTGTCATTTTGGCCACTGGACAGGTTTGTTGCTCGCTATTCTCAGTGTTAACTTCAGTGGCTGTGTGCTCTCTACTGTGTGTAGACGGATCTGTCGTTTTCACTTCTTGGGGCTTAAGCCGCCGAGTGATTGCGATTGTTTTTCTGAATTGAGTTAGGTTTTTCAATTTTGCAATTGATTCCATTCAAATTTTCGGTTTAATGCTGTTCGATTATGGCTTTTAGCGGATTGTGTGATAATCTGAATTGTGATTATACTTTCTTCTTCGTTTTGTGCTATGCTTCGATTGATGTTGAGAAAATACGGCAAATGCAATTCAAAACTTGTAATAATTGAGTTAAAGATGGATTGCAAACAGAGAAAATTCCCGGAATCTTGTTTTTGATCTCATTTTTTAGGGATTTCTGCCGGTTCTTTTCAATTTATATTAGTAGAGACCAGTTCAGTACTGTTCAGTATTTATCGGTATTGCATATATATAAATTTACGCTAAAATAAGTTCAGAACAATGTAACTATTTATGAATTGAAAAGGGCAGGGCCTTCGTGAGTGTTTTTTGTGTGGTGAAATCAAAGCACTGTTGATGCTTGTACTTTTTCAGGAGCAATGAAAAAGTGGGAGCTTGTGTATGGATTAATTCAAACCTTACTTTACTATGGTAATATTTTCCCCAGATTTTCTTTATAATGTTACATTGTTCACCAGGTTAATCAAGATTATTAGGATTTTGGGAGGACCTAATGGAATATCAATAACAGATTGAAACAAATTTCCATATTTCTTGGACTGTGTTTGTTGTTTAGTCTTTGTTTGGCTGATTGTTATGGAATTTGTTCATACTTTGTTGTTATTTCAATTTTGGTTATTGATACATGGACCGTTTATTTGTGCAGACTTATGATAGACCGTTTATTCAGAAATGGCTTAAATCCGGGAACCGAACTTGTCCTCTAACTCAGCAAGTTCTATCACACACACTGCTTACCCCTAATCACTTAATCCGGGAAATGATAGTACAGTGGTGTAATAGTCAAGGGATAGAATTTCCAGACCCTGTTCACTATATTAACAACGAAGGGATAACAGAAGCTGATCGAGACCAATTTCTCTCTCTCCTCGAAAAGATGTCATCACCACTTCCCGAACAAAAAGAAGCCGCGAGACAACTTCGAATGTTAACTAAACGAATGCCTTCTTTTCGAGCCCTATTCGGTGAATCTACCGATGCAATCCCTCAACTGCTTCATCCGATTTCTAAGTCAGCCAATGAGATTCCTCCAGGTGTCCAGGAAGACGTTATCACAACGCTTTTAAATCTTTCGATCCATGATAACAACAAAAAACTAGTAGCTGAAACCCCAATGGTAATCCCCATTCTAATGGAGGCATTAAGGTCGGGAACTATCGAGACGAGGAGTAATTCCGCTGCTGCCCTTTTTACTTTATCTGCCCTTGATTCCAACAAGGTGCTTATCGGAAATTCCGGGGCTTTAAAACCGCTTATCGATCTTCTAGAAGAAGGGCATCCTTTAGCTATGAAAGATGCGGCTTCTGCCATTTTTACCCTTTGTTTTGATCACGAAAACAAGGCGAGAGCAGTGAGGGAAGGGGCAGTTAAGGTTGTTCTTGAGAAAATTATGAATGGTGTTCTTGTGGATGAATTATTAGCGATTCTCGCGATTCTATCGAGTCACCAAAGGGCTATTGAAGATATGTCAAATCTTGGAGCTGTGCCTTGTTTGCTTAGAATTATAAGGGCAAGTGATTGTGAGAGAAATAAAGAGAACTGTATAGCGATTTTGCATACTATATGTTTGAATGATAGGACCAAATGGAGGGCGGTTCGGGAAGAGGAAAATAGCTATAAGACGATTTCGAAATTGGGTAGAGATGGGACTTCAAGGGCTAAGAGGAAAGCTATTGGACTTCTTGAGAGAGTCAATAGAGCTGTGAATCTTACACATACAGCTTGATAAGGTCAATCAAAGTTGGACAAAAATGTAAATTCTTCTTCAACTAAAGAATATCAGAGACATTTTCCAATGCCCACATGTAAATTCCTTTCACTTGAGCCTGCCATTGTGAATAAATATTTTCTATAAGCTTGGTTTTATAGATTTTTTAATATGTTTTTGTGGTTAGAGTGTATGACTTGTAATGCTAGATTTTGGCTCTTCACTTGTATGCTAGCATAAAAATCGGGGTCTTTTTTGGAATTTCAACTTGTAAAAGAAAGCTATTGTGAAAGATTTTCTAGTTTATTGTCGAGTCTAGCTTCTACATGCCATTTTACTTCAATCTATCAAATGCTTACCCTTTTTAGATTTAGATGGCCTTTAGCACTCTTGAGTAGCAAAAATCATCTTGTAGAAACAAAGTCTTTCTAAACTGAAAATAGATCGAGAACGGGCGTTTAGAAGAGTTGAGCTTTGGAGCAATGGTAAAGCCGTCTTCTAGCAGTTCGTTCCTAATTTGTTGGAGGTTTATGGGTGAGATAGGAAATTCGAGTCCTTTTTACACGCCGGCATGTTCTTATCTTGTTGGAAGCCTAAGGAATCTTACGAAGCAGTGCTAGAGTATCTTGGTTGAGATAAGAAATCGGGGCCCCTTTTATACGTTGACGAGTGGACAAACAAATATAAAAAATCGTAAAAGGTCCTTTAATTTCAAAAAATCATAAGATAAAGAATACTACAAATTAAGGTAATGTTGATCGGTGGGATAATGTTGTAATTGGATATAAACTCAATCAATACTTATATTTCACATACAATAAATTAAGATGCAAAGAAAAAAATTATTTTGGGCGCCTTTCTTCTATGGGCCCTGAATTGTTCGCACGTACCCTTAAAGAAATGGCCCTATATCCTAATGACCTGCTGTCATATGTTTGAACCGGTAGACTGCTTACAATTTACCCTTTATGACTTTTTCCGGACATGGTGTAGGCTGACTTTATAGTTAGTTAGGGGATAGATACTAGTGAATTTGTGTGGCGAAGAGAGGACACATACACATTGAACGGAGGTAAGGCATGGGGTGATGTGGTCCATGAAATAAAGAAAGAAAGGTGCTTTGCTTTGAATAGTGATAATGGCCAACTTTTAGTGAAGCTCTTTAATGCAACACTTAACACCAAACTCTTATCTATCAAACTTCCCCCATTTCTCTTTTTATAAGTTTTGTCTATTCCAATCAAAAGATTCCCCAACATCGTATTATCTCTTCTTAGCCTCTTTTTTAGATTGTTTATTGGCCTATTTAATGGGTCAGATTCCTATTATTTGATGAGTATTTTTTTGTGGTAGATATTTATTTAATTATATACCATTCTTACATAGTGACAAACTATTTCCCAACAATGTGGTTGGTTATTCAGATGCTTCATATATAAGTGCATTATTAGTTTCTTTTACTTGAGCGGCCGAGTTAGAGTTTAAAATCAATGACCAAGTGCATTAATAAGTTGGTATTATTTTCATTTATTATTAGTTGAAAAATAAATGAGGGAGTCTCAACAAATGTTATATTATTCATGACTTGATACTCTTATAAGAAATCTGTTTGTTTTCCTTGTGAGACAAATAAAAGTTTCAATTTATTACTATCTCCATAATTTCTGTTAACAATTTTCAGCTGCACATTTCAAATTTGAATTACCCACGGATATAAACATAAATTATAAAATACATTATGATTATATTTTGATAATTAATGGGTGGTTAACTCCATCGAGAACCCGTGAATTTGGTATCATTCGTCCGATGCAATCCTGAACTTTCAAAAGTTTTAATTAACCTCGTGAATTTGGAAAAAGTACACATGTTTGCCCCCTATATGCCACATGTCAGAATCTGCTTGGTTTGACTATTCAAAGATGCCAATTTTCAAATTTTCATTCTCCAGCCAGAAGTTGACACGTGGCATTGAAGGGGCAAATTAATACACTTTTGCCAAGTTTAAGGGACCAAATTGAACTTTTAAACGTTCTGGATGACATCCAATTTTTAGCTGTGAAATTCAAGGTTCTTGAATAACAATTGAATAAGACTATACAAGAAGTACCAATTGATGTTTAGTCAAGTGGTACATCCACTAGTTTGGATGAGGATGATTAGAAATCAAACCTTAGCTTCTAAAAAAAATCCTACTTCTTAAAAAAAAAAGACTATACAAAAAGTCAATTTTACAAGAAGTGAATTAACTAAAATATAACACAAAAATGTCTATTTTACAAGGGTAATATTTCTTACATTGATTGTTAGACTTTCATTTGTATAAAATTATTTTCGTTCGGATAATACCTTTTAATGTTTTGTCATAGTTAAAGATCATCACTTATGAGAGCCAAATCAAAGCTTACTTCTAAATATTCTGTTTGTATAATCAACCAAGCTACACAGAGTAATAAATCATTAATGATTAAAATTTGGAGAATATATCTATTAAAAAGGTGAAAATGACTTCAAAATTTACCACTTGAAAAAAAAAAGAAAGAGGTGAAATGGAACAATTATTGACATACTTTTGGCGGGAATATTAAAGATCAAACAAACAAAACCAAAACGAAAACGAATAATAAAGAAAGAAATGGGACTACCACGTGGAATTACAACCTCATATCGCCAATGGCATATATAAAGAATTTTAGCATCTCATGTTTAAGGAATATATAAGATTTATTATAGTTAAATTTGTTTACATATTATTATGGATGAAGAGTTCAATTTGAACCGTTGCGGCTGCTTGAACTATTTTTAAAGATTACGAGTGCTTGAATGGATACGACTTTTAGCAACTCTTTTTTCTTTGAGTCATTACAACTGCTCGTTTAGGCTTATAAAAACCTGACATTGGCAACATTTTCTGCAGGCTGATACACATTCTTCAGAGCGAAAATTCATTCTAAAATATTGATTTCTTCTCTGATTTTATCCAATTGAAAAATTTAAAGGAACCACTAAATTAATTTTAATATAAAAATATTATCACGACTTTAAAAATTACCTAAATTATTTTTAATAATTGACGTGCACATATGTACATATCATTTTATCGGAACTTTGTAGTATAGATAGACTTGTTTCTTTTTCTTTGTATTTCCACTTAACAGGTCAATTTCACGTTCTTAATGTCTTCCCAAATCTCCTTTATATATATATATATATATATATATATATATATATATATATATATATATATATATATATATATATATATATATTCTTACATATTTAAATATCTTATTAAATTAAATTTTGTAAAATTCGTAGGACTTAAATATAGTTTGTTTCATATTATAAAACTTAAATGTCCTTTGATCTATCAAAATTGATCATTTATGATGTATTCTTTTTACCTATTTGGTACACAATATATTTAATATTTATTTATTTGATGCATGATTTATTTATATTGTTATTTGGAGTATAAATACACGTGAAATATATATATTGTTATTTGAAGCATAAATATATTATCTTGATCATGTATATAATTGTCGACCCTCATTAATCCCTTAAGTATCTTACATTAAATATGTAAAAAATGAATACATTGAACACCAAACAAGTAATTTCAATAGATGAAACACTAAATAAAATTTGATTTATGGAACATAATCTAAAAATGTATTTAAGTCAAATTTGTAGGGATAGCTTAACATAATGGTGGAAATATCCTTTTGGTAGTTATGAAGATTACAAATCTCTCCACATGAATCATGGGAGAATATTTTTTTATTATTTAGGCTAAATTCAACCACTCCTTATTTAAGTAGGGAATAGATATATAGAATGATTGAATTCAATCATTTTCTATATGATTTATCCTTAAAATAAAAGTTTTTATACGGATACCTATTTTATGAGATGAATATTAAATTATTATTTATTTTTTTAATTATTTTATTATTTAATTAAAATAAAAATAATGTAAAAAAATTAATATAATAATCATAGAACATTATTATATTTAGAAAATAAAAAATAAAAAAGATAATTAAAATAAAAATACTATAAATCTTATAAAATAGAGTTTAAAGAATGAAAAATACGAATTACGGTTAGAGTTTAGAGCTGCTGTTACCATTTAGCAAAAACGACCAAAAAACTATATGAAAAAGGTATCAATGATAAAAGAAAAGTAAAGAAAGGGTTTGGGCATAAATGGGTATATAAATGGATTATTGAGTAATAGTAGTGATAAGATATAAGTGAATGATTGATGAGTGGACATTTTTTTTAAGTTGATGTGGTGAGTAAGGTTCATTCATCTGTTAACTTTTTATTGAATGACCAATGACTGTCTCAAAGTTGGAATTTCGTTTATTATTATTACCATTATTATTGTTGTTATCGTGAATGTACTAGCTTTTATTGTTATTACGAGAATCAGTCTTTTAAAAAGTGTTAGGTGTTAGTCGAGCGATTAGAATTTTAAAGGATTTAGAAGGGATCTGAGCGGGAATTAGGCGAGATCTGATGGTGGTATAGGTAGATTTATATTTTTTAATTTTTTATTATTTATATATAAAAATATAATTTTAATTAAAAAATAAATATTAAAATATTAAAAAAAATATAATTTAGAACCTATTTTAAAATTAAAAATAAAACTTTTATTATGAGAATACTTTTAAATACTTTTATTATACTAACTAAGCTATTTTTAGTAAGTTAAAAATATCAAACTATAATTATTATAGATATCGATATCTTAAAAAATTAAATTCAGGCGTCGTCTAGCCGGAAAAAATCGAAATAGACGGTGCCTATGCGGTAATAAATCGATTAAGGGCCTGTGAGCACTATAAAAATGTAAAGTCGGACGACAACCTCTAAAATAAAGCATAGATGATACCTAAGAGGGCATGAACGAAAATTTTTAAAACAGGAAAACATGAAAAAAAACTTTTTTTTATATTTGATGCATAAGTGTTTTTTTTTTTAAAATTATTACTAATAGTATTATTCTTGTTGGGATTTTTTTTATAAAATAAAAATGTATAGACAAATCAAAACCCATTTTCTGAAGTATATTGTACCCTTTCCGGAGGATATTATACCACCCCATTTTGTGGCAAACAAAAGCACGGGTCACTTCATAATCCAACATGATATGACCATTAATATTAATCTTCTTCTTTTTTTTTTCCTTTTTCATATTTAATATAAAACCACTCTCTTAGTACAATAGTTAACTTTAGGTGTTGGAATAATAGATTTGATTTAGTTATTACTTGTAAGTGTTTGATGTTGCAATTATTCTTTATTGTTGCTGATAGAATTTTATGATTGTTTGGTAACTATAGTATTTTCTAAAACATCTAAATACCCATGTTTAATATTTTGTTAAGAAAAAAATTTTGTCTCGTATGGACTTACAATAATAATAAAAGAAAACTTTATCCCACCCAGTTTAAGTGTAGACTCGAACCTCCGACCTTTAAAATCACAGCTTCAAGGCTCAGCCACTAGACCTAGCCTTTGCCACACACATATTTAATAGTTATAATTTGAAACTTTAAACTATTGTATAATATTGAAACTGTAAATGTAGATGTTGATAAGGTTTTCAAAGTAATTTAACTTACTATATAAACTATAAGATGATGTATAATCAGTAAGTGAATGATCAACTTTGCACTGACTAATGAAATGTACATATTACAAAAATATACTATAATTTTCACTATTTTATGACTTCAATCTTAATTATATATTAATATATTAAAAATATGTATTCTTGTAATCATAAGACATGGTAGAAAATTAATATTCTTTGCCCAAAACTTTTATGAAATTTCATTAAATTATATAACTTGTGAGAAAGGAAAAGAAAATGAAGAATAAAAATTTAGACCGACATCAAGCGCTCACCGACAAAAGAAAAAGTGCTACTTATTGTTAATTATTACACTCTAACAACTCTTTGAATAATGTAACAAAAAATATCTTGAATAAAAAAAGGTACTACTAATTTCTATATGAGGATAGAAATTAATTAGTCGCTTCCTAAAATGAAGATTTTGGGTGTTTCTCTTACCTGCGTTTTTTTAACTTTTCTCTTTATAATATTTTTTACTTTTCCCTTACAGGTAGTTTTAAGTAAAAAAAAAAAAAAAATTGAAAAACACTCTAATTCACGTATGATTATCAATAACCTAAAATATGGACCGACATCACAAGATCATATTAATGTCTTAAAAGGATTAGAAGCTAGTCGAACGGCCAGAGCTTTAAAAAGCCTAGACGAAACCTAAGCGAAACCTAGACGGATTTATAATTTTTTATTTTTAAACATCTATAATATATATAAAAATATAAATTCAACTAAGTAGTAACTTATAATAATATAAAATATAATAAAACATAATTTAGACCATATTTTAAAAATAACAAAGTGTTAATTTAACGGTAGACACATAACAAATTGTCACCCAACCAATTGTACGATACTCAAGGATCGATATATAAAATAACTTTTTATTCGATTGATAATCATATAAAGTAGAAGATATTTTAGCCATCTGCATCAAACTTAAACTTTCTTCTTACATTCGTGCTCCTCGGAAAGCTCATAAGACCTCCTTGTTAGTGAAATAGCTTACTGGGATAGAGTGTATTGTATATCAATGACTAGTTTATTGTAAGAATACTTTAACGTATTTTAACTTTATCAATTAGGTAAACTATAATTATTATAAATAATGGTATCATAAAAAAATTAAAATTAGACGCCACCTAGGTGAAAAAAATTAAACTAAACAGTACCTAAACGAACCAAATATCTGACATCACTCTAAGAATAAAAAGTCAATGCAAGCCCCTTAACAGGGCATAGAGGAAACACTCATCATAATATCACACTCACAAACAAAAGAAAAGGGACTATTTCTTGCGGGATGCATCAATTCTCAATTGTTACTCTTTGAATTTGAAACATTGAATCACAGATGTTCTAGTAAGAAAATTATAAGTGATATAAAATTTGATATAACTGTCACTTCACAAAATAATCTTGATTCCTTTTATTTATTATTTTAAAATATTAATATAATTTTTATCATTTTTTCATAATTTACCCTTATGTTAATTAAAAAAGCAAACGGATATTGATAATATATTATAAATTAACAATTAAGAGAAAATTTTTTTTATCAAGAATACATAAGTCATTTTAATGGTTTATTAAATTTTTATTGATTTTGATGAAAATCCTAAAATAACTAGTTTTCGAGACCGGAGGGAGTAGTAGTTACTTCGGATTAAGCTATATGTCCACTGCTATAATTTCATCAAAATTTGTTGTCTAGATTTGATAAAAAAAAGAAAATGACAGACAAATGTATACGTACTTCTTATATTATCAATAACAACCAAAAAACTCCAGAAGAGTCCCAAGACAAATATAGGCTGGTAGCACCACAACAAAAGAGACACCACATTGGGATAAAAAAATATAAGGCTACAGAATGCCCAAAAGAAAAAAAAACAAATCTAAATCTAATAATACAATACAAACAAAATCTCCCCCACCCCTGGAGCTATAATATAACTCTCCACAGTTAACTTTCCCATTTCTAAACTGAATTGTACTTATTGCAGTGTAAATTTATATGTATGTAGTACTTATAAGTACTGAACCGAACTAAATGAATTATAACTTAAAAAGAAACAGAGCCTCTATATTAAAGTTCAAATGAGACATTAGTAGAAGAAAGAAATTGGAAAATTGAAATTCGGAACAAGTGAAAAACACAGTATTCCATGGTTGTCAAAGTACACTAACAACTAAAAAGAATCACAAGCACAAAATTCCCAAATTAAGAAATAAACAAACATGATATTCCCAAACCAGTAAGATTACCACATAAATTAATCACTGATCTACTTCTCTAACAATGTAACAGTCACTTGCAGTATAACCTACAAGTCGCAAAGTTTTATATACAAGCAGTTCTTAAAAAATGACTGATTGACCAAATGTGATACTATACAATTCAAAAGATGATAAAACTCATACTTCAAAGCATATGCAAGAAAAATACGTACCAAAACGACCAATATGAACGATGCTGCATGTGAGAGATACTACCAAAAGAATTCCTTGGCCAACTATATATGGTCTCTCTCCTCGATTCGATCAATTTGATTCCATCTTGTAAGCCCAACCATGCTTATCTAGATATGCTTGTACTGCTTCCTTTATGGCAAAATTTGTGATCAGCTGAGATTGATCAAGTGGTTCACGTGTCGCTGGATCGAATTTCCCCACCTACAGTTGAGTTCGAGCCAAATATCAGATGAAAAGAAACCACAAAAAAGATGGCCAAAATACAAGTTTAGCCCCTCCAACTTGGGTTGGTTTTTCAAGTGCCGCCCTCAACTCCTGAGTGTCTCTACTAACTCCCTTAACTTGGAAAAAATACACCCGTGAGCCCCCTTAGTGCCACTTGTCACCTTCTGAATGTAGATAGAAAAATAAAAAATTGGCATCTTAGAAGAGTCAAACCAATTAGAAGGTTACACATGGCACTAAGGAGCTCACGGGTGTATTTTTGCCAAGTTTAAGGAGTTAGTAGGGACAAGTCAAAGTTGAGGGCGGCAAATGGAAAGACTTGCCACATTAAGGGGATTAAAGGAAAAACCGTACCTTATGCAGATGATCAAGTATAACTGCTCTTTCATATGTAACCCCACTAGGAGTAATGACCGGATCGCGGAAAATATCGAGGGTAATTTTACAGCATAGGTAATCTGGCACCTATTATTATACAGAATTTTAAATAAAACGAAAGAAAAGCAGAAGTTATGGAACTAAAAATGATCCATATACTACCTCGGCCGGTGTATCATCTTCAGCGGCTTTCTCAAAAACTTTTCCTAGATCCTGTAATTGCTTTGAACCAGTGGCAACCATATCTTCCAAAAAACCTTCTGCTTGTGAATTATCAAGGAAGTTTTTTTCGTTGAGAGCATTCTCACAGGCTTCTCTGAGGACAATGTAAGAAGTTTGTGAGAGACAAATGGCAAATAAGAAGCAGATGGTTGCAATGAAGAACATTAGGTTGTTTTGCTTTGATGATTGCCAAAACTCACTGGGATTACATACTTCAAGCTTTGAAGTTCCCATGAACGGCTAGTAGAAGCTTGCTCCCACTGCATGTATTTTGCTTTTGCTAGTTCTTGCCAAATCTCCTCTACCATGTAACCCTTTGAATCTGCACCCCTACCAAGGTCCAAAGCCTGTAGAAGTGATCATTTCTTTACATTCGATAGTCAAATCTTAATTCTAAACAATGCCATCCAACTACAACAGGGCGTATTATGACACTCTAATCAGTAGACACTACGTGATATCACCTCAATCAATCAATCAACCAAGCCTCAAATCTCACGTTAGGTGGGGTCGGCTATATAGATCTTCTGACGCCATAAAGCGTCTATCAAAAGCCAAATGTTCATCAATATCTAGAATAAACACTATACCACTTGCTTAAGAAATTTTAACAACCAACTATAAAATATTATTCCCTTTAATTACAGAGTTTGGTTCCTAACATTTTGTTATTTTGATATCAATTATTTTGCATGCAATAAGCAAGATAACTTCATAGTATTGCACAAAACAAAGACGACAAGCTGCCACTCAAATCCAAAGTGAGCATAGAGAAAAACTGATGTCATAATTGGCTTGAGCCATTCCAACTCCAAATACCATCAATGCAAAGGTGAAGTATCTAGCTTATTACATAGTAAATGTCCATGAGAACCTCCATCAGATCAAATGTAGTTTCTCGGTCCATAACCAAAGAGAGTCCACAAAGAACTTTAATGCAGAGCCCACAACAAAAATATGTATATCAGACCACCCTGGCACTAAATTTAAGATTGACTCTAAGCACTTCTGCAGGAATACAAAAGAATACTGAAGCCATAAGAAAAAAAAAAAACTCGAAAATCCAAATTTCAAATCCGTAACATAGGATTTTTGGATGAGCTATTTAGCAATAGCTAAACATGTTCCTGGCCAACAGCTCTCCAGCCGTACCCTTTTCTGCCACACAAACACATTCTATTATATACCTAACATGAAAAATGTGATAAAAATTGTGAACTGTGAACATCTTTTTCATTGACGTGGTAAGCATAGTTGTTACGGGGCGCGCCTCGGGCTCCAGGGGCTCGAGGCTCAAGGGCCAGCGCCTCACAGAGGGTCAGGCAAGGTGCGGTTCATGAGGCACGCACCTTTTGTGCCTAGGCACACCTCTCGCCTTTTGCGCCTCGGGCTCGCCTTATACTATTTTTTAGCATCGTGTCACCTATATGATATTGACCATTATAATAGAATGATATATTAGTTCAAAAAGAAAGAAAAATAAGACTAAAGAAGCAATATCTATTTCATTAGATACGATATCATCTATCGGACTTTTCTGAACGAAATGGAAAGAAATCAACCCATTCAAATCAAAATTTCATCATTTCTTATAGTGCTAACGGAGTAAGGGGAAATGATAAAATAGTATTATATAGTGTTGAAAATGTTGCTTCATTCTCTCTAGATGATGAAGAAGAAAATGATGGCTTTGAGGTGGATGAGTTTGTAGATGATGAGAATGAAATGTTGGATATGAGACTAGTAATTAGAATAGAGTTTAACTTTATGTTTTAGTTCATCTATGGAGTCCACGATCTAAACTAAAAGTATTATTTGGCAACTTTTGAAGTTTGATTGAACTTTTTATTCAGATTTTGCATTAATAAGGGTTTGATTATGGGTAGTTAGATTGAGAGTGATTATAGTTAGTCATATTGAACGTGATTAAGTATTTTTTTACTATTTATTGCATTTTATGTTTTTTATGGCTAGTAATTAATACTTTACTGCCCCATTTTTCAGTATGCGCCTCAAGATCCTCGGGCGTGCGCCTCGCGCCTCAGCGCGTCTGAGCCCTTAGCGCCTCAGTGTGCCTAGCGCCCGTAAAACTATGGTGGTAAGAAATTTTTTTTCTATTATCAGTTTCATATATGTTTCTGTTTCAAACCTTTAGGCTTTCACTATAGAACAAAAGAGAGGATATTTAGTACATTTACTTGGTATAATGTTTCCTCTTCTATTTTACATTCTGAATTAAGTACATTTTCCCTCTACCATATAAAAACATGATAAAAGCTAATGCTTATGCTCCTAAATCCAAATACTCAAACAGATTTGGTAATTGGGCCTTAATCACCAGAATAGATGGTCAATCCATAAGCTGGCCTCTATGACTGGAAAACTATAACAAGCATTCACCTCTTGTTTTCTTTCTATAAGAGGTATTTCTTTGGCTTTATAAAAGAAAGTAAAAACACAAGGAACATGGTCCCGGAAAACAAAATAGGAGGCATGAAGCACAAAGCAACCTGCATCACGCAGTGTCAAGGGAAGGGGTAGATAGAAATTTTTTAACAAAAATTAAATGGCATTCATGGTTTCCACCTGCTGGAATCAACATTTCTATTGAAACACATAGGAACTGAAACTAAATAGCATGCCAAACAGATAAATTTGTGCCACTCATATCAACAATTAGCAGCAAACAAATAAAAGAGGCGAGCCATCACTTCAGATACACTAGAATTGAGGAAAGGTCGGAAAAAACTGAGAAAATTATTCTAGAATACACATTCAAAAAATATAATCGTTTGCTAAACCAAGAAGATCTCAATGGAAACAATGATATTGCAAGGAAACATAATGTCATCAAAGAGAGAAGGATGAGTCAACAAATCTATAGCATATACAACTGGATGTCAAATTAATTCAGTAACTGGCCTGTAAGCCACTTCTCTGAATCTTTTAAATATAAAATGGATTTAAAGAAAAAGCATATTGTATTAAAGCATATAGAAGAGTATTTAGAACAAATTAAGATACACATAACCTACTTTTTGAAGTTCCTTCACTCCTCCAGTTAAATCTTCCTTTTGTAATAATGCAAGTCCTAACATGTAGTGGGCCTACATGTGTCAAATAAAATGTGAATGTCATGTTACCAATCACAATAATTTATCAGCTTATTTTTAGAATAACAAAACATGTGTACATGAACGTGTTATAAACATCTATAAAAGCTGAGACTAAACAGATTCCATCTCTTTATAATAAGCCCAGTTTACATGGCATTGCTGCATCAAACACATACGAAAGATTCCATTTATAAATAAAAATCAGCAAGTGCATTGAGGATTATTTTGAATAATGTATTCACATTCATGAGGAAAAGACAATGATGTCATTTAGAGGGTGGCACTTCTATGTTACAAGAGAATCATGAAGAGACTTTCATGATGCCATGATATGAAGGCACTTGAGTAATGTTGAGACATCAACACGAAGTGGAAGGCTCTATACAAAATAAAACTTAGGTCTTCAAATTCCATGGCGATTATGCAGGATTACTACAATATTATGTTTAGTTTGTTACATATAATATTGAACCATATTTTAACATTTCTATTTCGGTTTCTCTTTTTATGATATTTTTTGCCCACTATATAAACTTGAAAGCTATACACCATGTAATCATCACACTTCATCAATTGTCAAGAAAGCGACCAGCAGCCTATATCTATGCACAAAAACTGACCTGCTTTGGTACAAGAATGTATGCCCACATTCTATGCGCTTGTTAGTACTCATTAGAGAAATTATCTAGAAAGCGCTAAGATTGATTATATAATACTTGAGTTAAGCATGAGACACAGACTTGCCCAACAGCTAATCGTTCTTCTAGTGTAGCAAAATTCATGGCCAAAAAAATTTGATAGAACCATTTTCCGTTAGGTATCTTCAAGTTCAAACAGAGTATGAAGATTTCATATCTAAAGAAATAAAAATAGGCTTAAAACTGATCATCAGAAATAAGTAATACCTTAAACGAATTGCTATCAAGTTGAACAGCTCTTCGACAATCTTCTTCAACTTTGGTCCAATCACTGAATCACAAACAGGAAAGAAATAAAATAGCAATGAAAGCGATGAAACAACAATACATAAACAAATATGTAGTAGAAGAAGAAGGAAGAAGTCAAAATAATTCAGTATATGTACATACTTCCGCTTCCGATGGCATAGAGCACGATTCGTCCAATATACAGCAATAGTAGGGCATAGAGCAATGGCCTGTAATTTTGAAAACCACAAAAATAAAATACAACAAAATGCGATTCCGAAATATGAAAATACAAGCAAGAGACGAACAATTGAAAGAAAAATGTATTAATTGCTGAAATGATGAAGATTGGAATAGAGAGTAATACCTCAGTGTAAGCATCGATTGCAGCCCCGAAACGATTCTTTCCAAAATAGGTATTACCATCGATCCTGAGCTTTTCAGCTTGTTTGGCAGCAGAAGACAATGGGGAAACTGACCCCATTAGCGATTCCCCTAATTTCTATGGATTACAACTTGGCGATTCCACAATCAAGCGATTCCCCTGGTTTGCTGTAATACACAAAGCATAAAACTGGAAGCGAATATGAGACGACGATGAAGCCTCGATGATTTTGCTGCCCAGATTCTGGAAATTTCGGGATCGTTTCAGTTGCCAAACCACGCGAAAGGAAAGAAATATAATTCTTTTTAGGAAATAAATATAATTAACGCTTAAATACATTGGACAAAAAATTGGATAGTTCGTTTAAAGAAAATAAACTTCAAAGTTTAAAAACGTATTGGGGAAGGAGTTTCTCGTGTGATATGGTTACATGTAGGTGATATTATTAGGTAACGGATATTTGTTATTGGAAACCAAGTGAAAATTAGGAAATTGTTTGACTGGATTTGTGGATAGGTAGTCCTATTTATTAGTAGCTGTCTAGTTGAGAATGTTTTGTACGAATGAGCTCATTTTTTTTCGATCGGTAAATTAATTTATATTAAATTAAATTAAATTAAATTAAATGAAATTATATTGAAATTGAACTAAATGATACTGAAACTGAATAATACTGAAACTGAACTATAATTAATAATATAAATAATATTTTAAAAATATTAAAATACATAATAATTAATAACACTTTAAATAATACTATACATTCTAATAAAATTTATTAATTATTACATATAATAATAATTAAATATACCATTATAAATTATTATTATTATTATAAATATTACCTTATTATTTTAATTATTATTAATATTTATAAAATATTATTACTTTTATTTATTTATTTATTTTTTCTATAAAATTATTTATTATGGAAATAATAATTGATAATATTAAAAATATTATTATTGGTTTCTTTTTCTTTATTGTTATTTATGATTAATGATATTAATATATATATATATATAATGTATAAATAGAAATGAACTGAAATTGACATTGAAATGATATTATCATTAATATTCATTACTTTTAATATTTATGAATAATAATATACATTAATAATATTGATATAATGCATAAACTGGAACTTAATATTGAATTCTAAATACTAAATACTGAATGTTGAATATTGAATACTGAATACTGACACTAAACTGAACTGATTAGTTCTGAACTGAATTAAACAAAAAATAAATTGAAAAGATCAGGCCTCCTCAGTATTCTTTCAAATTTTAGAGGTCACCTTTAACAATAATTTTTTTAATGGAATGAATATGTCAATTAAATCCAACTTTAACACTAATAATTAATCCAAATTCCATCAAATTTGTTTCACTTCAAAATTACAGTACACAACTCTTGTTTGAATAAAATATATAATGATTATTCCAAAAAGTTGAAGAATATAAAGAAGCTGTTGAACGTTTTATATATATACTTTGGATGAATACGTCAATTAAATCCAACTTTGACAAAATAATCAAGATCTTTATTAATAATAAAATAATCATTGAAAAAATCCCATGTTATTCTTACTCTTTTATTTAAGATATTATGTATATGGATACAAATAATTTTTACTTGTTAACTAAAACATAAACTAAAAAAATGTTTTCATGCATTAATACATGGAATGGAATACATTTGTAAGAAAAGAAGAACAAAAGATACAATATATACCGCATCTAATAATTTCACTCCAAAACTTTATTGTTCAGAAATAAAATTTCTTTAAATCCTAGAAAATAATGCCTAAAGGATTTAGTTAAATAAAGCATTGGCATTATGCAAAATTCCAATAACTAAATAGAAGGCCACAATGAGTATTACTATGTGAAATCGGCATACTATATGTTGTCAGAAGAGGTGTCATTGAATATGCCTTGCAATTTTGAAGGAACGAAATTAGGGGAGAATATGGAATTTATTTGTGCCGGCTCGAATGAAGCTGTTTCTATGGAAATGTGGTGTGGGTATTTTGCCAACAAAATAGACTTCGAGTCGTAGCGATAGTGCACGTGACGTTTGGGAGTTATTCCTAGTGAAAGGGTGGCCGGTCTCGATCACAACGTTAGCACAATGGTGGGATTAGCTGTGCGCCACCTGAAGCGTCCCAACAAAAGATAAACGACAATTGCTTGGGCAATTTGGGCCCGGCGTAATCAACTTGTATGGAAGGGCAAACTTAAACCGTGCATGGAATAGGCTTCCTTTATGAATAGCAGGTGGCTCAACAAGGAGTAAGGCAGGCTGTACATAATCAGAATGAGATGGTTGATAGCTTTAGGGGGACGGCTGCAGCTGGGGCTTATATTTGTTGTATTGATGCGAGTTCATCCAATGGCAGACTAGGACATGGAGCAGTGCTATGGAACACGGCAGGTGATATTATCCAAGTTCGTAGTGCACTTCTCCATGAGAGAGGTGATCTTGAACTTGCAGAAGCTATTAGTTGTCATGAAGCTTTTAGTTGGTTAAAGAGAAGAGGAATCACGGATGTTTGCGTTAAGTTGAGATGCTTCTAATATTATTATATTTTTGAATAATAAGACTTCCATTTTGTCTCCTTTAGGAGTTGCGTTGGAAGACTGTCTTAGACTAGCTTCGCCTTTTAGGTTGGTTCGTTTTAGTCATATTTGTAGGTATATGAATCTACATGCTCATGCCTTAGCTAGAGAGGCGGATTCGTCGACATACAAAGGGGAATGGGACCATTTTCCGTTACCTCTCATGATGTAATGTGTTTTGATTAATGAGATTACCGTTTTCAGTCAAAAAATCACACAACATAGCAGCATTTTTCAGAACAATAAACTACTGTAAAAATTTCACCCAGGGACTAAAATGCTGATAAAACTCTTGAATATCTTATCATCCATCTGTACATACACTAAAAGGAATCACAAAACACACATATATAACACTATCTTACAACTTGTATTATGTGCATCTATAATTTGTTTGAAACAATTGAACTCTATTACTATTTTCTCTACTTAGAAATCCCGTAATGCTTATTGCAACTCGGCTACATAACAAAAACGCTTTTGAGTACTACATAGTCGCATAAACCCGAACTCAAATGAAGGATACTATACAGTATTTATGGTACACGCTCATAAAAAATATAAATCACATGAATTTTAAGAAAGACTAGATTCTTGACCTTTTCCATGTTCAGAAATGTTTGATAACTGTTCTCGAACCGAGTTAACTAACTCAGAAGCTGCACGGTCAAACTTTAAGGGACATCTTCGTATACTCTGTCAAATTTCATATGCACATTACATATTTCCCACAAATTATTTTCTTCTGTAGTAAATGTGTATAGTAAAGTAATACACACCTCTGAGGTCCATAAGCAATCCCTCGCCTTGCGAGGGATTATGTGTACATGTGTCTGAAAAATATATTGCAATCATTCAATCAATGAAAACTGAAAAAATAAATATGACAAATTAGTTTATGATAGCGAGAAGCCGAGAAGTTTATAGCAACTTACATGAAATACAACCTGGCCTGCAGCTGCTCCGTTGTTAACCAACAAATTAAAAGAATCTGCACAAGAGTTGAAATGGTGTTTCAGTATACTGATAAATGCTTATAGCCTGAAATAATCAAATATGGATTTCAATGTCTAACTAACTAGAAATGTATATAATCCTAGTACACTTGACAGCAGCGATATAAGAATATCACGAGCAAAACTAGAAGCGAAAACAGCAGTAGCGTCTATAATCTTCAAGGCTATGTCTAAATACACAAGTACACAACACTCGACAACCTGAACCAGTGGCCTTCATGATTGCACTTCCTATAAGAGGCACTTTCGAACACATTGTCGCAACAACCTGAAGAACAAATCATGGAAACACTCATAAGATGAAATTAATAATTTCAAGATAATATTTAGAGTAAAAAAAATCTAACTTTTGAATTAGCTATACTAAAGTGCGATATAGTATGCATCTTCTTTAAACTGGGATAAGATATCATATTTGGAAACTGCTATTAGAATTTTAAAAGTTTGTTACTCTGATGCCAATAGCATTTTGATACAAAAACAAATGCATGCTAGGCCACTTTCAGGCCTGCAAAATAATTGCAGAACAAGCATTAGATTTATAAAATCCAGCCACTATCAGGAGAAGCTCATAGGAGAAAATTGGTGGTAGGACCAATCGAATGGTAAGAAAAAGAAAATTGCTTCTATTTAATTTACAGAAGCTCATAGAGAGAAAGCCTGGTAGTAGTAAAGTAAGTGGCTAAGAGCATTGCCATAATTGATCATATGACTTCATGATTCATAAGACATTAGTTCTTATTGTTAATAGAAAGACTATACAACGGTAGTTGAGCTATAAGGATAATGATACAAAATCAACTTCTTATGGCAATTAATGATCCTGTAAGAAATGAATATGTCAAATTCATACATATTCACAATTTCAAAACTTTCTACTGACTAAGAAGCGCATTGAACTTTCAAAATATTTATCAATGTTTAAAAGCTTTACCAATGTCTAAAAGCTTTCTAGGAAAACAATCGAGAATATGCAACAAGTCATAGCAGAGCATCCTATGAAACTAAATTACTCACAGATGGAGGGGTGGCATCCAGTGACGGATAATGATATTTAGGTATAATAAGAGAATGCCTACAAAAAAAGACGAAACCAGAAAAGGTTTAAAATCAAACTAGTAGAAGATCGAAACTAAACTAGAACTGGAAAAAAAAATGCAAGAGTCAAAACATGATCAACGCATATTTGGAATTGTTTAGCTTACAATTTAGGAAAGGGTAAACTCATAGTTGATAAGAGCGTAAAGCGCACTCAAAGCGCTAGGGTCTCGCTTCTCGCTTTTACAAAAAGCGCAAAAAAAGCGCTCGCTTTATTGAAAAAAAGCGCCCTAGGTAATTTTTTACAATATATATATATATATATATATATATATATATATATATAACTACTTAAAAGTTAAAACTAATAAATATTAATCAGAAATTTAAACTAAAACTGCAGAATTACAGAACTTGTAAAAATTAACCCGTAAAAAGTCATTTAAACACAAACTAAATAAATTCAAGTTCATTTCCTTGAATTTCAGAACATTTAACAGCAGTTCAAGTTTAACATACATCAATCAGAAATTAAAACTAAAGTCAAAAACTAAGTCTAAAACTATTAATAACAATTAACAAGTATCAAATATCAATCGGAAACTAAAACTAACAACAGCTCCAAACATAAAGAATCAAAACAGTGGACACAGGACTTAAAAATATCAAATAGAATGAAAGAAAGAGATGAACATATAAAAAAGAGATGAACAGACTCAACAGAGGACTCAAAACAACATATAGAATGAAGAAAAAGATGAATAGAGGACTCAAAACAACATATAGAATGAAAGAAAAAGATGAATAGATAGTAAAAGACAAACAAATTCAGAGTATGGCGCTTTTTTTAAAAAAAAGTGCACGCTTTTTTTCGCTTTTTTGCACTAAAGCGAGCACTTTTTGCACCCTTGAGCCTTGTCTTCACAGAAGCGCACAGGGTGCACTTCAAGCGCAAAAGCGCTCGCTTTCAACAACTATGGGTTAACTTTTGAACATCACATAACTATCATAGATTCAAAATACTTGCTCAGTCAAAATAGCTATTCAAGGAAACACATACTCCGAGATTTGTGTACAAGTTATTTAGGGTAAATATGTTTAACAAGCAAAGGATAGGAGCACATTAATTGTTCATTAATTTCAGCGATTATATATGTTTCTGGCCAAAATCTTGAGCTAAAGCCTAAAAGAGGACTTGGAAACTTGATAGGAGAATTAAAATTCAATTGAAGTCATTCTCCTAAAATTGAGTTGAAACAACAATTTTGCAACGGAATGAACACCAAATAAACCAGAATTATGAAACTCAATCAAATGATACCTTACCCCGGACTCAAAGGGCTTGTATCCAAAATGCACAAACAAGTTTCATCTTCGTAGAGCTGAGAAAGCCAAAGTTACCAGCAGAAACTATCAATCAACTAGAAGCGATAAACTTCTTAAAAAACTTTTTAATTGAATGTTGACAAGGAGGATTAACCTTAAAAACAGGGGATTCGCCGCGAATAATTCGGCAGAAAACGCAGTCGTTTCGCAAAGCAGGCTCGTCATTTTTAGAATCAGCACCACAGGAAGAAGCTGAAAGAGAGGAGTTACCGGCACGGGAAGACGGAGGTCCAGGGCGGAGATGAGAGGAAAGAACGGCAAGCCTCCTCGGAGCATCCATTCAGGCGGAAATCGAATCTGGGCCGACAATCCCCTGAATCAGAGAGCAAGTCGCCATAATAAGATTGAAGAACCTAATATTATAAGAATAAAACAGACAGTGAGGAATGAATTGTGAAGTGAAGACAAAAGAAAATGAAAGAGGTTTATCGGGGGTGGTTACTGACCGGACGTTTGTTGGCTTATCCATACTGTTACACCTCTCAATGGGCGTCGTTTTCTGTCTATAACCGTGATCCGTCCTGTCTTGTAGGCTGGCTTTGTTTGTTGAATTTCCAAAGTGTCGCTAAATATGGTGTTCCTTTTTTATGCATCTTAAATGCTTTCAAACGAATTATATATTTAAATTTAATTAATATATTTAAAATTTTTATATTAATTAAATATGAGGTATTTAATTTATTTTTTTAAAATTAAATCTGATCTTACACTAAAATTTTTAAAATTGAGTTTTTAATAAAAATAGTTTTGAAAAGGCCTATAATATTGTCTTCGATTTTATTCTCTAACTCCTAAGGTGGCGTTTGGTTCGCGAAAATTCTATTCCGTGGAATAGAAATATAAATGAATGGAAAAATGTCAAAAATAATAGAGTGTATGCGTAGAATCCGTAACATACGGAAAAGTTTTTCCTAGTATATATACACCTCATGGAAAAGCTATTCAGTTTTTAAATAAAGGAATAGCTTTTCCATGATGTGTATATAAATTAGGAAAAACTTTTCCGTGCATCGACAGATTCTTGATGAATAATATGTCAAATTTGACATCTTTCCATATAAACCAATGTCTATTCCACGGAATAAGATTTTCGCGAACCAAACAAGCCCTTAAGACTAATGAATACAAATTGGTGCTTATTGGTAACATTCTAATGTGAAGGTGTTTATTGGTAACATTATAATGTGAAGGTGTGAGGTTATACTAAGCACCTTTTAAAAATTATGAAAGATTTCAATTCATTTTATTTTAGGAAAATAATTTTTAAAATTTATATATAAAGTTTATAATTTAAATATAAAATGAAATGAATTGAATTAATCTTATTTTAAAATTTTAAATACACATTAAAGTAATTTTAGAGTATAGTTAAAGATATAAAAGTGTAAAAAAGTGAGATAAAATTTATCTCGTGAAACATGTAGTTAATGTTAGTTCTCTAAACTAAAATAGATGTCTCAAATTGCCTTAAAATTTCTCTAAATTTGTAAAGTAATTTCTTAAGAGGTAAATCATCACTCTAAACAATCATTTAAACTGAACAAAATTTAATGAATTCAGTATAGTTTGTAACTATATTGAATTGGCTGACACATTACTAAGATTGAATATAAAATAAAATATGAATTAAGCCTCTTATTAATAGTTTTAGATACTAGGTTCCTATAAAAGATTTTCGGCTTTATTTCACCCATAATACATCAATTATACCTATAGTTTCATTCTAGTACATGAACTTCATTTTATTCTATTATCATACATGAACTTATATATCACCTACTAATATGATCATTTTACTGAAACGGCCCTACTTAAACTAAATTACCCATAAATACCCTCTCTTCTCTCTATCAATCATTAATTTTATCCTTTACTAAAATTTCATTGTTAGCGCGATCTATTGATCTTTTCTATTCTCTATCTACTCTCTCTCCTCTATATCAGCTCTCTTCTCTCTTTGTCTATCATTTTAATTTTATGCAATCTGACTCTTTCCACAACATTGATTTTGTATCTACTATATCCATTGCATCTATCTTTCCAATTGTGTACAAAATTAAAAAAAACGCAGCTACACTAACGTAATAGCAACCAGTTTCCGAATAATGAAATGCTTGTGGTAATTAACCGAAAAATATCTCAAAGCACAGAGGAAAAATTGAAAAATTAAGTAAAGGAGAGAGGGAATGAAGAAATCGAAATACATAAGTTATGACGTTTTTGTCTACTTACCAATAAGCTTTCCAACTTTAAGCTGTAATAGTGTTTCGTAAGGTTTTCACTGCAAATATATTTGATCATATAGAGAAATCAATTAGTTGGAAGAGAGAGGGGGGCTAAAGAGAGAAAAATGAAGCATAAAACTAGAAGCTTTGGGATGGAGGACTAAGGGTATTATGGATAATATAGTATAAGTGAGACTTATTTCATTCATGAAATTTGGAAACACAGGTAAAATGACCATATTAAAGGGTAACATACAAATTCATGTATGATAATGGAATAAAATAAAGTTTATGTACTAAATTGAAACTATAGGTATAGTTGATGTACTATAGACGAAATTTAGCCAAAAATTTTCCTATAATTTGTGCAGCTGAATGAATGAAGTTATGTTTTGAGTAGTGGCAATTTGTGAAGCATCGAATTCATGTCATGTTTCTTATGATCAATGTTGTTAGACACAGTTTGATTTGGCCTGGCTGGTTGAATAATAAAACCCGAATCCAATCACTGGAACGACTGAGTTGTTAGAAATTTAAAAGAAAATAATAATAATAATAATAATAATGATAATGATAAAGAAATATATGAAAAGAAAGGAATGATAAAGTTGGGTGGACATTTATAAGTTTTGTTTTCAATTATTTCAATCTTGAATACTGGATTAGCAATTAAAGTATTACTGCTCCTTGTCCCCTCTCTTTCTTATATATATGGATTGCTTTCATTTGAAATGGCACACCGAGAAAAAGAGCTCTTTATTTAGCTATTTCAGTTCTCTGCTTCATATTTTTACAGTTTCTTTCTTAGGTTTTTAGTTGTCCGTTCTTCGGTAATAATATTTTATACTTGATTGAGTTCGCCTAACATCTGTTGTTGTATTTTGAGAGACAGTTTACCATATAGGGGGCAAATTCTGTCTTAAGAAAACTAATTCAGCCCTCAACAGAATCTTCTTTACGATTAAAAAATTATTTTGATATTTTATCTTTTTTTTTATTAAATATTTTTACTATCATATTTTCGTAATTTAAGTTTCTAACACTTTATTATATTTTGTCATTTAATAAAATTACTGTATATTATTAATCTCCCTATAATCTAACATGAGTGACGTTAAAACTCATTATGTAACTGACATGTCATTAAAATGATAATTTGATTGTACTTAGAGTACTAATTTAGATCCTCATACAACTAATTATGCAGCTCATATTCGAATATCGCTCCATATACTTGCATTAAGAAAGGATGAGTTGTGTACGTGACGGATTTGCTGGCCAGTAGCCCAAGCTCAGCCCAATTTGTGTGAGATAATAGTCGGGGTTAGAATCGGACTAGGCTTATATGAAATCATGAAACCGAAACCCGTCATGCGGGCTTACTAATTTCATTTTTTATAGACAAATCAGAATTGTATTATATTAAAAATGCATCAAGACGAGTTCATATTAATGAGACATTGTTTGATTAACAATTGTTAAAACGTGGGCTAGATGGATCTAAAGTCATATTATTTGAAAGCTGAATTGAATTAAATTAAACTGAAGTTCACTGAACTGAACTGAACTGAATCGAAGTAATCTGAACTGAACTAAACTGAATTGAAGTAGTCTGAACTGAATTGAATTGTAGTAAATGAGATGTAGTAAAAGAAATGAGGGCCTCAATCTGAGCCTTCTATACCTTTTAACTGCAAAAAAGAAAAACGATTATTACTTTTTCATCTAATTCCAAAGCTTGTTCTGTAACATAATAGTTTTGAAGGTCCTCTTGCATCTACTTACAAAATGTGAACTTATTAGCATAAAAATCTGATTATATTATATAGTATTTAATTTAATTTCATATTATATCGAACGGGGTTTAAGTTTTAGTATTAACCATATCTTAGTCGGGTTAGAAGGGACTCATGTAGGATCAGGCTTTTTATAGTAATTTTTTTGCCCAAATTCATCCCATTTAGTTGGGCTGGCCTTACGGTATGATGGCCTGTGTTCAGATGTTGTTTTAATGCCACGAAGCTTTAAATGTTATTATGTCAATAGGAATTAGTTCATTTGAAACATACCAGGAAACAAACTGCCTAACCATCTTTTTAGGTTCTCTGCTATGAATAGTTTATTTTTTTAGTTCCTCTGTTATATATATTACCTTTTTAGTCTTTTATTATACGTGTTACTCTTTTAGTTCCTTTACTATTCATTTCGTTACCCAAATAATCTATTTTTTAACAGAGTTACAATTTTCATGCCACATAAAATCAATAATTATGTCGCGCCATGTCAATATATAATAGAAAAACAAAATAATTTAAAGACTAAATATTTCAGCTTTAAACTTTATCTTCCCCACTCACACTCCTATCGAACGAAATCCTAAAATCTTAAACTTGAAAATTAACCAAAATCGTCAAGATCAAAGAGAAAGAACACTACTATATTTCTGGGTTTGATTTTCTCATATGAATATGATGGACAATAAGACGATAAAGGAAAAAAGCCCTAAAAACCCTCAATTCATTATGTGTCGACTAAATTATAACAAACCCATTTTCACCTCCAGTAACATCACATTTCAAATTGGACATATAATACAGTATTTACATATCTTTTTAAGTTTTATGAGAATCTACATTGCTATTTCTCACCTCTATTTTAATTTAACTTGAATTTTTGGAATCAAAATAATACCTTGTTTGATTCCTTTTTAGCCATTGCCCGTGTAACTTCTGGATCTATCTTCTTTAATTAGGTTATTCGGTTTCATCTTCAATCGGTTTTCGTGAAAACTTAAGTAACTCATACGAGATTCGTTTATAGTATAGAGTTTTTTCCAGTCAAGGAGGGAGAAGAAGTAATGTCAGGTGTCGGATTTTTCTCCTATAAAAAAAACTTTTAGTGTTATGTTTATGTTATGCCCCTAAATTAATTTGTTTTTTTATTATAAAATGACATGACACCACATAATTGATATTTTTATCATGTAAATTTTATGTGGCGTGGCAGTAGTAATTCCGTTAAAAAAAGGAATATTTGGGTAACGAAATAAATAATACGGAGATTAAAAGGATAACGTATACAACAAATGGATCAAAAAGATAAATTATAGATAGCACGTAGAAAAAAAAATGATTAGTTCGGAAACAAACAGGGTGGCAAACAAAATGTCAAATGTTGGAGCTCATCATCATTAGAGTGGTCATGTCTTCCGATCTCCTCCTTGGAGCATTTTGCCTGTTATCATTGATGATGTAGTTTGGGGTATCATTCTCCGGTTTTATTGTTACCTAGCCTTTATGGCATCATTTTATGAATAAAAAAAATGCTATGCATCTCAAAATAAACAATAGTTTTAGTTACATCAGTGATTAAACAAATAACGAAGTCCCTAGCTATTGGTACATGAGCTTCTAGAGGTTGATTATTTTCTGCAATGGATTTTTCGACTATAAAATGTCACATTACATGTGTGGACTGCAAACAAAAATTATACTACTATATATTAAGCCCCAAGTATAATATTGCAGACATTTGTAAATTTTGAAATATTAAATCAGATATTGATGTCCGGGCAATGCTGTGAATACAAAAAAAATTACTTATAACAAATTATTAAATAAAAATAACAAGAATAGTGCAATGCCGTATATCTGAATTTTCTCTTGATCAAGATAATTTACTTTAATATTAGACCAGCATGCTAAAAATGAATAAGTATAAAAAAAGAATAAAAAACAGAAAGTCAAATTGCTTGATGACCAAGCAGCTCCAGTGCCACAAAAATATGCTTGGTCATAGACTCATATTTAATAGCCTGTTACTCGTTTTCTCCATTTCTCATCTGTTTTTTCTCTCCGCCTTTTTCCATATTTCACTCACCAAACTCTTTGTTATTATCTATGTATTGAATTGAATTTGTTCTACTAACGATGAACAATCTGGAAAGCATTTTGCCGATTTTGAATCTGGATGATCTCAAGATTATATCGCCGCTCGGCCGTGGAGCCAAAGGCCTTGTGTTTCTGGTTCAAGAGCAGCAGTACGGCCAGATTTGGGCTCTGAAGGTGATTTTGAGAGATTTGATCGAGAAGAAGAACAAAGATGAGTATAAGAGAGTTTGCTTTGAGCAGCAAGTTCTTCGCCATTTGAATCACCCGCTTTTGCCGAGCTTGCACGGTGTTTTGGCCTCGGAGAAAATTGTTGGTTACGCCATTGATTTTTGCCCTGGCCGTGATCTTAATCAATTGAGAAAGCAACAGAGCGAGAGAATGTTCTCTAATGATATCATCAGGTAACCGATTTCAATTTCACTCTTGTTTTACATTTCGATTTTCGTTGTTGATTCTTTGGATGCTGAATTTCAATTTCAATTTCGTTTCTCAGATTTTACGCTGCGGAATTAGTTCTCGTATTGGAGTATCTTCACAATCTAGGGGTAGTTTACAGAGATTTAAAGCCGGAAAACATCCTCATCCAAGAGAATGGCCACATAATGCTCGTCGATTTCGATCTCTCCACCAAGATCTCACCGAATTCCGGCCATAATCATCCTCCGTTAAATTCAACCGATGAATCTCATCTTCTCCGCAGAAAATGCTCTATTCTCAACTGCCTGTGCAACTCAAGAGCAACAACAAACGATTCATTCAAACACAACACAAGATCAATATCTCCGGAATCCGATCCAACAGAGAAGTCCAATTCATTCGTCGGAACGGAAGAGTATGTAGCGCCGGAGATCATCCAAGGTCACGGCCATGAGTTCGCCGTCGATTGGTGGTCTTTAGGAGTAGTTCTCTACGAGATGTTGTACGGTACGACGCCGTTTAAAGGATCGAATAGGAAGGAGACGTTCTTTCAAATATTATCAACAGCGCCGGACCTCGTGGGCGAAGCGACGCGGTTGCGAGACTTAATACGAAAATTACTGGTGAAAGATCCAACGGGGAGGATCAAACTAGGGGAAATCAAGGGCCACGATTTTTTCCAGGGGGTCGATTGGGATTTGATACTGCAAGTGTCGCGGCCGCCTTATATTCCGGCGGCGAGCCGTGAGTTTGTGGCGGAGGACTGCAGAGAGGAAATAATGAAAACTGATTTGGAGTCTTTTGTGGAAAGAATATTCGGAGAAGATTTAATTAAGAATAAAAGAGATAATCAAAATAAACTGGTTGATATTCATGATCAGGATAAACGGGAGTGGGTTAAAGGAATAGATAATTCATACGAAAATAACAATTTTCTTGTTTTCTAACTTTCTATATAATTAATTTACATTTCAAATCAGCTAGGTTAAAACCCGGGTCCTTGGATAGCTTTTGAGACCTATTTTTATCCGTAAGTAATGGGTTGATTTTTTTCTAACTTATTAATGTATGGCATTTTTTTTATTGAAGTCTATGATAGATAAATTGTTATCTATCTAATTATATAAGTCATTTTAGATTTTTTAATAATTTTTTATTATGTCACATTATATTATTAATGTATTTTTATTATTTTTTTTATTTTATTTTTATATTAATTTAAAAAAAGATTAGTTATTAATAAAATTATAAATTAGTGATTAATTTAAAAAAATTTAAAAATAAATTAATTTTTTATTAAATATAATAAATATTTTATTAATTTTAATAATTGAATTAAAAAAACTTATAACAGTAGATGGAGAGTAATATTAAGTATATAAGCAAAGTACAATTTTTAAAAGACAGCTACTTGGGGCTTGCCTTATTATATGGATGCTTTATCCAATCAGTACTTTTTTACCATTTAATTAAAAAATTTTATCAGTATATTGAAAAAGACTAAAGTAACCATCGCAACTTTTATATTATCACTAACTTTTATATTATTAATTGTATTTCTGATTTCTGATTATAATCAACACCATTAGTTTATTTTGATTGAAATGTTATTGTTGATATACATAATTGTTGTTAATATTTTTGTTAATTACCAGTATTAATAATTCCTAACATATTTGTGTTAGTATAAAAGTATTTTTTTAAAATTATTTCATTGGTCTTATATTAATAACAAATAAAAACTCGAGGCTTATACATAAAAGGGCTAAAAAAATAAAATAATTTAAACCAAAAGATTAGCTAATAACAAAAACACAATAAAGAAGGCAAAATATTTAAAAGAACACAATACCTTGCATTTATCTTTGTACTATGCGTGTGTAGTGTCCGGTTCACAATCCCTCCACATATACTATGCCAATACTTCACTAATTATTTTATTCTTTTTCTTTATTTTGCATGTACCTCTCAAATTATTCATTTTTTTAATATGTTACTTTAGAGTTTTTTGTTCGTCTTTTTTTATTTTCAAAACGACATCCACTTTCATATATTTTTTCAAATTTCTTTTTTGAACTGTCACATATCCTATAGATATCCAATAGAAATTAAATAAAAATCAGTAAAATTAGAAGAACTTAGATTCAAAACATTAGATGAATTTTTTTATAGATCGGAACTTTAAAATATAATTGTAAATATATAAGAATTTTGATTCAAAAAATTAGGATAATTTTACTGACATTTGGATCAAATACTGACTTATAAAATAAGGTTTTATTGATGTAACCATTTTATCCTAATTAAAGCAATTTTTGGACTAGATGATAACTTTTGATATTGTATATATCCATCAGACATCAAATAGATTACCAATAGACATTTGATAGAAATCCAATAGACATCCGATATAAATCCAATAGACAATTGATGAAACATCCATAATACAACAACAACAACAACAACATTACCCGAATGCCTAACAAGGCTCCCGCACAAGTAGGGTAAGGGGGGTTAGGTGTATGCAACCTTACCTCTGTCATTTCAGAGAGGTTGTTTCCAATTGACCCTGAAGTGGAGTTGCAACGCTATACGTGACTTCATAATAAAAGAAGCTCAGACAGTTTAATGAATCATTTTGCTTTAGTTCATTTTGCTTTAATGAAACATCCAGAATAACCTAACAAAATACTAAACACAGCTAATAGTTATCCAATAGACAACCAATGTATATCACTTTTTCCAAAAAAAAAAAAAACAATAACTAAAAAGAATCAATATTCAATATATAAAATATCAGATAACAATCTATTAGAAATCTATTGAAAGGCCAATTGAAAATACTCAAGTCAATTACACATACATGTACAAATGTCTAATATCAACTTCAAAATAAGTGACAACTGAAATTTAAAATATATTTGTACAAATGTCTGTTATCAATTTCAAAATAGATTTTCTAAAGAATTCTAATAGATGTCCAATAGATATTGGATAGATGTTCAATAGACGTCCAATAGATACTCAAAAAATTTCTTCTGAGCTAAAATGATGATGTTAACCACTGCCTGAAAAGTCCATCTTAGAACACCAACAATCGGTGCTACTGCTAGTGATGCAAACATTGCTGCAACTAAAATTGAACCATATCATATATCAGTAAAAATGAATGAATTAAAGATTAAGTATTAAGTTGTTGGTTTCTAAGATTCAAGCCTAATTTTAAAGGTAGCAACTAATTCACTATGGGAATAAATACTAAAACAGATAGCTAATCTTTGCAATTAATCATCAAAAGTATTTGTGATCTAATTGAACGTCATATCATATATGTTGAGACTCAAATAGAATTATAGCGTTCTTCCATTTAAGTTAGAAGCATACCATTGACAAGTACTTATTAAGCAATTCTTTGCTTAAAACCAAAATTAGACAATAGTTCAATAATATCCAATAGATGTCCAATAGATATTCAATAGACGCCTAAGGTTAACATGACTATAATTAAAAGTCACTGATAAACAACGATTCCATCCTTAATTTGGAATACAAGCACACCTTTCAACACCAAAATTGTTTGCTTCATCTGTAGCCTAATTAAATTGGACATTTTATCAAACACATGACATGTACTTCAATTTCAACAAAACATAAAACCTACCAACAAACCTAATGAACTTGCAAATAATTAGAGATTCAAAGATAATAGCAAAAGGTAATGATTCTCATTTCGTCCAATCAATCTGAAATCAGTAAACATAGACAATCAAAATGCAGAATAATTTTTTATCCAATCCAAAATTAAAGAATCCTTAAGAATAAAATCTCTCACGCAATTTACCAGACAGAGACATCACAATGAATTGAAAAATCGGGGAATTGAGTCATTGTAAAGGTTGATGTAGCTATCACGGCATCGTTTCGATCCATAAACTAATTCAAAAAGTACAAAAGGAGGAGTATATGTGGTGTGATATGAAAGAAGGAAAGATATAGAGAAGAGATGGGAGGGAATGAACCAGCTACGGAGAATTGATTTTAGTGATGGAATCACATGTTGGGGCACTTAAATTAAGCGTATAGATGTAAATAATTAGGTAAAGAAATTTTTAATGAGAAATATTTAGATGACATGGTGAAAATGTAAATATTTTAGAAATAATAAACCATTTTGATAAATTCCCTAAAAACTCCATCTCACCTCACTCATATATGGATTCGAACCTGTAATATTTTAGATCACAGCTTCAATGCTCAACCTTTAGATCAAACCTTTGCCAAAGTATAAAAGTAATTCTTATAATCTTATTTATTTTTTTTTAATTTTAAGTTGAATAGTTTATATAGAATTTGTGTTATATATTGTTACACAACTATTATAGTAGTAGAAAATAGCAAACCTATTATTACTTTATAAAAAAATAAGATAAAACGTTTTATTGCACTAAGACTTTTATATTTAAAAAATTCTAGAACGTAAATACATCAACTTTGGAGTAAAAAACATCAAATTCAAAGGAGTATTGATATGCCATATTTGAAACTTTTAAATTATTGTTACTTTTACTGAGTATGGATTTGGCGGTTAGAAAAGGAATAGATGTAATATGCAAATACTACTTTAGTTAATTTCGACTTGAATTTTTCAGCAACACCAACGCTTTTCAACTTTTGAACAAAGAATATCATTATTAATTCTATACCATCAATATTTAACTCTCAACGCTCTTCCGAATTCTTGCATTAATTTATAATTGACAGGTGAAATATTAATTCTACTCTCAACGCCATCCACCATCGGACCCGAATTCATTATTGAAAAATAATATAGGATTTATGATAATAATAAAATAAAAATTATATCATTTCCGTTCGTATGTGCATTTGAACCTGCGATTTCTAAAATTACAGCTTCAGGATTCAATCACTAGATCAACTCTTTGTCCGTTACCTTACAACTATCCTTTTTATTATCACGTGCGGTGGCATATTGCATGCCGTCTGCATAAATAAAAAGTAAAAAATAACTACATAAAAATCATAGAATGGCGGTATACATTTCTATTTTAAGCTCCAATCAAATTATTATCTCCACTTAACAATTAAAACTAAAGTTACGGAAATCATAAACAATATATGAGGCTCATAGAAAAAAGGATATGAGGGTAATTAATTAATTATGAGTTTATCGTATGTTTATTTGCTTGAGTTCATGTATAAACACAAAGTGTTTTTTTTTTTTTTGGTAAGGAAACAGAAAGTGTATTTAAATTGTAGCAATATAGAACCTAGATTAATTATGCTTTTATATTTACATTTTTTTATAACATAACAATATATCTAGGTAGTAATGTCCCCCTTTTTTTTTTGAAACTCAGGTAGTAATGTCTCCTAAATTGTAAAAAATGTGTTCCCATATTTGATTAATTAGTTCTAAACCATTAATTATGATACAAATATATAATGAGCAATAAAGTCAACGCAGGGATTATTCCGATATTTGATTAATTAGTTCTAAACCATTAATTAATTAAAATGTTAGTAAAACACTTCATATATTATTCAATTTTGCACTATAGTTTATGAGACAATCAGTGGGACACATTTTTCTGCACCAAATACAAAATGAAAGGATTGAAATCTGCTATTTCAATTGTATATTTCCCTCATTTAGATTTTATTATATATTAAATATATAGGAGATAGAAAAATAGGATAAAAAATAAAAAATTAAAAAATTAAAAAAATTTAATATATGATAAAATATAAATGAAAGATATAAAAATAACATAATTGGAGATAACATATTTGAATCCAATAGAAAGCATCCAAAAAGAAAAAATTAAGCATCAATTAACCACAACACATGATTACGGAAACAACGTTTCCTAACTTAAGTAAAGATACGTAAAATACACGAGGGCTTCTGAATTTGTCATTAATTGCTCATCTCTTTAAACTTTCAAAAGTTTATCTCGTTCCCCTGAAATTATTTAAATCGTACCTCATGTCCCCTTTTTATTGACTTGACAGATGTATTTATTATTTTCAAACACTGCCAACTCACCTACCACGTCAATTGAAAGGGATCATGAAATATAATTTAGATAAATTTAATAAGATGAAAAGAAATTTAAACAAATTTACAAAGGCGAGAGAAACTTCTGAAAGTTCAGATATGAGGGTAATTAAGGAAAACTTCAAGAGGCCTTAAAGATATATTATGGGGAGAATATGAAGGTAGTATGATTATTTCTCTTGTGGCTACTTTAGTCTTATTATCTTCAACTACAATTCAATTTAATTCATAGTTCAGTTTAATTCAACTACATGTAATTATAAATTTACACTAAAATAAATTCAGTTTTGTTCACTTTAATTCAGCCTATTTCATTTTAATACAATAAACTTTAATTCAACTTTCAAAAGTTAAAAATAACGTAAACCTAAGTTTTTTATAATATTTATAAGTATCTTCGTAGAGATAATCTTATTCGGGGCTTAGTAATAATTAAGGCTCCCCACCCCTCCCAACAAATGTATTTAGAGGGATTTAAATCTTATTCTCCTCCAACTTACTCAGTATACTTAACCAATTAAACTACACCTTATTGGTATAACCTACGTTAATGTAAGGTTGTTGGAAATGAGATTTCACTAAATTGTAGAGGTTCTCTTAGTGGTGTGCAAAAACCTTGGGAAAAAAATTACTCCCTCTATATTTTTTTATTTATCTTTCTATAAATTTCATACTTTCTAATAAATTCATTTATTAACGATATGAAAATACTATTTTACCCTTATATTTCCAATTAATACCTTAATTTTTCAACCCAAATACAATTAATGCTAAAGATATAGTGGAAAGAATAATGAAAAAAATACCTAAAAAAAAGTAAATGATAATTATTTTAATAATTCAATTTTAGGCCAAAATACCTATTTTAAAAAGTTGGACGGATTAGTAATTTACCATTGGAACATGTTTAATTTAAATTGAGAAGTGATACCAACGGTCTTGACTTCTAGATGGACGACCTTCGGGCACCATCTATTTTCCTAATTGTTGTGTTATGGAAGGGTTTTTGGGCACCATCTACTTATTTATACATTTTTAAATATATTGAGACACAGTACGTTGAAGAAATAATAAGCCGTATAATTCTTCCTAACAAATAAATTATACAGAAAGGATATTTCTTTCGTTGAAGACACAAAATGTGACTACATGTAGATTTCATATATTAAGTGAAATTTTATAATATAAGTAGAAAATGTTATAAATAGTTAAGTGTTTTCCCAAGTCAGACACATAAAATAGAAGAAAATATTTTCTCTAAACAGAAAAGTAATTTAATTTTATTCGGCACTTACTATTTCCAATATTCGAACAAATTTGATGTCAACAAATATATTGGCGATCAACAGAAAAACAAAGATAGTAACCATGAGAAGTAACTTCCAGAAAATATATTCTAAAAAGCATAAAAGCATGTTAAGTAGATTGTTCATTTTATCAATTGTCTTAATATAGATAACAATACACTAAAAAATGACTCTACACTAAATCTTCTATTTATCCTTTCCAATATGACATCCATAATGATATGACACAATAAAAGTTGCACAATGCATATTTGATCTTCTACATATAGGACCAAATCGATATTACTGTTTAAGCTGCTTTTAAAATAAATTATTCTCACTGCCAATCTAACCTTTAGATAATTAAATAGAAGCTTGCATAATTAATTTAATATTATTTTATTGTTGAAAGAGAATATTTAGCATATTATTTTATTTTAAAAAATTAAAATAGAAGATCAAATAGACAATCTATTATAGTTACTTTTTAAAATGTATTGTCAATTTAACCGCATTATCAATGTAATTTTCTATTTTAAATATCACATAATCTTAAAACTCACAATCTACTAAAATGCTCAAAGAAGCCTAAAAATAGACCGAGTACAGGCCAATTTAAACCTGCTTTCTCAAACTACTTTTTTGAAAAGCTTTATATTCCAACTTTTCTTAGAAGCGACAAAGTTAAATTTGAAAAAGACTAATGAGACAGTTCTTAATTAATTAATATTAATGAGAAAAATGTGTGGTGTAAACCCAAAATGTTTAGTTCTATAAAAAGTTTATGAGGACAATTTAACATGCAGGACATTAGCATAAAAAGCAATATCAAACATACCCGTGTACAATCTCTTAAAAATACTCATTCAAACAATACTACGGTAACCAATTCAACCGTTTCACCCAAATGCGAAAGGCAGATTCTTTACCGATAAAGAAGATTTCTTATAAAATCAACCATGTATTAAGCCAAAATGTTGAAAAAACAAATGAATGTTCTTTCTTATATTTAACTAATTTGGCTCCATGCATTGCTTTAGGTCATAAGTTAAAGAGAAACAATATCACAAGCTATAATGCAGCAAAATCTCAAACAAAGCATCAATACATAAGCATGACCGTTTTTACTCGTCTTCCTGGCTTCTCAACCGAGCCAATTTGTTTGTAACCACAATATCCAACTGAGCTGCACGCTCCACAATTTCCTTTCTCTTTCGGGTCGAAACATCATGGGCAATTTCAGCACAATAAGTCCTGAAATTATGGACAACACACTTCCATAAGCATCAATCCTGCTAAATGTGCTCAAACAAAATTTGAAGTCATTTATACCTATTGTGCATCATAAGAAGTTCAAGCTCCTGGGTATTGTGGACTACAAACTTCTTAAATCCATTGGGAAGATAGTGTCGGGTTTTCTTGTCAGTTCCATAACCGACATTGGGCATCAAAGTGCATCCTTTGAACTTTCTCCTGACCCTTGAATCGATACCCTTTGGCCTTCTCCAGCTTTCCTGCCATAACAAATCGTCACTACAAGTGTTCAGAAAGTCAGTAATTTGTACTACCTATTTTCAATAAGTATAATCACTACAAATAATATGAAAGATTCCAAAACAATTCTAAAATTAAACTTAAATGACCATTCAAGTCAAACAACGATAACTAGACATGATTAAACAAATTATTTGTTCATGGGGTCATTCAATTAAAACCCCACATGGTAAATTGTAATAAAAAGACAATTAAATGGTGAAGAGATTTGTAATTATACTAATTGAACACTACTAAATAAGGAAATGAAATGTGGATCAGAACCAGGCCCCATAATCAAGCAGGCATCAAATGGAGCAGACATGTAGAACAGTTAATTTAATTTTGTTGTACTACCATGCTGCCTTCATTGTATAATTATCCAGAGCATTGGCTTATGGTGCACGGATACTTGGATTCAAGCCAAAACTAACACCACCAATACAAACAATAGTTGTCTACCTATCCAACCAGCTATCATGTCCTTCTGGAAAAATATCCCAGAAAAAAATTCCCACAACATCAGTGCTAATTCACTTTCCTTGGAAAACAAAATATGGAAAAAATCTTAATGTGGATCATAACCAGGCCCCCAAATCAAGCAGGCATCAGAGGAAGCAGACATGTAGATCCATAAAATTTAATGTCTGTGCACCTTACCATGCTTCCTTCATAGTATCATATCCAGAGCATCGGCTTATTGTGCACAGATAATTGAATTCAAAACAGAGATGAGTAACACTGACAACATAGAACAAACAATAATCGTCTACCTATTAAACAAGATAAATCCAATACTCAAATAACATCAGTGCAATTTAATTGTTATGTGGAAAGCAAGTAAGCAAACAATCTTAATGTGGATCAGAACCAGGCCCCCAAATCAAGCACGCATCAAAGGGAGCAGACAAGTAGATCCAAAATATCAATTTCCGTGCACCTTACCATGCTGCCTTCATTCTATTCCAGAGCATCGGCTTATTGTGCACAGACACTTGTATTTAAAACAAAACAGATTAACACCAATAACTAGTTAAAATGAAAGGCCAAATTGGCCAAATAGTTGTCAACCTATTCAACGAGCAATTTTCACATATAGTGCAGCAGAGCTGTTCAACTATATATTTTGCTATACACTACAGACACAACTTTCTCTAAAACAAAACAATCGAACTTGTTGATCATTCCTAATAAAATTCAAGAGTATCGGCTTATTGTGAACGGATACTTAGATTTAAAACAAAATCGAAGTGCGAACAAACGCAAACGTAAATCTATCACAACAGTATGGATCGAGAAGTAAATACCCCAACAGAAATCTTTCTGTCACTCTGAGGCCTCTTGAATTTCTTGACTCTCTTCTTCACAATCTTCTTGGTAAGCAAAGGAACAGCCATTTTACCTGCATTTCAGTGAGCAAAAAACAAAGAAAATAAATCAGAAACTCACATTTCGAATCCATTTCACAACGAATGAAGCAACCTGATGCATCAACTGAAAAAGATCAACACCAATCATTGTATGCTAACAACGGTTATATTCAACACAAATCCAGCCACATACTCTCAATAAACTGAGACGAATCACGAGGATTAGAAAATTACGACACGAAATTTGAAGCAACACTTGGAAGCACTTACACAGAAACGAATCACATATATAGTGTACTCTACCTTATTGAACCGCTGCGCTGCCTCCAAAGGGGTTATGCGATTGTAAACCCTGAAAAAGTGAAGGAGCAGTCTAGGGTTTCACTGTATGCTATATATATACATGCTGAAACTTGGAATTTCGGCACCAAATCTGATCTATATTTATATGCCGCCGTTATTTTAAGGCCTCTATTATATAATGGGCTTTTGGGACAATACATTGGCAAATTGTCCAAATTTGGCCCGTTTGGCCAAAATTAAGGACAATTAAATTAAATATAAGATTTTGGACATTTAATTTTAAAAATATTTTAACTTTTAAATTTTACTTTTACATGATATAAGAACTTTATTCTAACAACCCTCTTTCTCTTAATTAATTTGGTTTTTAAAACTTAAAAATGATTATATCTCAAAAACCGTTAATTTTTCAACACGAGCTTTTAGAATATTTTGTTCATATTATTTTTATCTTTAAAACAAAATCCATATTGAATATTTTTTGAGCAAAAAAATTTTATCGTAGTCCTATACTAGTTTTTACTAATATTTTCGTGAATTCTTAGACCTGATATAAGAGTGATATAATATTTTTGTATCACAAATTTTTCATTTAGTTTCAAAATAGATTTTAAAATTCCAGTAAAAGGTATGATATGAAGGTCTTATACCAGATTTATAAGCTCTTATAAATTGTATACAAGTAGTATAATACATTTATACCTAATATAAATATATATACTTCATTAAAATTTAAGATCAGTCTTCTACCAAATATAATATAAGAGTGGTAAAGAAAGAGCTTTTACACTATCCATTTAAGAAAAATGTTTTGTTCTCTGCCAAAAAAAATGCTTTATTAATAATGACTGAAAAGATGTATCAAGCATACGGTAAAAGAGCTAAACAATTAATTTTTTTATAAATCATTCAATTCCAACTAACAGATGAAGTCATTTGCAATAAAAGAGGCAGCAGAGTCAGGGACGTCCTCCATTATAATAACAGGGGAGCTTGTGCGCCTCATTTTGCTAAGCTATGAGCAGCCACATTGGCTTCTCTATTTTCATACACAAACACAATATCAGTAAAACAACAATCTCCCGAACTAGAGTCCCTATATAGTCTGCAAAATCAGATTTCCCTTTACAAGATGCTACAACGAACCGAAAGAAATAAGCTTGGGAGGCCAGCTGCAGAGCAATATAGATGCTTGTTAATTCAGCTTGAAGAACAGACAAGCAGTGGCCTATAGGTGCCCCTCCCGCCATTAAAACAGCCCCATGCCCGTCGAACTATGAGTCCTGCAGTGCATTTATCATCATTGACTGGAACAGGTGGCTTCCATCTACTCTCCTTCTTCAAATCTGTAGCTGGGCATTCCTCCTTCAGCACTTCTGCTCTCTTTCATCTGCAAATTTATCAACTCTACTATGACCATTTTTCCTCTCCATGACAAATTCTATTACGCTCCCACCATAATAGCAGTGCAAAAACGCCCACATTCCTCCCTTGATAGAACTTGAAAAACCTCCTGATACCATTGGAGACAAGAAAACCCCCCAATCTTATAAACTTTACAACCCAAGCTCATTGCCTTCCAAACCAATTTAGTCTTGTGACAAAACTTAAAAATATGAATCAAATTGTCCTTTTATAGAAACAACTATATAACAAGTATATTAACTTCATTCAAAAAAACAAGTATATTAACTGAGTGAAACTAAAGCTCCTGTACCAAGTATAAGAGTGGTATGAGAGCACTTATATCAAGAAATTAATAACTCCAACATAAATAAAAATTAATTTTTGAAATCTATGAATTAAATCTTACAATTCTGCAATTTGAGAAAAATCTTCATAAGATTCAGGAATTCCTGTAGCAGCCCATAATCACTCATTAAAAGTCTCATGCATATCATCAGGAAACACCGTCGGACAACAAAGCAGGCAAGTTTTCTGGTCATAATTGACCCAGCAGTCCAACCAACTCCGGTGAAAGATATGCAGGCAATTAGTTAGGCGCATGATATCATCTTCCTCTCCAAACTAGTACAAACAGACAACACAGCTTTCCGATGGGACAATTAGGTCGGAGAATTTAACGACGGGAGGATCTCGCAAGGGTCACTAAGCATGTTCTTATTAGTCGTGTTGCTTGGTACCTTAGCTCGCGTTCCACCAATCAATTGTTTCAGAAACCCAGTAATAAGTCAAAGCAAAGAGATGAACAAAAACCAAGAAAATTGCGGGAAAAACCAATAAAAATGCCAAAAAAGCGAAAACTCAACCAGAAACCTAAACTAGAAAAAGAAAACAAGGAATCAAAGTCGATCCGACTCAAAGAGATGAAAATCATGATAGCAGCAGTGGGAACGAAGATCGAAGGAAGAAGAAAGCAAGACCGTAATAAGAAAAAAAAACTTAAAAAGGGATGAAGAACCAAGGAATAAGATAGTTCAGTCAAAAGAAAAAATATCCTCAAAACACCGTAGTTTTTGTAATTTCCCTTTTGGGCAAAATTAATACTAAAACAACCCAATAATGAAAAATATTACTAAAATACTTTCTATCAAAATGCGAGCAACTTAATTATCTTTTGTAAGATTGCGATTCATTTCTTTTAATTTTTTGGCTTGTTTTTCATTTATCACTTAAATTATAGTTTTTTTTTTGACATATCGCCTTTGAGTTTTTTGTTTATCTTCGAAACACTATCCATTGTGATATATTTTTTCAATTTTTTCGATCTATTACAAACCTATTGCTATATATAATAGTTCAATAAATATTGAAAATACGAAGACACTTATATTAGACTTATAAAATACTTATGACAGACTTATAATAAATATATAGTAAATATATAACAGTTCAATAAGCATTGCAAATATAAAGAGACTTATATTAACCTTACATTAGACTTATAAGAGACATATAGTAGACATATAATAGTTCAATGGGTATTTATATTAGACTTATAATAAATATGTAATAAATACATAGTAGATTTGTAATAGGTTTGTAACAAATTTGTAATATGTTTGTAACAAAATTGTAATAGATATGTAACAGATATATAATAGGATTAACAAGTCGAAAAAGCAATTTGGATAAAAAATATCATAATGAATGATGTTTCGAAGATAAAAATGAGACGAACAAAAAACTCTAAAACGACATATCAAAAAATCAATAGTTTGAAAGAAAAATACAAAATAAGAAAAAAGGATTAAAAAAATTTCCTAATAGCATGGGATATGCGGGTATGAAGATAAAAGAAAAGGTAATTGAGTTTTTGTAATTTGATAAAAGTTTACATTTTAGTGTTTTCCCTGTGGAATTGTTTGAGAACAAGAGAGTGAAATAAACAAATAGATTTGAAGCGAATTTTAGATATTAATTTATCATTCACTCTGATAATTTAAACTCGACAAAGAAACATATGTATTTCATCAACACACTCTAAGGTCATGTTCTTTTCAACTTATTTTCTGTTCAGTTCAGTTCAGTTCAATACCAATCAGTTTAGTTCAGTACCATTCAGTTCAGTTCAGTTTCAGTATTCAGTATTCAGTATTCAGTATTCAGAATTCAATATTAAGTTTCAGTTTATACATTATATCAATATTACTAATGTATATTATTATTCATAAATATTAAAAAGCAATGAATGTTAATGATAATAGCATTTCAATTTCAATTTTAGTTTATTTCTATTTATACATTATATAAATATTATTAATTAATATTAGTAATCACAAATAACAACAAAGAAAAAGAAATCAATAATAAAATTTTTAAAACTATTAATTATTATTTCTACCATAAATAATTTTATAGGAGAAATAAATAAATAAAAGTAATAACATTTTATAAATATTGATAACAATTAAAATTATAAGGTAATATTTATAACAATAATTACCATAAATAATAATAATAAAAATAATTTATAATGGTATATTAAATTATTATTATATATAATAATTAATAAATTTTATTAGAATGTACGGTATTATTTAAAGTGTTATTAATTATTATGTATTTTAATATTTTTAAAATATTATTTATATTATTAATTATAATTCATTTTCAGTATTATTCAGTTTCAATACAGTTCATTACCATTCAATTCAGTTCAGTACCAATCAGTTTAGTTCAATTCAGCACACCTACCTATCAGTTGAAAAAAATAGGGCCTAAGTTCGATATTTTTATACAAGAAAATACATTCAATTATTATGTGTCAAGCAATATGAAACTAGCTAATATAGGTGCTACCTTATTCCTGTATCTCTACGTGTACAACACTTTTTAACAAACTAAAACCTAACATTTCGAACATCTTATTCGCACAACAATGTCTAATCACACATTAGTTGACGAAGATTGTACACTTCGTATGCATTTAATGATTGAGAAATTATAGAAAGATTATATTGCATGCATTTTTAACAAAATTACCATCTAACTTGAGTCAAAAGATAATATTAGTTAATGGACGGAACAGATAAGATACAATATTAATTAAAAAAATAATGTGATAATTTGTTCTTTGTCTCCATGTTTGCAATGGGAGAGATGTGACTACTAATAGTATCTCCAACCCACTTCAAGAGTGGGTTGACGCACTTCAAAAATGGGGTTGTAGCTTCATTCCTAACTTAAAATAATAAAGCAACAATTTCATATTTGAAGCAACATCGTTGCTGCTTCAAAGTTAATTTATTATTTTTTTATTTAATTAATTATGTATCTAATTATAATAATAATAAAAAAAGTTAGGTATTAAAGGAATAAATAATAATATTTTATTTTAAAGTGGGATAATAAATACTATAGCAATTTTAAATTATAGAGTTTGAAGTAAAAAATGGTTGGGGGTGGATTGGATATACCCTAAGACATTGTTTAATTGCTTGAAAATAGTGAGATTAAATAATTATATGTTAATTTGAGGTATTTTCATTAGACCTAGGCATGGGCACGGCTAAAAAATAAGTAGCCCAAACCCGCCCCTACCCATAAAAAATAAAAATTGGGTTCAGGTCGGGCCATTATAAAATAATCAAATCTCAAGTCTGGCTCGCGGGCTTACCAATTAATATATATAATTAAAAAATTAAAGTATTTTTTAATGAAAAAATTATTATAATTAAATAATTGTAACTAAAATTCTAATATAAGTCACAAAATTGAGTTTTAAAGCTAAATTTTACAAGAAATTTTAAAATTTTTAATAATTATTACTAATATAAATAACAGATATATATTTATTTAGTAGTTCGAACGGGGCGGCCGGACTTAGGTTTTAAAATTAAAATCAAGCCCATCCCATACTTTCTTCGGGCCTCTTTAAATTCGGATCCGGTCAAATCTAATCTTTAATTAGTTTATTTAAATTCGGCCTATAAAATACGGGGCACGAGCGGGCCTCGCGGGCCGGACGGATTAATGCGTAGGTCTAATTTTCATCATCAATATTTTTAACACATCTGGGCATGAGTTTTAAGAAATCTCCTGACCTGGTATAGCCATACTTTTCTATATTGGGCTCTTGCTGGCCCAACTTAGCTTAGTTTGTTCATCATTTATACCTTGCAGTTGAAAATGTTTTATATTAATTGAAATTTCAATTATGATTATCATAATTCATAACAAGTAAGGAAATTTATTAAACAATAAATACAAAAAATGAATTAGTATATTATTATGTTTATATATGTGTATGGGAAAATAAATATATTATTAATATATATGTTAGTAAATACTCAACCATTAAATTAGATGAAGTTAAAATACGAAATATACCATATAAAATTACCATAACGGGTGTAGTTGCATCTACATATATGAATCCAACTTCATCCCTCTACTATTTGCTAAGCTCGGTAGCTTGCCTAGGTAGGACAAAGTCAAGTATTCATGTCGAAGCACAGTCAACCAAGAGTTAGGTGATCTCCATACCCATTTCAATAATTTAGAAATGGTAGCCCGCCTGTTAAGTACTCCCTCCTTCTTTCCAAATAAATGATATTTTAATTTTTTTATTTTAATTTAAAATAAATAATTTTTAAATTATTAATATAATATTTATTATTTTTTTTAATTTATTCTTATATTAATTAAAAAAGAGATTAAATATTATTATAATTATAAGAGCATATTTAATAGATAATTCATTTTAACAATTGTCTATCCATATAAGTAAAAATAAATAATGGATTTAAGAATTATTCTATATTGGCTTATCTATTTTTTCTTTCCTATATGATGTGGCACAATAAATATTGGACATTGTCTATTTTATCTTCTATATATAGACAATTAAATGGACTACCAATTCATCAAATTAATTAATATTTAACATTAAAACAAGCTTGTAATTGAGTATTTTTATATTATTTAATCGCACCATTCTAGATGAAATAGACAATCTAATATGACTCTTTTTTATAAATATTGTCTATTTTTAAAATTATTAACGTATCATCAATGTGATTTTTTATTTCACATGCCACATAATCATGGAATCTACTATCTATTAAAGATGCTTTAAACTGATAATTACGAAAAAAGAGAATTTTATGAAGGATAAATTAGTCTTTTTAAATTATTTAATTAATATTTTATTAATTTTAATTAAAAATTTAAAAGGTCACTTATTTAAAATTGAAGGGAGTATTTTATTTGGGAAATTAATCCAAGTATCTCAACTCGGAATCGAGGATGCACCTTAATTAAAACAAATTCTTTCAAAACTCTTAATATATTTTTCAGATTGAAGAAAGATAGCAATGAAACTCTAGCTAATTCGTCGTCGTAAGCTAACAAATGTGCATTTGATCTGTAGATCTTCATAGCATAAAATATTTCGTAACTCTATAAATAAATAAAATTAGTAATTTTTTTATAATCAAGGACATTTTTTAAAAAGTTAGGTATTGAGCTGAGGACCTCCGACTACTTTATTGAGTGGTGTACTAATTAATAATAATTTTAGTAATAATAGTAGTATAGTAGCAATATAACTCTATAAGGTGTAGATTAGTTAGAACATCTCCAACCCCACTTTAAAATGTGGATTTGGAGTGAAAATTTTCATACCCAACTTCAAATCTGTTCATTATTCACCATTCAAAAAAATTATATATTTTTGTTTATTTTAAATTCTTTTTAGTTTTTTATACTTGAAATACTTTTTAAAATCTATATATTATTTTAATTCTAATAAAATTATTTTATTTTTATAAATTAATATTAATTTTTATTATCATGATTTTAAGGTTTGGTGTGAAATTTAAAGTGGGGTCGGATAATGAATATTATAGCAACTTCAGATTATAAAGTAAAATAGAATATTAAGTAACTGGGTTGGGGATTCCCGTACTTAGTATAGCAGTCTGAGCATGTGATATGAAAATAAAGTTTAAATTTCACTAAATATATTTAAAAAAAAGTGCAAAGAGTATTAATATAACTAAACCATAAATAAAATTTATCTTAATAAAAATACTTGGTTAAAAATAATAGAAAATGTTACATACCTATATATTAACAAGTAGATAAGAAAATATATTGTATTATATGGTATTCCGATTTTTATTTGTAAACATGATTCACGCACGAGAGTAATTATTATCATGACTTGGTTATACTGACAGGAATCAGCATGCTAATAAAAGCCTAAACTTGCCTGATAAAGCATGCACCTCATAATTTCAACACAATTTTTATTTATATATTCATTTTAATAAATTTGTTATATTTTATCATGTGAAGGCACATATCAATTCAAAATATCAGATATGTGGTGTTATAAACTATAAAGTAATAATTGTCTTTTATTCATACGATAAATTGTTTTAACAATATGATAGATTTTGTTTAAATTAATGAAAAAGAGTGCATATACTCAGTTTCTTGATGTTTTACTACAAAGAAAAGAAATTACAGTTAGATCTTTAATTACTTTTCTACACATTGATTATATGGATAACAGTGTTTATTAAACTAGTTGGTTATATGCCCACAGGTTGAACAAGAAATTTTATTATTCATCATCTTTTTAAAAGTTAATAAATTTTTAAGTTAAAACAAAAATTCAATCAAAATCTATATATCTATAAAAGCAACGAAGTCTTAAAAGATTATTTTATCCTTATACATTTTAAAATTTTTTTATCCTTATACATTTTACGTATATAGATTATTAATTAATGTTAATTACCATGAATAATTAATAATAAAAACTAACTACAAATAGTATTAATAACAAATAAATTATCAATTATTTTTAATGAATAAAAATAAAATAACAAACAAATATATAAAAGCAATAAAAGTAATATCAATTAAAATAATAATAACAACAACAATAATAATAATAATAAAATATTTTATAAGGAAAAAAGAGTCACATTAATTATTAAATAGGATTATAATCCGTCAAAAAATCCGTCAAAAAACCTCATAATTTATAATAATACTTACTCCTCCTTATAGATAATAATGGAACATATATAATTATTTGACCATGTGAATTCGAATTTCATAATTATCCATTAAATATATCTATCAACTAATATATTAACTAAATCTATTTTTTTAATTTAATTTGTTATTGTTAATTTTATTTAATTCTATTCTATTGAATATAATCCTATTTAAGAATTCATGTCTCTTTTTTCCCCAATTTAATTTCATACACACTATGATATACTTTTTAGCTTTAATATTTCTATTTTATATATATATATATATATATATATATATATATATAATGATAAAAACTAACTACAAATAGTATTAATAACAAATAAATTATTAATTATTTTTTAATGAATAAAAGTAAAATAAATATATAAAAACAATAAAAGTTATATTTCAGTTATATTCATAATATTCATAACAATACAAAAATATAAATTTGAAATAAAATAAAATAAAATAACAACAACAACAACAATAATAATAATAATAAAATATTTGATAAGAAAAAAAGAGTCACATTAATTATTAAATTTGATTATAATCCGTCAAAAAATCCGTCAAAAAATCTCCTAATTTATAATAGTACTTACTCATCTTTATGGATAATAATGGAATATTTTTAATTATTTGATCAAGTGAATTCGAATTTCATAATTATCCATGAAGTATATCTATCAACTAATATATCTACTAAATCCATTTTTTTAAAATTTAATTTGTTGTTGTTGATTTTATTTAATTTAATTCTATTGATTATAATCCTATTTAAGAATTAATGTAACTCTTTTTTCCGTAATTTAATTTGATATACAATATGATATATTTTTTTAGCTTTAATATATATATATATATTATAAAATAAATTTATCATATACTGGTTACAAATAATCTATTCGTGCATCGCACGGGTACTACACTAATAATGTTATAATGTCATAATATAGTGTAAGCACTGCATTTGAGTTATTCAAACGACCAACTCTGTAATAGTTAACTCCTTCCATATTTAACTGAGTTCTAAAATTGGATTCAAATCTGCAGAAAAAAAATCATATGTCCTTAATTTGGTGTCTCCTTTTATATCCTTCATTCATTTTTTGATATATGTTAAGTTTGTAGGAGATATGTAATGAAAATTAGAAAAGTAAATCTAAAAAAATAATAAAATAATAATTAAAACTGCTACATGTCAAATAATGAATGAGAGACATAGAAGGGGACACCAAGTTGGGGACACGTGATTTTTTTCTCAAATCTGCTATCCCCACTTGTGTGTCCCCTTCCATGTTTTCCATTCAGATTTTGCCACGTGCTAGACACGTAGGAGAGAGAAATAAAAAAATAGGAAAGAAAATCTGAAAATAAAAAATTAAGTAAGAAAATCTAACACATGACAAAATCTGAAAGGGGACATAATAGGACACAAATTAGGGACTGATAACTCACTAAAAATATCTCGCCCGTCTCGTCCTAGAGACCGGGTCATCAAAGAGCCACGTGGCTCGTTTCTCTGTCAACCAAGTCAGGAAAACCTGAAGCCGACTAGAATCAGTCTCCAACTAGAGAACGTGCAAAACTAGAGACCCTAGGAAGCCTTGAATGGTCATAGTCTCGAGACGACTCATGACCGGCTCAAAGGCATCTCCGTGTCCCACAAGTAAGGAGAATCCAGGTCGGACTCTAGTCCCTATATTCTCTCCTCTATCCTTATCCTAATTTGCTTGGGATACAAGGATCAGATATGTATGATGAGTTCTAAGCTCATCACAATTTGGACTCCTTATTCCACTAGGAATAGGGCAGCTCCTGCACCTATAAATAGGCCCCTAGGTCAGTTCAATAGGTATCTCAACATTCTCATACTTACTTTCACTATATTCCACAGAATCCTTTACTGACTTAGGCCACGAAGGGTCCCCCACTGGGTAACACCGATCGCCCCCAAGTTTGTGTGTTGTTTTATAGGAATTCATTCATAGAGTCAAGCAAGTTCGTAATAATTCAATTCTAAAATATCGGATCTAGGTACGATATTCTCAGTGGTGCGGTGAGTGTGGACTTTGTTTGCTTGCTCAGGCAAAAATCATTGTTCATCGGAAGAAACACATCAATTCAGATTTTTAAGAGCTCTCGTTGTGACTATGTCGCACGAAAACTCTAATCCCATCATCAACTCTGATGTGGAAAACACCCGAGGAGGTGCTGGAAATGCCAACTCAACTAGAAAAGCGCTAATTACGGCAGATCCCACGGCCAAGACACCGTTAGCAGCAGGAAATTTAGGAACTAAAGAGGTGGAGGAATGCTCCTCCCATCCTCTGAAGGAATTGGACCCATTCATAGAGATTGCTCGACAGGAGGCACTTATGCCAGAGCAATAAGAACTAATGATGCGATCGGCTTATAACCACTTTGTGTCAGTAGGCTGTCTATAAGGAGAACTACATGAAGACATGGTGATTCCACCAGAAATAGCTGTCAACCGGAACTTCCTCCCTCAATTCAACTCGGTCACTAGTGTACTAACGCCCGTGTCCCAGGTAACAAAAGGATTTTAACATATGACAATATCCCAGCCGGTATCGGCCCAGTCGGTCATGCCAATAGCTAGAGGACTGGTTCCAACTTAGACGCCTCCAGGTGGTTTTACAGAGTCAGATCTCGTAACGTTGAGAGGAATTCTCATGATGGCGCAAGAAGGAAAAGAAATCCTGGCTATAATAGAGTTACAACATGGGATTCCCAAACTCAAAGGAGTAGCTACCGACTCAACAGCTGCAACCATGGAGCAAGACGGAGCTGATAAGATCAGGTCCCAATGTAAGTCGAGAGGGAAGAAAGGAAAAGGGAAAAATCATAGGTCCCCCACTACCTTTCCTTTTGAATCTTCCTCTCCTTCCTCCCAATCCAATACCAAATTCACGAGATGGCTGAAGAAGTATGCTATTTCATTCCAAGAACCAATCAGCGAGAAGACTCTCTCCCCATTCAAGAAGAACATTCTGAGTTAAAAGCTGCTTGAATATGTCTTCCCACCTATCTTGGATAAATATAGTGGGGAGGATGACCTAAAATTACACATGACAGATTATATTGACTGGATGGATTTGATAAATGCTCCAAAAGCCTTCCGGTGTAGGTATTTTCCTACTACTTCAACCGGAGCAGCCAAGCACTGGTTCCTCTACCTAGCGCCCAACTCGATAAAAGACTTTGAGATGCTAAGGGGAAAGTTCTAAAAACACTTTTTAGGATCGGCTCAACCAAATAATGTTAGCCGTAACCTTCATAGCGTAGTACAAAGATCAGATGAATCCTTGCGGGATTATCTAAAAAGGTTTAATGAAGCTTATGTAGGCATTGCTGATTTGGATTTTAGGACGGCCAAGGAGGCCTTGATAAAAGGAACCCGCAACAACCGCCTTAAGTATGAAATTATTACTAGAAAACCGACTCATTTTCCCCAGATGATTAGCATGGCCCAAAACTTAGTAGAGTTGGACGAGGTAAGTCGCTCTAGCAAATGGAACTTTGATGACAATTACCATCCCAGGCCGGATGATAAGAAGGGGAAGAGAAAGAGGGACCAAAGTCGAGGCGGTAGTCTTGGGTCCAGCCGGTATGATTAAGAGGAAGATAAGCCAAAACTAAATACTTCACTGAGCAAAATTTTGGTAGCCATCAAGAACGGGCCAGAAAGGAAGAGCTTATGGTTCCCAAACATCCTAGAAGGTAAAACCTTGGGAAGAGATTATGATAAGTATTATGAATTCCACAAGGCTAGAGGACATCATATAAACGACTGTAGAGTCCTAGCTGAGGAAGTACACGCCCTGATTAGAGTAGGGAAGTTCAACCAATTCATTAAAGGGGTGACAAAAGGGGCAGATAGGCGTGATGACTCAGACGATTTGAAGGAAAAGCCTAAAAAAGGAAGGCTAGTGATGGCAAGGGAATTAAGGTAATAGTGATACACGGCAATGAAGATAGAGAGCCACCTTCCAAGAAAGCAATACATTCTTCTAGCCATCCGGTTACGCAAAGCGAGGGCTTAGAAGCAAATGAATCCTATAGGAATGCAACCATGGTAACCAAGCCCTACTTGGATCCACTTATCATCGAAGCTATGGTAGAAAATTGCATAGTATACCGGGTCCTTGTTGATATGGGAAGTTTGTAAATTTGATTACTAGATCGGCGTTTGAGCATTTAAAAGTAAATAATTGTAGGGTCAAGCCGGGCTATGTTACAATGTCTGATTTAAACAGACACACCGCCGTTTCCTTAGGAGAAGTTAAGTTAAATGTGGAAATAGTTGACAGAGAGCATGTATACCGAGCTGAGGTAGACTTTACCATTTTTAAAATTTCAGTCGGATTCAACATCATATTGGGATGTCCCTTTTTGTGCGAATAGTTTACTTCATTATCTCTCGCTTACTTGGTCTTACAAATACAAACTAAAAAGGGGACAACAGTGGCAATAGGAAACCCCACGGTGGCTCGCGAGATATATGTAGCCTCGTTGAAAGTAGACAAATAGCCACCCTAACATGAAAGGTCAGAGGAAGACCGAGAAGATACTAGCTTTGATGGTAATAGTTCAATAGTCGAGCCGATGGGCGAACAAGAAGTACTGATGGTAGGGCCGGGTAGAGCATTAAAAGTGGCTAAAGACTTAAAAGTAGACACAAAAGCCAGCATCAACGCGGTCCTGGTTAGACAACAACGCTCATTTTCATTTAGTCACGATGACTTGTTGGGAGTCCACTAAAAATAATACTGCATAGCCTTAACCTCGACTCGGAGACGACCCCAATAGTATAGAAGAAAAGAAAGGATGCCCCCGAAAGACAGAAAGCCATAGAAGAAGAGATAGATAAGTTGCTCAAAGCCAAACATATAAGGGAAGTAAATTACCCCAGGTGGCTACCAAATGTCGTGTTGGTTAAGAAACCAAATGAAAATTATCGCATGTGTGTAGATTTTACGGACTTGAACAAGGCAACCCTAAAAGATAACTATCCTTTGCTAAGTATTGACCTGTTGGTAGACTCTACAGCCGGTTATGCCGTTGACTCTTTTTTAGACATAAAGGCGGATACCACCAAATTCCTATGGACCCAGCAGATGAAGAAAAGACATCTTTTGTTACTCACAAAGGGACATATTATTACACGGTCATGCCATTTGGATTAAAAAATGCTGGAGCAACTTACCAAAGGTTGGTAAATAAAATGTTTAAAGACATGATCAGTGAGACAGTCGAGGTCTACGTGGATGATATGATAGTGAAGAGCAAAAATGAAGAATCATATGCAGATGACTTAGAGAGTTTTTAAAACATTATAGGCCTACCGACTGAAGCTTAACCCGAAGAAATGTGTCTTTGGGGTTAAGAGTGGAAAATTTTTAGGCTTTATGATTTCAGAGAGAGCATCGAGGAGAAACCTAAAAAAATAGAAGCCATTATCCAGATAGAGCCACCTCACACCGTAAATGAATTTCAACGTCTCAATGGGAGGATCAATGCCTTGGGATGATTCATCTCTTTCTCAGTAAAGAGGTGCATGCCTTTTTATAAAGCAATCAAGAACGATCAAGATTTCAAGTGGGATAAAAATTGTCAAGAGGCCTTCAATAAACTGAAGAATTTCTTGGCCAAACCTCCTCTTATAAGCGGCCCCAATGTTGGGGACGCACTTTATCTCTACTTACCAGCAACAGATGAGGCGGTAGGAACCATCCTAATTTGAGAAGATCCAGAAGAGCAGTATCCTGTCTAAGAGGATCAGATTATCGTATGCCAGCAAGTTGGCTTTCCCTTCTACCAATAATGCGACTGAGTATGAAGCAGTGATTAAAGGATTGGAACTAGCTAATGAGATTGTACCCGATATAGTTATGCTTAAAAGTGACTCTAGGCTAGTAGCAAATCATATCAATTAGACGTATGGAACCAAACAAGCCAAAATGGTTAAATACCTAAATAAAGTAGGAAAGTTATTGGAAAAACTTAAGGCCAAGGGAACCGAGTCAAAGATTGAGTATATTTCTCAGAATCAGAATGAGAAAGAGAAAGTAGATGAATCGACGAACAGACTCATAGAAAGAGCTAAGTTACCGTTATGAGGTCTTGACTCGGCCAACTAGTGAAGAGCAGGGCAAAAACCTATGGATCCAAAATAATTCACTTGGGTGGATACAATCTTTGTACGACTATTTAGCATGTGATAAGTTTTCCGAAGATAAAATCGAGGCAGAGAAAATAAGCCGAAAGTCTATGCGGTTTGCATTGGTGGGCGATGAATTATATAAGAAATCCTACTCGGACGTATGGCTCAAATGTGTCACCTCCGAGCTAGGAAAGCTTATTATAGAAGAAATCCATAAAGGAAGCTGTGGATCCCACCAAACGGCGGAGACACTACTTAAGAGAATTACCCTAGCTGGATACTATTGGGAAACTATTAAAGACGACATAGAAGAATACGCAAGGACTTGCCACCAATTCCAAATACATGCAAGGAAATCACTCATACCAAAAGCTAATCAAAAGATGATAACGGTCGGTTGGCCATTCACTTCTTAGGGTATTGATATTGCAGGACCAATGCTAGAAGCGTCCGACTAAAGGAAGTGGATATTAGTGGCAATCGACCATTTTTCTAAGTGGGTTGAGGCGAAAGCACTTAGCTCGGTCACAGCCGAGAGGATCATTGACTTTTTCTGGAAGTATATAATCACTCGGTTTGAAGTACCAAAGGGAATAATAGTAGACAATGGCTCGCAATTCATCTCAGAAAAGTTCAAATATTTCTGCAGATAATCGAAAATAAAGAATCACTTTTCCTCCGTAGCTCACCCTCAAACAAATGGTCAGACGGAAGTCACCAACCAAACCCTAGGAGAAGGGTTGAAGAAGAGAGTGCTGGATCGAAAAGAAAGATGGTCAGATGAATTGATCAAAGTCCTGTGGTCTTATAGAACCACTCCGTGCGGGATGACCGGCCAAACCCCTTACTCTTTAGTATACGTAATCGAAGCGGTCATTCTAGTCCAGATCGGAGCCCCATTAGATCGGGTGGCATACTACATGGAAGAAGAGAACAACATCAACATGAAGTACTACTTAGACAACTTAGACGAAAGAAGAGAGCGAGTTTAGATTCTCATGGTAGCTTATAAAGCAAAAATCGCTAGATACCACGACAGCCGTGTACGAGAAGTCCGCCTTAAAGAAGGAGACCTAGTTATCAAAGACTCGGCCGCCTTACAGGCCCGAGAGGGCAAAAGGAAAATGGGCGCCAATTGGGAAGGCCCCTATAAGATCACCAAAGTCATCGGGCCGACCACCTACAAGCTAGGGACTATAAAAGGCAAAGAGCTTCCTCGCACATGGAACATTGCTAATCTTAGCCCTACTATATAGTAAGTACTTAGGGATCCTAGCAGCCGCACTCTTTTTCCTTCCTTGAGGATTTTTCCCACTGGTTTTCCCTTAAGGGAGTTTTTAACAAGGTGGCTCCCCTCAAGTAGATATCTAGATGAATAGAATTCCCAGACTTGTAGTCAAATTATTAATAAAAGCATTCTTTTATTCATACATTCGCCTCAATAAGTACTGATCACACTTTATGGCATATCCCCAACACAACATAAGATCGATTTAAATATCTTGAGCGCATAAGACCTAATTAAAACTACGACAAACAGTTTTTAGGTGGGCACACCCTTAGAACACAATTAAGACCGGCACTAAATAAAATACTTGATGGGAAAGGCTGTGAGTAAGACCTAAGCAATCATCTAATTGGCAATAAAATATAAGATTGATTCAGATAAAAAATGAAGGCACAAAAATAAGACCTTAATAAACACCTCAAGAATGGGCTTAAATTAAACCAAATTGTACTTACAAAAGCAAAAATAAAGCTAAGTTACAAACGAAAGCAAACTAAGCTACAGGATTAGAGTCTTGAGATATGATTTCAACTCTTCACCCCGACTCAATCTGTACATCTTCAGCCAGCTCGCTCGGGTCCTTTTCAAAAGCCTCATGCTCATCGGAACTTGGATACTTGAGCGTTTGGAGGAGAGTCTCAGGAATATCCGGATGAAGGATATGACAGGCATCCAAAACCATCTAGCTGAATTGATAGCCGTCATCCACCATGCCCTCAATGGATTGGATAAATTCGGCTTCATACTTCTCCTTGGAAGCTTGAATTAGGGGTGTGCAAATGGTTTGGTAACCGAATTACCAAACCAAACCAAAATGAAATATTAATTTGGTTTGATCATTTCAAAAATTTAGTTTGGTTCTGTTTGTAAATGTTGAATATTTTGGTTATTCGGTTTGGTTCGATTTTTGTGTAAAAAAATTGAAATAACCGAACCAAACCAAAATATACTTTATACATAATAAAAATTTAAAATATGCTCATATATTAATTATTTTAACATCACACCCTTATTCCTCTTTTCCAAATTGCGCTCTTATTTCTTTATGTGTTTATAATAAGCCATTTAATCTATCGTAATACTTATATTGGATGTGTAATTTATATTCTAAGTGTTAGAATTTGAATTTTACTTAATTAATTTAAAATTTCAGTTTGGTTCAGTTTTTAACCGAACCGAATAATTTATTTTGATTTGGTTAATTCAATTTTGATTCTTATTTGGTTTGGTTCGGTTAACAATATTTTCCTTATTTAGTGATCTGTTAATTCGGTTTGGTTTAGTTCAGTTCGGTTTCGACCGAATGCACACCCTTAGCTTGAATGGATTGACACTCCAGACGGCTAGAGGTAAGGTCCGCCTGGGCTTTCACAAGTTCACTGGAGGTAGCTTCATGGGCTGATTGGAGCAGCTCGTGCTCTCCCTTTAACTTCATAAGTTTGCCCTCCAATTTCATGTTGGTCTTATCCGACTCCTTCAGTCGAATCTTTAGGTTTTGCTCATGTCAATTGCCTTAGAGAGTTTCTTAGCATTCTCTCCTCAGCCTCTACTAGGCGGTAAAGCTCGCCTCCTTGAGATAAAGACTGATGAAACATTGATCAGAATATCAGTTAACACAAATATGAACACTAATAAAAAAAAATATAGAAGCATACTTGGCTGATGGAATTGAAAAGTAAACCCCGAGAGGGTAAGAAAACATTCCTTCTCGTAACATTGAGCCTCCCGCTCTAAAGGAAAAGCCTCGCGAAGAGACTCTTGCACTCGAGGAAGAGTGACAGTCGGCCTATCCCCCGCCACCTTCTGCAGAGCCTCCCTCACTAGCAGGACGGAGGGGGGAACAACCGGATCCACATTAGCATCCGATCTCGATGCAACGGACGAATCAAGAGCAGCTTGATTAACAATTATTAGTAACCAATAACAAAAACATAAAGTACAAAGCTAAAGAAAACATAGTATTACCTCACTAGCCCCCTTGGCTTTCTTCTATTTTTTGTTGGCCGCATGCTTCCCTTTAAAAGCCTCCGATGTGGCACTCTTGCCTAGAAAAACTGGACCAACAGCTTCATTAGATTGAGCTGCTAACTGAACCGAAGCCGATCGAGTATTCTCTTGCTGCAAAGTTTTTGACCCACTTGGCTACGACACCAGAAATTTTAGCCCTAACTCCAGACATAGCTGAAAACATAAAACAAAAAGAGAAGTTAAGATAAATCACTAGGTAGCTGAGGGCCGGGATAATATTCAAAGCCATCATCTGACTCCAGGGCATAGTCTATCACCCTATGCCTATTAACTAGGGCATAAGAAAAATCGCCCAAAGTCCAAACCCCTCTCTTTAGCAGATCGAATAGCCCAACTCGGATGTTTGGATCATTTTTAGGGACGGTAAAGGCAGGCGGTATTTTGAACGACCATTGATTCGGAAAGGTGGGGAACCCCTCTTGCAACTTGATGAATATATAAATTTGCTTGAAGTTCTTCACCGAGTCGGATTTCCCAGAGAAAGAGTGGAATCCCTTCTTATGGGAGAAATTCAAGTGGACCTCACCTTTGTTCAGCTTCCAGGATGCCACTCGCTTGAAAAAATTAGCATTAAAGCTAAGCCCTAAGTCTATACAAATTTTAGAGCGACCGGCAAGGTCACCCCAAGCGTTTGGGTATATCTGAGTCGGGCATATATTCCAATGGGTTAGCAGGTCATAGATCCCCGGGGGTAGCGGGCAGAGGAACACTGACCAAATATGCTCTAAATAGATACTAAACCACCCGGGAGGCGGCTTATGAATGCGCTGATTTTTCAGACGGAAGCATGATTCTACACCTTCTCATCCAAGGGAAGGTCACCTTTTTAAACTCAATGTCCACCGAGTGAACGATGGAAATCATGTCCTCTATCCTATGGGTCATATTTTTCTGCTTAGGGGGTCTTTTCTTAGTCGGTTCCCCAGCAACGGCTTTGGCCTCCCCCTTATTTGCTGCCCTCTTGGGCCTAAAACCTTTGGGGATCAAAGCACTGGTGTCTTGTTGGGCCGGCTGCTGAATTTCTTGCTCGTCATACCCAGCCTAAGCCGAGTCGGACGAATGTATTTGTGAGCTTGAGGATGCCTCGTGGGATGCCCTTCTCTTATCATCAGCACTCCTTCCGACCCGATCTATCCTCCCGGCTATTCTTTTAACCCTCATGTTAGAATGAAGGTTAGTTGGGTCGATACTAACATAGCACCTTGACATCGAGTCAGGAAACTCGGCACAATATTCATCAAACAACCTATTGGCCGAGACGGTACTTATGGAGGTAGTAGAAGACATGGTCAACTAGAAAAGGAAGCCGCCTAGAACAAGTTAGATTCAGGGAAAATCTACCCTAAAGGATCTGAACAATTTTTCAGCCGGGATGGAAAACATCAAAATCTAAGCAGTTTTATATTCATCAAAATTCATACACGAACCCAGAATCCAGCCAAAAGAAACCCAGATTCCGGCAATACTAAATTATAGCTAAAGCAAAGGCATTAAAAAATTCAAATATACCTAGCCTATAGGTTCCAGATACACCGCGACATAATATCAGATATGGCATAAAAGGCAGTTTGGCAAGAACTCTTTAAGTAAAAATTTCTAACATGGAATTCAGGCTATAGTGGCACAAAGTCAAAAGCATAAATAAGTCACAGAATCCACGAAAGGAAGAAGCATGGTGAAAATTACTTACTTGCGAGAGATGAAGGGTTTGAAGAAGCGGACGTCTCCAAAAAATCAACCTTGAAAACTTGAAGACAGGAATAGCCGGAGTGAAGCAGAAAAAGTCAGCCAAGCAAAAGTGGTGAAATGAGGGGAGAAAATGCTTAAATAGGAAGAAGAATGATAGCGAAGGGTCACAATCATTAAAGAGCAAAAGCATAGTGCCACGTGTCAATCAAGGTTAGGCTAGTTTTAAATTTCGAAAAAACCACATCTACCGTCAAACGATATGAAAAGACTTAAGCTTTTCAAGGAAGCTTCGAGAACGCTTGGGCCACGGCTGGCCACATAGCCCTGAACATTAGGCCACTCAAAATTTGAGCCGGTTCATACCGCTAGAAGCCCTAAAGAACTTCTCCCACTGGGGGGGCTTCTGATAACTCACTAAAAATATCTCGCCCGTCTCGTCCTAGAGACCGGGTCATCAAAGAGCCACGTGGCTCATTTCTCTGTCAACCAAGTCAGGAAAACCTGAAGCTGACTAGAATCAGTCTCTAGCCGGAGAGCGTGTAAAACCAGAGACCCCAGGAAGCCTTGAACGGTCATAGTCTCGAGACGGCTCATGACCGGCTTGAAGGCATCTCCGTGTCCCACAAGTAAGGAGAATCCAGGTCTGACTCTAGTCCCTATATTCTCTCCTCTATCCTTATCCTATTCTGCCTGGGATACGAGGATCAGATATTTACAAAGAGTTCTAAGCTCATCACAATTCAGACTCCTTATTCCACTAGGAATAGGGCAGCTCCTGCGCCTATAAATAGGCCCCTAGGTCAGTTCAACAGGTATCTCAACATTCTCATACTTACTTTCATTATGTTCCTCAAAATCCCTTACTGACTTAGGCATCGGAGGGTCCCCCACAAGGTAACACCGATCGCCCCCAAATTTGTGTGTTGTTTTGCAGGAATTCATTCATAGAGTCAAGCAAGTTCGTAATAATTCAATTTTGAAATATCAAATCCAGGTACGATATTTTCAAGGGACAAAAGATTTGAGTCCTCTAAAATTGTTAAGTAAATGCATATTATAATTCTGAATATATATAAAGGAATGAAGATATTTCGTCAGAATTTAAGTAAGAAATGAATTGTAGTATGGTAAATTGTTCTCAATCAAACTTAATTTGTGCTAACGCTGCTTCTCTTCGGGATTATTGTAATTAAGGTCACTTTCTCTTGGACTTATACTCGGAATATATAATTATAATTTTTTTGTGAAATAAACTCAATACGGTTAATATCAGCTCCATATAATACAAATCAATTCAACTAATGGAAGTTTTAAAGAACTTAAACTCATTCCCTTTCATTTTGCTTCGTTAGCAGGGATTGTAAAATGGCTTTTAAGTTATTTATTCAATATTCTTATCTTTTGCTTGTTGTTTATCGAACTATTGATGTCGTTCATTTTGTTGTCAAAACTTCTGGTTTGAATCTTTTTTTATTTGTTTAGAGTTTCTTTTAAAATTGTTTTCAAAAGTTTTCTTCTGTTTTATAAACATTATACCGCAAGTTTTAATGTTTAGCTGCAATTGTTCATAGATATTTAGAACACAAACAACTATCACTAACAACAACAAATAGATAATATTTTCTATAATTCAACTCAGTACAGTTCAATTCAGTTCAGTTCAACTATGGTAGTTATAAATTTACACTGAAATAAGTTCAGTTCAACAAACTTTAATTTATTTTAGTTCAATTCAGCTTTCAAAAGTTGAAAATAACAGTTCCTAATCATAACAACTAATCCAAAGTCAACTCAAAATATCAGATATTTCCCTAGAGGAAAGGTGCAACTTGGTGAACAAACAACGTGGGGATTTCATAAATGGTCTGAATGTAACCAAAAGTTTGAATTAAAATTGGATTGATGAATATATTGGCATGTTGCTGCCTGAAAATGCGCCTTTTTATCTGACCACACTTTTCGCCGATCGAGAGAAGCCTGGAGAACTAGTGGAAATTTAATTTAATATTTTATCTCTTGCATCTATAAAATATTAAAAACCAAAATTATTTTTATATTTTTAACATGTTTTGTTTGTTTTTCAAAGTTAACTGTGTTTGATTAATGAAGAAGATAAACCCACATGTATAGATTAATTACTAATGTAGGCATTCCGGGACAATGATTAAAATATTATCTTAATCGAATTAAATAACAATATAATTAATCCAGTTTTGGTTATTGTGGAGTTAGATGCAAAAATAATGCAGCATCTACAAGCAAAATTTTTTAAGTTTTGCAATATCACAGCGCATCCCGGGTATACTTGTTCGTGAGTGACCCGTGACCCATCCGACGTAGTCATGCTTGACTTTAATAGTTGGGTTTAGATAAGTATATTTTAATATTGATTCGTCTAGACAGGAGTTTGTAAAAATTTGAATAAATGGACTGAATATGGTTTTTTTTATATAAACTCAAACCCACCAACCCGAATTTATATATTAATAATAAATAATATATAATTGAAAGGCGATATTTATGTGATGTCGGGCTGACCTGATTGAGCTTGAAAAATAAATTCTATCTCCAAGCTCGACCCAACCCAGCTCAAGCCCGTACATTATTAATGTGGGCTATCGCCCATCAAATCTGGCTCAAGCCTAGTCTGACCATTGAACACCCCTAATCTCGACTATATAGTTAGGTTTTAAGTCTTTATTTATTTATGAACGGTAATTATATTCATTAAAATAATCTTCTTCGATGCTTCGTGACAATTGTGAAAGTTGAACCTAAGTCTATTCTTACCTATTAAATTTGTGTTACCAACCGAGCTACATATTATATATGTTTTATCTATTTATATATTTATCCTCTATTGATTTTTAAGCTACTTTCGATATATATATATATATATATATATATATATATATATATATATATATATATATATATATATATATATATATATATATATATATATATATATATATATATATATATTGACAACAAATAATTTTAATTTGTCAATTAATTGAAATTAATGTGATATTCATAGTGTGTAATTTAGTGTTCCAATTTAGTTATGTCATTAAATAGAACTTCTTTTTATACACACCCCACCGTCTCTCCCCCATTTTGGTGGAAGATAATTTCCAAATGATAAAGTGACAATTCAAAGCACTTTTTAATCCAAATTTTTATTTTCTTTTACATGGTAAACAAGCTTTCATAATTTTGAAAACTCATCGTCCTATTATTTCAAACCCACACACATAAATTGGACAATTCTCAACTTTATTTATTACGAGTGGTTTGCAATTGATTTCCTAAAAATTGTTGTATAAGAAATTTTCAAACTAATTTGTTTAGATTTATATTTGTAACCTGATATTAACAGTAAATATGGACTCCTGCAAATATGATGAGAAAGCTATTCTCGAAACAAAGGGATCAAAACCTTCCAGACTTATTGGTTATAACTTTTCAGTTAATCTATAAGAATAGGAGACAGAGAAATGGAAAACATTGCAAAAAATTGGACAATTATACAATATTGCTCACTGTTCATCAAGTAGTAACACATGCAACAACTCATTTCCCTCTCCCCTCTGCCACGTCACTCAAGCATTTATTTCTCTTAATCATTACATCTTCCTATAAAGGGAACATTACGCGTACAACACGAGGTAATTAACTAATTTAATTTTTCATACTCATTTCTCCACTAAATTATTTTTAATTTAGGAATTGGAGAGATTTAACCGGACCCTCAATTAAGTATAATTCTACAATGCTTGATATGGTACCTAAATATATTATAATTCTATCCTTTAAATTTTATTACAATGTAATATCCCATTAAAAAGGAGAGATGTGGTTGCTTTAAAAAAAACAAATTTTTTTATTTTAAATTTCAGATTTTTTTTATCACAATTTGCTTTCTAATTTTTTATTTTAAATGATAGGTTATAATTTTTTTAAAAAAATTTTAAGATTAGATTTCAAATTTAATTATATAAATTTTAAGAATTAATTTAAATTTCAGATTTTTGGTTTAGATTTTTTTTTATCTCCAACTGCTTTTTTTTTATTTTTTTGTTTTACACAATAGAATTTTTAATTTTCGTTTAAATTTTACGTAAAATTCAAATTTTTACTTATAGATTTGAAAAAAAAAATTATTTGAAATTTCATATTTTATATTGTTTTTTCTAATTAAGTTTTGTTATTTTTTATTTTAGATTTTTATTTTGGATATGCGATTAAATTTTATATTTTTTTTTATTTTTTATCTCAATAATATTTTTTTTCTTTAAATATTATATTTTAGGGTATAAAATTTTAAATTTCAGATTTTTTTATTTTTAAATTTAGATTGTATTTCAGATTTTACTTTAAAATTTGTATTTAAGATTTTTGAATACTATATTATGGCATTAGTACAAAAGTTTAAGATATGAAATCGAATACATTAATTTAAAGTTTAGTTTTAAAAAAGAAAGCTATAAAGATGGAGTTTAAGCAATATTTGCCTTTTTCGTAAACTTTTATGTGATATGGTAAAATATACACTACAAGAAAAATCGCAATCTGCAAGGGAATGCTTGCAAGGAAAAAAAATCTGCTTCAGATTTGCTAACTTGCAACGGAATCTGCAACAAAAATGAAATTCCCTTGCAAAATAATAAATAGTAAAATATTGAATATATTTGCAACTGAAATTGCAAGGTTTTAAAATTTCTCTTGCAAAAATTCGGGGAAATTTTGGAGGGAGAATTTGCAACGGACTTTGCAAGAATTTTTACATTCCGTTGCAAGATTTATTTAAAAACTTAGATAAAACAAAATAAAACACCTAATTCCTTTTCTCTTTTATAACTATCAAATAAAAAATAAACATTAAATTTATTTTGATACTCATTATTAAATAGATCAGAGATTTCTTTACGGTATTTAGAGGAAAAACTCAATTACATAATTAGATATGATCAAAAATAATTTTTTAATGTCATTATAATAGTTATATATGTATAGTAATATATAATTACCATATAATTCATTATACATATATAGTAGTGTATAATTACTATATAAAATGGAAAATTAATAAAACAATCAGTATTATGAAAATTTGAGTATAATTATTTATGTACTTGCCAAAATTGTTAAAATAATATTAAAAAAAAGCAAATGAATTGAAGTTGTAAAATCAGTTAATCGATAACCAAGCCTGTAAATATAGAAAAACCAATAAAATTTGTTGAACACTTTTTAAATTTATTTAAATATTTAATTACAATGAACCTAAAATTAGGTTTCTTTTCCCTTTGCTACTCAAATTGACGATTACCCTCTCTTCTCTTCTCTTGCCCACTCCTCTGCCGTTTTCCGCCCCGTCTCACAAACCATGGATTCTCGAAAATTTCAGCCACTTCTAAGTGGCCACCACTTGTCCCTTTAACTGCCTTTCATCGACAACCCTTTCTCCCAAACCAATTTCTCTAAACAGTAGATTGAAACGAAAACCCTAGATTGTACAAAGTGGAGAAGAAAGCTTGAGGTTTTTTCTAATTTTTCAAAGGTTTTATGGAGGTAAACTCTTGATTTCAAAGCTTCTAGTATGGTTTTCCTTTCATTTTGGGTTTCAGTTTACAATTTTTATTTCAAACTCTGTAAATTTGTATTTCCATTTTGTTTACTAAAAAGAGGAACGTTTTAGTATCTATTATTGTCACTTTGTTTCTGCTTGATTTTGTAGAAATGGAAATCTAGCATGATGCTTCATCGACAATAAAATAGGTAAACAATTTATCTTGTAAAAGTTAGCCCGTTAATAGAAGTTCATGGTGTAATAAAATAAAATTTTGTTTTTCTCTAGGCTAAAGTCCACTATTTAATGATGTTGGAGTGCAACTGAGAGATTGAAATTTGTTTTGTAATGTGAGGTTTTTAGGGGATTTTCGTACCATATTGATGGTTTAATATTGAATTGCTCTGTTTGTTCATGAAAAGACAAGTGCAGGCTCATTATATTTAGATTGCTAAAAAAATTTATTTGATGATGATGTTTGCTATATGTGTGGCTCGATGTTGTGTTTTATGATAAATGTCTCACTAGAAATCTCAGTGTTCAACCCTTTGTTTAAATTTTGTGTTATATATTGCAAGATCATGAAATACTAAAGATAGTTAGCTAGAACTTATTTTACACTAAACTCTTCAGTTTGGCTGTTGAATTTAAAAATAAGATCTTAATTATTCAAATTGAAATTATGTCTTAGTAAGGTTGGAGTCCGTAAACTAGTTAAGGCTTATAATGCATATAATCCTTATCTACAATGTGAAGGTTACTAACGAGTTTTCAACTGTTCTTTGGAACAACTTACTAATTGTTCTACTATAGTGCTCCACGATGTTGTGCTTGGAGGTAACATGCTTATCATGTATCTGGGAAATTATTCATATGTGTTAACTTTACATATTAATCTTGGGGTGCAATTGACCAAGTGCTATTTTTAATCAGTGTGAATTTTTTATTTTTATTCTGTGATTTGAACACTTGTGGCTTGCATTAATCTGAAAATCTTATGTAGTTGGTGTGTTTATGGCTCAAATTTTGGGTTTTGAAATTGGAATATCAATGTTTAAGTGATGTTTTGCATAAGCAGGATAGTTGTACAAAACTTGTAATGTGTTATTTGGATTCTTTTTGTCAAACGACCTAGTAAAAGCTTGCAACTGATGGCAAAGTGATTGTACATTTATGGATGTCTAGATGAGTTAACAAATTGAAACCTAAAGTGTGAAATTCAGATGGAGGAGTTTCTTTTATAAAATTTTGGCACTGATATATTGCTATATTTGGGTTTGGATAACAAAATATTTTCTTTTTTTTATCATGAGATTGCTTTTGGTTTATATCTTGTTAAAATTGATGAGTTTGTTAATTTCTAGGTATTGTTTATAAGATGTCAATGTAATGTTAGAATCTTGGCTTAAATAATTTAGTTGTGATAATATATAATTACTACATACATGTTTTAGCTCAATTTATTAGTTCTGCTAGAATGCCAAGTGTAATTCTTTTAGAGAAGATTTCATGAACTAACTTATGAAGTGTTATTACCTGATGATTTGGCTGCCTTCCACTCAAAAAGAATGATCCATATAGAGCATTATTGTCTCTAGCCTTTTGATTTTCAACTAATTAATTCATTGAGATTGTCTTTCTATTTGTGGTTTTGGTATGTGTATTTTATTAGTTTCTCTGTTTTTGTGACCTCTATCTATTGTGGCATTATGATATGCTTGCCTCTCTTCATATTTGCTCTCTATTGAACAATACTTTATAATTTCCTAACCTTGTAAGGCCATGTTCTCTTGGACTACAATTCAGTTCAGACAGCTTCAGTTCAGTTCAGTCCGCTTCAGTTCAGTTCAGTCCGCTTCAGTTCAGTTCAAATAGGCGTACTTATAAATTTACACTGAAATAAGTTTAGTTCAATTCAATTCAATTCATCCAACTTCAGATCAGTTCAGTTCATATAATTGCAGTCTAAAAGAACATGGCCTAAGTGTCTCCACTTCTAATTTGATAGAATCCATATTGGGCTACATTATGATTATATAGAAATTTTATGTTACATGGGAAGTATAAACATTCACGCTAGTTTTTGCTTTATGTGTTTACAAATGAATTTTACATTTTTTTTTGTGTTGTAATACGAAATAGGTATATAAAGAAGTGGAATGTGCTCAAGCAAAGTTGGGCACTTCTAGACTCAATGAAAGGTACAAATTCTTATTGAAAGTTCAAATATATGCCTGAGTTAGTTTTCATGTTTTTGTGCATATATTAGGTGTCATAATCACAATTGAATGTGATTATTTATTTTGAATTGTGTTTATCCAAGAGAAATCTATTTAGTTCTTTTAACATTCAATATTGTGTTGTGTAGTGTGTTCACCTGGTTAGTACTTTGCAATGGCGATTGATTCTTGAATCTTTAGTTTGATTTGGTGTATTAATTATAAGAACAGACACTTTAAATTACTAAGTTTCTAAAAGCTTTGAATTGGTGAAAATATCGAAAATAGATTAGGTAGCTTAATCATAGTTGAATAGTTTACTCATTGTGAACTGTGTTTATTGGATTGCTAATTAGCCGATTCGTTTAATATTTGTTTCTTAATTATAGAATATTTCTTTTTCAGTGAATTTAGCCTATAATGTTTCAATTCTTATATACTCTAAAGTGGAATATAATATATTATAGTAGCTCTCTGCAATCCAAATAATTGTAATTGAGTTTTGAAATATTTGTATTTATAAAATTGCAATGGTTATGTACTTGCAAATCTGTAAGGGAAAATTCTAACGGATTCTGCAGTCGCAAATCTGCAAGAAGCATTTTACAACGGATATTACCCCTGCAAATTTGCAAGGGAGAATTGCAACGGGAATTTACTTGCAAGTCTGCAATTCCGTTGCATATTTGCAACGGATTAAGAAACCCTTGTAATCTAATCTGTAAGCGCGTATATTGCAACGGAATGACTTCTGTTGCAAAACAACATCTCCAACGGAAATTCCGTTGCAGTTTCCGTTGCAGATCGCTGATTTTCTTGTAGTGATATAAGCAAAGGTTTTATGTTCAATTTGAATATGATTTTAAATTTCTTTTATATTTTTTTTATTATACAGAATATTGATATATATAAAGCAACTACGCTAAAGTTAGTGGTCGAATTAATCCACGAAAATTTTATCTACCGACTACATTTATGCTACTATCGATAGAAACTTTTAAAATAACGAAAATTTATATACATTGACATGTTTAATATTTCTATTGCAATTTGTTTATTTTATAGTATGGTTAGGGTTTAGGGTTAGTTTTGGGGTTTAGGGTTGTGCATAGTTAGGGCCAGTTTAGGATTTGATTTTCGAAAAAAATAAGTCAGGCAGTTCCTAATTAATTAGTATGAATGGCCAAAATGTGTTATTCAAAACCAAAATATGTAGTTCTATTCAAAGTTTGTGAGAGCAACTTATTTTGACAGCAGCTTAATAAGCAATACTAAACTAGCCCTTAAATTATATTAGAGTTGTATATTTTTTTGTAGATATATGTGCCTTTACATGATGAAAGTGAAAATCATGCATGGGTTTTTGCTGGTTATTGATATTGCGACCAAACAAATTATGTAATCGTTTGAAATGTCTTATACAGTAAATTCATTCTCGAAATCATATTCTTATTGTTAATTACCAAAATTTTGAAATAAAATTACAATCGTGAATACATTTTTTTCTTGAGACTAACTAAAAATATTAACAAAACGGTTGGGATCATGTTTGGTTGGAGAGCGACTCAACATAAGTCGTCAGTCTTTTCGTTACTAGAAGTCGTCTAGTTCCATGGAGTAGTATTCGTATAAAGTGGTCAGATTGTTTGAACATAATAAACTTCATGCACTTTAGAGTAAAACTGCTCGTCGGGTGGGTTGGGTCGGGCATTGCCATGTTTTTTACTAAAAACATCAATCCAGTCTAGTTCACACTTTAAAACTTTGAGCTTAGGCCTAAGAAGTCATTTCGCAAGTCTAACCCGAAACACATTTATAATTTGCATTTAAATATTTAGGTAAAAAGAGTAATAAATATTGGTTTTATACAAATATTTTAAAATTTAAAGTAATAAATATTAGTTTTATACAAATATTTTAAAATTCTAAGTATAACTACATTTTATACTTAAACAATTTAATAAATAGTAAGATATATTAGAACATAAAATCCAAAAAAATTATTATATATACTATTTAATAAATAGAACTTGCGCTTAGGTATTTATGTTAAAAAGTCAGACCCATAAACTTTCGGGCTTTAACAGGCTTGGACTCATGACGGGGTTTGTAAAAAAATAAGCGTTCAAGTCTAATCATTTGAGCAGGCTCAGTCGGCCGGGTACCCCCGCCCTTAAGCAGGTCTACTTTAGAAGACATTGTATTCATCTCCGCTTCTCCTGAGTATTGTTAATATTATTTTAAATTATGAAATGCCTGGCTTTCTCAGGTGTAATAAAAATGCAATAACAAAAGTTCATCTTCTTTATCATATATGTGTATTCAAATTATACGTCTTGAAATTGACTCGAGTAATGAATATGTAAAACAAACAAAAGAGTAAATATGCATATCAAATAAAAAAATCTTTAGTGATTGATGTTGTCAAATTTTATCAAAAACTTTGTTACTTAAACATGAATTTTTCGTATATTCTTTTATATGTTATGAGAATTTTTATTTTAATTTATAATTAGAATATAAACTTTACTATATTATAGTTTATTGAATATTATAATACATTTATTTTGAAATATATATTAAGAAAGTGTGATAAAATTATCTTATGACGATATTTCAATTCTATCCTTGGAGAGACTAGTGAATTTGAGGTTAATATTAACTAATTGGAAAAATTTTAAATATAATTTACAATTTTTAATTAATTATAAATAAATTATAAAAATGATGAAAATATAGAGGGACGTGATTTTATTATTTTTTATCTAAATTTATTGTAAATAAAAAATAAAAAATAAAAATGTAACTTATTAACTTTCACAATTATGCTTTTTAATTGGTTAATGCATTGTAATAAATTTTTTTGGATAGAGTTGCAATGGCTTACCATGGTTAGAAATATTTCTCAATCAATCCCCCCTTCTGATCGGAGATTACCGATGAAAAAGTAGAATAAAATATTGAAAAGCCTGAAATTTTTGCAAGGACTAAAAAGTAACCTTGTATTGGCCCACCATTATCATAGTGTTTTCAATTCTGATCACGTGACCTAACTTCTACTTGACCTCCAGACTCAACTAACTTATGCTAAACTCAAATCTACATCAAAGTCAACCAGAAATGATTTCAGATCCAACCCACCACTGCCACGTGTTCACATGGCACCACCATAATGCGGTCGCACAGATCATCCCATATGTCACACCACACTATAGACCACCCCATTGCTACACATGCCTTTTTTCTCTATATATTCCTTCATCTTTTTCTTCAACCATATAAACACAGATCCAGCTCTTCTTCTCTTCAACAATGGCGACCTTCTCCTTTTCAATTTTCTCACTATGCTTAGTTCTGCTAATCTCACCGGCGATTTCACAAAACTGTACCTCACAGACCTTCAAAAACAACAATCTCTACTCTAACTGTACCGATCTGCCTACTCTCAATTCCTACCTACACTACACCTACAACTCGTCCAATTCATCTCTTTCAATCGCCTTCAAAGCTCCGCCTTCTAAGGCTGACGGCTGGGTGGCTTGGGCGCTGAATCTGAACGGCACCGGAATGGCCGGATCTCAGGCGTTGATCGCATTCAAATCCAACGGATCTATCGTTGTAAAGAAGTATAACATCATCTCATACAGTTCAGTCAACGAGACTTCGAAGCTCGCCGTCGATGTTTGGGACCTGAGCGCGCAGGCGGATTCCACCACCGGCGATTACGTCATCTTTGCCTCGGTTAAATTGCCGGAAAGTACGGAGAAGCTGAATTTCATTTGGCAGGTAGGTCCGTCGGTGACGAAAGGGAGGCCGGATAAGCACGATTTCCTTCCGCCGAATCTCGCCGCAAAAGCGACGCTCCAGCTGGTGGATTCTACGGCGGTGGCCGGCGGGGAATCAACCGGTAATAATTCTTCTTCTACTAGTAGTGGTAATAGTACTGGTGCTGGTTACAGGGTGAATGAATTGAATTTGGGATTGCAAGTTGGTGTGTTTGTTATTGTGAGTAGTTTAATTGGCTCAGCTTTTTGGTGAGAATTTACTGAAGTATTTATGAACCATTTATAGAGCACTGTTCACGTAATTTTTAATAATTTTTGGACTGAAATAATAAATTTGATGTGAGTGAGTTTTATTCTTTTCTATGTTATGTTCCCTGCCATTTATGGGTTATTTATAGGATTAAGTATTTGAGTTATGGTTAATGTAAAAAAATTATATAGAGAGACTTATCATTACAGTTAAATATATAATTTGAATCGAATTTAAATATAATTGAATTTAAGATGCAATAAATCAAATAAAAAAAAAGTTTGCCGCTGTTGACAGAGATGTGTGGGTTGGTAATGAGGATAAGGATTCTAGTGGAGTCACTTTGAGCATATATGCTTTTGTTTTTAATTGGTTATTATGTTTCATGACAATGAAAAATTGACAATTCTAATCTCAATTGAACTTTCAATTTTAGCTTTTTGTTTTGTTTTAGGTGGTGTTGGGATGGGAATTGATGGGTAGCTATGATGGTATAAAGTGGAATTGTTTAAAGTACTAATTTAACTTTAGTTGCTTTAATTAATATTGGATTGATAATTCAAATTAATGCAAAGAGATTATTAGGAATATATTTCAAAAGAAAATTAAAATTCTTAAGTGATGTGTTGGTCTAGTGATTAATATTGAAGGTGTGACCTTTAAAGATTGTATGTTTGAATTATATTTGGGGCGGGTTAGAGATTTTTTTTTCCATTTAATGTAAGCCTAAATAAAGGTAGTAATCATGAGGTTCATTCAGTCAGGAGGTTTAACATCTCTAGAGTTAGAAATATTAAACATGAATATAGAAGAATTTGTAATAGAAATCGGCGTAGGATTATACCATTTGACATATTTAAGAAATTTATTTATAACAATATTAAACAACAAAAATGTTAAAGTAATAATTTTTAAAATAGAATATCTGAAGTATAAAATAAATGAGTATAAAAGATTATCTAAAATATTCCACTAATGAATAGAGATATAGAAAAATTTGCTTATTATTTATGCCAAATATATAAATCTTATGATTCAAGAGATTAGTGACCAATTAACATTTATTCATAGAGAAGAAATACCTACGATAATAGAAATAACAGGAGTAAATCAAAGATTCCAAATAATTTGAAGAGATAAGCAATAAAATAAGGGTATTAGAAACAATAAAAGAATCTTTAATAAAATTAATAAGTGAAAAATAAAACTAATAAAACTCAAAATTATTATGGATAAGTTATTAGAATGTATTAGAATTATATCTCAAAAATCATTAATACAAAATCAAGATATTAACCATCATATTATAAGTTGTAGAAATGCTATAAAAATCATCGAATTTAAAGATAATCAATATGAAAAAGTTTGTAAGATAGTAAATTCAAGAGATAATTATAAAAAAGAATTACTAGAAAAAATTGCTGACGGAAATCGTAAAGAAACGGATTCGAATACTTACCTTTTCCATGCCCGAGATCGAAGAATGCTGCTTTGCAAACTGTTATGCTAAGTCATTGACTAACCCACGGTATGTCGGGATTAAGTCGTTGTTCACAACTTCAGAAATTCGACGAAGGACGATGAGAAAACCGAGTTTTCCAAATTTATGGGAGAGAGAAATTTATAAAGGTTAATAATATGAAAAATGAAATTAAATTTTTCATCACACTTTAACATACACGTTGGTGCTTTATACAGAGAATTGAAAATTGTATAATTGCAATTTGGTCCTTAGACTCTTTATTATTTGTAATTAAATCTTTAAAGTTCAATAACTTTTCAATTAAGCTCTTAGACTTATTTAATTCTCTAATTAAATAATTCTCTAATTAAATCCAATTACGTAAATTGTAGCAGATCCTTTGACCCGATTAACCTGCTCACGGGCAGACCGAGTATTTCACATCTCCCACTCGCACTTGACGGGTCACATTCCGTGCAAGGTCATCATATCTTCTTTATCCTACGAAGTCGTGTGACCTGCATATTATTATGAACACTTTATCTTGAATCGGTTAGGGTCTGCCAAGATTATCTTGAGTAGTACTTAACCAAATAGGTTAACATCTTGTATTCAGAACGTCTTGCACCCGTTAGGGTCTCCCAAGACTAATCTGAAATTGGTATTCAACCATTTTATTAACATCTTATATGTAAGAAATTATATCATATTGATATATATTGCGTGTATGTTTTACCCTAAGTTGGTCGACAATCACCCACTTCCACATCATTAAGGATCTCGGAAGCCTTAATCTGTTGTTTACTATCTTACATCAAATGTAACGATAGGCTAGTCGGTGAACTAACAGAACTCTGGTGAATATTCATTGGCCATATCTTCCTTTTGAGTTATCCATTCCATACAGAACTAGTTCGTACCACCAACCAATCTCTCCCAGATCGAATCAAATCATAATCTCTCGATGATTGATCAAATTGTCCTTGCTAGTCCTTACTTCTCAAGAAAACACAATAGTTATGAGGGTAAGGTCCAAAAACACTTCAGTTAGTGGACTAAGTCTCACATTAGAGAAGTTAAGATCCTTGTACAGCGTATAAACTTCTCATCTCATGGTCGCTAAGCACACATTATCCTGAGGACTCACTCCTCTTCCACTTTGATAATGTGTTATAGTGTTCTTTCCTTTTACCCTTAATAATATGAACTAACACTATGTAAAGATCTCAGTTACAATGCACCTTAGCATTTAACCTTGTTCTACTTTAAGAACTACCTTTAGCTATTCAGACAGAACATGACATATCGTAGTGCGAACTACACAGTTCTTACCTGATTACTTAAACAAGTAAATTCACGATTTTGAATAGGTTCCCGAATCACACACAACATACTCAAAATCAATCTCATCCTAGTCTGTAACCACGTGGTAACACTAGGGTAAACACCCATGTGAGTAGGCTACTTCTCTGTCCGACATGCTATGAACAATAATTAATATATATACACAACATATACACATACATACATTGCTCATAGTATAAAACTAATTTAAATCATCATGGTATCGTTCGCAATTGGAAGGGTATGTTAAATGAGGTAATTAAATAAATCCAATATACATATATTTAACCCTTTAATATATTTCACATACACATCTTTAGGGATATGCTTCGTAAACAAATCTGCAAGCATGTAATATGTAGACAAATACCTCATATTGACCTCTCCCTATATACTTAAGTCTATAACTGAATGATACTTGATTTCGATATGCTTATACCTTAAATATTATTTCGGGTCTATCGTATGAGCTATCAATGCTTGACTATTACTTGTAAATAGCCAATTATTGTTTGAAGCGCTTAGCATAAACGACTCACTAGTCACTTTAGCCAAACAATCTATTTAACCATAGCTGAAAAACCACAAATTCAGCTTTGGCCTTAGCCAATATGCATCTGAGCATCCTATAAGGTCTACTTCCTTATCCTGATACATCATAGAAAAATCAACAGTCCTTTACAAGTATCTTACAATTTTTTAACGGTGTTTCAGTTATCTATTATTAGAATAGATCAATATTTACTTACAATTCCCACAACATAACAAATATTAGGTCTGGAGTGAGACATAACTTATATGATGTTTTCATCAAATGGAACTATTTCCATATCCTCACACTTTTTAGGAGTTTTAGGACAAATGCTTAAACTAAGAAACTATGCTCTTAGTCAGAGGAATACTTATGGGTTTATAGTTATGCATAAAGAATCTTTGTCAAACTCTTTTTGTGCAAGATTCTTGAGGCAAAGATACTGATTTATGTATCTATCCATTGAGTTCTTAATCCCTAGGATATATGCAGACTCCCCCATGTCTTACATATCGAAGTTACTCGATAACCAATCTTTCTCTCAATGGTATATATACAATGGTCCTTATTTACCACTGAATACCATAACCTTAAGACCATATGAGATCGTAAATTGACTTATATAATTATGCAAACCTTGTGTTCGCAAACAATTTGGACAAACCCTCTTAGTTGTACCATATAGCTATCTCATGATAAATCTCCATTGAGAAAAGAATACATCCATTTGATGTGAGTCTAAGGGTAAAGTATAACTGCCAAAGCTATAGAATTCTTATAGATGTAAATCTTGAAACCGAAAAGAAAATATTCTCATAGTATATTCTTATTAGTTTGAGTATACATATTCCTTAATTATAAGCCGAATGCTTTTACTTTATCTTGAGAATTCACTTGCTCTCAATAACTTTATGTCCTTCATGTATTTTAACTTATTTCTTCTTCCATCACATGCAACTATTCATCTCTATTTAAACACTCAATTTTCAAGGTGGAACATTTTCCATTTTGATCACTTAGACTCCGAGTCTTCATAAATATATCTCATATATTTATCGTAACTCAAAATTCTTTCCTTTAAGCTCATTTCTATACTCCCACTTGGATTAGAAATACTATAATGATATGAGCTCCCACTTGAGCTAAAAACATTGACTCCCACTTGAATCAATAACATTATTAGGTTCTCGGCTCCCCCATAGAACAAGATCCCTTTGATTGAAATGATAATTATGAATGACTTCTTTTGAATTACTCCCACTTGAAGATACATTCAATAATATCAAGGTCAAGAGTCTTATTAAAAAGAAATGTTTTTGCCGAATACGCACAATATTTCAGACTCATTTTCTAAGAAATTGACATCTCGTGATTCAAATTATGTCATATATCCTTCCACATTCTCCCCCACAAAAATATATCCTTTTGATATGTCAGAGTATCTTGTAAAGACGCTCTTTCTACCTTGTGCCCCTAATTTATCAAAGGTATATAGGCATAAGCGGTACAATTACATAGTTGTAAATAGGATAAACTCAAAATTCTTTCAATTCACATCTCATATGGGATGGAAGAAACAAAATTTCAAGGATATTTAGTTGATACACATATCGAACCATTTCAAGGAGAAGCTTATTCTTCTTCCATAAACTCCATATTACTAAGGAGCATAGGGAATAAACAACTAATGTTTAGTCCTATATTCATCATATAAAGTTGTAAACATAACTAAAAATAGCTCTTTACCACTTTAGTTCCAATACTTTATTGCTACGAGATTCATAAATCTTTTGATAGCTAAAAGCTTCAGATTTATAGGAAATCAAGTAGTTGATGCCATAACGAGTATGGTCATCAATCAATGTGATGAAATATTAGGCCTATGCCTTACCCTCGTGTCTATTGAACCACATATGCCATGATAAATAAGTTGCAAAAATATATTATGTTCTAGTTCGTCTATAAGAATTCATTCGTTGTTTGCTTTCCTTTTGTGGAACCCATCACACGGTGATAATTTAACATTTTTAAATTATCCATCACAATATGCCTAGAGAACTCATTCTTCTTAGCTTTTGTGACATAATCACCTATGCGATATATTAACATTATCCTCTTAAAGATGAGTTAGTCAATGGAAAAAAAAAATTATCCACTCGATAATTAGTAATGTACACTTATTACAATAACATCAATCTTACAAGAACTAGAGACATAGAATCTACTTTTAGGAATGAAGAAACTAAAAATTGGAAAAATTCATGAATAAACTAATTATTCATAAAACCATATCATAAATTATATTTTGACAAATAATAGGAGAGTACAACACATCATGTAGATATTTGATTTACCCTTGTTGCAAATCTAATATATATGTGTCAATCTATAGAACTCCAACCCAGTGGTTGTTTTCTATATAAATACCTATGTCTCTCATTATAATTGTTGGAAGTTCACAAAGATACTTCGGTCCTTGCTTGATATGAAAGTATAAGTCACATAAGAGTCTAATACTTATTCATGTATGTAATTAATGCTCTATATCATAGTTCCATTTATTTTGGTAATTTTAGTAAATCACCTATGTGATGTTGACTGTCTATTACCTTTGGACCTCTTAATTTATATTAGTATTGTTAAGACCCATTTTACTTGTTCTTTTAGCTTTACATAGATGCTTCACACCAACCAAAAAACTTCATGACACTTCCTTTTTAAGTTGTCTATATGTCAAACGCATTTAAGACGAAATTTAGTTGGCAGAGGATAACATTCTTCTGGATCCAAAGAGCTGGTGACATCGTTAAAAGAAGTTAATCTATAAAAAATGAGTTAGATGCATCATATATGCTCCTACTAGAAGCAAAGAACAGATCACCAATTAGAACTTCTTTCACATTGGTAATCAAAAAATACATGTCTCACATAAATGTAATCCCTTAGCAATATAACCATTAATAGCACTTAGCAAAATGATTCGGGTTAGTGAATTCTTCCTCCTCCATGCAAGAAACATGTTCTTGTCATTTAGGAGTTTGTTTGTGCTATTTTCTTTGAACTCATAAATAATAGTTCCCAAAGCATAAAAGGACTGTGTTCATCAGCACAAACCCAATTTATAAATTCCAGATTTGCTAATAATAACCGTTAAGTTTTTAAGTCTGTTACAAATACTATTGAAGCAGTAACCATTACTGATCTTATTATGAGCAATTGTGTTAATTACTATTCACTTAAGAATAAACTATCTGAGAAATATAAGCATTAATCCTAGTTTTGAAAGAAGTACGTATACCTAATCATCAACCAGGTGATAACACTCATATTTACTCAGTTCATTCCACTATGTATTAGCAATAATATGTGTTTGATTTTTCATTATAGTTCTCTTTCACTATAAGGTATATCTTTAAATGCACTTTGACTTATTGTCTTAAATTAGTTCACTTAACTAAAGGCATTTAAGATAATGTATTCGGACAAATTTATTGGTCATTATTATTGAAACTATCTGAGATTTAAAATAGGACACTTTAGTCCTAAGTATTTTATTGTGGCTTAAATAAATTATGTTATTTAAAATTTCTTTAAATAAATATATAAAATATAAATAAACAATAATTAAATAAACAACGAATCTCATAGATCTCAAAACAAAATATAGTCCCAAAACTATTCAATAAATATCATGTAATAAATTTCTTGTCCAAAGAAACATAACAAACAAGCACATGGAGATGATGCTAAACAAATAACAATCTTATATTGTTAACCACCACATAATGTACTCTATGTGTGTAAATATACTTATACACCTTTTTTAAAAGTGAGACGAACACTGAGTATCTCAAATCCAAAAATAAATATCATTCTCAATGACACTACTCCTTTTGAATTACCCTAGACCATCTCAATAGTTCAATGTTCATTCATTTCATCGAATAAGATGGTAATTAATTAAATAACATATTAAAGAACCTAATTGTTCTTTAATATTTGTCAAATAAAAATTCAAAAAAATTGAATAATGAGTTATATGAGCTTTTGTAACTCGAAGACGTATTTATACAATCTATATTACTTTCCAATAAGGTAATTAGTACACACTTATTGCATTTATATATGCATTATAAATGTTGGATCCACAAAGTATCAATATTTAAAGTACACCTACAATATGGAGAACCTATTTTCTCAAATTTTTAATCATATCCGTAACCTTTGTCCTTTGAAAAAGTGTCATTGATGACCTAGGGTTTGCACCATTTTGACTATCTATAACATATGTAATAAGTCAATGTCAATAATTGTACAAATTATTAACTTAAATATATTACATAGATATAAATTATATAATTATCACACAAATAATTAACTCAAAATATATTACAAAAATATATATTTATACCCATAGATATAAAATAAGTTAACTATTTATAAATAATTTACTATATTAAATATATAATTAAAATATATTTAATATCAAACCAATATTACATAAATATAAATTTCACATGAATTACCACAAAGATAATTAATAACTCACATATATATTACCAAAATATATTTATTAAATTATACAACTAAAGTGTAATCATAGTCAACATATATTAATAATTAACTTAGTGAATTTAATGGTATTTTTTAAATATAATAAAATATATGTAACTTATACATAATCATATGAATTTGATTTTCTAAATTAATAAAAAAATGAAAAAATTCTGAAAGATTCACCATTAGGTCCTAAAAATAATTTCTAACATATTAGAAATTTTTATAAAACTCAAAAATTAATTTCTATATTTTTATGAATTTATTTACAAAAAATAAATCAAATACTCACTTTTATGAACCTTAAAAATTTCTGCAAAAATTACCTTTAAATCCAAAAAATATGAAAATTATAGGGTAGGAAAAATTTCGGAGCAAAAGGACATTGTTTAAGGCCTTAAAACACAAAAATACATATTGGACCATTAAGGACGCGCCATGTGGCATTATGTTGACCAATCAACATTTGACTTTGACTGACACATGGCAGTCAACAATTTTTTGGTCAACACATATGAATTGACCGGACGCCACATCATATGCCACGTTGGCATTGACCGTTGACCATACAAGATTGTGCCACGTGGATGGAAGTTATTATGGATAAGGGAAAAAAATTATGGCAACGCTCTACAGGAGTTACCATATCAAACAGTCACCTCCTTTATGGCGATACTTCTTCAAATAACAGATCGCTTATGGCAACAATATAAGCGTCACAATAGAATGCTTAATCCACCACTACCATTTTTCATGAACCGCCGTGCATAACGGCTGTCACAAAACCAACCGTCGCTACTTTCCATTTTGCAACGGGCATAGAGTCCCTTGCAGAATGTAAAAAATTGTCTTCCAATTTTTTAAACATTCCGAAAATGATTTCAGCCTCCGACCAAACCATTCTTAAGGTTTTTTAACATGCCGAGTCCAATGACATGGTCATTTTCACCAATAATGACCAGAATTATGACATTTGCGCAAAACAACATGGAAACCGAGGTTCTTTTCCGTGAAAACGATGAAAAACGGCCATTAACGAACATGAATACCATGATACACATTTTTAGGTGCTGGAATTACAGATATTTCCCATATAATTGACCAAAAAACACAGAGTTATGGTCAAACGCTCCAAAAACTCGAATTCCCTACGCTTTTCATACTTTTCCGTAATTTCCGCAAGAAATTACGAGAATGAATTTCAAACGAAAAAATTTCAGAATTTTAGAATTATAAGAACAATAAATCATACATATAACACATAAAATCATCGCTAAAATACCCGCTTTGATACCAATGACGGAAATCTTAAAGAAATGGATTCGAATACTTACCTTTTCCGTGCCCGAGATCGAAGAACGCCGTGTTGCAAACCGTTTGAATGCTAAGTCATTGACTAACCCACGGTAGGTCAGGATTAAGTCGTCGTTTACAATTTTTTCAAAAATTCGGCGAAGAACGATGAGAAAACCGAGTTTTCAGAATTTTCGGGAGAGAGAAATTTATAAAAGTTAATGATATGAAAAATAAAATTAAATTTTTCATCATACTTCAACATACACGTTGGTGCTTTATATAGAGAATTGAAAATTGTATAATTGCAATTTGATCCTAAGACTCTTTATTATTCACAATAAAATCTTTAAAGTTCAATAGCTTTTCAATTAAGCCCTTAGACTTATTTAATTCTCTAATTAAATTTAGTTACTTAAATTGTATCGGATCCTTTGACCCAATTGACCCGCTCACGGGCGAACCGGGTATTTTCAACAATTACAATATTAGAAAGATAAATAAAATTATTAAATGACAATAAAATAGCCCAAGAAAAAGTAATATTAGAATGTCATAAAATTATAAATGAATTAATAAGTAATGAAAGAGAATAAAAAAGTACAAAATACAAATATCTATTATTCAATGGACACCTATGAAGGAGGTACTACTCAAACTTTAAGTTTTAAACCCGACACCTATTATAAAATACAAGAAGAAAAAGAAGAACTATCTATAAATAAATTTTTAGAATTAGAAAGAAATAAAGCAATAAGATATGTAGTCTAGAAACATAAAAATATAATAGATATAACTACAATAAATGGAAAAGCAAGAATTAATTTGAGATCCGATGAAGTAATAAAAAATATAAGAAATATAAGAATATATATTTTGGAGGATCTGAATTCACAATAAAGGCATATTTTCAGAAAAATATAAATACTCATATACAAATTTATAAACTAGATGATAGAATATTAAATAATTTGCAAGATGCATTAATATCAGTAATAAGAGGAAATTTGATTTATCAAAAACTAAAATTTCCTATTCAACCAGACTTTAGTATCTCTATACATGATAAACATAAAGACTTAGCTCTAACTCTATATTATATACTAGACAGAATAAATATGCCACCAGAAAGTAAAGTAATAAGTATAGAAACAAAAATGATATATGCATTAACTGAAAACCACCATATAAGAAAACAATATGAAAGAGATATACTAGTATCTAAATTATATCAAAAGATATAAGAACCCCTAGAACACAAAGATTATTCTCAAATAAAAATACCGGAAGAAATATGTATGGATTTTTCTAATAGACAAAATAAACCTATTCAAAAATTAATTCCCGTAATAGAAAATGCAAGGTTAATTTTTAAAAAAGAAATAATAGACCCTCCAAGAACACTAGATCTTATAAATACATGCCGAGATAAATTTAGAATAAAACTTATATTATTTATAGGAATATTAGCTAGTGACTGCATATCGGAAATAAGCAAAGAAGAAAAAAGTTTAATACACATAAATAAGGTAAATAGAAATAATTGTAAAATAATAGGGCTACAAACATACACTTGTCCTAATAGTAGTAGAGAATTTATTACAACTCAAGTAGCCAAATTAAGGTTTAAAATCTAAGACTTAGAATACGATACAATAATTGGAGTTATAGAATATAATAGTAATAATTGTGACTTAGTATTAAAACATGATTTTTTAGAAAAAATAAATTATGAAATTCACCATACTAGGAATAACAATAAAAGATCAAGGAAAAGTAAGATTTAGAAATAGAATTTGAATAAACAACAAAAAATTAAAAGTAAGGAAAAAGAACTAGAAGCCATTAAAATTTTCTGAATACAACAATAATTGAATCACAGATAAAATATTTACAACTTAAAGAAGAACAAGAAAATTTAGAAAATGAAATTAAACAATTAAAAAATTTATGAGAAAAACCCAAGAAAAAATGGATACAGTATGATAATGGATAGAGAAAAAGAGAGTATACCCATGAATAACGATAAAAAATTAGATGAAGTATGGAACGAACTCGTAGTAAAAGAAAAATTAAAAACTATAATAAAACTATTAACCAATATACAAGAAAGTTTAAAAGAAAATCAACATCACAAACAATAAATAATTAATCAAGAAATAAAAAACCAATGGAATACTTCTGAAATACCAACATTCAAACTAATACTAGAAAGATTAAATTTGTTAATGGATAAAGGAAAAGGAATAGCTCAAGAGAACACAGACGATGAGTCAAATGAAAAATTAGAACCCCATAATAATAAAGTATTCATAGAAGAATTAAAATCTAAAAAGAAAAAACCAGAAATAGGATTCAATTATAAGTACGGATTTCAGTTTAAGAAACTAGAAGAACATACATCCTTTTGGTATAAATTTGAATGGAAGAAACCAAAATGAATAGGAAAATTGAAGAATTAAAAAATTTACCATCTAATTTAAATATATATGAAAATTTTAAAATAGTAAAAAATGATGAAACAAATGAAATTATTTTTGAAGAATCCGATGAAGAAAGTGTTTTTGAAACAAAACTTATTAAACAAGAAGAAGCTGAACCAAGTCATAGGTATCAGTTTGATAATCAATACATTCTACCCACAGAAACTATGAGGAAAACAGGCAAAAAAATAAAGATATACATATTATAATAACAAATTCAAGAAAATACTAAATCCATATAAACAAAAAATTAAACATATAAATAATGATATAATATCAGATTTATATTGTGTAGAAAACGGAGAAGAATTATTACAAAATTGGATCTGTAGGCATACTTTTGAATTAGCTATTAATAAAGCATTTGAAAACTTAAATGTAGAAAGTACACATTATTATTTACTATTTCATACTAGTGGAGATGTATACAATTATCTAAATAAATTAAAGCGATCAACGTCCAATAGAATATGTCAAATACATTGGAAATGAAATTAATATGGAATTCTTTGGAAAACATAGTGATATACAGGCCAGTAAGGAACACGAATAATTTATAGCAAAATATATATTATACAACATACAACTCTGCAATATATGTGAATTTAATGAATTTACATGTCAATATAAGAAATATTATAATAAACTAGAGTTAATAGAAAGAAAACCAATTTTAGAATTATTTGTTAATATACTACCTTGGCCAATAAATGAAGAAGTAAACAAAAGATATAAAAATCAAGTAAATATCACAATCCCAAAAACACTAGGATCCATAATTAATATGGAATTCTTTGGAAAACATAGTGATGTCCTATGGAAACATATGCTATTAGTCCATGTACTGCTAAATCATATGCTTCCGTAGGGTTTGCTTCTTGTAATACAACCATTTTTTTCTTCATCTGGTCTTTTGGTTGTTGGATACATATTTCCGCTTCGACCGTTGTCATTATAGTTTTGGATTATTTGAGACCATTTTATGTATTTGTTAAGAGTTGTTCTCATCATTTCTTTGATTTCTAATACTAGTTTGATTTGGGCAATTGTAGGAATTCGGCCCAAAATAGTTTTTGTTTCCGGGACTTTGTTGGATAATATTTTTTCTTTATATGTCCCATAAATAGTGCTGGTTTCTTCTAAAGCCTTTTTTGTTAATTCTAAAGATGGATATTTTTTATGAATAATTCCAGGTTGTCCTTGGATAAATATCACACCTTTAGCCCATTCGTAAAAAATGCCTCTTTGCGGCCCATTATGGATTACATAATAGGCTTTATTGGGTTGTTTGACTAACTACGGTAATCCTGCAGTTATATCGGCTGGAGTGATTAATATAATTTTGCCTTTATCATTGTTAGACTCAAGCTGAGTAATACTGGTAGAAGTAGATGCTTCTTGTTTATTATGTTTTTCTGATGATTCACTTTTGCCTGCCCAAGATAATTTTTTATCGCAGGTAGACTGGCTAATATCGAGTGGGTATTTGCTGGAGTATTTTTAGTGTCAGACCCTGATAATCCTTTGATTAATGCAAGAGTGGTTTCGAGTTGTGCTATGTCTGCTTTAATTTTTTCCATATTTGATAATACTTGCTCCAATTGATTATTTTTCTGCTTCAATTGATTGGCAATGGCTGCTATGGCTGACTCCATTCTCTTGTCAAAGTGTCTGCTCTATAATTTTCTTCTAACTTTTTTAATATTACCTGAAATTTATAATAAGACAATTCTAGTTGCCAATGAATTAATCTTCCTTGATTATAATGAGTATTGATTTTATTTTGAATAAATGTAGTGACATATTTACTATCTATTTTAACAATAAAAGGTTCTATAAGTAATTCTATTTTCCATTTTCTTACAGTATTTAATAATGCAAGTGTTTCTCTCGCATGGGTAGTATATCTTCTTTGGGTATCCGTAAAGGGTCCTGAAATATATTTAGCTATTCTTTCTAAAGAAACAAACTGTTTGGTTTTAAATAATACTGTAAGAGTAGAAAGTGTTTCTTCCATTAATTCTTTTTCCTTTTTCTTGTTTGTAAATTTGTAATAATTCAAATGGTAGGGCTGTCATTACTGCTGCCCAATATTCACCACTAACATCAGTAGAGATGATTAATAAATCTTTTTTTATGGAATTATATAGAGCTGGTAGGTTTTGACAACTCTTTTTTAATGCAACTACGTTTTCGGTATCTTTTGTTGACCATGACCATTTGACTTTTTCTGATAATTTCTTTTGTAAGTCTCTTCTTAATTGAGCTAGATTTTTTAGAAAACCTTGATCACTAATATAAATAAGGTTTTTTTAAAAATCTTTGTAATTATTTTTTATTTGTTAATTGGTCTAATTTTTCTACTATATGGGGTTGCAATTTTAATTCTCCATTTGAAATAGTTAATCCTAAAAAATTTGTTTCTCTTTTTGCTATTATAGCCTTTGGTCTAGATAGAATTATTCCTTTTTCTCTACATCTATCTATTACTTTTATTACTGCTATTAGATGGTCTTTCTTTGATCTAGCTTTGAATATTATAATGTCATCAATATATACTGAGCAAATATTTTCTAATCCTTTAAGTTGCCTAGACATGAATTCTTGAAATATACTTGGAGCTTGTTTTAACCCTAATGGTAAACTATTATATTCATCATGATTATTAGGCGGAAAAGTGAAAGCTGTTAAAGGTTTTGTGTTATCATGTAATCGTAGTTGCCAATATGCTGATTTTACATCTAATGTTGGGAACCAATGTTTTTCTTGTAATCTATTCATAATATAGTCTTTTCTTGGTAATCCTTTAGGTGTTCCTATAGTTACTTCATTCATCTTTTTATAGTTAATAACTATTCTTCTTTTACCTCTTTTTTTCAGCATGATTTTCTACATAAAAAGCTGGTGCACTATGAGGACTATTACTAGGCCTAATTACTCATTTTTTAATTAATTCTTCCATATCCTTCTCAAACTCTTCTACATCTCTTTTAGTGTAGGGTATATTATTAGGACATTCTCAAACTCTTCTATATCTCTTTTAGTGTAGGGTATATTATTAGGACATTTTATTTCTGAAGTGGGATCTTTTAATTTAATTTCAATTAAGGCATCATTTATATTTTTTGTTCCTAATAGGTCATTAGTGAATCTTTCGTCTGATTTTTTGTTTATCTCATCTTGTAATTCTTTCTCTAGCTCTTCTTCTAGTTTATAAAGTATTGTTTTTAACTTCTGTTTTATGTTTTCTAACTTAGTTTTTTCTATAGGTACTTTTACTACTTGTTTGTCTTGATCTTTTAATTTGGGACAAGTTAATTTTATATGAAATAAATATTGACAAAATGGATGATGCAATCTCAAAAAATTATTACCTAGAATTATGGGAACTCCTGACTCTAAATGGTATAAAGTTAGTGTAATATATTTCTTTCCGGCTATGAGAATAGTGAGTTCTTCTACTAGCTCTTTTAATTCTAATAGAGTTTGATCTACTATTCTAACTTTTATTAGTTTAGGAGCTTTTTTCCAAAAGGTTTTTGGTACAGAATTTCTTGATGCTATACATAAAGATGCTCCTGCATCTATGTATGCTAGTACTGATTTATTTGCTATTACTATTTTGATATAAGTGCTATTCGGATTCATATGGATCACTAAATAATTCTGATTCTTCATCAGTGGATTCTAAATAATATAATTCACCACTATTGTCAATGTCTGATTCAATAGGTTCTAAATTTATTTCTTCTATCCAATTTAGTAATTTAATTTTTTCTTTCTTTTTATTCTTTTGGGGACATTCATTGGCATAATGTCCTTCTTGATATAACCAACATTTGTAATTTTTTTTTTCTTTTTAGGACAATATTTTTGTTTTTAAGTATATCTTTTCCTTTTAAAATATCTTCTTCTATTTTTTGAATCAAAATGTCTTTTAGGGACTGGTTTATAGTTTCTTTGTTTATCTTTATATGATTTAAAATTTTTGTAAGTTTGATATTTTCACTTATAATGTTTAGATCTTCCCCCCTAGAGAGGTTTGAACATCCAAACTTTTGTGGTACTTCTGCAAAATTATTACAACAATTAGTCCTAAATTTGTTTTCTAATAATTTATCTTTTCTGATTCAATACATTTTTCTGTTCTATATTCTTTCGTTACTTTAATTATGGATCCTAGTGTTTCTGGGATTGTGATATTTACTTGATTTTTATATCTTTTGTTTACTTCATCATTTATTGGCCAAGGTAGTTTATTAACAAATAATTCTAAAAATGGTTTTATTTCTATTAAATCTAGTTTATTATATTATTTCCTACATTGACATGCAAATTCATTAAATTCACATATTGTATGTTGTATAATATATATTTTGCTATAAATTGTTCGTGTTCCTTATTGGTCGGCACATCACTATGTTTTCCAAAGAATCCCATATTAATTTCATTTCCAATGTATTTGACATATTCTATTGGATGTTGATCGCTTTCGATTGGTGTTGCTAATTTATTTAGATAATTGTATATTTCTCCACAAGTATGAAATTGTAAATAATTGTTGAACCAAGCACAAGTTTGGACTAACCCAGCGGAAGACTCAGTAGTGCTTAGGTTTTGATCATAATAATTAAGCTAAGAATGAGATAATTGAATCAATAATGATGTTAAAATAAATAGTCTATGGTTGTAAGGGAGTTAGTAAATTCAAGGGTAGAATTTCGATTCTCCACTGACCTTGCTATTTAGTTTAACTCTGAACTGTTTCTGGGCTGAGTATCTACTTAGTCGCTGACTTAGTAATATTCACTCAGCGCTTGATATTTAGATTTTGTTTCAGCTGTGTGCTTTATGCTTTATCTTTTCGGCTGAGTTGTTTTAAGTCTGTCAACACTACTGAAATTACCTTTTAAGGTAAAAAGTTATCTTTCCTTTTAGTGTTGCTTTTTGCAGGGACATTAATGAGACAAAGACAAAAAGAATTAATATCTTGACAAGATTCAGAATTATGAAGAAAATGACAAAGTCTTCCAAAGCAAAGCTGCAAAAAGTCTATTGCCATTTTAGGAAATTCTACAGATCTACCAACCTTATATCGTGCACTCTACAACATGTCAGAATACCAGAGGGAATGGGTTGAAGACACGTGGTAAGTCAGCGCGAGTTCTCTCTAACAGAAGACTAGCATCAAACGACATGGAATTTAAATTGAAGCTCAAATTTTAATCTAATGGATTAAAATGTATTTCACAACGGTATAATTCTATCTCTTAACAGGTTGATTTGAAGAAGCAACGAGTGAATTACTGAAGTGTCAACTTTAGAAGATGCCAAGAAAAGTTCAACGGCTACTTTCTCAATCCAACTTTAAAAGGAGCAAGAAGGCAAGCATTAGAACTTGGTGATTACACCTGAGTTTCTCAAGAAGCTAAACTCTATCAAAATACAAGCTTTAAAGAAGTTCAAGCGAGAAAGCACAACTCAGCTAGAATCTGCTTTAGAACAAGAGAGAATAGATTAGATAAATCAATTGTAATATTAGATCATTTATAACTGGATCAACATTTTTATAAGTTGAGTCTAGCTCTTGTTTGGACTCCCTGTGAGTTGCTGATAGAAGAGGGTATTCTAGTCAACGAGTGAGGGATTGCAGTTTGGAGGGTGCTTACTATAATTAGGGAATTTATGAACGGCTTCTCTGCCTAGGGTAAAGGATTTGAGATTAGTGTATTAATGCCGAGACACTCTCTCGGGACTCGATGTAAGCATAGGTTGCCGAACCAGTATAAAAATCTCAGTGTTCTTTACTTAATGTATTTTCCTAGTTTTTACTCAGCGAACTGACCTCACTCAGCGGAGCAAGTAATTATCTTAAAAAGGTTTCATTAGTTCTTGAGTGAGTCATTCAGCCCCTCCTCTGACTTAGTGAATATCCGCATAGGGACGAATAAGTAGTATCAGAGCAGTTCTCATTTCACAGATTTCACAATCTTTGAGATAAAGACCATGGTATACAAAGGAAAAGATCCAGTGGAAGGGCTCAAGCATATATTCTGCCTAAAGGCATTTCAGTCACCAGGCCTCCAAAATTCAATAGAGATGATTATACTTACTGGAAGAACAGAATGACTAATTTTATTCAGTCCTAGAGTATGCATACTTGGATGGCTATTGTAGAAGGGCCATATGTTCCATCACATGTGAAGAATAGAGTACGAGTTGACAAGTACTCTACTAAATGGGATAATTAGGACTTAGCCAGACTAACAGAATGCAACTGCTATCAACTATCTTTATTGTGCTCTTGATGCTACTGAGTTTAATCTCATTTCAGGATGCGAGACAGCCAAATAGATTTGGAAGAAGTTGGAAGTAACTTATGAAGGTACTGATAAGGTGATAGAGTCCAAGATCAGTATCCTTATGAGGGATTATGAATGGTTTCACATGAAGACCAAGAAGGATATATCCAACATGAACACCAGGTTCATGAACATAGTCAATGAGCTAAAAAGACTTGGAAAGACCTTCACAGAAGAAGAGACTATCAAGAAGATCCTTAGAAGCTTGACTCAAGATTGGGAAGCCAAGAAGAGTGCTATTGAAGAAGCTCATAATTTAAAGACCTACAAGTTTAATGAGCTGATTAGAGCTCTGCTGACTCATGAGATGTCTTTAAAGTAGTACGAAGATGAGTCCAAGAAGAACAGGTCTAAGGAGAAAGAGATATCTAGCAGAGCTATTATTTTGAGAGCTGATGATGATAAAGAAGAAGATTCCTCTCAAGAAGGATATCCAAAGGACAGAAAAGAAGAGATAGCTCTAATGACCAAGAATTTCAAGAGATATGTAGGAAAAGATAAGAACTTTCAAAAGTTCAAAAAACAGGCACGTATAAGAAGGGAGCAGATGATAGACCAAGAAAGGAGTATAAAAAAGAGCATAACAAAGATATCAAATGCTTTGAATGTGGTGAGAAGGGGCATATTTAGTCGACCTGTCCTAAGGCTAAGAAAGAAAAGTTCAAGAAGAAGAAGAATAAGAAAGCCCTTGCTGCTACTTGGAGTGACTCTAAATAAGAGTCATCATCTTTAGATGAAGAGGTATAAGATTCTACCAATGTGTGTCTCATGGATAAGGATGATCTACCCAACTCAGAGTCAACTGACCAACCAACTACTTCCGCTGTCAGACAATCAACTGACCAAAGCAAAGACAAAGGAAATCACTCTGAGGTAAATTCTAAACCCCATTTATCTTCAGATGAGCTTGCCACAGTACTTAATGATATTATTAATATGACTAAAAAGTCAACAAAATACATCAAAGTACTTCAAAGGAGGTGTGATGATTTAGAAGATGTTAATTCTTCTACCTCACTTGACATCCCATACCTGATGGAAAAAGCTGAGTACCAAAATGGATATAACAGAAAACTTACTAAGAGATTAGATGAGCTAACAGCTGAATTAAAAGCTTTGAAAAAGGTATGGGTCCCTCCTCAACCTAGTAGGAATACTCAGAGTAACCGCACTCACCACTCTGAGAAGGTTTCTCAAAAGAGTAAAGTGAGCAGGCCTAATCCTAAGTCCGCTTGTAGTTTTTATGGTAAGCCAGGACATGCTACAGTTATGTGTCGATATAAAAATGGTTACTATAATGAGTATGACTAGTCAAGGATGACCACCACTAACAAGGGAGGACCTAGCCAAAAAAAGGCATAGGTACCTAAGAAAACTTAACTGTTTTATAGGTGAGCCTGAGATCCAATGTTGATAGAAGAATATGGTATTTGGATAGTGGATGCTCGAGGCATATGACAGGTGATGAAAAGTAGTTCATCACATTGGAGTGAAGAAGAAATGGAAGTGTCAGTTTTGGAGACAACAAAAAGGGAAAGATTTTTGGTAATGGCACAGTGGGAGTCAAGCCTTCAACTCATAATGTGTCTCTGGTAAAAGGCCTAAAGTTTAACTTGCTAAGCATTGCTCAGCTGTGTGACAAAGGTAGGAAAGTGATATTTGACTCAGCGGGCTGCTCAATCAATGATGGTAACTCTGACCAAACTATTCTTTATGCTCCTAGAATTAATAATGTTTATATGTTTGATTTATCCCCCAGCTCCAATGATATATGCTTAGTTTCTAAGGAGGAAAATTCATGGCTATGGCACATAAGGTTAGGACATATTAATATGACCAATATGTCCAAATTATCCAGAAATGAACTTATTGAAGGATTACCCAATCTAGCCTTTAAAAAAGATAGACTCTGCTCAACATGCCAACTTGGGAAACAATTTAGGAAGACCTTTAAATCATTAGCTGATATATCTTCTTTTAATCCCCTTGATCTACTACACATGGATTTGTTTGGGCATGTTGTACTAACAAGTCTAGGTGGAATGAAATACGCCCTTGTGGTTGTAGATGATCTGACCAGGTTCACTTGGATCGTCTTGCTAGCAAACAAAGATGAGACATTTGAATCATTCTCTAGGTTGGCTAACTAGATCATGAATGAAAAAGACCTTATAATTAATATAATCCGCAGTGACCACAGAAGAGAATTCAAAAATAGGCAGTTTAAGGAATTCTGTTCTAAGCATGGTATTAACCATAATTTTTCTGCTCCTCATACACCTCAGTAGAATGGGGTTATTGAGAGAAAGAACCGTACTATCGTAGAGATGGGTCATTCTATGCTGAGTGATAATAATTTGCCAAAGCATTTCTGGGGAGAGGCTATTAACACAGCTTATTACATTCTAAACAGGGTTTTAATTCGCCTAGTTTTGAACAAAACTCTTTATGAACTTTGGAAGGGGCGCAAGCCCAAGGTTGGTCATCTCAAGGCCTTTGGTTGTAAATGCTTTATATTAAATACTAAAGACCAACTGGCTAAATTTGACACCAAGGCTGATGAAGGAATCTTTATGGGTTACTCAACATATAGTAGTGCATACAGAATGTATGTCAAGAGGACTGGCATCTTAGAGGAGTCCATGCAGTAGATTTCGATAAAACTAATAATGCAGGTAAAGAAGCCAGTGATGATGAAAGAGAAAAGGAATAAGTCAGCAGATCAGTCAGTCAGCCCATTATTATTCCTAATCTAGTACCAGAAAAAGAAGATGAAGAAGTTAACTTGGACCAATCAATCAACGTTGGTGATGATGTAGATGCTCAACCAATAACAGTCGCTTAGCGAGCTGATCCTGATCTACCAAAAGAAGTTAGAGCAAGGAGAGATCACCTAGTTGAAAAGATTATTGATAGTGTGCAAAATCTAGTACTGACTAGAGGCCAGTTGAACAGAATGATGAGCCATTCAGCATTTGTTTCATTGATTGAACCAAAGAAGTTTGAAGATACTGAGTTTGATGATAACTGGATGGTTGTAATGCAAGAAGAGCCAGACCAATTCAAAAGAAATGAAGTTCGGGATTTAGTGGAGAAACCCAAAGGAAAGTCTATCATAGGCACCTAATGGTTTTTCAAGAATAAGCTAGATGAAGCTGGTAATGTTATTAGAAATAAGGCCAGACTAGTTGCTCAGGGCTACAATCAATAAGAAGGCATTGATTATAGAGAAACATTTGCACCAGTAGCAAGACTTGAAGCCATAAGAATTCTCTGTGCCTTTGCATCCTATTTAAACTTCAAGTTGTTTTAGATGAATGTTAAGAGTACATTTCTTAATGGTTATATTCAAGAGGAAGTCTATGTTAGACAGCCCCCAGGCTTTGAAGATCCCAAGTATCCAGACTATGTCTTCAAGCTGAAGAAAGCTCTATATGGACTGAAACAGGCTCCAAGAGCTTATTATGAAAGATTGACTAACTTTTTAATTAGCAAAGGTTATATTAGAGGGAAATAAGATACAACTCTATTTATCAAGAAGAGGCATCAAGATGTGTTGCTAGTCCAAATTTATTCCAATGTCAACACCTATGGCCACTGATACCATTCTGAGTAAAGATAAGTAAGGTAAACCTGTAGAGAGTAAGCTCTACAGAGGTATTATTGGTTCTTTACTCTACTTAACTACTAGTAGGCCTTACATTCAATATGATGTATGTTATCGTGCAAGATATCAAGCTGACCCCAGGGAATCTCCCTTAGCTGATGTTAAAAGAATTCTCAGGTGTTTGCTAGGCTCTATTGATGTAGGATTATGGTATCCAAGTAATACAGATTTCACTCTGAGAAGATACACAGATACTAACTATAGAAGAGACAAACTTGAAAGGAAAAGCACCACAGAAGGTTGTCATTTTCTTGGTGATTGTCTAGTTATATGGTATAGCAAGAAGCAGACTTCTGTAGCTCTGAGTATAGCTAAGGCTGAGTACATAGCTGCAATAGTTGTGTAGCACAACTGCTATGGATCAAGCAACAACTGGAGGATTATGGTATAAAGTCAAATTGTCTTGAAGTCATGTGTGACAACAAGAGTGCAATTGACCTATCCAAGAATAGAATTCAACATGGCAGGATGAAGCATGTTAATATTAGACATCACTTCATAAAGGATCATGTGCTAAAAGGAGAAGTCAAGCTCACATACATTCCTACTGCAGAACAGCGAGCTGACATATTTACTAATCCTATTAGAAAGGACCAGTTCAACATGCTCAGACAACTGATCAGAATGTCCAATCCAATTTGAAGAAATACATCCCACTCTGACCTATTCTGGAGCTGACCAAACTAGGCCACACTTTGAGCTTCAACGAATTAGGTTAAGTATTTCTTTTTGCCACTTGAATTTTGGATACATCATTAATTGTGAAACGGTAGTAAGTTATAAAACGATCCACATTTAGTAGCAGTTATCCCATGTTTCTTGCATTCATTTATCCTATATTATACATTATGCAATCTAACCGTTGAATCTTAAGACCATTGATTGTGAGTCATACACGTAGCTTTGCAGGTTTAAGTGAAGAGTTTTTGGCAATTTAAGGAAAAATTCAGAAAGAGGAAAGGTTACTTTACCAAAATTTCTCTCTGCAATTTTCCGCTAAAATCTCCATCTCTCTAATCTTTCTCAAAGTAATTTTTAATGGCGAGTTCATCAGGAAGAGCTTCAGAACCTAGTTCTGATAATCCGCTTTTCATTTAGAATAAGGATAAAGCCTGTTGGATTACCACCGTAGATCATTGGGCTCAAGCAGTCATTAACATCAAAGATACGGAGGATATATATATTATAGCAGAAACTCAATACACTCCAACTGAGAGGGAATCTATGGAAGGAGCGGTAGTGGATGAGCTAACAACTGTTGATATGCTTAGTTTCTCAAGTGATGATCGGTTTGGGAAGTGGACGCGTCAACACCATCTTCGAAGAATCTTTGAGTTACCTAGTGATTGCTATGAACAGATCATCAGGTGCTTTTATAAAGGAATTCACATGGTGGAAGGTTTTTAAGACATGTTTATAACCACCATAATGGAAAGAAAGGTATTTATAACCCCAAAGCTTCTTGTTGGGTTACTAGGTATGCGAGAAAAAGGACTTAAAATGCGCGCTGTGAAGGACAAGGATGGAGATCATGTAGACATCCCTGTTGATTATGAAGTCCCCTCTGACTATAAAGTAGGTGAACTGATTGCATCAATGTTCATAAAGGAAGGAAAGCAGGCTCATGAGCTTGTAACTAAAGTATTGCTGCCCAAGACTGCCTCTACAGGGAGTTGTTCAAAATTTGAAAGAGTGTTTATTTACGCTCTGGCTCAAGGAATGTGCATCAACTGGCATTCTCCACTAGTTTTCAAAGGTGTCTGAGAATTTAGTCTATGAGCATCTAGTTATGGAGATATGTAGGGCATATGAACTTGATATGGAGGGATGGGCATAGAAGAACAAAACCACACTAAAAGTAATCGAATCCAAAATTCTGAGAAATGCTCATTTTTATGGAGTGAAGTGTGAAGAAAAGCCTAAAAATACAAAGTATATTAAACTGAAGAGAGGTGAGGTCAGAATGAAGGATCCCAAGGCTATTATGCTAATGAGGAAAATCAGACCTGATGAGAAAGATCAGACTCTTGATGCCTTTATGGTAAGTGAGCTGGAAAGAATAACCAAACTCAGAGCTGAAAAAGGAGAGGAAGAAAAGAAAGGTAGTAAGAAGGAGGTCAGGAAGGACTCCAAGAAAGAAAAGCAAGGGAGCTCATCGAGCTCAGTTCCAGCTGTTGTCCCTAAGAAATCAAGATCATCTAAGGAAACTAAAGAAGAGAAATCCATTGAGCTGGCCCCCAAGGAGATAGAGGAAGAGAAGTTGGCTGAGGAAGAGTTAAAGGAAGAGATCCCCTTGAAAAGGGAGAAGAAGAGGAAGGTAGATGTTTCTCCGCTAGATGAAGTGACAACAAAGGGAAAAGAAGCTATATCAGTTCCTATTCCCTAAGTAAGTCAGCCTAAGAAGAAGGTGATGGTGAAAACAGGGACTAGAGTAGTCCAAGATGTTGAATAATTTGAGAGAGTCAAGGCTGCTGAGGAAGAGAGAATTAGGAAGAAGCAAGAGGAAATAAAAGCTGCTATTAGAAGAAAGGCTGAAGAAGCAGCTACTAGAGCTAAGGCTAGCACTAAACAAATTTTACAAAATGCTGTAGCTAGCTTGGCTAAGAAAAAAGTACTAGAAGTGGTTGAAGAGATGATAGGAGCTCTTAAGGGAAATGAAAATCAAGAAGAGCAAGAGGAGGAATATGAAGTTGTAGAGGTTGAGGCTGTTGAATTCAATGTTCATGACTCTGACCAGCAAATCACTCTGACTGCTGAGGAAGCCAAGGAAGCCAGAAAGGAAAGGAAAAGGGGTTTGTTGAAAAGAATGAAGGTAGTGATAGATGAGGATGAAGGAGACCTGGAAGTAGGGGTGTTAACGAGCCGAACCGAGACTGAATAGTGCAGGGCTTGGCTCAGCTCGTGAACATATTTGCTTAGGCTCGGGTTGATTCAAAGCTCGTCGAGCTTAGAAAAATAAAGCTGGCTCAGGCTCGTGAAAAGCTCGGCTCGAGTTCGCGAGCTCGCGAGCATAAAAGAGCCCTAACATATATACACTATTGCAACATAAAATAAAAGTGTTTCCCCTAAGTGTTTAAACTTTGATGATTAAAACGGATTTATGGCAACACTAGTTAAAAAAAGAATTACATCAGTAACGTGACATTTTGTTACACTTTTTTCAAAAAAAATATTGGAAAATATATTTCTAAAAAAATAACGCAATTTATTCGCGCTTAAAGAAATACATAATTTTCAAAAATTCAAACTAACATCATAATATTTTTACCATGATCTGTAATCACTCTCATTTCATCTCTTTCTATGTTCTATCCTATGCAATTCTATATTCATCACCACTATTGTAAAGAAGTAGTAAGTTATTTTAAATCATCATTTTACGAATATTTATCGTAAATGAATAATTATTACTCAGCAATCATATATAATTAATTTTTTTCACTAATTTATTAACTACAAAAATTATATGAACATGTTTACAAGCTCTCGAGCCGAACCTTAGAAAGCTTGGTTTGGCTTGTTAATATCTCAAGCCGATCCCGAACTCGAGTCGAGCTCTATTGAGTCAAACTCTGACCGAGCTTTGACCAAGCCGAATGTCGAACAGTTTGCAAGCCACTGGGCTTGTTAACACCCCTACCAGGAAGATAAGGAGGAAGAGGAGAATGTAGTTGAGCACGGAGCTCAGCTGACTGAGGATTCTCTAACTCAGGTCAGCGAGTCCCCTGTTGAAGGTGCTATGAAAGAGAAGGAGGAAACCATAGAACCTTTTTCTTTCCTAAACACGTCCACTGAAACTCCACTCTCACCTACACCAATTTCTACCTTACCCCTACCAGAAAGCATAACACCATCCACATCCAACTCAAACCAAAACAACCAAACCTCTAACCAAACTCTTATCTCAGATTCTTACCAAACAACCATCATTCTATACCTCCAATTATTGAGGAGATTCCTGAACAACCTCAATAATCACAACCATAACCCCAATTCAACCTATAAGCTGAGTTATTGGGAGATATTAGGAGAATGGGGAGAGCAAGGTTTCCAGGACTGAAGACTGATGCTGAGATTGATGCTGAAATTGCAAAATCCCTACTATCTAAAGAAGTTCTAAGGAGGATTACAAAGGCTGTAGAGCCAGTTCAAGGGTTTATGGATGCTATTGAGGAGATGAAGGCACACTTCAAGTCTGTTCCTACTCAATTTTCTTTGGTAAAGGTAATAATTTCCCATGTGTTACCTTTATTATCTATTGCAGGTAAGCAGGCTGAAGGATTGAAGTTAGAGGTTGCAGAGCTCAAGAAGCGGATGGAAAAGATCTATGAGAGCAACTGCAAGGTACCTAATGATGAGAGGGACTTCAGGAATTCTATGATTGATAAATTCAACCCTCTGTTAGAAGCAATGCTGAAGGTACTTGATGGATATAGCAAACTCAGTATGGAAAATGAAGACTACACAACTTTTTGAATGCTATAGTTGATGGCCTAAATGCTCTGATCATAGTGGTAAACAAGCATCATGGGTTATACACTGAGTTAAGGACTGCAAAGAAGGAGATGCTGAAAGGAGTAAAAGACTTAGAGGGAGCTGTGCTTAATGCCTTAAAGAGGCTGAATATTTTAGTTGCTCTGAGCAGTGACATAGTTATGGCAGATGCTGAACTGGAGCCTACACTTCACCAAAAACTTGGTCATATTAGAGACCAAATCAAGCAAGTTCAAGCAAATGTCATTAAATGATGGGTAAGCAATTGATAAGATCCATGATGAAGTCACTACTCATATCAAGAGCACTCCCATGCTGGAGCAGATTTTTAGAGAGAATAATCAGGCTAAGGCTCTGGCCAGTCTCACCCAGATATCCAAGGAAGGACTGAGCGCTCAATATCAAGTCAATCTCTCTCAATCTCGTGCTTTGGTAGGCTTATTTGCTTTTCTCAGAGAGCAAGATGCTATATCTCAATAAATCTATGAGTTGTTGGTGCAAAACTTTTTAATCAATGTTTATTGACAGCTTGAGACTTTTAAGGCATCTCTGAGCTCGTTTGATCATCGAGCCCAAGCCATTATGGATGCAATGACAATGGGGGAGAAGGATCACGAGAAGCGTGAAAAGGAGGAAAAGGAAAGAGAGTATAGGATTGTTGAATTTTTATACAATCTGTCGAAGGATCTGGAGCGTGTACGAAGAGAATATCATGAGACTAGGAAGAGGAAAGGCGAGGAGATTGAGCTGCCCAAAGAAAAGAAGACCACATGGGATCAGCAAGCTTATGAAGAAAGAAGAGTAAATTTGGGAGCCTCGCCTATGCCAAAAGATTAGAATAGAATGTCTATGTAATCGTTAGAGTTCAATGAAAACTTAGTCTAGATTAACTCATTGTTATCTATACTCAGGTTATTAATTAATGAAAGATTACATATTCTGTTCTAAGTTAAGATCTTCTAAACTTCATATATTTTCTGCTATATATATATGCTCTGATCTTTTGCAGAAATATATGAGAAGTATTGAGGGATCCTGAACTCAGAAGATTCAAGAATTATGGGGGAGTTAGCATTCACTCTGAGCAGATTGAAGATGTTGAACAAAGTCATATCAAGCATAAGTATAAGGTAACTCTGATCTAAATATCTTATTGATTTAATTCTCGCTTAGTTAATTGCCATTGATCAAAATGGGGGAGATTATTGAACCAAGCACAAGCTTGGACTGACTCAGTGGATGACTCAGCAGTGCTTAGGTTTTGATCATAGCAATTAAGTTAAGAATGGGATAATTAAATCAATATTGATGTTAAAATAAATAGTCTATGGTTGTAAGGGAGTTAGTAAATTCAAGGGTAGAATTTTGAGTCTCCGTTGACCTTGCTATTTAGTTTAACGCTGAGCTGTTTCTGGGCTGAGTATCTACTTAGTCGCTGACTTAGTAATATTCACTCAGCACTTGATATTTAGATTTTATTTCAGCTGTGTGCTTTATGCTTTATATTTTCCACTGAGTTATTTTAAGTCTATCAACGTTGCTGAACTTACCTTTTAAGGTAAAAAGGTATCTTTGCTTTTAGTGTTGCTTTTTGCAGGGACATTAATGAGACAAAGACAAAAAGAATTAATGCCTTGATAAGACTCAAAATTATGAAGAAAATGACAAAGTCTTCCAAAGTAAAGCTGTAAAAAGCCTATTGACATTTCGGGCAATTCTGCAGATCTACCAACCTTGTATCGCGCACTCTACAACATATCAGAATACCAGAGGGAATGGAATGAAGACACGTACCAAGTCAGCGCGAGTTCTCTCTAACGGAAGAATGGCATCAAACGACATGCTTTTCAAATTGAAGCTCGAATTTCAATCTAACGGATTGAAATGTATTTCACAACGGTGTAATTTTACCTCTTAATGGATTGATTTGAAGAAGTAACGGGGTGAATTACTGAGCTATCAACTTCAGAAGATGCCAAGAAAATTCAACGGGTACTTTCTCAATCCAACTATAAAAGGAGCAAGAAGGCAAGCATTAGAACTTGGTGATTACACCTAAATTTCTTAAGAAGTTAAAAATTGTCAAAATACAAGCTTTAAAGAAGTTCAAGCTAGAAATCACAACTCAACTAGAAGCTGCTTTAGAACAAGAGAGAATAGATTAGATCAATCAATTGTAATATTGTATCATTTGTAATTAGATCAATGTTTTTATAAGTTGAGTCCAGCTATTGTTTAGGCTCTCTGTGAGTTGTTGATAGAAGAGGGTATTCTAGTCAGCGGATGAGCGATGGCAGTTTGGAGGGTACTTACTATAATTGGGGAATTTATGAAAGGCTTCTCCGCCTAGGGTAAAGGAGTTGAGATTAGTGGATTAATGTCGAGACACTCTCTAGGGACTGGATGTAAACACAGATTGCCGAACCAGTATAAAAATCTCAGTGTTTTTTACTTTGCCGCATTTTCCTGGTTTTCACTCAGCGGAGCAAGTAATTATCGCAAAAAAGTTTCATTAGTTCTTGAGTGAGTCATTCAACCCCCTCTGACTCAGTGAGTGTACGCATAGGGACAAACAATAGTAATGTGTACTTTCTACATTTAAGTTTTCTAATGCTTTATTAATATTTAATTCAAAAGTATGTCTAGAGACCCAATTTTGTAATAATTCTTCTCCGTTTTCTACACAATCTAAATCTAATATTAGATCATTATTTATATGTTTAATTTTTTGTTTATATGGATATGGTATTTTCTTCAATTTGTTATTGTAATATGTATATCTTTGTTTTTTACCTGTTTTCCTCATAGTTTCTGTGAGTGGAGTGTATTGATTATCAAACTGATACCTATGACTTGATTCAGCTTCTTCTTGTTTAATAGGTTTTGTTTCAAAATTACTTTCTTCATCGGATTCTTCAAAAATAATTTCATTTGTTTCATCATCTTTTTCTATTTTAAAATTTTCATGTATATTTAAATTAGATAGTAAATTTTTTAATTCTTCAATTTGCCTATTCAATTCGGTTTCTTCCATTCAGATTTATACCAAAAAGATGTATGTTCTTTTGGTTTCTTAAACTGAAATCCATACTTATAATTGAATCCTATTTCTAGTTTTTTCTTTTTGGATTTTAATTCTTCTACGAATACTTTATTATTATGGGGTTCAAATTTTTCATTTGACTCATCGTCTGTGTTCTCTTGAGCTATTTCTTTTCCTTTGTCCACTAACACATTTAATCTTTCTAGTATTAGTTTGAATGTTGGTATTTTAGAGATATTCCATTGGTTTGTTATTTCTTGATTAATTATTTGTTGTATGTGATGTTGATTTTCTTTTAAACTTTCTTGTATGTTGGTTAATAGTTTTATTATAGTTTTTAATTCTTCTTTTACTACGAGTTCATTCCATACTTCTTCTAATTTTTTGTCGTTATTCATTATCACATTGTATCCATTTTTTCTTGGCTTTATCTGATAAATTCTGTAATTGTTTAATTTCATTTTCTAAATTTTCTTGTTCTTCTTTAAGTTGTAAATATTTTATCTGTGATTCAATTATTGTTGTATTCAGAAAATTTTTAATGGCTTATGGTTCTTTTTCTTTACTTTCAATTTTTTTTGTTGTTTATTCATATTTTATTTATAAATCTTACTTTTCCTTGATCTTTTATTGTTATTCCAATATGGTGAATTTCATAATCTATTTTTTCTAGAAAATCATATCCTAATACTAAGTGACAATTATTACTATTATATTCTGTAACTCTAATTATTGTATCGTATTCTAAGTCTTGGATTTTAAACTTTAATTTGGCTACTTGAGTTATAATAAATTCTCTAATACTATTAGGACAAGTGTATGTTTGTGGCTATATTATTTTGCAATTATTTCTATTTACCTTATTTATGTGTATTAAACTTTTTGCTTCTTTGTTTATTTCCGCTATGTCGTCACTAGCTAATATTCCTGTAAATAATATAACTTTCATTCTAAATTTATTTAGGTATGTATTTATAAGATCTAGTGTTTTTGGAGGGTCTATTATTTCTTTTTTAAAACTTAACCTTGCATTTTCTATTTATTGTAGTTATATCTATTATATTTTCATGTTTCTGGACTACATACGTTATTTCTTTATTTCTTTCTAAACACTTAGTTTTAAAAATTTTATTTATAGATAGTTCTTCTTTTTCTTCTTGTATTTTATAATAGGTCTCGGGTTTAAAACTTAAAGTTTGAGTAGTACCCTCCTTCATAGGTGTTCATTTGATAATAGATATTTGCATTTTGTACTTTTTTATTCTCTTCCATTACTTATTAATTCATTTATAATTTTATGACATTCTAATATTACTTTTTCTTGGGCTATTTTATTATCATTTAATAATTTTATTTGTCTTTCTAATATTGCAATTTTTTCTAGTAATTCTTTTTTATTATTATCTCTTGAATTTATTATCTTACAAACTTTTTCATATTGACTATCTTTAAATTATATGATTGTATAGCATTTCTACAGCTTATAATATGATGGTTAATATCTTGATTTTGTATTAATGGTTTTTGAGCTATAATTCTAATACATTCTAATAACTTGTCCATAATAATTTTAGGTTTTATTAGTTTTATTCTTCACTTATTAATTTTATTAAGGATTCTTTTATTGTTTCTAATACTCTTATTTTATTGCTTATGTCTTTTAAAACTGAAATTATTTGGAATCTTTGATCTACTCATGTGAATTCTATTATCGTAGGTATTTCTTCTCTATGAATAAATGCTAATTGGTCATTGATCTCTTGAATTATAAGATTTATATTTAAGCGAAATTTATGTGATGTATAATCTATTTGGCATAAATAATAAGTAAATTTTTCTACATCTCTATTCATTATTAGAGTATTTTAAATAATCTTTTATACTCATTTATTTTATATTTCAAATATTCCATTTTAAAAATTTTTACTTTAACCTTTTTGTTATTTAATATTGTTATTTGTAAATTTCTTAAATCTGCTAAACTGTATAATTCAGCGTCGATTTCTATTACAAATTCTTAATATGCATTTTTAATATTTCTAGCTGTAGAAATGTTAAACCTCCTAACCTAATAAATCTCATGATTACTACGGAAGAAGAGAGTTATACACATTTTGTAATCTATATTGATAGGTCAAAAGCAGTACCGATGAATTAAGTTGAATATATACGTTTTTGCTTTGTATCGAAGTACAGAACACTTTGAAAATTCCATATATATATTGCCAAGGGATTAGATAGGTTGGATTAACAGTTTGCACGAGGACAATAGCAATTTAATTAGTAGTTTGTTTGACTTTTGAAGTTTATTACCTTATGGTATACCGGTCCGACCCTGATAATTTATGAATTATAGATAAAATAACATAAAAAGTCATATATTGAGCCCTTAAATAAAATTAATATAAAATAAAGTGTATATTTATATGCCAAAAATATGCACTTGCTTGAATGCAAAAAATACAATCATGATTAAGTTAATATGTTTTTTTATTCATTATTAACCTCAAACCAAAAAAAGATTTCGTAGTTGAAAATCCAATAATTTAAACTTTTCATTTGTGCATTATTAGAAAATCTTCTAAGACAAACATAGAAATTGAAGGGTGTAATATGTGAATTTAAACCAATTCAGTTTGATTTGAATAACTTGACTAAATTTAATAACAAATGCTATAAGAAAACTCCAAAATTTGATTTCATTCTAAAATTTGAAAGAGTAGAAAATAAAACTAAAATTACATAGATAATTGAGAAAAAATAAATCAATCAAATCAATTTTACTTGGTTACGGTTTGACATTCAACCAGCAATAGTAGCAAATTCAATTTTCAGTCATAAAGTAAATTTTAAACCCAAAGGAGTAACCTAACCTTATATCATTCTTAAAAGGGAGAACACTCCAGAAAAGCTTATTAGAAATAATGTTAAATAGTGAAGCAAATATACGAAGAATAAGAAAACAAAATAAATAAGAAAATAAAATTTGATCATATTAATTAACTGGTGCAAATCATTATTTTGGGGCAAAAAGAATATTAAATGCAATTTAGCTATTGTATCACGGGTATTATAGATGTAGAGAAGACGAAGGAACACTATTGGAAAAAATGCTTAATTGTAAACTCTATCATCATTAAATTGATGATGTAATTAAAATTATAGTAATTATAGCTAATATACTAACATATAAAAAAAAGAGAAGGAAAATGGGCCCCTTTTGAAGAGAGGCCTAGGCAAGTGCACTTAATACACCCTAACTGGGCCTGATGGTATAGAACAGTAGCTTTATAATTTGATGTATATAAAATATTTAAACATATTCTACGTATAAGTTATAACTCTTTCATATGTCACTCATATCATCCAAAGCAATAAAATTTTACATTATTTATTAGTGAGTCAAGAGAGATGGGATTGTTGATTTCAGTTGTTAAGAAAGAAAAGTGAGAATATTGATTTTTTAATAATATGAGACATTTTTGTCAAATTTATTGATTATGGGGTTTGAACTGACAATCCCACACTTATTGATTTTTTTCTAATAAGATAATGACCACTAGCCCAAAGCCTAGATTCAACGGGTAGTGTGTCAACTATGTACAAAATGGATGAGTCCACACAAGGGGCACAAAAGGACCACGAAGGACAACAAAGTCTACCAAAACGGTAGCAAAATAAACTAACACAAAAAATAATGAACCATAGATGTTGACTCGAAGTAAACTGATCCAAGAACAAGTAACCTAAATTATAAAATCTGCATAAACTAAATAAAATATATCCAAAAAAACATTCACAACATGTAGATATGAAGAGATCGTTTTGAAAATATGTTGATATGTAGATCTACACCACACCAATTAATGTCAAAGGCATTAGAAAGGATATACCGCTTTCGTCCAGTATAATTGTTGATAGAAGGAAAATCGAAAGAATATTGACTAGTAGATGCAAAGTTTAAAGAAATCGATTAAAATAAATTGAGAAAAATATGGCCGGAAATGAAACACTAACAAAAAGAAAATAAAGCAAATAACAACAAAGGAAATAGATGAGGAGGAGGAAGAAGGAAGTAAGTATATATCCCTTCTTCCTCTCCAGACAAGAAAGGAAAAGAGGTTCTCTAGAGAAAAAGAAGAGAAAGAGGTAGGGATGGGATCTTGGACCCGACTCCGATCCGTGGATTCGTATTGATTTTTTAGGGTCTGGATCATATTATTTCAAATTCATTGGATTTGGGTTGGATATGGATGTAATTAAAAAATATGAATCCAGCATTGAGTTTTTTTAAAGACCCGGATCAAGATTTGGATCCGTACTCAACTTTGTATCGATTATCACCGGTTCTATATTTGAACTTGGACGAATGTTAATTTGCATTGTATTTATTTCAAGTTTTGAACCTTAAAATTACATGTTAGACTCTTTTTTTTATTATAAACTGAGATAGTGATGTTAGGAACAAATCTTCGGTTGGTTTTTATATTTTTATGTGTTGTATTTCTTTAATTTTATTTTTTACCGATCCGTTTTAGACCCGTTTTGGACCCGGATCCGTGAGATTCATTGGATATGGATACGGGGTTTAATTTTATAGATCCAATGGATCTGGATCAGATATGAATTTTATATATGAAAAATAATATATATCTTGATCTCTATGGATCCGATCCAGATCCAGCCCGCATCTATATCTAGAAGGCGGTGAGTTTTTAGACTTTTTTTATGTGTCACTTATATTTACCATTCAATGCGTTTTCATTGCGCTTATATTTTACTGTAATTGTATTTTTCTTATTTCCTAACATGCACCTTAACATGAAACATAGTTAAATTGATAATACTTTACTTACATCACATTTAGATTTTATTTATGTTTTTGTTATACCTTAAAATTTTAGTTTATAAATACACACTACTTATACCTTAATTATACAATCTCCTATACTTTAAGATACAATGATACCTTAATTATTGCTCATTTGCTCATTTATAACTGATCTATACCTTAGTGGTATCATTTGATGTAATAACTTGTTAGTTAAGGATTACTGATACAATCTAATGCATTTATTTCTTACTTATTCCTCATCTGCACCTTCCTTAAACTTTAGTGTAAAAATTGTTGAAAAAAAGATATCAATATGGAACTAGCTTCAATAAAAAAACAAATTATTATAAAATTACATGTAAAAAAAAAATAAATGATTTGAAAGATAAATATGAAATTAAACAAAAATATGAATAATATAGATAAGATTTACCAAATATGAGGTGAAGGAACCGCGTATGAAACTTAGAAAAATTTCAGAAAATGGCATTTTATTAATTGTCTTGTAATTTAAATGTTAAAACTAACGATTAAATAAAATGAAAAAGTGATAGTGTAGGATCCAAATTCAATTGAAAAAAACGTGTTTATGTGTATTTTCCTGAACAAGCTGGGGAACGAGCTGTAGCAAGCAACTAGCAACTAGATCACTTCAGCTCACAAATTGACCTTGAGTTAAGCAGTACATCCACTAGTTTGAATGGGAATGACCTGAAATCAAACCTTGGCTCCTGCAAAAATTCTACTTCTTAAAAAAAAAAGATCACTTCAGCTTTCTTAAGAAGCTAGTCTAGATCGACATGCAATGGGCCGATGTAGGTACTTTCATTTTTTTTTTGATAAAAGATACTTTCATTTGTCTATTTTCTTAATAACGTAATACATCAACATTTTAGAAAATTATTATACAATATCCACCGTAACGATAAATAACGTGAAGTGTTTTACGTAAAAATAAAAGTTACATTATTGAATTCCATCTGAAACAAAATAAAAAAAGTTGGAATATAAAAAATTATTTTTTAAAAGCACGTCTGTTAGTGTTTATTTGGTTGAATACATCGACATTCATTGAATTCGGCACTGAACACCTATTACTCCCACGAGCTTTCAGAATCTTTAGTTTTACCTCTAAACTTAAACTTAATAAAAGTGTACGGGTTTTTCTCGTATTGCTCATGCAATGACTTTTTATTAGTTATATATCACGTTCACATACGATGAGCGGTTATATGTAAGGTTTGGTTTAACCAAGTTGAAGAGGCTCATAAAATACTTTGAGAACTTTAAAGAAAAATTGACCCTTTTTGCTGGATAACAATAGAAAAATGTGAAAACTCGAGAGGTATAGCAGGAGATTAGTATCAAATTTCAATAGCGAAGTTGTATTGGGCTTTTGTTAAAATGATTAATATAGAAGAGGAAAATTTGAGAGTTGATGATTAATTTCAGAAAATTTACACCCTTGTAAATGAAATAATTTGGTTTTCTTAGAGGATGTTTAATAGTTTTTCTATTTTCATAATAATCTTGTCAAATAGATAATTAAGTAAAAAATGATTCTATATTATTTTTTTATATGATGTGACATAATAAATATTAAATATCGTCTATTTGATCTTCTACCTATAGACAATCAAATAGAAAGTCAAGTCATAACTTTATTAATATTTTAATGATTAATTTAAAACTCAAATGTTAGTTAGTTACGAAATAAAAAATTTAGTACATAATTAATTCTTTTATTGCAATCCATTATGAAATAGACATTCTATTGGAGCTAGTCATTTAAAGTATATTGTGTATTTTCAATATTATTAACATATTATCAATGTGATTATTTATTTCATATGGCACATAATCCTAAAATTCAATCTTCATATCTATTCTTCTTCGATAGTTGTACTTGTAGTAGTAAGAATCGCCCAACAAAGTCAACACATTAAAAATTAATTTCCAAACGAGGCAATCCATACGCAATTATGGAACAAAATCGCATAAATATCCTACATTTCCCTCTTTAATAAAATCAGAAACATGCATCTGTTGAGAAATGGAATAGATGCACCAATTAGGAAAAACAAAAATAAGAATCAGACTTCATTGACACTGAATCATTTGAACATTTCGTACCTGACTTGACACTTTCTTCATTTCTTTTTCCTCCGATTATCACTATGTCTAATTCCACATCATCTCAAATTGTTTCTTATACAGAGTACCAATACGGTAAAAGGATCTTTTTAGATATATTTTTATAAATTGTCTGTCCATTATTATTTTTTATTTTGTTATTATGTTATGTAATATGCTATCCCTTAGAACCATATGTTATATAATTTCTTTTATCAACGTTATTGTACATAATTCATACTTAAAAGACAAAAAGGTAATAAGTTATACAACTCAAAAAGATATTTTTGTCTGCCGAATACTCTTATATGAACGTCCATTTTTTTACATAAATTATAGAAAGGACTTGATGGTATGTACAAAACCTAACATTAATGGCTCGTTTGGTCCACGGAATTTATATTCTGCGGATTATGATAAAAATGAATAGAAAGATGTCAAATATGATAGATTATTTGTGTAGAATCTGTCATCGGATGTAATATATAATTCATACTGTTATATATCTTATGGAATAACTATTTATATTTAAAATGAAGTAATTGCTATTCTGTAAAATGTATAACATTTATTATATCCGATGACGAAATTCAAACAATAATATATTATATTTGACATTTTTCTATTCTTTTTTCATTGTAGATTCCGTGAACCAAACACATCAGTGTTATATGTACATAACCCGCACTCCGTATAAATTCTCCAATCCTCACCATCCCATACTCTATATATACAGGTAAGTATTATCTAATCCTCCAAAGCTCTAACAATCATAACAATGGATTCCTCTCTATTTTCTCCGTCTCTGTTCTTATCCTTTCTGATTTGCACCTCTCTGTTAATCTCCCCCTCCAATTCTCTCAAATGCACTTCACAAAAATTCAAATCCAACAAAGTTTTCGCAAAATGCACCGATCTTCCATACCTCAATTCCTTCCTACATTTCACCTACAATTCCACCAACTCCTCCCTCTCCATCGGATTCATCTCGCCGCCGGCAAAACACGAGGGCTGGGTGGCCTGGGCGATCAATCCCACTGGCACCGGAATGATCGGATCTCAAGCGTTGATAGCATTCAAATCCAACGGTTCATTGATCGTCGATACTTACAACGTTAGCTTCGTTCCGCAGCAATCCAAGCTATCGTTCGATGTTTGGGATCTGAGCACGGAGAGCGACGGCAAGAACTTTGCGATTTTTGCGACGGTGAAAGTGCCGGAGAATTCGACGGCGGTGAATCAGGTTTGGCAAGTTGGTCCGTCGGTGAGTGACGTTGTGCCGGACAAGCATGAAATGGGGGAAGCGAATAGGAAATCTGTAGGAGTGTTGAATTTCGCCGGTGGTAGTGAAGCTTCTGTTCCGGCGCCGGCAGTGGCTCCGGCCGGTGACAAGAAAAACGGGGTGAGTAGAATCGGGAAATCGGGTTTGGCAAGTGTGATAGGTTTATTGTTTAGTTTGTTATGGTTCATATAGTTCCCTTTCTTTGAAACCTCCTTTTCATAAAAATGCTGCTGATAATTTTCAATATGGTGCTTGTTGCTTCAATATAAGTTTGTTCATTCAACCACATCTTTATTTTTGTTTGCGTGAAAAATATATTCCTATAAAACATCCTCTATATTGAATTCTTTCAATTTAATTTATTTTCTCACTTTAAATTTTTTATTTGAAAACTTATTGTATATAAAGGAATTTAATTGATTTTCAAAGAATTTATTCTAAGTTGTTACCAAAATTATTCTTCTTCTGCAACATGTGTTTTTCAATGTTTAATTAAAAAATATAGTTATTTGACTGCCCAAATGGGCCACTAAGGGTCCGGAAATGTAAGAATATGTTCTGAGACCCGGTTTCGTAAAAAATTGAGAATTTTTTAGGAAATTATGAAATATCTGAAAAATAAAGAAAATAAATTCAGTGCAAGAATTTTTCAGAAAACGTTTCTGGAAGGGCTTGAAAATGTGAATACGTTTCGGGGCCCGGTTTCGTAAAAAATTAAAAAATCCCAAAAAATTATGAAATGTCCGAAAATAAAGGAAATAAATTTGGTACAAGAATTTTTCAAAAAATATTTCCGGAATGCCGAAAATGTGAAAATAAGTTTCGAGGCCCGGTTTCATAAAATATCAAAAAATCCTCAAAAATTATGAAATGTCCGAAAAATAAAGAAAATAAATTTGGTGCAAAATTTTTTCAGAAAATATTTTTGGAAGTGCCTGAAAATGTGAAAATACGGTTCGAGGCCTGGTTTCGTAAAACATCGAAAAATCCTCAAAAATTATGAAATGTCCGAAAAATAAAGAAAATAAATTCAGTGCAAAAAATTTTCAGAAAATGTTTCTGCAAGGGCCCAAAAATGTGAAAATACATTTCGAGGCCCAGTTTCTTAAAATATCGAAAAATCCTCAAAATTATGAAATGTCCGAAAAATAAAGAAAATAAATGCAGTGCAAAAAATTTTCAGAAAATGTTTCTGAAAGGGCCCAAAAATGTGAAAATACGTTTCGAGGCCCGATTTTGTAAAATATCAAAAAATCCTCAAAAATTATGAATTGTCCGGAAAATAAACGAAATAAATTTGGTACAAAATTTTTTCATAAAATGTTTCTGAAAGGGCCAAAAAATGTGAAAGTACGTTTTGAGGCCCGGTTTCATAAAATATCGAAAAATCCTCAAAATTATGAAATGTCCGGAAAATGAAGAAAATAAATTAGTGCAAAAGATTTTCAGAAAATTTTTCTGGAAGGGCTCGAAAATGTGAAAATACGATTCGGGGTCCGGTTTTGTAAAAAATTGAAAAATCCCAAAACATTATGAAATATCCGAAAAATAAAGAAAATAAATTTGGTGCAAGAATTTTTCAGAAAATATTTATGGAAGGGTCTGAAAATGTGAAAATACATTTCGGGGTCCCGTTTCGTAAAAAATCGAAAACTCTCAAAAAATTATGGAATATCCAAAATCTTAGCTCAAATGAATTCCATCAAAATCATGCAACTTTTGGCAAGATTTCTATTCCTTACATTCACAAGAATTGAAATCTTGCATGATTTTTTGGGGGGTTAAAATTTTTTACGGAACCGGGACCCGAGACATATTTTCACATTTTTGGGCCCTTCCATAAACATTTTCTAAAAATTTTTTTTGCAACAAATTTATTTTCTTTATTTTTCGGACATTTCATAATTTTTTGGGATTTTTCAATTTTTTATGAAATCGGGTCCCCGAAATGTATTTTCACATTTTCGGGCCATTCCAGAAACATTTCCTGAAAATTTTTTACACTGAATTTATTTTCTTTATTTTCCGGACATTTCATAATTTTTGAAGATTTTTTATGAAACCGGTCTCGAAACGTATTTTCACATTTTCGGGCCCTTCCAGAAATGTTTTCTGCAAAATTCTTGCACCGGATTTATTTTCTTTATTTTTCGAATATTTCATAATTTTTTGGGATTTTTTAATTTTTTACGAAACGGGGCTCATAACGTATTTTCACATTTTTGGGTCTTTCCATAAACATTTTCTGAAAAATTCTTACACTAAATTTATTTACTTTATTTTTCGGACATTTCATAATTTTTTGGGATTAATAGATTTTTTTCGAAACCGGGTCTCGAAACGTATTTTCACATTTTCGCGTCATTCCATAAACATTTTCTGAAAAATTCTTGCACCAAATTTATTATCTTTATTTTTTGAATATTTCATAATTTTTGGGGATTAATCGATTTTTTACGAAACCGGGAGCCGAAAGTATTTTCACATTGGTTTGACTTTTTCAAATATATGGTGCTTTTTGTTGAATTAAAATTACAGGGACTTAAAAAGATTTTATCAACATTTTTTTGAAATTTTAATAGTTTATGCCACACGTCCTTAACTCATGTGAAGGATAATATAATAAAAATAATATCCAAAAGCTTAGCTCAAATGAATTTCATCAAAATCATGTAACTTTTGGCAAGAATTTTATTTCATACATTTACAAGAATTCAAATCTTGCATGATTTGAATTCTATTGATTTTTTTAAGTTCCAAATAAGGGAATTAGACAAAATGAATTCAATTGAATTGAATTCTCTCAAAATTGAGCTTTCCAAACACACCCAGAATGTTATGAGTTTCACATTGTCTATACTTTAGTTGACATATTATTTCCCGAACCAAAGAAGCCCGGATCGAATCCATGTTGATTGATCGAGAATTAAAACCGGAACGGAAGCGTACCTTAATAATTGAATCTTGATTTGAATGGAATGAATTATCGTTTGCATTAGGATCGAATGGTCTTCCAGAAAATCCGATCGAAGAACCGAAGGGAAGCGTTGTACGTATGAATATAACGATCGTTCTTCTGGGAACCAACTGACTATTTATAGAAAATTGAATTGATAAATTTTTGTTTTGGCCCTCAAACAAAACAAAGTTTACACAATGGCCCTACACTTTCTTCATACGATCAATTTGACACCTTAATAGTCAATATTTCTAAATTTGACCATAAACTTATTTTGACTATTTATTATGACTACCATACACATTTAATTATTTACATATTTAGCCCACACTTAAAGATTTATTTAAAAATAAATCCAACAATCTCCCACTTGGGCTAATATATGTTACGTGAATAAATGTGTAGAACCTTATGCGCTAAAAAAATATAGTCATAGACAAGGTATACCAAACAATCTCGTCCGTTAGTCATACTAATGAAGAACTGAAGGGATAGTCGTTACAGTCTTTGTGACTCAATCCACCATCAATCACATGCATTAATATTTCTAAATGACATAGATCAATCATAGGAGTGTAGTGTTGAAACTACATATAATGTGATCTATCATGTTTGTTTTCAACCGATCATCTTTAGTGAGATCAAACATATATCGAGCATGATATATATGTTAGACAGAGTGTGTATACAAGTGATTACTTTATTTTTTGCAAAAACTGAATTATAACATAAATATAGCTATACAAAATAGAGCATCAACGTAACATAATCAAACTCCCACTAAAACTGAATATACCAAAATAGTGCAATATCCGAATGAGTTATATGCTCTCGAACATCCTTATGTCAATATTTTAATAAGCGACCGCAATCATGGAGTTTGCACCAATATGCTCTATAGATTTCATTCCACTCTATAATTTCTCCTTCACAACAAATTTTTTATCTCAATATGACCTTGATCAATAAGAGCTTTTGTGTTGTAGGAGAACATGACTGTAAAACTATTGTCACAATAAAACTGTATTTGGCCTTGAATGCCGCTTAGAAACAATAATTATGTAACAATATTCCTTAACTACTGTCCCAAATAGGATGCATCGAAACACACTACAAATTTCGCTTCCATAATGGAGGTCACTATTAGAGTTTTTTTTAGAACTCTTCCTATATATAGCACTTCATATCAAATTGAAAATGTAGCTCAATGTGGATTTTCTACTGTTTACGCATCCATGTAAGTCAGAATCTAAATACCGAATGATCTCCATATGATCTGACTTTCTGCATATGAGTATATAGTCTTTATAAAACTTAAAGTCCCAATAGCAGGCTGCCTTCTTAAGTCTGCAAATAAATTTCGTTAGTTTTCATAGGCACTGGAGGCTATTGAGTTTGACCTTGAATAAAAATAACTTCTTTAGCCTAATGGGAAAGTTTTTAAAAGACAATTAAAATATTATCTTCCCCCTAAACTCGATATCCTCAAAATAATTTACTAATAGTGTCTAATATGCTCACAATCCACATCAGAATAATAATGCATATTTCTCATATAAACTAAGATACCAGCACAGCAATAATCATTCCATCTTTGGACAGAATTAATTAATTTGTTATTGGTACCTCGTTTTAGTAATCAAATATTAACAATAAGTCCTGTCAAATAATAAATCTTCCTTTGGATACACTAAATAATTGTTATATTTATTACCACATATATAATTATTATTTGGCCATGTGGGAACCTTCCTTTGGGTCGATTGCCAATTGATAAATAATAAATATATAAAATAAATAATTCAGTTAGTTAAAATTAATATCAACAAGAGAGCCTACTTTGATGGGATGTTGTGTCAAATAATTTTACTTAAAAAATAATTATTCAAATATATATGATAGATAGCCCATAACATTGCCATGAAATTTGGAAAACACCAAAATTTAATTTATGGCAAAATAAAATTTGATAATGCATTATTATAAAAATACCTCAAAATACTTTATTTTGGATTAACAATTAATTAAGAAATAATAAAAATTAATTGTGGATCCAAAGAATTCGTAGAAAATAAATAAAAATAAAATTAAAAGGAGCTCAGGACAAATGCGAAGCTTATTGAATAAAGTGTTGCAAAATCCGAATGAGTGTGTCACCTCTCCTGGTAGTGTCACTAAAAAATAAAGGGCCGTGTCTCTTGCTTCTCGTGACGCTTAAAACTGTTGCCAGAATATCTGAAAGGATGTGTCCCTTTATGCGACGCTTTGAAGCGTCGCCAGAATTATCCTAAAGGATGCATCTACTGGAACCCATTGCGATGTTTCTCAAGCGTCGCTACAACTTTGCTTGATCCAAAAGCAACCAATGGTGACGCATTATAAAAACATTTTGTCTCCAGAAATCAAAGGGTAGTGTTGCCTACTTTTGGTGACACTTGGAACTATTGCTAGAATGTCCAAAGGGCGCCCTCCCTTATGCAATGGTTTACAGCGTCGCCAGAATATCCTAAGGGATGCGTCTCTTGTCCCTTGTGGCAACGACTTAAAAGCATTGCAAAGCACTGTATCCAAAAGTGACCATTACTGACAGTCACAGCTGTCGCTAAACCAAATTTACTGATGATTCTACCAACGGAGAAACATTTCGATAGAAATTCCGATCATAACAACATAAAATGAAAATTTTTATCTATTTTTCTTCAAATTTTCAAACGCAAAACACCATGATAATAACAAAATACATTACAATCATCATATAAATCGGACATATGAACTTCATGATTTTGTTTTAATTCTTTCATGTTTGAAAACAAAAAAATGACGAAGAAAATAAAAAAAATATTCAAAGATTTAATCCATAAAAAAAACTTCAAAATAATATATGAACATTACCAATGAAACTCGAGATTTTCAATCTTCAATATGAAGAACACGTTTTTTCCTGAATAATTCCTTTTTTGACTGAATAATAAGTCATAAGCATTAATCAGAGACAAATACAACTCTCTAATCAAGGTGGACGAATCTAAGTCCCCTACATATCGAAGAACCTGCTGGTCTAGCAAACTGATGTGCAGCATGGTTCGTAGACCTATGAACATACATGAAATGAATAGAACGAAAATGTATAATAAGAGATCTACAATCACAGAAGATCAGTACAATGGGGGAAAGGTATTATAGATCATTATTCAATGCATTAATAACATTTAGGGCATCAGATTCGATAATAATCTGATCGAAATTCTTCTCTTTAAGCTATGTCAAAGCTTCCCTGCAACTCAAAGCCTTGGCTATGAATGGATCACCTCCTCCATATAGCATTACTGATCTAGAATCAACTTCTTTGCCTGTGGAGTCACGAACCATACAATCGTGGCCTAGTGAATTTCTTGAATCGAAGACGCTTGCATCAATGTTACACTTTAACCAACCAATCGGGGGAGGACTCCATCTCTCTGAAGAGACTGCCCTTTCTACATTATTTAACCCTTTATTTACGGAGCTCCATTCTTCCAAAAAGCCAAGGCCGTGGCGAAGAACATAAGAAGCCAATCTAAACTTCTTATTCCACACAAAATTATTCCTTCTCGCCCATAACGCCCAAAGCACACAAGAAACTTTGTGGATCGTTTCTTTATTTTTGGTGCAAACCCATGACCAACATTCAACTATAGAAGAATTATTAGAAGGCCACCCTTGTCCAAATAATTCATTCCAAATATAATAAGCAAATTCATAACTAACCAAGGCCTGAAAGTCATCCTCATTCGCATCTCCACACAATGGACAAATTAAATCAACTTCCACGTGCCTTTGTCGGAGTCTACACAAAGTTGGTCATGATTTCGTAGAAATTTTCCACAAGAAGAGTTTAGTCCTCAGTGGAATTTGCAAATCCTATATAATATGCCTGTGAGCGGACGACATTTTGTGCGGTGGCTAATGCGCCGAGCCGATGGTCCCACCTCTTTAAATGATGGGGTGGTTGCGTGTGATGTGATTGAAAAATGGTTTTACACATTTTAATGATTTAAAAGATACGAGATCAAAATCCCATATTTAAAATAGAGTCGCCACCCGGTTCAGCTCAACCAGGAAATTTTTTTGGTATGATTTTCCGACCTGGTGGTTAGACCATACCTTAAGTAGAGATTCCGAGTTCGAATGATGTTATCTATTTTTCATTAGGTCAAATTAAGATACTTCATTCTTTCTTAATCAGGTTAATCCATCCTATTTATTTGTGTTTTCAGTTATTTTATTATTTTCACGTTTATCAAGCAATTGAAGCGATGAATAAAATATTTATAGCCGTTCAAAAATAAGTGCGGAAAATAAAATTATTGCAAGGCTTCCACGTCCTATACATTTTTCTATGCAATAAATAAAATACCCGAATGTCTGATATACATCTATCACAGAAGATGGTTAGCACGGATATGGCATGTTTTATTTACAATATTATAAAACCCGGTTGGATGGCTAAAATGAGATTTGAACGGCGTTTACATGGAAATTCCATTTTTTAACCAGATTATTAGTGAAAATGCCACATGTTATAGGGTGGGGTCTATTTTCAGGAGGTTTTGGACCTCCATCATTACACTGTGTGTCTTGGTTTTGGAAAATAAACTCAATCGGAAATAAACTCAATGAAAATAGCTGTCCAGAAAGGGATGCCGCCGACGATACTACTGATGTCACCGGTGGCATCATTGGCTAATACCGCCGGCGACATCATTGATGTCGCTGGTGATATCAATATTTAGGCAGGCTACATGGCTTTCTGGGTACCATAAAGAAAGGGTCTTACAAGAAAGTGAGGTCTCTGGGGAATATGATGCCACCGACGGCATCAACGATGTCTCTAGCGACATGGTTGATACCGCCAGTGACATCATATGTCTCCGGCGACCTCAATTTCTTGTATCAGCAGTGGGGCAGTAGTAAAAAATGACCGAAAACCCAAAAATGAATATATATCAACAAGAATTGACATAAATCAGTAATATTAATGCCAAAGAGCTATGAGACTCAGAATTTTCACCTCGGGGTCGTGAATCCAACTCTTTATGAACTGAAAAGAAACACCTCCGGGGAGCTTGTAACGATGATTTAGTTATCAATTTGAGAGTTTTAGGTCTCTAAATTCTATCAAGTTGATTTTAACTTAAAGACCTACTGATTTTAAGCTCACAATTAGAGAGTTCAAAGAAGAAAAACCAGGAAAAATGGATTAGAATCCTTTTTCCTACCTTTTCTAATTCTTATCTCACTAAAATCTATTCTCTCTCTCAATTCTAGCCTTATTTCTTCCAATTGCAGCCTCCTAATTTCCCAATTTCAGTTCCCCCCATTTAATTCAGCTTAAGGTGTGTTTTTATAGGCAAATTGGGGTGGTTTTCGAGACTTTTTTGACTAATTCCACCGAAAGTGGCCGAAAGACTGTCTGATGTCGCCGATGACATGGTGATGCCGCCGGCGGCATGGCTGATGTCGCTGTTGGCATCAGCCTCTAATATACTAACAGCCAGCAAGCCTAGGAGCCTAAAAAGTCGTGAAAAGCGGTCAAAAGTTGTTAAAATTGGGTCAAAAGGCATCTTTTTAAAATTTAATTATATTTTAATGGGTATATTTTAATTTGGGTATAAATCATTAGTTCAAGCTCCTACCGAACGCTTTATTTGGCCACGTCGAACTGGATTCTACCAAGTATAAAATTTGCAAGGAATATTATATTGGTAATAAAAATTCTAAAGAGACTTTTATTTTGAAGCATTAAAATCGGGTACACATCAGAGGGACTGCAAAATCCCGTACTTATAGGCTACCCCTCGGGGGATAACTGCTGCCACAGGTCAGTATGATCACATGAAAAGAGCAAGGGATAGGAATGATACCTGATGGATGACTAGTTTGTCCCTTGGTCGGACTTATGCTTTATGGAAATGATGCCCCTTGGTCGGACTTGAGCTTTGTGGAGAGTTTGTCCTTTGGTCGGACTCATGCTTTGCGGATTGGTTGCCCCTTGGTCGGACTCATATTTTATGGATTGGTTGTCCTTTGGTCGGACTCATGCTTTGTGGATTAGTTGTCCCTTGGTCGGACTTGAGCTTTGTAGATTGGTTATCCTTTGGTCGGACTCACGCTTTATAGATTGGTTGTCCCTTGGTTGGACTCATACTTTGTAGAGAGATTGTCCTTTGGTCGGACTTCAGCTTTGTGGATTGGTATTATCCTTAGTCGGACTCATTCTTTGTAGAGAGATTGTCCTTTAGTCGGACTTGAGCTTTATGGATTAGTTATCCTTTGGTCGGACTCACGCTTTATGTATTGGTTGTCCCTTGGTCGAACTCATGCTTTGTAGAGAGATTGTCCTTTGGTCGGACTTGAGCTTTGTGGATTGGTATTATCCTTTTGTTGGACTCATGCTTTGCAAAGAGATTGTCCTTTGGTCGGACTTATGCTTTATGGAGTGGTTGTCCCTTGGTCGGACTCATGCTTTGTGGATTGGTTGTACCTTAGTCGGACTCATGCTTTGTAGAGAGATTGTCCTTTGGTCAAATTCATGCTTTACGGAGAAATTGTCCTTTGGTCAGACTTGTGCTTTGTGGAGTGGTTGTCCCTTAGTCGGACTTGTGCTTTGTGGTAGTTATCCCTTGGTCAGACTTGTGCTTTGCAGAGAGATTGTTCTTTGGTTGGACTTGTGCTTTGCAGAGTGATTGTCCCTTGCTCGGACTTGTGCTTTGTGGAGTTGTTGTCCCTTAGTCGGACTTGAGCTTTACGAAAATTATCCCTTGGTCAGACTTGTGCTCTCCGAAAATTTTCCTTTGGTCGGACTTGTGCTTTGCGGAGAGATTGTCCCATGGTTGGACTTTCACTTTATGAAGAGATTGCCCTTCAATTGGGGTTATGCTTTGTAGAGTGATTGCCCCTTAGTCGGGCTTTCACTTTGTGAAGAGATTGCCCTTCGGTCAGGCTTATGCTTTGTAGAGTGATTGCCCCTTGGTTGGGCTTTCACTTTGTAAGGAGATTGCCCTTCGGTCGGGCTTATGTTTTGTAGAGTGATTTCTCCTTGGTCGGTCTTTCACTTTGTAAAGAGATTGCCCTTCAGTCGGGCTTATGCTTTGTGGAGTGATTGTCCCTTGGTCGGGCTTTCACTTTGTGAGGAGATTGCCCTTCGATCGGGCTTATATTTTGTAGAGTGATTTCCCCTTGGTCGGGCTTTCACTTTGTGAAGAGATCGCCCTTCGGTCGGGCTTATGCTTTGTGGAGTGATTGCCCCCTGGTCGGGCTTTCACTTTGTAAGGAGATTGCCCTTCGGCCGGGCTTATGTTTTATGGAGTGATTGCCCCTTGGCCGGGCTTTCACTTTATGAAGAGATTGCCCTTCGGTCGGGCTTATGTTTTGTGGAGTGATTGCCCCTTGATCGGGCTTTCACTTTGTAAAGAGATCGCCCTTCAGTCGGGCTTATGTTTTATGGAGTGATTGCCCCTTGGTCGGGCTTTCACTTTGTGAAGAGATTGCCCTTCGGTTGGGCTTATCCTTTATGGAGTGATTGCCCTTTAGTCAGGCTTATGCTTTGTGAAGTGATTGCCCCTTGGTCGGGCTTACACTTTATAGAGAGATTGCCCTTTGGTTAGGCTTCTGCTTTGTGAAGTGATTGCCCCTTGGTCGGGCTTACACTTTATGGAGAGATTGCCCTTCGGTCGGGCTTATGCTTTGTGAAGTGATTGCCCCTTGGTCGGGCCTACACTTTATGGAGAGATTGCCCTTTAGTCGAGCTTCTGCTTTATGAAGTGATTGCCCCTTGGTCGGGCTTACACTTTATGGAGAGATTGCCCTTCAGTCCGGCTTATGCTTTGTAGAGTGCTTATCCCTTAGTCAGACTTGCACTTTGCGGAGTGCTTATCCCTTGGTCAGACTTACACTTTATGGAGAGATTATCCTTTAGTCAGACTTATGATTTGTGGAGTGATTCCCTTCTATCGGGCTTACACTTTGTGAGGAGATCGCCCTTCGGTCAGGCTTATGCTTTATAGGAGAGATTGCCCCTTGGTCGGGCTTATGCTTTGTGAAGAGATTGCCCTTCGGCCGGGCTTATGCTTTACAGAGAGATTGCCCTTCGGTCGGGCTTATGCTTCATAAAGTGATTGCCCCTTGGTCGGGCTTACACTTTATGGAGAGATTGCCCTTCGGTCGGGCTTCTGCATTATGAAGTGATTGCCTCTTAGTGGGGCTTACACTTTATGGAGAGATTACCCTTCTGTTGGGCTTATGCTTTGTAAAGTGATTGCCCCTTAGTCGGCCTTACACTTTATAAAGAGATTGCCCCTTGGTCGGCCTTACACTTTATGGAGAGATTACGCTTTGGTCGGGCTTCTGCTTTGTGAAGTGATTGCCCCTTAGTCGGGCTTACACTTTACAGAGAGATTGCCCTTCGGTCGAGCTTATGCTTTGTGAAGTGATTGCCCCTTGGTTGGGCCTACGCTTTATGGAGAGATTGCCCTTTGGTCAGGCTTTTGCTTTGTGAAGTGATTGCACCTTGGCCGGGCTTACACTTTATGGAGAGATTGCCCTTTGGTTGGGCTTATGCTTTGTGAAGTGATTGCCCCTTGGTTGGGCCTACGCTTTATGGAGAGATTGCCCTTTGGTCAGGCTTTTGCTTTGTGAAGTGATTGCACCTTGGCCGGGCTTACACTTTATGGAGAGATTGCCCTTTGGTTGGGCTTATGCTTTGTGAAGTGATTGCCCCTTGGCCGGGCTTACACTTTATGGAGAGATTGCCCTTCGATCGGGCTTATGCTTTGTGAACTGATTGCCCCTTGGACGGGCGTACACTTTATGGAGAGATTGCCCTTCGGTCGGACTTCTGCTTTGTAAAGTGATTATCCCTTGGTCGGGCTTACACTTTATAGAGAGATTGCCCTTCAGTCAGGCTTATGCTTTGTTAAGTGATTGCCCTTTGGCCGGGCTTACACTTTATAAAGAGATTGCCCTTCGGTCGGGCTTATGCTTTGTGAAGTGATTGCCCCTTGGTCGGGCTTACACTTTATAGAGAGATTGATCTTCGATCGGGCTTATGCTTTGTGGATTGTGGAGTGTAGTTTTGGATCATGTTATGGTTTCGGAGGGGTGAACCCAAAGGCGGCATGTACAGGGTCATGTCGGGACCTTCAGTTGGCGTTCTGAGGGTGAACCAAAACGGTGATATATACAGTGTCTATATTAGGGACCTTCAGTTGGCGTTCTAGGCATGAACCTGAAGGGTGATACGTACAGGGTCTGTATCAGGGACCTTCAATTGGCGTTCTGGGGGTGAACCCGAAGGGTGATACATACAGGGTCTGTATTAGGGACCTTCAGTTAGCGTTCTGGGGGTGAACCCGAAGATTTACATGTAGCAGGTCATGCCGCAACCTCTAGGTAGCGTACAGAATGAGCATATTGGGTTTGTGATTATGGTTTTGTGTAAGTTCTGGAATGTCAGGGCTAGAGTCGGGATTTTACGAGGCTGTCTGAAAAAAGGCATTGAGATAGCTAATATCGCCGGTGACATGGTTGATGTCACTGGTGGTATGGAATGATGCCGCCGGCGGTGTGAGTGCTATGTGGCAGCTTTGAATGGTGTTTAAGTTTAAAATTGAATTAAAGGGGGCGATGTTGCCGGCGGTATGGCGTGATGCCGCCAACGATATGAATGCCACATGGCTGTTTTGACTGGTCAAGCAATTTCAAAATTTGAATTGGAGGGGGTGATATCGCCGGCGGCTTGAGTGATGCCATCGGCGGTATGGCGTGATGCCGGCTGCGGCATCAGTAAGCAGTTTCAGATAAATTAAAACTCCTCGAATTTTGCACGGCAGTTTAAAAGGAAGTAAACTCCTTTCTCTTCTTTACGTACAGGAACCGTACCCCCCTTCTCCTCTTCTCTAAATTTTCAATTTTTCTTTCTGTCATTCTAATCATGAAGAGAATCGCTAAGGCTTTTAGGGGCAAATCTGCTAAGGCTAGGGAGAATCTGCCTGATTCCTCTATCAAAGGGTTAAAAATTCTCTCCATTCCTGCTGTTTATGGCCTGAAAGAGATGACTAAGATGTATGGCTAAGGGGTCAATTCTTCCATCACTATTCTAACCCTAGAGAAGGAAAAGCACCTATGCTATGTCCAGGTAATCCCGCAAAACCCGAATCTCCTCTTTTTGGGTTGAGTTTTGATTTGACCTTAAGCTTGAAATCGTGCCATGATAGGAGTCATAAGTGTGAAATAGACTGATATTGCATGCTTTAGGTTCGATTTTTACCGTTTTCAGGCTTATTATTTGATTGATTGGGATTTTTGTGGTTTTGGCACGATGGGTGCGATTTTAGGGAAAACAGGTTCTGCCCGTAGGTAGTGATGTCGCTGGGGTATCAGTCTTTGCAAAAAGGCCTAAGGAAGTCTGATGTCACTTCTGTTTAAAGCAATGTCACCGGCGATATCATCCATGCCGCCAGCGGTATGGAGTGATGTCGTCGACGATATCGCTTCTAGCAGAAGCAACATCAATAGCTTTCTATTAGGTTCCAGTGATAAGAAAATAAGCAGGACTTATCTATTTTACTTCTAACTTTTGCAGCCGCATGAACTGACTTATATCGGAGGGATGGGCACCATCGTCGAGTGGTGGCACCATATCTCTGAGAAGGATCTAGAACTTGCACTCGCCATTAATGGGATGGGATTCGGGGACTTGGCCTAAATTATGCCAATGAGAATGCCCAAGCTCTCTCATTGAGCCGTGATAACCCTTACCGAGAGGTGGTCTGAAACCACCCATACTTTTCACTTTTCATTTGGGGAAGCGACCATTACGCCCTTCGATGTCGTAGCTATGATCGGGCTTCCCTGGATGAATGAGGTCATTCACTTCGATGCTTATATGGATAAATACCATATCGAGAGGCCCGTGGTGAGGTGGGTGAAGGAGCTATTCGATTTGAAGCCCATCTCAGGGCAGCTATCTTATGGTGAGTTGCACCAACACTGGACCCGGGTAGATGTGGTGCATGAGGATGAGAGAGAGTCTTGCGTCTGCTCCTTCATGATTTCTTTGCTCACCTTACTGTTCTTCCCAATCTCGGAGAGCAAGATCAATTACGTGCTAATTTCTGCCGTAGAGGACATGGCGGGCATCAGGAAGAAGATTCGTCGAGGGCCATCTTGGCATACCATGGGCTGGATGTGGGAGCCTAGAAGAAGGTGAAGGCTCTCCGACTCTACCATCTACTATTCTAAGTATATTTTTTAGAAGCATTTTTCTTGATTGTGCACGTCTTATGTATTCCTGATGCTTTTTGAACTGATTGATTGTTATTTATGCAGGCTTGGGCCTTTGAGCACCAGATTCTCCCGCCAATTGAATTTAAGAAGACCGTACCACTGGGCTCCCATTTTCTTGCCCGTTGGTGTGGGGGTATTAGCGGGAAGGCCAAGTATCCCACCAAGTATAGGGAGGTCCTAAGGAGCACGCGATTGAGCTCGGTACGCTATCTTTGATCTTGTCCTTGTTTTTACACTTAAAACAAAACAAAAAGTCTTTATGAACTTATATCGGTTATTTTGGTTGATTGTTTGTGCAGCTCATTTTAGACCCATTTAACGGGGTGGAGAGCCTGCCAGAGGTTGTAAGGGTTAGGAGGGAGGTGGACGACCGTCGGTTTGTCATGGAGTGTCCTTTATCCCAGCAGTGGTATTTGGGTGAGCACTTTCGGGGTTGGAGGTTTATCCTAATTGCTGAAAGACCGGTGCCCATCGATCCTTCCAGGGGTTTATGGTGGCCCCATTTAGTGATCATATCCAAGGCTGACCAAGCTGACTATATTGACGGGAATGGCCGAGTGATCCCTAGAGTCCCTGGCCTCTACGAGCAACACTGGTAACGCCTTCTCCCCTTGTGTCCCCGCATTTATAGGAATGATATGATTGAGTATCATAATGAGCAAAGGCTAGAGGAGGAGAAAAGGTGTCTCAAAGGTATTGTGGATGTCGAGGAGGAAGGAGATGAGGAGGAAGAGGAAGAGCTTGAAGGTGATGTTGGGATCGAGCCCGAAGGGGAGGATGAGGCGGGCGTGGATGCCGCTGGCGGGAGTGCGCCAATGTCCCAAGGGGGGCAGCACTCTTTTGAGGTATGATTGTGTTTATGTACATGATTTACAATTATTTAAGAACGCTGCTGATGTGTATTTTTTGTGTTTTTCAGGAACCTGCGAGGAAGCGGGGTCGGGACAACCAGAGCGGGACGCGGTATTATGTTGTACTGAAGGGTATGAATTTCGTAGAGGGGCGTCTGGTCAACCCGTTGGAGACCCAGTTTCTATTGATGAATTCTCGGGGAGAGTTCCTCCCTAGGAACATAGGCTCGAGCCGGCATGCTCCAATCTTTATGCCAAAAAACACCACTTACGTAAGACCTGATAATTGCTTTCTAGTTTACCCTTGGATGCGGGTGTTTATTGATTTGCCTTTTGGATTTTATAGGTGGCGCGGAGCCATATGGAGCAGCTTGTAGAGAAGAACTTTGCTCTTTGGGGCACGCTTATTAGACAGTCGTTGCTAGTTCAGGTACATTCCCTGTTACGACATAATAAGATAAGATGCATGTATAGATGCTATAAATGAAGTGCATTATTGATGTTTTTCTTGGCTTGATGGATTTCTTGGCCCTTTCCATGTCAGATGTAGAAGCAGCCCGGCGGAGATACGAGGAGGAGACCGTAGAGCTTCAGTGTCGTGTGAGTGACCTTGAGGGTCAGTTGGAGGCTACTGCTCATCAACGGAGGAGAAGCAAAATCTGGATTGCGTGCACCCCGATAGCACCAGTCATCGGAGAGTGAAGATGTCCGCTGGCCGTCGTGCATTTGCTACGGTTGAGGAGTCTAGCAGTGTTCCGATGACAGAAGGCAGGGAGGAGGATGAGGATGAGGTTGGTGACTGGCTAGTGAGTCTCGAAGATATTTCATCTCGCCTAGCCGGCAGTGGCGGGCATGCCTAGCTTTATATTTTCGTTTTGCTTTTTTATTTCTGCTTGTACCCTCGATACATTAGGGTTTGGATAATTTAGTCTTGTTGTAGGCTAGATGTTTGGGATATTTGAGTGGTTTGCGCCTTCGGGCTTTTTACTTTGAATAAAAAAGGATTGCTGTTTGAAAAGGCATTGGAAACGTAGTATAGGATTGTTTACAAGTTCTGTACAGGTCTGAAATGATAATATTGCTTTTGATGCCGCCCAGAAAATTAACTCCATGCCGCCGGCGGTATCATTCATACTGTCAGGTGCATCCCCTCAAAACCGCCTATTTCCATCTCGCCGGCGGCATCAACTAATATCGCCCAAAATAATCCATGTCGTCGGTGGTATCAACTTTCCAAAATCATAGATTCGGCCATTTCTTCAAATTCTGCTATGTCAAGCTATACTTAACAGCTATGGGGCTTCCTGCGGAGCCTGGGGAACGCAGATTGGAGGGAATTGGGGAAATTCGGGCTCTAAATTGACTCTATCATTTGCATAGACTATCCTTTCGAGTTTTCGACCTAACAGACTTATTCCGACTTTTGCATAGTCCTAAATGTTTTCAGTCTATCGATTAAGCTTACTTGCAATGTTTCCATCACTCGATCGCCAGACATTCATACAATCACAAACACGGAGGTTTCAGTATAAAAGACACTTTCATCGAGTGAATCTAACTTGAGTACAAGATGTTGACAATCATTTCCATTAACGGAACCCCTGGTGTTAAGCTGCCTTTACAGTTTTTCAAGTTAACATCTCACTATTTTTCTCTCGTGCCCTAATTTTTGTCTGAACCGCCCTTTTGGGGTTTTCAGTTCAGCAGGCGTTATTGACTTATCCCCTAATTTTTGCACGGCTAGTTTGTGGGATACCGACCGTCGGTTGTCACCCTAATTTTTGATCGATCAGTAAAAGACCGAAAGGAGGGTGATTATCATATATATTTTTTTTGTGTGCCACTTTTCTGATTTATTTCTTTTGTTTAGACCCAATAATGCTTAAGCCTGTCCTGATTGACTAGACCGATGAGATCGCTCTTGTCTGCGCTAATGACTTTTAATAGCCCTGCTTATTTTAGTACCATCTTTGGTCACATGACAGCCTTCTCAATCTGATCTGAACTTAACATCGGTATCAGGAGTTCTCAGATGCTTCAGTGCTGGGTTTATGATTCTTGGCAAGGGCGTTGGGTATCTGATTTGCTGTTGTGTGCTTGGTTGTGCCTTTACAGATTCTCCAAGGTTCTTAGTGTCCATTCGATTTTCACCTGGATTACCTAATTCATTTTGAACTTTAAAAGTTACATCAGGTAACCTTGCTTTGATTTTGATTGGCCACCTTGCAAGGAATTTAATTTGTGAGAGTTTTGGCGCTTACATAGAGCCTGCTTGATTGGTTCGATTGCCATTTTGATTGCTATTCTAAGTGCTCCTTCAGTCTATGGTTCATATAGCCCTTCCTATTTAGGCCTGAATTTGCTGCTTGCACCGGTAGTGGATGGTTTTTGAATAAGTGATATTTGGTTTAGGGGCCTTTTGCTTGGTGCGTTTGAAAGGTGAAGCGGTAGTTTGTTTTGTTGGTTTATTTGGCGGGCTGATAGCGATATCGGTTGTGCGCTTATATTTGCAGCTCGTTAGATGAAGGTGCTTGCCTTTAGACTTGATGCTCTAGGAGGTGGTTACCCTCTGATTTTTATTGGTCGAGGGGTTCGATGCGGGTTAATTTGTGTTGGGTGAAGATGTGTTTTTCTGCGAATTTGGTCATCTCCTTGGCGGTGACATTTAGCTATAATGTTTATTTGATCGAGGTTGGGCTCCATCAATTCTCGGTGGGTGTATGCCTCGATTTTCCATTTCAGGGGACCAGTTAGTACTTCTTTGGTAGCTTGAAGATGTACCGTTGCAGGGTTGCTGAGTTAATTCTGAAAGAGACCCTTGGTGTTCAATAATCTGACTATTGATCTAGGGACTAAGCAAAAGCATTATCGTGGTCTTTAGGCACTTTATTATCTCGCATGTGTTTGACAGGAGTTAAATTATTGGATTAGATTACCACATAAGAGCCTACATCTGTACTCAACTTAACTTCAGTCAATAAAATATCTTGAATACTAAAAGCATCGTATGTATGCTCATATGAAGGCGTAGGTCAAATGATAGAGACATGACATAAGTAAGAAGAATGGAAGTTGCTCATGGAGCTAAAAAGTCTAAACTCTAAGGATTATAAATTGAGATCCTTCGTCCTCGTTGTCGGAGCGAGACTTTCCCCTACCATTGGAGTAGATGGCCTTGATGAGATCTTGCGGCGCATTCCCTTGTTTAAGAAAGTCGGGATTAATCATCTGTGTCTAGTCGCCAAACTCTGGTAAGGGTTTGGATGCCCTTTCAGGGTCGATAATCTTCTTATCCTTCACCAGACGTTGGATGGTGCGAACTAAAGCTTTGCATTGATTGGTATGGTGACCTGATAGCATATGATATCCGTAAAAGCCTTTTCCTTCTTCTCTTATAGGAGAATTGTATCCGCGAAGAGGTTTGAGAATGCCAGCTTCCCTTAATCAGGTTAAGGTTACACTAAGCGGCAGTTTCCACAGATTTGTGCTACACTTAAGACCATCGTTTGGCTGAATAATGGCAGCTAGTGCTAATTTCTGAGAGGCCTCTTGGTCCATCAGAATTTAAGGTAGGGGTACGAGTGAGTCAGTGTTTTGAAAGACCTGGTTCCCCTCTAGTTAGACCCTTCCCTCTTTTTGGTTGTAGCCTACTATCATTAGTTGACACGAGAAGGCTTTAACTTTATGTTGCATGACCTGGTCGTACTGAGGAGGCATCGGGGTAGCGGGGGGCTTAAATTATGATGGGGTGACCAATGTCAGAGGCAAGGTATTAAAGAATGATGGAAGAATTGGACTCTGGGCTCCTTCCCTTTGTCTGGGGTAAGCAGTTGGCGGTGATTACCGAAGTGTATTATTATTATCGGGTGTCATGCCCGGAGATCGCATGACCTGGTCAAAGTTCTGACTTCCTAGGGCTTTCTTGATGGATACCCGTACTAGTTCCTGAATGATGTTTTGTAACTGATCCGAGTTCAAAAACTGGATGATAGCGGTGGTGATCTCTAACCCAAGAGACAAAGGGTGAATTGTTGCTCCTGAGGTGGGGGTAAGACTGGTCTATTCTCTGGGTGAGGCAGAGTTGTCACTGCGAGGAAGAGACATGGCTGGTTGTGAAGGTCTCAGTTCAAGAGGAAGACACTTTAGGATCATGAACCATGGGTCAGACCATGAATGGGTTGTAAATGGTATGGATAGTATGTATGATTTTTGTTTTTTTGGAAGCGGTGAGTGATACGTATGGCTGTACATAGATGTGGTTAGAGATGATGTGATGGCTTATCCCTCCAACAAATGTGGGACGTTTGTATCTCACGTCATACATAGAGATATGTGGTTATGCAACAGAGGCACAAGAGAAGTCCCACGTGTGTTGCTAAACTTCTTCCACGGGTGGAAGTGGTAAGGGTAAGTTGATTTATTTTTGGCTCTTAAAGCCGATGCATGGGGGTGCATGATCACAGAGCACATAGCACGCGAATCGTCCCTCTTCCAACCTTATGACTCCCGCGTAACGCCTCTTTGGAAGGATAGAGTTTGGCTTCTTCACCGGTAATGGCAAAAGAAGCGCGTCCCAATTATTTTATTTGTTTTGGGTAATCCTAAGGGGAATGATGTGCTAAGGCTTTTTCTAGCGAGGCTTTGGTATAGGGTTGTTGATGTAGAAGGTTCTCGTTTACCTTGAATCCACGTTACTCAACCACTACCCAAATAGGTGCAATCATAGGAGTTTACGTGTTGGTTAAAACGAGTGATCCACCCACTAGGCATCCTCAATTCCAATAGGGCATGAGTGATATTTTATGAGCTTCTCGGGTAAAATGGGGCATCTAAAATTGCCGAACTATCTACACGCGTGAGGATAAAACGTTATAAAAAAAGAATAAAGTTTTAATTTGGCCAATGATTTCAATACATCATCAAAATCTTTTAAACTTTATGAAAAGATAAGTTTAAGAGATCACATTCCCCAACAGAGTCGCCACTGTGAGCGGACGACGTTTCGCGCAACGGCTGCGGCGCCGGGCCGATGGTCCCACCTCTTTAAATGACGGGGTGGTTGCGTGTGATGTGATTGGAAAATGGTTTTACACATTTTAATGATTTAAAAGATACGAGATTGAAATCCCGTACTTAAAACAGAGTCGCCACCCGGTTCAGCTCAGCCGAGAAATTTTTTTTGTACGATTTTCCCACCTGGTGGTTAGACCATACCTTAAGTAGAGATTTCGAGTTCGGATGATGTTATCTATTTTTCATTAGGCCAAGTTAAGATACTTCATTCTTTCTTAATCGGTTTAATCCATCCTATTTATTTGTGTTTTCAGTTATTTTGTTATTTTCATGTTTATCAAGCAATTGAAGCGATGAATAAAATATTTACAGCCGTTCAAAAATAAGTGCAAAAAATAAAATTATTACAAGGCTTCCACGTCCTGTACATTTTTCTATGCAATAAATAAAATACCCGAATGTCTGATATACATCTACCGCAGAAGATGGTTAGCACGGATATGTCATGTTTTATTTACAATATTATAAAACCCATTTGGATGGCTAAAATGAGATTTGAATGGTGTTTGCATGGAAATTCCGTTTTTAACCAAATTTTAGATTAAATCATTGTTTTAACGGATTATTAGTGAAAATGCCACATGTTATAGGGTGGGGTCTGTTTTCAGGAGGTTTTGGACCTCCATCATTGTAAGGTGTGTCTTGGTTTCGGAAAATAAACTCAATCGGAAATAAATGAAATGAAAATAGTAGTCCAGAAACTGATGCTGTCGACGATGCTATTGATGTCGCTGGCGACATCATTGATGTCGCCAGTGGTATCATTGGCTGATAGCGCGGGCGACATCATTGATGTCGCCGATGACATCAATATTTAGGCAGGCTACATGGCTTTCTAGGTACCATAAAGAAAGGGTCTTACAAGAAAGTGAGGTCTCTGGGGAATGTGATGCCACCGGCGGCATCAACGATGTCTCTGGCGACATGGTTGATACCCCCAGCGACATCACATATCTCCAGCGACCTCAATTTCTTGCATCAGCAGCAGGCAACAGTAAAAAATGGTCGAAAACCTAAAAATGAATACAGATCAACAAGAATCGACACAAATCAATAATATTAATGCCAAAGAGCTATGAGACTCAGAATTTTCACCTCGGGGTCGTGAATCCAACTCTTTGTGAACTGAAAAGAAACACCTCCGGGGAGCTTGTAACGATGATTTAGTAATCAATTTGAGAGTTTTAGGTCTCTAAATTCTAACAAGTTGATTGTAACTTAAAGACCTACTGATTTTAAGCTCACAATCAGAGAGTTCAAAGAAGAAAAACCAGGAAAAATGGATTAGAATCCTTTTTCCTACCTTTTCTAATTCTTATCTCACTAAAATCTATTCTCTCTCAATTTCAGCCTTATTTCTTCCAATTGCAGCCTCCCAATTTCCCAATTTCAGTTTCCCCCATTCAATTCAGCCTAAGGTGTGTTTTTATAGGTAAATTGAGGTAGTTTTTGAGACCTTTTTGACTAATTCCACAGATAGTGGCCCGAAAGGCTGTCTGTGCAGGGGCCCGTTTTAGGCCATGCCGTCAGCCATATGGCTGATTCCGCTGGTGGCATCAGCCTCTAGTATGCCGACAGCCAGCAGGCCCAGGAACCTAAAAAGTCATGAAAAGCGGTCAAAAGTGGTTAAAAGTGGGTCAAAAGGCATCTTTTTGAGTTTTAATTATATTTTAATGGGTGTATTTTAATTTGGGTGTAAATCATCGGTTCAAGCTCCTACCAAACGTGTTATTTGGCCACGCCGAACTGGATTCCACCAAGTATAAAATTCGCAAGGAATATTATATTGGTAATAAAAATTCTAAAGAGAACTTTTATTTTAAGGCATTAAAATCGGGTACATGTCATCATCATCTCGCGAGAGGGGCTGCAAAATCCCTTGCTCACAATGCCATGTATCAGATGTATATTTGATGACAAAAGATCAAAATCTAAGACTTTAAGCAGAGCATAATAACTCGACTTTACCGTGAAGGATCCAGACTGCTCGAGTCGCCAGCATATGTCGTCGGGCTGTTCATGCCAAGGTGATTAAACTCTCTGCACCTGCTGTTGATCAGCGAAATTTAGGAAAAAATTCAGCATTGCACTATTCCATGACCGCCCATCTATTTCAATAAGGGAACTCACAGATAATTCTTTGAAATCGGGTTCAAGTTCAGACTGTATGGCTGGAAATTCCAGCGATGGTAGCCAATTATCTCTCCACAGGTTATCGCTCCTTCCATCCCCGATACGCCAACCCAAACCATGTCAAATAAGTAGTTTGGTAATTGGTTTGGTCTGTGCAATACTTCTCTAATAAAAACTAGCATTGGATTTGATTGGAGCATCAAAGAAAGAACAATTCGGCAAGTATTTGTGCTTAAAAATGTGACTCACTAGCATATTTGGATTGGAAAGAATACGCCAAGCTTGTTTAGCCTAAAGAGCTTTATTAAATTCCTTTAAATTTGGGAAAATTTAGTCCGCCTTTCTCCTTCAATTGACAAAGCCTTTCCTATCTCATCCAATGGAGTCCTAAACCCCACCAAAAATTAGAGAAAATTTTCTCCAATGAAGCAATAGTGTGAGAAGGGAGAAGAAATACTTGCATAGCATAATTAGGTAAAGATTGAGCTATAGATTTTAACAATACCTCTTTTCCGCCTTGAGACAACAACTTCCTCTTCCAACCTTGTACCTTCTTGTTTGCTCTCTTAATAATATAATCATATGCAGTCTTTTTTGCTCGACCGATAAGAGATGGTAGACCAAGGTACAAGACATGTCCATCAACCACATTAACGCCCAGTCATTTAGCTATAGAATGGCGTATTGTCAAATCAACGTTAGGGCTAAACATGATTGATGACTTATTGAAATTGATTTTCTATCCCGAAGCTACGACTTATTGAAATTGATTTTCTATCCCAAAGCTATCTCGTATAAACAAAAAATATTCTTTAAGGTACCAGCTTCATTCAGGGTTGGTTTAAAGAAGAAAAGGCTATCATTAGCAAAAAAAAAAAAGTGCGATATAACTGGTGCATGAGGCGTTATCTTGCACCCATGAAGTAGACCTGAGGCAATTTGATCCTATATCAACACAAATAAACCCTAGCACAGATGATAAATAAGTAAGGTGAAATGGGGTTCCCTTGTCTCAAGCCTCACTCCGGTATAAATTTATTAAACTATCCATTCTTATGAGTAATAGTATAGGTAACGGACGAAACAGAAGCCATAATAAGCTCAGTAATAAAACTCAGAAAACCCATCTTAATTAAAATAGCATGCATAAACTCCCATTCCACTCTGTCATAGGCCTTTGACATATCAATTTTAAACGAGCTCATGCCTGATAAACCCAACCTCTTCCTGTTAATGTAATGGCCCAATTCAAAACCAATCAGAATATTGTCTGTTATTAACCTCCCATGAATAAAAGCACGCCGAGGCTCACAAATTATAGAATTCATAACAGGTTGAATCCTATTAGCAAGCATTTTTGACATAATTTTGAAAAGAACATTACAAAGTGATATGTGATCCAAGTCAGATACAATAGTTGGAACTTTTTTCTTATGAATCAGAACTATATTTGTAGCATTTAGGCCATCAGGAAAAGATATATTATGCAAACAAATAAGGCAAAATAAGGTTACCTCAGGTCTAACAATATCCCATAACTTTTGATAGAAACCCGGGTTAAAGCCATCCAGTCCTATGAATTTATATGGGTGCATCTGAAAGAGGGCAATTCGCACATCATCTGCTGTGAAATTGCATTGTAAATCACCCTTATTCAACCGATAATTGTGGCTTAATGAGTGACAAAATATGGTCATAGTGAGTACCATTACATAGGAATAATTCTGAATAAAAAAATAGGATTACCTTCTCTAAACCACTACCCCATTTAACCCATTCTCCATTCTTGTTTTGAAGTTGCTGAAAACTATTTCGATGTTGTCTTGAAGATGCAACTTTATGGAAATAGGCTGAATTTTGGTCACCCTCTCGAAGCCATGTTACTTTTGATCTTTGACACCCATAATCATTTTGTTGTTTACGGATTCCTCCCAATGCCACTTTCTTAGCCATATACTGATCCGCCTCTTCCCAACCAGGAGAATTTTTTAAATGTTCCGATTTGGCTCCATATTGTTTCAATTGTTTGTTAAACATACAGTGTTGCGTTCACCCCTAAATATCCAATTCTGAAGCACATTTTTCTAGCCTTAACGAGACTGATTCAGTTAGATTAGATGACCAACACCTCTCAATAGTTTCTCGGTAACCAGGCAGTCCAACCCATCCATTTTCAAAATGAAATGGAGGCTTTCTCTGAATATTTAACGACTGAATATTGCAGCAAAATTGCTGAGTGGTGAGACTCAGATGTAGGAATATTTTCAACCCAAGCCTAACTAAAATATTCCGTCCATTCAATACTACAGGTGACCCGATCAAGTCGTTCCACAATGCAAGCGGCCGAGCCTCTGCTATGCTCCCATGTGCATTGGTATCTAGCCATGCCTAAATTAAAAAGTCTGTAATCTGCCAACATTTCCTAAAAACCTAATAACCAACTCATCAACCTAGGTCGCCCACCCATTTTCTCCATAGCGGTTGTCATATCATTAAGATCATCCAAACACACCATAAGCGGCCACTTACCCTTGCTAACATTCGCAAATAATCCCATGAGTCCTTCCTCCTAGTGTTAGTATTTTTTGGAAAACTATAAAATCCTATAATACGCCATGGAAAGTCATCATTTTCAACAAGTAAATCAATAAAATTCCTACCATATTTGTTTTGCTTAACCATCTCCCTCCTTCGCCATAGAAACGCCAAAACACCTCCCGAATCCACATGTGGTATATAGAACATTCCATCGAATCGAATACTTCTTTATGCATGTTCTACTACCTCCCTTCCTACTTTCACTTCCATCAGAAAAACCATTTCTGGCATGTAAGAAGATACTAAATCCTCTAATTCATCAATTGTCAGGTCCATACCTAAACCTCAATAATTCCAACTTAGAATTTTCGTAATGGTTTACAAGCTCTCACTATGGAGCTCGCTGTCTCTTCAGTATTTACCGGGCCTAACACCGCAGTAGGAACCACATTCTCTTTTAGGATACGCTTTCTCTTTTGATCAGTCACAATAACTTCATTATCTTATTCCTCCACCATTCTACTGACTGCATTTTGGCTACAATCAGTCAATTCACTCTGAAACGCCTCCAGCCCTTTTGCTTTCATTAAAGAACCAGTAGGTACATAATTGTAACCATTCTTATCTCTAAGCCAATGGTCTTCTTTCGTGATCATATTCCTCCTAGTCATTGCTCTAATAGTTTGATCATACATCTTCTTTGGTGGGTTTGAATCTAACATGTATATAAGTGGGCAACTATTTTCCATATGTTCAAACATCCCACAAATGAAGCACATCAAAGGGACTCGTACATATTGAAATTGGATTGTAATATGAACGCTCTTATTAATCTTCAATCTAATCCTTCTTTTAATCAGTACATGGAGATACAAAGGCCTTGAAACCTTAAAATTATTTTCATCTATTTCCAGTAGTTCACCATCAAATTTTCCAATAGCCTCACAAACCTGTGTAGAGATATATCCTACTGGGATACCGAATGCCTATATCCAAATAGGAAATTTCATAACTACAACATCTGTTAGGTTGTCATCCACTTTCAGGTGTGCTAGGGCAAGTAATTTGTTGTTAAAGGTCCAGGGTGATCTATCCCAAACACGATCATAATCTCTTTGATGAAAGAAAGTAAGTAAGAACCTGTATTGAGGATAGGTACACTTGATATTTATGCCTCCCTTGGGTGACTATAATTTTGAAATCATTCTCTGGAAAGAGCATTCGTTGAAATCACGATCAGAGAATAGAACCCCTTCAAAGTAGTATTCATTCTTCGATTTAACAGGAACAAGCATTTGAATTGATTCCTCTACTTCATCTTCCAAGGCTAGGTTTATGTATTTATTACTAACATCCTCTCTAACTATATCAGGATCCACGATTGCAAATGATCAAAAGTTGTTGAAATTAAGGCAAAAACTGTCAAACAATCCTTTACCAATGATGGCAAAGACAACAAACCCTGGGGAAGGTTATGTTGGAATTAAAACACTCAAATAAACCACTTTTATTAAACTCAAAAATATTACAAGAACACTCTCACTCAAAATACAAAACTACAACTCACTCTTTTACTTCTTTTCTTTCTAAAGAAGTTCTTATTTTTGTTGATGAAAAACAACTAAAGAACTCACCTATTTATGGGTGAATTATAAAACTCCCAACTCCCAACTCCCAACTCCCAACTCCCAACTCCCAACTCCCAACTCCCACAATTAATAACCACAACTCTGAACTAACACAATACTTACCACCACCTCCAACTAATACAATTAATAACCAACTTATTTAGTTAATTTAATGGCCTCCAAATTGGTTGTAGTTAATAGCCTCCAATTTGGTTATCACACACAAAAATCTACATACTTAAAATACCTAAATAAATTTACTACATTTTAGATTTGTGGGCTTGGACTCCAATTGATTGGATTTGGATTTTGGGTTTCCATTGATATGGATCAAGTTTATAATCCAACACCCCCCTTAAACTTGATCTTGTCATTCCGAGTGAGCTTCTCAATTTGATGTAGTTTTCGCTTGTGAGCAGCTTAGTGAATATATTCGCAATTTGATCTTGTGTCTTCACGTATTTAACTTGTACTTCCTTTCTTGCAACACACTCTCTTATGTAATGGTACCTAATGTCGATGTGTTTACTTCTTTTTATAGAATACAGAATTCTTTGCTAAGGCAATGGCTGACTTGTTGTCAACACTGATCTCAGCCGGCTCCTCTTGTATTAACCCAATCTCCTTCAAAAAAATTTCTAACCTAAATTGCATGACAGTCGCACGAGGTTGCTGCAACATATTCTATTTCACATGTAGATAAAGTTACAATTGGTTGTTTCTTTGACATCCATGTGAAAGCAGCGTCTCCCATGAAAAACACGAATCCACTAGTGCTTCTTCGGTTATCTACGTCTCCACCCCAATCGCTATCGCTATATCCAACAAGCTTGTAATCATTAGATACCGAATAAAATAAGCCAAAGTCGGTTGTACCTTTTAAATGGCGAGGAATTCTCTTAGCGGCTTTAAAAAGGGTGGTTGTTGGTGACTCCATATAGCGGCTTACTAATCCGACTGCATGAAGGATAACTGGCCTCGTGCATGTAAGATAACGTAGACTTCCAACCAAACTTTTGAAAAATGTTAGATCTACACTTTCCCCTTCTTCATGTTTGGACAGCTTAATCCCGTACTCCACCAGTGTGCTTATCGGCTTGCAGTTATCCATTTTGAACTTTTTCAAGATCTCCTTCGCATAGCTTTCTTGTGAAATTAAAATTCCATCTGTTTGTTGCTTTACTTCTATGCCGAGGTAATATGCCATGAGCCCCATGTCTGTCATCTCGAATTCCTTCGTCATCACTTTTTTGAATTCATCGAACATTCTTTGATTGCTTCCAGTGAAGATCAAATCATCCACGTAGAGGCACACAATCAAAATATCTCCATCTTTGATCTTGATGTACAAAACGTGCTCATGGGGACATTTATTGAAGCCATTTTCTTGGAAGTACTTATCGATTCTACTATTCTATGCCTTTGGTGCTTGTTTTAGCCCATAAAGAGCCTTCTTCAACTTTAACACCTTGCCTTCACCCCTTTTTGCTTCGTAGCCTGGTGGTTGTTGAATGTAGACTTCCTCTTCAAGAACTCCATTTAAGAAGGCCAATTTTACATCCATTTGATGAATCCTCCATTTGTTTTAAGCCGCCAAAGATATGATTAGTCTAACAGTTTCCAATCGAGCAACTGGTGCAAACACCTCATCGTAGTCGATTCCAGCCTTTTGACAGTAGCCTTTTCCAACAAGCCTCGCCTTATGTCTTTCGATCTCCCCCTTGGCATTTCGCTTTGTTTTGTACACGCATTTGACACCTATTGGCTTGTGTCCTTTGGGAAGTGAAGTGAGTTCCCATGCGTCGTTCTTCTCAATGGCCTTGATTTCTTCATCCATTGCATCTCTCCATTGTTTCTCTAGTGCAGGTTCTTGAAATGTCACCGGCTCATAATCAACAAATAGACAGAATAATGTAAGATTGTCTAATTATTCAGTCACCTCATAGAGTTCTCAAAGACTTTTCGTACGATGCACTTCTCTTTCATCTTCAGTCTTACTTGAGGATGGAGAATGCGATGATGATGACCCGTCTCCATGAGTAGGAAAATTTGGTGGAGTTGTGAGGCCTTGTTGAAGTTGTCTTGGTTGCTCAAGCATTGTCTACTCATCTTCCTCGAATGGGAAAAATTAAAGTCCACCGTTTGAGAATTAAAGTTCCATTCGCCTTCTGCATCAAATATCACATCTCGACTGATCAAAAACTTCTTGTCATTCAGATTGTATAGCTTGTAGCCTTTTGAGCTTGAGTCATAATCGATGAAAATAAAACTTTTGCTTTTATGATCCAGCTTGGTTCGATTCTCATCTAGTACATGAACATGAGCTACGCTCCCAAAGACTCGAAGGTGGGAAATTCCGGGCTTTCTTTCGCTCCATGCTTCTTGTGGTGTCTTTCCCCACACATTTCTTATAGGAGAAAGATTTAATAGGTAGATTTCACATGCCACTACTTCCGTCCAAAACACTCTGGGTAGTTTCTTGCTTTTAAGCATACTTCGTGCCATGTCAAGAATTATTCTATTCTTCCTTTTTTGCCACACAAATTTGCTGGGGGGATCTAGGAACCGTTAAAGGTCGACGAATACCATGTGCTACATAAAACTCATTGAATTCATTGGATGTAAATTCTCCTCCTCGATCAGATCTCATGGCTTTGATCTTATGACCACTCTCCTTTTCCACGACTGCTTTGAACTTCCAAAACACTCCAAAGACTTTTGATTTCTGCTTCAAGAAATATACCCAAGTTTTTCTTGAATAATCATCAATGAAGAGAAGGAAGTAGTTACTATTAGTGAGAGAACTTGGCTTAATAGGACCACACAAGTCGGTATGGATGAGCTCAAGCGGCTTCTTGGCTCTATAGTCTGACTCCTTTGGAAAGCTTCTTCTAAATTGCTTCCCTTGTAGACATCCTTCACACAATTGATTGGTATTGTTGATACATGGTAAACCTCTAACCATTCCCTTCTTGGATAACAGCTCCAATCCTCCAAAGTTTAGATGCCCAAATCGAAGATGCCATAGCCACGATGAGTCTTTGTAACAAGTCTTTAGACACTTTGCAATATCATTTCTGATATTCAAAGGGAACATTCTATTCTTCGACATCCATACCTTGGCGATTAGATTCCCGTTGCCATCTCTTATAAAAAGATTACAATCTTTCATATGAATAGCATAGCCTTTTTCTAAGAGTTGCCCCAAACTAAGAATGTTGCATTTCATACCAGGTATATAGTAGACATTTGAAATCATTTAGTGGCTATCATCTTTTGCTCTAAAAAGGACGTTACCTCTTCCCTTCAGTGATATCTTGCTGTCATCTCCAAATGAGACATCGCCGCTTACTACTTCATTGAGCTCCACGAACATGTTCCTTCTTCCACACATGTGGTTGCTTGCACCGGTGTCGAGATATCAAGACATCTTGATGATCATTATTGTTGTTATACGCTAGTAATAGCGTTTATTTTTCCTCGATCTTCTCCTCCACAAAATTTGCCTGCTCCTATATTTTATTGTTAGGAGTTCTACATTCTGAAGCGTAATGCCCAAACTTTTGACAATTATAGCACCGGACTTGAGATTTGTCATACCTCACGTTCGAATTGCCTCTTCTGTGACCTAGTATGGAACTTTCTCCTTTGTCGTAGTTATCACCGGAATTGTTGTTGTCATTCCAACTTCATCCATGACCATGGCTAACACCTCATCCATGGCCTCGTCCTCTGCCTTTGCCCCTTCCATGGTTGTTTCTACCATTGCTTTGACCTTCACTCGTATCCTTGAGTTGTAGCTTGAGGAGTTGCTTAGAGATACCTTGTTTCATCTTGTGCTTTTCTTCATAGGCTTGTAGTGATCCTTGGAGTTCCTCGATTGCCATTTCCTCTAAGTCTTTGGTTTCTTCAATCGTCACCACGATGTGATCAAATTTGGGATCCAACGAGCGGAGTATCTTCTCTATTATTCTTACATCTTCTAACTTCTCACCAGTTCTTTTCAATTGATAGAAACAGCTGCTAATCTAGAAAAGTATTCGGAGATAGACTCGGATGGTTTCATGTGCAAGGATTCAAACTCACCTCTTAGTGTTTGGAGACGGACCTTCTTCACCTTTTCAACTCCTTTGTAAGAGGTTTGTAGCTTCTCCATGCTTGCCTGGAGGAAGTTACACTTGAAATCTTTTCAAAATCGTCATCATCTAATGCTTGATAGATAAGGAAGAGAGCTTTCTTGTCTCTCTTTCGGGAATCCATCGAAGTTGTAGATTGATCTGGCGTGAGAAAGGCTTCATTTTCGGGCTCCTTGAAACCTTTCTCTACGATATCCCAGACATCATGCGCACCGAGAAGAGCCTTCATCTTGATACTCCAATCGTCATAGTTGTTGTTGTTGAGTGTTGGAACTTGAAACGATGCCACGCTATTCGCCATCTTACTCAAATAGCTTTTCTAGACGTACAGGGACTATTGCGACACTTTCTGGAATCTTTTGCAACACACTGGACGTATTACAATGCTTTTGGCAGTCTACTGCGACACTTTCTGGGCTTTTTAGCTACTGCAACGCCTGGGTAGTTTCAACTCGATTTTTTCGCACTCGAAAAAAAAAATTTCTTTTCGGGAGGAGGACTCGAGCTCTCAGCCTAGCTCTGGAAACCACTTTGTTGGAATTAAAACACTCAAATAAACAACTTTTATTAAACTCAAAAATATTACAAGAACACTCTCACTCAAAATACAAAACTACAACTCACTCTTTTACTTTTTTTTTTGCAGGTTAAATAATTAAACTCTTTTACTTCTTTTCTCTCTAAAGAAGTTCTTATTTTTGTTGATGAAAAACAACTAAAGAACTCACCTGTTTATAAGTGAATTATACAACTCCCAACTCCCACAATTAATAACCACAACTCTTAACTAACACAATTTCTTACCACCACCTCCAACTAATACAATTAATAGCCAACTTATTTAGTTAATTTAATGACTTTCAAATTAGTTGTAGTTAATAGTCTCCAATTTTGTTATCACACACAAAAATCTACATACTTAAAATACCTAAATAAATTTACTACATTTTAGATTTGTGGGCTTGGACTCCAATTGATTGAATTTAAATTTTGAGTTTCTATTGATATGGATCAAGATTATAATCCAACATGTTTTTTTTTTATTTCTGAGCCTGAATAATTCTTGAAATTTCCGTAATCATAATTTCTAATGGCCAACAGAAAATACAAATTGAAAACCAAAATATATCATAAATAAGAGTGATAAATCTGATTTATTCTCTCCATAAAATCAATGGTGTCTCACCCCCTCATGAATAAATAGCCAATGAATTCGCATAAGAAGCAGTGTCTTATGATTCAAGAATTAAAACGAATTCTAATACAATAAACATGGAGTAGGATTGAATCAAACTTAATTATTCATCAAATGAAGCCAAATCATGAAACTGAGAAATATTTCTTAATATGATTCGAATCACACTAATCAATAGCCATTAGAAGCAATGAAAACCAAATAAAAATTTTGTAATAATTGAACATATTAGAAATACTAACATATTCAAGGAATCCACTGACAACTTCTATGTGCAGTATAATTACAATAAGTAACATGAAAACTTGGCTTTGCCGAAAACTCTTCATGCATCACCTATCTTTCAAATTCAAGTTTCATATAACTACCGCCTGAAAAATTGTGATATAAGAACTATTTGAAATTATAAACCAATACCATGAACAGTGATCGCGGCGAATATAATCAATTGCCATTATCTCATCTACCATTCGTTTATGAATAACAGGGTAGATATGATTGAATGTCCATCAATTTAACATTCAAACGGAAACTAATAATGAATTACGATCACATTAATTAATCAAACTAAAATTCTCAATGAATCAAACATGGTAGCTCCGGTACCAATTGAAAGATTATTTCCCGAACTGAAGAAGCCCGGATTGAATTCATGTTGATTCATCGAGAATTAAAACCGGAACGGAAGCATACCTTAATCACTGAATCTTGATTTGAATGGAATGAATTATCATTTGCATTAGGATCGAATGGTCTTTCAGAAGATCCGATCGAAGAACCGAAGGAAAGCGTTGTACGTACGAATATAACTATCATTCTTCTGGGACCAATACCATACTCCTTTAATTATTTACATATTTAAGTCCACACTTAATGATTTATTTAAAAATAAATCCATCATTAGATACAAGTATTGAAATTAGCACTCAATAGAGATAAAACAAAAACTAAAACTTATATTGCTTTTTCAAGCTACTTATTTTGAAAGCTTCATTTTCAAGTTTTTCCTATAAGCAATGGATTTGATTTTGGACAAAAAAAATAAGTCAAACAGTCTCTAATTAATTAATAAGAATGACTAAAATGTGTTGTTTAAAGCCAAAATATGTAGTTCTATTCAAAGTTTGTGAGAACAACTTATTTTGATAGCAGCTTAATAAGCAATGCCAAATTGGCCCTAATTGAAATTCGATTCCAAAGTTTTTAATAGTAAGTTTAAATTTTTTTAATTAGTATTATTTCAATTCTATACCATTGAATCGAAACTAAATTATTGTCCCTTTGGTGTATAAAAGAAAGATAGATGAAAAAAAGGTGATAGTGGGTGATGGAGAAATAGGGTGTCAAATTCTTTGCAGGCAACATGTGTTATGGATTTTGCATATGTAAGCCTTGCATATACTTACCACTATAAGCGCCAAAATATATTTGGCATTGAATTTCGCCTGTTTGGGATACGAAAATATATATAAATATATTAAAATTTAAAATTTAAATGTATATTATTTGAATATTAAAACTACAAAAAATATGTGTTTATGAATGATCAACTTTTATTATATGTAAAATTATAAAGGGTCTCCTTAGAATTGATAACGTGCCATTTTCAGAGGTGGAGCTAGGAGGTAGCGGCGGTGGTCGGCAGCCCACCCTCTCCGCCGAAGATTTTTAACCCACCTATGTATATTGTTGGTACTTTCGCCTTCTCCATCCATGGCTCCATCGATTACCGCCGCCCCTGAATTTTGCAAACTCCATGAACACTGGTCTTTCTTCTCTGTTTCTTTCTTAATTTTTTTTATCCTTAATTAAGCAAAAATAACGCGGTTCTGATTTTTGATTTTAATGAGTAAAATGACGTCTTTTTGGTCTTCAGAGAATTAGGTTATCCTTTGTCTATGTTTAACATTTGGGTATTTTGCTTCAGCCTGCCGATCCCAATTTCTTGGCACCTCTACCTTCTCCGCTATTCGTTGTCGTCGGCGACAGCTCAACTTCAAAATTCGGCAATCTACTTTCTTTATTCGAGCTTCGAATGCCTCTGGTTCTGTATGTTTATTTTGCAATAGTATATTCGGGTTTGACTCATGTGCCTTTTGTTTTGTATATTTGTTTTCTGATTTAGTTGTTGTAGTTTTATTTTAATTTTGAAGTTCTTATAATGCTTAAATTGAAACTTGTATGTTGAATTTGAGAAGAAATTATGTAATTAATCAATTTCAATCTTCAAATTTTAACATTGAAAATGTTAGGTATAAACTTATAAAAACCTTGCAAAACATGATTCAATTGACGTATTGAGAAAAAAAAAACAACTTAATTACTATAGAAAGGATCTCCACATTTGGTTGTGGCACTGATTGAGTTTTGGTATAAGATTGGACTAGTACGTGGGGAACTGATAGTTAAATAGAATATGCATAACAGGTGTGACGGAAATTCAAAATTTTGTCCATATCCCCAAGAACTCCTAATAGATGCATATAAATTAAATAAAGATTTGACTAAATAATTCTCTACCTAGGTTAGCATGCAAGGGGCTAGGAATACCATAATTCTGAATTATATCCTAGCATGTATATCTTATACTAAGCATGTTATAGCTCTAAGCTATAACCTAAGCATGTTATAACTCTAAGTTATAACCTAAGCATAAAATAAATTAAGCATGCGAAACAACCTAAGCATATTATTAAGTCTAAAAACACTTAAAGAAAAAGGCCTAATATTAAAAGAGAAAGAAAGAAAACTTACCAGTTGAAGCGTGCTTAGCAAAACTTTCTTGCACAAGCCTTCAAGTATAGGATAGCCTCTATGAGTATCCACGTGAACTCCACCAACCAAAACCTCTCAAAGAGGAAGAACTAAGGAGCCTCAAGTAGTTGCTAGACCACTCCAGAAGCCTCACCCGAAAATATAGACTAGAGGTGCTCGAATAAATTCAAGCTCATCAAGATATAACTTGTTCAAACAAACTTTATCGTAGGAATTACAATTTGAACTTGGTGCGTTGAAAAAGTGAAAGGGGGTGCCTATTTATAGGCTTGGGGGAGCAAAATTTCACCCCCTTTTTTGATGTAGGACCCGCGATGTGTGTTTGACGCAAGGCAAGCCAATGCAGGCTTGCCTTGCACGCGAGCTCTCGAGGCGCGCCTTTGGGCTGCCGCGAGCAATGCCGATCATTGCTCGCGTACCTTTCGGTGTATTTTGCGCACCCGAGCTTGTACAGAATATATTTTGTACCCTCTGTCCAATTTAACACTTAATCCCTTTCAAATAAATATTTATTTTTCAATCCTAATAAATTAGTTACCGGTTAAAAATAAATTCCTTAGTTTATTAAAAATAATCTAATCATTTCTAACCAATTTAATAATAATCCAATTATTATTTATATTATATTTTCGTAATAGAATAAATCTATTAGTTCTTTACTTAGTCCGACGAAGGTCCAATGTGTGTGACCTTACAGGATCCCAAAGTATTGAGCTATTATGGCTTAACCAACCCTTGTTCTAATGGAACCATTGGCTCGAGGTTCTAGAATGTGAATAGATCTCGATTACCTTAAACAACTGTAATACGCCTCTAGCAATGGTCTACCATCCCCCATTACTCAGAACGTCATTTATGCTTATGACTTAATCCCGGTTAATGCAATAGTTATCCAGTGCGATAAATTCCTTCCATTCTTTATTATTAGTACCATCTGGTTTATAGGATTCGGGTAAAGCTTTAACCCACTAATAGCAAGGTTGCTCCAAGCTATCCGAGTTATTAACTTATTACCGTAGTATATTACCTTTTACCATAGTGTGTTTGACTAGAAACCATTTCTATCAAACACATACTCTGATCAGAGGTTTGTGGCAATTATCAATTCAACAAGTTGCCAAGTACAACTCCTTAATAAATCCGGAGCGATGGATTCTTTCCTACTACTCAGCTTACCAACGTGTTGTCATCACTATACCCGTAATCACCCATAACACCCTAAATTAATGAGTGTGTGGGAATGACCCAAAGTATGACAATAGTACCACACAAGGTGACTAGTATCTCAAGTATGAGGACATTCACAAAGCTTATTGCATGAGATAAACACTAATACATTAATATATATACCAAGTGTTTATCTTACTGCGGTCTCCAATATATCTCCCAGAGATATCCATGTGTCAAACTTAAGGCACCACCTTCAGTTCTTAGGAGATTAACTGCTTGAACCCTTTCCAAGAAAGTTGACCACATGCTAGTCTTTCAGCTTCATCAATATTCTTTCTTAATGAAACTATGACTAGGGATAGTTTAGACATAATTATAATTGCACATGAAGCATGTCTCACTTAATATAGTCTAACTATAATTTCTCTGACTTCATGTTATGATACGTCAAGGACTTTTGCATACATACATTAATAAATATATTTTAACCAGCTATAATATATTTATAAACACATCGATATAGACAAAAGATTAAATGTTTTTATTAATTAAACAAAATATTCGTACTATTATATAATTAAGATATATCGCTCTAATTTCCTTAAAGACATACATCATATCCAACATAGTATTAGTATAGTAATGTTAACGGAAGGCGATACTTCCATTCAAGAGCTTGAATATTCATTTATAGAATAGATTAATGGAGCTACACGATGGTAATGGTATTATCAAATACTTTTTACTTGTATCAAATTTTTCAAGCCTGTTATATTATTTGGTTAGTTTCTAGTTTGGATTTCTAGCTCCTTATTCTTGGCAATTCATCTGTCTTCAAATTTATAAAACATTGGATTATGATCATCTGTTAAATATCAAAAAAATTTATTGCTTTAGTGAGGGAAATAAAGCAAGCGTGGGATTTAAGGTTTAGTTGGTTGGTTTAGTTCGGGAAATGTTTTTATTCATTTGAACATCATGAATGAGTACTTAATTGGGCAAATTTTGATAGCAAAATTGAAAAGGAAAATGTGAGAAGCTAATTACCCAAACAATCAAATTTCATATAAATATGGAATGATAAGATCCTACAGTAGCGACATTTGGTATTGAGGGTAATCTATACCATAAACAAAAAGTTAATTACATCACACAAACCAAATAGACTGATGGAATAAAATTCAGTTTCGTCTACTAGTATTAACATTTTGATGGAAACGGATTCATTTTTATGGAAGCATAAACATCTGTTCCTAACTTTCTAATCCACAAATCAGAATGCATGCATGAATCACTTGCTTTAGTCAAGATCTTCTATAAATCCTTATATATTTCAATACATGTATTATCAAGATTATGAAATTATGTTGTATTTCACTGTGCATAACATTAAATTGTTAAAATTTTTTGGACTAAAAATACTTAGAGTTTCATATGATAGTATTCAAGTTGAATATAGTTTATCAAAGGATTCTACTTTCTATTTTTCTTGCTTTCTTTTTCGAGGATAATTTAAGAGAAATGATGTATTCACAAAAAAAATGGGTTTTCTATTTGAAAAGATGCATTGTCGAAATTCGGAATTTATGTTGCTATAAAATTTGTAGGCTGGAAGTTTTTTTCTATAATAGTCAGCCCTTTGTCTTGTAGAGTTATGGCTCCGCCGCTGGCCATTTTAATACCAAAAAAAGTTATTGTAAACTTCTAATGTCTTTTAACTTATTAGGAGGTGTTTTTCGTAGCTTTTATTTTTTTAGCTTTTAAGCTAAATCTAGTTTATAAGCTGACTTTTTAAAAAAAGCTTCATCTGGAGCTTTTTTTTTAGTTTAAAAAAATCTTATACGATGTTTTTAGATAATCTTATTCTGGCTTGAGTAACAGTTAATGCTTCCCACCCCTCTCATCAAGTGTATTTAGTAGGATTTAAACCACAAAAAAAATCTTATAAGCCAAAAAATAAGCTTTAGAAAACACTTAATCTAAGAGTTTAAAAACTAAAACTAATTTATAATCTAATTATAAGCTTTGATAAACATATATAGAAAATGAATTTAGTTTATGCGCTGAGTTAACTAGAAAAGTCTATAAATTAATAAATCAGTTTGGAACGAAGTATTACTACATTTTCTCTTACTTATAACGAAAAAAATTAAACTTCTTTACCAATAACAATAAAAATAGGCAGAGACAACAACCGAAGACATAGTAAAATCAAGACAACCACAGATTAACACCGTAAACTCTGTAATTCATCTTTTTTTATCTTCATAATTTTTATTTTAACAATTCAAAAGCCACGAAAGCTAATTACAAATTAGCATTTCGGGCTTTTGGTCATCCAATGAGTTAAAACATATTAATTACAAAAGAATCACTAATTAATTACATTTAACAATGGAATCATCACCATTAACGATCATATCCATCCCATTAATCATCTCATTATCTCTGCTAATCACCCCCCTCACATTCCCAATACTGCAATTCAACCAAATTCCAAGCCCCAAATAGCAAATTCAAAGAATGCCTTGAACTTCCAGAACTAGGCTCAACTCTCCATTTCACCTACAATGAAACCAATTCATCTCTCGCAATCGCCTACGTCGGCTTCCCGGAAAAACCCGACGGCTGGGTCGCCTGGGCAATCAACCCCAATTCCACCGGCATGGTCGGCGCACAAGCTTTCGTCGCCTTTAAGGCCGACGGAGTACTCGTCGTTAAAACCTACAACATCAAATCCCACGCGCCGATCACCGAATCGAAATTGAGCGTTGAAACGTGGGGATTGAGGGGTGAATCGGAGGGGCGGACATTTACGATCTATGCGTCGATGAAGGTGGATGATGGTGCCGTGAGTGTTGATCAGGTTTGGAATTCTGGGGCTACTGTTACCGACGGAATTCCCGACGGGCATTCGATGGATGAGCCGCATACTTCGTGTAAGCGGCTGTTGAATTTGGTTGGGGGAAATCAGCCGCCGCCTGCTGCTTCTTCTCCGGCGCCGGTTGCCGGTGGGAGTAAACCGGGTGCTTCTGGTTCTGGCAGGTTGGGTGTGGGTTATTGTTTGGGTGTTGTTTTTGTTTTGGTCGGATGTTTCATTGGATTTTAATTGGTTGATTCTCTGCTTTATGGTTCCATTATTAATAATTTTATATTCTTTTGTAAGATAAATATCAATATTTTAATCATGTATTGTGATGGTATCTTTGTAAGTACTAGTATTTAAAATTTGATCCTGCCTTGTTAAGTTATTGACACTTTATTTTCTATATAATTTTTTCTATATAATGTCAAACCATCAAATTGGATTCAACAAAGACAAAATTACTATTTTCTAATAGGTTGTAATGCGCTTTGATTTATGAGCATTTTATGATTAGTAAGAAAAGGACAAAAATTACTACTCCGTCAAGTTTTTTAAACATCGTTTTTAGTCAAATAAATTATTTTTAATAAATATTATTTTTAAATTTTAATATAATTATTAGAGTATTTTTTTTATTTTGTTATTATTTAATGCATATTGTAAATGACATAAGATAAAAAGGATTATCTATATTTTCAAATAGTTATTAGTGGTAGGGGTATTTTAGTACTTTTATTCTCTTAATTAATATATTTTTGGTATTGATAAACTTATCAAAAGTGGCGGTTAAAAAAACGGACGGAGTATTATTTTGTTTAATAAAAATATATTCCTCTTTTCAGATAATTTATACTCCAATATCATCGAACTTGAATTCCAAAGGAGCTTTGGATTTAAACGGTGAACAGACCATAATCAGTACTGGTGGAGTAAACCCCAAGACTAAAAAAAGAGAAATGCGAGTTGATTTAAAAATCGAATGCTTGGGAAAAATGCTGAGAAATTGTCAATTGATGATTTGTTCTTTCATTTTATCAAATTCGTGGAGTATTGAATGCTGCGAGCTGGCGAAATTTAATCTACAAGTATATCAATCTTTTTTCATTTCATATTTAATATAACTATGGGCTTCTAGACAAGCAGAAATGTCAATTTAATTGAGATGTCTTGTCTGCTCCGAAGTTGCTAAGGCTCTTATTCAAATAAATACCTCGCCTTCAATTCGGGGGAGCGCACACAAGTGAATAATATACTCCATGGGTTTGACACTATATCTAACCAAAAACCCTCAGATGATGGGTTAATGGGTCCTTCCCAATTATATATCATTCACTTTCCATGTCGGATATTCCAGCTCCACACTTGCCTCAACAATCTCACCCTCAACTATGGGTTTATCACCACATCCGGGCTAAGACTGTGCTCCCCCTTAAGCACAACACCGCTCAAACAAGCCACACCGGCTCTGATATCACTTATCAAGATCTGGGAGCTTTCAGTTCGGAGGAACAATAAGCACCCAAGTGAATGATATACTTCATGGGCTTGGCATCACTTCTAACCCAAAACCCTGAGGTGATGGGTTAATGGACCATTCCCAATTATATATCATTCACTTAACTCATTAACTTTCCATATAGGATATTCTAACTCCACACTGGTCCCAACAATCTCTCGCTCAAGTGTGAGTTTATCACCACATCCGGGGTTAAACCTTACTGTGTTCTTTACACGCTGCACGCGGGTCAAACCCATTTTGTGGGATGTGCAACATTGGAAAATTGGGAAGCCTTTTGCTTCCCCAAACCTATAAATACGCACTCCCTTTCGTCATTTCAATTTGCACCAAGTTCAAGCATAAATCCTAAGTTGAGATTCATAAAGAAAACTCTCCCGGGTTGCTTGATCAAGTTTATATTTTGAGGAGCTTGATTTTATTCGAGTACCTCTAGTTTATATTTTCGGGTGAGGCTTCTAGAGTGGTCTAGCAACTACCTTGTTAGATATGATGTATGCCCTTAAGGCAATTAAGGCGATATATCTTAATTATGTAATAGTACGAATATTCTATTTAATCAATAAAGGCATTTAATCTTTTGTTTATATCAATGTGTTTCTATATATATTATAGATGGTTAAAATATATTCATTGATGGATGTATATAAAAGTCATTGATATATCATAGCATGAAGTCAGAGAAATTATAGTTGAACTATATTTGGTGGGACCTACTTCATGTGCAATTATAATTATGTCTAAACTATTCCTAGTCATAGTTTTATCAAGAAAAGATATTGATGAAGCGGAAAGACTAGCATGTGATCAACTTTCTTGGAAAGGGTCCAAACAGTCAATCTCATAAGGACTGAAGGTGGTGCCTTAAGTTTGACACATGGATATATCTGGGAGATATATTGGAGACCGCAGCAAGATGAACACTTGGTGTATATATCGTGCAATAAGCTTTGCGAATATCCTTATACTTGCGATACTAGTTACCTTGTGTGGTACTATTGCTGTACTTTGGGTCATTCCTACACTCTCATTAATTTAGGGTGTTACGGGTGATTATGGGTATAGTGATGACATCACGTTGGTAAGCTAGCTAGTCAGAAAGAATCCATCACTCCGGATATATGAAGAAGTTTTACCTAGCCACTTGTTGAAGTGATGATTGCTATAAACCTCTGATCATAGTATGTGTTTGATAGAAATGCTTTCGAGTCAAACAGAATATGATAAAAGGTAATATACTTCGGTAACAAGTTAATAACTGGGACAGCTTGGAGCAACCCTGCTATTAGTGGGTTAACACTTTAATCGAACCCTATAAACCAGACGGTACTAATATTAAAGAATGGAAGGAGTTCATCGCATTGGACAACTATTGCATTAACCAGGATTAAGTCATAAGCATAAATGGCGTTCCGAGTAATGGGGGATGGTAGACCCTCGCTAGAGGTGTACTACAGTCATTTAAGGTAATCGAGTTCTATTCACGGTCTAGAACCTCGAGCGAATGGTTTCATTAGAACAAGGGTTGGTTAAGCCTTAACAACTCAATACTTCGGGATACTATAAAGTCACACACTTTGGTCCTTCATCGAACTAAGTAAAGACTAATAGATTTATTCTATTACGAAAATATAATATAAATAATAATTGGATTATTATTTAATTGTATAAAAATGATTAGATCATTTTGATAGACTAAGAAATTTATTTTTGACCGGTAACTAATTTATTATGGTCAAAAAATAAATATTTATTTGAAAGGGATTAAAAGGAAATTTCGCTTTGGCAAGTTAAACCAAGAAATACGAAATATATTTTGTACAGGTTCGGTTATGCGGAGTACACCAAAACGTACGCGAACATTGCTGGGCAGTGTTCACAGCAGCCTATGAAAATGTGCTGCACAAAGGCAACCCATGAGGGGCACCGCGAGCTGGGCTCGAGGCATGGGCCGCGAGGCCCAGCTCGCGAGCAAGGCAAGCTCGCTAGGGCTTGCCTTGCGGCATACAACAGGCGCTGCACGCTATGTGGGTGCAGGTCAGCACGCGGATCCTTTGGATCCGCGTGTATGACCCGCGTGGGATAGGGTTTTTCACCCTATCCCACGTTGGTTTTTAGGGAGCAATATTTTGCTCCCCAAGCCTATAAAATAGGCTTTCCCTCACCCCTTTCAAAGTGCACCAAGTTCAATAATAATTCCTATGATAAAGGTTACTTGAACAAGTTATTTTTGAGGAGCTTTATTTTATTCGAGCACCTCTAGTTTATATTTTTGGGTGGGGCTTCTGAAGTTGTCTAGCAACTACTCGAGGCTCCTTAGTTCTTTCTCTGGGGAGGTTTTGGTTGGTGGGGTTCGTGTGGATACTCATAGAGACTATCCTACGCTTGGAGGCTTGTGCAAGAAACTTATGCTAAAGCACGCTTCAACTTGTAAGTTTTCTTTCTTTCTCTTTTAATTATTAGGTCTTTTTCTTTAAGCGTTTTTAGACTTAATAATTATGCATAGGTTATAACTCAGAGTTATAACATGCTTAGGTTATAGCTTAGAGTCATAACATGCTTAGGTTATAGCTTAGAGTCATAACAAGCTTAGGTTATAGCTTAGAGTTATAACATGTTTAGGTTATAGCTTAAAGTTATAACATGCTTATTATAAAATATATGTGCTAGGACATAATTATTAATTATGATATGTCTAGCCCTTTGCGTGCTAACCTAGGTATAGAATTATTTAGTTAAGGCTTTATTTAATTTATATGCATCTAATAGGAGTTCCTGGGGTCAAGGACAGAATTTTGAATCTCCATTGTGCCTGTTATGCATGTTCAATTTGACTGTCAGTTCCTAACAGTGGTATCGGAGCCTGCCTATTTAGTGCATAATTAAGTTAGAAGCGAACTGAATATTAGTTTCTATATGAAATGATTATTGTTTATTTAATTGTTTGGAACAATATATATGAACTTGTGCTTTTCATTTCAAGGTTAGAAAATGGTTATGAATAATTTTGAATAACTCTGCTCAACTTACTCAAATTATACAAGTTTCAATAATTTATATAAATTACATGGGTTATAGATGCTTCCAATTTACATGAATTGGAAGAACGAAATTTATTAGTTGAAGAGAATCCATTGGCCTTCAAGTTTGTACATGTATTTGTTCTGGCTAAGGATTGGACTTGGTGTCTACCTACTTCAAGGGCACCTCTCCTACCTGGAAATCTATATCGGTGCAGCTTGAATTGACCAATCGGGGATTAAATATGGACTAATTTATTTCTAGTATATAAGATGGTGCTTATATATGTTTCTATAACAAAGTAAAAATTAAATTTATTGAATAAAAGGTTAAAGGAAATGCAATATAAATATAACAAATAAAAGTGTTAATTATTTTGCATATAATCTAGGTTGATGGAATAATTATAATAAAGAGCATGAACCTACCTAAGGTTGGACCTTATAAATTAATTCTAAATTCACTAAATTAATATAAGTTATTATAAATATGTCCATCTGATAAAATCATAGATTGAGTGAGACGTTTGACACCAATAAAATCCCAAAGTAAATATATTAAGGCAAGTTATAGTCTTCCTTACTCAAATTTATAATACGGTTTCTTTGGGCTCTCAAAGTGCTACAAAAGCGTTCCTTCTAGTCCACATTGATTGGTTGTAAAATTTGGGATATGTCTGCCTTAACGGAACTAGGGTAGTCCACCATAAAATTAGGGGCTAGCCCAGATCTGAGACATATTCAAGGAGTTGCTAATATAAGAGCACACGTCCCTTGGGATTAGGGAACTTGAATGAATTAGCAATTGCATACGATGCAAATGGAATGGGATTCCAACTATAACTCACTATTGTGACTTGACTCATAAAATTGAGAGTTATAATAGACTAGTTATAGATGCTACCTACAAGAAAATTTAGCTGGGCTAAAATTCCCGAATTCAATAGAATGGGCTATTGTAACTTTCGAAGAAAATAGTAGGACAAATGTATTTAATTATAAGTCCTTATATTAAATGCATGTACTTAAACTAATATATGAACTCTTTTCTTTTCTTATATCTTAGTTTGAATATGAACTCCATTTTTAAAATTCGTCTTAAATACGTTCAAGTTTTAACAGCAATTAACTACCAAGAATGGATCAAGGATGCAAAGGACATCCTTAAGGATTATGAATTGGCATATGTTCTTGAAAATCCATTCACAAAAATTCCTAGCACTGATGCACCGGCTGAAATTAAGCAAGCATATTGAAATATCTAAAGGATTTGATTTATGTGTCACACTTGTTGTTAGATACCATGAATCCTATGATATGTTCATAATGCGATTACATGAGTCTGGAAACCATGTTGATCCATCTGAAGGGTTTGCCTGAAAAGGCAAGGTATGAAAGGTTCAAGTTGACTAATGAACTTCCCAACTCTAAGATGAAGGAAGGGATAAGTGTTGTAGCACACATCAATAAGATTAGAGATTTTATGGTGAAATTGGAATCACTGGGTTCTACGGTCAGTCAATCCTTGGGAATGGATATCCTGTTGGATTCTTTACCCATCAGCTACGCTGATTTTATAAAGGAACATTGCTTTAAAGTTCATGACTGTAAGTTCCCGAAATTAATTGATGCATTGAGAAAATTCAATGCCAGAAGCAAAGAATTTTCAAATAAGTCTACAAACGAATATTCTCTAGAAAATAGCCCGGAGACTACTGTCACCAAAGGAGTAGTTAAAGGGTTTAAAAAGAAGAAAGAAAAGAAGACATCTAAGTATGTCTGCTTCCAGTGAGGGAAACCGAGACATTGGAAGAGGGATTACAAAGCTCCTACTTCTGAACATTTGAAGAAGAAGTCTGTAGAGGCATCTACTTTAGGTATGTTTGTAATTAAAAACTTTGCTACTTTTCCTCGTGAATCCACTTAGGTATTAGATAATGGTTGTGGTTCCCATATCTGTACTTCTGTGCAGGGACTAAGGAACAGTAGAAGACTTGCAAAAGGGGAGATGGATCAGCATGTGGGAAATAGAGCGAGAATTACTGCATTAGCCGTAGGAAGCTTTAATCTCATTTTGCCAAGTGGACTTGTTTTAGTTTTGAATAATTGTTACTACATTCCGAGTGTTGCTACGAATATTGTATCTGTTGTGTGTTTAGCAGCAGAAGGATTTGAAATTTTATTTTCGAATAATAATTGTCAGATTCGTTTGAATAATGTTCTTTATGGTTACGGGATGTTAAATGGTGACATTTATGTTCTTGATACTAAAACAGAAGTTTTTAATAAAAACAATGTAAATAAAGTTAAATTAGATAATGAGAATTCCTTTTACGTATGGCATTGTCGTTTAGACCACATAAACAAAGATCGCTTAACCAAGTTACATATGCACGGAGACTTGGGCCTAATAGACTTAGAGTTTTATAGTAATTGCGAACCTTGTTTAAGAGGAAAAATGACAAAGTTGCCCCTTAATGGAAAGGGTGAACGAGCGACGAGTACATTGGAACTCATGCATACTGATATGTGTGGTCCAATGAGTGTTCAGGCACTAGAAGGATACTCCTAATTCATAACCTTTATTGATGATTATTCACGATACGTTTATTTGTAATTAATGAAGCACAAGCCTGAAAGTTTTGAAAAGTTTAAACTATTCAAGGTTGAAGTAGAGAAACAGCTTGAGAAAAGTATTAAAAGACTTCGGTGGAGAATACTTAAGTCAGGAGTTTCAAAATTATCTGAAGGAAAATGGGATAGTTCCCTAGTGGACCCCTCCTTATACGCCCTAACACAATGGTGTGTCAGAAAGGAGGAATCGGACTTTATTAGATATGGTTCGGTCCATGATGAGCCATGCAGATCTTAGTTAATTCGTTTGGGGATATGCACTAAAGAGCGCAGTTTATGTATTAAACAGAGTGCCCTCTAAATCAGTTGATTTTACACCTTACGAAAGATGGTGTAATAAAAAGCCATCTCTAAGTCACTTAAGAGTGTGGGGCTGTCCTACAAGAGTAAAGAGGATAGCATCAGACAAGCTGAACACCAAATCTGATAAATGTTTGTTCATTGGATATCCAAAGGAAAATATTGGATATTTATTTTACCAACCCGAAGCACAAAAGGTATTTGTGTCTCGGAATGCTCACTTGTTGGAAAAGGAACACTTACTTGCAAAAGTCAGTAAGAGCAATATTGAACTAGAAGTTCAAGAGGAAGAAACAGACAATCAGCTGATTGATGTATTTTAAGAACAGCCTGTCGAAACATAATCATTGCGAAGATCAGGTCGTGTTCATAAAGGTCCTAATAGATATTGTTTTATCATCACTGATGATAAAGAACTATATCTCATGAAGGATGATGAACCAAGGACATATGATGAGGCAATAAAAAGCTCAGATTCTGATAAATGGCTGAAAGCCATGAAATCAGAGATGAATTCCATCTATGAGAACCAAGTTTGGAATTTGGTTGATGCACAGCAAGAGGTTAGACCGATTGGATGCAAGTGGGTCTTCAAGAAGAAGACTGACATGGATAATAATGTAATTACCCATAGAGCAAGGTTGGTTACGAAAGGTTATAGTCAACGCGAAGGTATTGAATATAATGAAACTTTCTCACCGGTAGCCATGCTTAAATCCATGAGGATACTCCTAGCCATTGTTGCTCATTATGATTATGAGATCTGGCAGATAGATGTTATAATAGCATTCCTGAATGGGGGTTTAGACCAGGATGTGTATATAACACAGCCTGAGGGTTTTACATCTCAGAATGGCTCGAAGATATACAAGCTACAAAGATCCATTTATAGACTTAAGCAGGCATCCGGGAGTTAGAATATAAGGTTTGATCAGATAATTCGTGAACTGAATTTCTATCCAAACGTTAATGAGTCTTGTGTTTACGAGAAGATTAGTGGGAGTGTAGTCGTTTTCTTAGTATTGTATGTCGACGACATTCTACTAATGGGAAACGATATTTCTTTTCTTCAAAATGTTAAAGTACGGTTGTCAAGAAAATTCTTTATGAAAGACCTTGGTGAAGCAACATTTTTACTGGGTATAAAGATCTATAGGGATAGATCCAAGAGGCTGTTAGGTCTTTCTCGAAGTATATACATAGACAAGGTATTGAATAGGTTCAACCTTGAGCATTCGAAGAAAGGTTATCTCCCCGATGATAAAGGGAACTTATCTAAGGCTGAGTGTCCTAAGACAGCTCAAGAAAGAATACACATAAAGGACATTTCCTATGCATCCACGATAGGATCCATCATGTATGCTATAATATGTATTAGGCTGGATGTCTCTCAGGCTTCAAGCTTTATGAGCAGATATCAGTCAGATCCAAGTGAAAAACATTGGACGGCCGTCAAGGAATTTCTTAAGTGCTTGAGAAGGACTAAAGATGAGTTCTTGATATATGGAGATGGTGATCTCATAATTAGAGGTTACACTGACGCAAGTTTTCAATCTGACAAGCATGACTTTAAGTCTCAGTCGGGTTTTGTGTATGTGTTAAATAGAGGGTCGGTATTCTGGAAGAGTTCCAAGCAAGAAACTACTGCTGATTTAACCACAGAATCTGAATACATTACTGCGTGCAAAGCAGCAAAAGAAGCTGTCTAGTTAAAGGGATTTATTGGTGATCTCGGTGTGGTGCCGGAGACTATTGATCCAATTACTTTGTATTGTGATAACAACGTGCTATAGCTCAGGCAAAGGAACCACGGTCTCATCAGAAAAATAGACATGTGTCCAAAAAGTTTCATATAATCAGGGAGATTGTTGATGCTAAGATAATAAGACTAGAATATGTACCCACTAATTAGAATCTCGCGGATTGTCTGACGAAGCCATTGACTCAAGTCAAATATGACCAGTATGTTAAAGCGTCTGGATTAAGACATATGGCTAATTAGCCTTAGTGCAAATAGGAGTTTGTTAGATATGATGTATGCCCTTAAGACAATTAGAGCGATATATCTTAATTATATAATAGTACGAATATTCTGTTTAATCAATAAAGACATTTAATTTTTTGTTTATATCAGTGTGTTTGTATATATATTATAGCTGGTTAAAATATATTCATTGATAGATGTATACAAAAGTCCTTGATGTATCATAGCATGAAGTCAGAGAAATTATAGTTGGACTATATTTGGTGGAACCTGCTTCATGTGCAATTATGATTATGTCTCATAGTTTCATCAAGAAAGGATATTGATGAAGCGGAAAGACTAGCATATGGTCAACTTTCTTGGAAAGGGTCCAAGCAGTCAATCTCATAAGGACTAAAGGTGGTGCCTTAAGTTTAACACATGGATATATCTGGGAGATATATTGGAGACCGCAGTAAGATAAACACTTGGTGTATTTATCAATGTGTTAATGTTTATCTCATGCAATAAGCTTTGCAAATATCCTCATACTTGCGATACTAGTTACCTTATGTGGTACTATTGCTATACTTTGGGTCATTCCTACACACTCATTAATTTAGGGTGTTATGGGTGATTATAGGTATAGTGATGACAGCACGTTGGTAAGCCTAGTAGTCAGGCAGAATCCATCGCTCCGGATATATTAAGGTATCGTACCTAGCCACTTGTTGAAGTGATGATTGTCATAAACCTCTGATCAGAGTATGTGTTTGATGAAAATAGTTTCTAGTCAAACACAATATGGTAAAAGGCAATATACTTCGGTAACAAGTTAATAACTGGGATAGCTTAGAGCAACCTTGCTATTAGTGGGTTAACGCTTTAACTGAACCATATAAATCAGATGGTACTAATATTATAGAATGGAAGGAGTTCATCGCATTGGACAACTATTGCGTTAACCGGGATTAAGTCATAAGCATAAATGACGTTCCGAGTAATGGGGGATTGGTTGACCCTTGCTAGAGGTGTACTACAGCCGTTTAAGGTAATCGAGTTCTATTCACGGTCTAGAACCTCGAGCCAATGGTTCCATTAGAACAAGGGTTGGTTAAACCTTAACAACTCAATACTTCGGGATCCTATAAGGTCACACACTTTGGACCTTCATCGGACTAAGTAAAGAACTAATAGATTTATTCTATTATAAAAATATATTATAAATAATAATTAGATTATTATTTAATTGGTTAAAAATGATTAGATCATTTTGATAGACCAAGAAATTTATTTTTGACTGGTAACTAATTTATTAGGGTCGAAAAATAAATATTTATTTGAAAGGAATTAAAAGGGAATTTTGCTTTGGCGAGTTAAACCAAAAAAATATGAAATATATTTTGTACAGGTTCGGTTGCGCGGAGTGCACCGAAAGGTTCGCGAACACTGTTAGACAGTGTTCGCAGCAGTCCATGAAAATGAGCTGCACAAAGGCAACCCATGAGGGCATGCAGCGAGGCCCAGATTGTGCACACGGCGTGCGCTGCACGCTGTGTGCGTGCGGGTCAGCACGCGGATCCTTTGGATCCGCGTGTATGACCCTCGTAGGATAGGGTTTTTCACACTATCCCATATTAGTTTTTGGGGAGCAATATTTTGCTCCCCAAGCCTATAAATAGGCTTTCCTTCACCCCTTTCAAAGTGCACCAAGTTCAATAATAATTCCTACGATAAAGGTTACTTGAACAAGTTATTTTTTAGGAGCTTGATTTTATTCAAGCACCTCTAGTTTATATTTTTGGGTGGGGCTTCTAGAGTGGTCTAGCAACTACTCGAGGCTTGTTAGTTCTTCCTGTCGGGAGGTTTTGGTTGGTGGGGTTCATGTGGATACTCATAGAGGCTATCCTACGCTTGGAGGTTTGTGCAAGGAGGTTCTGCTAAAGCACGCTTTAACTGGTAAGTTTTCTTTCTTTCTTTTTTAATTATTAGGTCTTTTTCTTTAAGCGTTTTTAAAATAATAATTATACTTAGGTTGTTTTGCATGCTTAGTTTATTTTAAGCTTTGGTTATAACTTAGAGCTATAACATGCTTAGATTATAGCTCAGAGTTATAATATGCTTAGGTTATAGCTTAGAGTTATAACATGCTTAGTATAAAATATATGTGATAGGATATAATTTTGAATTATGGTGTGCCTAGCCCTTTGCATGCTAACCTAGGTAGAGAATTATTTAGTTAAGGCTTTATTTAATTTATATGCATCTAATAGGAGTTCCTTGGGACGGGGGGAAAATTTTGAATTTCCGACATGCCTGTTATGCATGTTCAATTTGACTGTTAGTTCCCAACATACTCGAGGCTCCTTAGTTCTTCCTCTCAGGAGGTTTTGGTTGGTAGGGTTCGTGTGCATACTCATAGAGGCTATCCTACGCTTGGAGGCTTGTGGAAGGAGGTTCTGCTAAAGCACGCTTCAACTGGTAAGTTTTCTTTCTTTCTCTTTTAATTATTAGGTCTTTTTCTTTAAATATTTTTAGACTTAATAATTATGCTTAGGTTGTTTTGCATGCTAAGTTTACTTTATGCTTAGGTTATAGATTAGAGTTATAACATGCTTAGGTTATAGCTTAGAGTTATAACATACTTAGTATAAAATATATTTGCTAGGATATAGTTTAGAATTATGGTATGTCTAACCAATACATGCCAACCTAGATAGAAAATTATTTAGTTAAGGCTTTATTTAATTTATATGCATCTAATATGAGTTCTTAGGGACGGACAAAATTTTAAATTTCCACCGTGTCTGTTATGCATATTCAAATTGATTGTCAGTTCCTAACAGTGGTATCAGAGCCAGCCTATTTTAATGAATAATTAAGTTAGAAGCGAACTAAATTTTATTTTCTATATGAAATAATTTGTTGTTTATCTAATTATTTGGAACAATATATGTGAACTTGGTTTTTCATTTCAAGGTTAGAAAATGGTTATGAATAATTTTTAATAAGCTTGCTCAACTTACTTAAATTATATAAGGCTCAATAAATTATATAAGTTACATGGGTTATAAATGCTTTCAATTTACATGAATTGAAAGAAAAATTTAGTAGTTCAAAAGTATCCATTGGTCTTCGAGTTTGTGCCCGTATTTATTCTGGCTAAGGATTGGACTTGGTGTCTACTCACTTCAAGGGCACCTCTCCTACCCGAGAACTTATATCGGTGCAACTCAAATTGACTTGGGAGATTAAAATGGACTAAATTATTTCTAGTACATAAGATGGTGCTTATATATGTTTCTATAACAAAGTAAAAATTAAATTTATTGAATAAAATCTTAAAGGAAATGCAATATAAATATAACAAATAAAAGTGTTAATTGTTTTGCATATAATCTAGGTTGATGGAATAATTATAATAAAGAGCTTGAACCCACCTAAGGTTGGACCTTATAAATTAATTCAAAAATTCCATGAACTAATATAAATTGAATATGTCCATTTGATAAAATCCTAAATTGGGTGAGACGTTTAAATACCAATAAAATCCCATAGTAAATATATTAAGGCAATTTATAGTCTTCCTTACTCAAATTTATAATACGGTCTCTTTGGGCTATCAAATTGTTGCGCAAAGCGTTCCTTTCAGTCCACATTGATCGGTTATAAAAATTGAGATAGGGTCTGCCTTAACAGGACTAGGTAGTCCACCATAAAATTGGGGGCTAGCCGCAGGACTGAGACATATTCAAGGAGATGATAAAATAAGAGCACACGTCCCTTCGAATTAGAGAACTTGAATGTATTAGCAACTGCATACGATGCAAATGGAATGAGATTCCAACTATAACTTACTAATATTACTTCACTCACAAAATTGGGGAGTCATAATAGACTAGTTATAGATGCTACCTACTAGGAAATTTAGCTAGGCTAAAATTCCCGAATTCAATAGAATGAGCTATTGTAAATTTCGAAGAAAATAGTAGGACAAATGTATTTAACTAAAAGACCTGATATTAAATGCATGTACTAAAACTAATATCTGAACATTTTTCTTTTCTTATATCTTAGGTTGAATATGACTTCCCACGTTAATATCCGTCTGTTACTTGACACAAAACTAAATGGCTTGAACTTTTCTGATTGGTTCCGAGCTGTGAAAATAATTCTCAGATTCGAGGGATTCTCCTATGTTCTGGATGAAATTTTCCTTGTTGAACCTAATGTTGAGGATCATGTGGAACATGATGCCTGGTTGAAGCACAGGAAAGATTGTGAGACTGCAATATGCATAATGTTGGGGTCCATGAATCCTGAGCTTCAGAAACAACATGAGAACATGACCTTAGAGGACATGGTTCTCTATCTTGAGGAGCTCTTTGCTGAGCGGGAAAGGACAGAAAGGTATGAGACCTCCAAACTCCTTTTTGGAACCAAGATACAGGTCGGCACCTCTGCCTCTCAGCATGTACTGAAACTCTTGGGATACCTTGAGAAGCTGAATCGACTGGGATTCGAGATGAATCATGACTTAAGTATTGACCTTGTGTTGATGTCCTTAACAGATAGTTACTCATGCTTCATGACTAACTATTACATCAACAAGGTTAATTCTACTATCCCAGAATTAATCAACATGCTGAAGACAGCAGAACCTCAGATCAAGAAAGATCAGAAACCACTATTGTTGGTCGAGAAAGGCAAGGCTTCTAAGAAAAAGAAGCAGGCACTGGGTGCCAAGAAAAGAATCAATAAGAAGAAAGAAAAGAAGACATCCAAGTATGTCTGGTTCCAGTGCAGGAAACCGGAACATTGGAAGAGGGATTGTAAAGCTCCTTTTTCTGAAGATTTGTAGAAGAAGCCTGCGCAGGAATCTACTTCAGGTGTGTTCATAAATGAAAACTATGCTACTTTTCTGCATGAATCCACTTGGGTATTAGATACTGGTTGTGGTTCTCATATCTGTACTTCTGTGCAGGGACTAAGGAACATTAGAAGATTTGCAATAGGGAGATGGACCTACGTGTGGGAAACGGAGCCCGAGTTGTTGCATTAGTCGTAGGAAGCTTTAATCTTATTTTGCCAAGTGGACTTGTTTTAGTTTTGAATAATTGTTACTACATTCCGAGTGTTACTAAGAATATTTTATCTATTGCGTGTTTAGCAGTAGAAGGATTTGAAACTTTATTTTCAAATAATAATAGTCAGATTCGCTTGAATAATGTTCTTTATGGTTATGGGATGTTGAATGGTGTCATTTATATTCTTGATACTAAAACAGAAGTTTTTAATGTAAACAATGTGAAGAAAGTTAAATTAGATAATGAGAATTCCTTCTACTTATGGCATTGTCGTTTAGGCCACATAAACAAAGATCGCTTAACCAAGCTGCATAAGCAAGGTGACTTCGGCCCAATAGACTTGGAGTCTTATGGTGATTGTGAACCTTGTTTAAGAGGAAAAATGACAAAGTTGCCCTTTAAAGGAAAGGGTGAACGAGCCATGAGTACATTGGAACCCATGCATACTGTTGTGTATGGTCCAATGAGTGTTCAGGCACTAGAAGGATACTCCTACTTTATAACCTTTATTGATGATTATTCACGATACGGTTATCCGTACTTAATGAAGCATAAATCTGAAAGTTTTAAAAAGTTTAAAATATTCAGAACTGAAGTAGAGAAACAACTTGAGAAAAGTATTAAAGCACTTCAATCTGATCGAGGTGGAGAGTACTTAAGTCAGGAGTTTCAGAATTATCTAAAGGAAAACGGAATAGTTCCCCAGTGGACCCCTCCTTATACGCCCCAACACAATGGAGTGTCTGAAAGGAGGAATCAAACTTTATTAGATATGGTTCGGCCCATGATGAACCAAGCAGATCTCAGTAAATCCTTTTGAGGATATGCACTAGAGAGCGTTTATGTATTAAACAGAGTGCCCTCTAAATCAGTTGAATTTACACCTTATGAAAGATGGTGTAATAAAAGGCCATCTCTAAGTCACCTTAGAGTATGGGGTTGTCCTGCCATAGTAAAGAGGATAGCATCAGATAAGCTAAGCGTTAAATCCGACAAGCGTCTGTTCATTGGATATCCAAAGGAAACTATTGGATATTTATTTTACCAACCCGAAGCATAGAAGGTATTTGTGTCTCGAAGTGCTCACTTTTTGGAAAAGGAACACTTACTTGCAAAAGACAGTGGAAGCAATATTGAACTGGAGGTTCAAGAGGAAGAAACAGATAATCAGCTGAATGACCTCGTTCTAGATAAACAAGGAAGTGTGATCCAAGAACAACCTGTCAAAACACAATCATTACGAAGATCAGGTCATATTCACAAAGGTCCTAATATATATGGTTTTATCATCACTGATGATTAGGAACTATATCTCATGGAGGATGATGAACCAAGAACCTATGATGAAGCAATGAAAAGCTTAGATTCGGATAAATGGTTTAAAGCCATGAAGTCAGAAATGGATTCCATGTATGAGAACCAAGTTTGGAATTTGGTTGATGCACCACAAGAGGTTAGACCGATCGGGTGCAAATGGGCCTTCAAGAAGAAGACATACATGGACGGTAATGTGATTACCCATAAGGCAAGGTTAGTTGCGAAAGGTTATAGTCAACGCGAAGGTATTGACTATGATGAAACTTTCTCACCGGTAGCCATGCTTAAATCCATAAGGATACTCCTCGCCATTGCTACTCATTACGATTATGAGATATGGCAGATGGATGTTAAAACAGCATTCCTGAATGGGGATTTAGACCGGGATACGTATATGACACAACTTGAGGGTTTTACATCTCAGAATGGCTCGAAGGTATGCAAGCTGCAAAGATCAATTTATGGACTTAAGCAGGCATCCGGGAGATGGAATATAAAGTTTGATCAGACAATCCATGAACTAGATTTCTGTCCAAACATTAATGAACCTTATGTTTACAAGAAGGTTAGTGGGAGTGCAGTTGTTTTCTTAGTATTGTATGTCGATGACATTCTACTAATAGGAAACGATATTTCTCTTCTTCAAAATGTTAAAGTATGGTTGTCAAGAAAAGTCTCCATGAAAGACCTTGGTGAAGCAACATTTATACTAGGTATAAAGATCTATAGAGATGGATCCAAGAGGCTGTTTGGTCTTTCTCAAAGTATATATATAGACAATGTATTGAATAGGTTCAACCTTGAGCATTCGAAGAAAGGTTATCTCCCGATGACAAAGGGGATTAACTTATCTAAGCAGGGGCGAACGCAGGATCGAATATGAAGGGGGGCCAATAGTTAACGAACCGAATTATTTCAAAAAATTTTATATATATATATATATATATATATATATATATATATATATATATATATATATATATATATATATATATATACGCGCACATGTGAATCAAATACATAACAGAAACTAATATTTAAATAATTAATTAAAAAATCAAATAATATATTTTAAAAATTTATGTGACTAATATTATATTGACCTTAAGTTTTAATAAATTTTATTTTTGAAAAATAAAACGATAGTATATATTTTTCCTTCCTAATATATATATATATATATATATATATATATATATATATATATATATATATATATATATATATATATATATATTATGACCGTAGGGTTTAACAAGTTTGTATATATAATTATTTAATTCCAAAGTAGGTATAGAATTTCTTAATTGACTAGATGGTTTACAAGATGTCTTGCTTTTACTCGGCCCAAGTTCGAATGCTTGTATAAGCATTTTATTAAAATTCCTTTTCATTATAAAACGACGTCGTTTTTTAAGCCTTATAGTTGGTTGAAAAAATTACAAAGCCGAGTTTCGAACCGGGGCCTCAAGGCAAAATGATGCTCCGCTCAACCAACTTTACTACCACTAATTCATGTTAAATTTTTACAGAATATATATATTATGCCAATTTTGAAAAAGTGAGGGGGGGCCACAACCCCTACCCCTCTATACGTAGGTTCGCCCCTGTATCTAAGGCTGAGTGTCCAAAGACAGCTCAAGAAAGAATGCGCATGAAGGATATTCCCTATGCATCCGCGATAGGATCCATCATGTATGCTATGATATGTATTAGACCGGATGTCTCTTAGGCTTTAAGCTTTACGAGCAGATATTAGTCAGATCCAAGTGAAAAACACTGGATGGTCGTCAAGGTAATTCTTAAGTACTTGAGAAGCACTAAAGATGAGTTCTTAATATATGGAGATGGTGATCTCACAATTAGAGGTTACACTGACGTGAGTTTTCAATCTGACAAGGATGACTTTAAGTCTCAGTCGGGTTTCGTGTATGTGTTAAATGGAGGGGCGGTATGCTGAAAGAGTTCCAAGCAAGAAACTACTAGTGATTTAACTACGGAATCTGAATACATTGCTGCGTGCGAAGCAGCAAAAGAAGTTGTCTAATTAAAGGTATTTATTGGTGATCTCCGTGACATGCTTGAGACTGTTGATCCAATTGTGAGAACAATGGTGCTATTACTATTGTAAAGGAATCACGGTCTCACCAGAAGAACAGACATGTATCCAAAAAGTATCATATAATCAGGGAGATTGTTGATGCTAAGATAATAAGACTAGAATATGTACCTACTGATCAGAACCTCGCAGATGGTCTGATGAAGCCATTGACTCAAGTCAAACATGACCAATCAAGCATATGGATTAAGACATATGGCTAATTAGCCTTAGTGCAAATGGGAGTTTGTTAGATATGATGTATGTCATTAATGCAATTAGAGCGATATATCTTAATTATGTAATAGTATGAATAATTTGTTTAATTAATAAAGGCATTTAATCTTTTGTTTATATCGATCATTTGTAAATATATTATGGCTGGTTAAAATATATTCATTGATGTATTTATATAAAAGTCTTTGACATATCATATCATGAAATCAGAGAAATTATAGTTGGACTATAATTAGTGAGACCTGCTTCATGTGCAATTATGATTATGTCTAAAATATACCTAATCATAGTTTCATCAAGAAAGGATATTGATGAAGCGGATAGACTAGCATGTGGTCAACTTTCTTGGAAAGGGACCAAGCAGTCAATCTCCTAAGGACTGAAGGTGGTGCCTTAAGTTTGACACATGGATATATCTGGGAGATATATTAGAGACTGTAATAAGATAAACACTTGATGTATATATCAATGTGTTAGTGTTTATCTTCAAGCAATAAGTTTTGCGAATATCCTCATACTTGAGATGATAGTTATCTTGTGTGGTACCATCACTATACTTTGGGTCATTCCCACACACTCGTTAATTTAGGGAGTCCCGGGTGGTTACGGGTATAGTGATGACAACACGTTGGTAAGCTATGTAGTCGGAAAGAATCCATCACTCCGGATATATTAATGAGTTGTACCTGGCGGCTTGTTGAAGTGATGATTGCTATAAACCTCTGATCAGAGTATGTGTTTGATGAAAATAGTTTCTAGTCAAACACATTATGGTAAAAGGCAATATACCTCGTTAACAAGTTAATAACTAGGATAGCTTGGAGCAACCTTGCTATTAGTGGGTTAACACTTTAACCAAACCCTATAAACCAGATGGTACTAATATTAAAGAATGGAAGGAGTTCATCGCAGTGGATAACTATTGCATTAACCGGGATTAAGTCATAAGCATAAATGATGTTTTGAGTAATGGGGGATGGTAGACCCTTGCTAGAGGCGTACTACGGTCTAGAACCTCGAGCCAATGGTTCCATTAGAACAAGGGTTGGTTAAGACTTAACAACTCAATTCTTAGGGATCCTATAAGGTCACACACATTGGACCTTCATCGGACTAAGTAAAGAATTAATAGATTTATTCTATTACGAAAATATAACATGTTAATAATTGGATTATTATTTAAATTGGTTAAAAGATGATTGGATCATTTTGGGTAAGCGAAGGAATTTATTTTTGACCGGTAACTAATTTATTAGGGTCGTAAAATAAATTAATTTTGAAAGAATGATTAAAAGGAAATTTTCCAATCGAAGTAAAGGGGTCGGACCCTACGGAGATGGGGCCCACATTTTGGGAACCCATATAGAGGCTAAAGGGTTGTGGGCTCGGCATATGCGCGAGCCCACACGCTGGGTCACACCAGCGCTGCAGGGCAGCGCTGGGTGTGCCCAGCATAGCCCAACCCACAAGGTGGGCTTGTGGGTGCAAGGCAGGCCGTTTTGGCCTGCCTTGCACTGCACGCGGGTCAGACCCACGGGGCTTCATCCTCCACGGGTCAAACCCATATTGTGGGCATTGGAAAATGGGGAGGCCTTTTACTTCCCCGAGCCTATAAATAGGCACTCCCTTTCTCCATATCAATTTGCACCAAGATCAAGCATAAATCCTAAGTAGAGATTCATAAAGAAAAATCTCCCGGGTTGCTTGATCAAGTTTATATTTTGAGGAGCTTGATTTTATTCGAGCACCTCTAGTTTATATTTTCGGGTGGGGCTTCTGGAGTGGTCTAGCAACTACTCGAGGCTCCTTAGTTCTTCCTCTCGAGAGGTTTTGGTTGGTGGGGTTCGTGTGGATACTCATAGAGGCTATCCTAGGCTTAGAGGCTTGTGCAAGGAGGTTCTACTAAAGCACGCTTTAACTGGTAAGTTTTCTTTCTTTCTCTTTTAATTATTAGGTCTTTTCCTTTAAGCATTTTTAGACTTAATAATTATGCTTAGGATGTTTTGCATGCTTAATTTATTTTATGCTTAGGTTATAGCTTAGAATTCTAACATACTTAGGTTATAGCTTAGAGTTATAACATGCTTAGTATAAAATATATATGCTATGATATAATTTAGAATTATGATATGTCTAGCCTATGCATACTAACCTAGGTAGAGAATTGTTTAGTTAAGGTTTTATTTAATTTATATGCATCTAATAGGAGTTCTTGGGGACGGACAAAATTTTAAATTTCCGCCGTGCCTGTTATGCATGTTTAAATTGACAGTTAGTTCCCAACATCTGCAAGGCGCAACATATAGCTTGAAAGTAAGATTAGCTAAAGACACCAAGTGGAAACCCCGGTGTTGATAGTTTAACCCAAACATTACTCATATAAACGAGATTAATGTTATTGAATAAATAGGTTGCATACTAAAGGATTTCAAGTTTTCATCAACTTGACATCTTAAGCTCTGACTTTTCCTCGTGTTAATTGTATTGACATCTTAAGCTCTGACTTTTCCTGGTGTAAATTGTACTTATCATAGGTTAAGTTATTGATATCAGATGGCAATTGATATCAGATGGCAGTTATTTGTTTATGCTGCTATTCAAGTAAACACGACGCAACCCTTGCATAAATCTGATATGTAGATCAACTATGTAATATTACTAAACAAACAAATAGATTACCAACGATTTCAGATTACAGTAGATAATTATTTCCCAAAAGGATAAATAAATTTATACTTCTCTTAACTTATTATTGCAAAGAACAATTCTCAGACAAGAACCTAGTATAAAAGAAATTATATAAGCGCCTAAACCTAGGAAGAACACAGATCAGTGAGATCATGTGTTGCAGCAAGAGAAACTACTCTGCTTGGCTGAATTTGCATTAAGGCTGACTCGGTTGAGACTCAACTCGGCTTTGTGTGAATCTGAATTGAGGACCTTTCGGCTGATGTTATTGTAAATCTCACGGATAACAACCTCGAATGCGGTTTGAACATTAGTAGAATCAAGGGCTGATGTCTCCATGAAGAACAAACTTTCTTCTTCTGCAAGGGTTTTGCCCTCCTCTATGCTTACTTCTCTTATATTTTCCAGATCACATTTGTTCCCTACCAGCATTCTCGCTATTGCCGTATCACAGTGAGCTGCATGATTGCGCAAACAAAAGGTCTAATTTCTGGTTTTTAAAAAGGAAATTCTTGGCACGAATATATCCCGACCCCGAACTTGGCACTAAATGCCCATTTACCCTTAACTTGAAAAAAAAACTAATTTACCCCACCCAAATGTGTCGGCTTCAGGTTGGTTTGACATTTCAAATCTGTCATTCTTTTGGTTCAGGAAGCAAACGAGCGTTTCAGACCAAGTTCAGGGCGAATAATTATTTCAAAATTTAATATGTGGCTTTTTTAACAGGTTTAGCCTATGTGTGGGCGTTCTGCTTTCCCTGTTTCTTTTGGTAAAGCAAGTGGAAAGTGCATACAAGAAGCACAAATCGGCTTCAAATCAAGTAAAAGCATAGGCATATATAAATAGTTAACTTTTAAACATCATTTTTAGGAAAAGAACTGTAGTGATACTCTTGAGTCTTGACTTAACTAAACAGATTCAGCACTTACTTCTTATCTTAATTTCCAGAAATTATATCTAAAACAAGTAGAGAAAAGCAAAATATACAACCAATTAAAAAAAGAAACGCTTAAAGTAACTTACTGGTGAGTTCATCAAGCCATCTTTTGACACTATCAAAGCTAGTTCTGCGAGTAATATCATAAACAATCAAAGCACCAACAGCACCTCTGTAATAAGCAGAAGTAACCGCTCTAAATCTCTCTTGGCCAGCAGTATCCCAGATCTGTGCTTTAATCTCTTTCCCATCAATTTCCACCACTTGCGTCTGAAATTCAACTCCAATTGTTGCCTTTGAATTGCTATCAAATTCATTCCTCGCAAACCTAGATAATAAATTCGATTTGCCCACAGCTGAATCCCCAATTATTACTATCTTGAACAGGTATTCTTCCCCTTCTCCTTCTGCGCCTTGCCCTTGACCCATTACTGTTGAATGATTCAAGTGTGATGCTACTTGGGAATTTTGAAGGTGAATGGGAAAAACTGTGAATATTGTTGTGAGTACTGGGATTTGAGATTTTGATTTGTGGAAATGATAAGTAGGGTTTTAGAGAGAAGGAAAGGTGTGGCAGACAGACACACTGCGTAATTGGCGGGGTATTCCTATTTTGTAATGAAATTTTTTTTGTGCTTTTTGACTCATTGAGTCTACTCTAGGGAAAAAATAAATACAAAAATTTTAGTTTTTCTAAATTTCTTTTAATTTTATATATTTTATTATTATTTATTTAAATAATTATTTTTTAAATTTTATTTCTTATAAATTATTATTATTATTATTATATATAATTATAATTTAAAGTTTGAAATAAATTTAAAAGTAAATTTAAAATGGGATTAGAGAATTCAATGTTATAACAATTTTAAATTATGAGGAAAAGTATTTTTTGAGTTGAAAAATGAAATATAGGGTTGAAGATGGATTAAGAGAATTTACAAAATCGAGTATTTTATACGAAAAATTATTATCATTATATATTTTAAAATTAATTTGGGGTTATTAAATTAAGCACTCATATTTCATTGAAAAATATCCTTACTTTTCGTCGATACGTGTGCTTCTACAATAAAAGTTCTTTTCCTCTTTTAGAGTTGTTATTGAAAATTTCTTTATAGAAAATAATTTATTAGAATCATTTCATTTTCTTCCGAAAAGATTATTGCTTTCATTGAAAGATCTTCCGTACCATATATAATTTATTCTTTCTTATTTGAGCCTATTCCATATTTAAATTAAATTTATTTTTTTAACCACCCAATTGTATTAACATGATTCACAGTCACATTTAACGCAATTATTCTCTTTCCTGAAGAAAAGATATCGGAAACAAAATAAAAAGATAACTGAAGTCTAAAAAAGAACTTTGGACTATGACTTGTAACGTAATAGATAGAATAAAAGTATTAGCTAACATTGGGCTACCTTATCTTATTCAATTCGGACTTTTTGGCCTTTAATTTTTTGTTTAGTCAAATTTGGTTCTTGAATTAATATTCTTATTATGAACAAAACTAAATAATTTTGACTAATACGTTACCAGTATTATTTATTTAGTTATATTACTGAAATAATAAATATTTTTGGACTTATTTTCAAGATCAATATGCATTTTTGGGGCTAAGCCTGCACAAGTACCAGACTTGATATTGGGTACTTAAGCCCCATAGTTCTTAGAGCCCACTTTTAATGTAAGTAGAAAATACAAAATGAATAACCGTTACTATAATAAACGAAAGAAACACATGGTGGCAAAATTGCTATTATAAAATTTATTACATTACAATATATATTTAGCTGAATACATCACCAGACCCTTGAACTTATTTTTAATTACTCTTTGCCCTCTTAAATTTTTAAAAGTTCATTTCGTCCTCCTGAACTTGTTTAAAGTACACCCCATGACCCCTTTCGATTGACGTGGTATTGACTTTTCAAGCATTATTAAATGACCTGTCACGTCAGCTAAAAGGGGTCTTGAGGTATACTTTGAATAAGTTCAAGAGGGCGAGAAGAACTTTAAAAATATTTAGAGGGTGAAAGTAACTTTTGAAAATTCTGAGGGGTAAGAGACAATTAAGAATAAATTTAAGGGATTTATAATGCATTGCGGATATACATTTACGTTATTGTTCTCAAGGGTTTCATGATGCATTAGCCAGTATATTTACATTGTTGCTCTAAGTTCTCAATCTTTCAATTTCTACATTCTTTTCTTATCTTTTATGCAGTAATTAATTCATTTTTACTCTGCCATTTCACTAGCTAGAGCTAACATATTAATGGTCTACATCAAAATTTGAAAAAAAGTCTGTTTGTATGATCTTTGTTTTAGACTAAGTACCCTTGGCACAACCATGTCAAATGCTGCAACTGTTTTCCCATCATATTTCAATGGCGTGTAAAAAGGCTTCATATATCTCATCAACCAAATAACTGTAGTTACATTTACTCTTATAAGTGTTAAAAATATCTCAGTTAAAGATATAATGTCAATAGAGTCGATACGCTTATAGGCTTAACGTAATAATTACCCCTTAAATTTGGCACGTTTTATCACAAGCCACCTTCAACTTTCAAGTGAATCACTTTACTCCCTTAAAGTTGGTAAAACTGATATAGCGTGTCCCCTCAATGCCACGTGTCAACTTCTGATTGAAAGGAGAAAAATCTAAAAACTGACATCTTTGAAAAATCAAACCAACTAAAAACTGACGCGTTGCACTGAGAGGGCAAACTGTATCAATTTTTCCAACTTTAGGGGGTAAAATGAATCATTTAAAAGTTGGGGGTGACATATGACAAAACGTGTGAAGTTTGAGGTATTAGCAAAATACTGCATCTGAATTGAGTTTCAAAAATTTTAAGTGTCCTGCAATAGCATATCATAAAGTTGCGGTTTCTGAGGAAAATTAAATTGAATCAATGTACGTAAAAATGTGAATTGAAAAATTTGATGTGAATACCTTCCTGTAAGTTATCCTTGTTGAGATATGTCATTAAGATGAGATTTGTTTTTTATTATTTTTAAATTTATTTTGAATTATCATTAGCTTTTATTTTGAATAAGTAAGATTAGATTTATTTTGAATTTAGATTAGATTTATTTTGTTAGGATTTTGATTTTCAATTTGTGTATCAATGTGTGGTTTTATATTGATAATAATGAAGAAGTTTTATTTTCCAACAATTTTCTTCAAACTCATAGCTGAATTTTTTCAGTTGTCAACAGGATCAGATTGCTTGGTGAAGATTTTCCTGATTCAAGAATCATTGAAAAAGTTCTTGTGACGCTTCCAAAAAAATTTGAATAAAAAATTATCATCTCTTAAAGAATCGAAAGATCTCTCTGTGATTACACTAGCAGAACTAATGGGTGCATTGGAGGCACAGGAGCAAAGGTAATCTTTGAGAGAAAAAGGTAAAATAACTGAGGGTGCATTTTATGCACGAAAAGATAAAAACCTGCAAGCATTGTAAGAAATTTACACATTCAGAAAAATATTGTTGGTAGAGAGCAGATCCTATTTGTAAAAATTGTAAAGAATCTAGCCATGTTATAAAAGTGTGCAAATTTAAAAAGAAAGGTCCTCGTATTGGTGAAGTAAATCAAACCAATGCTCAAATTGAAGAAGAAGAGCTTTTCTAATGGAGATTTTTTCTAAATCTCCATCGTGATGCCAAAGGGGAGTGTTGAAATATGTCATCAATATGAGATTTGTTTTTTTTATTATTTTTTAAACTTATTTTGAATTATCATTATCTTTTATTTTGAATAAGTAAGATTAGATTTATTTTGAATTTAAATTAGATTTATTTTATTAGGATTTTGATTTTGAATTTATGTATAAATATGTGGTTTTATATTGATAATAATAAAGAAGTTTTATTCTCCAACAATTTTCTTTAAACTCATAACTGAATTTTTCAACAAAGATATTAATCCTCATTTTCAATCTATTGAAACAAACTCTTAAAAACCCAACAATCCTATCATATTTAACAATATGACATTGATTTAGGAGAGTTGATTTTGTGTCCATCAATATGTTTAATTAATAATTTCTAGAGATGGCAATGGAATGGATATGGAGCAGATTTGAATCGATCTATTTTAAATCCATTTTTAATTCATGTCCATATCTGCTCCACGTCCAATGAATTTTAAATTTTGATATCCTTACCCTAAGATATGGATATGGATATGGATTCTAAACGGATATTTATATTTAATATCATTATTATGTTTGATGAAAATACGTTTCGGGGCCGGGTTTCGTAAAAATCAAAAACTTCCAAAATATAATGGAAAATCCGAAAAATAAAGAAAATAAATGTGATGCAATAAATTTTCAAAAAATGTTTTGGAATGGCCCGAAAATGTGAAAATACGTTTTGGGGCCCGGTTTCGTAAAAAATCAAAAATTCTGAAAAAATTATTAAAAATCCGGAAAATAAAGACAAGAAATGTGGTTCAAGAAATATTCAAAAAAAATTTTTGGAAGGGCCCAAAAATGTGAAAATACATTCCAGGACCCGGTTTCGTAAAAAATCGGAAAATCCCAAAAATATTATGGAAAATCCGAAAAATAAAGTGTTGAACCAAGCACGAGTTTGGACTGACTCAGTGGATGACTCAGTAGTGCTTAAGTTTTGATCATAACAATTAAGTTCGGTTTAAGATAATTAAATCATAATGATGCTAAAACAAATAGTCTATGGTTGTGTGGGAGTTAGTAAATTCAAGGGTAGAATTTCGAGTCTCAGCCGACCTAGCTATTTAGTTAAACTCTGAGTGGTTTATGGGCTGAGTACTTAGTCGCTGACTTAGTAATATTCACTCAGCACTTGATATTTAGATTCTGGTTCAGCTGTGTGCTTTTCATTTTATCAGTTCAGCTGAATTATTTTAAGTCTGTCATCGCTGCTGACCTTACCATTTAAGGTAAAAAGGTATCTTTGCTTTTAGTGTTGCTTTTCGCAGAAACATTAATGAGACAAAGACAAAAAAGAATTAATGCCTTGACAGGACATAAAATTATGAAGAAAATGACAAAGTCTTCCAATGCAAAGCTGCAATAAGTCAATTGCCACGTCGGGCAATTCTGCAGATCTACCAACCTTGTATCGCGCACTCTGTAACATGTCTGAATACTAGAGGGAATACGATGAAGACACGTGGCAAGTCAGCACGAGTTCTCTCTAACGGAAGACTAGCATCAAACGACAAAGAATTCAAATTGAAGCTCGACTTTCAATCTAACAGATTGAAATGTATTTCACAACAATGCAATTCTATTTCTTAACGGATCCATTTGAAGAGGCAACGGGTGAATTACTGAGCTATCAACTTCAGAAGATGCCAAGACAAGTTCAACGGCTACTTTCTCAAATCCATCTATAAAATGAGCAAGAAAGCAAGCGTTAGAACTTGGTGATTACTCCTGAATTTCCTAGAAGCAAAAACTCTGTCAATTTACATGCTTTAAAGGAATTCAAGCAAGAAAGCACAACTCAGCGAGAATCTGCTTAGAACAAGAGAGAATATATTAGATCAATCAATTGTAATATTAGATCATTTGTAACTGGATCAACGTTTTTATAACTTGAATCCAGCTCTTGTTTAAACTCTTATTGAGTTGCTGATAGAAGAGGGTATTCTAGTCAGCGGGTGAGCGATTGCAGTTTGGAGGGTACCTATTGTAATTGGGGAATTTGTGAAAAGCTTGTCCGCCTAGGGTAAAGGAGTTGAGATTAGTGAATTAAAGTCAAGACACTCTCTCGGGAATGGATGTAAGCACAGGTTGCCGAACCAGTATAAAAATCTCTGTGTCCTTTATTTAATTGCATTTTCCAGCTATTTCACTCGGCCAGCTGACCTCACCCAGCGGAGTCATAAGTGTCATGAAAAAATTTACAAGTTCTTGAGTGAGTCATTCACCCCCCTTTGACTCAGTAAGTTTATGCATAGGGACCAACAAATGGTATCCAAGTAGTTCTTATTTCATATATTTCACAATCTTTGAGACAAAGACCATGGCGTACAAAGGAGAATCCAGTGGAAGGGCTCAAGCTTACATTCTTCCTAAAGGTAAGTCAGTTAAAAGGCCTCTAGTGTTCAATGGAGAGCATTATACTTACTGGAAGAACATAATGATAAATTTCATTCAGTCCCAGAGTATGCATGCTTGGATGGCCATTGTAGAAGGGCCATATGTTCCATCACGAGTGAAGAATGGAGTTACTATTGATAAGTACTCTACTGAATGGGATAATAATGATTTGGCCAAACTTAAACAGAATGCAGCTGCTATCAACTATCTTCATTGTGCTCTTGATGCTACTGAGTTTAATTGCATTTTAAGATGTGAGACAGCCAAATAGATTTGGAAGAAGTTGGAAGTAACTTATGAAGGTACTGACAAAGTGAAAGAGTCCAAGATCAATATCCTTATGAGGGATTATGAATGTTTTCATATGAAGCCCAAAGAGGATATTTCAAACATGAACACCAGGTTCATGAATATAGTCAATGAGCTAAAAATACTTGGCAAGACTTTTACAGAAGAAGAGACGGTCAAGAAGATTCTTAGAAGCTTGACTCAAGATTGGGAAGCCAAGCTGAGTGCTATTGAAGAGGCTCATAATTTGAAGACCTGTAAGTTTGATGAGCTGATTGGAACTCTACTGACTCATGAGATGTCCTTGAAACAATATAAAGATGAGTCTAAGAAGTACAAGTCCAAAGAGAAAGAGAGCTCAAACAAAGTTGTTGTACTAAAAGCTGATGATAATGGAGAAGAAGAAGATTCCTCTGAGGAAGGATATCCAGAGGACAGAACAGAAGCGATAGCTCTAATGACCAAGAATTTCAAGAGATATCTGGGTAAAGAGAAGAACTTTCAAAAGTTCAGAAAGACAGGTAAGTATAAGATAGGAGCAGTTGATAGACCATGAAAGGAAATCAACAAAGAGCATAACAAAGACATCAAATGCTTTGAATGTAGTGAGAAGAGGCATATTCAGTCAAGCTGTCCCAAAGCTGAGAAGGACAAGTTTAAGAAGAAGAAGAGTAAAAAGCCCTTACTGCTACCTGGAGTGACTCTAAGCAAGAGACAACATCCTCAAATGAACAGGCATATGATTCTTCCAATATGTGTCTCATGGCTAAGGATGATCGAGTTCACTTAGAGTCAGGTGAGCAACCAACTACTTCCGCTGCCAGAGAATTAGCTGACCAAAGCAAAGATAAAGGAAATAACTCTGAGGTAAATTCTGAACTCCCTTTGTCTTCAGATGTGCTTGCCGCAGTACTTAATAATGTTATTAATGTGACTAAGAAGTCAACCAAATACGTCAAAGTACTTCAGAGGAGGTGTGATGATCTAGAAGATGTTAATTCTTCTACCTCACTTGATATCCTATACCTGATGGAAAAATCTGAGTACCAAAATAGATATAACAACAAACTCACTAAGAGATTGGATGAGCTAGCTGCTAAATTAACAGCTTTTAAAAAGGTGCGGGTCCCTTCTCAACCTAGTAGAAATACTCAAAGTAACCATACTCACCTCTCTAAGAAGGGTTCCCAAAAGAGTAAAGTCAGCAGGCCTAATCCTAAGGCCGCTTGTAGTTTTTTTGGTAAGCCAGGACATGCAACAGTCATGTGTAGGCACAAAAATGGTTACTATAATGAGTATGACTAGTCAAGGATGACCAATACTAACATGGGAGGACCCATCCAGAAAAAGGCATGGGTACCTAAGAAAACTTAATTATTTTGCAAGTGAGCCTGAGATCCACTGATAATAGCAGAATGTGGTATTTGGATAGTGGATGATCAAGGCATATGACAGGTGATGAAAAGCGATTCATCACATTGAAGCGAAGAAGAAATGGAAGTGTCAGTTTTGGAGACAACAAGAAAGGAAAGATTGTTGGCAATGGCATTGTAGGAGTGAAGCCTTCAATTGATAATGTGTCTCTGGTGAAAGGCCTAAAGTTCAACTTGCTAAGCATTTCTCAGCTGTGTTACAAAGGCAGGAGAGTAATATTTGACTCAGCGGGCTATTCAGTCATTGATGGTAGCTTTGACCAAACTATTCTTTATGCTCCTAGAATTAATAATGTTTATATGATTGATTTATCCTTAGCCCTAATGATTTATGGTTAGTCTCTAAGGAGGAAAATTTATGGCTGTGGAACAAAAGGTTAGGACATATCAATATGACCAATCTATCTAAATTAGCTAAAAAAGAACTTGTTGAGGGTTTACCCAATCTAGCCTTTCATACAGATAGACTCTGCTTAGCATGCCAACTTGAGAAACAATTTAGGAAGACCTTTAAATCCATAGCTGATATATCTTCTTCTCATCCCTTGATCTTCTACACATGGATTTGTTTGGGCTTGTTGTGCCAACAAGTCTAGGTAGAATGAAATACACCCTTGTGGTTGTAGATCATCTGACCAGGTTCACTTAGATTGTCTTTTTTGCTAGTAAAGATGAAACATTTGAATCATTCTCTAGGTTGTCTACCCGGATCATGAATGAAAAAGACCTTAAAATTAATAGAATCCGCAGTGAACATGGACGAGAATTCGAAAATAGGCAGTTTGAGGAATTCTGTTCTAAGCATGGTATTGACCACAATTTTTCTGCCCCTCATACACCTTAGTAGAATGGGGTTGTTGAGAAAAAGAATCGCACTGTTGCAAGGATGGGTCGTTCTATGATGAGTGAGAACAATCAACCAAAGTATTTCTAGGGAGAGGCTATTAACACAGCTTATTACATTCTAAATAGGGTTTCAATGCGCCCAGTTTTGAATAAAACTCCTTATGAAGTTTAGAAGGGGCGCAAGCCCAAGGTTGGTCATCTCAAGGCCTTTCGTTGTAAATGCTTCATATTAAACACTAAAGACCAATGGGCTAAATTTGATCCCAAGGCCGATAAAGGAATCTTTTTGGGATACTCAACACACAGTAGGGCATACAGAGAGTTTGTCAAGAGGACTGGCATCTTAGAGGAGTCCAGGCATGTAGATTTTGATGAAACTAACAATATAGGTAGACAAGCTAGTGATGATGAAAGAGAAAAGGAATAAGTCAGTGGATCAGTCAGTCAGCCCATAACTATTCCTCATCTAGTACAAGAAAAAGAAGAACATTAACTTGACCTGGACCAATCAATCAACTTTGGTGATGATGTGGATGCTCAACCAATGACAGTAGCTCAGTGAACTGATCCTGATCTACAAAAAGAAGTCAGAGCAAGAAGAGATCACCCGGTTGATAAGATTCTTGATAGTATGCAAAATCCAGTGCTAACTAGAGCTGAATAGAACGATGAGCCATTCAACATTTGTATCATTGATTGAACTAAAGAAGTTTGAAGATGTTGAGTTTGATGACAACTAGATGATTGCAATGCAAGAAGAGCTAGACTAATTCAGAAGAAATGAAGTTTGGGATTTGGTGGAGAAACCCAAAGGAAAGTCAATTATAGGCACCAAATGTATTTTTAAGAACAAGCTAGATGAAGTTCGTAATGTTGTCAGAAACAAAGCCAGACTAGTTGCTCAAGGCTATAATCAACAAGAAAGCATTGATTATGGAGAAACATTTGCACCAGTAGCAAGACTTGAATCCATAAGAATTCTTCGTGCTTTTGCATCCCATAGAAATTTCAAGTTATTTTAAATGGATGTTAAGAGTGCTTTTCTTAATGGTTATATTCAAGAAGAAGTCTATGTCAGACAGCCCCCAGGCTTTGACGACCCCAAATATCTAAATCATGCCTTCAAGCTGAAGAAAGCTCTATATGGACTAAAACATGCTCCAAGAGCTTGGTACGAGAGACTGACTAACTTTTTTATCTACAAAGGTTATGTCAGAGGGAAAGCAGATACAACTCTGTTTATCAAGAAGAAGCATCAAGATGTGTTGCTAGTCCAAATCTATATGGATGACATTATTTTGGAGTAACTGATGAAAGGATATACAAAGAATTCAGTCAGCAGATAAAGAAAGAATTTAAAATGTCAATGATGTGAGAGCTTAATTTCTTTCTTGGTATGCAAATAAAGCAAGGTGATGTGGGATCTTCATCAGCCAAGCTAAGTATGCCAAGAAAGTACTCAATAAGTTTAACATGGATAAAGCCAAGCCAATGTCAACACCTATGGCCACTGATACAATTCTGAGTAAAAATGAGGAAGGTAAACTTGTAGAGAGTAAGCTCTACAGAGGTATTATTGGTTCTCTGGTTAACTTAATTGCTAGTAGGTTTGACATTCAATATGTTGTATGTTATTATGCAAGATATCAAGCTGACCCCAGAGAATCTCACTTAGCTACTATTAAGAGAATTCTCAGGTATTTGCTAGGTTCTATTGATGTAGGATTATGGTATCCAATTAATGTAGACTTCACTCTGAGAGGATACACTGATGCTGACTATGGAAGAGATAAACTTAAAAGGAAAAGCACCATATAAGGATGTCATTTCCTTGGTGATTATCTAGTTACATGGTAAACAAGAAGCAGACTTTTGTGGCTCTAAGTACAGCTGAGGCTAAGTATATGGCTTCAGGAAGTTATGTAGCACAACTGTTATGGATCAAGCAACAACTGGAGATTATGGTATAAAGTTAAATTGTCTTGAAGTAATGTGTGATAATAAGAGTGCAATTGACCTATCTAAGAATCCAGTTCAACATGGCAGGATGAAGCATGTCAGTATTAGACATCACTTTATAAGGGATCATGTGCTAAAAGGAGAAGTCAAGCTCACATACATTCCAACTAAAGAACAACGAGCTGACATATTTACAAAGCCCATTGGAAAGGATCACAACACGCTAAGACAGCTGATTGGAATGTCCAATCCAATTTGAAGAAATACAATTTACTTTCACCTATGCTGGAGCTAACCAAATTAGGGCACACTCTGAGCTTCTGCAAATTAGGTTAAGTATTTCTTTTACCTCTTGAATTTTGGACACATCATCAAATTGCCACCGGTTATCTTTCAAATTTAAACTTGATAGAAACGGTAGCAAGTTATGAAATGATCCATATTCAGAGTAGTTATCCCGTATTTCTTGCATTCATTAATCCTAAGGTATTTGTTATGCAATCTAACCGTTGAATTTTAAGACCATGAATTATGAGTCGTACAAGTAGCTTTGTAGGTTTATGAGAAGACTTTTTGTCTATTTAAGGAGAAATTCAGAAAGAGGAAAGGATACTTTACCAAATTCCTTTCTCTGCAATTTCCTTCCTAAATCCCTAAAATCTCTTATTTTCTCAAAGCAAAGTCACTATGACGAGCACATTAGGGACGAATACTGATCTTTTTGTGAGAAATAAGCAGGATACTCACTGGGTTACTACCAGAGATCATATGGCTCAGTTAGCGATTGGTATAGATAAGATTAAAGAGCTCAAAAGTCCCGCTGGAACCAAGTATATTCCAATAAAATGGTGTTTCATGGAGAAAACAGAAGTAGAAAAGCCAACCACTATAGACATGCTAAGTTTATGCAGTGACGAGAAGTTTGGGAAGTGGACACGTCAGCACCACTTGAGAGGATTGTTGAAACTCCCTAATGGATACTACGAGCAGATTGTGGATAGATTCTATAATGGAATTCACATGGTGGAAGGACAGAAGGATCTTTTTGTTACCACTAAGCTAATTGCTAGACTTCTGGGAATGAAGGAAAGAGGGCTAAAGCTGCGAGTTATCAATGATAAAAATCATGTTGATATTCCTATCGATTCTGAAGTTCCTCATGACTACAAAACTGGTGAACTTATCATATCTATGTTCACTAAGGAGGGGAAACAATCTCATGACCTTGTGACCAAGGTATTACTTCCCAAGACTGGATCAACTGGAAGCTGATCCAAATTTGAGAGGGTATTCATCTATACTCTGACCTATGGGATGAGCATTAATTGGCCAGTGGCAATTTTGCACAGGTTCTTGAAGGTAAATAATAATCTGGTGTATAGGCAGTTAGTGATGGAGATTTACAGAGCTTGTGAGATAATTGAGTCCAGAATCTTGAGCAATGCTCATTTCCATAGACTTAGAGCTAATGAGAGGCCATCTAACACAAAGTACATCAAGTTGAAACTAGGAGAAGTAAGGGTAAAGGATCCCAAGGCCATAATGGAGATGAAGCCTATCCAACCTCATGAGGAGGATCTGACCTTAGATGCCTGTATGGCTAAGGAGCTTGAGAGGATAACCAAGCTCAGAGCTGAAAAAGGAGAAGAAGGAAAGAAAGGGAGTAAGAAGGAGGTTAGGAAGGACTCCAAGAAAGAAAAGCAAGGGAGCTCAGTGAGCTCAGTCCCAGCTATTATCCCAAAGAAGACAAGATCCTCTAAGGAAGTTAGAGAAGATAAGAGGAGAGAGCTGACTCCTCAGGAGATTGAGGAAGAGTTGAGAGAAGAAATGCCCTTGAAGAGGGAAAAGAAGAGGAAAGCAGATATAGCTCAGCTGGATGCGGTGACTATAAAGGGAAAGAAAGCTACATTAGTTCTTGTTCCTCATGTAGGTCAACCCAAGAAAAAATTGATGGTGAAGAGAGGGACATGAGTTATCCAAGATATAGAAGAAGTTGAGAAAGTTAGAGATGCTGAAGAAGAGAGAATCAGAAAGAAGCAAGAGGAGATTGAAGAAAGGCACAACCATTATAAGAAGAAAGGCTGAGGAAGCAACAGCAGCAGCTAAGGCTAAGGCTAGCACTGAGCAAATCTTGCAAATGGCTGTAGCTAGCTTGGCTGTGAGAGAAGTGCCAGACATTGTTGATGAGATAATAGGAGCTCTGGATGGAATTGATAATTAAGAAGAGCAGAAAGAGGAAGATGATGTGGTAGAAGTGGAAGCTGTGGAGTTTGATATGCTAAACTCTGACCAGCAGGTCACTCTAACTGCTGAGGAAGTCAATGAGGCTAGGAAGGAGAGAAAGAGAGGGTTGTTGAAGAGAATGAAGGTTGTGATAGATGAGGATGAAGGAGATCTGGAAGATAAGGAGGAGGAAGTGATAGTTGAGCATAGAGCTCAGCTAACTGAGGATTCTCTAACTCAGGTCAGCGAGTCTGTTGTTGAAGGTGCTGTAGAGGAGGAGGAGAAGGAACTTGAAGAATTCTTTACTTTCCCAAACATATCCACCCAAACACCTCTCTCACCTACACCAATCTCTGCCTTACCCTACCAGAAAGCCAAACACCATCCACATCTAATTCAAGCTAAATTAACCAACTCTCTGACCAAAATAACCCAGACATTGTTGATGAGATAATAGGAGCTCTGGATGGAATTGATAATTAAGAAGAGCAGAAAGAGGAAGATGATGTGGTAGAAGTGGAAGCTGTGGAGTTTGATATGCTAAACTCTGACCAGCAGATCACTCTAACTGCTGAGGAAGTCAAGGAGGCTAGGAAGGAGAGAAAGAGAGGGTTGTTGAAGAGAATGAAGGTTGTGATAGATGAGGATGAAGGAGATCTGGAAGATAAGGAGGAGGAAGTGATAGTTGAGCATAGAGCTCAGCTGACTGAGGATTCTCTAACTCAGGTCAGCGAGTCTGTTATTGAAGGTGCTGTAGAGGAGGAGGAGAAGGAACTTGAAGAATTCTTTACTTTCCCAAACACATCCACCCAAACACCTCTCTCACCTACACCAATCTCTGCCTTACCCTACCAGAAAGCCAAACACCATCCACATCTAATTCAAGCTAAATTAACCAACTCTCTGACCAAAATAACCCAGACTATAACCAAACAGCCATCATCCCATATCTTTCCCCCATAGGATCTCCAGTACGAGAAATTTTATATTTAAAAGGACCTCCACCAGTTAAAGGACCTCCAATCATTTAGGAGATTCCTGAATAACAACAACCACCCCAACAACCTCAACCTCCACCCCAATTCAATCTAAATGCTGAGTTATTAAGAGACATAAAGAGATTGGGAAGAGTAAGGTTTCTAGGACTAAGGACAGATGCTGAGATCGATGCTGAGATAGCAAAATCATTGATGTCTAAGGAAGTTCTAAGGAAGATGACTGTGGAGCCAGTGCAAGGTTTTATAGAGGCTGTTGAGTAGATGAAGGCCCATTTCAAATTAGTACCAACCCAATTTTCCTTGGTGATGGCCATAGCATCCCATACTTTGCCTTTATTATCTATTGCATGTAAGCAGGCAGCTGGTTTGAAGATGGAAGTTGTAGAGCTAAAGAAGTAGATGTCTAAGATTTATGAGAGCAACTTCAAAGTGCTTAATAATGAAAGGGATTTTAGTAACTCAATGATTGATAAATTTAATCCCTTACTTAAGGCTATGCTGAAGGTGCTAGATGGTTATAGCATTCTGAGCAAGGAGAATGATGAGAACACAACTCGATTAAATGCAATTGTAGATGCTCTAATCACAGTGGTTATCAAGCATCATGGGTTACACATTAAACTAAGGAAAGTGAAGGAGGAGATGCTACAAGGGGTTAAGGACTCGGGGGGTGCTGTGCTTAATGCCTTAAAGAGGCTTAATATTTCAGATGCTCTGAGCAGTGATATTATTATGGAAGATGTTGAACTAGAGCCAACACTTCACTATAAACTTGGTCATATCAGAGACCAAATGAAGCAAGTTCAAGCAAATGTCCTTAATGATGAAGAAGCACTAGACAAAATTCGTGATGAAGTCAGTACTCATATTAGGAGCACTCCAATGCTAGAGCGAATTCTCAGGGAAAACAATCAAGCTAAAGCATTAGCGAGTCTCACCTAGATATCCAAAGAAGGTTTAAATCTCAATATCAGGTCAATCTATCTTAATCTCGTGCTTTGGTAGGATTATTTGCCTTTCTCAGAGAACAAGAAGCAATATCACAGGAAATCTATGAGCTCCTTGTGCAGAATTTTTCGTCAAATGTCTATGGTCAGCTAGAAACCTTTGAAGAGTCTCTGAGCTCATTTGATCATCAAACTCAAGCCATTTTAGATGCAATGGCAATGGGGGAGAAGGATCGCAAGAAGTGTGAAAAAGAAGAAAGGGAAAGAGAACAGAGGATTGCTGAATTTTCATACAACTTATCTAAGGATCTGGAGCGCATTAAGAGAGCATATTATTGGTCCCTGTGAGGGTCTTTACAAGGTCATAGGGGGGTGAATGCCCCTTTTTTGTGGAATACATAGACTTTAAAAAGTCTTAGTGTAGTGTGTTTGATTATGATCCGGATGATGCAATTATGATAATATAATGCAATAAATAAAGAGTTAAAAAATCAAACACAAAGGATTTTATCCTAGTTTGGCCCCGCCTACTCTAGTCCCCAGAGTTTCCTTCCTCCAAGCTTTTCCACTAGTGGATTCCTTTCTAATTGGCAGGAATCAAGCGTTGCAATTTGTCTCCGGATGATAACCCCTTCCGGATGTAGGATATACCACTAGAAGCACCAACTCCTAGCTGAGTCCTTTAGTCTTTAGTAGGATAGACCACTTAGACTTCTACCTTGAATCTAAGCTGAGTCATACAGGGAGTTCCCACTCAAAGCACCAACTTTAAGTTGTATCCCAATCTCACAACTTACCCAAGTTGGAGATCCTTACACTCTTGTTTTCACAAAGGTTTTGGTTTTTAGATTTTCTTAAGTTTATAGCTCACTTAGGAATCCTTACAAGAGATTTGGAATTAATTGATTCTTAGAGGGATTGTAAACTGAATGAATGCGTGTACTTTGTTATTTTATTTTCTTCAATCAAACAGCCTTCCTTCTCATTTGGTGAAGCTTCCCTTTTATAGGCTTCTATCATAAATGAAGTCGTTGGGTTGTTATACTTGTAATAAATATTCACCCTTGATCAGGTTGTAGGTGGCTCTTTTGGAGCCGTTGATCAATCCGTTAGACTGTAATTTAACCCGTTTGAAATTTAGGGATTGATGCTGAAAAGTTGTCAGTAATCGTTTTACTTGGCTTTTTGTGATGCACCAACTTTTACACCATTAGCTTTTTAGTGTCAGTCCTTCTGACACCAAAAGTTGTCTATTAGCTTTTTTAGTCTAGTGTCAGTCCTTTTATCCTTTTACTGAAATGTGCAAGCTATCACTTTTGTCTTGTTCTTGGGGAAAGGATCTTTGACTATGTAGACCAAAAGGTGGAGGGAAAAGCTATCCTTGAAGCTTTTCCCATTGTCTTCAAGCATGAGTCTTCTGGATGTCTTCAGACTCATTGTCTCCGGATCTCTATGCTTCCAGAGCTAGGACAATCAATTCTTCTGGATGCTATTCTTGAGGGATTAAAGCTTATTTCCTTTCCAAGCTTTATTCTAATAATTCCATGTGCTTAGGTACTTGACGTCTTCAATGGACAACCTTGTAGCTGGATCTTTGTTCGGATGTTTCCATTTGGATTTGGGAATTACGTAGTTTTAAGTTTTTGTTTCTTTCAAACATGATCCAGATAGATTAGTTTAATTTTGTGATCCGAATCATTGTTTCCCAACAATCTCCCCCATTTGATGGAAACAAAAACTAAGTACAAAAGAATGGAGTATATATGAACTAAGTATGATTCTTGCTACTTAGACATTTACAGATTTTACTCCCCCATAATTCTAGCATCCTAACTCCTCCAATATTTTTCAATTCTAGCTTCTAAGTTTGTTTTATTACAATTATAGATTGTACTTTAGAAGCAACATTTTGAGAATTAGATATTTTCGCTATATAAACTTCTGCTGTTAATAATAGTTAACATCAATGAAGTTCAGATTACAAATTACAGAAATATATAATAGTGAATCTAGCTATTACAAGATTTTACAAGTTTATTGCAGAACATAGCTAGTCTAATTCCCTCTAGATGGATCTTCTTCCTTTTCTTTTCCTTTGCTTGCTCCTTCCCCTTGTAGACTTATCTCCCCCTTTTTATTGCCAGCTTGGGGATCAATCACCCTGTATGTCTTGTTATCCTAGGCCTCTTGCCAAGCATTTGAGTAGATTGAGCAATTAGGATTAACTTTGGATCTTTCAGCAATAATACGGTCAACAGTAGGAGGAGTAAGATAGTAAGGCCGGATGGTCTTCTTCAAATTGTCATAGGATTGTATGATTGATGGATGAATGCGCAAGATAAACTCTTGATCCTTAGGATCAGAGTAAGGGAAGAGGACCTTTAGGAGAGTTGTCATTCCTTTTTGACCAAAGAACCCGGAATCTCCAATGGCTTGAATAAGGTTGTGGAAGACCGAAAGGAGCTGGCTTTCTGGAATAGCATGAGAGGAAGAGGATCTACATATAGAGAGGTTATTGATTCTGATCTAGAATAGGGTGATTTCTTCACTAATCCCTTTCTCGATATTATGGATGGATTCGGTCTGAAGAGAGATTTCTTTGGTGATGGATGCCTTCCAATCATTTATTATTTTCTCTAATCCGGCCAGACAGTTCTGCATTTCATCACCCATGTCATCAAGTATTTTTTCTTGGATTTTAGGAAGAGTTTTCTCAATGAAGTGCACCAGCATTTCCTGGGTGACTTGCTGGTCAATGCCCAGATCTGAGATAGTAGGCTTGAGGACCTTGTTAGCCATATATTTTGACAAGTTTTCAAAATTGGTATCTAGATAGGCTTTGATTTCTTCTAAGAGCTCAGAGGAGGAGGAGGTGATTTTGTCAAGTACTGTTCTACAGTTGTTTGAAGCCAGGGTATTGGCTTGATCAGTGGTTCGGTTAGCTGTGGAACCATTTTCTTTAAGCTCATTTAATGTTGGCTTGATGAGGGAGAGAAAAGCTTCTGCTATTGCTCCTGGAGTGGGAAAATTCAAGACTTTGTCTTCTATTTTCTTTACTAAAGTTTTGATTTCACCCAACTCCTTCTTTATATCCGAATCAGCAGCTTGTCTCATTAGTTCCTTTTCAACCCCTCTTAGATGGGTACATATTGTCCGAAGGCTCTATTTGATATACCCTTCCTCATTTTCCTCTTGGGCAGCCTCTTTTAGTAGATAAAGTGCTGCTAAAACTTTGGCTCGAATTGTGTTATTTACAGGCACTCTCATGGGGCTTAATTTTAGAGGAAATTCTTCTTCAGAGGAGCTGGAGGATTCATCTCCGGAGCTAGAGCTGCTTTCGGAGGGTTCATTTTCAGCTTTATTATTGGTTTCCTCTGAATGGGACTTATCTTGTTCCTCTCTCCTCTCTTCTGACCTTTCCCCCAGACTGGCCTCGCCCTTAGAGTCCACTTTAGAAGCGTTCTCTTCAGATCTCAGACCTTGTCCCTCCTCTAAAATGATATTATCCAGGTTGGGCTCACCTTCATTGGATACATTTGGGACATGTATATCCAAGTTGTCCGTTGTCTTAGCAGCTGAGTCATTACCAGCAAGATTAGCATAAAAATTTAAAGGAGCAATGGCAAGGGGTACCTTATTAAATGGTGATGGAATTTGGATGCTTGAGGCTTCTTTTTCTTCACTTCTTCCCACCTCAACCCCTCGATGATAGGAATTATCCTCTATCACCCCTTCAAATGCCTTTTCAGAACTTCTAATAACCCCCCCCCCCAGGCATGTTGGAACTATCCTTAACACCCTCTATGATTGCCTTTACACAACTTATGGCTATATGGATTTTAGCTTCCGAAACTAGCAAGTTCTTCGGAAGAGGTTCTGTGATGGGTAGGAAGTTGAATGATTCGGATTCCAGAATCTTTGAGACCTCAGCCAAGGCAGCTTGATCTATAAGGATTGGTGTAGCTGAGGATCCTCTAGGTCCTTCTATGCCAAGATTGTTAATTTTGTAGTTGTCTGCCACAGAAGTAATCATCTCTTTATACTGAGGATCCTCCGAAAGGATATCCTTGTTAGATCCTGGAACATTCTTGCCTTTTGAGCTTTTGGCCTTAGCTAACTCCTCCACAACTACCCTCTTAGCTGCCTCATCATCAATAACTATAGCAGTTAGCTTCTTGGCCGTTTTCTTCTGATGTTTTTGAGCCTTAACTGCTTCATAAAAAGTGCACCCCTTCTGGGTGAACTGCTTCTTTGGCGCTGGCATTTCATCTTCGATTTCCTCTTCATCAGATCCATTTCCCCCTTTCAGCAATTCTGATGCTTTTATTTTTTAGGCGTTCTAATAGCCCTTTTTTATTGTAGCAGCAGCTACTGCAATGGTTTCTCTTACTTCCGGATCACAAACTAGTCTTTTCAATAAGTCAGCAGTCTTAATCAGCCTTCCCCTTGATTTTGGCTTCTCTGGACTAGACTTCAGGATCTGGTTGGGGTTAAGAGTATCATCATTTACCTCTTCCAGAACCACATTGATTTTCTTTTGAGCCTAGGCTTTTTAGGAGTAGGGGCTATAGCATCCGGATTTGCAGCTTTCCAGGTCTTGTTCTTTCTGTCATCCCTGAGCTTCTTTGCTTTCTCTTCATTACATTCTTCTCAGAAGGTCAATCTTCTAAAGTTCTTCTCAAGAATTTCTTTTCCATTTTCAGCATGGAAACCAGTCAGATTTACCTCATTAATTAAGAGGATCCGGGTAATTAGAGCCCCATGGGAATTGATATGGTTCTTGAGATAACTGATTATCAGTACAGGCCAGTTGATTTCCACACATCCAACCTAGTGTTGTAAGGTAGAGACGATTGTCAGGGATCCCTTCCGGATTAGAATGAGCATTGCCATAACATGCTGGAGAAATCGTGGGGTTTTAAGTGAGTAGAAAATCTGTCCCTAAAGAAATTAGGATGTAACCACAACTTTGAATCATACTTCACTTTTGCTTCATCTCCATCGGTCCGTAGTTGCAATTCGGAATTCTTTATATTGAGTCTCTTTTCAAAGAAATCAGGGGTAATGGTGATTTCTTTCCCTTGAACCTTGGTTCGTAGGGCATCCAACTCTTTGTGAACTTGGAGGTTATTATATAATTCTTTAACCAATTCCGGATACATTGGGCAGTTGATCTTGAGAAAGTCACCCAAATGCTGATCATCGATTAGCATTGAGAAATGGGGTGTTTCGAACAAAAAATTATCTCCTCGGAAATCTGTAGGAATAACTAAATTATTGGGTTTTAGTTTTGGTGGCTCAAACTCAGCATCTTTTAGGTCAGATTTTGAGAAGAGATTTCGGGTTGAGAGATTTTGGGTTTCTTCTTAGTTTACGATTGCTGCTATTTTGAGAGAATTTTTAAGAAGAATTAGGGTTCTAGGTTTTGATTTTTGCAGAGTAACAGTAGAATAATTGCTCGCGTGAGGAAGAAGAGTGAATTTGGGGGTTTTATATAAGATTTCCAAAGTGAGGGTGGTTTGGTAATCCGGACGCCAGTAGTTTGGTTGGATTGATGACATGGCAACCAGATTTTTAAGAGAGAGGTAAATTTAGTTTAATCGGAGAATGGAAACGGTTTATTTTAAATGATAACTGTCGAATTTACCATACGTGTAACACCCAATAGACTTTTAAAATTCAAAAAAAAAGTAATTGTCCCCTTTAAGTTCTTTTACTGCCATTTGTCCTTCTTGTCTGCTGACGTGGCATACTCTCTTTCGGAACAAATTCCTCTTTAATAGCTCTTCTTTTCTGGACTAGGCTATCTTACTAATGATTCAGATTAATCTTGGAGTGTCTTCCGAATTAGCTTCAAATTGGATTTGACATACCAATTGATTTCCTTAGCTTCCCAAATTGATCTTTACTTAATGGCTTGGTAAAGATATATGCTCTTTGCTCATTGGTTAGAATGTATACCAATACAATATCTTTCTTTATTATATGATCTCTATTGAAATAATGCCTTATGTTGACATGCTTCATCCGGCTATGGAGTACTGGATTCTTTGACACATCAATAGCACTTTTGTTATCACATATAATATCCACACATCCGTATTGAAATCCATAATCTTCAAGTTGTTGCTTGATCCAGAGGAGTTGAGCTACACAACTTCCAACTAGCATGTATTCAACTTCTGTAGTGGACAAGGCAACTGAAGTTTGCTTCTTGCTATACCATGAAACTAAGCAATCTCCAAGGAAATGGCAACCTCCTGATGTACTCTTTCTCTCAAGAGTATCCCCGCCATAGTCTGCATCAGTTAACCCTTAAAGTGTGAAATCTCCATTACTAGGACACCATAACCCAACTTCAATGGTTCATAGGAGGTATCTAAGGATCCTTTTTACTGCCTTGAGATGAGAATCCTTAGGATTGGCTTGATATCTTGCACAGTAATAAACTGCATAATGTATATCAGGTCTGCTAGCTGTCAAGTATGGGAGTGAGTCAATCATCCCTCTATAGAGCTTTTTATCAACATCCTCTCCTTCTTAATCCTTGGATAGGACTGTATATGATCCCATTAGAGTGGACATGGGCTTGCTCTTATCTATTTCAAACTTCTTCAAGATTTCCTTGGTGTACTTTGACTGGTTAATGAAAATCCCATCCATACTTTGCTTGATTTGTAGACCAAGGAAGAAATTAAGCTCTCCCATAATGGACATCTCAAATTCCTTCTATATTTGAGAGCTAAATTCTTCACACATCCTCTCATCAGTTGCTCTAAATATGATATAATCCACATAAATTTGGACTAGAATGATATCATTTTTCTTCTTTTTGATGAACAGTGTGGTGTCTACTTTGCCTCTGATATAACCATTGGATATAAGAAATGAGGTTAATCTTTCATACCAAGCTCTAGGTGCCTGCATTAATCCATAAAGAGCCTTTTTCAGCTTGTAGACATGATCCATATGCTTTGGCTCTTCAAATCTGGGTGGTTGCTTAACATAGACTTCTTGGATAACACCATTTAGAAATGCACTTTTGACATCCATTTGGTATAGTGTGAACCCCATGAATGATGCAAAAGCATATAGAATTTGGATTGCTTCCAGCCTTGCTACAGGAGCAAAGGTTTCTTCAAAATTAATTCCTTCTTGTTGGTTGTAGCCTTGGGCAACTAATCTTGCCTTATTTCTCACCACCACTCTGAATTCATCGAGCTTGTTCCAAAACACCCACTTGGTGATAATGATTGATTTTCCTTTAGGAGGTGGTACTAGATCCCATACATCATCCCTCGTGAATTGATCTAGCTCTTCCTGTATTGCCATCATCCAACTTTCATCTCCTTCAGCATCTTGAAATTTCTTTAGCTCTATAAGAGAGACAAAAGTAGCATGACTCATCATCCTGTTGAGTTGACCTCTGGTTCTTATTGGATTTTGAACATCATCCAGAATATTTTTAATGGAATGATCTCTGTGTGTCTGGATCTCCCTTTGTAGGGCTTCGTATTAAACTGGGACTTACTCCACTGCAGCTTCAACCACTCCTTCTTAGCCTTCATTAAAGTCGACCCCTTATGGGTTGAGATGAACTTGTTGTACTTCTGGATTTGAAATGAATCAGGAATTCCTGCTTCCTTCTTTTCTCCAAATTTTTTAGCTTCCGCAACTGGATCTTCCGGAGTGTAGCTTTTCTTTCCTGCAGTGTTAGTCTCATCAAAATCTACATGTATAGACTCCACCACAGTTTGGGTTCATTTATTGAAGACTCTATAAGCCATACTATATTTTGAGTAGCCAAGGAAAATTGCTTCATCAGATTTAGGATCAAATTTTCCTAGTTACTCTTTATCATTAAGGATATAGCATTTACATCTGAATGATTTGAACTACCTAATTTTGGGTTTTCTTCCCTTTCAGATTTCATATGGGTTCTTTTCTATGGTCTTTCTAATGAGAGCTCTATTTAAAATATAACATGTTGTATTCACGGCCTCTCCCTAGAAGTATTTTGGCAAATAATTTTCATTGAGCTTTGTTCTAGCCATCTCAACTATAGTCCTATTCTTTCTCTCAATAACTCCATTCTATTAAGGAGTGTGAGGGGAAGAGAAGTTATGTTCAATGCCCTTGGAGTCACAAAAATCAGCAAAATGCTTATTTTTGAATTCTCCACCATCTCCGGATGCGTGCAATGCTTATGCCATGTTCTACTTTTATCCGGATGAATGTTTTAGAGAATTGGTCAAAGGCCTCATCTTTGCTTGCTAGCAAGAGCACCCAGGTATATCGAGAATAATCATCCACAATGACCATGGTGTATTCTCTTCTACCTAAACTCAATGGTTTGATTGGACCAAAGAGATCAATATGCAAGAGCTCAAGTACTCTTTTGGAAGGAATGTATGAGATGGAAGGGAAACTTTTCTTATGCCATTTACCTAATTGACATGTAGTGCATAGATGATCTTTATCAAAAGCAACCTTAGGCAAACCCACTATTAATTCCTTTTTGGCTAGTTTGGACAGGAGGTTCATGCTGACATGTCTCAACCTCCGGTGCCATATCCATGATTCTTCTTCTTTAGATACCAAGAAGATATTCTTTTATCATTTTTAATGTTTATAGAATAGATATTATTTACTCTAGGTGCATAAAGAATGAGTTGGTTGGGCTTACTATCATAGATTGAGCAGCCTCCGGAGTCAAATGTGACTTTTCTTTGTTTATCACAAAGTTGGGCCACACTTAGCAAGTTGAATTTTAGTCCATCAACCAATGAGACATCTTCTATCTTTAACTTAGATCCAATGGTTCCATGACTAATGATCTGTCCCTTTTGATTGTCCCCAAAGCTTACTTTGCCTCCCTTCTTCCGGGTTAGTGTGATGAAGGCCTTCTCATCACCTATCATGCGCCTTGAGCATCCACTATCAATGTACCAAGTGTGTTGATGTTGTGTGGATCTAAGGTATACCTGTAAAATAGATCAAGTGGGTTTGGGTACCCAATCAGATTTGGGTCCTCTTGGGTTAATAACCATCTCAGGCCAAGGGTAAATATCATAATAACCATTTTTTAATCTACATGATTTAGTAATATGATTATTTTTCCCATTAAATGTGCACCCTGAAATAAGTATGTTCTGCTTTTACTTTTCGTGGATCTTCTCTAGATCCTTCTTCCTATAGTTCCCTTTATATCCAGCTTTTTATATACTGGTGGATGATCCGGTGTGAATCCGGAAACTGGTTGGAGGTGCAACTTCTTCTCCATAATTTCTTCTTTGTTTGATAGGCTGTAGGTTGTAAGCCACCTTAGCCTTTCCCTTTTGAGCAGCATTCTATCTTTGGGCTTGTGGTTGCTTGCTAACTTCCTTCATCATTTGGTTAGGGGTCTTTTGGAATCTGTTCTGAGAAGGAGGATGATTATCTCTTCTTGGAGCTTTTGTCTCTGGCCTCTTCCCGGACTCCTTTAATAGGTTAATTTCTCTATCCAGTCCCATTATATTTGCATTTAGAATCTGGACTTGATTCCTAAGGAAGTTCTCCTCTATAACATCAATATGTTTGGTTGCTCTAACCAGATTGATGTCTTATGCCATTACTTCAGCATCTTTTGCAAACTCCATTATTGCTCTTTTAAGGGACTTGATTGCTTTTGTATTCTTCTTTACACCCTTTATTATAATAGATAGAGCTCTAGCAAGGTCAAAATTAGAAGCAAAATTGGAAGAAGAATTTACCTTAGTGTTTGCTGTATCTAATTCTGATTCTTCGATTTGCACTGTTTCTTGCTTGGAGGCGGATTGCTCTACTTCCGGATCAGTCAGTGCCATGAATGCACAGTTGGAAGTCTCTTCTTCTTCTGTTGAAGATGAGCTACTGCTTTCTTCACTATTGCTCCAGGTAGCTACCATTGCCTTCTTTTTGAACTTCTTGGTTCTCTTAAGCTTAGGACATTTTGTTCCGAAATGACCTTTTTCGCACATTCAAAACAAGCAGAATCTTTTTTCGGATTCTTCTTTTCTTTCGGATTTCTTTTGGGCCTGTCCCTTCTAGAAGTTCCTTCTCTTGATCTTCAAGATTTATATTTTCTGGACATCCTTCTTTCTTTCTTTTGTAGGAACCTGTTGAGCCTTTTGGTTAATAGAGCTAGTAGCTCCTTAGTACGTTGAGGTTCCATGGCTTATCCTTCTTCTCCGGATGAAGCTGATCCGGTAGATTCTGCCTTTAGTGCAATGGCTTTCTTTTTTCTTTAGGCTTCTTTTCTTGTTAGCTGTATCTCTCCAAGGATAACTCTTGAGTTAAGAGATTGCCAATGAGCTCATCATAACTATAAAAATTTAGGTCTTGAGCTTCCTCAATGGCAGTCTTCTTGTTGTCTCATTCATTGGTGAGACTCTGGAGCACTTTCTTTACCATCTCTACTTCAGGAATTTCCTTTTCGAGCCTCTTCATCTCATTCACTAGATTGGTGTATCTAGTGTTCATATTACTGATGGATTCTTTTAGCTCCGTTTTGAAAGCTTCCAACTTCTGCTAGAGTAGATCAAGCTTAGCTTCTCTTAATTTGGTGGTTCCTTCATAGGTTACCTCCAGCTTCTCCCAAATCTTTTTGTAGTCTCGCATTCAGATATTTTGTTAAATTTAGCTGCACTAAGAGTACAATGAAGCATGTTAATAGCATTTGCGTTTTCACGCAACTTTTTAAAATTATTCTCATCCCAAATACTTGATGGCTTTCAGGTAGTCATACCCTCTACTTCATAAGTAGGCTCATATGGGTCATCTTTAATGACTAACCATGCTTGTATGCTTTGTGATTGTATAAAGTTCTTCATCCGGTTCTTCCAGAACGTGTAATGTTCAACGGTGAAGAGCGGAGGATGGGTAATAGACATGCCCTCAGGAAGGAGTTGTGAGTTTTGGAAAACATTTTAATATATGAATCAAAATATGTGGACTTTTAGCACAAGATTATTAGATCTCTAGTTTAAGCACTTGCTCTGATACCACTTATTGGTCCCTGTGAGGGTCTTTATAAGGTCAGAGGGGGTTGAATGACCCTTTTTCACGGAATTCGTAGACTTTAAAAGGTCTTAGTGTAGTGTGTTTGATTATAATCCGGATGATGGATCTGGATGATGCAATTATGACAATATAATGCAATAAATAAAGAGTTAAAGAAATCAAACACAAAGGATTTTATCTTGGTTCGGCCCCGCCTACTCCAGTCCCCGGAGTTTCCTTCCTCTGAGCTTTTCCACTAGTGGATTCCTTTCCAACTGGCAGGAATCAAGCCTTACAATTTATCTCCGGATGGTAACCCTTTCTGATGTAGGATATACCACTAGAAGCACCAACTCCTAGCTGAGTCCTTTAATCTTTAGTAGGATATACCACATAGACTTCTACCCCGAATCTAAGTTGAGTCCTACAGGGAGTTCCCACTCAAAGCACCAACTTTAAGTTGTATCCCAATCTCACAACTTACCCAAGTTAGAGATCCTTACACTCTTGTTTTCATAAAGGTTTTGGTTTTTGGATTTCCTTAAGTTTATAGCTCACTTAGGAATCCGTATAACAGATTTGGAATTAATTGATTCTTGGAGGGATTGTAAACTGAATGAATACTTGTGCTTTGTTACTTCATTTTTTCAATCAAATAGCCTTCCATCTCATTTGGTGAAGCTTCCCTTTTATAGGCTTCTATCATAAATGTAACCGTTGGGTTGTTGAACTTGTAATAAATCTTCACCCTTGATTAGGTTATAGGTGGCACTTCCGGAGCTATTGATCAATCCGTTAGACTGTAATTTGACCCGTTTGAAACCTCGGGATTGATGCTGAAAAGTTGTTAATGATCATTTTACTTGGCTTTTTGTGATGCATCAACTTTTACACCATTAGCTTTTTGGTGTGAGCTCTACACGCCTCCTTATTGGTCTAGGTGAAAAAGTCTGTTAGCTTTTTCATTCCGATGTCAGTCCTTTTATCCTTTTACTGAAACATGCAAGCTGTCACTTTTATCTTGTTTATGGGGAAAGGATCTTTGACTATGTTGACCAAAAGGTGGAGGGAAAAGATATCCTTGAAGCTTTTCCCATTGTCTTCAAGCATGAGTCTTCCGAATGTCTTCAGACTCATTATCTCCGGATCTATATGCTTTTGAAGGTAGGATAATCAGTTCTTTTGGATGCTATTCTTGTGGGATTAAAGCTTATTTCCTTTCCAAGCTTTATTCTAATGATTCCATGTGCTTAGGTACCTAATGTCTTCAATGGACAACCTTGTAGCTGGATCTTTGTCTGGATGTTTCCATTTGGATTTGGGAATACGTTGTTTTAAGTTTTTATTTCTTTCAAACCTGATCCGAATATATTAGTTTAATTTTGTGATTTGGATCATCGTTTCCCAACAAATATACTGAGAAAAGGAAGAGGAAATGCAAGAAGATAGCGTTGCCTAAAGAAAAGAAATCCAAATAGGATCAGCAAGCCTATGAGGAGAGAAGAGCTACTTTGGGAGCCCCGCCTATGCCAAAAGATTAGAATAGAATGCTAGTGCTGAAGTGTAAAACTTAATATAGACTAACTCATTGTTATCTGTACTTAAGTTATTATTTAATGAAAGATTACAATTTCTGTTCTAAGTTAAGATCTTCTTAACTTCATATATTTTCAGCTAGATATATATATGCTCTGATCATTTGAAGAAATATATGACAAGTATTGAGGGATGCTGAACTCAGAAGATCAAGAATTATGGGGGAGATAGTATTCACTCTAAGCAGATTAAAGATGTTGAACAAAAGACATATCAAGCATGAGTATAAGGTAACTCTGAACTAGATATCTTATTGATTTAATTCTCGCTCAAGTTAATTGCCATTGATCAAAATGGGGGAGATTATTGAACCAAGCACAAGTTTGGACTGACTCAGTAGTGCTTAAGTTTTGATCATAACAATTGAGTTTAGTTTGAGATAACTAAATCAATAATGATGTTAAAATAAATAGTTTATGGTTGTGTGGGAGTTAGTAAATTCAAGGGCAGAATTTTGAGTCTCCGCTGACCTAGCTGTTTAGTTTAACTCTGAGTGGTTTCTAGGCTGAGTACTTACTTAGTCGCTGACTTAGTAATATTCACTCAGCACTTGATATTTAGATTCTGGTTCAGCTGTGTGCTTGTCGTTTTATCAGTTTAGCTGAGTTACTTTAAGTCTGTCATCGCTGCTGACCATACCATTTAAGGTAAAAAGGTATCTTTGGTTTTCGTGTTGCTTTTTACAGGAACATTAATGAGACAAAGACAAAAAGAATTAATGCCTTGATAAGACACAAAATTATAAAGAAAATGACGAAGTCTTCCAATGCAAAGCTGCAACAAGTCAATTGCCACTTCGGGCAATTCTACAGATCTACCAACCTTATATTACGCACTCTACAACATGTCAGAATACTAGAGGGAATGGGATGAAGATATGTGGCAAGTCAACGCGAGTTCTCTATAATGGAAGACTAGCATTAAACGACAAAGATTTCAAATTGGAGCTCGAATTTCAATCTAACGAATTGAAATGTATTTCACAACGGTGCAATTCTATCTCTTAACGAATCGATTTGAAGAAGAAACGGGGTGAATTACTGAGCTGTCATCTTCAGAAGATGCCAAGACATGTTCAACGGCTACTTTCTCAAATCCATCTATAAAAGGAGTAAGAAGGCAAGAGTTAGAACTTGGTGACTACACCTGAATTTCCTAGAAGCAAAAACTCTGTCAATTTACAAGCTTTAAAGGAATCTGCTTAGAACAAGAGAGAATATATTAGATCAATCAATTGTAATATTAGATCATTTATAACTGGATCAACGTTTTTATAAGTTGAATACAGCTCTTGTTTAAATTCTTATTGAGTTGCTGATATAAGAGGTATTCTAGTCATCGGGTGAGCGATTGCAGTTTAGAGGGTACTTACTGTAATTGGGGAATTTGTGAAAGGCTTCTCCGCCTAGGGTAAAGGAGTTGAGATTAGTAAATTAAAGCCGAGACACTCTTTCGGGACTGGTTGTAAGCACAGGTTGCCGAACCAGTATAAAAATCTCTGTGTCCTTTCCAGCTATTTCACTCAGCCAGCTGACCTCACTCAGCGGAGTCATAATTATTGCGAAAAATGTACAAGTTCTTGAGTGAGTCATTCGCCCCTCCCCTCTGACTCAGCAAGTGTACGCATAGGGCCCAACATAAAGAAAATAAATGTGCTGCAGGAAATTTTTAAGAACTATTTTTGGAAGGGCCCCGGAGATCTGAAAATATGTTTCAGGGCCCGGTTTCATAAAAAATCAAAAATTGCAAAAAAAAATTAAGGAAAATCCGAAAAATAAAGAAAATAAATGTGGTGAAAGATTTTCGGAAAATGTTTTTGGAAGGGTTCGAAAGTGTGAAAATACGTTATGGGGCCCGGTTTTGTAAAAAATCAAAAACTTCCAAAAAATTATTGAAAATCCGGAAAATAAATAAAATAAATATGGTGTAAAAATTTTCAGAAAATATTTTTGGAAGGCCCTGAAAATGTAAAAATATGTTTTGGGGCCTGGTCTCATAAAAATCGAAAGCTCTTAAAAAATTATGGATCCGAAAAAATAAATGTGGTGCAAAAAATTTTCAGAAAATGTTTTTAGAAGGGCCAGGAAATGTGAAAATACGTTTCAGGGTCCGGTTTCGTAAAAAATCGAAAACTCCAAAAAATTATATTAGTCAAAGTAATTAAGTTTTGTATAAATAAGCAAAAATCCAAGTCCAAGTCCAAATTCATATCCATTATTATATCCAAATCCAAATCTATTTTGTTAAATTCAAATTCAATTCATATCCTATGGGTTTGAAAATAAAAGAATTTGGATTTAAAGATATGGATTGGATTCAATATCCGTTCTCATCTCTACTAATTTCATATGGGACTTTTACATAAAAGAGCTAAAAAGATAAAATAATTTGGACCAAAAGATTAGCTAATAACAAAAACGAAAGAAAGAAGGCAAAATATTTACACGAACACAATCTCTTCAAAAAAAAATTACAAACTTTGTGCTCCGTAGGGTTCACAATCCCTCCAGATGTAGTATGCATGTACTTCTCTACTTATTTAATTTTTTTTTCTTTATTTTGTATTTATCTCTCAAACCGTTGATTTTTTCGACATGTGGCTTTAAAGTTTTTTGTACGTCTCTTTTTTTATCTTTGAAACGACATCCACTGTGATATATTTTTTTCAATTTTTTTTGAACTGTCACATATCGTATAGATATCCAATAGAAGTTCAATAGAAATCAGTAAAATTAGAAGAACTTGAATTCAAAACATTAGATTAATTTTTTTATAGATCACAACTTGATAATATATTTGTAAATGTAGAAGAACTTTGATTCAAAACATTAGGATAATTTTATTGACATTTGGACAAAATACTGACTTCTGAAATAAGGTTTTGTTGCTGTAGCCATTTTATCCTAATTAAAGCAGTTTTTAGACTAGATGATGACTTCTGATATTGTATGTATCCATCAGATATCAAAAAGATTACCAATAAACATTTGATTCCAATAAACATTCGATAAAATCCAATAGACAATTGATGAAACATCCAGAATACAACGACAACAACATTACCCAAATGTCTAACAAGGCTCCGCACAAGCAGGGTAAGGGTGGTTGGGTGTAGGCAACCTTACCTCTGTAATTACAGAGATGTCGTTTCCAATTGACCCTGAAGTGGAGTTGCAACGTTATACGTGACTTTATGATAAAAGAAGCTCAGACAGTTTAATGAATCATTTTGCTTTAGTCTATTTTACTTTAATGAAACATCCAAAATAATCTAACAAATACTAAAGACAACCAACAATTATCCAATAGACAGTCAATGTATATCACTTTTTCCAAATAAAAAAAAGAAACAATAACTAAAAAGGATCAATATTCAATATACAAAATATCATATAATAATCTATTAGATATATATTGAAATGGCAATTGAAAACACACAATTCAATTGCACATACTTGTACAAATGTCTAATATCAACTTCAAAACAAGTGGCAACTGAAATTTAAATATATTTGTACAGATGTCTATTATCAATTTCAAAATAGGTTTTCTAAAAGAATTCTAGTAGATGCCTGATAGATGTCCAATAGATGTTTGCTAGATGTTCAATAGATGTCCAATAGATACTCCAAAAATTTCTTTTGAGCTAAATTGATGATGTTAACCATTGCCTGAGAAGCCCATCTTGGAACACCAATAATTGGTGTTGCTGCTAATGATGCAAACATTACTGCAAATAAAATTGAACTATACCATATATCAATAGAAACAAATGAATTAAAGATCAAGTTGTTGATTTGTAAGATTCAATCCTAATTGAAAAAGTAGCAATTAATTCACTATGAGAATAAATACTAAAATAGATAGTCAATCTTTGCAATCAATCACCAAAAGTAATTGTGATCTAATTGAATGCCATATCATATATGTTGAGACTCAAATCAAATTGTAGCATTATTTCATTTAAGCCAAAAGCATGCATATTGACAAGCACTGAGTAAGGGAAACCAAAATTAGACTAGAGTTCAATAATATCCAATAGATGTTCAATATATGCCCAATAGATGTCCAATAGAAATCCAATAGCTGCCTAAGGTTAACATGACTATAATTTCGGTCACTAATAAATAACGATCTCATCCTTAATTTGAATATAAGCACGCCTTTCAACACCAAAATTGTTTGTCCACCAGCAACTTAATTAAATTTGCCATTGATATCAAAATAACTACCTTGGTATTGTATCAAAATAACTACCTTGGCATTATATTAAATTTGCCATTGATATCAAAATAACTACCTTGGCATTTTATCAAACACATGACGTGCACTTCAATTTCAACTAAACATAAAACCTACCAACAAACCTAATGAACTTGCAGATAATTAGAGATTCAAAGATAACAGCAAAAGGTAACAATTCTCATTTCGTCCAATTAATTTGAAATCAGTAAACATAGGCTATCGAAATCCAAAATTATTTTTATCCAATCCAAAATTAAAGAATCCTTAAGAATAAAATCTCTCACGCAACTTACCAGACAGAGACATCACAATGAATTATAAAATCGGGGAATTGAATCATCGTAGAGGTTTTTGTAGCCATCATGACATCGTTTCGATCCATAAACTGATTCGAAAAGTATAGAAGGAGGAGTATATGCGGTGCGGTGGATATGAAAGAAGGAAAGATACAAAGAAGAGATAGGAGGGAACGGACCAGCGATGGAGAATTGATTTTAGTGATGGAATCACATGCTGTGGCATTTAAATACAGCCTATAGATGTAAATAATTAAATAAAGAAATTTTAAATGAGAAATATTTAGATAGCATGATAAAAATATAAAATATTTTAAAAATAGTGAAACAAATTCCCTATATAAAAATCAGATCTAGCTCATAAAAATACATACTTTAGCATGTCTAAAAAAATTTCAGACACTATAAACATTGTACTATTTAAATTTGTTAACGAATCTTAGTTTTATGGGTTACGAAAATGAGACACTTTCTTCAACATTGGCAAGTATATGACATTATAAGCAGTGAACAAATTGGTGATCACAACACAAATAACAAACATGTAATTGTGAATTGTACAATTTGATGATTGATTGAGTAACAACTAACAACCGAACACGAAAATTAAAAGAAGTGGGCATGACATTACTACAACTCTTAAGAAAAAAAATAGTACCACGGAAAGGCCAACCGCATTTAGTTTTAATATGTTTTCTTTTTTTTTTTTTTATGGGAATCTGCCATTACTATTAGGATTGTTTTGACGGAATGAAATACGTTGTCTTCATTTTGTGTGTATTTTTTTCGTATTAGAAATATAAAAGAAAGAAATAAAAAAATAAAAAAAAATTTAAAAATAAAAAATAAATAAATAAATAAATAAATTTAAATATGACAAATTCTAAAATGAAGAAGATGAAAAGAATACAAAATCAAAAACAACCGACTTAAATCCTGTTTTAACCAAATAATATCGTGGGTTCAAACAAGTTGCCCATGTGAATTTGGTTCCTCTTTTATTTTTGCTTATAATTTCCAAATTTAATTCTGGACCACTTTGAAAATAATACACAGGTGTCCACACTGCAGAATCTTATAGCCTGTTCTTCAGACATCCCACCTTTTCCCACCCTCCTATTAATTCCCAGCACTTCCCATTTATTACTTCTAGTACTCTCCATTCCTCTTTCAAACTTTTCTTCCTGGCGCTCTAAAAAAATCAAGAAAGATTAGCAGAGCTAGGCTAGGAATTTAGAAAATTCTCCTAATGGCAATTGGAATTGGAAGTAAAATCATATTCCTTATTTTTTATTTCTTAATGATAATTATTAGGAAGTAATAGCAATTATTTTATAGGATATTCAGCTTTTTTTTCAATTATTTTCTCCATGTTTTAAAATAAATTCCTTTGAATAATGACATTTTACTATTATTATATTAATTTTCTTACGAATTAATAAAAGAACAACACAATAAAAACTAAATAATGGTTAAGACTGAACGTGTGACTTTTAAAGATCTTAGGTTCGAATCATATCTGCGATAAGTGAAGATTTCTCTCTCTATTAATATAAACACAACTGCACAATTTTCTAAAATAAATAAAAAATAACAATATTATTTTAACGGATTTGGCACCTAAAAATGCATAATCCAAAAAAAATTACATTGTAGGCGCATGGTTGAAGAATAAATACTTGAAAGGAACAAATTTAACCACAATTTTTTTTATTTTGTAGCTAAAACGGGCTTTGTCAGCCCATTTTGTCTGAAAACGGGCTGACAAAGCCCTTTTTTGTCTGAAAACAGGCCTTGTCAGCCCGTTTTCAGACATGATCCGGGTATTCAACCCACTCCTATTTATTCCGGATTGGGCACCTAAAATTTTTTACTCAATTTCACTACCCACACTTTCATCTCTCTTCAATTTCAAATTTCACTCTTTCATTTCTCTCAACTCTCTTCATTTCCATCTCACAAATTTTCCTCAATTTTTATTTTTAATCTACTAAATTTTACTTCTATAAGTTAAATCCAAGGTAATAATGGTTGTTATTTTTTTTATTGAATTTATTATTGTAAATGATAATGTTGAACTTATTGTTAATTTTTTACAGGATATTTACAATAAAAAAATAGAGGTACGTAACCCAAATCTTAAAATTTTAGTTTTGATGCAAAATTTATAATTATTTGCATGTATGAACATATTTTTGCTATTATTTTAGTTTTAGTTGTACATGTACTATAAGGTAAATTTTTTTTTTCGTATATTAATTAACATATTATTGCTTTAGTTTTAGTTCGAAAAAAATAAAGAAATTAACTATAGTTTTAGTGATATTAAAATAGAACATATTTTTGATTTAAGTTCTAGTTTTGATATGATTTTAGGTTTAGGTTTGGTTTTAGTTTTAGTTTTAGTCTTACAAAAAAAATAAGTTAGATATAGTTTTAGTGAAATTTAAAATATGCACATATTAATGTTTTACCTTTAGCTTTAGTACAAGCTAAAACAGAATTACCAAATACAATGTTAACAAAATTTAATTTTGTAATAAAAAGTAGACGAAATTTGCATATAGAAACATATTGTTGCTCTTGTTTTAGTTTAAGTCTTGGTGTTAATTTTAGTGTCAGTCGTAGTTTAATTTTTTGTAAAAAAAACTAAAGAAATTGGCTTTAATTATTTTTTAAAATAAAAAATTAGTTATACCTTTAGTATTATGAAAATTTATTTATTTCATATATTATTGCTTAAGTTTTAGTTTTTGAAAACAAGTTAAGTATAGTTATACCAAATTAACATTTATCATATTTTTGGTCTAGTAAGATTATAGTTTTAGTTTAATAAAGTGTTAATTTACATGCTTTCTAATTTAATACATTACTAATTGTAAGTCCAAAATATCATTAATTTTCGAAGTAGTGTATAATGTACTAATTAAAGTGGGAAAATATAAGTACACTCAGTTGTAAGTAAAACTCCACATAATGAGATTTAAATTATTCATATTATATATTCGTGTATTGTTACTTAGTTTTATAGCCAATAATTAACATTGATTTTGTACAATTGGTATAGATGGTGAGGACACCAATTTGTCCAAAATTTGCTTGGCAGTTCAAGAGGCTCAAAGATGAAATGAAAGAAATAAAAAAAATCTCATATCCACATGGATATAATGATATAGATGCATTGTCATCTCATATTATAAAAATGCATGATAAAATGCAAAAATATATATATGGATAGGAGGATTTAAGATGGGAATGAATCAAAAGTCCCTTTTCACATATATGTTTGAATCTTTGAACAATAGATTTCTTAAAAAAAAGTTGAAGCGTGCATTTGAATTTAAAAATGAAAATTACAGAGATGCGATAAAGTTATTTATAGAGTACTTATGCAATGGTCTTCACGTTTTGGTTCGTACGAATGAAGGAACTATAAATTTAAGGAGTGGCCCGAAAGTGATTCGCAAGAGATTGCTAGCCAAGGATCAACCAACTTTATGGCATTTGGAATATGCAATGAGCGCATCCATTCCAACTAGAAAATTATATGATTAGAAAAATTATGACTATTATATATTTATGTAGCTTTTATTGTTGTTAGAAGAATTATGAGTAGTATAAATTTATGTAGCTTTTAGTATTTTTATTATTGTGAAATAAATATTGTTAGTTTTTTATATATTTAAGTTATGTTTGTTTAATTAATATTTATTTATGTGTGTTTACTTTATATTTGTTTATAAATGATCATTAAACAAGAAAATTAATTTGTTTCTAAATCAGGAAAAAATGTCAGTGAACAACCATTACATTATATATTGGGGTGCAATGCAAAAATGTGTGAAGGTTAAGAGGAAGCCGTTGTTTGGTAGTTTTGTTCAAAAGATATCAACAGAGATTGGATTTGAAAATAATGGAAAGATAACAAAGATTGTGTACAGGTATCCGGTTCCACCAACTAATTATTATTGTTACATGGACATTTGTAATGATGAAGGAATTGAATTTATTCACTATAATTTGGACAACATTTCAAATTATCACACGGCTGAGTTATTTGTTGAATATGAGGTAGATGGTCAAGAAGCACCATCCCCTTTTTCATTTCAACAAAATCAATCATTGTGTACATTTGGTTCCATGAAAGCTAATACAGGATATCCTTCTGTTGGAGTTCAATCAACAAGAAATGTGGGATGCAGTGATGCTGGAGAATCCAATCCTGTCCAATTTTTTTAACAATGACAACTCCAATGATAACAACAACAGGTGGAGTTACTGGTGGCATTGCAACAAGCAATGAGGTGAATCCAATGAATGATATTGTGGGAAGTTCCCAAAACGAAGAAGAAGAAATAGAAGACCCAATTTGTGATTATGTTAATGGCACTGTGGAACCAAATGATATTGACGACACATTGGAGGAGCAATTCATTTACGATATGGATATGTTTGACAGTGACGGTGATAATGATGACGGGAATGTTGATAATAAGGCTACTAACGAATCTAATATGATCGATTTGAATATGACTCCCCCGGATGTTGAGGAAAGGCACGACGTTCCACCTGTTGCTCCATTAACAGCTTTTGAATTTCCAGGCCCTATATATACAGCGATATAGGAGAATGATTATGTGCAATATGCTAATGATATTGATGACATAAGCATATGGGATGGAGTGTCTGAGTTGAGAGTTGGATTAGTTTTCCCAGATAAAAAGTCCGTGCAAACAGCGGTTAAGATCACGTCGATGAAAAACCATGTGTCTTATCGAGTGGTTGAATCTTATCCATATAAATTAGCTCTCCAATGTAACAACAAAGAAGGTGGACCGGGACAAACATGTGGATGGAGGCTCCGTGCAAGCCTTAAGAAGTCAATCAATATGTGGCAAATCACTAGACTCCCTAGTCCACATACATGCGTGAACTCTCAACTATCTCAAGACCATCGGAATCTCGATGGAAATTAAATTGCCGGTTCTATATTTGGAATGGTTTCAAAAAATCCATCACTAAGCCTTGATGTAATAATTGAGCATGCTAAACATAAATGGAGGTTTACCATTTCGAAGAAGAAGGCTTTTTGTGCAAAAAGAAAAGCAATGCAAGAAATTTTTGGCAGCTGGAAAGGCTCGTATAATATGTTGCCACGTTATCTGAATGCATTGACCCACTACAACCCTAGTTCTGCCACCGTTTTGATCACGGATGCAACAACTGACAGTCGATATCGCTTGTCCATTCGAGTATTTTGGTCTTTCAAGCCATGCATCGAAGGGTTCAAGCACTATAGACCTGTAATCCAGGTTGATGGGACATTCTTGTATGGGAAATATCATCACAGATTGTTGGTAGCAACTGCGCTATATGGTAATAATCATATTCTTCCCATTGGGTTTGCTATTGTTGAAAGTGAGAACGGATCTAGTTGGGGGTGGTTCATGGAGTGCATAAGGGTGTATGTGACACAATGTGAAGGTCTAGGTGTCATTTCTGATCGCCATGGTGGAATACTATAGATAATGAATAGTGAAGTTTCAGGGTGGGCAGAACCTTTAGCATACCATAGGTTTTGCCTCAGACACTTTACAAGCAACTACAACAAAAAGTACCACAATACTACAATAAAAAACCTATTATATAGAGCCGGTACGAATGTACAGATTATGCACTATATCTATTTCTAATGCTTTTGGTATGCTGCCGACATATAGCTATAACTGTATGAATTTTATTACATGTAGGAGCTCAAGCACAAGAGCGGAAGTTCTTAAAGCAAATGGACGAAATCAGAAAAATAGATGCACGAGCGTACCAGTGGGCAATGGAGAAACGTGTGCAGAAGTGGAGTTTGTCAAATGATAACGGCTCAAGGTTCGGTCATATGTGCACAAACGTTGCTGAGTGCGTAAATAGCGTGTTAAAGGGCATTCGACAAAGGCCTATCCAGAGCATTGTTGAACACACCTTTGGAAAAATGGTACATTATTTTGATACCCGTCGAAATAAATACATGAATTTGCTTCAAAGGGTGAACATGTTACTCCTGTTTGTAAGAAAATGGTGACAAAATATGCGCGTAAGGCATATTGTCATACTGTGACATACTTCGACAGTCGAAGTGGATTGTGCGAAGTTTTAACTGGATATGACCCAATTCTATTAAAAGGACGCAATATTCACGTTGTGAACTTAGAACGTCGAGAGTGCACATGCAAGATTCCAAATATACAAAATGCCATGTTTGCATGCAATTGCGGTATGTAAGCGCTTGCGTTGTGACTTTTTCGAATTCGTTAATAAAGTGCACACTTTGGAGGAGAACTTAAAAGTGTACAATCATCCATTCCAACCTTTAGGCCACAAGGACTATTGGCCTGAAGTGAACTCGGCAACAGTGGTTCCGAATCCGGCTTGCAAACGGAGCAAGGGAAGGCCAAAGTCAATGAGAATAAGAAATGAAATGGATGAAAAAGAAAAGGGACCACTTCTAACAAATGTAGTAACTGTGGCCGAGGTGGACATAATCGAACAACTTGTACCAATCCCAGTCGTAGTAGGCAATATCTAAATTAGTAAGGGATCGATCACTGTGAAATTATTATTACTATTAAGTTTGTCTCTTCTTTATAATATTTTTTAACTTTGTAAATGCATTATTGTGTGTTTTATGGTATGTTTACTTTCACATTGGCATGTCTACACTTTGAGTAATGCACATTTGGTAACTCAAAGCACTTAAAGTTTAGTTTTAAAATATTTTTAAATGGGTTTCAACTTTGACCACAATGCTGAATTTTTATACTAAATGAGTAAATATTTTTAAATAGTATCATGTCCATATTATTTTCATATTTAATCATTTATTTATTTTCTTTTTCATTACTTCATAAATTTTTTCAACACCTTTGGAAAAAATGCTACTAAAAACAAAACCAAAGTAACTCAAAATAATATGAAAACATAACATATTAAAGAAAATTTACTTGAGTTCGAAATAAATAAAACATTTTTTTACAGTACAAAACATGCTACAATTGGTATTCTGGGTTGTGATGTTGGGTGTATTGTTCGTTAAGATCGAACGTATTTCGATATCGGACATTCATTGATCCTTGACCCTCCGTGTTCAATGCATCTGAATAATCTAATCTCCTTGGACCCATTCCTTCATATGGGATATTTGTGTTCATATTATTGTATAAACCACTTGAAGGACCAATCCCAAATTCATGACCCATCTGGAAATTTGGCATAATTGTATTTCCATATGAATCAAGTGTAACATGTCCAAATGGAGGTGCATTAGGTTGTACCAGGGTGTGATATTGTTGGACAAATGAGTCAGGACTGCCAAAATCAGAATTATTTCCACCATTCGGATCATTTGTTGCATTATCATTTTCTCTAACCATTTCCATTATAGTAGTGAAACTCCAACTTTGTTCATTCTGGATTGTTGATTGGCCTACGACATTCTAGTTGTTTGATGGACCTGCAACATTCTAGTTGTTTGATGGACCTGCGTCATTCTAGTCATTTGATGGACCTGCGTCATTCCGGCCCACTGATGGGCCAACATTTCCATAATGCATAGGAAAAAAATAGGGTCCTGGAATTTGTTGAATTCCCTCAGGAAATGGAGGAAAAGGAACTACATCTCGTTGCATACCAAAGGTTCGTTTAAGACGACTTGCTAACCAGGCAGGGTTTACCACATTTTCATATGGAATTAGCGGTGGACCTACATGTGGTCGAGCTATCCTCTCCATACGATATTCTTGGTTTAATCCACCAAGCATACTTCCGACCATGTTTCTAACGTTTTGACGGTAGGTTTCGCCTCCTTCCATATAGTATACTTATTGAAGTCCGTCTCCCTACCACGAATAATATTATGTCAAATAAAAATCATCAATATAGTGACATTATTATTTCGCAATAAAAATTTATACTTTCAAACAAATATCATACCACTGCATTAGTTGCGGCACCAGTTGGGCTGATCCAACGTCTTGTAATTTGAAGGTACCGCTGCATATATTGAGATTGATATAGAGCTTGTGGACTTGAGAATGCTGGACACCTATCTCTAACGGTTTCAATCCGTTGTAAACGTGAATTCCACGCAGCTATGTATTGAGCATGTTTGTCGCCCCAGTCAGCACTTGTATACCCGGTCATTTTGATAGTTTGGAGATCGTACACTGCAGGATTAATGGCTTGCGGTATAGGTTGATCAAATCGAAATTGGCGCATGCATCGATCTAGATGGTGAAACTCAACTATATGCCATGATATAAACTTTATTTCCACGGGTACAATACTCAAGCAACAGCTCTGAGATTTCATCATATGGTGTCCATACAAACTGCATAACAAATTCATAGTCAAATTATATGTCCTGTTTTATACTATTAACGTGTTAGCTCTACCCATTAATCAAATTATTTTTTAATAAAATAAAACAAACCTGATCAGCTGGCAAACAATCTAATCGTCTTCTTATTTCTTCCAAATGGAACCTTTCAAAACCTACACCTTTCCACCTATGATTCACTTACAATGTTCAAATAGTTTACTTTTTCTAAAATATTTTATCCCCTTACTAATTGAAACTTAAATAAAAAGCTAACCATATAATTTTACCTCATGGCATATGGTTCTTTGTCACAAGCTTGGTAACATGGTTCAGAGAATCTAGGGACTATGTTTTTTATCCGCTCAAAACCTATACTTGCACCAGTTGAAAATATCCACACATATTTTGTTTCCCTGGACGTGTTGCTTTTGACAACTCTCTGTACAAATAGGCCAGGACAGCAGCGCCCTAGGCATATCTACCAACACCTTTGGAATTCAAATTTTGCAATAAGCTCAGCCACATTGCATGTACACTATTTCCACAAGTATTGCTAAAGAGCAAACCCCCAAATAACTGAATTAGAAATGCTCGAGTATACTGGTCAATTGTACGATGATCGGCATCAGTAGGTAAACGAGCGAACTCTTGTCTAAACCATTTCAGCCTTATATTACTTCCTGATACATCAGTTGTCCTCGGAGATTTTCCCAACAAATTTTCACAAGTTTCATAAAGATTCTGGGGATGTTTCGTTACACATGTCACTGCATCTCCATCTACACGTAACCCCGTTAACACCTCAACATCCTGAAGTGTTATAGTGGCTTCACCAACGCTTAGATGAAATGTGAATGTTTCGGGTCGCCATCTCTCCACCATTGCATTAATCAGTTTGTGGTCTACTATCATTGTACCAATTTTTACAACCCTTTCAAAGCCGCATTCAATTATTTTTTCAAATATTTTTGGGTTAATGTTGTCTAACAATGACCCAACCCCGCCTTTATTCAAATATACTTCTGAACATTTCTGTCAGTATAAAATCTTTAATTAATAATTTTTTTATTCAATTACATTAAAATTAAAAAAATTATCTAGGTATACATAATATTTTACCTCTCCACGCCATATATTTTGTGATCTATGCTTCGTTTGTAAAGTTAACACATCCATCTGAACTGGTCCAGGATTTATAATCTGTTCAGCTCTTCGAATTTGTTCCATTTTTCCTTGTAAAACAACACAATTTTTTCTAATGAAATTACACTTACATTTTCTACAGAATTTTCATACTAAAATAACCAAACAAACCAAAGTATACTAATATCAGTCAATATCAAAATTATACTAAAACTAAAGTTATAATCTATTGATATATGAAACAAAAAAATTAACTTATACTACCACTAAAACTAAAATATTAATATGTGAATATTTTAAATTTCCAAACTTGAAAGGAATTCATTTAATTATCATTTCTAAATTCTACTTGCATATAAATAGAGCATTCTCACTGTAATCACCGAAATCGAAACTAATTTCTTAATTGAAAATTAATTAAATTACTCATAATATTTTTTATCAATTTCTATTAAAAAGGTTTAACTAAATCAGTATTATCTATGTATTAGTACTAATAATGTTATTGATAACTAATTTTTTTATGGTTACATATTTTTACAAAATTATTGTTATTTTGGCCTTAAATTTTGTTAACATTTTATTTGGTATTTCTATTTTAACTTATACTACCACTAAAACTAAAACATTAATATATGCATATTTTAAATTTCACTAAAACTATATCAATTTTATTATGTAAAATTAAACCTAAATCATACTAAAACTAAAACTTAGAGCAATAATATGTTCATATTTTAATATCACTAAAACTAGAGTAAATTTCTCTATATTTTTATGTAAACTAAAACTACAGCAATAATATGTTAGTTAATATATGAAAAAAAATCAACTTATATTATAGGTATAACTAATTTTAAAATTTCAATAAAACTAGAGTTAATTTTTTTAAAAAAACTAAATGTAAAACTAGTTTATATATGCAAAAAAAATTAATTATAAGTTCAAAATTATCATTTAAAATAGTACATTCTATGAACACAACATTTTTAAAAAATTAACAACCATTAAAAAAATTAACAACCATATTAAATTTATTTTATTATTTTTCAAATTTCACTAAAACCTAAGCTAATTTCTTTTATGCCCATTTTCAGCAGAAAATTTAAAAAAAAATTTCAGTGGTTAAATTTGCTCCTTTCCTGTATTTATTCTTCAACCATGCGTCTATAATGTATTTTTTTGTATTATGCATTTTTTGGGTGCCAAATCCGAAAATAAATAATAATACTAAAACTAAAATTATAGCAAAAATATGTTCATACATGCAAATAACTATAAATTTTGCATCAAAACTAAAATTAAAAATTTGGCTTACATACATCTATTTTTTTTACTAGTAAATATCCTGTAAAAAAATTAACAATAAGTTTAACATTATCATTTACAATAATAAATTCAATAAACAAAAAATTAAAAAAATAACAACCATTATTACCTTGGATTTAACTTGTAGAAGTAAAATTTAGTAGATTAGAAATCAAAATGAAGGGAGTTTTGTGAGATGGAAATGATGAAAGTTGAGAGAAATGAAAGTGTAAAATTTGAAATTAAGAGAGAAAAGTGTGGGAAATAAAATGGAGTAAAAATTTTTAGGTGGGGGAATAAATGAAGTGGGTGAAAATAAATTCACCCACTGAAATAGGTGAGACCAAACCGGTCTCACCATTTGGCATGGAAATCTCTCCAAAGATTCCCATGCTATGTCTGAAAACGGGCTTTGTCAGCCCGTTTTGTCTGAAAACGAGCTGACAAAGCCCGTTTTTAGTTAGAAATTTTTTTTAAAAGAAATTGTGGTTAAATTTACTCCTTTCAAGTATTTATTCTTCAATCATGCGCCTATAATGTAAATTTTTTTGGATTATGCATTTTTCAGGTGCCAAATCTTTATTTTAACACATTTCCCAGGATGGGGATCCCTATATTTAGAAAACCTCATTTCAAAACATACTATGTGAAAAATGGTTGAACTAGCCAATTCTTTCTATTCATTCCCCATTTAAAAAATATTCCAAAATGAGAAAGATTAAACATTGGGTGATCGGAAATGTAGAGAAAATTTCAGTAGCTAATATCTAACCTCGTTCTTGACGCTTCGAAGGCTCTCAATAAAATAATATATTTTTAATATTTATAAGTATTTTCACTAATATAATATTGTTCGAAGCTTAAACAGACTCCGCACCTCTATTAACAAGTGTATTTATTGGGATTCGAAAGTTAAGCTAATATCACATTTATAGTGAAGGTAGTCATATAACTGTTCATGGGTAATTTTACCCGTTTTATGGATCTATTGATAATCACTCTGCCACGTGTCGTGAAATCCTCTATTTATAATTATATCTCTGATGATTTACGCTAACTTGGGCTTTTGGACCAATGTACGGAACTGCATTGATTTATGTAACTTGGATAGCATTTTACAGGCTTTGGTAGTCAAACAATATTTTCGATTGTCAAATTAAACGCTACAATGCTATTAGTTTGAAAATAACAATCCAATGCATGTAAAAGGAATCATGGCTTTTTAATTGAGTTTTACTTTGATTTCTAATTAACTGTCTTTTTTTTATTATATTTTTTAGTTTGTTGCCATTTTTTCAATTGGTAACACTAAAATAACATAACCAATTAGGTGTAATGGGGTGTAACACCCTTTTTAAATCTTGTGTCATTATTAATTTACCTTTTATGCCCCTCGATTATACACGTTACTCTTTTGATCTTTGCGCTTTTAGTTTTATTACTCTTTTAGTTCTTTTTTTAATGGACTTCGTTAAAGTCTATCACACTTAAGCCGCTTGGCATTTTTAAGCTGACGTGAAAAAAATTGGGGAAGAATGAAAAGAAATTCTCGTAGGTAGAATAAATTTACAAAATAACATATGTTATCCAATCTCATTCCACCACTCATTATTGCTTATGCTCTTTATGGAGAATATTTCAACTCGCTTATTAATTTAAAACTAATGAGATATTCCATTAAATTACAAAAACTCAAAACTTGTCATCTTCGATGCTTGTTAGCATCAATATCATCACTGATCAAAACCCACATGCCCAGAGATTGAATCTTATAGCAGATATTGAGTTCGATTACAAAAAAAGGTAAAAATTAAAAAATGGGGATAGGAGAAATCTGCTGCCAAAATCCATCCCTTACAAAATTATATGGTGACTCTCTATCTAATTACCTTGGCTTCAACACGATGGGTAAACAGATGGCAAAAAAATTGACCCACCATCTGAATCCGGATTCGATTCAAATCTCTTTTATCGCAGGGAAGAGCCTGAGGAATCCATATTCTGGGGAAACACGACCCACATTAACAGCGGAAATAAAGAAATCAAACAAGGGAAAATTGTGAATGGAAAAAAGTTCTACAGGTTAGGGATGGCAAAGGAGAAGTAGAGAATCATATATAATAACCATATATAATAACATGTTACTGAAAGGACGAAGCAGAAGCAGCGATTGGACAATAACATACAATTGGTTAATTTTGTATCGATCCCGATTAAAAGTGTTTTATTCATTTTTTTCCTCCAAATTTTTTCATGTCACCGTAAAATTGACATGTGGATTTAAAGTGAAGGGATTTCATGTAGTCCGTTAAGAAAATGATTAAAAAGGTAACGGAACTAGAAGCACAAGGATCGAAAGGGTAACTTGTATAGTAGAGGAATACAAATGGTAAACTAGCAATAACACAAGGTCTATAAAGGGGCTAGGCTGGTGTAATCCAATTGGTACACCACTCAATATAGTGGTGGGGTCTTAGTTCAATACATAGCCTCTACAAAAATTCATAGTTATAACACTAAAATAACATATTCTTTTTTCACATTAAAAAAGGGTTAACTTCAAAAAAGTACCACGTGATTTTACACATTTGCAAAACATGAATTTTTTTGGCAAAATAGGGTCTGTGGTTTTAAAAAGTTTGCAAATAAAGGATCTTTGATATTAAATTGTGTCACAAAAATGGGTAATCTTATTCGTTTTATCTGAATTTTTTGCAGGATGGTTATTAAATATACAATACACATCGGTGAAAAGTTTTGAAATTTTTTAAATAGTGTAAATATTTTTTTAATTAAATTATGATAACAAACTTTAAAAAATCATAGAAATATAAAAAAATTTCAAAAATTAATTAAATCATGACGTTTAAATTTTAAATAATAAGGTTAAATTATTCAAACGTTGAATTGTTAAAAATATTTAATGTAACACCACTATTCTGAACCCATAGGCCCTTTTTTGCAAAATTTTTGAAACCACAGACCCCATTTTATAAAAAAAATTCCTTAACCCCCTTTTTACAAATAAGTGAAATCACGAGTTACTTTTTTTAAGTTTGCCCTAAAAAAAATATAGAATATAAGTGGTCTTATGGTTTTGCATTCTTCTTCGGGCAGTTCATCCGAGGGTCTAAGATTTTTATGCCATTTCTATTCAACAGTACTTCAGGTATAGTAGTGGTTGGACCAAACTGTACATGCTTTAAAATATAGCCTCAATCAAGAAAATATAGGAGGTATTCTTAAGTAACATGTAAAAAGACTATAATAGTATCCATTTACATTTAACAGTTCAAAGATTTATTATACATTCACACATTAAAATTATACCAAATATACTCTTAAAAGATAAAATCAATAGCATGAAAATTAACACAATTGATTTAAAAGTTACATGGAAAATTAAACTCTGTCAAGAAATCAAAACTGGCAGAAATTTATGCATACTCTTGACATATATATGACTTGGATTTCATATTTTTCTTTTTAATTCAAAATTTAAAATTAAGCACAAAATTACTACCCATATATCAGAACAAAAATTGAAAAAAATCACCTATGACAAACACATTTGTAGTGGTAAGGACTATTGATAGGGTCATTTCCTTCAACTGGAACTTGCTCAGCCCTACACTTGTATTTGCAACCTCTACATTCATTATATGTACACGTTGGAGCCGTTGATCCTATCATCAATCTCCTTGCATTCCTTGCCACCTGTCCCTCTTTTCCTTCCTAGTACAACCCAATATTATGTATTAAATAAAAAATTCTGTCTTTTTCCTATTATTTATGAAATCACCCATTTAGAGAAAAGAGAAAGAAGTACCAGCAAATGTGATAGAGACGGTTTTGGATGTGTAGCGGGTAGTATCTGAGTTCTAAATCCTGCAATTTCAATACAAATCTTGTTATATAGTGAAATTAAAGGTGATTTTAATGCATATTTTTTAAATATAAATAAAGAAGATAAGTAATTTGAAAAATTTTAAGTCTCTTGAAAATTCGAAAGCCCTAGAAGATAACTGTGACTAGATATATATGAGCTTTCTCCTAAGTTTTTTCTTAAACAATAGTTTTTGTGTCTGAAAAAATAATTTTAGACTGGCCTTTACAAAGGAAGAAATTAATTTCAATTTGAACCCGACAAGAGGGAAATGTAATTAAATAAGTATTAGCTATAGGTTACAAAGAATCAAATAAAAATTAATTACCTTGAGTAACATGAGTAGCAAGATTGAAAGTGAAGAGAAGCAAGAAGAGTAAGTTGGAAAGTTTAATGTTTGCCATTGGAAGTGTTTGTTGCTTCCTTGAATATTGGTGTCTCTAAGACTATATAAGAAGCAGATAATACATTATGAATTTTTGAGATATAAAGTTAATGTATAAATTTGAAGGGAAAATGGAAGAAAGAAAAAGAGAGGGAAAGGAGGGATTAGAGGGGTGTGGTGAATTAATGACCTTAAAATGATAAACTGGCCAAATACTCAGAGAGGGTCCCCTTTTAAACCGACAGATTGCTTGCTGCTGCTAAAAGCCTATAACCATGGCATAATTATACTGCACGTTTTCATCGTTACAAAAATACCCATGTCAAATTTATATTCTCATGGCAATATCTAAATTTTTGAAGGGCTAATTGGTAATTTGCTGAGGGTGTAGAATCGTCTTCAACTTGGTATCTTATTAATATTTTGGTAGATAATTTACATATTAATTTTTTTTTAACAAAAGGATTTATATAGTTATGAATTGTATTTTAACTGATACATCAGTAAAAGAAATTACATACGTTAAATAAAATATTCTATCATAATTAGAGAAATAAAATCTCACTGTAATAGGAGACAATAACAAACCTGCCAGAAAAGCTAGAAGACAAACATATACAACTCAAAGCAAAGATAAACGCTATAATCTATAATTTTTTAGCCCTCGACTAACATTTTCTAATAAGCACAACCATGAAAATGCGTACGTTTGCATATCTAGAGCGATCATGCTTAATAGGAGACAATAACAAACCTGCCAGAAAAGCTAAAAGACAAACATATACAACTCAAAGCAAAGATAAACGCTACAATCTATAATTTTTTAGCCCTCGACTAACATTTTCTAATAAGCACAACCATGAAAATGCGTACGTTTACATATCTAGAGCGATCATGCTTAAGAGAGATATATCTGAGTACCAAATATAAAAGATCTATAAATATCTTTATCTGAAAGCTGATAGAGCCCAATCCATTTATAAAACTATCAAAATTGAGATTGCACCACAAGTTCATATTCAAAGAAAATAATAACATAATAAATAGATTATTTAAATAAAAAATAAGAAAAAAGAAGAAAAAAAATAAAACTAAAATAAGAACGGAAAGGAGGGTTGAAAAAAGTCTAACTACACCCTTTTTTTTCTCCTCAAATCTGATAGATTGAAAAGATTTTTCTTAGAGAACGAGAGATTAGGGGACTAAACGGCTAGAGTTTACACATTAATTTCTTTTTTATTATATATAAGTAACTTTTTTAATGTCAACCAAATTAAGAGAATGAAAGTAACATTTTTATTTGATTAAAAAATCAAATTACTAATTACATTTAATTCAATTGATACATCCGAAAAAAAGTGAATTAGAAAGATCAAAGAATAAATAATAATTCTTTAAAAAAAATTTTTTGCTAGACTCTTTATTTTCTTTTTAGCATTTATAATAATACATTAAATAAAGAAAAATTTAAAATGTGAAAAAAAATTATGACATATTTTAAACTTTTTGAGATGCTAAAGAAAAATTGAATAAAAAAGGTAAGGAGTATTAGTCGGTCACTTTGTATTACTAAGACTTTGCTTAGTTATAGGTTTGGACAAAATTAACTTGTTAAAGTAAATTTAGAATTATTAAATTTGTTTTAAAAAAACGTATATATGAGTATGCTATTTGATAAATAAAAAGGTTTTAGAGCCACGAAAAAGTTATGTGAAATATAGTACCTTACATCTAAAATTATATTTACATGCATACACAAAAATGTCATATTGGAGAAGAATATGATTCAAATTTCAGTAAATATGTTTGTTGAGAGGAATAAAGAACCTTAATTATTATTAAGCCTCGAATAAAATTATTTTAATAAAAATATTTATAAATATTAAAAAAAATGCCAAGGTAGAGAATTAAGTGTGGGGTTTTTTTCCGAAATTTATATATAACTATGCAGTAAATTATAATATAATATATTGAGTTATATTCAAAATTTTCTTAAAAAAAGTGTTTGACCAAATTGGGTAGGGGATAATTTTGTATTTGCATGTGCACTGAGCAATATGTTGTGGACAAATCTAAAATGGTAGCAATGTTTGGCCGTATTCTAAAATTGTAATTCTAAATATGATTTAGTAATGACTCACTCGCACAATAATCATTTGTGTAAGTCATTAAATATTTGTTAGAAGAACGATGAAGCCTCTTTCAACTCAGTATTTTAACTCTGTCCCGTTGTTAAAATACACATATCTGCAATTAAAAAGTAAAAAAAAAATTGTATTTTATAAACTGCAATTTTCAACATACAATTAAAGTATTACATAAATGAATAATCCAGCCAAACAGTACCCAAATTTCATCATATGAATACATCGGGAATGTCTTTCACTGTAGCATCCTCTTCTGCTTTCAATTATACTCTTACTTCTGCATTTTCATCCGATAGATCAGATCGTGTTCGGATGATATTTAATCTGATTTTTTATTAAATTCATTAATTGAAGTCTAGTTCAATTTATATTTTAGAATTTTAGGTTTGAATAGTGCTTATAAGGTCATGACCAAGCCCAACTTATACATGAATTTTTTTTAGAATTTTTGGGTGGAGTAAATAAAAAAAAGATAAATGATGTACAATTATTTCTAAACTCCTACATATTATTATCCTTTATTTAAATTCTATATATATATATATATATATATATATATATATATATATATATATATATATATATTAAAGTATAAAAACAGTTGAAATATAATAATAATAATAAGAAGAAGAAGAAGAAGAAGAAGAAGATCACAGTGAAGTTATTGTTTAGTGGAAATTAGTATAAGACTACACTTAGACTTCTGGCATTTTCATTGGGCTTTTCAGGATGCAATGAAATGTGTGCATAAGACTACTTTAGGTTCCTTTGTAAATGGGTTTTACACAATTGTGAATGAGATACGAAATCACAAGTTAGATTTAGCTAAATATAAGATTTTAAATTTTAAATTTTATAAATATTAATAGAATTACTTTTAAATTTTATCATAAAATTTATTTTTCTCAATTAGCTAAATTCTTTTTTAATTATAATATTTTAACTTTTGAATTTTATTTTTACAAGAACTTTCATTGTAACAACTTTCTATCTCCTAATAAATTAGATTTTTGAATAAACCGTTAATTTTTTTACACGAGCCTTTAGAATATTTTGTTCATCTTATTTTTATCTTTAAAAGAAAATACATATTGAATATTTTTTTGAGCAAAATTTTTTTTTGCATCTTATACCAATTTTACCAATGTTTCGTAAGTTTTTATACCTGGTATAAGAGTTGAATAATGTCTTTATAGCAACAGTTTTTCATTTAGTTCCAGGTAGATAACATAAAACATTAGCAGCATTGTTCTATTTAGAGTAAAAAAAACTCTTATACCTGGTATAAAGGTAGTAAAAAATTGGTATAAGACTGCGAATTTTTTTGCTCCAAAAATATTCAACGTGGATTTCGTTTCAACGATACAAATAAGACGAACAAAATATTCTAAAGGCTCATGTCGAAAAAATTAACGGTTTGTGAGATACAGTCGTTTTAAGTTACGAAAATCAAATTAAATGTAAGAGAGAAGGTTATGGTAAAGAGAAAAATAATAACCTTAAAAGTGGTAGACAGCTAAAGAAAAAAATAGTTAAGTATGTATAAAAAAATAACCTATAAAGATGGTATTTCCTTGTATTTCCTAAATCGAAATCTGTCAAGATGGTTCACTATTTCTAAAATATTTAAATTTTTATCATGCTATCTAAATATTTCTCATTTAAAATTTCTTTATTTAATTATTTACATCTATACGCTGTATTTAAGTGCCCCAACATGTGATTCTATCACTAAAACCAATTCTCCATCGCTGGTTCGTTCCTTCTCTCCCATCTCTTCTCTGTATCTTTCCTTCTTTCATATCCACCGCATATACTCCTCCTTTTGTACTTTTCGAATCAATTTATGGATTGAAACGGTGCCATGATGGCTACAAAAACCTTTACGATGATTCAATTCCCCGATTTTCCAATTCATTGTGCTATCTCTGTCTGATAAGTTGCGTGAGAGATTTTATTCTTAAAGATTCTTTAATTTTGGATTGGATAAAAATTATTTTGGATTTTGATAGCCTATGTTTACTGATTTTAAATTAATTGGACGAAATGAGAATCATTAACTTTTGCTGTTATCTTTGAATCTGTAATTATCTGCAAGTTCATTAGGTTTGTTGGTAGGTTTTATGTTTATTTGAAATTAAAATGCACGCCATGTGTTTGATAAAATGTCAAGGTAGTTATTTTGATATCAATGGCCAATTTAATTAAGTTGCTGGGGGACAAGCAATTTTAATGTTGAAAGGTGTGTTTGTTTTCCAAATTAAGGATGAGATTGTTATTTATTAGTAACCTAAATTATAGTCATGTTAACCTTAGACATCTATTGGACATCTATTGGATATTATTGAACTCTATTCTAATTTTGGTTTTAAGCGAAGAATCCCTTAATCAGTACTTGTCAATATGTATGCTTCTGACTTAAATGAAAAAAATGCGACAATTCGATTTGAGTCTCAACATATATGATATGGCATTCAATTAGATCACAAATACTTTTGGTGATTGATTGCAAAGATTGGCTATCTATTTTAGTATTTATTCTCGTAGTGAATCTTATAAATCAAAAACTTGATCTTTAATTCATTCGTTTATGTTGATATATGGTATGGTTCAATTTTGTTTGCATTAATGTTTGCGTCACTAGCAGCAGCACCGGTTGTTGGTGTTCTAAGATGGGCTTCTCAGGCAGTGGTTAACATCACCAGTTTAGCTCAAAAGAAATTTTTTGAGTATCTATTAGACATCTATTGAACATCTATTGGACATCTATGAGACATCTACTAGAACTCTTTTAGAAAACCTATTTTGAAATTGATAATAGACATCTGTACAAATATATTTTTAATTTCGGTTGTCACTTGTTTTGAAGTTGATATTAAACATTTGTACAAGTATGTATAATTGACTTGTGCATTTTCAATTGGCGTCTCAATAGATTTTCTAATAGATTGTTATCTGATATTTTGTATATTGAATATTGATCATTTTTAGTTATTGTTTCTTTTTTTCGTTGGAAAAAAGTGATATACATTGGTTGTCTATTGGATAACCGTTGGTTGTCTTTAGTATTTTGTTAGATTATTCTGGACGTTTCATTAAAGCAAAATGGACTAAAGCAAATTGATTAATTAAACTGTCTGAACTTCTTTTATTATAAAGTTATGTGTAGCGTTGCAACTCCAACTTCAGGGTCAATTGGAAACAATATCTCTGTAATTATAGAGGTAAGGTTGCATACACCCAACCACTCTTACCCTGCTTGTGCAGCGCCTTGTTAGTCATTGGGGAAATGTTGTTGTTGTTGTTGTTGTATTCTGGATGTTTCATCAATTGTCTATGGATTTATATTTAATGTCTATTGGAATCAAATGCCTATTAGTAGTCTATTTGATGTCTGATGGATACATACAATATCAGAAGTCATCATCTAGTCTAAAAACTGCTTTAATTAGGATAAAATGATTTCAGCAACAAAACCTTATTTTAGAAGTCAGTATTTTGTCCAAATGTCAGTAAAATTATCCTAATATTTTGAATTAAAGTTCTTCTATATTTATAAATATATTTTCAAGTTGTGATCTATAAAAAAATTAATCTAATGTTTTGAATTCAAGTTCTTCTAATTATACTGATTTTTGTTGAACTTCTATTGGATATCTATAAGATATGTGACAGTTCAAAAAAGATATATTACAGTAGGTGTCGTTTTGAAGATGAAAAAGAGACGAATAAAAAACTCTAAGGGACATGTCAAAAAAATGAACGGTTTGAGAGATAAATACAAAATAAAGAAAATAAATAAATAATTTGTGAAGTACATGCATAGTACATGTGGAGGGATTGTGAAACACGCACAAAGTTTGTAATTTTTTTTTGAAAGGGATTGTGTTATTGTAAATATTTTGCTTTATACCTTGTATTTTTGTTGTTAGCTAATTTTTTTGTTTAAATTATTTTATTTTTTTAGCTCTTTTATGTAAAAGTTTTTTTTATATAAATATTTAAATTCGACTCAGCGGATATTAATTCTATTTATTAAATATTTATGTATTATCTATAATAATTATTTTAGATTTTTCAGTACTAAATTATTAAAATTTTACAATATCTTTTACTATTTCTTAAATTATTCCATTAAGAAATTTAATTATACGTAGGATATAAATATATTTATATTAAATTTATCGTTTTCTATGTTATTAGTTTACCCAAAATTTAAAATAAAATTTATTTATTAGCTTTAGGGCGAGTTTAAAAATAACCTTGAATAGATGTTTGAATAATTATCAAGACTAATTATAACCTTCATTTATTTTACACTAATACATTACTACCTCCATAAATTTTATCAATATTATCAAAACCTCCTCAAGTTTTGTTCCATTCAACTAAAAACTACTTATCTTAAAATTTATAGCTTTTCCATTCATTTTTTTTATAAATCTAACTTCTTTTAATTACATTACCATTCATATTATGTGTATTTCTTACTTCCGCCTCTTTCATTTTCAATCTTCTTACATTTCTTTCTTTTAATCTCATCCTTTATTTTCAATGACAGTACAAAAATGAAAATGTGAGATTAAAAGAGGGGGAAAGCAGGTCTTTTTGAGGCCCTATTCTTTTCAATTTATAAGTAACAGTACTGAACTGAACTGAACTTATTTCAGTATAAATTTATATGTATGCAATACTGATAAGTACTGAACTAAACTAAACTAAATTGAACTGAATATAAGTTGAAATGAACAGGGGGCCTAAGTACCTATTCAACTAAAACATGTGTATTTATAATTAATTTTAATTTCTTTTTAACATTATTATTACTTTAAAGAAATACTAAAATGAAAATGTGGGATTTAAGTTGTAACATTTCACATAAACTATCTTTTCTTAAAATTGTGGGAAGAATGAATTTGAATTGGATATATGGTTTAATATGGATTGCCGTTGACAGTTTCCATTTAAAGGAATACCCTTTTAAACAAGGATCTTGAAATATGATTTCGGTATTAACTAGGGTTTTAACCCGTTACTCAAACTTATTAAATACTAAGTATAATAAAATAGAATGGTGAAAGAATCAGATAAACAACTGAAATTGTTTATTGGAGTAGAAAAAAAATTTAGCATTCTGTACAACAAAATAAATATATTTCAAATTCAAAAAAACTATTTACTGGGTTCAACCTCCATTAACGTACGAAAGAAAATTAGATAGCAGCTAGAGTAATTTAACCAACACCCACATTATTCATACCAGGATGGATACATAACACTTGGCCGGAAACGGGATTAAAACAAAGCAATGAAAGAAGAAAAATAGTAAGAAATACATTGGTTTTAGAAGAAAATGTCATAAAAGAAGGTAGATATGAAAAAATAAATGTAAGGGTATTTTTTCTAATATAAAGATAATTTGGATGGAAAAGTTATAAAATACAACAGAATGAGGTTTTAGTTGGATGGAATTAAAATACAAGAAGATTTAAATTATATTGATAAAATTTAGGGAGGTAGTAGTATATTAGTGCAAAACATAGGCTGATTATAATTATTTACCGTTACAAATTTACTATCAAGTCAAACTAATCTTAAATATATATTCTCTTCGATTTTATTTACGTATATAACATCCACTTGTTCCTTCCTTTTTTCTTTTAATTTTCTTTCTTATTTTTTATTTATTTCTCAAATCGTTTATTTGTTCAACACGCCGCTTTAGAGTTTTTTATTCGTCTTATTTTTATCTTTGGAATGATATCCATTGTGACTTTTTTCAAACTTTTTCAATTGGTAGACATATGGTAGATATCCAATAGGCATATGATAGATATCCAATAGACATATGATAGATGTGAGTTTTTTTATAGTTTTTTATGGAATCGTTATATTAGTTTGTATAAACCTTGGAGCCACAAGCTACACTAAAAGCAATATAATCATGTCCAGCAGCCCAAATTCAATTAGAATAAAACAATACATCAATCTCTTCCATTATTAAACAACAGTAAAAAGTCAATTTCGAAATAAAAAATAATATGTCAATCAAAATCAAATAAGCACTAAATGAGAAAACAAATAGATTTCATACATCTATCAGATGTCTACCATACTTCTATCACATGTCTATCAGACTTCTACCACATGAATACGGTTCAAAAAGTTCGAAAATATCACAGTGGATATCGTTTCGAAGATAAAAAATAGATGAACAAAATTTTCTAAAGCGACATGTCAAAAAAATAAACGATTTGAGAGACAAATGTAAAATAAGACAAAGAAATTAAAAAAAATGACCAGTCTCAGAAGGAAAGTTTGGAATTAATTTGAATGGGTGATATATATGTAAATAGTTTCTCATATTTGTGGCATGTGGCCGAAATTATACTGTGCAGTGAGAGCTTTTTTGTAAGAGTCCCTTGATGTTTTTAGTAAAAAGATCGATAAAGTCCGACCCAATTTAGCTAAAAGCGGTTCCAAATAAATATTTAAACTGGCTTTTCGATGTTAAAAAAATAATATGCAATTGTTGTCATACATTTCACACTAAACTAAAGTTTAGGTTAAGATAAATTGGAGGAGAGGTGTGTATAGACATGTTTATCATTTAGTTACTAATATAACATCATATGAAAAGATACTGAAAATGCTATATTCCTTCCTAAAAAATCCTATATTTCCAAATTTTGGGGCCTGTCAGGGCCATCGCTCGAAGTGTGGCAGGATGTATAGTGGCTGATAAGCCCAACAAATCCCCATTAAATTTGGGCTAAATCCATATTAAGCCTTGGAGGCCCAATAAAGGGAATCTCATTCTATCTAGATAGACTTTTGTTTGATTTTGAAAACATATACTCAAAAGGGGGCGCAATTATTATTGAAATTGAATTATCATCTTATTTTTATGCTAATGAGAAACCAATACTACTTTCCTTTGACTTTACAACAGTTTACAAAGTAGTAAAAATAACTTATTCATGCTCATAAATTGTTACACGTACACTTCATTTACAATTATATCTGGATTGCCTATCAATTGTATATGAAGTGTAGATGCAATACAATTCAAACTCAATGGAAAATGTTTTTGAGATGTATCATTTGCACAATTTGATTGGAAAAATCAAGAGTTTGCTGTTACTTTTAAAAGAAATTATATTATGATATTTTTATTGAGAAAATATCTTTAATTAAAATATTTAATTGTGACCTTTATTAGTTTTAATTCTTTCATAAAAAAGAGTTTTAATTGTTATTAATTCTACAACAGCTCTATTTTGATTGAACATTTATAACCCCGTCAGTTATGGTTTTAAAGGCACCATACTTACTATTTTATAACAACTAAATTTTTATGGCTATAAACTCTTTTGTATACCTATAAAAAGGTTGGTCGGTTTTCCATGTGAGATATGTATCTAATTTTTACTCTCTTCTCTCTCCCTCTTTTTCTGAATATGATAAGCATTTCCGATTCCTGTACCCAAACTCAAATCAACTTTGAAGGAGTTGTTTAATCCTGAAAGGAACTATGAAGTATCCTTAAAGGATAGAGTCTCCTACTCGACTCAACTCATCCTAACACTTAAAAATCTGTTCTAGATGTTTCAGTGATGTTTCAAGTGATTAAAATCGTTATCTATCAGCTTCTGGAGATAATTATCAATTTAAGTAAAAAGTGTTGCCTATTTTGAGTAAAGCGTGGCCTAAGTTGTGCATCCGGATCTACTGCAACAAATTCTGGATAATAAAGCGTTGCCTTTGCTCCAGTTTCAAAGCTACTGCAACAGTTTTTAAAAAGAGTCGCCTTTCACTAGTTTGCCTCTGAAAGTATTGCCTCTGAAAGTGTTGCCTCAAATCCAACTTCTGAATTTCTGTAACAGTTTCTTATCAGAAAAGCGTTGCCTATTAACCTGCTGGAAGCAACTCCGTAACTAAATTTAAATAGCAAATTTTCCAACAGTGTCGTCTCAAGACCTGCTAGTATGTTTCACTTTATGACCGGAGCTGTTGAGATATTTAAAAAGTTCCGTCAATTGTTTACGAGGTATGTCCTAGAGATTCCATGCATTCATTATCTCAACTATAAATTAAAATACACTTCAGATACACTCCATAATTAAAATTTCAGTCCCAAACATAATAATAATACAGAAAGAGATATTAAATGAAATTATAAAGAGCGTACCCCGGCAGAGAATTTCAGCTAAAATAACCAAACAAACAAACCTCGTTCAATATTAAAAGAATAAAAATCATATAAAAAGTTTCACCAATAAAAGGTGTGCTTGGAAGAAATTAGGTTTAACGAGTAAAAGGTGTGCTTGGAAGAAAGTAAATTCATTTTTTTAAACAAATCTCGTGCCTAAAAACAAAGTGAGCTAAATTCTTTGTATAGCACACCAAAAGTTTTTAAAAACTTTTCTGAAGCCCTGTAAATAAAATAAAAATAAAAAGGGTAAAATTCAAAAATATGAGCTATGGTATAACTCGTTTTTAAAAGGGGTTAAAAATATTTTCTTTTAAAACAAAGTCAATATAGTCCGTGGTTTTAAAAGTTAACAAATAAAAAAAATTAATAGAGCCTATTTTTTTAAAAAATATTGTTTTCTTAATGTTATGCATGGTTAATCAATTCAACCATTCTATTTAGCAATATTGAGAAATATGTATTAAAATTTAAGTAAGGTTAGGGGATTTTTTTATTTTATTATGATTTATAAATATCGCCCATTTAATTTTAAAAATATTTGTGATTTTTGAAAAGTTCAAAATTTTTTACTATTGTGTTTGATTAACCAACTTGTTAAAATTTAAAATAGACAAGATTATCCTTTATCGTAACATAATTTTAAATTGGTGAATTTTTTTTGTCATTTATTTAGTAACTTTTAAATCACGTACTCCATTTTAAAAAGAAAAGTACTTTAAACTTAGTTTGAAAAACAATTAAATCACCGAGTATGTTTTTGGAGTTTAATAAAGAGAATAAATGTATTGTACAAAGAGTAAATTGTTTTCCTTAGAAGTAGACATGTTCATCGAGCAGATCGGGCCTCATCGGACTTCATAATAAAAGTGTCAATCTAGGCCCAGCTCAGCTCATACTTCTAATCTTCGTGCTTGCGTTGGGATCGGGTTGAGCTTCCATTCCGAAGCCTAGCTCATGGCCATTTTAAGTTTTAAATTTTTTTATTAAATTTTTTTATTGAAATCTTAATACAAAAATAAAAAATATTTCTTTTTGAACCATACAAAAATAAAAAATATAAATTATATAAGAATCGTATCATCACGAAAACAAAAAAACGCGAAACATCTGTATGCTTAAATAAGATAGTGAGAGATTAGGAATAGAAAATGAAATGGTATGGTGATATATGACGAGAAATTGTGAAAAATATACATGCCCCACTAAAATATTTATAAAATTGATTATTGAGTTAAATTAATTATAAATTTACTGTCCAATCATAAATAATTTATAAATTAATAAAAATAAGAGAAAATAATTACATGAATACGGTCTGGTATTTATCTGGCAAATATCTAGTATTCGTCTAGTAATTGTCTGGTATTTACTAGATATGCGATTATCATATGCACATCTATTATATATATATATATATATATATATATATATATATATATGTTAGGTTAGGTATTATTAGATCCATACAAAATTATCAATTATATTATGTATATTTTAAAAAAATATTTGAAGTTATCATTTATCAGATAACTACTAGACGATTACTATACATTTATCAGATAAATATTAGACTGTATTTTTATAATTATTTACCCCTATTTTTATAAACTTATAAATTATTTATGATATTATTAAATTATTTTAATTTTTTATAAAATTTTTGTAAGAATCCCAGTGAAGTGCAAAATGCAAGTCCATTAGCCTTTTTTAGTGATGAAGTCCACTGCCAGTGAAATATAATAACATAATTTTACTCCCCTTTGGCACATGTTATACGTTTGAAACTAAAAAAAAAATCTAACTAATTTTTTCAATTATTAGTCGGGTCGGACTGGAGCATTTATACAAAATTCAAACATAGCCCATCAAACTTTTGACTTTATCAGGCTAGGGTTCAAAGCGAACTTAACTGAAAAATAAATGTCCAAGCCGGTTGATGGAAAGCAGGCTCGGATCAGGTCCAATGAATATCCCGCATGTGTGAACAGGTGTATTTTAAAACTATCAATTGTTAAGGAAAATGATCAAATACATCCAATCCAATCTAATACTATCACAAAAGAATGAAAGAAAATAAAGGGACACGAGCTTTCAGGAGACATTAACATGTCCGATTTAGCCAAAATTCAGCCGACAAATACTACAAGTCCTGTCTAAGAGCCATGAATCAATTTAAACTGACCTTTGTTTTGGTTCTTGTCTCTCTTTTTCTTTTTCAATTTTGACTTTGTTCCAATTTCATTTTCCTTATCCTACGGTGTTCCCAAAAATCTTCCAAGATTTCAATACTCGCAATTAAAAAAAGATTCACTTTCGGTCTATTTATTACTAATTTTTTTCTTTTGTAATTATAGATGGAAAATCATTTTGCCGTCATTTGGAGTACTAGCCCTATATTGCGTGGTCCAATCTAAATTATCTAATTTTGTCTCTGCAGTTTCTAAACGCTCCCTCCCGCGTGATTTGAGATTCAAAAACAAAACCGAAACATTTCTGATAAGAACTTCATGCATAGCAATTGTACCAACTCAATTAGCATTCACGCCATATATTTCCTTGAGGAGGGGTCTCCACAACCCCAAATAAGTTGGAGAAGCTAATTTTGACATGAGATTGTTTCAGTTCCACCCAAAAATGTTCATCTTCAGAATTTGAAGCATTATTTTATTACTTTTACTTTTTATTATTTATATTCAAAACAATAATAACAGTAATTATGAAAATTAATACGAAGAAAACAATAAAGCTGGCCCTGAGCGGTAGAGGGCAGGTGTCACCGTCTAGGGTCCACAGTTAAACGAGACCTAAAAATATATTTTTGTTTGAAGTGTTAGTAGTCATTACTAAAAAGATAAAGTTAAATATTAATAAATGTTAGATGAATTGATAGATTATAAGTTAATTTATAAGAATTATTTTTTTATTCAAGACCCCACTTTACTACTTTTAATATTATTTAGCCAAAAACTTTCAAGTTACTAGTGCCGGGAAAAGTAATAATAATTTGGAGTGAGTTCGGAGTAAATCTGTGGAAAAACAAATCATGTGTGTAGCCTCTTAAATCACAAAAGTAAAATTTGGAGTGATAAAACTAAAAGTTATTGAATAATTGATATATCAGCCGCTTGTTACTATACAAGCGGTTATATAATTGATGCAGGGTCTATATTATTATTATTTGATATAATATATTTTTTACTTTTCTACAATATGTTTCTAACTTATTTATCGTTTTTACCGTTGGATTTCTCTATAAATAGGAATTCAATTTCTTCATTTGATATATACCTCAAAAATAAGAAATAAAAATTTCTCTCAATTTCTCTCTGCCTTCTTTATTGTTATTGTAATTTCCTTGCATTTATAGTCAATTTCCAACACGTTATCAGCACGAGCTTGCTTTATCAATCAAGGATATCACTAAATAAATCCAAAGTAAGGCATAATTATTTTATTTTCTATAAATATATATTATACCTATAATTCTTAATATGTCTAATATCAAAAGCTTGGACTTTACTACTCTTGATGTACCGAGAAAAAATTATTTTACGAGGGTGTTGGACGCAGAAATGCATATAGAATCAATGGATCTTAATAATACTATTATTAAAAATAATAATATTACATCTTAGTATAAGGCAATAGCTGTAGTTTTTCTCCGCCGTCTTCTTAATGAAGCACTTCAATCAGAATACTTGACTGTCAAATATCCTGCAGATCTTTAGAGATAATTAAAGGAGAGGTTTAAACACCTTAAGAAAATATCTCTACCAAATGCCCAGTATGAATGGATAAACTTAAGGCTTCAAGATTTTGAATTTGTTAGTGCATATAATTCTAAACTTTTTCAAATTACATCTACATTAAGATTATGTGAAAAGAAAATAACTGATGAGGTTTACTGAAAAGACATTCTACTTTTCATTTGAATAATATGGTATTACAGGAATAATATAGAGCAAAAGATTATAAGAAATATAGTGAACTAATTACGGCTCTTCTCCTAGCAGAACAAAGAAATCAACTCCTGTTGAAAAATCGTGAATTACGACCTACAGGAATAAATCCATTCCCTGAAGTGAATGCGATAATTCATAATAATTTTAATAGACGCGGCCGAAGAAATGATCGTGGTTGAGGTAGAGGACGTGATAATGGACTTGGTAGAGGATATAATAATAACAATTTTCACCAGAAGTGGAAACTTGGTAATAATAATAACAATAATTTCTACCCGAAGTGGAAAAATATAAATAACCACCAGAAGTGGAATAATCAAATTAAAAATTTTGATGAAAGAAATAATAGTCAAGATGATGAAAATAAATGTCATAGGTGCGGTATGACTGGTCATTGGTCAAGAACTTGTAGAACCGCTAAATGTTAGGTAAACTTATACCAAGCATCCCTCAAGAAATGTGTGGAACCAGTAACCAATTTTATATTGGATGATAATAACCCCACTAATGACCAAATTGATATCCCCAATATGTAGTTGGATGATTTTCTGTTACCCATCACCAGTGAAAAGGAAAAATTTGAATAACTACTTTATATATTTTGCTTAATTAATATATTATAATTTTTATATTATTATTGGTTTACTTTTGTTATTGTTGATTAATGTACTTTTTATAATGTTTATTTATATATAATAATGCATCTTTCATTTCTTCAATGAAGAAAACGAATTCTTTTCTGATATTATATGACTTCAAGGAAAATGAAGCAAATTTATGTATTGTAGATAGTGCCACCACTCATACTATTCTCAAAGAGGCAAGATATTTTAGTACTCTTAAAAGGGGTGAAATTGTTGTTACTATAATATCAGAACAAACAAAAATGGTTGAAGGCTCTGGAAGAGCTAGTATTATATTACAAAGGAAAACAAAACTTATTATAAATAATGCATTATTTTCCCCGAATTCTCGCAGAAATTTATTAAGTTTCAAAGATATTCGCAGAAATGGATATCATATTGAAACTGTTAGCGAAGACAATAAAGAATGTCATTATGTTACAAAAATAATTTCAAGTACGAAATGTATGCTTGAAAAATCTTATACTCTTTCATGTGGCTTATACTACATAAATATTAATATAATTGAGGTCAATTTAACTATAAACCAGAAGTTTATAGATTCAGATACTTATAAAATTTGGCATGATCGACTGGGGCATCCTGGTTCGATAATGACGAGAAAAATTATTGAAAATTCACATGGGCATCCATTGAAGAACCAAAAGTTTCTTCAAAATAATGAATTATTTTGTGCTGCTTGTTCGCAAGGAAAATTAATAATAAAACCTTCTAGAAGTAAGGTTGGTATAGAATCGCCAACATTTTTAGAGCGCATACAATGTGATATATGTGGACCAATTCATCCACCATGTGGACCATTTAGATATTTTATGGTTCTAATTGAAGCTTTAACTAGATGGTCATATGTATGCTTATTATCTTCACGAAATATGGCATTTGCAAGGTTACTTGCTCAAATTATAAGACTAAGGCACAATTTCCTGATTATCCTATTAAATCAATTTGTCTTGATAATGCTGGGGAATTCACATCCAAAACGTTTAATGATTATTGTATGTCGATTGGAATAAAAGTTGAACATCCTGTAGCATATGTTCATACACAAAATGGTCTAGCAGAATCATTTATTAAACGTCTGCAATTAATTGCACGACCGCTAATTTTGCGAACAAATCTCCCTACTACTGTTTGGGGTTATGCAATATTACATACAACATCTCTCATATGTTTAAGACCAGTAAGTTATCATGATTATTCTCCATTATAATTAGCTTCTGGCCATGAATCTAGTATCTGTCATCTTAGAGTTTTTGGTTGTGCGGTACATGTGCCTATTGCTCCACCGCAAAGGACTAAAATGGGTCCTCAAAGGAGATTAGAAATTTATATTGGCTATGAATCCCCTTCAATAATTAAATATCTTGAGCCATTAACTGGCAATATGTTTACTGCACGATTTGCAGATTGTCATTGTGATGAAAGCACTTTCTCAAAATTAGGGGGAGAGAATAAGAACCCAATTTTGGAAAAGAAAATAATATGGAATGCTTCATCACTTTCTCATATGGATCCTAAATCAAATGATTCTGAATTAAAAATTCAGAGAATAATCCATTTTCAACGTTTAGCAAATCGATTACCTGATGCACTCGCTAATCCTAAAAGAGTAACGAAATCGCATATACCAATTGTAAATGAGCCAATTCATATTGAGATTCCTGAAGAAAAACCTACAGATAATACTCTAACATGCCTGAAGCGTGGACGACCTATTGGTTCAAAGAATAAAAATTGTAAAAGGAGGAGAGTTATTGATAATTAAGATATTCCCATTGAGGATATAAATATAAATACACTTTCGGAAGAATTGCAAGCACCAGAAGTGTAAATACCTGAACCTATTGAAAATGAAGAAATTCAAATAAATTATATCAATACTAAAAGAAAATGGAATCGCAATAAAATAGTTATAGATGATATTTTTTCATATAATGTTGCGATTAATATTGAAAATGAAAATATAGATCATGAGCCAACATCTATTGAAGAACGCCAAAATAGAAATGATTGGTAAAAATGAAAAGAAGCAATTTAAGCAGAGCTGAATTCTCTTGAAAAACGCAAAGTATCCGGACTAGTAGTTCGAACACCACAGGACGTAAAACCTGTTGGTAATAAATGAGTTTTTATTAGAAAGAGAAATGAGAAAAATGAAATAATAAGATATAAAGCCAGATTAGTTGCACAAGGTTTTTCCCAAAGACCTGGAATAGACTATGAGGAGACATATTCTCCGATGGTGGATGCAATAACTTGTAGATATCTTATTAGTTTTGCAGTGCAAGAAAATGTACAAATGCACTTGATGGATGTTGTCACAGCTTAGCTTTATGGTTCGCTTGATAATGATATTTATATGAAAATCTCTGAAGGATTAAAGCTGCCAGAAAATATGGCAAACGAGAACTTTACTCGATAAAGTTACAAAGATCCTTATATGGATTAAAACAATCTGGGCGCATGTGGCATAACCTTCTCAGTGAATATTTATTGAAAGAATGATATAAAAATTATCCAATTTGTCCATGTGTTTTTATAAGAAAATTAGGATCTAATTTTATTATCATCTCAATATATGTTGATGATTTGAATATTATTGGAACTCCAGAAGAGATTCCAAAAGTAGTTGATTCTTTAAAACAAGAATTTGAGATGAAAGATCTTGGAAAGATAAAATTGTGTCTTAGTTTGCAAATTGAGCACTTTGAAAAAGTAATTTTAGTGCATCAATCAAACTACACAGAAAAGATCCTGAAACGATTTAATATGGACTAAGCACATCCATTGAGTAATCCAATGTTTGTACGATCACTCGATGTGAAATAGGATATTCTTCGTCCTAGAGAAAATAATGAAAAAGTTCTCGATCCTGAAGTACCATATCTAAGCGCAATAGGTGCTTTGATATATCTTGCTAATAACACAAGACCAGACATTGCATTCTCTGTTAATTTATTATCAAGATACATCGCTGCACCTACAAGACGACATTGGAATGAGATTAAATATATAATGTTCTACCTTCGAGAAACTACTGATTTAGGCTTATTTTATTCATATGAGTCTAAGCTTAAATTAGTTGGATATGCGGATGCGGGTTATTTATCCGACCCACACAAAGCTCGATCTCAGATGGGCTATGGATTCACATATGGAGGAACAACTATATCTTGGCGATCGACAAAACAAACAATTACAACTACTTCCTCAAATCATGCGGAGTTAATAGCGATTCACGAGGCAAGTTGTGAATGTGTGTGGTTGATATCATTAATAAACATATCCAAGAAGCATGTGAAAAAGTTACGATCAAGGAAGATCCGACGATAATATTTGAAGATAATGCTGCTTGTATTGCTCAATTGAAGGAAGACTATATTAAAGGAGACAGAACAAAACATATTTCACCAAAATTTTTCTTCACTCATGATTTAGAACAGAATGGTGAAATCAGTATTCAACAAATCCGCTCTTGTAACAATTTAGCAGATTTGTTTACCAAGGCTTTACCTTCCTTTTGAAGAAATTGATTTATAGCATTGGAATGCGTCGGCTTAAGGATCTCCAGTTAACCAGCGAACAGGGGAGTAAACATTGTACTTTTTTTTCCTTTAACTGAGGTTTTTATCCCACAGGGTTTTTCTTTAGTAAGGTTTTTAACGAGGCAGTGTCCCATTCGCGGCAGATAATACATCAAAGGGGGAGTGTTGAATAATTGATGTATCAGTCGCCTCTTACTATACAGGCGGTTACATAATTGATGTGGGGTCTACGCCATTAATATTTGATATAATATGTTTTCAACTTTTCTATCTGTCATTAATATTTGATGTAATATATTTCTTACTTATTTACCGTTTTTATCGTTGGATTTCTCTATAAATAGGAGTTCAATTTCTTCATTTGATATATCTCTCAAAAATAAGAAATAAAAGTTTCTCTCAATTTCTCTCTGTTTACTTTATTGTTGTTAACATTTTCTTATATTTATAGTCAATTTCCAATAAAAGTGACCAAATTTAGTACTCCAAAAGTCATATTATTATTATTATTATTATTATTTTATTTATTGAAGTCAAACACTACTTTCACTAGAAATAACCCCTGTAAAATATAAAATCTACAACACACAAGAATATATTATATAGCCAATTTCTTAGCAAGCAAGGCACATATTACCCTGTACATTTGGTAATACTTAGTTCTATTTAATAATGTATGTATTCCAATCCAATCCAATCCTTGTGGAAATTTTGTTTAATGGTTTGTCTTTTTATTCCTAGCTTTACAATATATTTGTTAAGCTAGCTAGCTAGCTATTATTAAATTGAAATTTCTTTTTGTATTCTCATTTATTTATCTCTTCTAAACAATACCCGTGAAGATTGGTAATTAAAAAATAATTAGATGAAGAGAGTGCAAGAAATCTATTGGTTTTGCTTAATTAAGTGAGTCATATTTTATTTTGTTGACAATGATATTTAGGAGAAGCTATAGCCAGGAGATTATGTAGGTGTATTTAATTAGTAAAAGGTGAGATCATGATCTACTTAGTTTGAGATTATGTCCTAAAGATTTTAGAGACTAAGTAATTTAAAATGTAGCCCAAATCTTTTGTATAATCTTAGAATATTAAATAGGGTTATCCCTAGCACATTGTCATCATGTGTAACAAACACTTGGACAATTGATAAAAAAAAGAAGCCAAACACTTGGACAAATGGTGGGTGGCACGCCATTTTTCTCAAATAAAATTGGGTGGGGATTTTTTTTCCAGTTTTTAGAAATAATTTTTTTATTTTATTTTATAACTCAAATATTTTTTAAGTACATGAAATATTAATTTTTTTATGTAGTATCTGATTTATGCAATGTTTGAATATTCGGTGTATAACATATTTAATTTTTTATAATTTTCAAATTCGTAACAATAAAATAGTAAAAGTAAAGCTAGAATTTTTTTAATAATGTTTTAATTCTTCTAGTATTTTATAATTATTTGGGATAAATTTGAATATAATCTCTTATTGTGTTAAAATATGATAAATCATGTACTAAGTGAGCAAACTATTGACACCGATATTTAATAATAAATAATAAATAATAAAATACAAAGTAGGTAATCTCAATAGCTTAAATAAAAAACATGTAAATTGCATTACATATATATAAGTCCAAGTTTTATATTATGTGACAAGTTTCCTCAATTATCTTATGTTTGATATTCAAAAGAATAATCAACATCAACTTCACTTTCACTCTACAACAAAATTAGAACCTTGGCCATACACACTTTTGCTATGTTTTTTGTGAATCTAATTTCCTCCCAAGTATACCTATCAACTGACTCACGGTCTGTCTAGTCTATTCAAGCCCGCCACTTGTGAGTTGAAAGAATAAATTTTGATAGAAGCCTGGTCTGACTCTGACTCGCAAAGGCGCGGTGATGTATTGAACTTGAGCCCGCCACATGTGAGTCACACTTGGATAAATATATTGTGATGGAAGCCTGGTATGACCCTGACTCGCAAAGGCGCGATGATGTATTGAACTTGAGTTTTGTATAAAAACTCAAACCCAGCCCGGCCAAGTCTGAACACACGCGCGCGCACACACACACATATATATATATATATTAATTATTAATTATTAAAAATATACATGTATTTAAGATTGTGGTAAATGTTTGGTCTAGTGGTTGAACCTTGAAGCTGTGATCTTAGAGATTTCAAGTTCGAGTCCATACTCGGACGGGATGTAAGAATGTTTTCCTTTATTACAATTATAAGCCCATATGGGGCAAAAAAATTTAAAAAAATTATTTATTACTTGATGGGGCTGTGCTAGCTTGGGGATGAAGTGTTCAACTCAAGCCAAGCCTGACATAGTCTATATACAATATTAATGTAGGCTAATTGGACCTGTGCACAATATTTTTATGGCGCAACCTGACCCGGCTCACCCGACCTTTAAGTAGGTCTATTTTAAGAAAAGTCTTATCAAACTTTCGTATTTGAGAAAAAAAAATATATAAATGATAAATATTTAACATATGTCCAAACAGTCATTGTGGGAAGGAACGAAATGCGGAGAGAATTTTAAAATACAAAGAGTCTCTGCTATGGATAAAAAAAAACATCATAAGATTAAACACTCTTTTAGACCAAATACTGTTCACATATTACAGAAATAAATGTTCTATTCTAAAAGTAGTGTTATGACTTGGGTACTTGTAGAGGCCCTTGTAACGGGGTCACCCTCTCAACTCACTTTATTTCGTAGACATCCTCGGAGTTTAAACTAAGATTAATGAGTAATTAGTTGATTTTTTTTATCTAACTTAATCAACTCGGTAAAGTATAAACATTTTTCTTTTTTAGATATACATCTATAGCCAATCAAAATTAGGGAGCCATGTGATTTGATTGTTTCTCCATAAAGGTTGTTATGAAATTTGTAGAGTAAATTTAAAAAACACGTCATATGATTTGATTATTTTGTAAGAAAGGTTATTGTAATTTTTTTTAAAATGGTGCATGTCGTTCACATATTAGTAGAAAAAGGATTTTTAAAATTTTAAAATTATATTTTAAAATGAAAGTTTACAGCCTAGTTAATAAAAATACTATACACTTTAGTGATGTATTTTAATTAATTTTTTTAAGATAATTTTAAAAAATCATAACAAAGTGAAAAAGTTACCAAACTTACTCGAATTTGAATATATAATTCTTAAACAATGTAGTTCAAATATAGAAATATTGAATTTATTAAATAACATGTGTAAATAATTAAATAATCCGCTCCAAAATTTTAGCCTTTGTAGGGACACGTTGTTCCTTTGGAGGTTTTTTAAAAAATATTAAATAACATGTGTAAAATTAATAAAATAAATATATTTAAAAAACAGACTATGTATTTTTTTTATTAACTTTTAAAATCACATACATCATTTTAAATAAAAAAGTCCATAAATTTTTTTTTTGAAATGGCCATACCACAATGCATATTCTTGAAGTTTATCCTTAATTTTTATTTTAAAATCTAGATGATTTTTTTAGTGAATGACACGAATTAAACCATAGCAAGTATTGCGTCTTCATATTCCAAGTGTAAATAACTAAATACTAGTATATAAAGATAATGACAAGAGCATATTTTTAAAACCTCTGTAAATAGTTGATAAATTAATAATCTTGGTAAAATTAATAATTTATTCAGTTTTAATTTAGAATTAATATAAAATTAGACTTTAATTAATAAAATAATAAGATAATAATTTTTTTAAAATTTCGGTGTATATATATTGGTTCCAACGAAACTATAAATTAATAATTACTAATATTTTTTTATTGAACTTCAAATATATATTGAGTTCATCTTTAAATCTCCTTATTGCACTTAAGAGTTGAAGCACTGTCTTCTCGTATCGCAACAGAAAGTTTGACATTGTTCCTTGACTACCTTTCAAATCAAAAGCTTTATCAACCCACTATACTAAATCTTGTTGAGTGCATCCTTGGTGATCTCTCTTATAGTCGCATAACAGATTTCGTTGTTGATTGGTCATGGTTGCTTTTTAAACACCTTTTAGTTTAGGAGCCACAGTTATGTGATTTTAAAAATTTTCAATTGACATTTTATAGTAATCAATTTTTAACCATATTTAATATACATAGAGAAGAAATGTGCCTTAAAACTTATTTTTATAATTTATTTGTTGGTAAAATGAACTAACTTTTTACTTATGCAAAAACAATGAACTTAACAAATTCAATTAATTTGTGAATGTACATTGGACTTAGAAATTTAAAGGTCATACGCAAAACCTCTTTAAATTTATAATTATTAATTTATCGATATAATATTATCTCGTTAAAGTAATAAAATATCTCGGTCCTAATATTATTAACTTATAGAGGTTTTGCTGTATACTAAAAAATATCTTTACACTATCTCTTCTATTTTCTCTTTCTATGTGATATTACATAATAAATGTTAAATATTATCTATTTGATGTTCTACATATAGACAATCAAATAAAATGACAACTCATCAAATTAATTACTATCTAAATATTGAACATTAAAACACTTTATAATTAAATCTTTTTTTATCATTTAATAACATAATTCTTAATAAAATATATAATATAATCTTATTATCTTTTAAAAGATATTATCTATTTTTAAAATTATTAATATATCAATAATATTTTTATTTCACGTACCAATTAATTCTAAAATCTATTTACCAGTAAAATGCTATAAGGTAGTTGTTCAAACAATTCAAAGTGGTGTCCCAATTGACCATATATAGGTCAGAACTTAATTAATGTTTGAGTGGAAAATAAGATTGAATTTCTCGCTAAACGAAGATGATGAAAATAAGTATGTTTCCCACCTACGCTTGTACTTGGTAAATGAGTATTAGAGTTGAGTTTTCTACTTTGAAAATAAAAAACTTATTACTTGTCACGTTTATATTCCTTTTGAACAATGTATTCAATGTAACCATTATTTCAAATTTTTTAGACAACTTTTAATTGGGTCACATTTAGAATTTTTTTCTTTTATATTCAGTTCCTGAAATCTTATCTTCAATCTATTCGGGTTAGGGCTGAAAGTGAGGAAGGGGTTCCCTGAATTTCATGGGACCGTGAATCTCCGATAAAAATTTCCACGGGATGGGGATGAGGATTTTTTAATCCCTGAATTCTTAATGGGGAGGGGATGGGGACTATGTCTCCATACCCGATAAATCCCCGAACCCGATAAGAAAAACTAATTATTAATTTTTTATAAGTACTATTAATATTCTTACAAAAGTTCTTGATTAAGTTTAAAATATAATGTAAAATATAATAATATAATATTTATAATTATTAATTTTTATATATTAATATTAAAAAGTGACAATATACTTGAAAACTAATGTTAAACACTATTTCATTAATCATCTAATTGATTTTATAATTGAATTGTTATTAATTATATTGTATTGTTTTTAGTTTTACTTAATTATTTTCACTAATTATATAACTTGTATCAATTTTTTCGACGTATCAATATGAAGTAATTTTAGTTTATGTTACTTTGACAAAAAAATTAACATATTTTTTTATTAATGAGGAATTGGGGATTCCCCGATGGGGAATGGGGAATCCCCGATTGGAAACAGAGAAAAAATTTCCCCGAATCCTTAATGGGGATGGGATGGGGAAAAATTTTTCCCCAAAATCTTAATGGGGATAGAAATGGAGAATACATTCTCCGTCCCGATAAACCCTACTTTCAATCCTAATTCAGATTATGATCCTGTCTTCAAAGATATCGACCACCTCGAATGGGTAGCTAGAATGTTGGATAATTAATGAAGCTATTGTATGTAAGAGTATAAGAAAGAAACATAAAGAGTATAAGAAAGAAACATATCAGCCAAAAGAGATGCGTCTCAACGTGTAAAACGCCATATCATAAGACTGTCCTAATGGCTATTTATTACTTTAAGCACAATTAGTTTTTTCAGAAATCGGAATGAAATTCATATAAGTGACTGTGCTAATAGCTTGTGACCAAAGCTAATTATCGTGGAGAATAATCGTGATATCTTATTGGTCTAAAATAAATAAATGATATTACATGTAATATAATATTGCATATCCCCGTACTAACGTGGGTAGATTTGTTCGCATAATTAATGGTCGCGCATTTAGATTTGTTCGCATAATTAATGGTTGTGCATTTACTTGCAGAAGCTCGATAAATGATTTCGCTCAACTATTTTGAGTGTGAACATAAGTTATAGGATATTCAACTTTTATCTCAATTGACATAAAAAACATACATGTGCCCATTTAATTAAAGTATCTACTTTAGGTGATTGCACTTCTTAAAGAATTGTATTTATATTAATAACTAAATGGTTTTGTGGATGAATTGGTCTACATATATCACATGTATGCATTTTAAAAATGCTAGAGACTCAATTTCAACCTTACTTATTGAAGATTTTATAATCAATTTTGCTTACGAACAAGCAACATAAAATTATTCATTACTTTAAAGAAACTTCAATCTTCAATGGTTGCCCTTGTATACTATCTATTATTTTTCTCATCATTATCAAATTAGGATAACCTAGTCGATCATGCCAAATTTTATAATTATCTTAATATATAAACTTCAAATTTATAGTTAAACTCACCATAAAATATATATACCATGAAGACATTCTTTAATGTCTTCACTCACATTTTCAATTATAATTATCTTAATATATAAACTTCAAGTTTATAGTTAAACTGGCCAGAAAATATATGTACCATGAAGACATTCTTTAATTTCTTCACTCACATTTTCAATAATATTTCTACAGTAAAGGCTAGTTAGGCCATCACTTAGGGGCCTAAAATTTTTAGTCTTTTAAATTTTAGTTATATTTCATTTCAATACATAATTTAACTTTTCTACTTTAACTACACTTGTATATTTTTATATAAAAATGAAGTTAATAATTAAAATATTTTAAATTGCATATTTTTTGTTTAGGCCTCGCAGTTTTAAAATGTTTATTGTTCACCTAGGGCCCAAAATTTTTTAAGGTCGGCCCTGCATTCAATAATCCGTTTGTCCTTTTAACACATAATATTAGTTCTTCCGAAATATTAATTCAACAATTTTTTTTCTTTAGTACCTTAATAGTAGCTCTTTTGGAGTATTGGACAAATTGTATCCCATTGGTACACTAATTCTGGCTGATCTGGAGCATTTACAATATGCTTTTTCCCTTAACACAATATAGGGTAATATTTTGTTTCATTCATTATCAAAGTATTATATATCGACTCTTCTGGAGGCTTTTTACAATTGCTTTTATCAAAATATTTCAATTTGATTTTCCACTTTTGATGGTTGTTAGGTCTCAATTTTATTTTTCACTTCTAGTGGTTATTATTTACCAATTTTACTTTTCCACTTATGGTGGAAATTATTCACCAATTTTATTTAAAAATTGTTTATCAATTTATTTTTCACTTCAGGTGAAAATTGTTCAATATTTATAATTTTTCACTTTGGACGAAAATTATTCATCATTTGTAATCTTTCACTTCTGGTGCAAATCGCTAGCACGTTCATAATTTCAAATGGCAATATACTTCATTTGAAGTATTTTTTCACAAAAGATCTATGAGATCTTTTATAGTCGACTATAACAACTTTTATACATCTCAATTTTCACTCAAATACAATCCAATAAAATTAAATAAAACATTACCAACATGTTCCTTTATCTCTTATATCATATTTTATAGGGAAATTTCTCAGAAATTCTCATTGACGATCCAATAGTTAAAACTCCGAAAATTGCTTGATGCTTTCAAATGGGTAGATTCATATGTTTGGATAAATCAGGCTAGGGAAATTGCGAATTATTGTTCAAGAAACATCATTCCTTATGTGCATAAATTCTATCACCAAAAGAATCAAAGGGAATGAATAAAGTTATGATGAAGAAATCATAATAATATTAAAGTTAACAATTATAATAAAAATTTCAAACAAAAGTAAACTTTCGTATTGATCAAATTTTAGGCGTCTTCTTGATACTTGTCACCATCTATATTTTTCCTCATATCGAATAAAATCGAAGAGCTAACATGCTGATAACGTGTTAGAAATAATACGAATATGTAAGTATATAAATATAAGAATAACTACAAAAGTAGATAAAAGAAAGATGGAGAGAATGTAAGTTTTATATTATTATTAATCTCATTTATGGTATACAACAAGCCTATATTCATAGGCAAATAATAAGAACATCTAAAGGCACAAATTACATAAGTTAATACATATAAATGGATGAATTATGTATATTTGCTTGTAATAATGAACTTCAACACGCAGTGGCGTAGCCAGGATTTCGACTCCGGTAGGGCACAATTTAAACCAAAGAGGGGTCAATTATTTAGCAGTAAACTGACGACGATAAAGGTAGTGAATTAGCTCAAAATAGTGATATTGATGACATTGTAACACTTTTTTTTATGGCAGAGCTAATATTTGAGAAAATCTCAAAGTTTGACTTAATAAGTGTTAATACTGAATTAGCAACTTCTAGAGGTCTTAGTTTCGAGTTAATTCAGTGTATGGTGATGATTTTCTTTGTACTTAAAGTAAGCGCAGAATTAAAAAATTAGGTTGATTTTGTAAAAAAATGTATATAAAGTCTACATATGATTAGAGTTAACGCATAAAAAATTATTCAAACGAAATTCATTAATTTTATAAAGCTTACGTTAAAATTACTAAAAAGTATGGAAAAATAAAAATGAAAGAAGAAATATGTAAGATAGAACTATAAATTTTACTTACAAATAATATATTAAGAAATTTTAATTATTTAAAAAAAATTATAGGAAAAAAAGGAGAGAGAAAGGAAAAACTCTTAAAATAATAAAAGTTTACATAATTTTTAAAAAAAAATTATATAAGAAAACAGAAATAAAAGTTTATATTTCATAAATTTATTAATTCAATAAAAATAATTTATATTAATAAAATTTAAGAAATGAAAAGACACGACTGGAAGAAAAAGTAAAGGGAATAAATAAAAAAATATGAAAATGCTGGCATTAGGAATAGAATTAGGGACAAGCCAAGGGAAGAGCTCTACCGCAGGGGCACACTCAACAATATGGCCATAATTTATTATATATTTAATATATAATATAATTTTATATATATATTTATCCCGTATTTTCAAGTAATCGGTGGGGCACGTGCCCACCATCCCCTCCTTTCCCTCCGCCACTATCAACACAATTTAATGTATGCAACATACATATATTTATAATACTATAATTATTATTGGATCACATTCGTAATATTATTTAACATGAGACAGCTGCATCATATTAATTATTCACTTGTTAATATTTGTAAATGAATTAGTGTATATATATTTTGGTGGGAGAAATTCAACGAGCAATCCTAGTACTCCACTAAACTACTCGTATTAAAATCATGTGTAACCAATGATTGCACTTTGTTTATTCATTGAATTTCCATTAATTCTTCAGGAATATCATATCGTGCAATTATTGGTAGATCAACTAACTAATTAAGTAATGCTTATGAACACATGGATAACTTAGTTATAGAAGTGTGTTAAATTATTAATAGAAATCCAAATGCAAATAGAAATTCACGGGATAAGTCCCTGTAACTTATAAGTTTCTACAGTCAGGTTCTTACCCTCTAAAACATTTTCCTATAAGTCAAATTTTTTTGAAAACAAAAATTTTTTTGAAAACTCCTATAAGTCAAATTAACTAAATGGATTGGATCTTTAATCCGATTAACCCTGAATGGACCTGTTATTTTTTACCATAAAATATTGAAAAATGGAATTCATATATAAATGCTAAAATAAATTGTATAATATGAAAATTAAAAAAAATTTAGAAATTGTGGTACCTTTATATTATGTTTTTGAGCTTTTCGTAGATGACAATGAAAAAATTGGTCCCAAGAAAAATGTCATTTTGGAATTTATCAATAATTTATTTGTGTTGGGATCTGATTAGACTAATGTTCCTTGTACATAATTTTGTTTCATAGTAAAAGATCTATAAATAAGGATTACAATAAGCTACTCTTAAATTTTGTCCTAACTTAATTATATATGATTTCATAGGTTAGCGTAAAAATGGCCGAAACATTCGGTTGACGAGGTTAAAAAATAATCAGACAAACTAATGCATGTTGTTAGCCTAAGATATCATTTTAATTGTATATCTATATTGTGCCATTCTACTTATGTGTCTAAACTACGTCGAATATCTTGTACGGAGAAAAAAGCCGAGTTAAATATTCTCAATTGGAGTAGTCTTATGTCCAAAGTACAATATATCAAACTAACGAATGTGGAATTATTATAAATAATAGGAACATCACCAAAATAAATTATGAGAGAAACAAATACCGTAAATTTATCTTAAGACATTTAATAGAAATTTATTCTTTTATTTACTAATTTAATATTATATTTTGCCTTAACTGAATTTAATATCCTAATATTATTTATCTCAATTTTTTTATTATTTCCCAATTCAATAAATTACATTTATATTTTGTATTGATGACATCTAATGTTATGGAAAATAATAAGGGTTTCATTTACTACGTGTATCGTGATTATAAGGAATATTAGGAAAATATAAATAATTTTTTTTATAAAAATCAAAAAGCAAAATTAATAATTATAATTGTTTACATAAAAAAAATTGTACAGTATGAGTTTATTATCAAGTCGATTTCTAGTTTAATAGACTAAAGTATTTAGTCTAATTATTCATATGTTGATTTAAAATTATAACCACTACTTATGATATGTAACCTATATAAAGACACTAGTTCATAGGTTCTAATTTGAATGAATATCTTAGTCTTTATTCGAAATAATTAAAATCATGGATTCAAATTTGATTCGGACTACACAAGATATGATGGAGGAGGTTGAACAGTATTCCCATAAGGTAAATTCGATTTATTTTAATGAAAATCGTTGCATATTTTTTTTATTAAATGAATATACAAGATAAACTAGAGATGTGGAGAGATTAAAATATAAAGCGAGTTAGACTGAAAGATCTACTGAATCACCGAAAAAAGTCAAAAGAATTTGAAAAAAACATAAATTAGTAAGAAATTTCAGAAAAAATGTAAAGATTTACTCGATTATGGAAACAAATCTTGAAGATTGAGAGATTAGATGAATGTGATGGAAAAAGGCAAGGAGAGAAAAAAGCTGCTATGAAAAAGAGAAATGCAGGCAAGGAAACATTTTAGATTAAGAAGTAGGACTTTAATTAATATTTAATGAATCTTAATTAAACCATTTTTTAATTAAATGGATATGCTTATTGTACATAGCACTACGTGTGTCATGTAGTGAATAATCACTCATTAGAGAAAAAGATAATGTTGGGAATAAAAACTGATGGAACGAGTATAAATACTACACTATAAAGTTATCAAGAACTTATTTTACAGAGGATTGGTTATTTAATATTTTTTTATTAGATGCTTGATATGTATATAATTTATATATTATAATAATAAAAATTACATATATATTAAATATTGAATAAAAAAATTATTAAATATCCAATTCTATATAAAATTTATCCAAAGGTAATATTATCATTATGCCATTTATTTGATAGTAGCAGTTTAAAATTTTTTGTTAAAATTACAAAATAAAAGATAATCTAAAAATAGCCTTTTTTTTTGGTAAAAACTGCTAGTTAGTTTAATTGGAAAAAACTTAATTAAAACAACATTGGTCATGTGTGCAGATGATTTGCAATTTTAGAATCAGAGTTATTAAAATACCGGTCAGTTTAATCGATTTTATTATGAATTAATTATAATTACGTTATGATTTTATTTAAAAATTATTTTTAAAAATTGGCTATAACTATATTTAGAAGCATTATAAAAGATCAAGACAGTGTTGCAATAGATTCATAAAGCATTGTAAAAGATCGATATAACATCTGATAAAACCATTGATTACCGGTAATACCTTAATTAAAATCTTTACCGATATAACATCTGGTGTGCTTTTTATAACGTTGATCATAAGCACAACTCACCGAACCACCGAGAATGTGAATTTGATATCTACCAGCATGAAATACCCCTTATCTAAAAAGCTCAAATGACTAAATTTATAAATCAGAGTACCCCCATAATTTAGATTATTTGCTAAAAATAAATTCTTATGTAAGGAATTAAGTAATGTGATGTGAAAAATAATTTCAAGATGTAACGGTTAAAATTTAGGGTCTATGTAATTACTTTATTTTTTATAAATAATTATTATTTTATTTTTTTCAATATAGGATATGCGGTAGGGATGATTATTCGGTATATAATAAGCACCGTCATATATCGTAACTCTATCTAAATTCATTTAATGAATAATCTATATAATTAGTAAATGTAAAGAAAAAAAATATATTTCACTTCTTTCCTAATTTATTTTTATATTCTTACTATAGTAATTCTATATTTATTCCCAAATTATTTTTTAATTATTCCTTCCAAATTTAATCATACTTAACTTTTACTTTTCAAAATTATAATATTTTATTTTTTACAATATTTATTATAATTTAAAAATAACTAGAACATTACCAATGAATTATTTTAAAACTAAGATCCTAAATATTTACAGTCAATAAAAATCCGAAATCTTTATCTAATATATTTTTATTTTCTTTTCCTAAATTTAATATTTTTGGAAATATTTTTACAAAGTTAACCTAATATAGAATAAAAACTCCCAACAATAAACCTTTTATCCTAATAAATGACACATATTTTTATTTTCTAGTTTATTGTTATGATTTCAAATACAATATTTAAACATTCTAGCATAGTTTGATATAATTATCTTTACTGATGTATTTTAAAACTTTAAGTTCTAGCAATATGATTTAGATATTTATTCTTCATATTTTGCTTAGTGATGCGTCCAAATCACGTCTCTGTCATGGAAGGGATGAGTCCAAATCGCATTTCAGTCTTAGGTGGGCATGACTCAAACATATTCATGCGTAAAAGAATAAATAGTAAAATAAAAAAATATATTTTAATATAGCATAATTTTTAAATTTCAAACCTTGAACATTTAAATCCCATAAAATTATTATAAGTAATTTTTACATTTTTAGTAAATATAAAAGTTTATGCGTGATGTTTTGGAGTAATGACGTTTTTTAAATAGCAGAAGAGTTTGTTGTCATTGAGTTTTACCGAAAATAGTCAAATGAGCAAAATGTATGCATCACTAATGTTGTAACATCATGTTATAATTTGCTCTGATTTTTCTTTATTTCGTGAATTTAATAGCCATACTCCACATTCCTTTATATATTGTTTATGGTTTAAGATAAAGGTACGATGTTTAGTGTTAATACCAATGTACAAAGTTTCAAAATAAATTAATAAAGAAATATATGCTATAATGTTTAAATATTGGTATTTAAAAGTATAACATAAACTAAAAAAATAAAAAATATATATCATATATTAAAGTAAAGAATTTACATTAAAACCCTGTTTATTTACAGTAAAATATTGCAAAAAAATATTTTTATAACTTACCTATATTTATTTAATTATAAAAATAAGTCATATAAAATATTTTATCAGCCCACCATAAAATATATTAGTAAAAGAGGAAAAATGTTTTAGTCCCGCAAACATTTTCCCTTTGAAAGAGGCACGCTCAACACCTATGGCGCCACTTTCAATCGTTTTCTCCTTATTTGTATTCAATTCACTAATTTCATTTTGTAACTCAATTTCTACTTCTTTTCCTCCACCAAAAATAAATATTATTTCTACACTAGTCTTTAATTTTTGGATTTATTATTTTGACTTCAATTTATTCTTTTAGTGTTTATCATTTGAAATGGAATTATTATATTCAAGAATAATGCATGTAATATTCTAATAAATATTGCCATATATTTAATTTTTATTGAAAATATTAAAGTATAAATAAGTATGATAATATATATTTTAACTTATGGTTGGAAAATATTTTTCATCATTTGTAACAAATATCAGAAAATATTTTCCGTTGTTGTAGTCAAACATAGAAAATTATTTTATTTTACAACAAAATATTTTTCCTTGTATAAAATTGCCATTGCATGTTATTTTCCTGTAAATAAATGGGGTCTAGAGTTTGTGTCGTAGAATAGGGCTGTCAAAAAATTTCCAAAAATAATAAAATTACGAAAAAAATATATTATATTATTAAAAATTTAAAATTTTTATTGACTATAAAGATTTAAGATTTGAGTTTAAATATAATTAATTTTATATAGGTCTAGAGCTTATATTAGAATAAATATTATATAACCTGAAACAATATAATAAATTTGAAAAAAAATGAAGTAGATAAAATTAAATTTAAAAAATAAATTAAAAAAAACATAAAAAAAATATTTAAGGTAACAAAAATTACATAAAAAATATATTAAAAAATAGTATATAATTTTTTTATTAATTATAAATATAATAAATAAAATTAATAAAATAATTTTAAATAAAATTACGGTAGTAATATTTGCCATACAATTTTATATGCGGTAGAACATGTATTTCAGAACTTTATAATTTGCCAGAAAAAAAATTATCCAATAAAACGAGTAGCAAGAAGAAGAATGACTCAGCAAAATGTGGTCCCTCTTTGAAGGGCACGAGGCAACCAAAAGATCAAGGCACGAATCCAGTTCCACTGACACGTGTCCTACGCCCTGTAAATCAAGGCCCACAAAGTTCAGTAAATTATGGCATTGGCCAACTGGCAATAGCCGGTAGCCTCCTCGTCCTCTCTATTGGCTGGCATTGCCAAAAAGGCAATCAAAGTTGCAAAATTAAACCGTTTCTGATTTCTCAAACCAAACCCATTTCTCCTAATTTAAAAAAAAAAATCCCTTTTTTAATTTTTCTTTTCTCTCCCTGATTTTGATTTTAAAAAGTATTTTTCTTTGGTAAGTGTGGGCTAAAAAGCTTATCTTAATGGTGTATATATAGCTCCCAGTTGGGTCTAATTCTGTGAATTATATATCAAAAATCTCCATTTGTTTTGGAAAAAAAACCATGACTGGAGAATCAGATTCAGAGACTGTCTCTCTTAATCTTCTCAAGAGCAAAATGGCTGATTTTGCTAAGGAAAGGGATTGGGATCAATTTCATAGTCCAAGAAACCTTCTTTTAGCTCTGGTATTCTTTTCTTTTTTTTTGTTAGTTCATTAAATTCAATCCTGGGTTTTCTTTTTCTTTTGATTGTTGTTTGGCTGTTGATTTCTACTAAATTCCTTGTTTTTTGGGTCTCTGTAGTTATTTGAGAATTTTGATCACCTAATTGAAAGGATTATTGGTCTATAATTGTTGTTTTGTTCTGTTTTATCATTTATTTGACCAAATCAATACAACTGGAGTTATAAAGTTCAATGATTCCCTTACTTTAGATGAATTACAAAGAACCCATCTTTCAAGTGGACCTTTTGTTGTTTCTTTAATCCCATTTTCCCCCAATTACTTACTTCAATCTCAAGTTAGGGTTTTTCAACACTGTTTGTCTTAAATTCTAAACCCCTTTTTTGTAGCTTTGTATTATTTGATTTAGTCAAACTTGACCTACTGTACAAATGGATCACTCTTTTAGTCTTTTTTGTTCTAATTATCAGAGAAATCCGGAATACCCACCAAACACTGTTTTCTCCTCTGTCTTTTTCCACAGATTAAGCAAACCAGTGAATTTTTTTTACCTTTTAATTAATTAAAGATGGGATTTTTAATAAAGATTTGAAATTTAATTACAGGTGGGTGAAGTGGGAGAATTATCAGAGATATTTCAATGGAAAGGAGAGGTGCCAAAAGGGTTACCAGATTGGAAAGAAGAAGAAAAGGTCCATTTAGGGGAAGAGCTGTCTGATGTGTTGCTGTATCTTGTAAGGCTATCTGATATTTGTGGTATAGACTTGGGCAAAGCTGCACTTAGAAAAGTTGAACTCAATGCCATTAAATACCCAGTTGGCAATTCCAAAGGCTCATCCAAAAAGTACAATTCTGATCATATTAATGGCTCTCAAAGCACTTGATTTTCTGCTTCGAACTTAAGCTCTGTCAATTTTTTTTGTTTGTAGCTTAATGCATTATTAGCTACCTGAATTTGTCTCTAAAATTTGGTGATTCCATACTTTTGAAGCGACGTTGTAGCTCCCTCAATTTTTAAAATATACACAACTTTATTTAGAATGCCTCTGATCGGAAAAGAAAATTTTAAAAATGATATCTTCTAAACTTTAAATCAATCAGAAGGTGACATAGTATTCAATAGCAAAGTGATATATTTTTTTATGGTTAAGGGAGTTACGTGTCATTTTATAAGTTTAGTGAGGGCAATAAATGTTTAGAGTTAAGTTCAGGTAGGTAATGGTACATTAGGCTTTTGTTTTTTTTGGGTTTTGGCTTTTGTTCTTACTTGAAAACACAGGGCTAGGAAGTAGGATTAGTAGTATAGGTTTAATTGAAGAAGAAAAGGTATGGGATGGGATTTAATCTAGAAGATTTTGTGACTGTTTTAGTAGCTGAAACAAATCTTACTGACAGATATGGGAGTGATGTATGTCTATATACATTTGTTTCAGTTGCTTTTGTATTTGTTGGGATTTTACTACTAGTACAGTTTGATTTGGTTTTTGAAATTGGTCTTTTTGGATTTGAAATGTGTTTGTGTTTAAAGGTAAATTAATCGATGTGATATTTGATGTTTGGTCAGTGAGAAATTTTGGGATTGAAAAAAGTTGGTCAATTTGGAAAAGTATTTATTGGGTCAAATTTGAAGAGAGAATCCCGCTGTTGAGTGATTTGGTGAGATGATGATTAATAGAATTTTTGAATATTGAAACGGCTGCTCCTGCTCTTAATAACTCACCAACATCATGTCTCTAATTAAAATGATTTATTTTTAGGACGGACTTGTTCATTTTTAATGCAATGCTCTAATGTTATATCTTTTAGTAGGAATACAAACAAACCCAACCGAGACTAATATATCAGGGCTCGGCTCTGTTTGAAAATGAGCTTGGACTATTTTAGCGATGGTGCCCAAAGTATTGACAATCTAAACCTTATTATCATAAATGGTGGGAATTCTAGGACCGAGTCCTCTGTATATATGACAATTTTGTGAAAATTTCAGTTAGTTGAACGAGGAAAATAAAATCTTGGAATATTCTTGTAGCATGAAACTCACTTGAGATAAATCAATAAAAAGGTTTCCCACTTGCACCTTCAAGAGTATAATAAAAGCATGATTTAAAGGAGGAATATATACCTGCAGAGAAAATATAATTCCTCAGTAAGTACACCATTTAATATATTAGAAGTAAAATTGCATTTTGCCAACAAAATTTCATTTTTCAGTATGAAAATAGACTAATTCAAAGGAAGAAAGGTTCTCGTTTCCGATATTAGCTTTCAATTTACTGACAAAATTTCGGGGGTTGCTCACATACTTGTAATAAAAAAAACCGAAATAAATATATGAATTCTGTAGTTAATATTAACCATATTTGTGTCCAAACTTCATTCCTTTCTTAGCTGTACATGATGTTTTGGAAGAACTTGCTAAAACCTTCCAATAAAATATATTAGTTGAGCTATTTGGTTCATGAACTTGGTAAACTCTCAAAAGTCAAAAAAGGATTGTACTATCTGAAATTATGTTTTGGAATTTCCAGAATTTGTTATATTTGGAGTAAGTGAAGGGTAAGATCTAAACTTGCAGGGTTAATACTAATGTTTTAAAAACTACGGTCAGGACTATGGAGGCCTGGATGGGTTAGGCGGATTTGTATTTTTTTTATTATTTATTCATACATAAAAATATAATTTCAGCTAAAAATATATTATAATATCATAAATTATTAAAAAAATATAATTTAGACAATGTTTTAAAAATTGTTAGGTGTTAGTTGAACGGTAGAGGCCTCCTTATTTATGGTAGTGAGCACATTGTTTGACGGTTTCAGACTCAAAACGATAGTTCTATTATGAGAACACTTTAATATACTTTAATATTAACAAGTAAGCTTTTTTTGTGAGTAAAAAACGTAAAACTATAATCATTAGGCAATATATAGGCAAGATGCCTGATAATGTCTAAAGATGAAAAATCGGACGGCAAACCCTAAAATAGGGCATATACGAGAATTTATAAAACATTGCTTAAAACTACTATGATGGTTTTTATAAATTAAAATTTAAAATTGTACATTTTTAATATTTTTCGAATTATTGCTAGTTACATGCACATTTTATACATTTAAAGCCCCCTTAACTTATCCTGAAGTTGGCAAAACCAAGTAACTTAACCCCCAACGTGTTCAGGAGGTAAAGTGATAATGCCGAAAGTTAAAGATGACATGTAATAAAATGTGGTTAATTAAGGGGTTTGGCGAATATTATTTATCTGCGAAAAGTTGATATGCCAAAGAAATTTGCATGTTACAAATAGTCATTATTTACTAAATTGGCCTCTTTCTATGGCTATTATGGGCAAATGAAATTGAAATTATATTCACTATGTACTTTTAGAAAAGGTCACATTTGAATTAGTTTGAAAATCTCGTGATTTTGTGGAAAAGATGAAATGATAAAGAAAGTCAGAAAGTGTGGATAGAAACAACATACATGAAACTCAACTGCTTCAACTGCTTTGAAGCTTTCATTTTCATTTGCAATTCCAATGGACAAAAAAAAGTTGAAGAAAAGGACTTTCACTATCAAATTCACATATATTACCCAAATAACATGGCATACATTCCTAATATGCCAACACCATATAACATAAACCAACATATAGTCAAACTAAAATCAAATCTTTCTAATGTGCTTAATTATTATACTAGTTTCACCATCATGATGTGTACCTACTACCTACCCAAAAAATTTGTAAAATTCTCTTGGTTTATAGTGTTTCTATTAAAAAGTGTAGCTCAGTTTGCTCAGCAAGCGCTGAGTAAATTGAAGGATAATAAGGTTTAAATTTCATTAAATATACTTATTGAGAGGGTGAGAAGCCTTAACTATTACTAAGCTCCGAATAAAATTATCTCAATGAAAATACTTATAATATAAAAAAAAAAAGTGTTTTAAATCTTAAATCTTGAAAAACACTTTGTAATCTTCAGCCTTATTTTTGTCCGAGTCGCCGAGAAATAAAGGGCCCAAAATATTTCATATATGAGCAAAACAATCGTAAAAACTATGTATTAATATAAAATTGATAATTTTTGTATATAGCTTGATATAGCCTATATATTTATTCTTTTCCTTTCTTAAAATCTTTATTTTTTCATGGACTTACAATATTGTCATTTTCCCTTACTTTTAGTCACAATTCATTTTGTTTGTAAACAGATCTATTATATTACTAAAAAAATCGCATTGATTCATAAAAATATTGGTGAAAATAGGGATGATAATTCGGGAAACGCAGTTAACCCTACAACATACAGATTTAACTCAAATCCTTTATTTATATTATTCATATTTTATTTATATTATTTGAATTTCCAGGTGATACTCAAGTTAAACTATTGCATGTACTTTCATTTATCCTTTTCAATTATATTTTAAAATGCATTTAATTTGTTGAAGTCTTGGTAAAAAATACAGTAATTATATTTTAAATAAAACTTGTATATATTTAGTTTTTTTTATATATACGTGTTGTTATAAGAATGTTTATTTATTTACCCTCATTCTTTTTATTTTTCGTGTTTGCTATATATTAGGATTCCATTTGTTGTTTTGTCCCTTTTCTCTCAGCAGCTTATGATTTATTGAACACAACATTCTCTCTTCTAATTAATTTGATTTTTTATAACCTAAAACAACTATATCTCATAAACCGTTAATTTTTTCAACATGAGCATTTAGAAATTTTTGTTTGTCTTATTTTTATCTTCAAAATGACATAGGTCATGAATATTTTTGGAGCAAAAATTTTTTTTACAGTATTATACTAGTTTTTTACTACCTTTATATCAGGTATAAGAGCTTTTTTCGCTTTAAAGAGAACAATGTTGCTAATGTTTTATGTTACTTACCTGGAAATAAATGGAAACCTGGTGCAATAAAGACGTTATACCACTCTTATATCGGGTATAAGAATTTACGAAAAAGTGGTAAAATTGGTATAAGACTGCGATAATTTTTTTTCTCAAAAAGTATTCAATATGAATTTTTCTAAAGATAAAAATAAGACGAAATATTTTAAATGCTCGTGTCGAAAAAATTAACAATTTGTGAGATGTAGTCACTTTTAAGTTGTAAAAATCAAATTAATTATGAGAGATGGGGTTATTACAATGTGATGAGAGTAGTGTTTGTGAGTTGTGGGTGTTTTACAAATTTTGAAACTTTTATTTAATATTTTATTAAAGTAAAGGTTTAAGTTGACATTTAAACAAACATAAGCTCATTTGTTGGAGGAGAAAAATGTTCGAATCACATTAAATATACTTGTTCGGAGGGGTGAAGAGCCTTAACTGTAACTAAGCCCCGAACAAGATTATCTCAATAAAGGTACTTGTAAATATTAAAAAAAAGCTCTTTTCTGGCATCCAAGTAAAATGCCTTTTTCTTTCCAACTTAGCTAAATACAAGATATTGAACTTTTAATTTTGTAAATACCAACCTTACATTTTTTTAAATCCCATATAAGAAGTTAACTTCTCTTAATTACATATACTTTTTCTTAATTGCAAGGTTTTGAGTTTTAAATTTTGTATTTACCTTAATATGAGATCCTTCATTCTAACAATCTTCTTTCTCTTAATTAATTTGATTTTTACAACTTAAAAACGACTATATCTCACAAATCGTTAATTTTTTTGACACGAGCCTCTAAAATATTTTATTCATGTTATTTTTATCTATAAAACAAAATCCATATTGAATATTTTTTGAGCAAATAATTTTTTTCACATCCTATACCAATTTTATCAAAGTTTCGAAAATTCTTATACATGGTATAAGAGTGGTATAATGTCTTTATAGCACCAATTTTTCATTTATTTTCATGTAGATAACATAAAACTTTAGCAACATTGTTCTATTTAAAGCAAAAAAACTCTTATACCTGGTATAACGGTAGTAAAAAATTGGTATAAGATTGCGAATTTTTTTTTCTTTAAAAATATTCAATATGAATTTGGTTTTAAAAATAAAAAAAAGAGGGACAAAATATTCTAGAGGCTCATGTCGAAAAAATTAACGGTTTGTGAGATATAGTCGTTTTAAATTGTGAAAATCAAATTAAATATGAAAGAGAAGGTTGTGGTAAAGAGAAAAATAATAACTTTAAAATGGTAGATAATTAAAGAAAAAAAAGTTAGATATATAAAAAAAATGGTATAAAAATTGATATTTCCTTATATTTTCTAAATTTGAGTAAAATGTTGTCCAGTTTTGAGCTGAGCCTGGTTGGACTGACATTTAAATAAGCCCGTTTACTGATTTGAAATCCATTTATACAGTAAGTCCACTCTAACTCTAACTTAGCCCATCTTAATTTATGGTGTCATGTAGACTAATCTTACCAATTACTTATGGGAGTGTATCATTTCTACAGTTTTTACAGCACAACCAGTAAATGACTAGATTATACTGTAACATTTTCCATTTTACTGTTCTCATCATTAACTAAGGACAAATAGCGTCGTTAAGAAATGAATCATGAACACTCCAGTTTGAGAATATTATAAATGGTTTTATATCTAGCATTCCTTTTATATTTTAATTGTTGAATAAAACTATCTGATAATTTCAATTTGATTTCCATTAATAAACAAACCTAGACCTTTATTCTCTAGCTTAAAGGAAAAAAATATTCAATTCCCCGTTTCTAGTACAGATATACTGTAAACTGAAAAAAAAAAGGAAGATTAAAGTTTGATGAAACAACTAATTAATCCAATAATCTCATAAGTATCAATCATGATTAATGTCAGTCCCATGCCATAATTCATCACTGCTCCACACCTACTCTTACTTTTTCTTTTCTTTATTTTTTATTTCCCCCATAACCCAATATTTTGGTTATAAGCTAAAGGCATTTTTCCTTCAAAATAATTTTTAGAATAATCCAAGTGCATATAATACAATTTTTTAAATTTTTGAATACATGCGCTTAAATTATTAATTACAAAGACAAATTCTCAATTAACCCTGTATGTAATTTAAACTTGTGACTTCTAGAGTTATATATTCAGTCTTAACTATTAGACTAAGACATCAACCACAGAATACACAATACAATTATGTATTAAAATTTTAGCAATAAAAATGTCCAGTATTTAACTTGGTTCAAGAGATTGTTCCTGTTATAAGTATGTTTTGATAAAATTCAAACACACATAAGAATCCTAATAATAGTTTTTTTAGCATAATTCACAACAAGAACAATAGACTAAAACTATAATTTCCTATTAAATATGCAACTTATAAATTTGTTTATGTTGCATCATGCTTTAAGCACAATACATGTTATAATTACTCCCATTATGACCATAATGGTTGAAACCTAGGTCCAACTTTATACATTTTGCACTATGTATATAAATGGTTATATCCACATCAAGTAATGAAAACTAATTCAACAACTAAAAGCTAAAAGAGCCTATCTATACCATATAGTCAAGAGGGGTGCTTTCACAATATCTACTATTTCGAATTCTACAATGCTAGTGGGGTGGTGTCGAGCACAACGGAAGACACGGAGGCGGAGGGTCAGCACCATACGGCTAGGTAAGAAGCGGCGAGGTTTGGTCCGATGGGGTGTGATGGTGGCTCGTCTTAGGATGCTAAAGAAGATTATAATGGATATTGCACCAAATGGTGATCAATTGCTAGAGGCTTGTTTTTCTTCTTTTCCTCTTTTACGTTCTCAAATCTTTCCACTTTGTTGATTCCTGAATCATAAAGAAAAAAGAACATTAATTTCATATACTGTGGCTTTTTTTTTGTGAAATTTGGGTGTAATGAAATGTCAAATTTATGATTATGAAATGAATATCAAGGCAGGCAAAAGATTTTGAATAAGCTTGGGCTTGAAGTTAATATTTTACTTTTGTTTCTTATACCTTGTTCAACATTAATTTGCTTATAAGTGATTTTAAAGTATTTTTGATTAAAATCATCAATTTAAGTTCGGTTCAATCTACATTTTAGAATTTTAGACTTGGGTTGATTATTTTTAAGTCCGGCCCACAGTCTGTAGATAATTTTTTAATAATTTTTTTTGTGAATTTTAAATAAATAAATTGACAATTTTGTATAACTATATTATTTATTTGAAATATACCATACAACTTATTGTATTTAAATTTAAAAATTCATTAGTATAAAATATAAAAGTTAAAAATAATTATTTGATAAATATATAATATATAAAAAAACTAAATTATTATTCACTGAATTAGGCTCGGATCGGACTTAGGTATTTATACAAAATCTAAACCCACTCAATCTTTAATGGGCTATGACTCGGGTTGGACTTAAACTACGTCCGACCCATAGGACCGCGCCCGGCCCTCCAAAAAATCTAAGTAAAAGTAATAAACTGATTTTTGTAACTTATATCAAGCAGCTTTAAGCACTTGAGTTTTCACGAATAAAATACACATACTCATGTTTTTTTCTAATTTCCTATGATTTTTAGTTGTTTCATGTTTTGATGACTTAAGAGTTTATTTTACCAAACAAATAAACTATTTATCGGCTGAAGTTGATCAATGAGAGTGTTATAATTAGATTATAAGTTAGTTTTAGCTTTTAAGCTCTTAAATTAAGGATTAGTTTGGCTGTGACTTTTTGTAGTTTTTCCGAAAAGCTCCATTTTCAAGCTTTTTTTAAAACCTGTAGATTTTATTTTGGAAAAAATAAACCAGACAGTTCCTAATTGATTAATATGAAAGATTAAAATGTGTTGTTCAAAGTCAAAATATGTAGTACTATTAAAAATTTATAAGAATAACTTATTTTAAAAGCAGTTTAATATTAAATTAACCCTAAATATTTATGAAAGCTTAACTTTTGATAAGTAATTTTTATATTAAAAGAAAAAAAATTTAAATCGAAGCTTTCTTTGAAAATAAGAGCTTATAGTGAGAAGAAATTAGCGTGGAAGAATAAGGGGTGTTTTTTTTAACTTTTTTTCCGTCAAAAGTTTTTTATAAAGAAAAAAAAAATTTAACTTTTAAATAATAAATAAAAATTATAAGTTTGGAAAAAGTACCTCTATATTTCTCTTTTGAACCTCTAGAATATACCTTGTCAAAATTTAACTCCACAATGGCTCTTACACTCTCCTCGCAGACCGGACTTCTTCTCCGTCACTCAAATTCCAAACTTTCCGGCCGTTCTCCTCCAAAGCCCGCCGTAATTCTCTCTTCCTCCATACCAGAACATTCAAAAATCCCTTCTCTTTCTATTTGCCCCCTTAAAACACCTCTTCCCTTCATTATTACCGCCAAACAATCTCACGCTAGGGTTTCGCCTTCGTTATCCTCTCACAATCCTCAATCTCCTGTTCTATCTCCCCCAACCGAGTCGCAATCTATACTCACTGGCTCAACTCGGACTGTGACCACAGTCGTAGCCCTAGCATTCTCCATCTCACGGCTATTCCTCAATTCAATTCAGAAATTGATTGGCAGTTCGCTTTTGCCTAATCCCGCTCAATTGGCTGCAATTCGTGCTATAAGAAGCAATTTAGTTCACTCCGCGGGGCCGCTTTTCTTCGCAGCCGCTAAGGACCGGCAGGCCAGCTACTTGAATACTCCGTTGACGGTAGTGGCTGCCGGTTTAGCTAAATGGCTTGACATATACAGTGGGGTTTTGATGGTCAGGGTTTTGCTTAGTTGGTTCCCTAATATCCCCTGGGACCGCCAGCCATTGTCGGCTATAAGGGATCTGTGTGATCCTTATTTGAATTTGTTCAGGAACATAATTCCTCCTATTTTTGATACTCTTGATGTGAGTCCGCTTCTGGCTTTCGCGGTTTTAGGCACACTCGGTTCTATTCTCCATAGCAGCGGAGGAGGAATTTACTAGAGATGGAAGGTCAGTGATTGAGAGGCATTTATATTGAAGAAAGCAATAATATTTTGAATTTTATGTTACTTTTTAGCTTCTGAGTTGAGTGGTTTTAGTGTTTGTAATACTGTAATTGATTGAATTTTGTTCTGATATAAATTTTGGAAAGCTTGTGAGGATATCTATGCCAGTTCTATTCATCTTACACTGCATATTTTGCAATTACTTTTGTTCGTGATCTTCAGTGTTTTACCATTGCTTTTGTTCGTGTTCTTTATTGTTTTGCTAATAATTGTGTTTGGATTTTGAAACTGGCCTAGGATGTTTTGATCTAGGTTATTTTTCGTGCAATGAACAGCCTGGCCCTGATTCGTATCCAAATCCTAGACGTGAAAAGCTATCTGTCCATAATGAGACAGGATTATAGGATTTCTTTAGAGTTTCTGTATGTCAAGATGGATGAATTATTGGGACTTGGGACTTGGGAGTGAGTAACAGAACATTTTGTGTATCATGGACTATTATAAGCTTCATCTTTGGATGTCATATTTCGGCTTTTTTTCTGATTGAGCTTAGTTTTTTCAGTAGTTGGGGTTTCAGCACGAGCTCATCTATGCTTTTTGTGCTTTCCTCCCAATTTGAGCTTAGGATTTAGTATGTATACAAATCTTGTAAATACGCCCCATCCCCCAGAATACATTTATTCGATATTTAGGTTTTAGGTATTGCTGTTGATGATGCACTTATACTGCTGATATTCATTTCATCCGGGAAAAGCCATCCAACAATGCCTTTGTCATTTGATCCATTAGGGTTCCGTTAGATAGGAACAAATTTGATATATACTGATAACTCTCGGATAGAGTATTAGATCAGAATATAAATATTAGATTAGATTATAAGTATTCTAGTTATTAGAATATTTTTTGCTGGTATTTCATATTAGAATATTCTATTTTATAATTCTTAATTATTCTATTTATATTCAAATATTCTATATTTACTAAATTTATTAATTATTCTATTTCTAATGTTGCTTGATTTTTACTTAGGGACGAGGGTGAAATTTGCTCTTAAGGTTGTTGTTGGGGGAAGATTAAATTTTCTTTAATTATACAAAATGGCTAAATGGCTTGGTGGTGGTTGTTGTTTTGTACAAAATGGCCCAAAATTTCTTAATGATGTAATTCGTCGCTCAATCACCCTTATTCAAATGGCATTTAGTTGGTGATTTTCATCTCTGACTCTCTCTATATGTATAGAAGAGTGGACAATTGATAGAGGATGTCTACCATAGGGGCATTATTGTTGTTGTGTTGTTCGTTTCTTACAAAATCTAAATGCTAGAGGAAGGACTCCTATATTTATATCTTCTACAATCTACATTGGCATTGGTGGTTGGGATGTGGACATAATGTTGTGTCAAACTATACTACTGCATGTTTAAAATATTTTGTTTTCGTAGTTAATATGCATGTGAGCTCCCTGTATTTTAGGGTAATGAGGAAAGCCTGCTTCGACACCAAATTTATGTCATTTTGTAATAGCCTGATAAATTAGAATCGTAGCATCTTAAACTTACTGTTGATATGGATTTTTACCAATTGATGATGGTGTGCATCAAATTTCCACTCCCAAATAGTAGAGGGAATAGGCCAAGTTTCAACTTAGAGTTTTGGTTCTGGCTTGTTTTTAAGTTGACAGGATGAGTTCTCACTTCTCACTATAAAGCATAGTTATTAAAGGCGTGCCCTGTGTAGGGTGCAGGTTCCCGCACCTCGCCATACCTCAGTGAGGTAACGCGCCTTGTGCACTTAGGCTTGCCTGGGACACTTCTTTTTTAGGGTTTAAGCTTTATAGTGTTGTTTATCTATTATAGAAGTTTTAATAATATATTAAGGCTAGATAATTCCTAATTCAATTCATATATTGGCTATAGATTAATTCATGGTTTGATATTCTTATTGTAGAATGTAACTTTTACGTATATATGTAAATCTAACAATTCTCTTAATTCTTTTCCCGATAGCATTAACTTAACTTTTCAAGCAATTTTTTTATTGCAAATTTTTTGCGTCCAATGTAACTCAGGCACCTTGCACCCACCTTCAGGTGCACCTGGTCCCCTTTGCGTCTTACCTTTGGGCGCACCTGGCTCCCTTTGCACCTTAATGTGGCTTGTGCTAGCGCTGACGGCCTTTAAACTGTTGCTTCATCTATTAATTTTAACAGCAATGCAAAGACAACAAAATTAGATTACTGACATGCTACTGAAACAATGTGTTTTCAATTCCAATGATCAAAAGTGTATTATATTCTTCACGTAACAGCAATATTATGTCACAGAACAGCCACTAAACCAAATACTTACGTTTCAGTACAGTTTGGTAAGTCTCTTCTACAAAGACCTTGAACAAACAAAATGGGACTGGATTTGTGGCACAACTTTCCTGCTATTCTACAAACACATCGACTAAACAAAATCCGAAAATTTGTTCCACAAGTACCTGCAGTCTACACACCCCTAGAATAGACATCAACAAAATTTGTGGCAGACATACCATAAACCAAAATAGGTTGTATAAACACAACAAAAGACGAAACCTTAATTAAACTTAGAGAACTACTTTTTGCCGAAGTAGGAAAGAAGGGTGGGCTGTTGTTTTTTGCCAGCACTTTTGCGAGTAGGCTTCTTCCTTGGAGGGCTCTGTTGCAGTCTTTTGCTGTCATCTTCATCCAAAGAACGATCTCCACGGTCTCGCTTTGTTTCGTACTTCAATTCTCCCTCTCTTGTGGAGTCACAAGGTTTCAAGTCTTTGTCGAACACTGGGAAGGTGGGTGCAGTTTCCAGCTTTTCTTCGCTTTCATTTTCCTCTTTCACACATTTTAGTATATCTGTCTCCTCAGTTTTTTGGCGGTTCGGTTCTTCTCTTTTAATTTCCTTCTTTTGGAAAAACTTGGAGATGGTGCTTTTCTCCTCGTGCTTCAGTGGTATCTGCCAATTTGATCCCACAAAGGAAACTTGTAACTCGATGAAACTCAAATATAATTTATAAAATGAAAAATTGAAAAGTCGCATGTGCGAAATTACGAGCATAACATTTCCATGAATACAGCCAAGGCACTCACACCTCTTTAATGCACTCTGGTCCATCGAAAGATGTCTTGCCCATGGCAGGTGTTACTGGGTACCACACCTAAAATATGAAAATTTTTGTTAAATCATATTCCCTATTTATACATAAACAAAATGAATTCTTAAACTTAGCTTGATGTTGTCCAAAATATCTAAATCTTTACAAATTTCTAGATCAAGAAAAGTTTATGAGAATCATCATGTTATAAAGTTTAGCTTCGAATTTTTGGTGACTCAGATACATTGCAACGTTTTTAAACCCATCTTATTTAGTGGATTGAAGAAAGTAACAGTAATCAACACACCATATAAACAAGAAAAATATCTCGATTTTATATTAAAACAACTTTTTTATCGAAACCAATATCTCTAATACTTTCAAAGCATGGTTCTTATAATGGTACAAGGCCAAGAAGAAGAAAAGTGAAGCTTGAATCTATCTCTAGAGAGCTCTTACCAGTTCTGAATTTTCGTAGGGTTTAAGCACATCGAACTTAGCAGAAGAAGCATTTAGCCATGTGTCACTTGCTTCCTTGTCACCCAAAATTACAGGCATCCTATCTGCATTTATATGCATGAAAATATATCTAAAACATCACCTATTTTAGCAATCGCAACTCAACTGAGGGCTGTAATAATACCAAATATATCAGAATTAAGGGAAAAAAGAACAGCTACTCTACAGTCTACACAAGTTATTATGAGTATAAAGAAGCACACTCAAAGTTGAAACAGTTCTAATAGTTCTCTACATCTTCAGCACGATAGATTTTCATGTAAACTACAAAGGGACTAATCCCATCAAACATCATCATATGCCTTACAATCCAAATTAGATCGTCAACATAACTCCAGTTACTTTCAATTGTTATACACAATACAGTTCCAATACTTAATTGAATGAGCAAGTAACCACTAACGATTCTCTACAACGGGATGACAGAATTCTGTAGTTGCTATTTCCATGTTAATGTTCATTCTTGTTTTGAGAAAGCAAAGTTACAATATCAAAAACATATTACATCATTAACTGAATAACCATAAAATATTAATCCAGCAGGAACAAATATAACTCACCATGCAACCACTTTAATGCTGAAGATGAAGAAGTTGTTACTATTGTGAAGGTGAAAAGCGTCTCACCTGTAAAGAAAAAACATATACTCACGAAGTGTTAGAATCCAATCAACACTGAAACTGATGCTAAAAAATAAAAATAATCCCATTTTGAAAACAATAACTCCAGTAAATTCTGCAGCACAAGATCTAGAGTCGTGCAAAAATAAATAAACAAAAATTGAATTCGCTAACAGGATTCACAATTATGAAGCCTTATTAAAGCATAACATGTCAGGCAATAATAAGGAAATCCATTCACCTTCGGAATTTTGCCAGGAATCATAAAGAGCAGCAAACACAAGAGGCCTGCCATCCTTGAAATGAATGTAGTAAGGCTGTTTCTTGGACCCATCCTTTTTCCACTCATAGAATCTGAAGCAGAGTTCAATACAAGGCATGAGCTGACCTTAAAAATAGCATCTAAAGTTCCAAGAGTGTGCAACAATCTATTTCAGGAAGAAATATCAAAACCTCACGTACTTGTTTCATCTCTTAAGGATATTGATTTCAAACAGAGAAACAAGATATGAGAACATAAAAAAACATAAGCAGTGGATGGACCATGATGGATATTCAATGGTAATCATAAAACCTGGCAATTTATCTATAAATATGGCAAACATCCTAAATAACAAGTTTCAAGATGCAAAATGAAATTCATTTTCTCACACCATAGTGTCTTTGAGGTTTCCCCAACGTCAATCTAAAACATTTTTCGAAGCAAACATTTTCAGATTTTCAGTACCAGCAATAAAAAGATAGTAGTAAATTAACACCACAAATATACTATGGTACAGACATACCCTTCAACCGCAACAAGGCATCGCCTTTTAGCAAGTAATCGGCGGAATGAAGCCTTTTCACCTATTGTCTCGGACCGAGCATTGAACTGCATTTTACAACAATTTATTATTTTAATGCTTGAAGTCTTGTGTACAAGAATTTTTATGTGCAAAAAATAGCCAATACTAAATGGAAATCACTAATGTTATATAACGACGATTGACTTTTTAACTCCCCTTACATAAACTAAGGATAATATCATGAAGCAACTCTCGCTGAATCTTTACACAAAATCAATCCTGTATTTTTTAGTTATGCCATAAATCCTGTATGAGGAAACTCTCCGGGTTTTAACTGTTATCTCTATCAACAGCCAATCCTGGCTTTCAGCCTGCTACTATAATAGTGTACAACACGACATCACACAACAAGCAAGCATGGAAAAAGAATAAAAAGAGGCAGCTCGGTTCACGAAGAATCCCGCACTAATACACGGTCCAAGGAAGAGTTGTACCCCAAGGAGTGAATTGAAGAGAGCCTACCCTGACACACATACTAGTGGCCAATTTCACAGCTCAAACACGTGACCTGTTGGTCATATGAAGACAACTAAACAATTGCTCTAAGGCTTCCCTTCAAGCATGGAGAATATAATGTTCTAGCTGGTCATAATAAAAGCTAAGGACATTTAAAATCAGTCTTCAAATTTCTCAGTAGAAGACAAAGCTTGACAGTTTTCTAATTAAAGTTATTCATCATTTGCAGGTGGAAAATTATACAACAGAGTGACCACATATAAGGTTTATGCATGACCGTTAAAAGCTGGACAGTTGAAAACAATAGTATCATAATGACTGGAAGGTTTACAAGGAGGTATGTAAATATTTAGTAAAACATAAGGCAGCGCCTGTTGCATTTAATTTTCAGAAGACTTAAACACTTAAAACTTACTAGATGTTGAGAATTGGAAAATGATTCAATGTTCAGCAGGAATTAGGAAGCCTCAACATATGTGCATTGATATTTCTCCATGTACAGGAATGTAGAATTTGTGGGCATAGCATTTGGAAAGAACATTGTGAGCTTAAAGCCTTAAACATCCATCATAGACTTGGGAAGAATTGATATCCAGTTTCCTTGTCAAAAGTAGCATTAAATATTGGGATTTTTTTACAATATCTTCTCTTGTACTTCTACACAAAGGAAAAATCCTAGACTTTGTAAGAATTTTTCCGGAAGATGAAAATATGAAGGTAGCTCCATGGACACTAGACAAAAAATTGAAATAAGCAGCGACAACCATAAAATAAAGTTCAAAGTGATGAAATATACAGGGAGGGACTGGAGGCCTAATTAAATTTACAAAGTTTTGCTTGACGACCAAAAAATGGGCTATTGTGTTCAGAAAGAAATTATGACGGAGCTTTTGCTTGTTATAGCTAAACATTTCTGCTGCAACTAACCACGTAGTGTGATCATTATGATAGAAATATAGAAACAATGAGCTGACTGATTCATACATCTGCCTCTACCTCCTACTATAAAACACACACTGCACAACTTCACAAATCACAGCCTAGCCAGGTAGCTGCTGAAACAGTCATATTTGGTAGTAATTAACCCACTATTCATTACTCAGTGACTCAGTGCTTAACATACATAAGATGACGTCATGAAACATAAGGTACTAATTTGGGCAAAAATATGGAGGTCCAATTTAACTGAAACAAGCAGTTATAAAATGCAACAATTGAAGTCCAAAGTAACTTCTCCAATATGACCAGAACTTTCCAGAGGAAACATTTATGCCAAAACATCCTAACTACAAACCAACATATTCACATACAATTTGCCATAACCGAAGCACATAATACAACAACAACAACATTACCCCAATGCCTTCAAGGCTCCCGCACAAGTGGGGTAAGGGGGGGTCGGGTGTACGCAACCTTACCTCTGTAATTACAAAAAGGTTATTTCCAATTGACCCTAAAGTGGAATTGCAACAGCTATCCATGACTTCACAGTAAAAGAAGCTCAGATTGTTTAATAAGTCATTTTGCTTTAGTCCATTATAATCTAAAGCCAAAGAATGGTGAATCTTTGGCCCCATCAAAATAATGGACAACCGAAGCACATAATATCAATTAAAAAAAAAATCCAAACTCGTACTTAGAGGAATTTTTACCATCCTGTAGAAATCTGGTTTATCTGTTTTGTTCGTAAAACCAGGAATCAGTCCCCATGTCATACACTGGACAACATAGCCTTGTCCATCGGGCACATCCTCTCTGCAAATCACCGGCAAGTTTGATCCCGGTGAAACATTGTAATACGGCCGGTATCTAACAATTTCCACTCAAAAATCAGTACATAATCTACAGTTGCGCATCAAAAAAGAAAATAAAGGGAACAAAACGCAAGTAAACAGTAGAAATGAATTTGGGCATATTCAGAGAAGAATCGATATAGAATATACCGGTCCATGTTAACCGTACGGACGGTAGGATCGGTGCGGTGACAAGCCCGGGGGATGTCATCGGCCCGGAGAGTACAACGAGCTCTACCACACATCCTTCAAATCGATGAATAACTTCCGTTGCTTGCTTGCTACCAAACTGAAATATTGACCGAGGGCGGGAACAAAGTGCAGGGCTTGTGTTCTGCTTGGTAATTGTGAAATCGATGGCAATGGCAATGGCAATGCCGTTGATTCAGATAACTTTTTAGTTTCACGATCCTGATGTGGACACGTGTCTTTTATGCTACGTGTTCACTTTTAATTAAAGCCTCATTTATTTACTGTAAAATATTATTTATTTAATTATAAAAATAAATTAAATAAAATATTTTATCAATTATAAAATACTGTACAAAATAAGAAAAATGTTTTAGAAAATATTTTCTCAGTTAGAAAAGACGCTCGTCATTTCTTTTGTTCAACTTTTACGCTATTGTTGATGTCCAATCTCAAACCCCTCCTTTTTCACCTTCATTTCGTCTTTCAAGCCCACTTGTGCTCGTGTGATGTATGGATAGGTCATTTGTAATAAGTATATTAACGATAAGTTTATTTTGTAATATATATATATATATAATAAAAATAAAAAATATTAAAGCTAAAAAATATTTTATATCGTGTACCAAATTAAATTGCGAAAACCTCTTTATATACAATATTTGCAGCTTCATCTGTTATTTGTCCATCGTCTTCAAGAGAAAAGGCAGGATTTATCATGTTTTTTTAAAGAACAATGAGCAGTTTAAAGAGAGAATGAGATATATAAGAGCAAGAATAAGAAATTCTTCTTGAGTTATAGGTATTTCTCATTCAAATATTTAGAGTAAATAATCGATAAGATAATATCTTTATATAAGAAACTAAATTAAATTTAAAAAATTTTCTTAAATTGAATTATAATCAACAGAATAGAATTAAATAATATCAATAAAAATATTTTAAAGTTTAAAAAAATAGATTTAGGAAATATATTAGTTGATAGATATACTTAAATGATAATTATGAAATTTGAATTAAACTTAATCAAATAAATAAAAATAATTCATTATCTTTCATAAGAAGGAGTTACTATTATAAAATTATTATTCATGAAAATGAGTAAGAACTATTTTAAAATTCAAATTTTTTTTTAAATAGGATTCAAATTTATATTTTTTACCAATATTTGATGTGGGAAAAAAAATCACATTAATTCTTAAATAAGAATGAATAAGTACTATTACGAAATTCAAATTTTTTCTTAAATAGGATTATAACCAACAGAATTAAATAAAATCAATGGCAACAAATTAAATTTTAAATAAATAGATTTAGGAAATATATTAATTGACCTAATAATTTAAAATATTATAACATAAGAGTAAGTACTATTATAAAATTCAATTTTTTCTTAAATATGATTATAATTTAAAATGTTCTAGTTGATCAAATATAAAAAATTATTCCATTATTATCTAAAATATATTTTTCAAAATTTAATTCCTAAATCATTAATTCCTAAATCTATTTTTTAAAATTTAATTTGTTTCAATTTTGTTAAATATTTATTGTGATAATAATGAAATTTTTTAAATTATTTCACTTGATCAAATAATTATAAATTTTCTACTATTATTTATAAGGAGTAATAACTATTGTAAAATTCAAATTTTTTTTAATAGACTTATAATAAATCAATCAATCAACAATATTTTTTCTCACTTTGGACAAAATAATATAAGAATTGTAAAATTTACCAAAAAAATTGGAAAGACAGAAATACAAAGCAATAACATATGTTTAAAATGAAACAATCCAACAATACAAAATAAATAATACATAACACCAAATAATAGTTCTGCCAAGTTTGACAATGATTCAATAAATACTAATCTTTCTTTAAAAAGAGATACACATCAATTATTCTTCTTCTTCTTAATCCTCATCCGTTTTGCTCGATTGCTCGAAAGTTTTGCATTATCTTCATCTATCAATACAACTACAGGTGTGACAATAGAATTGACCTCATTTTCTGATATCGAAACATGTCAAACAAAATAAATAAATAAATAAATAAATAACCTAATTCAAATTATAGTAGATAATGAATTATTTGTACTTATAATATAAATGTAAGAGGTAGCTTGAAATTTTTATTTGCATCTGGAAATTGGTCAACATCGAAATCTGAATCCTATTGTAAAAAAAAATTAAGTTAAAATATATATGAACTAAAGTGCAAATAATACAACGTACTAATTTGAAGTTAAATATAAAATAAAATTTAACTTACAGTCATTGAATTTTGAGGGAGAGAAAGATTATATTGTTTTAGAAGTTGTTCATCCTCCGTAAGTTTAATGACCGTGAACACTTCATCATGTGCAATAATATTGTTGATTTTAACTGAAAGTTTGAACATAATTTATCTTCCTATGATGTTCTCCAATTCCATTGGTATAGGTGTTTCACCAAGTGCAACAGGTATATAATATAATTTCAAAAGACAAAAAGCAATAAAAGATGTTTAAAACATTATTAATGGAGAAATAACTAAAGTTAATTGGAATTCAAAGAAGATATATTATTGATATGGGAAAACTATGTACCTTAATTAGTGATATGGGAAAATTAATTGGAATTCATTTGCAGTTTTTCCAATCAGTTATTGCGTTTTACGGTCTAAATTAGTAAATAAATAAACCCTGTGTCATCCATTACACGAACTTAAAGCTTATATCTGTGAAATCAATTTGAATGTTTAATTCATTACAATTTTAATATCGAAATACTTTAAATATATTAATTGAACAATTGAAAGCCAAATTTTAGATGCACAATGTTTACCATAATTGCTGATAAAAATTATATGGCAAAATTGTTATAGTAATTAATAATTATTTGACCTTTAAAATAATAATCAAACGGACATGTATAAGGAAAACTTATCAAAATAATTAACATTTCACAATTAATATAAATACTAACTAATTAAGATAGTAATATAAATTAGAATAATATGGTTATAAAATAAAATAAATTTAATAATAAAATTATAAAATTTCTTTTGAAAGATATAAGGGTAAAAAGTCTTTTAGGACTTCATTGCTTGAATGCGATCTCCTATGGTACACCTTGAGCTCCTGAAGATTATCAATAAACTTGAAAATATTATTTTTGGTTACCGTCGCTTGAATACAATATTTCTATTGCAATATTACAAAACATCAAAAGAAGTAAAATTTGTTGTTAGTTACGCGATTTTATTAAACATTTATTGAGATACATTTTTTAATACTAAATGAAAAAATAATTTATTAACATACATTTCCATCTTGGAAAATCATTTTGGATTGATATCACAAATGAAATCCGTCTTTAGTTGCACCCTAAGTGGGTTGACATTCATCCACCGAATTATTTTTCTGCTTAAATATAATGAATAATATATTTTTTTACAATTATCTTGTGATTTTCTGTCAAAATTTGATGAGGAAAAATGAGTAACACTTATTCTTAAATAACAAGAGTAATTAATGCTACGAAATTCAAATTTTTTTTATTAAATTGGATTATAACAAACAGAATTAAATAAAATCAAGAACAACAAATACTTTTTTACAATTATTTTGTGATTTTCTGTCAAAATTTGATGAGGAAAAAACGAGTAACACTGATTCTTAAATAAGAAGAGTAATTAATGCTACGAAATTCAAATTTTTTTATTAAATAGGATTATAACGAATAAAATTAAATAAAATCAAGAAAAAAAATTAAATTTAATAATAAATAGATTTAGGAAATATATTAGTCTTCCAAATCAGTTTATAATTTTTTTGACAGATATAAGTTATAATCTATTGGAATTTTTTTCTAAAATAGGATTATAATCAACAGAAATAAGAAATTGGTTATAATCATTATGAATATTAAGAAATAAGAAATACCGTTATTATAGAATAGGATTATAATTTGGTTATAATTATTAAGATTTTGGTTATAAATAGATTTAGGAGATATATTAGCCGACCAAATTAACAATAATCTATTCTTAAATAGGTTTATAATACTTTTGACATATATAATTTATAATCTATTATTTGACAGAATTATTTCCTACTTTAGAATTATAATCCTATTTCATATTTCTTATTTCTGTTGGTTAATATTAACCAATTTAAGTTAATCCTATTTTAGTTAATACTAACCAATTTGTGATATAAATCTTACTTTACTTAATATTAACCAATTTCTATTTTAAAATTATAATCCTATTTTATAAAATTTTAAAATTATAATCCTATTTTAGAATGATTATAACCAAATCATAATGATTATAACTAAATTATAATCCTATTCTATAATAATGGCATTTCTTATTTCTTAATATTCATAATGATTATAATCAATTTCTTATTTCTTTTGATTATAATCATATTTTAGAAATAAATTCAAATTTTAAACTTTAATTAGCAACTATTTAAATACACGGATTTTTTTTGACAAATATAATTTATAATCTATTTTTAAACATGTTTATAATTTAAATTTAATGTGACTATATAAGAATTAATATGACTTTATAATACTTAATGTGACTACTTTTTTCTATTTTAGAAAAAAGGAGTCACATTAATACTATTAGTATAGTAATATATTTAAATAATATGATAATAAAAAAATTAATAATAAATTAAAATATTTATATCGAAAGCTAAAAGGATAAAAAAGTAATTTAAAACTTTCTTGCTTTTATATATTATATAAATATTATATATATTAATCTGTGAACTTTTGGATGTATTTTGACTTCATTTTATTTCATGTAATTTTTCTCACAAATTTTACAAATATTAACATTTATTTTTTTAATTTTCATTGAATATAATAAAGTATAAACAAACATGATAATATATATTTAAACTTGTAACTGAAAAATAATTTTATTATTGTAACAAATAAAAAAAAATATTTTTCATTGTTGTAGTTAAACAGAAGAAAATATTTATTTTTCTGAAAAATATTTTTCCATGCATAAAATTTTCTCTTGCATGTTATTTTCCTATAAATAAACGGGCCAAGATTTGTAAATAAATTGGTTAACGAAATTATTCTCTCTATTTAGAGAATCTTTAGTAGTTTGTATATTCCAACAATAGTTTTAATACACAGGTAAAAATAGATAATTATGTAAAAAATGGCTCCACACTAGCTCTCTTATTTTCTCTTTCTTATATGATGTGACAAAATAAATGTTAAACATTGCCTATTTAATCTTATACATATAGACAATCAAATAGAATGTCAAGTCATTAAATTAATTAATATTTTAATATTTAACCTTCAATAATTAAAATTTTTTTATTAATTAATTATACAATTCTAAATGAAATAGACCACCTTCAACATAGCAAGCTTCCGCTTAAGATGCCCTCATTTCGCCATACAAATGAGAGCAAACTACAATGGTAAAGTTGTTCCTCTGTAACTTGGGTTATGAGTTCAAATCCTGAAATAAGCCATTTTTTTAAAAAAAAATATGGAGTTAAAATTGTGCATAAATTCCCTCCCCAAAGCCCACATGGTAGATGCCTTGATCCACTGAATCTCCGTTTGTTTCATCTTTTTACAAATTTATTAGTTATCAATTAAATAGGTGATATAAATTTTATGTAGTGATTCTCTGGAAGATAAGTCCAGTGATAATGCTATTTTCCGTCTAGGTCAAGACAATCGCGAAAATGAAGATCAAGAAGGTAATCAACGTTACCAAGAAATCTAAAATATGCTATTTCATATCAGGGACAAGAGAGTCATAGTAATCAAGAAAAATTTAAAGATAATCAAGATTGTCAACAAGACTTAAGTTTGAATATTATCAATAATAAAATATAGAGAATGAAAGAAATGAACTACTAATCAAACCATATATGGTTGATGGTGAAGATGGGTCTGAATTTTCTTCTTCCGAATGGAATATGAAACATGAAAGAATTGATGAGGAATCAGACTATTCTTGACCTGAGGGAGGTGTTATGGGTTTTTAAAAAGATTCGGTAGAAAGAGAAAAGACCAAGCAAAAAAATAAAGTCATGATAGTTATACCTCCTATGAAAATCTTCACTTTTATATTATGAAAGCTCATGGCATGAGATGAATGAGAGGGACCTTTATCACATGAAAGCCATCTATTATTCGAAATAATAAACGATTTTTCGTAAATAAGAAAGAATAAGTTAAATGTGAACACCGACCAACTCACAAATTATCCTTAGTTGAGAGAATTTTTTTTAAAAGTCTTGATGGTTGCTTTATTCTTTCTTTTGTTGCTATTTTCATGTTTTTCTTTTTCTTTCTTTTTTGCTTTTACCTTTTTTTAGGACTTTTAATTTTTTTAATAATATCAAAGACCAATATATTGCGTCATTTGATTCATTAAAAAAATTAAATGTATTAAATTATCAACTAATTAAATTGAATGTACTTGAACTGTATTAAACGGATCTGATTTAAATTAATCAAATTAAAGTTTAAAAGAATAAGACTTTCTTCTATTATTGAAACCTAAAAAATTGATATCATAAGATCCGTTGGAATTCGCCTCAAAGACCCTGAAATAATACCAAGTCAGGAAGAGCAAAGCCGTGTTTACGTCTAACTACCACTAACAATAAAACAATACCCTACTGAATACGCTAATCCAATCCTTGTATATAAGTTAAGCAACAATAGATGATCCAAATATATAATACTGATTAATTTTCAAAGGGCAGCTTTGATCATATGATTTGTGGACCCTCATATATGCATTACCTCTGGGATTTTCTAAATTTGATAGAAATTCGTCTCGATAGGAACTGAAAATTCTCCAATAAGATTCTTTGTGGGGTGAGGATGAAGAATTTTTCATCCCCAAATCTTAATGGGGATGGAGAATGCATTCTCCACCCCTAAAATTCTCCAAACCAACTCCGATAATTTCCATTGGAGAATCCCCGAATATTCCCGAAACATAAAATCATTTATATTATTTTTTATAACAAGCATTTATTAATATAAATTATTTATTTAATGTTGGATATATAAGTTATTTTTTATAATTATTTATTTAATGTTGGATATAAGTATTTAAATTTTAGTCATACTAAAATTTAAATACTTATATCCAACATTAAATAAATAACTAAAATTTAAATATTTATATCCAACATGAAATAAATAATTATAAAAAATAACCTCTATATATATATATATAAAATTCATGACAAAAATTATTGAAATATTAGTATTGAAATTATAAATACGTTATAGGTACGTTCTTTATTTGATTTGAAATAATTTTTGTCATAGAATTGCTTAGAAAGGTGAAGCTTAAGCCTGTTATAAATACGTATTTAAATTGCTTAGGAGGCTTCAGCTTCACCTTCCTAAGCAATTCTGTCAGCTACCAAATCTCCCATTTCCTGAGGATTTCCCTGAGTATCCTACAAGGAAACAGTTTGTTGACTACTTAGAATCATACGCCAAACACTTTGTGATCAACCCGAATTTCAACGAGTGTGTGCAGTCTACTAAGGCCCTGTTCTTTTGAACTACAATTCAATGTAGTTCAGTTCAATACAGTTCAGTGCAGTTTAGTTCAGTACATTTCAGTGTAATTCAGTTCAATTCAGCTATGCTTAGTTATAAATTTACACTGAAATAAGTTCAGTTCAGTTCAGCCAACTTCAGTTCAGTTCAATTCAGCTTTTAGAAGTCAAAAAGAACAAAGCATACGACGAGACCAGCGGCTTGTGGAGGGCTAAGACTGTTTCTACTAGAGGTTCGACTTGTTCTGAAATTGAATACATTTGCCGGTGGCTTGTGGTGGCCACCGGTGAGAATGCAGAATGTGTAATGCCGGAAACCGAAGGAATTAATGAATTTTCTGACGAGGTTATTCACTCTCCTAGTTATAAATCCGGGGATGAATACAAGGGCCGGACAGTACTAGTTGTAGGTTGTGGTAATTCTGGCATGGAAGTCTCTCTTGATCTCTGCAACCACAATGCATCACCATCAATGGTGGTTAGAAGCACGGTAAGCATCAAATAAATCAACAAAATTAACGAAAAGAAACAATCTTTTAGTGTTTGATACTAAACCCATTTGCAATCGGATTGCAGGTTCATGTAATGCCAAGAGAAATATTTGGAAAATCAACCTTTGAATGGACTAATCTGTTGATGAGTTGGTTGCCATTATGGTTGGTTGATAAGCTAATGTTGATACTAGCATGGTTGGTATTAGGAAACACTGAAAAATATGGGTTAAAAAGGCCAGCCATGGGTCCAATGGCTTATAAAGCTAGCCAAGGAAAAACCCCTGTATTGGACATTGGTGCATTAGAGAAGATAAAATCTGGAGACATAAACATAGTTCCTGGAATTAAAAGGTTTACCCGCGGACAAGTTGAGCTTATTAATGGAGAATTTCTTGATATTGATACAGTTGTTTTTGCAACTGGATACCGCAGCAATGTCCCTTCTTGGCTTCAGGTGAGAGAACATGTTCTGAAAGCTATTTTTTGGTAATATTTACAGGTATCTTCACTGAGATATCTGCTATCTATTTATAGTTTGCAACTAATTTGGAAACGTTAAATGATGAACAGGATGGTGAAATTTTCTCCAAAAATGGATTCCCAAAGGGTTGGAAAGGAAAAGCAGGGCTTTATGCAGTAGGGTTCTCTAGGAGAGGGCTGGCTGCTGGTGCTTCTTCCGATGCAATAAAAATAGCACAAGATATTAGCAAGGCCTGGAAGGATGAAACTAAGCAACAAAAGAAAAGAACTACTGCTTGGCTTGGACGTTGCATTTCCCTGGTCCGAATCATCTAACCAGACACAACTTCAACTTCAATTATTTGGCTCTAGTAAATACTAAATATTTACTTGTTGATACAGAAGATAAAAAAAGATAATAAGTAAAAACATACAGGTATGCTCCTCTCCGAAGACCCAAATATTTTTCACACAATTAGGAGTTTTGTAAACTGAGGATGTGGAGGCTTTTTCCCTCATTCTTTTAATTTGTCATACAATTGAAACTTACGTAACTACTATTTAGCTCATCAAAGTTTAATGGAAATCCGTTTATTTGTTTGTATCGGGTATTTTATGATTACTTCATTTTTTTACTGAATTATTACTAATCATTTAATTGGTGATATGTGATACTCTCCTTCGGATCCTTTTCTATTTCAGTATTTTCTAGCTTTTTTTTCATCTGATTCATTGAAGCTTTGCTCCAACTGTATTCAGATCTGACCTAGATTGCGCACCTGACTGTGATGGGTGAGTCTCATAATAAAATTTTTTTACATTCACTAAAACTCAAACTCAAAACCTTACTCAGCGATATCAAGCCGCTTACCACGAAACCAACCCTTATTAGTCTATTTGTTGGCCCTAACTAGTAGAGATGTTATACTATAATGTTTAATATTGAATAGTTAAGGCTATTAAAATTATTGACATGTGTTTTTATTTCTGAATTAGTACTCGTCGCCCTATTTTATTTTACGTCGTTTTTAAAGTTTATTTTTTTATCCTTTTCATTAAAGATCATCAAATAACTCTATTAACTCTCTAATATTATTAATGTAAAATTAAACTTTTAAATTTTAAATTATTCCAACTCATCTTATTAATTTATTTCAAAATTTAATTTCTAAATTTCAATTTATCCTAACTCATCTTATTAACTCATCAATAAATACATTAATTCAAAAATTTCAACTTTTAAATTCCAAAAATTCTATATAACATCTTATAAATTTCACTTTCTGACTCAATCGAGTTTAATAAATGGACAACGTGATAAATCATTAATTCGGATAACTAATTTTCATTTTTTTTAATTTTTTTTCTTCTGAAAATACATGTAGGCGTCCTACTGAAACTCCTACTTCACATGTGAACATCTCAAATGGACGCCTGCATATTTGAATGGCATGCATGTGTCCACTTGGAACGCCCATATGCTATGGTTGGGTCCACGGTGGATGCCTCTTACTCACGTTGGCACCTGGAAATGGCCCGCGTCCATGGAGGACGCCCGAAATATATTGAGACTGGCCAGTCAAAAAATTCAGCCAACCATCCCAAAAAATTATAATTTGAAAAAAATTTAATAAAAAAAATTAATTTAAATTTAGGGCTAAAAAAAATTGAAATATGAAATTCAATCGAAAATATATTCAAGGGCGATATTTTATCTTTTTAAGGGGCGACCGAAATTAAAATTCATTACACAAAGTCATAAGTGCAAATATAATTTTAATATTCAAGGGTTTTGGCAGTAATAATTAATTAATTATATTTGAGGGAAAAATCGTTTGCAGTTCACAAGCTCTGCACTTGATATCGCCGGACTCCGAAGTGTCTCCATTGTCGCTCATGTATTCCCGCTTAAAACAACTGCAGATCTTTAGCCTCAAGCTCCAGTTTGCTGCCAACCAGATTCGGCCTATCAGAACTGAAGGAGGTACAAACAGGCGGAGGTCCAAGTCGTCAGCCTTTCCTCCCAAAAAGACTGATGCGAAATCGGAGTGGTGGATAGTTGACGGCGAGATGCACGAGATTGGCGATAACGTGCCTCCACGCGAGCGATTTGTTATACCTAGAGATAACATCCCCAACAGGCGCCGAAAGCAGCTTAGAGAGCAGTTTATGCGTCGCACTCGCCTTGTTCTCAAGGATTCGGTAAATGTTCTATCTCCTTATCCTTTTTACGCTTTTTGTTAATTAAATTAGGATGCGCTGTAATTGATTCAATTGTTTGATGTTCATTAACTTTGCCTTTATCCAACTTATTTCACTAAGCGAGCATTGTCTCCTTCATTTGACATAACATCAATTGCAAATTCCTATATTTGTAGCACTGTGATTCCAATTTCTACAGATTATATGCTATTGTGAAATGAATGGCAGGGGCAGCTCATTATCATAAGTAGATCATAATCATAATCATAACAATAAGTTATGTTTAATTTAAAATTAAGTTGTCTTAGCAGATATGCAAAATACTATGTAAATTGTCATTGCATTGACTACAATAAACGGAAACATTATTGCATAATTGCTGACTTGGTTAGTATCTATTCCCTTCGATAGGAGTGAGATTGAGTAATTTTTCTTACCAATTTATGAACATGCACGTGCATATGTGTGTGTTTTATGTTTGACTCCAAATTTCTACCAAAAGAGGAATTGCTTTTTTCTACTCATGTGTGTCTTGTACTTGAAGGAGCACGAATCTTGGTGCAAAAGGTACATGGAACTTTATCAGGAGCTCAGGGAGAATTGGGAGAGGCTATACTGGGATGAGGGCTACTCTAAAAAAATCGCTCAAGATCATGCAAACTACGAGTCTGCTGAAGATGATGATCAAGATTTTAACCCTTTTAGGTTTTTTCATACTCCATCTATGCTATTCTAGTTACAAGCACATTTTTCTTATCTGTTTCACATAATCGAATCAATATCTTTTGATTAAACTCATAATGTTCATTTGCCTTAAAGTTGTGAATATGTTTTTTGGAGTAAGAAAAAGAGTGTCATTATTATATAGCTAGCCGAATATGGAGTAGGACATCCTACATTGGTAAATGGACCCAAGCTTCTGTAAATGGTTTTCATATAGGCTTTGTTTATCAAACTTGCAACAGTTGAAAAGAGAATCCCTAAGGCAAACTAATGGCAGTACTTGGGTTGATTACTGAGATTACTATGACCCAAATGTTTGAACTAGCATCAATTAATCTTAGAATTAGAATTCATACCTATACAAGCTCATATCAAGAGGGTAGATCAAGGGTAAAACTAAGAAATTATCTTCTGCTTGAGTGTGGTATGCTTCATGAACCGAGCTGGAGCTGCCCTTTGTTGCTTCTCAAAAGGCTTATGAACTGGAATACATCTCTCTTTGGATTTATTTCAACTAGAAGTTCAACTGGAAATTCGTAGCATGTATAGAATGATACTTGGTGTATTTTTATTTGATTTATTTGTATTGCAGTTTTATGTCCATTATTTCTTTCATAGTTGTTCGAAGTTCAGTTTTAACTGAAAAGTCATTGTCTTGAGTGGAGATGCCTAAATCATTCAAGTTCTTACTTGTTTTACAGGAGCAGGCAATTTGAGCACATGAAGGTATGAATTCACATGCTCTGAAGGATATTAACTGAAGTTATTTGAACGAGATATTTCTGCTTTGCTGATTAGACTTTGAATGCAGGATGATGGTTTTGGGAGAAATAGGCAAAATGACACATGGGAAAAGGCCAGCCATATTCGAGACAAGTTTGAATACGATAGAGAGAAAAGAATGAGAGAAAGAGGTAGGTTGACTATGCGTGCTATTTTATGCTATTATCTATTAATTTAGGTTCTTTTTTTATTATTGAGGCTGCTTATAGGGCTGCACAAAGTTTTTCTATGCATGCTATTTTATGCTATTATAAATTCATTTAGATTCTTATTCGCTAAAGCATACAACACTGTATGGTTTTGTATGAATTCTACTAACTCTCAGCAATCCAAAGTTGCATCTATGGGCTTAGCTTACTCTTTAAAACTCAATCTGGATAGGACCTATACAAGTGTGCAAGTATAGCCTACCCGTTGTTTGTCTATTTTGAATTTGACACCTAAAAAATCAGGAAGATAATAAAGCTGCTTTTTGTTAACGACGTGAGGGGGAAGTTTCATTGTAAAGTAAAAAATTTCGATCAGGATTTTCGATGTCTTTATGTTATACTGTGTTGTTCTTGCACCATATTGATAGAGAACGGATATAAAACAACCAACCAAAAACAGTAACAAAAACTTGTATTCACCCAATAGATATAGCAATAAGATAAATTATCAGCTAAATAGATGATAAAAGACTAGAGCAAGACACTAACAGAAATTAACAATCCCAGAGCTGGGCTCCCACAGGGCTATGCCCCCTTCTCAAGCTAATGTTATGACCCCAAAACAAAATATCCAAAAGCTGCCTTTTACTACCTTAACTCTCTTTACATATCCCCAGAAACCCTAAACCCATATCTACATGTTTAATTACCATTCTAGCCCTAACTATAACCACGTCTCTAACACATATACTGTTACTAGAAGTGACTGAATTGATATATTTTTAATTAGATTTCTTAAGAAACAGTTTCACCAGTCTTTAGTGCACAAACAGTATATTTATAGATGGCCATTGTATATTTATGCAGCTATCTAAAATGGAATACAATTTTGGTTGATTGTTTTGTGACTGCAATATGATGCAATGTGTTTATGATGGCAGCATTTGCACCAATGAGTGGAGGAGGAGGGGGGCCTTTGGAATTGCCAAACTCAAATAGGCAAAAACGGCCATTTGATACAAGAAGTTACTTCCCCGACGAAAGAGACTAAGACTAACACAAGGATTGATTTAAGAGCAGTTGCTCTCCAACTCTAAAAACATTTGAGGGTGTGTTTGGAAACCCCAAATTTGAAAGAATTCAATTGAATTCGTTTCATTTTGTATGGAAAAGTTGAAACTTTTGTGTGTAAAATGAATTGAAATGAATTGAATTCCTTTAGATTTTGGGTTTCCAAACACACCCTAATGCCTTTTACTCCTGAAATTGTGGATTGGTCTTGTCACAAAGCAAAGAGGTCTCCAACATTCTCAACATGCATACTTACTATAGGTTGTCCGTTGTCCCTTTTATATGGTTTTCAAAATTAAGCTGGTTGTAAAATTTGGTTGTAGGACTAATTTGATCAAATTTTCCTTTATTGTCAGCGAATTGCATAACAAGATTGTATACTTGATTTACGTTGGGTTGCGGTTGCTTGTCAAAATAATCTCTTAACTAACAAGGAACAATGCAAGAGACCTCTCATTGATTACAGAGTTATGCTTCTTGTCTTTCAATCTTGGAATCCAGGATTCATGTCCTCTGAACTTGTTTTCGTAGCTCGTAAGTCTGACTTATTCTCGATGTAATCAACAATAACATGACAAGCTTTCCTCTTATTCATTTGGGGATTCGTGGCTACAGTTTTGTTCAACATCCTAGGGTCCTTTTAGTTTTCCTTGTATTATAAAAAAAATGAAGAATAAAAAATGTGTAAGAGGAAAGCTTGTCATGTTATTGTTTACCAATTTCAATGTAAATGTAAATCTAAGATCTTTAGTATTTTTACAATTTGAAAATTGCAGTACTTGACTAATGTATTCGGCTAGTTATATTTCAACTTCAAGGGTCATAACATCCTGTATCACTTCATTTCAATTATTTTATTAACTCACAAAATTGTGAAAATGGTCTTTAGATATGTATATAAATAAAAACAAAACAACCGTTGTGGTCTCATTCGCCCTTTTAATTCTTTGTGGTATATAAGTTACTTATTTGATCATTGTGTTATGCAATTTATTACTTTTTTTTTTGCCCCCTTTAATGCATATTATGCATAAAAGCTTTAATATAGATTCTACGATATAAAGTCCAAAAAGGTAAATTTTTTCATATGACAAATGAGTAATGGTAGTATAACATATGGATTAAAAAGGCGAAAATTGCATAGGTTAGTGACTAAAGGCCCTTTTGCCAATAACAAAATAACTTAAAAATCAATTATATGTAGCGCGTATAACTCACAAAATTAAAGGTCAGAGTGTTTTTCTAACCTATTTTTTTTAAATCTTCATATTTAAGCTTTTTTAAATTGATGTCCTAATAAATTTTATAAATTAATAATAAATTATTCTCAATTATTTAATATTAAGATTCAATTTTTTTATCTTACATCATTATTTTTATTAAAAATTTATAAATAGAATTTTTAACGATCTCAATAGAAATTTCAAACGTCCGGACTTCATTTTTTTGTAACAAAATCAATTTTTAAAATGTAATAAAATCTTGACTTTATATCTATAAACAAAATAAATTTTAAAAAAGTAGTAATAAAAATCCTGACATTTTATAGAATAGGAAAAAAGGGGAACGCACAAACAGATGATACTGCTCACCTTCCTTCAAAAACCATTGCAATTTCAATTTCATTCAGGCCGGCGCGAAACAATCGTCCCCTCATGTTTTAGTATATATGTAGAATTTCGAAACCATCTAGATTAAGATTTTGGTCGGGCAAAGATTTGAATTTGACCAAAATGAGCGGGACTGGGCTGTGCTCGTTGCTGGGGGAATTGGGTTACGAAGGGGCAGATTCATTGGATCCTGACAGCTTCGAGTGGCCCTTTCAGTACGACGATGCCCGCCCTATTCTCGACTGGATCTGCTCTAGCCTCCGCCCTTCTAACGTCCTCTCTCCCTCCGACCTCTCCCAGTTTCCTACTCACTCCCTTTCCTTAATTTCTTCCTTTTTTCTTTCCCATTTTCTGATTTTGTTTTCTAGATTGAGTAGTGGATCTATGCTGATGAACTAATTTACCTAATTATGCCCTGCATTTTCCAGGTACGAGCAGTTTCTGCAAGAAGGGAAGTTGCTGGAGGTAAACTTTTCATGTCTGTCTTTTTTTTTTTTTTTTTTATACAGTTATTGGAGCACTGTTCAACATATTTAATCAATTTAATGCTACGAGTTTTGCAGGGGGAAGATTTGGATTTTGCTTATGATAGTATTTCAGCCTTTTCTTCCAGTAGGGATAATCAGGAAGCAGTTTTTGGAGCTGAAGAAGCTTTAAAAGATATCTGGTATACCTGTATTTTTGAGCTTGAGTTTCTCATTCAATTCATTGTAATTCATTAGCGAATAGCACTGAATCCAATTTTCTTGGGTTTAGGTTGAGACGACTGTTTTGTCCATTATTTTGATGGGGCCAAAGATTTACCATTCTTTGGCTTTAGATTATAATGGACTAAAGCAAAATGACTCATTAAACTATTTGAGCTTCTTTTATTGTGAAGTCACGGATAGCTGTTGCAACTCCACTTTAGGGTCAATTGGAAACAACCTCTTTGTAATTACAGAGGTAAGGTTGTGTACACCCGACCCCCCCTTACCTCACTTGTGCGGGAGCCTTGAAGGCATTGGGGTAATGTTGTTGTTGTTGTTGTTGTTGTTGTTGTTGTTGTTGTTGTAGGGTGATACGACTATGAAAATGCTTTAGGTATCTTGGTTCTATCTTTGAAGTGGATGAATGATTGATGATAATATAAGTCTATAACTCATAGGATCAATGTAGGATCATTAAATAGAGAAGTGCTACAGGAGTTTTGTGCGACAAAAATATACTTTTGAAGGTGAAACAAAAAATTTACAGATTGTGGTTAGGTCAGCCATATTATATGGGAATGAATGTTAGGCAAGTGTACAAAAATGAGAATGCATAAATGGATGAGCGGCCATAAAAAATGGATCAAATAAGAATTGATTACATTTGTCGAAAGACTGAAAGACTGGTGTGACACATGTTGAAGATAAATTGCTAGAAAGACGACTAAGGTGGCATGAGCATGTGCTTTGACGACCAATGGATGCTCCGTTTAGGAAGTGTGGGAACTTAAGGGTAGAAAGTAAGTGTAGGGGGAGATGTAGACCTAAAATTACTTGGAGGAAATTATTTTGAAAGATACTTGTTTAATTGATAATTGGTATTGACGAACATATGACATTCGATAGAGTCTCATGACGTTAGAAAATCCATACAGTTGACTCCAACTAGCGTGAGATCATTGTAGTCAAAAGCGCGCTTAAAGCGCTAGGCGCTCTAGGCGATTAACCAAGCGCCTCACAGCTTCTTAGGCGGTGTATGTGGCAAAGGCGTGCGCCTAGGTGTGTGAGGCGCAAGGCGAGGCGTAAAAGGCGCAAATAACTAAATTCTTAGGGTTTTTTTAAAATTAGGTTAATAGTTATTGGCACCTATTAAAACTCTAAAGCCTGCCGAGTGCCAACTACTTTTAGTTTTCCTATTTGACTATTTAGTAATTAAAATTTATTAAACTCTCATTTATTTATTCCTATTTAACTTATTCCTAATTAACACAGAATACTAATTGTCCTTTGTCTCTCTTCTACTCTATAATATCTGTTCTCTCTTTATTTTATTTGCGTTTGAAAATCTGGCCGATCAATCACCATGCCTCCACTTTCTCTCTTCTAAAGATCATTCAGTTTTTAATAAGTTATGATCTACTTTCATCTATTTTACTTCTATTAGTTTAATTCTATCATGCTATGTTTACTTCTAACAGATAACTTCTTTTTACTTCTATCAATTTCAAAATTGATTTGACTATCAGTTTACTACTTCTATGAATCTATTCTATCATACTAAATCTACATATTACTTCTTTATTTGATAATTTCTAAGTTTACTTCAATCAATTTCAAAACTGATTTGACTATCAGTTTACTCTTTACTCTTTATTAAGTTTTTTAGCTATTGTCTAAATCTTTACGTTTGCATTTGGTGTCTTGTTTTTCTGTTTTGTTGGCAGTCCTGTTTCGGGCCTTTGAAGTTCGAACAATCTGTGTATTCTTTATTAGTTTTATGGTTATAAACTTTGAATTCTTGAATTTCCTTTAAGTGAAGTGAAAAACTTTTTATTTTATATATTTTTAAGTTCATGCGTCTAGCGTGCGCCTTTTTGTGCGCCTTCGCCTTCGCCTCGCCTAGGCGACAGGACCCCCTGTCGCCTTGGGTGCGCCTAGCGCATTAACTACTATGCGTGAGATTAGGGCTTGGTTGTTGACTTGTTGTTGTGTCCTAACAAGTTGCATTATTGTCCACAGCTATAAGCATTTAGGGAATTGCAAACACAATTAACCGTAATTAGAGCTAAGAACAACAAAATTAATATATAATATACTAATTCAAATAGAAATTACTAGTAGGATTAACTATCAATCTGTTGCCATTGATATGCGACAATACTATCCCCACGGGAATATTCTTGTTCCCAAAAATGTATAAAACAGTAAACTAATTTGCCATACAGACTGAGGCCCTATTCTTTTCAACTCATAATCCATTCAGTTTAGTTCATCTTAGTAAGATTCTGTACTCCATACTTATAATTTTACACCGAAATAACTATCAGTAAATTCATTTCATTACACCTACTTATAAGTTGAAAAGAACAGAGCATGAAACCTTCTTTTTTATTTCACCGTTGCCTCTTGTAGATGAGAGACTCAACAGGGATATGTATTACATCAAGATGTCATGTTACTGATTATGAGATTTTCAAAGGACTACATATAACTTGTACATATAACTTGTATAAAGAACTTGTTGATGGAGAATTTTCTGTCGTTATTTACATTGTTTTGCTGGTGGCACCAACTTTTCAAAGCTGTTAACCTGTGGTGTGTGCATATTTTACATAATACAGTCAAGGGCATAAATGTAGTCTGTCATACATAATGCTTACTTCAAGCTTGCTTGGTGTAGAATCAATGTAGCAATTTGCTTTTGGCTTATGGGTTTATTTCATTGCCAGGGATGCAACACTGGCTTACAAAGCTGAAGCTTCACAGTTGCAAAGGCAGCTTAGGCATCTGCAGTCTCAGTTTGATATGCTCACTGGCCAGGCTTCGGCTTTGGTACAAGGGAGACGAGCTCGTGTGGCTGCAACTTCCACTGTCAATGGATATCTTGCAGAGCTAGATGATGGTCTCTCTGCACGCAATTTACGGGTATTACTATTACTGATGCACAATTTTCTTAGCAATTCTGCGTTTTCTATCTCTAAGAGTGGCATTTTTGTATTTCTGGAAGTAGATATTGTTTGCAACAGTTTTGGTGCTTATATTATGTACTTCTTGTACAGATGAATGAAGTGCTTGAAAGGATTGCGTCTACAGCACATGAGTTGGCTCTTTATCATTCAGGGGATGGTAGTGTTTTCCTCTTCATGGATTACTTTTTATCCTCTCATTATTGCTTTTATATTTCTCTCTTAAATTTTGATTGTTTGCAAAGATGTGAACTTTGATGCCAATTTTTTTTCAAATGTTGCAACTGTCTGAGCTTCTTTTTATTGTGATGTCACAGATAGCTGTATGCAACTCCACTTCAGGGTCAATTGGAAACAACCTCTCTGTAATTACAGGGGTAAGGTTGCGTACACCCGACCCCCCCTTACCCCGTTTGTGCGGGAGCCATTGGGGTAATGTTGTTGTTGTTTGTTGCAACTTACAAGTTTGGTTTGATACTTTGATTAATTCTATATGTAAATAGGAGTAACATGAGCTTTAACTATTTTTTAAGACGTGAGAATATGTTTTTAGTTTAGTGTCTTAAATCAAATTGTAAATGTTGGATGGTCAATGATCCATGAATCATTTTTATATGTAGTTTCATGACTTATTATTAGCAAATCTTTTCCTCATCTATCTTGCTCTAAACGATAGTTATGTGTTAACTAAAGGCTGGATTGCTACCTTTCATACAGAAGCCCACAGTTGATGCCCTTTTTTAAAACTCTTTTAGTTTGGTTTGATTAATTCTATTTGTAATTGGAGGATTATTTATAGAGATTCGACTATTCCTGGTAAATGAAAACATATAAGTATAGTTTAGTCTTTTCAATCTAGTTGTAAATTTTCGATGATCCATTGCTGATGAATCATATTGAATCTGTTGGCTTATAATTTAAAATAGTGAACATGATGCATAATTGAATATTGCAAATCTGACCTCTTCTCTCCTCTCTAGCTCTAAACAGTAATGATCTGTTAAGTAAGCGCCAGGGTGTTACCCTGCACAAGTAAACCCAAAACGTATGCTGTTTGAATTCCCAAATGAATAAGAAAATAAAAATCACCAAGTCAATAAGCTTATCTTTGCTAGATTTATTGCAAATAGTTGCCAGTCTAGTGTGAAAATTCAGCAAGTCCAACTTTAACATTGGTAAACGTTGGATTTTTCCATTCATTCAGATACATTCATGCCAGAAAAGTAATTTGCCTCCTTGTTTTTATATATTGACTACGTCATTATTTTTATTGCAGAGGATGGTATCTATTTAGCTTACTCTGACTTTCAACAGTACTTGCTTGGAGATTCATCTTGTATAAAGGAAATTAATCAATGGTTTTCTAAGCAACTGGATACGGTATGTATATATCATCTACAGTCTTTGAGGTCATTCTTTGATTATGTATGTTTACTATCGGCACCAAAAATGTCAAAATGCTGCGAAGAAATGATAGTCTGATTAAAGGAGCTCTGGATATTATATGATTTATAACCTATTAGCATTTTCTTCCTCAGATTTTTTTCAATGGATTCTTTTGAAAAATGCCTTCTATCTTTCCTTAAATTCAAAATACAGTAATACAATCATAACCTTTAGAAAATAAGAGGAACAACAATGCACCTTTTTCATTTTTCCTTTTCAACTGTTTTTCTCCTATCACATTAGCCATTTAGATGACATTATTAGCATTGACATACCTCCTTGATTTTTCTTTCAAGGACCTGTTTTTCCAATACTCTTCTCTGTTTAGGACAATATATATAAGAAATTCATATGAATGCTTCTCGCCCCTGATATACCTCTAATGATCTTCAGCCGAACAACTGAATCGTGCCTATTCTTGTCAAGTTTTGTTTGGGAATTGGAAGGTTATGAATAACCAGGGTTAAATTCGTATACTGTTGGAGCTACACCACTTACAACATTACAACTTTAGCTCAAATAACATGTTTGTTTTAATAAGCCTCATTGTAGTAGACATGTCTTACTTCTTGACAAATAGAGAATAAGTAAGAGGGGTGTACAGCATAGACTCGTGCAATAATGATTTCAATATGTCACTATAACAGGGTCCTTTTCGACTAGTTGCTGAGGAGGGAAAATCAAAATGTTCATGGGTGAGTCTTGATGATATCTCAAATATTTTAGTACGAGGTAATCCTCTCTTTTGCTTCAGAATATTAGTTACTATTTATTTAAGTGCATGTATGCTGAAGTTTCATTCTGTACTTTCTATTTTGATTTGTGTGTTGAGGAGGGGAGGGGGTGAGTAAGTACAGCAGTCTTTAGAGATATTTATTACTCAGCTAATATAGTTATTTCCTGACATGAAGTGCTAATGATACATCTTGATACCTCATTAAACATCCTACTACCTTTGAGGCCCTTGTTTACGGGGGCATCACCTCTATTTTGGTAGTGATCTTGTTAATTTTTCCATGCAGCAGATCTGGAGAAATCTCATCACCAACGTGTATCTGAGTTGCAAAGGCTTCGATCCATGTATGCATTTTTGTCTTAATTTTCAAAATTCTCTCCCATGTCAAGGCCTTTTTCTGCTCCCATAATTTCTTACAAAAATGTATATTTCCCGGTCTTGCCAAATATCTTTGCCATTGAATAAAAGGTCATTATGCCACTTCATATCTGAATCTAATGTATAGTTTGCTAATTGATTTTCAAATAGTAAAGAAATCCAATTTCAGGTGGTGGAAAATCAGTTTTTTTTTTAGCAATCGGGGCTGGATTTGTCAACTTTATGTTACCATTACTTGTACCAGAAAAAAAGTTGCAGAAATTCAATATATTAGAAAGGGTTCTAAACGTGTTTAGTTCGGAATGAGTTGAAAGAGCATTATCAGATTCTATTCTTCCTGCTCTACGCACTAGTCCAAGACCAAGTGTGTGCACAGAGATTCATGTGCCAATAATTTTGGGTGTGATGTGGTAGCTGTTGATAATTTTATCCTGCTCTTTGTCAAATCAAATATTAGGTTTTCATGTAAAAATTATGCAGAATCGGTGATATGGCTTATGTGTATCTTTTTCTCCCTTTAATGCATAAAAATATGTTTTGCAGATTTGGAACAAGTGAACGACAATGGGTTGAAGCCCAGGTTGAGGATGCCAAGCAGCAAGCTGTCCTCATGACACTTAAATCTCAAATAACTTCAGATGAGGCTCACCTTCATCTTGATCTTCACACCCTTAGGTACAAGTCTAATTTTATAGTTCTTTTCATCCTCCTTATGTTGCTAACTTCGAAACCTTAAGACAACTAAGCAAAACCGTGTAGGATTTTCTTTATATCTTCTTTAACACGTGTTTCCATTGTTTATGCCCATTTATCTACCTTTGCAAGCTACCGTAGAGTATAATAAAGCTATCAATCTTTGTTATATCTATATCACTTAGAATGTTGGTATGCTATTTCATTTCAAAGGCTCTAATGCTTCCTGGAAACGCAAAAGCCAAGAAAAGCTGCAAAAGTTAAATATTTTGTTGTTCTGAGTTTTTTAGTGAGATGAATTTGGGATAATGGTGTACTAGAAAAGAAATTGTTCTATTTTAAGCCTTTCGTGCCATGAAAGTGCTTTTTCCCTATAAAATCTAATAAAAGTGGTTTCGTTTACATTTCCACTTTCTAGTTATATGGTTTTTGCATTTGACTTCAAGGATCTAGTCTGAACTAGTTTAGTTAGTAAAAAAGATATCACCATGTTGTAGTTTTTCTGCAACATATTGTCTAATTTCTTGGGATATTAATAATACCTCCCCAATTTCAGTGACTTTGATTGCCTTGTGTTTTTCTTTGAAAAAGTATTCAACTTTTTATGCATTTGGTTATAACATAATATAGTTTTGTATTTACTTAAATGAGCAGGAGAAAACATTCTGAGTTGGTAGGAGAACTATCAAATCTTCGCCACAAAGAGGAAAAGCTATTATCCGAGGTTATTCCATATATCAATTTTATACATGTTTCCCTTTTTTTTTCTTTTCCTTTTCCTTGTTTCATGATTATATTCTGAATACGGTCATAGAAAATTTGGAATCAACCTATGTAATCAATGACATTTTTCTCCCACTTAATGTTATGTTAATATTTCGCACCATGTTGATTATTTGTGCTTAATGGGAGTAGTATAAGTTTGAGTACAATTCTGCTCATATTTTCCAAGTTCATATGAGAATGGAATGTGCTACCACCTTTCAGTCTTGTTTATCACTGAACTAGCAAAACTGAGTACTTATTTATTTGTTCTGCAGACAAATTAGACTAGAGTCTTCTTCCATGTAGTTGATTAATTTTTAACTGTTGACTAATTAATTGAAATTGGCTTCTTATGGCTAGGTAAATGACAGTAATCTGCCCAAACATCATAATGACTCTTTCTATGTCAAATTCGCTCTTACTTAACTATGAATTGTGAGAGCAATATCCCAAATAAAGAGCAACCCTTTCCTCAAATGACCTAATGGTTTTGGCTGATTTTGGATTAGGTTATTTAGGGTAGGAATTGCAAATGTTCTCTTGAACAAGAGTTGGCCAGAATTAAGGCACGTAATCTTGAGCGATAGGATGATGGAATAATTTGATAGTTGGCTGAGGTTAGATCCAAAGTTATAAGGATGCTAGTTGAGAACATGATCCTGCATTGGTAATATTAGAAATGAGGTTTGGATGTGATCAACCATAAAGGTTGGCGTTCAGATTTTTTTGGGGGGTGGGGGTGGGGCGTAATACCCTTGTCTGATGATTTTAGTTGCAGTGGCTATATTTGGATGGTAATTAGGAAACTTGTTCAGAGACCATTGATTGCCTGATGTTGGAACTAGCTGGCTTTGGTTTGTTCTTGACCAATTAGTTGGAAGTTGCAACTAATAGGGTATAAACTAGTTGGTTATTGAAGATATGGAGAACCCATAGGTCAGCAGGAAAGCAAAAGAGAGAGAAATCCCACATTACTTGGCTATGAGTATAAAAAGCTCCTTACATTAATGAAACAATCTTAATATGAAAAGGTGCCTTTTGGGGTTACATATGGATGCTTACATGGTATCGGAGTCAGATGGACAATGTTGACCCTGATGAGCTGATGGGGCACCTAATGAAAATTCACACACCATAAAATTTTGGGTTTGAGAGGGTGTGTTGGAATCCCATATTGCTTGCGTATGCTTTTATTTATTAAGCAATCTTAATTTTACCTCAAAGGTTACCTTTTGGGGTTACATATGGATGCTTACAACATACAAGTGGTCGCAGTTTGACTATAACTTGCCGCTATTATATTATTTTACTTGCACTTAGACAGTGTTGACCAATTTATCCGTGTTATGATGTTTCCTGGTTGCATGGGCTGTTTTTCAAATTATTTATACTGATTTAATAATCCATTTACAGACCATTCCAGATCTTTGTTGGGAGCTAGCTCAACTGCAAGATACTTACATTTTGCAAGGTATTTGTGATAATTTGCTGTTTCCAATCTGTTGAATATTGTTACTGTAAAGTTTCTTGTTAATGTTTTTTTGGGAGTTCTGTGTGCTCTCACATGAAGAGTCTGTTATCTAACTTCATATACTTCTAGGTGATTATGATCTGAAGGTCATGCGCCAAGAATATTACATTAGCCGGCAGAAAACGGTATTCTTGCTGACTTCAAACTAATGTCTTTGCATTGTATTCTTATGCAAAGTTGGAATATGCATGATTGCAATTTTAGAAGTTAGTTTGTTTTGTAAGGTTTCATTGTTCTTGTGGTGTTTTTCTTTGCTAAAAGTTGATTATACTGTTCTGATTTTGAAGATGCTAGTCCCTCCATATTTTTTTGCTTGTCTTTTTAGCCAATATCTCAAATCTCTTTTTACTTGTCATTCTCAAAATTCTAGGCATTTTTCCATTGTTGTTCCAACTCTACCCTCATTTATCCTTATTATCATCAATTACAATGGAGTGGAAAACTAAACAACAATTAGAGGGTAAAGTAGTATTTTTCCACCTTAATTAATTAATTTCTTAATAAGTGTGAAATGTGTAAGAAGACAAGTAAATAAATATGGAGTATTACTTATTTGTGTATTTGAGAACTAAATCCAATGCTGATTTATACTCGAGTTGTTATCTTATAAAGTTTGATAGAGCTATTTGGCATTCTAGGGCAATGCTATTTGCGATGATATTACCAGCTTCCAAGCTTATATCACAATTATGTTGGAAAATTTACTCCTCTTGTTTGGATGTATCTGAATGCATTACAAAGGGTTCACAATATTGATTTCTTATTGCAGTATATAAACCATCTAATCAATCAGCTGTCAAGGCATCAGTTCTTAAAGCTAGCTTGTCAGTTGGAAAGAAAAAACATGCTTGGAGGATTTTCACTGCTTAAAGTTATTGAATCAGAGCTTCAGGAGTACCTGTCTGCAACTAAAGGCAGAGTGGTACATACACTTTTGATCTTCATTTTCTTATTATTTTAAAATTATTATAAGCCAACTTCGGTTGTTTTACTCGTTGCTATATGCATTGCATGTCATTTGTTCTAGAATCCGTTCTTTAGTTACCCAATCAGGAATTTAATAGTCTAGATACAACTGCAGGGGCATTCGTTTACTCATTTGGTCCCTTCGGTATAAAAGTTACCTATTAGGTCCATGTGCTATGCAACCTATTACCTATTTGGTCCCTAGTGCATATTATGCATAGTTACATTAATAGAGATTCTACAATGCAGGGCCTAAAAAGGTAACAAATTGCATAATATGGGGACTTAATGGGTAATGGTTGCATAGCACAGGGTTCAAAAAGTTAACAATTGCATAGCACACGGACTAAATGGGTAACGTGAATAGTAGAGGGATCAAAAGTCAAATGAGTTATACCACAGGGACGAAAAAGGCCCTTTTGCCCAACTGCAGGATATAGATAGACGATACGATATTTCAAGTAAACATGCAAATGAACTTGTTTACAGGTGCTTTTTTTTGCAAATCCGACAAACAAAGTGTCGTTGCATATTCAGTTCTATTGATTCAAGAATCAAGAAATCTTCAACATTTAATGTTTCTTTACAAAGATTATGGTATGATTATAGGTTCGTTGTCTTGCACTGACTCAAGCTGCGTCTGATACACAAGAACAAGGAGCAGTGGATGATCGTGACACTCTTTTGCATAGTATTAGGGATCTTCTGAGCATCCATTCAAGTAACGATCGTTCACCTATTTATGCAGTCATCATTTATTTAACTGATTAAATATTTAGAATGATGGTGATTTCTGACTTGCAACTTTTTCTGTTTTTTTAGATACCCAAGCTGTAGTATCGACGTATGTATCAGCACCAGGGATCGTACAGCAGATTTCTGCTCTTCATTCAGATTTAATGACACTACAATCTGATCTTGAGAATTCTCTACCAGGAGATAGAAATAGATGCATCAATGAATTGTAAGTCAATTCTGCTAGCTCTCTTTCTTTTTTATCTTTATTGACCTTTAATTTGGTGTATACCTGCTATATCATCCTTTGCACTGCAAGAAGTATTTTACTTGCATCAAATCAATGTTTTTGTATGTCTGTTCTCTGTTCTGCATATAAATAAATTTGTCATTGGTTATCATCTTTTCTCAAAGTTAATTGGTAAAGCCATGTACATGTCCATGAAGTTATAAAAGAGTTACCATGTGTTGCCAACTCTTGCCATTTTTTCTTGTTGAAGCATATTATGTGGGAAAACCGTGGTTATTTTTATAGCATACTGTTACTGACAACAAATTGAGCTGAAAAGAGTGCTCGGTTTTTGCTATTTGTTATTTCCACTTAAAGTCTCATATTGCATAATAGACTAATGGTTAACAATCTATCTATATACTGAAGAATCTTGAGAAAGATAATTGTATTTCTCTTGATTTACAAACATATTACAATGTGGGTATTTATACATGAATGAATCCTATATGAAAGGTAACAAAATAAATACAAATAAATGCAATTAATTGTAATCTTCTTAATTGGGCAAATTAGCAGGACTTGGGGAAGAATCCAATCAACACTCCCCCTCAAGTTGGTGCAAAGATGTTACACATGCCCAACTTGCAAAGCAGTGTATGAAACGCCTGTTTGTCGAGGCCTTTTGTGAGGACATCTGCAAACTGTTCTTTGGAAGAAACATGAATTAGATCAAGGTTGTTGTCCTCTATCTTTTCTTTGATGAAATGCCGATCAATTTCAACATGTTTTGTTCGGTCATGCTGAACTGGGTTATGAGCAATGCTGATAGTAGCTTTATTGTCACAGTACAAGGATAGTTTTCCTTTCTCTGCTAATTTCAGATCTTCAAGCAGTGTCTTCAACTAGAGAAGCTTGTAGATGCCTTGGGCCATGGCTCTGTATTCTGCTTCTGTACTAGATCTAGCAACAACACTTTGTTTCTTGCTCCTCCAAGTGACAAGATTTCCTCCTACTAGGGTATAATAATCGGAAGTTGATCTTCTATCATCAAGAGATCCTGCCCAATCAGCGTCTGTAAAGGCTTCAACTCGAAGATGCCCATGGTTCGACAAAAGAAGGCCTTTTCCAGGTGCAGACTTTAAGTACCTCAGGATACGAAAGACAACTTGCATATGTGGATCTCGGGGGTCATGCATAAATTGACTCACGAAGCTAACTGCGTACGCTATATCTGGTCTCGTGTGTGAAAGATACATGAGCTTACCCACGAGCTTATGGTATCTCTCCTTGTCCACTGTCTTTCCGATGCCAGACTGAAGCTTGTGATTGCTTTCAATAGGCGAATCCATAGGTTTGCAACCCAACATCCCAGTTTCTGCAACAAGTCTAGGACCTATCTTCTCTGATAAAAGTAGGCCCCTTTACTTGATCTAGCAACCTCAATTCCCAAGAAACATTGGAGCTTTCATAGAGCTCTGATCTCAAATTCATGAGCCAACAACTTTTTCAGTTGAGCCATCTCCTCGTTGTCATCTCCTGTCATCACTATATCGTCAACATACACTATGAGTATGTGACCTTACCTCATTGATGTTTTATGAAGAGAGTATGATCTGCTTGGCTCTGGTTGTAACCGAAAGAAATCATAGCTTTGCTGAATCTGTCAAACCATGCTCTTGGAGACTGTTTTAGTCCGTACAAGGCTTTCTTCAATTTACAGACTTTCCCTTCACTCTGGTGGTTCTCAGATCCAGGAGGAATGTTCATGTAAACTTCTTCCAAGTCTCCATGAAGAAATGCATTTTTGACATCAAATTGGTGTAAGTCCCAATCAAGATTACAGCACATGATAATGACTCTGACGGTGTTCATCTTTGCAACTGGTCTACTCAATAAGTCTGAGTAAAAACCTTTTGCAACCAACCGAGCCTTGTATCTTTAAATCGAGCCATCCGCTTTGTGTTTGACAGTGAACACCCATTTGCAACCTACCAACTTCTTGTCTGTTGGAGGAACAAGTTCCCAAGTCTCATTCTTGGATAATGCTTTCATTTCTTCAAGCATAGCGTGCTTCCACTTCGGATCTGCAATGGCTTTTATCCAATCTTGTCGAATAGACATAGACAAGAGGGACAAAGCAAAAGCTCTATAGGAGGGAGACAATGAATGATGAGAGACAAAGTCAGGCAAATGATAAACAAGATGATTAGTACACAACCTGACCCCTTTTCTCTGGGCAACAGGTAAATCAACATTATTTTGAGGGGTAGGTAACTCATCCGAAGATGAAGGAGAAGAAGGTGACTCACCTGAGGATGAAGGAGAAGAATGGTCAGTAGCAGATTGCATAATGGCTTCTTCTGTTATATTTCTTCTCAAATATCTTAACAAGTTGGGTCTATCCAACCTTCCAACTTCCTCTCTGGCAGGAGTCTCCCCCTCAGTATTATCATCAATCATCACATCTTCATTTGTAGTCTCCAACCTCCCAACTTGTTCTCTGGCAGTATTCTCCCCCTCAATATGAACATCAATCATCACATCTTCATTTGTAGTCTCCAACCTCCCAACTTGTTCTCTGGCAGGAGTCTCCCCCATCAATCATCACATCTTCATTTGTAGTCTCCCCTTGAAGATGTGATGGGGATTCTTTGAAGTATGATTCAATTTCTCGAAATGTAACATCCATTGTGACAAAATATCTCCATGAAGGAGGATGATAACATTTATACCCTTAATGTGTAGGAGAATACCCGAGAAAGACACATTTAAGGGCACGCGGATCAAGTTTCCCACTTTCGTGATTGAATGAAACACACACACACCCACTCTCGGAGGAACAACATGTTTTTTTTCCTTTTAACATTTCTAAAGGACTCCTAAAGTCGAGGGCTTTTAGTGGCATCCTATTAATTAGGTAAGCATCAGCAAGAATGACATCCTCCCAATAAGGTTTAGGCAAGTTCATAGTGAACATAAGGGATCTAGCAACTTCCAACAAATGTCTATTTTTTCGTTCTGCTACCCCATTTTGAGCACAACTAGTCTGGTGAATTATCCCATGTGACTCTAAGTAAGTACCAAAAACTTTATCCATATATTCTATGCCATTATCGGTTCGCAGGATTTTTATTTTGGTGTCAAATTGAGTACAAATCATTTTGTGGAAAAAGGGGTAGTACTTCTACTATTGCTTGAAGGATAAGAGTTTCTTGTGTTCTTGGCATACTCACAAGCATCACAGGACAATGATTCAAAATTTGTTTTAGAAAACAAATCTGTACATAACTTTCTCATAGCAAAAAAAGATGGGAGTTCTAACCGTCGATGCATTGCAAAATTTCGTGATTAACAATTTTATTCTCTCCAAAGAATGCCCGACTTCCCGACTCCAAACTGTCATCTATTAAATATAAGCCATCATGCAATTTGCCACTGCCAATCTTCTTCCCAGTTTCAAGGTCCTGAAAAACACAATAGTCAGGAAAAAATTCGATTTTGCAATTTAAGGCTTTTGTGATGGAACTGACAGATAAAAGGTTTGCGGGAAAGTTTCGAACATGAAGATTAGAAGATAGTTCAATATTAGGTGTACAAACAAGAGAACTTGTTCCAGAAATATGAGACAAAGAACCATCTGCTGTTCTAACATTGTTTCCTTTAGGACAAGTGGTATAAGTTTGAAAGCTTTGTGAAGATCCTGTCATGTGTCTATTCGCACCAAAATCAATAATCCAAGAATTAAGATTAGTATTAAGCGCTATACCTGATTGCCCATAAGTAGTAGTTCCGGAAGTATATAAGTTCATTTTTGGATCTCCCATTAATACAAATAATTAACGAACAGTACTTCGGTTGAACAGTACTCCGGTGGTGAACAGTGTCGTCGGTTATGGACAATAACTCCGGCGATGAACAGTAATCACCGCTAAATAACGGTAAACAGCCTCTTGAATGGCTGGAAATTTTTGAAACCCCAAATTGGGTAAAATGAATCAAAGAACAGGCTGCTGAGGGAATTTCACGACCTCAAAAGGCAGCAATGGCTACTGATACCATGAAGAATTTTGAGAAAGATAATTGTATTTCTCTTGATTTACAAACATATTACAATGTGGGTATTTATACATGAATATATGAAAGGTAACAAAATAAATACAAATAAATGCAATTAATTGTAATCTTCATAATTGGGCTAATTAGCATGACTTGGGAAGAATCCAGTCAACATATACGCAGTGTACATTAGCAAATGAAGTTTGATTTATATACAGGGAACAAATTGGTAGTGGGAACATGGCTGTAATGAGCGCCTCAACGACTAGTTTCACATTTATTTGTTCATTTTATTATCGTTTTAAAATTGCTGTAGTGGCTGTTATATTAAACATAAATGGAGCATAACTGCATAAGTTAGTTCAAAAGGAGTGAGTTTTAAGGAGCGAATGATTCATTTGGTTACATGCCATAATGGATGTTATTTGGATGTGTTATTTGACATTTAGTAATTCAGATTATGAGTAGAGCAATAATATATCCTTTAAAATCATGAATAAGCTTACTAATGTTAAAAAAAAGTTTCAAGGGTTCTCATTTTCTCTCTTTTATGCAAAACTAGGAGCATACTTATTCAGAATTTGCAGCAGTTGCTTTTTGCATCTTCTACTACTGCACAGCCAATATTGACATCACGGGTATGATCTCATTGCCACTCTTGCGTCTTAAATTTATTGTGCTGTTATATACCTTGGAACTTTAATGACTGAGATTTGTTATATTTTGATGTTTTCTTTATATATAGAGTCATATTATTAATCAGTATATTTGACTATTATTGTGATTATTCAATATTCTAATTCTCTGTTTTAAAAACTCCCGTCTAGTCCCGCCTAGGTCCTATTTTTCTGGCTGCCATCCAACTTTTTGCTTCCATGGCGCTATTCGGCCCTTGGCCGATTTATTGCCGCCCACTCTGATTATCTAGTCCGGTGGTTCAATGTTTTTAAACCCAGAAAAAGTAGCTCAGTTGGTAAAACTAATATATGTCAAAGTGTTCTCACCATAGAAGTCTTGTTTTGAGTCTCAAATTAAGTAACAATGTGTTCCAAAGCCACAAAAAAAGTCTGAGATACATCCGATCAAGATAAAGTACATATAAAACATTTTATATTTGTAATGAATTTTTTTATTAGGTATAAATTACCTAAAATCTTCTTTTTTTCAGTTTTTTAATCTTAAATGTATCTTATTATTTTTTAATACCATAACTCACATTTTAATTGAATTTATAATATAATATATTTAAAAAAATACAGAAATTACAACACTACCGCCGTTTAAAACATTGTTAATCTAATTGTTATGTTTGTTTGGTTATGTATGCTGTATCTAGCCCTTAATGAAGGAGCTTGATGAAATGGAGAAGATAAATTCTGAACTCTCTGCCGCAGTTGAACAGGTGTCCCTTGAACACTTCAAGAAAAATGAGGTAATCATATTTTTGTTTTATCTCAGTTTCGTCAAGGTTAAATTCCTTCAAATAACTAATTCATATTTGCTGGTAAATTTATGTCTGGGATCCACAAATGTGCATATCTGATTTCTACCTTAAGAACATTGAAAAACTCAAGCATCTATGTCAGAGACTAGTCTGAATTAACTTAACCTCGAAAGTTTAGCCAGTTTCTGACCTCTGTGAATTGGGTTTTGGGATATGGCTGAAAAGTTGTTCTTAGAGACTGATACTTTGAGATCTTATATATTCATGAAGCTGGTTAAAAGTTAAAAGAAAAAGTAGCTAGGGATCATGGCATCTGAGTCTTTTAGGCCAGATGGTATTCCACTGTAAAATAAAATTTGAGTTTTCACTCCTTAAAATTACGTTTTGGGAGATGCAATACGTATAAATCGGGCTAAATACATTTTTACTGGTGAAAATGGCCTATTGCCCTCCTGAACTTTTCAAAGTTTCTCTTAGCCCCCGAATTTGGCAAAAGTGCACCAGTTTGTCCCTGAACGGCACATGTCAACTTCGGATTGGAGAGAGAAAAACTTGGAAAATGACATATTTGAAAAATCAAATCAACCAGAAATTGACATGTGGCATTCATGGAGCCATAGATGCACTTTGGCCAAGTTCGGAACATTCGGAGAGGCAGTAGGCCATTTAGACCAAGTTCAGGCGGGTAAAGATAAAGATGTATTTGGCCTATATTAAAATTGATGTTTCCAAGTGGCTGAAGAGCAAATCTGAACTTGTATTATTAATGCAATGCAGGTTGTAAAACATCACTCACAGGAATTTGGGCTGAAACGACGTGTTTTTGTTGATTTCTTCTGTAATCCTGATCGTTTGAGGAGCCAGGTTAGAGAATTGACCGCTAGGGTCAGAGCTTTACAAGCTTCTTAACCTATTCATTTACCCTTTATTTTAAATGTTGATTTGGGTCCATATACGGTATAATTGGCATCTAAATTTTATTTTGCTCCATTATCAAGTGTCAATTTCAAATTTGGCGATTTCTTGAAAAGGGAAGTTGGGAATATATGAATATGTTGTTAATAGAGAGAGTGGACAAGAAATGAAACAAGTAGAAGAGTCGTTTTCATTAATGGGATGCTAAACTGTGAAAATGGTGGTGTTCAACAGAGGTACAGTATAGAACAGTGGTAGTGGCTAGTTATTTTTAACTGGATAGGTGAAAAAATGTTTTGAAACGTGACGTTTCACCCCTATTTTTCTACAGTTGTGTCACTATCACCAATTCCTCTTGAATCATAAGAAAAGATGAAATAATGGTATAATGTATATTTTTTGTTGAGAAATAGGAACATGCGTCTCAAGCCCAAGTCCAGAACTCCAGCTTCTTTCTCCACTATCCCCAAGTATAATATATTATTTTTAAATATAGGTTTTTTATAGAATAATTTATAGGCATTTTGATCCAATTAATATTGTTCAGCGTTAACTGGTTGGTTAGTTTTTTTTACCTTTATCTACAAGATATTTAATTGAATTTAATAGTCTATTAAGGGAATGTGCAATGTTTTAAAAAGCCTGGTCGGGCGGTCAAGATTATTTTTTATTAATGGATAAATGTATAAATCTATTAAAAAATAAATTATGAGATTATAATATTATTATAAAAATATAGTTTAGTATATGAAAATATAAGTCTTAATTGATTCATTGGCTCATAGCACGCAAGTGTTAAAATCAGTTTCTTAAAAACACATCCTCGTAAATGTTTTGTTGTTTATAGCGTACTATTTCTCGGTTTGAGATTTAAAATGAGAATTGTATGGTGTGAATTTTTGTGGTATATTAATTTTACCAATCGAACTATTTTTTTTTAATTGAAAAAATTGCATTATAATTATTATAAGTATTGATATTCTAAGAATTGCGGAAAAAATTGGATTAGGCGGCGCTTAAGCGGCAGTATATCGGTTCAATGCCTGATAATGGATGAGGAATGAAAAGTCGGACGACGAATCTCAAAAAAGCGCTTAGGTTGGGTTTAGGCCGAGTTAGGGGGGGATTTTTAATACACTAGAATATGTTAAGGTGCCAATTGGGTGGCCGGTGGGCATTACACCTGTGGCTATATTGATAAAATAAATAAAAACAATTTTTAAATTTCCGGTTAATCAATGACCTGAATTGTCGTTGAGCAATTGCTTTGAGATTATATAGTTCAATTATTATTTAAAATGGACAACATATGAGAAACGAATGTGGGGAGGCTGTATTCAGTTGTTGGTCGGAGATAAATTCTAGTTATAGGTAAAGGATAGAGGTGGAGCTGTCAAAACTGAAAAAGGTAAAAAATTTAGGCAGTCTATATTTGCCTATAGATTCATTCAGTTCTGATAATTGTAATAAATAATAGAATGTCTACCAGTAGAGATGCATGCAGACGGACCAAATTGAATAGAACTTTTCCAAATATGGACTGAAAATAAATTTCAAATCAAAGAGAACAGATTACGATATTATATAAGAGCATAAATATGCACATATAAAATTATGAAAAAGACATTTGTCACTTTTCATCCTTCCATTTGTTCAACCTCTTCAATTACCTTCCATTTTTGGCTTACTCAAAATTACGCCATTCAAAACATTCAATTTCAAATTTAATTTGTTTGACATTCTCAAGTTAACATAAAATTAGTTTTTTTATTTTACACTGCATGTCAAATTCGCTTTTAAATATGAGTGTTTTTTTGTAGTTAATTTATTTTTTCATAAAGTAAATATTACTTAGCTGATTATAATTAAGTTTTGATTGATTGACAAAATAATATTTACCGTAAAAAAGCATTCATAGAAAGCAATAATAAGTGATGAAGAGGATGTAAATAATGGTCTAGTTCATTCAAAAAGTATCTCACATATGTAAGAAGCTGTAAAGTCATACTTCAAGTAACATGAAATATCCAACACACGTAAATTCATTTAGGGTGTGGAATATATAAAAGAGGTTAGTAGTGCCATGGCCAAGTAAAAGAAAAGATTTATTTTTGGGTATAAGAAAAAATTAATAAAAGAAAAAGATGCATAAAATACATAATTGTCTCTCTTTGTTTATTGAAATTGTTGTCAAATTTATTGTCATTATTAACATGGTAGAAATTAATAATTAGTATTGGAAAGAAGCAAAAAATTTAGAGGAAAAGGAATAGTGGAGCAGGTAAAAGGGTGAGAATGGTATGACGTAGTTGAAGATAATAGGAGTTGAGTCAGGATTGATTGCATCTCAATTGTCATTCCTATTTAATGTACTGAGTTGACAACCGATTCATATCTTAATCAATTCCTTTTATTGAAAGCAGCAATACAAAAATGGGTCAAAGATTATGACCGTGGAGAATTTATGGGCCGCTAGATATGATAGTTTGAGTGAGCATATAAGTGGAGTTGAGTCCGTCTAATATAAAATCAATTAGGTGTCAATAGGTTTGAAGATCTTTGCCATCAGTTAGGCATGGTGAAAAGAATGGGAGCTGATATTGAGAAGGGGTGTTAAAGTTACAACATCAGTCCCATTACACTCTGACTCATTCAAAGTAATATCTAACAGATTTTCTGTTTATTATTTTCTGTTCAACATATGATACTATCATTTTATTTTCGCACAAGTTTAGGTGGATTTAACCATTTGTATAGTTCGTCGGATGGGTTGGGTCAGGTTCAGACCGAAATTAATTGAGGTTTTGATTAAAAAATCAATTCAAGCCCCGTTCAGTTCACACTTTAAAACTTTAGGCTCGGACTGGGCTTTGGAGGTCATCTCTAAGTCCATCCCAAAACCCAAGAATAGATTTTTTTTAATTTTTTAGTATACTAAAAGAGTAAAAAAGATAAAATTTATACAAATATAACTAAATCTTATATATAATTACATTCTCGAATAATTTAATAAATAGATAGCATTATTATAAAATTCCAATAGATTAAAATATAAAATCCAAAAAAATCATTAAATATATTATAGGAATATTTAATAAATATAATAATTATTCATCGGACTGGACTTGAGTATTTATATAAAAATTAAGTCTGGCTCATAAAATATCGTGCTTTAGCGTGCTCGGACTCGAGCCGGACTTTAAAGAAAAATGAGAGCCCAAATCCGCCTATTTGAAAGGGATCAAGCCAAACCGGGCGGGTACTCGGGCCCGTAAACAGATCTAGTTATTTATATGGAATATAAAATAAATTAATTAAATGCATTAATCTAATTTTACAATTTTACTTTTTTTTTTTTTTACAAAATCTCATTCATTGGATTATGTAAATTAACTTACCCTCTCAACTGGCGTACAGTGGCTTCTTATATTAAAAATAAGAAACTTCACCGAAATATTATATAATTATTTTTCTGTTTTAGAAAGTCCATTTATTTCATTGATTTACCTTTAAAATATGATCTTGATTATTCTAACATTTTTATTTTCAAATTAAAGAGTTTCATTTAAGTATTACATAGTTTTTATTAGCTTTATGGAAATGTTAATTTGTCCAACACAGTGAAATAGAGTCAAATTATCATATTACAGTTTCATAGAAGCAAATGTTTGATTCCTAAAGTTAAAAGCATAATGTGTATAATTGTTTAAGCTTGAGATTTCCGTATAGGTTCCCAAATATCATCATATGAGCATTAAGGCCATGTTTTCTTGGACTACAATTTAATGTAGTCCAGTTCAGTTTAATTCAGTCCAGTCCAGTTCATTTCAGCTATGCGTAGTTATAAATTTACATTGAAATAAGATCAGTTCAATTCAGTTCTAAAAAATCAATGCCTAATTAAGAATTTTTTCACACTTTATTTTTTTACAAAATAACTATTACTCATACACAACTTCAAAATTTGATTATAAATTCTCATTGAGATTAATTGTTTATCATTGCCTTGTTAATAGATAACGTCATTTTTGTAAAAAAAAAGTTTGACATTTAATATGGATCTTCGTTAGTTGGTTAATATTTAGAAGTTAACACATTTTTTAATTTATGAGGATAAAAAAACATGTTTTTTATAGAAACTTTCTTTTTTGTAGAAAAAATATATGTTGAAAATTAAAAAATATAAGTTTTTAATTGTTAAATAACGCTCTAATTTACTATTTATCTCCTTGATTGACAGTCTTGCTCTTTATAAATATATAAAAAAATTAACTTTTCAAATTTTCTCAACCATTTAAATTAATAATTTCAATTTTTTCTCCAAAATAACATCCAAATAATGGCAGCAAGAAATTTTTTTAAAAAAACTTTACCTCATTGGGCTTACAGTAATAACAAAGAAAAAATTTATCTCCACCCACTCATATGTGGACTCGAACCTATGAATACTAGGATTACAGCTTCAAAGCTCAACCACTAGACTAAACCTTTGCCACGAAAGAAAGAAAGAAATTACAAAAACAACATTAGGGTATAATGGTATAGTTTAGGTTGTGCCTCCTTATTGTTGGTCATGTTAATTAACAAATGGGAGTTAGTCGGAGTTATTCCAAGTGGTAAGCGGTTTGGTAGGATATTTTTATTATAAGACTCACCCTATAGACCGTGTGTACAGATCTGACATTTAAGTGATGAACCGGATGAGCAACGGAGAAAATGTTAATTAACTATTTATTACAATTTGTAAGAAATTTACTATATATTTATTATAATATGCTTTTTCATGCAAAAATTTTATTAAAAAATACAGTTATTAAAGAGAATTTGAGTAAAAAAATAATTGAATAGAACTAAAGAAATATAGCAAGAAAAACCCAGATCTCAATAGTTAGAAAAAAGAGGGAAAGTAATGATGAATTTAGAATATCCAAAGGAAAGTCAAATTAATATTGTTTCTATACATTTTTTCCATTTGGAAGTTTTGATTCATTAATTGGATGTTCAAGTCTTGAAACTATGGAAAAGCACCAAAACAGACCCTACAAATTGACGCCCTTCAATTTAATTATATTATGCAGTACACCATATATTATAATGGAAATTCACGTGATCTATTCCTTACATTGCCCAATAAATAAATGTCCCTATCAGAATATATATAATTTAATTTGATAATACTAAATTCGCGAAACAAGTATGAGTAGTCATTCTTACATTTTTTTTTTTGAATAAGGCTAGTACTTTTATTTAATTAATGTCAATTGCTTTACTAATAAGTCCCACCACAAAGAAGCAAGGAGAAATATAAAGGTAAATAAAGAGAAACATATACTCATTAATAAGCCTTTTCTTTTTCTCCTTTCCTTTTCTCTTATCTCACAATAGAAAGGGAATATAACTTCACATATTAAAAAATATTAGGATTGTTTAAAGTTTTTAAAATTTATTATTGTTATACAGTTTAATTATTTTCAACTATCTATTATATTTAAAAACTTTGAGATTTAGCGTACTATAAACACTATAAATAACTCAGTTTAAGTTTCTATTATCGATATCAATTTTAGGAGAGTTTAGATTTAAAAAAAAACTAATAAACTAAGAATTGAGTCATACCAATCAAAATAGCCAATTAAAGAATTTAATATCTAAAATGCACTCACTCAAAACAAAAGTAATTATAAAAAACTTGTCTACATTCTTCAAATAAAAATCTTACAAAAGAGAAGAGAGATATTCCATCCTACCCCCACACCATACCACAATATTCTGCTCCAATTTGGATAGTTTATGTTAAGAATTCTAAAGGTATAAGTAGATATTTATTCCGTCTTAAGAGAAAATAAAAATACTGTATATTAGAAATTCTCAAGATAGACGACCATGGCCAAATCCACATCCGTGGTGGAAAGTTGAGTTTGTAGTTTTGAATAAAGTTGGAGATGCAACCATTGGTAACAAAGCTTTTTAAAGATATTTCCATAATGGTATGAATATTTGCCCACCATTTGTCCACATTGTACTAATCAAGTCGAGGCATAAATGTTGTTAAATGCTTAATTTCAATGAGAGTTTTCTCTATTGATTTTTTAAGATTAAAGGACAACGCATTAGATTTACTAATCAAATGTTAAAATAAAGATTAAGTTGAAAAGTAATTAAGAAGAATATGATTAAATCCTATTAATATTAAAGGCAATGTAGGAAGAAAAATACAACTATATTGACTGAATTTCTTTTAATAATTTTCAAAACCGAATTTCTTTTGCCTATTAGACTATAAACATTTGCAATAAATTTACTAAAATTTTTATTCTTAATTTTGGAGTTCGATTAATTAATTAGATGTTCGAATGTAGTGCGGCTAGGAAAACATGAAAATAGTACCTACAAATTGACAACCTTGAATTCAATTATATAGTACTACTCTATATATTAATAATTGAAATCACGTTATCTAATCCTTACAATGCCCAACCGAAAAATAAATGTCCGTGTACAATTAATGCAGCATCGAAAATAAATTGGACTTGATACAATTGTTCTATAAAGTGTGGGTTAAAAAGATTAAAAATAAATTTTTATTTCCTATAAAATTTTTATTATTTTAAAAAAATATAAATTAAATAATTATGAGTCATTCTTACATGTTATTTCTATTTTTTTAATAAAATTAATCTTATTTGACTTACGGTAATAGAAAAAATAAACCTCATACCATAAACTTAAATCTGTGGGATTTTATATCATACTTCGGGAGTATGCTCCATACTTCCTTGCATGAGTGATAAGTGTCCCGAAAATGAATAAAATAATAAAAAGTAATAGCATAAATTAATTTTTGGGACACTTGTCACTCATACAGAGGAGTAGGGGGCATGCTCCCGGAGCATGGTATAAAATCCCCAAACCTGCGGCCTATATATCAGAACTTTAGACTTAATCACTAGACTAAGCCTTTCTACATTCTTACATTTTTTAAAACTCAAGTATTTTTATTTACGGTTTAATGCATTAATAACATCCTCAACTTGGCTTAAATAATCTACTATCTCTCTGACCTTTAAAAGTGTCCACGCAGCTACCTCAACTTTAAAAAAGTGCACCATTCAACTCCCCCCGTCTTATGTGACAGCTGATGTGGCTCCATTTGACTTCATGGGAGAGTGTTGACTTTTTATGGGTTGAGAATCTCATATTTTTCCGGAAAATATTTCCGGGGAAAATCTCAAATTTTTCCGGTAAAATTTTTCGGGGAAATCTCAGAATTTCCCGGGAAAAGATTCTCCCCTGAAAAATCCAGAAATTTTACCAGGAAATATATTTTCCGGGGAAAAATTTTGGAATTTTTCCATAAAATTTTTCGGGGAAAATTTCAGAATTTTCCCGAAAAAGATTCTTCCCGGGAAAATCCGGAAATTTTCCCGGGAATATATTTTCCAAGAAAATTTTTGGGATTTTCCCAGAAAAGATTTTCCGGGGAAATTTTCCAGACAAATCCAATATTTTCTCGAAAAAATATTTCATGATTTTTTGAAAAAAAATGAAGGAGAAGAGAAAATAAATTAAATTAAATTGAAATAAAAAAAATAAAGATTTGAAGTTTTTTAAATTTTTTTTAACATGTCATGTGTCGCGATGTTATTGAATTAAAAAGTCAAAATACACATATATAGACATGTGAAATTTACTCTCCCTTATAGGAGTGGTTGAGTCCGAATGCGAGAATTGAATGGTACACTTTTTTAAAATCGAGATAATTATGAAGACACTTTTAAAAATTAAAGAGGTAATAAATTATTTAAACCTTACGTATATTATTAATGCATTAAACTTTTATTTAATCTCCATTGGTTTATTTATAATCCCAAAAAGAAGCTATAAAGAAAATCTCATTAACACCCCCTTTTCTTTTTCTTCTTCTTCCTTTCTCCCAGTATTTTAAAACTCTCCGTTTAGGTATTATTTTGAAATTTGGTGTCTGGATTTTTTTATTCTTCAGGCGCTATCAGGCGCTGAATCGATATATTATCATTTAAACACCGCTTAATCCGATTTTTTCCGCCTAGTCTAATTTTTTCTCTAATTTTTAAGATACTGATACCTATAATAATTATAGTTCAATTTTTTCAATTCAAAAAAGGTAGTACGATTGGTAAAACTAATTTACAATAATATATTCTCACCATATAATTTTCATTTTAAATCTCAAATCGAGAAATAGTACGCTATAAATTAAAAAAAATTAGTAAAGATATTTATTTTAAAAAATTAATTTTAATTTTAATATATTTTTATATAAAAATAACCTAAGACTTATATTTTTATATGCTAAACTATATTTTTTATAAAATATTATTGTATTATAATTTATTTTATAGTTAAATTTATACTTTTATCTATTAATAAATATAAAAAATAAAAAATTTATAAATCCGTCCAGCACTACCTAAGCCCCATCCAGATCCCACCTAAATATTCAAAGCCGCAATCACCCAACTAGCACCATCAATTTTTAAAACCTTCAATAGAAAGAAAAGGAATATACATTGCTCCACTTCAATATCTAAAAAGATAAACCCACATATTCTCCTTTCTTTTTATCAAAATTTCTTCCAAAAAATCCCATGAAAAGGTCAGATATTCCCCTCCTACCCCAAACAATAACATCATTTTCATAGCAAAAAGTAAAATAATATTCATTAACATTACACATAATTAACATATAACACCATATATTAATATAGTCTTTCTTCCCAAGTATACAAAATATTTATATAATTAATTCTTCGCATAAAATCCTAATTAGCTTCTTCGTCATAATACACAGGTAGGAATGAAGCAGCTTGAAAAGAAACCCAATCCTCTCTTCTGCAAAAACATTAATTAATTCATTAAAAAAAGAGATCGAATTGAATGCATTAATTCAAGTAATAAAATGGGTATAGAGAATGAAAGAAAGAGACCTTTTTGGGTTTAGCATAAAGAAGCTCTGGCGGGATTTTATACAAGTCTTCATCCACTGGCTTTGCTACAGCCCTTGTCACTGTCCTACTTTTTACTGCTTCTCTTTCCCCTTTTTTCTCTTCTTTCCCTCTTGTTTCCCCTATTTTCACCTTCAAAACCATTTCTTGAAACTATGAGAATTTAATTTAATACTTATGCCATGCCATATTCTCTTCCACTGCAATTTAATTCAATTCAATTCAAACACTTCAGTACAGTTTAGTTATATATAGTTATAAATTTCACTAAAATAAATTCAGTTTAGCTTACTTTAATTTAATTCGGTTTAGCTTTTAAAAACCGAAAAGAAAATTGCCTTATTTGATTAGACCGCGTTAAAAAATTCCATAATCCAATTTTGAATTAAGATGATTTTACGTATAAGATCATCATCATTTCTTTTTTTGACGGAAGAAATATGGTTTTATCAATTTAAACCAGAGGCTAAGATAGCTTCAATTAAAGGTGGGCATGCATGATACTGTATCCCCCTTATCTGTTGAAGAATCAGCTGTCTTAACTAATTTATGGGCAATATAATTCGTAAATCTAGCAACATAAACCATCCTCAATGGAGAATTTGTACAATTTGATGGGTATTTACGAGTATTTACTATTTTGTGAAAAATAATTATTAGAGTTGGTGGATTCCATGCTAAAGAAAAGGCTTTTTGGGTCGGTCCCCCTTCCTAATTATAGATTAAATTAACATCTCTAATCATACTTTACTTAGCAATTAACTATATATAATTACAAAAATTAGAAATGGAAAACTTTTATGAGTAGGGAGTTACACACTCGTGAACTTGTTTTAATGATTTTTCTTAATTTGTACGCCTCTTTTGAGAATACACACATGTGCATTTGGCATGCATGGAACAGTGTATATTGACCTTTTACAAAATTCAAAAACACACAAATAAAAGCATAAACATGGTTTTTTTAACTTATAAATAGTAATACTGAACTAATAAATACTTATTTAAGTATAAATTTATATGTATACAGTATTAATAAGTATTAAACAGTACTAAACTGAATGTATTGTAGGTTGAAAAGAACGTACCCTTATGCACTAAGTAATGCTTTGAGGCAAAATAAAGTAATTAAAGAACGAATTAGTATAAGAAAATTAAGTACCTTCCGACGAGGAACAACAATCACGGCGGGAGTAACGACGTGATTGTCGTATAAATCGCCGGCGACGTACAAATCACGGTCATCGGAGGAGTAACTGTAACGGAGAAAACCGGCCTGTCGAGCAGATTCAAAGCACTGAGTGAACGGAAGATCACTGTTCCAGTCCCAGCTTCCAAACGCCGGCACATGCTTCCCTGAATAGTAGTAATCCTAAACCACAATTTCATTCATTAACGGCTAATCATCAAATTAATTCAAGAAAACAGATCTAATTTCAATTTCTTAGAATAAAAAAGAAGAATGAGAAGCTTAACTTACTTCCATTAGTGAATAATTAGAGAGGAATTGAAATGAACTGAGAAATGGTGAATTGAAGAGTGGGATTTATATAAATAAAGGAGTATTGAGAAAATAGGGAGAAAAGCTTAGAGGTAAAGACTCCACACACACAAGAAAATAAAGATTCAGAAAAAGGCTATATGGTCTTGGCCTGTGGGGTTGCTACCCTTATCTATTTATATAATAAAGGTGTGAGGAGCTTTAACTATAACTAAGACTCAAATAAGATTATTTTAGTGAATAAATTTGTAAATATTAAAAAAAATCCTAATTTTCATTTAGATTTTAATATTAATTTGGTCTTCTAAATGATTTCAGTCGATAGTCATTAGTAATGTTATCAATGTTGGATTGAGTATTATACCCGTAAAATTAATGATACGTGATGTTATCGGTATAATCGGTATAATTAGTGGTTTACCAGTATTTTATTCTTAAAGAAATATATTATTTAGGGTTTAAAGGGGCTATTGCAACGCTTCTGCATGTTTCAAGTGGATATTGCAACGCTTATTGAGTCTTTTGCAACGTTTTCTGAATCTTTTACAACACTTTCTAGTATCGCCATAGCCTTTTTTAAAAAACTGATTTTAAGTTGAACCGTACCATTACTATGACCGGTTCGTGATAAAACTAGTCGAACCGGCCGATACGGTTTTGATAACACTAGTCATTAATATCCGGTTATGATTGCTATTAACTATTTCAGAGGTAAAAAACTATCACTAACAAGATTCAACTATCACAACTAACAACAATAACTTAACAATTACATCAAACAAACCTTAAAATAAGTTTAGAAATCAGTTAATTTGTTATATAACTGAGTTTTTAGAATAAAATTAGAAAAATTAACATCAAAATACATGATGGATTACGTTCAAATCGTATTAAAATTATGTAATTTTGAACTAATATAACTATTATATATCAATTTTAGAGTGCATATGACCTTTTCTCCTTAAAATTCTAATATACAACAATGCATAAATTAGACTACTTAATATTAACTTGCACACACTTATAAGGCATCATTTTCAGCCAATCTTCTATATATTTAAAAATGTATGTAACAAAAAAATATGAGTTGGGAATAAAAAAAATCTCTATAATTTAAATTCCTATGAATATAAAGAAAAACTAAAAGGAAAAAAAAAGACTAGTAACACAGAGGTAAGGTCTCTTTTTGAGAGTGGTTCTTTTTATAATATTCTAGTATCTATTACTTGTCTGAGGATTTTAATTTTAATTATTTTTTTCCAGATTTGTCGCTGATGAGATGGATGCATATTCCAATGGGGTAGTTGGGTTTTATCTTCTTTTTTCTTGAGGTTCTCCTTTCCACAAGCAACACCCATGATTTCAATCCTTAAATTAAGGTTAGCTTTTTTTACTCAGGTAAATTAAATTAACTTTTTTAATAAATATTACTAGTTAATTATGAATATCAATAAAGTAATTTAACTAATTATTATTTATTCTAATAATTATTATAATTAATATTAATATTAATAAACTAATTACATTAAATATTATATAATAAAAATATTATAATTAATTAATATAGTAATTTAATATTTATTATTATTAAGTTTATTAATTATCATTTAATAATATTTTTATAAAAGTTTGCCTCAAAATAATAACAAAGAAAAATCCTCACTCCACCCGTCCGTATGTGGACTCGAACATGTGATCTCTAAGATCACGGATTTAAGACTCAATCACTATACCAAACCTTTGGCACATTTAACATTTAATAATTTATATAATAATAAATAATGTTATAATATTTTTTGACTAGTATAACAAAACCATTCTTAAATCTTACTTGTAATCCCTTTAGATTCAATTTTTTCTTAAGTTGACCTTCAACGGATTTTTCAAGGCAAAAATAAAATAAGAATGTAATAGAAAGATTAAACTGTAAGTATAAAAAAGACTAATTTTTTATGGTAGACTTTAGTAAGTAAATAGTTGTGATAAAATATAAAATTACACATTGTAAAAAAAATGTGTACAACAGTACCTTTGATAGAAAAAACTTAATAATAATTAGAATGCTGCAATATTAAGAAAAAGGGTTAATTTTAAAAAAGTACTTCGTGGTTTCACTTATTTGCAAAAACAGGCATGAAGAATTTATTTTTGCAAAATAGGGTCTATGGTTTCAAAAATTTGTAAAAAGAGGCCTATGGATTCGGCATAATAGTGTTACATTGAATATTTTTAACAATTCAACATTCTAATAATTTAACCTTATTATTTAAAAAATATACGTCATGATTTGAGTAATTTTTTGAGATTATTTTTATTTTTTTATAATTTTTTAAAATTTATTATCATAATTTAATTAAAAAAGTATTCAGACTATTCAAAAAATTCAAAAATTTTTACCGATATGTATTGTATATTTAATAACCATCCTACATAACTTTAAATAAAAACGAACAAGATTATCCATTCTTGTGGCATAATTTAATGTTGAAGATCCTTTATTTATAAATTTTTTGAAACCACATATCCCGTTTTATAAAAAAAGTTCCTCATACCCCTTTTATAAATGAATGAAAATATAAGGTACTTTTTGAAATTAGCCCTAAGAAAAACACATAATATATGAATGTATAAACACATAATATATAAATGTATAAACACATATAGTAATCTATTTTGTGAATAACGATTATGAAATACAAGTGAGACGAATTAAAATGAAATTAGGTAGGACCCAAATGACTTTTTCTTTAATAAGTTTATATTCACTTGTAGTTTTTTTTAACATCACATGCGTACTGAGATGGAGCATAGTGCTTTGAGCTTGTTCCATTGCTTTTAATCAAAATCCCACCCATTAGGGGAAAACAAATACAATTTCGAAATAGTTAAAATAAAAATGCAATAATATAGTAGTACTAGTAGTATAATAGAGGTTGGTAGTTAGGGTGAATAAATATAGGTGAACAAGTCAGTAATGAGGTCAACGCCCCCGCAACGTCAACTTCGATGCCACTCTTAAACAAAATTACACAATTTTCAATCTTTTTATATTATTCTATGTGTTTACATTTTTAATTATATGGAGTATTTTCTAAGTATAGTTTGTAAGTATTAAACAATAATTGAATCTATAATTAGTTTGTCAGTATTGGCAAATAATCACATATTTTGAATTTGTTTAAAACAAATAAATGAAATTAATTTTTGAAGCCGTGGTTTTGGAGGCTACAGGTTCGAATTTATATACAGGTGGAGAGGGATGTAGTTTTGTAGAAAAGGCTTGGGACCAATTTGGTGTTAGATCTCTCACGCTGCTTTTTCAAAAAGTTTCATTTTCAAATTTTTTCAAGCTGCTGTTCCTAAAAGTTTTAGAAATCAATAACGATCGGTTCCTAATTAGTTAAGTATTAATTATGTAAAAATATGTTATATTTTAAGTTTGTAGGTGAAACTTTTCGTGATAACAACTCTGATAACAATCTCAAGCAGACCCTTAGTCTAGTGGTTGAACCTTAAAGCTGTGATCTTAGAGGTCACAGGTTCAAGTCCACATACGGGTGAGGAGGAATATAGTTTTTCTTTGCTATTATTATGAGCCCAATTACACCATTTTTTTAAAAAAAAATTGAAATCAACACTGTATAAAAATACAATATAATGTGCTTATAACACCACAAAGTAAAGTTGAATTTTGGTAAACTATTGGATAAAATAATGTTTTATCTGGGAATTGGTAATTTTGCAAATATAGAATTTATGACAGTAAGGTGAGGTTTAAAAGGAATCAGGCATGGGTTTTTGAGTTTGAGCACATCAAATTTATGATAAGTTAATAACAGTATAACTGTTGGTAATCTATTTTCTTTTAATATTTTATAAATGAGAAAGTAAGTAAATAAGATCAATATTATTATTAGGGGGCCACATATTCAGGAATTTCAGGCATACATCTTATTTTCCAGGATATTGTGTTGCTTCAACATAAAAAATAGAGCCCAAAAAGCCTAATATAAACCAAAATTATATTCCAAATTTACAGAAATGTAAACATCAACAAGAAGATACAGAAAGGGGCCCCTCTATTTCATTTTTTTCTGCTGTAATTCCACCATCTTCATCTTCTTTATTCTCAATATTTTGTCTTGTTATAATGTTATATCATGCATCTTTCTTTTTCTTTTGGTTTCTGTTTTCGAATTTGAATTACCACAATAGTGTACTCCACTTTCATTCACATTGTGGATAGCTTTCTTTCTGAGGTTATAGTTAAATTTCATGTTAATAATGTTAACATGTGTTTAGGTGCTACGGAGTTATTAAATGATTTGGTTGTATGAAAGGGTCACAAGAATAGTAGTACAGGATGTGCAATAGATAGAGCAAAAAAGATACCATAGGCCATGTAGAAAAGTTTCAAGTTTTTTTTTTATGACCAGGTGCATCAAGACCATTGTTATCAATGTTGTATCGTACCGGTCGGTTCGACCGGTTATACTATAAATCGGTTATGATTAAAATACGGTATACTTATAAATCGGTTTTAATAAAAAAAAGGAGAAAATTGGGTTGAATCGAAAAAATCCGGTAAAACTGGCGTATCGGTTCAAACCGGTTTTTTTAAAATATTTCTGGCAACAAGAAAAAATGTTGGTAAAGACATAGAAAAGCGTTGCTAAATACTCAGAAAAGCGTTGCAATAGCCACTGAAAACCTTAAATAATATATATTTTTGTCCAAAGCCTCTCTGGCAACTCGCTGAAGCATTGCAAAAGACCTATAAAGCGTTGTAATAGTCACTGAAAACTATAAATAATATATATTATTTAAAAAATAAAAAACCAGTAAAACCACTAATAATACCGATAATACCAGTTATATCGCGTACCACTGGGCTCGCCGGTATGTGGCCCCGGTACGGTATTGATAATATTGATCAAGACCCCCCTGAACTTGATAAGAAAAACCATATATCACCCTAAATTTTCAAAAGTTCCTAGTAGCCCCTTGAACTTAGCAAAAGTGCACTAATTTACCCCCTCAATGCCACGTGTCAACTTATGGTTGGTTTGACTTTTCAAAGATGTCATTGTTCTGATTTTGCTTCTCCAATCTGAAGCTGACATGTGGCAATGAAATGATAAACTGATGCATTTTTACCAAGTTCAATGGGCTAGAGGGCGACAAATGGCTTTTCATGCCAAGTTTGAGGGATAGTGATGTATTTGGCCTTTTGTTATTGTATTTTGTGTGTAGTTGGTGGTATAAAAGTAGTATAGTCGTTTTATACCAATTTTGGGTACCTTAGCTGGCGGTAAAAACGTTTTTATACTTTCATAAAAAAAAAGGTTTATATACTAGTTTTTTTGTGCACTGGATGGTGGTATAAAAATTGTACAATCGTTTTATACAATATTTTGTACATCAATTGGTGAGTTAAACAATTTATATCAGTTTATGTGTTCATTAGAAGGTAGTAGTACAAAAGCAGTATAATCGGTTCATACCAATTTTTATGTGCACTAGACTGTGATATAAAAGCGGTGTAATCACTTTATTCCAATTCATGTTTATTAGAACTAGTGGTATAGTTTATTGTGTGCAATAAATGTCGGTAAAATGACAGTATGCATGCAACAAATGGTCATATAAAAGTGATATAATCCCTACTATATATTAGAACATGTGTGCATCAAATGGTGGTGCAAAAGTGGTGTAAACAATGATGGTATAAAGTGGTATAAATTTTTTATACATTTATTTTTGTATATAAGATGGTGGTATAAAAATGATATAAATACTTTATACTAGTTTTTACAAGAAGAAATTTATGGTATGAAAGTGATATATACGCTTTATACCGATTGATACCGATTGAGTGATTTTAGCTATATATGTATAATGCTTTATATCAAATTCGAAAAGATATATTTATACCAGGAAACAAAATCACGTAATTTAAAAAATTAAAAGTTAAGAAAGATAACGATTTCTGGAAAAAGGACAAAAAAGAATCAAATTATCATGGGATTGGTTGAGTTTTACTATGAAATTAAGTTGGTTTGGATGGGTTCGTTGGGCTTATTTTGGACACTACGAAGTCTTTTGTAAGAAATGTACGGATGAAGGAACAATGGGCTTAGCTCATTCTGGAAAGCCTAAAGGAAATGGCAATGCTGCATTCAACCGAAGCATAAGGTATTTGTCAAGATTGGACCTTTTTTTTTTTCAAACTATTGCGTTTTAAATTATTTATATAATTAGAACAAATTTAAAATTTATTAAAAAATTTAAATAATATCTACATAAATATTTTTTTTGTCCTTTCTCTCTAGAGACACATGCATTTCTCTTTAGCTTTTTATTTTTTTTATTTATTTTTTATTCATCTCTCAAATAGTTTATTTTTTGACATGTCGTTATAGAGTTTTTTATTCGTCTTATTTTTGTCTTTGAAATGATATTCACGGTGAATTTTCGACATTTTTTTATCCGATAGATATCCAATAAATCACTGAAAATTTCGTTGTGTCCATCGTTACGCTGTAAATTTATAAAATGCTATCGTTGAGACCATTGCTAATTTTCTACAAGTTTAATTTAGGAGCACTCTACCTTTTAACATTGGACATTCATGTGTTATTTAACTTATTTCGATTCAATTACAGAATTTGACAAATTGAATGTATAGATCTATGTTGCGAGTGGACTTTCAAGAGTTGGGGGGATTATTTTGTTGAGAATTAAGTTCAATTGATCTCTTGCTTCTCTCTTTTTCTTTATTTATTTATTGTGTTTATGAGATCAAATAATTATTTAACTTGTGTTTTTTCATTTACTAGACATCAACCAGACCTCTATTGGAAATCTACTAGATTTCTATTAGAAAATCTATTTTGAAGTTGATATTTAGATTTCTATTTTAAAGTTATGATTTATTAAAAAATTATGTAGTGTTTTGAATCCAATTTTTTTATAGTTTTACTAATTTCTATTCGACTTCTATTAGGTATCTATTGGATATCTGATAGTTTAAAAAAATTTGGAAAAAATATATCACAGTGGATATCATTTTAAAGATAAAAAAGGAACAAAAAAACTCGAAAGCGATATGTCGAAAAAATGAACAGTTTAAAAGATATAAACAAAACAAGTAAAGTAATAAGAAAAATGATACTGTAAACATATAAAGAGTGGGGGAGATGATTTTATATTTATTTTATAAGGATGACATATTTTAAACTATTTTGCTCCTTTATAACATTTCACTCATATTATTTTATGGATAATGAACTTTCTTTTAAAAATCCCACCAAAGTATCTACAACTATAATATTATATTTTCATTTAAACAATTTATTTTTTCTTTCAACATCTGGTATCCGACCCATATGAGGGGCGATGCTCCAACTTATTTGTTTTTCTCTCTTTTGAATGATTGGCAATAGGTTCTTTCGAAAATATATCCAATAGAAAGAGCAAGGCCGATCTCTGACATATATAAATTAAAAAAGCCACCAAATAAAAAAAAAAGGCTTAATCCCGTTTTATCTTAGCTTTTGCAATTATTGAACCTAAAGTAATTGTACAATAAAGTTTTGGTTTCAAACGTGAACCCCTGTAAAAGCGCTTGGAAACTACGTGCCTAAAATTAGGAATACTCGTACGAAGAAAAAGGCGTTAATTAATTATTATACAAAATATGAAAATGTTACATAATAACTAATTATAATATATTAGCCAACTGCAAGAAGAAACCATGTTTAGTAGCGTAATTAATAAATAAACACCTCAGTAGTGTGAATTAAACCTTAATTAGTTAAGTAATCAAGTCATCAGCATCATCATCAAAAGAAGCAGCTTTGTCACCTCCATATTTCTCTTCATCATCTTCTGTTGTTTCTTGCTCATCTTTCTTCACTTCATCTTCATCTTCATCTTCATCTTCATGAACTACTACATGTGCTTCTTCTGTAGTAGTTTCTACAACTTCTTCAGTTTCATCCCTAATTTCTCGGATTTTTTCAGTCGGGTTTTCAGCTTGCTTGTTGATCACCTCTTCTGCTGTTGCATCTACCTGAAATTGTAACCCATGCCAGATTCTTCATTATGTAAGTAAATCAGAACAAAAGCTATAAAAAGTTTTAGCAATTGTGAAGTCTATAAGTGTCACCTCAGCACAAAAATCATTAATTCATCATTTTATATTGAAAAAACTCTCAACAATGCTTTTTAAAAAAATCTTACCTCGATAGGCTTACAATAATAATAAAAAAAAACCACATCTTCCTCATCCGTATGCGGACTCGAACCTGAGACCCTATGATCACAACTTCAAGGCTCAACCACTAGGCCAAGCCTTTGCCACTATGATACTTAGAGCACTTCCAATGGTTCCCCGTTTTGGAGAATTCCCTAAAATGGAGAACACATATAGAGAATGGTTAAGTCCAACCATTTTCTATATGGTGTGTTCCCAAAATGGAGTTCCCCATACATTATTTAAATATTATTTATTTTAATTTTTATTTATTTAATTGTTTTAAAAGTTGATTATAACATAAATGATGTAAATATATTAATATAATAATAATAATAATAGAAAATTATTATTTTCAGGGACTCTAATACATGGAATAGAAAATAGAAAAAATGGTTGTACTTGCTCTTAATGATATAAGTTGTTTTAAAATTCTAGTTAGGATTAGTGGTATAGTATTGTATGGTTTTTATAAACCAAATCCATAATTGTATGGTTATTTACCATTAAAAAAAATTACTCCCTCCATCTATTTTTTATTGTCCATTTAACGGAATGGTCAATACCAATAAAACATTTATTACATTGTTAAAATGACTAATTTATCCTTACATTTTTATATAAATATTTTTTTCTTCTTAATTACCAACTTATAATTTCCATTCATGCACAATCTCTCTCATAATTAGGACAAGAGCAAATTAGAGAAAAAAAAAATGCATCGATGACATAAATTGACAACCAAAAAGAGAACTAAAAAAAGAGTTAGAAAGATAATCAAAACTAGATGGAGGGAGTATGTAACAACTATATCACACGAATTGAATGTAGCTCAATTGATACACCACTCTGTGAAAGTGGTGAAAGTCCTAGGTTCAATACATAGCCTCTTTAAATTTCCATTAATTTTAAAAAAAATGTAACAACTATATAAAAAAAAACCATGAAAATAAAAGATTTGAAGTTAGAACCAAATACCGTACAAAGAATTATGAACTAAACAAGGGATAATGGTAAGTGGTGACACAATTTATAATGAAATTGAACCATGAGTGGCGGGGCAGGGGCAGGCTCTAATTAATTTTTTAGTTTACAATATAAATCAAGCACGTACACTGTTAAAAAATGACAATAATAACAGAAAAGAACAAAGAGAAAATACATGGTGTATGAATAAATTGGACATAATTGAGTATTATATATGAGTTGTTAGTAAAATAAATGAAGTAGCGTGCAGATTTGAAAGAAGAAAAAGAAAATAGAACCTGAGGGGATGCCATGAAGAAGATTGAAAAAACAAGAGAACAGATGGTGAAGTGAAAATGAGAGGGCTTTGGAAGGGTTTTTATATTCATATGCCTTCTTACAAATGTTCACCGACGGAATTTAATTTAATAATACATCTTTTAAAACTATTCTCATTCCATCTCCTAGGATTCCCACTAAACTCTCATGTATTGCCTGGCGATGGGTCTGACTTAGTTAGGGCCTGTTCTGTTTAACTTATATTCAGTCCAGTTCAGTACTTCATACATATGAATTTACACTGATATAAGTTTAGTTCAGTTCCCTTATAAGTTAAAAAAAATAGGGTCTGAGTCTCACAAAAATGCTCTATTTACAACAATCCATGCGCATGAATAATATGCGAGCTTGAGTCGAGTCGGAGTGGGACTGAGCTTGAATTTGAAATTTTATTCACAAGCCTTGCCTAATTCAACAATTATGTAGATATCTATTTTTGAAAATATAAATAAAAATTCTATTAAAATGAAAAAGTTAAAAAATATTAGCATTTTCTATCCAAAATTTCTGAAAAGAGAAACAACATAATGGAATTATTATTACATACAGTGATAAACTATTAAAATATAAACGAATAAGGATTGGTCCAAGTAATAAGCGATTTGATACGTATCGTTTAATTAAGGTCTCGAGTTTGAGTTCTAGTGATGCAAAAAATCCTTATTGAGAGACTCACTCACCATATCCAGCTGTGCGACCCGGGTCGGATCTAAACGTAGTCGGAATAAAACTCCCGTAAACTAGATCGGCAACCAAAAACTATTAAAATATAATAATAATAATAATAATAATAATTACACTATAAATTATTATTATTATTATTATTATTATTATTATTATTATTATATAATTTTGAATTGAAACAAAGTGTGACTATAACTTGTAATTTTTATTTAATATTAAATACTATTACACTTAGGGGTGTAAACGAGCCGAACAACTCGGCGCTCTGTTCGGTTAAAGCTCGTTCGAGTTCGGTTCATTAATAAATGAGTTTATTCATGAATAAAATTTCAGGCTCGTTATCGTAAACGAACCAAGCCTGAACAAGGGGATGCTTGACTCAAAAGCTCGTGAACATGCTTGATAAGAGGCTCGTGAACTAGTTCGCCAACATGCTCGTTATGAGGCTCGTTAACCGGCTCGTTAACATAATTGAAAAGTTTAAATATTATATATATGAAATAGATAGATTATGAAAGATATAAAATGTGTAGGTGTAAAAATGGATATAAAAATGTATAAAAAAAAATCTAAAATATAAGTTAAAGATTAAAGGAAAATATATATAAAGTGATATATATAAAGTATAAATAAAAATAAGTAAAAAAAAGAGAAAAGTTATAAGGCCTAATATAGGCAATTCGGATTCAATCTAATCCCTACTATATATATTCATCAATCTTTTTATGTTCAGTAAAACCCTAATCTCATTTTCTTCTGAAAAGACGTGGCCGCCAACACAATACTCCTCTTCCTCTTCTTAGTACAGTGAAAATCATTTGTGGTGCTTAGATCTTTCATCTCCGATTCTTCATCTTAAGGATTCTATCTTTTTTACACGCCGAGCTCTCGATTTATACAAAGCTCGAGATAGGCTCAAAACTTGGCTCGGGCTCATTTTGACCAAGCTCGAGCTCGATTTCAGTTTATTAAAATTCAAACGAACAAAACTTGAACAGTCAGTATTCAAACTCGGCTCCATTCATTTACAGCCCTAATTACACTATAAATTATATAAAATTGAATGGATTGTACTGAACTTGAGTTTTCTATAATAGAACCCATACCATTGTCAAATCCAACCCATAAAAGATGGGTCCTGACGGGCTTCTGAGCCATGAGCCACAAACAACTTCGATAGGTCTACCTGTCACTGTTACTTGGCTTTTCTTTTTACATAATTACATATAACAGAATCATGTTTAGTCAATGGGCAAGTCTATTTACCTCCATTAATGGATCTCCTTTATCACCTAATTTTTATCGTGGTGTCCATATATATATATATATATCATAAATTTTCAATAAAAATACTCTCAAATTATAAATTGAGGAACAATACATTGTAAATAAAATAGTAGTAAATAAATTTTTATAGATTTATGTAGGCATTTATTTGAAAAATTCTATTTTTTTATAGTGTAAGTAATTTTAATACTAATATGGGGTCCAACTATAATTTTTAATGGAGGTCAAATACAATATACTAATAAATTTATACTATTATTCTAAATAAAGTGGGGTCTTTAGACCCCGCACTAAAGCATGTGGCTTTGCCATTGCCTGGAATCCAACATTGTTGTTTACAGACTAAACTTATACTTGTCTTTTTAGTCAATATCTAAAATCCCTTATAAGACTCAGATTTATGGGAAGAGAGAGAAAACATAGAAGAGAATGGAACTTGTTGGGTGTTTTTTATTTAGTGCAAAAACTATGTCTGCTAAGCTGAAATAACTGAAATAACAAACTTTGCCGCCGAGTCCAACCGAATAATAAACTTCAGTTGGCTAAGCTTTTATTCCCTATGCTCAGCTCCATGAGTTTCATCTTGCACCTTCATACTTTTTCAATAAGAATAATTTAAACAATAATTATACTTTAAGAAGTTCTTTATTCTAATTTGCGTTTAAGAAATTTTTTTTTTTTCCATCTAATTTATCGGAGTTTTACTTTGACTACGTTTAGATCTGACCTGCGTCGTGCACCTGGCTATGGTGGGTGAGTCTCCCAATAAGGATTTTCTGCATTCACTAGGATTCAAACTCAAGACCTTACTCAAGCGATATCAAATTGCTTATCACTTAAACCAACACTTATGGATATGTTTTTTTTTTGAAAAACCCTTGGAGAGACAGTGTATCTCTCCAACGGCTAAAAGATTGGAGTGGGTGAAAATTTCGGGGCAGAGTACCCAACTAGGTTGGTTCCTCTACTTACCTACAAAACACCCACTCCGCTTTTATTAATAATGATTCTCGAAACAAGAACCAAAAGTACACTTATGGATAGGTTTAAGAAAATATAAATACACTATATGAGGTAGTAATAATAATATATAATGTAATAAAAATTGGAGAGTTTAAAAAATGGATAATATGAAATAAGAATTGATGAAAAGGAGCAAATTAAAAATTAAAGATCATATGGATATGTTAAAGTATATTATCATCAAGCTAATTGGACGTACAGACAAGAAAAGTAAATAATTTGGGTGCGTCAGTTCACCCACCCATTTCCTGTATTATCGAAAAAGCATCAACAAATTTTGTCTACATAATCATGAAAACATTTATAATTATTAAAAGAAAATATTTATTCAGGATAAATTTTAAAAAAAAATCTTATAATTTCACTCATTTATAAAATGAGGTCTGAAATTTTTTTTTATAAAATGGGATTTGTGGTTTCAAAAAATTGACAAAAGAAATATTTTCAATATTAAATTATGTCACAATAATGGATACTTATTCGTTTTTATCTAAAATTTTTTTAATCAATTAATATAAACGCAATACAAATTATTTATAATTTTTGAAAATTTTTATTATTACTAATATTTTTAATTTTTAAAATATGATAATAAACTTCATAAAATCATAAAAAAATGAAAAAATCTCCGAAACTTACCTAAATCGTTACGTATAATTTTTAAATAATAAGGTTAAATTATGAAAATTTTAAAATAATTAAAATATTTCATGTAACATTATTATTATTAAAAAAATATTTTTTATTCTTTTATTGATAATTTTTTAAAACACAATTCCAAAATTATAAAAAATATTTCTCATAACGCGTTATGTAAACAAATGAAATCACGGGTAAGTTTTTCTTTTTAGTTTGCCTAATAATTAAATTAATAAAAGAAGTGAGAGATATGATAGTCTATAAAAGCATCCACCATTACTTCTCCTTTGCATATATTGGATCCCACGTGATTCTTCAATCTTTACAAATCGATCATATCTAACCTTTAATCATTTGACACGTGGGATATAGAATTGGTTCTGCCAATGACTAAAGTAAGCTCGATTATGGAGGATTTTCCCATTCTTATTCCTTTTGTTCTTTTTGTTATCTCCCGCTTGATATTTCTTTCGACCTTGCAACTATTTAATTGTTATGGATTCACCTTTTCTTTTTATAATTTTCTACTTAACAAGAGATTTTTTCCTTTCTTGCCTTTGTTTTTTTATCTTTTATTTTTTTATTTAAATGTAGAAATAATTTTTTTAAAATTTATTTTTATTTTTCACATACGATCATCTTTTTTAATTATAGATCTGTTGCTGCATAATTCAATCTTGATTTATAATTGGGTTAGAATTTATTTACCTTTAGATAAGATACTTTGTGATCTTTTACAATAGACACCCAAATTTATCTCCCTTCGGCAAGATCGTTTCAGATCTGCAATCCTGGTTGATGTTATGGCGCAAGCAAATAATCTCATGGTTGTGGATTTTCGAAATCGTTAGTTGGAGATTAAAAAAAATATGATGCAACGTTTATCTTTTATTTTCTTAGTAAGTCTTGTTTGTCTTGCTGCATAAGCAAGTTTAGTATTTTGGTATTTGTTTTGTTTTGTCCGGTGTTTTAACTTCGATAGTCGTTGGTTTGCTTTTACTAATTTTAGATTGTCTATGTTTTTCGGTCTGCAAATCACGCTGTAAAGTTTTTAGCTAGAGCAGCTGATTCTTCGACAGGTAGGGGGATTATGTCCACCTTCGATTAGAGCTGTTATTGTCTCTAATTTATATAATGGACTATATTCTTCAGTAAAAGCAAGTTAAGTTACATTGTATTCTTTCAACTTCATTACAGTTCAATTTAATTTAGTTTATAATAGACTTATTCATAGGCTGAGTACCCACTCGGCCGTGCCTGAACTCGCTCAAATAGCTCGGGCTTTGACATTGAATTTTATTGCAAAGTTCGGCTCGAGCTCGCTAAAACCTGAAGTTTTATAAGTCGAGTTTAGTTTTTATATAAATACTCAATCCCGACCCAAGCCTAGTTCAATGAATAATAATCTATTTATATGATAATTGTTTTAAATTTTTTTATATATTAATCTATTGAAATTTTATAACATGTCTTACTATTTATTAAATTATTCAAGTAAAATACAACTATATGTAGGATTTAGACGTATTTGTATGAAGTTTCTCTTTTGTCGGGCAAACAAATATCCCACATTGCTAAGATAGTTGGAGATTAAATGGTTTATAAGCGTGGACAATATCCCCAATGGTATGAGACCTTTTGGGGTAAAGCCAAAGAGCAAAACCATGAGGGCTTAGGCCCAAAGTGGACAATATCATACCATGTGTGGGGATATGGGGTGTCCATAGCGCTTCCGCGAGCCGCAACAATTGGTATTAAAGCCATGCTTCAACGTGTTAGCCATAATGTGGATGAGTCCTCGAAACTCGAATAAATAGTGGTACGTTCAGTTTAATCACCGGATATCCGTGAAACCGCTTGTGCTCTATGTAAGAAGTGTATCCTCCAATGCATTAGAGTGGGAAAAAAGATATTTTGTAGACGGATGGTTGATTGGTCGAGTGGAGGCTTGATGGATATTTATTCGAGGGGAGGAATGTTGGGCAAACAAATATCCCACATTGCTAAGAAAGTTGGAGATTAGATGGTTTATAAATGTGGACAATATCTCCAATGGTATAAGGCATTTTGGAGTAAAGTCCAAGAGCAAAACCATGAGGGCTTTGGCCCAAAATGGACAATATCATACCATGTATGGGAATATGAGGTGTCCATAGAGCTTCCGCGAGCCGCAACATCTTTTTTACTCTTTTTAATTTACCCAAAAACTTAGAAGAAAGAATATTTACGGGTTATGGGCCGAGTTTGAGAATGACCACATAAGTCCAACTCGAACCCGAAATTTTAAAATCTGAGCCATATTGAATTTAGAATAATGTTTTTAGACAAAAGTCCGATGAAACCCAACCCAACTTATCTCGCCCGATGAATAGATCTAGATTAAAATAGTGATAAATTATATTCAATTCAATTGATTCAGTTCTATGTATGTATTTGAGAAAACAGACCAGTAATGGAAGTCTATAGACCTTATCTGAAGATTGCAAACTTTGTTCTTAGATCAAAACAATGATACATAAAAATGACAGATATATTGTGTTAGGATTTCAACAATAAATATTTTGCCAAACTCAATTTTCATATAATTTTTTATTTGACAATGCCTCGTTAAAGTTTTGGTTTTGGATGGACCATAACAGGAAGTATTAATTATTATATATTAACTAGTGTAATACCTGTATGATATATAGATACGTCATTTATAATCACTATATCAATGACAAATTTATTTCGCAATATAATTTATTTACGGGAAACATCTTTATACGCAAAGAATATCAAATTCAATTTATCATACTTATTTTTTGCATTGTTATATTAGTTACAAACTCTATTTCTTCTTAATTATTAACTTTTTTTCTAATTAATACAATTATACTGCATTCATAATCTTCATAAATAAACTTATAAAAGTAGAGCATGGACTACGTGATAACAACTTTGTGTTCTCAATTTTATCCAAAACATAACCCTTAATTTCTCTTCTCTTTTTTCCTTTAATCATGTGACCACATTCTAAACTCCTCTTAATCCACGATTCTTTATCATCTTATTTTTTTTTAAATCTCATCTTAATCTCTAATGAATTATACTTCAATTTATAAATCACTAAAGGATTTATAAAATTCATTTATTTCTTCTCGACAAATCCATCCATCAACAATGGTCTTTTCTAATTTGGAGAAAATAATATAAGAATTGCAAAATTTACCCTACAAATTGAACCGGTAAATATAAGAAGAAATGACACATGTTTAAAATGAAACAATCCTACAATACAAAATAAATAATTGTAAATAGATATAAAATTCAATTTTTTTTTCTTAAATATGATTATACTTTATACTTTTCTGCAGTTTTCTTGTGAATCTCTGTCAAATATTTGATGAGTAAAAAAGAGTCACTTTAACTATTAAATAGTATTATAATCAATAGAATAAAATTAAATAAAATCATGAACAACAAATTAAATTTTAAAAAATATATTTAAGAGATATATTTATTAATAGATATACTTAATTTATAATTATGAAATTCAATTCACTTGATCAAATAATTAAAAATATTCCATGAGAATGAGTAAGTACTATTATAAAATTACATTTTCTTAAACAGAATTATTCTCAACAGAATTAAAAAAAATCAAGAACAACAAATTAAATTTTAAAAAATAAATTTAGGTGATATAATAGTTGATAATTTGCCATAATTAACCTCAAGTGTTTTGGTGGGTAAAAAGGTCTTTTAAAAGGTATAAAGATAAAAAAGGCTTTTAGAGCTTAAAGAGATACATATCAATTATTTTTCTCCTTCTTAATCCTCATCCGTTTTGCTTGATTGCTCAAAGCTGTGCGTTATCTTCATCTATCAATACCGACGATGTCGGAGTTTCATTTCTTATCTCTACAGGTGTGCCAGGAGAATTGACTTCATTCTCTGATATCGAATCATGCCAAACATAAATAAATAAATATATAAATAAAAGACCTAATTCAAATCATATTAGATAATAAATCATTTGTAATTATAATATAAATGCTAGAAGTACCTTGAAATTTTCATTTGCTTCTGGAAATTGATCAACATCGAAATCTAATTTCTACTGCAAAATTTTTTTAAAGTTAAAATATATATGAACTAAAATATAAATAATACAACGTACTAATTTGAAGTTACATATAAAAAAATTAAACTTACAGTCAATAAATTCTGAGGGAGCGAAAAATTATATTTATTTTAAAAGTTGTTCATCCTCTGTAAGTGTAACCACATAATACACTTCATTATGTGTAATAATATTGTTGCTCTTAACTGAAAGTTTAAACATAATTTCCCTTCCTATAATGTTCTCCAATTCCAATGGTATAGGTGTTTCACTAAGTGCAACAAACATCCAAAATAATTTTAAAAGACAAAAAATGATAACAGATGTTTAAAACATTATTAATGGAGAAAAAATTAAAATAAAGTGAAAAAAAGGTATATACGAAACACGAATAGGAAGACCCTTTTTATAATGGAATGAAATAGTTGTTTGAAGATAAATTAAGATGCTATTAATCATGAAATAAATTAGGAAAATTAAGTTTGAAAGGTTTTAATACTAACCAATTTTAAATACCATTATTATAGAAATAAATTAAAGTAAAAGTGTAACCAATTAAAGCAACATTTACACATTAAAATAATTCATAATTGCTGATAAGAATTATGTTACAAAACTGTTATAGTAATTAATAATTATTTGACATTTGAAACAATATTCAAACAGACATATATAAGGAAAACTTATCAAAATATCTAACATTTCACTTTTAATATAACTACTAACTAATTAAAATACTTATATAAATTAAAATAATATGGTAATAAAATAAAATAAAGTAAATTGCTAATTTGTTGTTTTTTATTTTATTTAATTTTGTTGATTATAATCATGTTTAAAAAAATTTCATATTTTACACTTTAATTATCAATGAATTAAATACAGATTTTTTATGGATATAATTAGTGAAATTATCAGCCATTGATTTTCTAATAGATTATAATCCTATTTAAGATTATTATTATTATTATTATTATTTTATTATCATAATCCTATTTAAGAATTAATGTTACTCTTTTCTCTTCATCAAATATATTTTATTATTATTATTGTTATTGTTATTATTATTTTATTTTTATCTTTTTATAATTATAATCATATTTAAGAATTGATGTGACACTCTTTTTTTCTCATTAAATATATTTTAATTTTTTAATTTGGTATTATTAGGATTAGTATGAATATAAATGATATATATTCATAAAAATATAACTTTTATTGTTTTTATATATTTATTATTTATTAAAATTTATTCATTAAAAAGTAATTAATAAATTTATTTGTTATTAATACTATTTTTTGTTAGTTTTTGTCATTTATTATTCATGGTAAATGACCTTAATTAGTAATATACATAAAAAAGTATAAGGATAAATATTTTTTAAAGGTATAAGGGCAAAGGAAGTCTTTTAGGGCTTCATCGCTTTTATATATATATATATATATATATATATATATATATATAGATACAGATTATTCATGGTAAGTATAACATTAATTAGTAATATATAAAAAAAGTATAAGTATAAATTTTTTTAAAAGGTGTAAGGGTAAAAAAGTCTTTTAAAACTTCATTACTTATATATATATAAAATAAACTACACTAAATAGATATTTACTTCTAACTGTACATAAATTACAACCAAATATGCATATGAATATACTAAAGATTGGTGTAGTTATAATAATCATGTACTATGATTCGGGAATAGTACAAATAGGCTTATAAATGATAGAAGTGATTGAGACTATTAGATACAGTAATTCCTTACAATTATAAAGGAGGTTTTGGTGAGGTCCGAATTGGTTTTCTTAATACAGATTTTATCCCGTATATGGTAAACTGTCCCCCAGAATACAATAACAGACGTTAGACGAACTCAACCGAATGTAAAATATTATTACCGAGATGGAACTTAAGAAGAGCTAGAAACACTAGACAACCAAAAATTAATACAGGGAGGAATGGAAATGAGCACTGAAACTTAACAATTTCGTTCTCTCATTCTCTCTAAAAAAAACAAACGCATATATAAATGCTTGAAGGGAGACAAGTACCATCAATTCTTTAATTGCTAATCCAATATTTCAAAGGTGATTGAAATAATTGGAGACAAATAAATAAATGGCCGCCCAACTTTCAGCTTCATATCTTTTTATATACATCTTTATTTTAATTATTATTATTAATTATTATTATTATTATTTTTATTTTCTTTTGCATAAATTTTAATAATCCCCTACATAAAAGAAAATAAGAAAATGACAGACTCGATTCGATGATAATATTTTACATTAATATTTATATAGAATAGGTGGATTACAATCCTTGAACCTTCCCTTGTAAAAATATATTTACTTTACTAGCTGATTAGTAGACTCGATGTCCTTGAACTATTCTGCCGTTTGTGTAAACGATGATATACCTCACACAAATATTAATCCAACTTGGTTTTTGGTTCTCATGGTTATGTTCATAATGGTCGTGAATATCTCCTGGTTTTGCAAGAGTTTGGGACAACTAAGCCCCATTAGTTTCCTTTGAAGCGACCCCACTTCACTCTCGCATGGGTGATCTCTTTTGCTCAAACTTTTGATGCACAAAGAATCATTAAAAGCATTTATTGCTTAACCTTAACCCGTTTTGTCATTATTTACATCATAGGAATGGACACGGGGTTATCCCCACAGTGACCTCACAAGGTCTATGCAATTAGGTTGTCCCATTGAACCAAGATCTAGGGATCTCCAGTCGAACATGGTTGGGTTTTCCTTTCACATAGAGCCTTAAATATTCATGGGCTTTAGTCCCATTCCTTTAGATGTCTTTTCAACTTGATCTCGATTTAACCCTTTAGTTAGCGGATCGATATGTTATCCTTTGATCCTACAAAATCAATAAAGATAACTCCCGTTGAGAGCAGTTGTCTAACGGTATTGTGTCGACGACGCATGTGTCTTGACTTACAGTTATACATGACGTTCTGTGCTCTTTTAATCACTGCTTGATTATCACAATTTATACAAATTACGGGCACAAGCTTAGGCCATTCAGGAATATCCTCTAAGAAATTACGTAGCCATTCAGCTTCTTCTCCCGTTTTATCTAAGGCTACAAACTCAGCTTCCATCGTGGAACGAGTTATAATTGTTTGCCTTTAAGATTTCCATGACACTGCTCCTCTTCCTAGAGTGAATACATACCCACTTGTGCCTTTAGAATTCTTGATGTCAGCTATCCAATTGGATACCGTAGTATTCTCACGATTGCTTCTCAATGGATTTTACCTGGGTTACTCGTAAATCTGCTTAAACTACTTACAGTATAAGAAATATCAGGCCTTGTACAACTTGTAAGGTACATTAGACTGCCTATAACCCTTGCATATTCCACTTGGTCTATGCACTCACCTTTGTTCTTAGACAAGTGTTTACTGATGTCTATTGGTGTCTTGGCTATGCCAGAATCATCTTTATTAAACTTGTTAAGTATTTTATCTACATGGTGTGACTAGGTTAATATGAGACCTTGAGGTGAACGTTTAATTTGGATGTCTAAAATTACATCCGTTAGTCCCATATCTTTCATGTTAAAGTTTGAATTCAACACAACTTTGATAATTTTTATCATCTTTTCATTGCTTCCTACGATGAGTATATCATCAACGAACAAGCATAGAATGACATATCCTTCATTTGTAGTTTTGGCATAAACACATTTGTCACACTCATTTATTCGATAGTCACTAGCCATCATGACATCATTAAATTTCTTATGCCATTGTTTTGGTGCTTGCTTTAACCCATATAAAGACTTCACCAATTTACAAATTTTCCTTTCCAGGCCTGGAGCTACACAACCTTCAGGCTGCTCCATGTAGATTTCTTCTTCAAGATCTCCATTCAGAAAGACAATTTTGACATCCATTTGATGTACTTTAAGATCCCGCAAAGCGGCAATTGCAAGTATCATCCTAATGGAGGTTATTCTCGACACTGGAGAATACGTATCAAAGTAATCAAGGCGTTCTTTTTGTTTATAACCTTTCATGACTAATCAAGCCTTGTACTTATCAATTGCTCCGTCAGCTTTTAGCTTACATTTGAAAATCCATTTAGAACTTAGTGGTTTTATTCTTGGAGGAAGGTCCACTAATTCCCACGTATGATTTTCAAAATGGAATCAATTTCGCTCCTTATGGGTTCTTTCCATAAAGGACTTTAAGTAGAGCTTATAGCTTCCTTAGACGTTTGAGGTTCCACTTCAACCATATATGTTAAGAAATCTAGACCATAGGATTTTTCAACCCTTGCGTTTAATTCTTCTAGGTTACACCTCATGATCCATATCATTCTATTCTTGAAAATTTTGATCATCTTCTTCAATCAATGATTGAAGATTTTCATTGTTATCAACATCTTATTGATCAACTTGACATTCACTTTCAATAAGTTCACGAGATCTTTTAGATCTCGACCCTTCATTTATTTCCTTACAAGGAAACACATCTTCAAAAAATGAAGCATCCTTTGATTCTATCAAAGTATTCTTGTGTATTTCTTGGTTTTTAGAATCATGCATAAGAAACCAATATGCATTACTATTCTCAGCATATCCAATGAAAATACAATCCACCGTTTTTGGACCTATTTTCATTCATTTAGGTAATGGAGCCATTATCTTTGCAAGACACCCCACACACTTTCAAGTAATTATATGAAGGTTTTATTATTGGGAACTAACAGTCAGATTGAACATGCATAACAGACATGGCAGAAATTTAAAATTTGTCCCTGTCCCCAAGAACTCCTATTAGTTGCATATAAATTAAATAAAGCCTTAACTAAATAATTCTCTACCTAGGTTAGCATGCAAAAGGGCTAGGCATACCATAATACCAAATTATATCCTAGCATGTATATTTTATGCCAAGCATGTTACAACTCTAAGCTGTAACCTAAGCATGTTATAACTCTAAGCTATAACCTAAGCATGTTATAACTTTAAGCTATATCCTAAGCATGTTATAACTCTAAGTTATAACCTAAGCATGCAAAACAACCTAAGCATATTATTAAGTCTAAAAACGCTTAAAGAAAAAGACCTAATAGTAAAAGAGAAAGAAAATGAACTTACAAGTTGAAGCGTGCTTTAGCAAAACCCTCTTGCACAAGCCTTCAATCGTAGGACAACCTCTATGAGTATCCACATGAACCCCACCAACCAAAACCTCCCCGGGAGGAAAAACTAAGAAGCCTCGAGTAGTTGCTAGACCACTCCAGAGGCCTCAACCAAAAATATAAACTAGAGGTGCCCGAATAAATTCAGGCTCCTAAAAAATAACTTGCTCAATTACCCGAGAGATTATTCTTTTCGAATCTCGCTTAGGATTTATGCCCTGAGTTGTGGTGCACTAAGAAAGGGAGGACTAGGTGCCTATTTATAGGCTTGCGGAAGTAGAAGTGCTTCCCCACTTCCAATGTGGGATTGGGCACTAAGCCGGACTTGTGGGCCTTTTTCCCACAAGCCCAGCTTGTGTGCTGGGCTACGCTGGTACACCCAGTGCTGCACAACATTACTGGTGTGACCAGCGTGTGGACTTGGCCAAGTGCCAAGCCCACAACCCCTTTTGCCACCACTTGGGCCCCCAAAGCTTTGGGCCCCATTCCCGTAGGGTCCTACCTTATTATATCGATTGGAAAATTCCTTTTAGTCCCTTTTTCAATTGTTTATTTTCCGACCCCAATGAATTAGTTACCAGTCAAAATAAATTTTTTTGTCCAACCAAAATTGATCTAATATATTACAATTTATTTTATAACTCTAATTAATTAGTTACCGGTTAAAATAAATTCCTTGGTCTATCCAAAATTGATCTAATCAATTTTAACCAATTAAATAATAATCCAATTATTATTTATATTATATTTTCGTAATAGAATAAATCTATCAGTTCTTTACTTAGTTCAATGAAGGTCCAATATGTGTGACCTTATAGGATCCCGAAGTATTGAGCTACTAAGGCTTAACCAACCCTTTTTCTAATAGAACCATTGGCTCGGGGTTATAGACCGTTAATAGAACCCGATAACCTTAAACGACTGTAGTACGACTCTAGCAAGGGTCTACCATCCCCCATTACTCGGAACATCATTTATACTTATGACTTAATCCCGGTTAGTGCAATAGTTATCCAATGTGATGAACTCCTTCCATTCTTTAATATTAGTACCATCTGGTTTATAGTGTTCCGTTAAAGTGTTAACCCACTAATAGCAAGTTTGCTCCAAGCTATCCTAGTTATTTACTTGTTATCGAAGTATATTGCCTTTTATAATAGTGTGTTTGACTAGAAACCATTTCTATCAAACACATACTCTGATCAGAGGCTTATGACAATCAGCACTTTAACAAGTGGCCAGGTATAACTCCTTAATATATCTGGAGCGATGGATTCTTTCTGACTACTCACCTTACCAACGTGCTGTCATCATTGTACCCGTAATCACCCGTAACACCCTCAATTAATGAGTGTGTAGAAATGATCCAAAGTATAGAAATAGTACCACACAAGTTAACTAGTATCTCAAGTATGAGGATATTCGCAAAGCTTATTGCATTAAGATAAACACTAACACATTGATATATACACCAAGTGTTTATCTTACTGCGGTCTCCAATATATCTTCCAGATATATCCATGTGTCAAACTTAAGGCACCACCTTCAGTCCTTAGGAGATTGAATGCTTGGACCCTTTCCAAGAAAGTTGACCACATGCTAGTCTTTCCGCTTCATCAATATCCTTTCTTAATGAAACTATGACTAGGGATAGTTTAGACATAATCGTAATTGCACATGAAGCAGGTTCCACCAGATATAGTCCAACTATAATTTCTTTGACTTCATGCTATTATATGTCTAGGACTTTTGTATACATACATCAATGAATATATTTAACTAGCTATAATATATATACACAGAAACACATTGATATAAACAAAAGAACAAATGCCTTTATTGATTAAACAAATATTCGTACTTGTCACATAATTAAGATATATCGCCCTAATTGCCTTAAAGGCATACATCATATCCAACAAACTCCCACTAGCACTAAGGCCAATTAGCCATATCTCTTAATCCATATGCTTTAACATGCTGGTCATGCTTGACTTGAGTCAATGGCTTTGTTAGACCATCCGCGAGGTTCTGATTAGTGGGTACATATTCTAATCTTATTATCTTAGCATCAACAATCTCCCTGATTATATGATACTTTCTGGACACATGTCTATTTTTCTGATGAGACCGTGGTTCCTTTGCCTGAGCTATAGCACCATTGTTATCATAATACAAAGTAATTGGATCAATAGACTCAGGCAACACACCGAGATCACTAATAAATTCCTTTAACTAGACAGCTTCTTTTTCCACTTTGAATACAGCAATGTATTCAGATTCTGTGGTTGAATCAGTAGTAGTTTCTTACTTGGAACTCTTCCAGCATACCGCCCCTCCATTTAACATATACATAAAACCTGACTGAGACTTAAAGGCATCCTTGTCAGATTAAAAACTCGCCTCAGTGTAACCTTTGATTTTGAGGTAACCTTCTTCATAAATCAAGAACTCATCCTTAGTCCTTCTTAAGTACTTAAGATTTGCCTTGACGGCTATCCAGTGCTTTTCACCTAGATCTGACTGATATCTGCTCGTAAAGCTCAAAGCTTGAGAGACATCTGGCCTAGTGTTGGGAACCGACAGTCAGATTGAACATGCATAACAGACATGGTGAAAATTCAAAATTTTGTCCCTGTCCCTAGGAACTCCTAATAGTTGTGTATAAATTAAATAAAGCCTTAACTAAATAATTCTCTACCTATGTTAGCATGCAAAAGGACTAGGCATACCATAATTCCAAATTATATCCTAGCATATTTATTTTATACTAAGCATGTTATAACTCTAAGCTATAACCTAAGCATAAAATAAACTAAGCATGCAAAACAACCCAAGCATAATTATTAAGTCTAAAAATGCTTAAAGAAAAAGACATAATAATTAAAAGAGAAAGAAAAAGAACTTACCAGTTGAAGCGTGCTTTTGCAGAACCTTCTTGCACAAGCCTCCAAGCGTAGGATAGCCTCTATGACCCACCAACCAAAACCTCCCCGGGAGGAAGAACTAAGAAGCCTCGAGTAGTTGCTAGACCACTCCAGAAGCCTCACCCGAAAATATAAACTAGAGGTGCCCGAATAAATTCAGGCTCCTAAAAAATAACTTGCTCAATTACCCGAGAGATTATTCTTTTCGAATCTCGCTTAGGATTTATATTCTGAGCTATGGTGCACACCATGTACTTTGAAAGGAGAGGGGACAACCTATATATAGGCTTAGGGGAGTAAAATTGCTCCCCCTTAGGCGATGTGGGATGGGAGTAATACTCCCATCCCCATATAGGTCATACACGCGGATCCAAGGGATCCGCGTACTGACCCGTGCACACAGCGTGCATAGCACGCTGTGTTCTGCAAGGTAAAGCCCTTGTTTGTGAGCTGGGCCTCGCGGCCCATGTTGTGAGCCAAGCTCACGGAGCGCCCATCATAGGCTGCGCTTGTGCAGCCCATTTTCATGGGATGCCGCGAGCAATGCCTAGCATTGCTTGCGCACATTTCGGTGTACTCCCGCGAACTCGATCCTGTACAAAATACTTTTGTACTCTCTATCTAATTTAACTAGCCAATGCAAAATTCCCCTTTTGATCCTTTCAAATAAATATTTATTTTTTGACCCAAATAAATTAGTTATCAGTCAAAATAAATTTCTTGGTCCAACCAAAATTGATCTAATTAATTATAATTTATTTATAACTCTAATTAATTAGTTACCGGTCAAAATAAATTCCTTGGTTTATCCAAAATTGATCTAATCAATTTTAACCAATCAAATACTAATCCAATTGTTATTTATGTTATATTTTTGTAATAGAATAAATCTACTAGTTCTTTACTTAGTCCGATGAAGGTCCAATGTGTGTGACCTTATAGGATCCTGAAGTATTGAGCTGTTAAGGCTTTACCAACCTATGTTCTGATGGAACCATTGGCTCGATGCTCTAGACCGTGAATAGAACTAGATTACCTTAAACGACTGTAGTACGCCTCTAGCAAGGGTCTACCAGCCCCATTACTCGGAATGTCATTTATGCTTATGACTTAATCCCGGTTAATGCAATAGTTATCCAGTATGATAAATTCCGTCCATTCTTTAATATTAGTGCCATCTGGTTTATAGGGTTCGGTTAAAGTGTTAAGCCACTAATAGCGAGGTTACTCCAAGCTATCCCAGTAGTTTACTTCTTACTGAAGTATATTGCCTTTTACCATAGTGTGTTTGACTAGAAACCATTTCTATCAAACGCATACTCTGATCGGAGTTTTATGGCAATCATCACTTCAACAAGTGGCCAAGTACAACTCCTTAATATATCTAGAGCAATGGATTCTTTCCAACTACTTAGCTTACCAACGTGCTGTCATCACCATACCCGTAATCACCCGTAATACCCTAAATTAATAAGTGCATAGTAATGACCCAAAGTATAGCAATAGTACCATATAAGGCAACTAGCATCTCAAGTATGAGGACATTCACAAAGCTTATTGCATTAAGATAAACACTAACACATTGATATATATACCAAGTATTTATCTTACTACGGTCTCCAATATATCTCCCAGACATATCCATGTGTCAAACTTAAGGCACCACCTTCAGTCCTTAGGAGATTGAATGCTTGGACCCTTTCCAAGAAAGTTGACCACATGCTAGTCTTTTCGCTTCATCAATATCCTTTCTTGATGAAACTATGACTAGGGATAGTTTAGACATAATCATAATTACACATGAAGCAGGTTCCACCAGATATAGTCGAACTATAATTTCTCTGACTTCATGCTATGATATGTCAAGGACTTTTGTATAAATACATTAATGAATATATTTAACCAGCTATAATATATATACATAGAAACACATTGATATAAATAAAAGAATAAATGCCTTTATTGATTAAACAAATTATTCTTACTATTACATAATTAAGATATATCTCCCTAATTGCCTTAAGGGCATACATCATATCTAATAAACTCCCACTTACACTGAGGCCAATTAGCCATATGTCTTAATCCATATGCTTTAACATGCTGGTCATGTTTGACTTGAGTCAATGGCTTTGTCAGACCATCCGCGAGGTTCTGATCAGTGGGTACATATTCTAATCTTATTATCTTAGCATCAACAATCTCCCTGATTATATGATACTTTCTGGATACATGCCTGTTTTTCTGATGAGACCGTGGTTCCTTTGCCTAAGCTATGGTACTATTGTTATCACAATACAAAGTAATTGGATCAACAGCCTCAGGCACCATACCGAGATCACCAATAAATCCCTTTAACCAGACAGCTTCTTTTGCTACTTTGTATGCCGTAATGTATTCAGATTTCGTGGTTGAATCAACAGTAGTTTCTTACTTGGAACTCTTTCAGCATACCGCCCCTCCATTTAACACGTACATAAAACCTGACTGAGACTTAGAGACATTCTTGTCAGATTGAAAACTCGCATCGGTGTAACCTCTAATTGTGAGGTCACCTTCTCCATAAATCAAGAACTCATCCTTAGTCCTTTTCAAGTACTTAAGGATTGCCTTGACGGCCATCCAGTGCTTATCACCTGGATTTGACTGATATCTGCTCGTAAAGCTCAAATCCTGAGAGACATATGGCCTAGTACATATCATAGCATACATGATGGATCCTATCGAGGATGCATAGGGTATATCCTTCATATGCATTCTCTCTTGAGCTATCTTCGGACACTCAGCCTTAGATAGGTTTATCCCCTTTATCATCGGGAGATAACCTATCTTAGAATGCTCAAGGTTAAACCTATTCAATACCTTGTCTATATATGTACTTTGAGAAAGACCTAATAGCCTCTAGGATCTATCACTGTAGATCTTTATACCTAGTATAAATGCTACTTCACCAAGATCTTTCACCTAGTACATATCATAGCATACATGATGGATCCTATTATGGATGCATAGGGTATATCCTTCATGCGCATTCTCTTCTGAGCTGTCTTCGGACACTCAGCCTTAGATAGGTTAATCACCTTTGTCATTGGGAGATAACCTTTCTTAGAATGCTCAAGGTTGAACCTATTCAATACCTTGTCTATATATGTACTTTGAGAAAGACCTAACAGCCTTTTGGATCTATCTCTATAGATCTTTATACCTAGTATAAATGCTGCTTCACCAAGGTCTTTCATGGAGAACTTTCTTGATAACCACACTTTAAAGTTTTGAAGAAGAGAAATGTCATTTCCTATTAGCAGAATGTCATCAACATATAATACTAGAAAAATGACTGCACTCCCACTAACTTTCTTATAAACACAAGGCTCATTAGCTTTTGGGTAGAAATCCAGTTCCCGGATTGTCTGATCAAACCTTATGTTCCAACTCTTGGATACCTGCTTAAGTCCATAAATGGATCTTTGTAGCTTGCATACCTTCGAGCCATTCTGAGATGTAAAACCCTCAAGCTGTGTCATATACACATCCCGATCTAAATCCCTATTCAGGAATGCTATTTGAACATCCATCGGCCAGATCTTATAATCATAATGAGCAGTAATGGCAAGGAGTATCCTTATGGATTTAAGCATGGCTACCGATGAGAAAGTTTCATTATAGTCAATACCTTCCCGTTGACTATAACATTTTGCAACCAATATTGCTTTATAGGTAATTACATTACCGTCCATGTTTGTCTTCTTTTTGAAGACCCACTTGCACCCAATCAGTCTAACCTCTTGTGGTGCATCAACCAAATCCCAAACTTGGTTCTCGTATATGGAATCCATTTCTGATTTCATGGCTTTTAGCCATTTATCAAAATCTGAGCTTTTCATTACCTCATTATATATCCTTGGTTCATCATCCTCCATGAGATATAGTTCTTTATCATCCGTAATAATAAAACCATATCTATCGAGACCTTTGCCAGATCTTCACAATGATTGTGTTTTGACAGGTTGTTCTTGGATCACACTTTCTTGTGTATCTAGAACGGGGTTAATAAGTTGATTGTCTGTTTCCTTCTCTTGAACTTCTAATTTAGTATTGCTTCTACTGACTTTTGCAAGTAAGTGTTCCTTTTCCAAAAAGTGAGCATTCTGAGACACAAATACCTTTTGTGCTTTGGGTTGATAAAACATATATCCAATTGTTTCCTTTGGATATCCAATGAACATACATTTTTCAAATTTGGCGTTTAACTTATCTGACGCTATCCTCTTTACCATAGCAGGACAACCCCATACTCTCAAGTGACTTAGAGATGGTTTCTTATTACACCACCTTTTGTAAGGAGTAAAATCAACTAATTTAGAGGGCACTCTGTTTAATACATAAACTACGCTCTCCTGTGCATATCCCCAAAAGGATTTACTAAGATCTGCACAGCTCATCATGGACCTGACCATATCTAACAAAGTCCAATTCCTCCTTTCTAACACTCCATTATGTTGAAGTGTATAAGGAGGGGTCCACTGGGGAACTATCCCATTTTCTTTAGATAATCCTAAAACTCTTGACTTAAGTATTCTCCACCTCAATCCGATCAAAGTGTTTTAATACTTTTCTCAAGCTGTTTCTCTACTTCAGCTCTAAATAGTTTGAACTTTTCAAAACTTTCAGACTTGTGCTTCATCAAGTACAAATAAACGTATCGTCAGTAATCATCAATAAAGGTTATAAAGTAGGAGTATCCTCCTAGTGTTTGAACACTCATTGGACCACACACATCAGTATATATAAGTTCCAATATACTCGTGGCCCGCTCACCCTTTCCTTGAAAGGGTAACTTTGTCATTTTTCTTTTAAACAAGGTTCGCAATCACTATAAGACTCCAAGTCTACTGGGCCCAAGTCTCCATGCTTATGCAACTTGGATAAGTGGTCTTTGTTTATATGGCCTAAACGACAATGCCATAATTAGAAGGAATTCTCATTATCTAATTTAACTTTCTTCACATTGTTTATATTGAAAACTTCTGTTGTAGTATCAACAACATAAATGCCACCTTTCAACATTTCATAACCATAAAGAACATTATTCAAATGAATCTGACAATTATTATTCAAAAATAAAATTTTAAATCCCTCTGCTACTAAACACGCAACAGATACAATATTCTTAGTAACACTTAGAATGTAGTAATAATTATTCAAAACTAAAACAAGTCCAATTGGCAAAATAAGATTAAAGCTTCCTACGGCTAATGCAATAACTCTGGCTCCATTCCCCACACGTAGGTCCAACTCCCCTTTTGCAAGTCTTCTACTATTCCTTAGTCCCTGCATAAAAGTACAGATATGAGAACCATAATCAGTATCTAATACCCGAGTGGATTCACGCGGAAAAGTAGCAAAGTATTCAATTACAAACATACCAGAAGTAGATGCCTTTGTAGGCTTCTTCTTCAAATGCTCAGAAGTAGGAGCTTTGCAATCCCTCTTCTAATGTCCCGATTTCCCTCATTAGAAGCAGACATGCTTAGATGACTTCTTTTCTTTATTCTTCTTACTGATTCTTTTCTTAGCACCCATTGCCTGCTTCTTCTTCCTAAAAGCCTTGCCTTTTTTAACCAATAGTAGAGGTTTCTGATCCTTCTTGATCTGAGGTTCTACTATTTTCAGTATGTTTATTAATTTAGGGATAGTAGAATTAATCTTGTTCATGTAATAGTTAGTCACGAAGCATGAGTAATTATCTATCAAGGACATCAACACAAGTTCAATGCTCAAGTCATGATTCATCTCGAATCCCAATTGATTTAGCTTCTTAAGGTATCCCAAGAGTTTCAGTACATGCTGAGAGTCAGAGGTGCCAACCTGCATCTTAGTCCCGAAAAGGAGCTTAGAGGTCTCATACCTCTTGTCCTTTCCCTCTCCGAAAAGAGTTCTTCAAGATGGAGAACCATGTCCTTAAAGGGCATGTTCTCATGTTGTTTCTGAAGCTCAGGATTCATGGACCCTAATATGATACATATGGCAGTCTCACGATCTTTCCTGTTCTTCAACTAGGCATCATGTTCCACATGATCCTCAACATCAGGTTCTAAAGGGAAAATTTCACTTCGAACATAAGCAATTCCCTTGGATCTGAGAACTATTCTCATAGCTTTAAACCAATCAGAAAAGTTCGAGCCATTCAATTTGGTGTCAAGTAACATACGAAGATTAACATTGGAAGTCATTTTCAACCTAAGATATAAGAAAAGAAAAAGTTCAGATATTAGTTTAATTACATGCATTTAATATAAGGTCTTTTAATTAAACACATTTGTCCTACTATTTTCTTCGATATTTACAATAGCCTATTCTATTGAATTCAGAAATTTCAGCCCAGCTACATTTCCTAGTAGGTAGCATCTATAACTAGTCTATTATAATCCCTAATTTTATGAGTTAATTCATAATAGTAAGTCATAGTTGGAATCCCATTCCATTTGCATCACATGCAATTGCTAATTCATTCAAGTTCCCTAATCCCAAGGGACGTGTGCTCTTATATTAACATCTCCTTGAATATGTCTCAGATATGGGCCTAGCCCCTAATTTTATGGTGGACCAACCCAGTTCTGTTAAGTCAGACCCTATCCCAAACTTTACAACCAATCAATGTGGACTAGAAGGAACGCTTTGCGTAGCACTTTGATAGCCCAAAGAGACGTATTATAAATTTGAGTGAGGAAGACTACAACTTGCTTTAATATATTTACTTTGAGATTTTTTTGGTGTTATGTGTCTCACCCAATCTAGGATTTTATCAGATGGAGAAAATTATAATAACTTGTATTAATTCAAGGAATTTTAGAATTAATTTATAAGGTCTAACCTTAGGTGGATTCAGCTCTTTATTATAATTATTCCATCAACCTAGATTATATGCAAAATATTTTACACTTTTATTTGTTATATTTATATTGCATTTCCTTTAAGCTTTTATTCAATAATTTAATTTTTTACTTTGTTATAGAAACATATATAAACACCATCTTATATACTAGAAATAAATTAGTTCATATTAATCCCCCGGTTGGTCAATTCAAATTTCAATGATATAGGTTCCCAGGTAGGAGAGGTGCCCTATGAGGAGTAGACACCAAGTCCAATCCTTAGCCAGAACAAATACAGGCATAAATCTGAAGACCAATGGATTCTCTTGAACTAATAAATTTCATTCTTTCAATTCATGTAAATTGGAAGCATCCATAACTCATGTAATTTAAATAAATTATTGACACTTGTATAATTTGAGTAAGTTGAACAGACTTATTCAAAATTATTCATAACCATTTTCTAACCTTGAAATGAAAGGCACAAGTTCATATATATATTGTTTCAAACAATTAAATAAATAAATCATTTCATATAGAAAATAATATTCAGTTCGCTTCTAACTTAATTATGCACTAAATAGGCAAGCTCTGATACCACTGTTGGAAACTGATAGTCAGATTGAACATGCATAACAGGTATTGAGGAAATTCAAAATTTTTTCCCTGTCCCCATGAACTCCTATTAGTTGCATATAAATTAAATAAAGCCTTAACTAAATAATTCTCTACCTAGGTTAGCATGCAAAAGGGCTAGGCATATCATAATACCAAATTATATCGTAGCATGTATATTTTATGTCAAGCATGTTACAACTCCAAGCTGTAACCTAAGCATGTTATAACTCTAAGCTATAACCTAAGCATGTTATAACTTTAAGCTATAACCTAAGCATGTTATAACTCTAAGTTATAACCTAAGCATAAAATAAACTAAGCATGCCAAACAACCTAAGCATATTATTAAGTCTAAAAATGCTTAAAGAAAAAGACCTAATAATAAAAGAGAAAGAAAAGGAACTTACCAGTTGAAGCGTGCTTTAGCAGAACCCTCTTGCACAAGCCTCTAAGCATAGGACAACCTCTATGAGTATCCATATGAACCCCACCAACCAAAACCTCCCCGGGATGAAAAACTAAGAAGCCTCGAGTAGTTGCTAAACCACTCTAGAAGCCTCACCCGAAAATATAAACTAGAGGTGCCCGAATAAATTCAGGCTCCTAAAAAATAACTTGCTCAATTACCTGAGAGATTATTCTTTTGGAATCTCGCTTAGGATTTATGCTCTGAGCTATGGTGCACTAAGAAAGGGAGGACTAGGTGCCTATTTATAGGCTTGGGAAAGCAGAAGTGCTTCCCCACTTCCAATGTGGGATTGGGCAAAATTTGCCCAATCCCCATATGGGTCAACACGCGGACCCCCATGGGTCTGCGGTTTGACCCCTATGCAGCGTGCTTAGCACGCTGAACGCTAGGCAGCCAAGGCAGGCCATTATAGCCTGCCTTGTCCCATAAGTCAGGCTTGTGGGCCTTTTTCCCACAAGCCCAGCTTGTGGGCTGGGCTACGCTGGTCACACCCAGCGCTGCACAACAGTGCTGATGTGACCAGCGTGTGGCCTTGGCCAAGTGCTAAGCCCACAGCCCTTTTTGCCACCGCTTGGGGCCCAAAGCTTTGGGCCCCATTCCCGTAGGGTCCTACCCTATTGTACCGATTGAAAAATTCCTTTTAGTCCCCTTTTTCAATTATTTATTTTTCGACCCTAATGAATTAGTTACCAGTCAAAATAAATTTCTTGGTCCAACCAAAATTGATCTAATCAATTACAATTTATTTTATGACTCTAATTAATTAGTTACTGGTCAAAATAAATTCCTTGGTCTATCCAAAATTGGTCTAATCAATTTTAACCAATTAAATAATAATCCAATTATTATTTATATTATATTTTTGTAACAGAATAAATCTATTAGTTCTTTACTTAGTCCGATGAAGGTCCAATGTGTGGGAACTTATAGGATCCCAAAGTATTGAGCTGTTAAGGCTTAACCAACCCTTGTTCTAATAGAACCATAGGCTCGGGGTTCTAGACCGTCAATAGAACCTGATTACCTTAAACGACTATAGTACGCCTCTAGCAAGGGTCTACCATCCCCCATTACTCGGAACGTCATTTATGCTTATGACTTAATCCCGGTTAGTGCAATAGCTATCCAATGTGATGAACTCCTTCCATTCTTTAATATTAGTACCATCTGATTTATAGGGTTCGGTTAAAGTATTAACCCACTAATAGCTAGGTTGCTCCAAGCTATCCCAGTTATTTACTTGTTACCGAAGTATATTGCCTTTTACCATAGTGTGTTTGACTATAAATTATTTCTATCAAACACATACTCTGATCAGAGGTTTATGACAATCATCACTTCAACAAGTGGCCAGGTACAACTCCTTAGTATATCCAGAGCGATGGATTCTTTCCGACTACTCAGCTTACCAGCGTGCTGTCATCACTGTACCCATAATCACCCGTAACACTCTAAATTAATGAGTGTGTAGAAATGACCCAAAGTATAGCAATTGTACCACACAAGGTAACTAGTATCTCAAGTATGAGGATATTCGCAAAGCTTATTGCATGAAGATAGACACTAACACATTGATATATACACCAAGTGTTTATCTTACTGCGGTCTCCAATATATCTTCCAGATATATCCATATGTCAGACTTAAGGCACCACCTTCAGTCCTTAAGAGATTGACTACTTAGACCTTTTCCAAGAAAGTTGACCACATGCTAGTCTTTCTGCTTCATCAATATCCTTTCTTGATGAAACTATGACTAGAGATAGTTTAGACATAATCATAATTGCACATGAAGCAGGTTCCACCAGATATAGTCCAACTATAATTTCTCTGACTTCATGCTATGATATGTCAAGGACTTTTGTATACATACATCAATGAATATATTTAACTAGCTATAATATATATACACAGAAACACATTGATATAAACAGAAGAACAAATGCCTTTATTGATTAAACAAATATTCGTACTTATTACATAATTAAGATATATCGCCCTAATTGCCTTAAGAGCGTATATCATATCCAACATTTCTACCCTTCCATAACTCATAAGGAGTTTTGTCTTGTTTCTTACGTGGTATCTTATTTAAAAGATAATTTACTGACGAAACATCATCACCCCACATGTTTTGTGGTAAACCAAAACTGGTTAACATTGCATTCATCATCTCTTTTAGAGTACGATTTTCGCGTTCAGCTACTCCATTTGATTGAGGAGAATATGGTGGTGTTACTTCGTGAATAATTCCATGTTGGGAGCAAAACTCATCAAATGGTGCAACATATTCACCACCACGATCACTTCCTACCTTCTTAATTTTCTTATTAAGTTGGTTTTTTGCTTCTTGCTTATAGAGTACAAATTTCTCTAAAGGCTTCATCTTTACTTTTAAACAAATATACATAACAATATTTTGTGCTATCATCAATGAAGGTAATAAAATATTTATTTCTTCCCCTTGATTGAATAACTTTCAAGTCACAAATATCTGTATGTATCAAATCAAGTGGTTCTGAATTTCTTTCAATGGATTGAAATGAAGATCTTGTCAATTTTGTCTCCACACAAATTTCACATTTATGTGTTTTATCAATATGAAATGTGGGAATATGATTCAAGTTAATTAAATGCCTTAACATATCAAAATTAACATGTCCAAGTCTACTATACCATAAATTAGAAGACTCAATCATGTAAGCAACAACGTTATTCTTATTCGTAGAATTTTGCTAACAAGGGATACAAAAGAATTTAAACATTCTATTACATTCATATCCCTTTCCCACATACATGTCTCGTTTAGACAATAAATTTCTCGGATTCAAATACCATTTAGAAGCCGTGTACACTTAAAGGGCTCCTAGAAACTAGATTCTTCCTTATGTCAGGTACATACAAGACATTTTGTAGTTTTACTTCTTTGACGGAAGTCATTTTCAGAATCACTGTTCCATGTCCTTTGACATTAGAAGTAGCAGAATTTTCCATGTAGAGCTTTTCTCCATTATCAATAAGAGTCAATCCAGTAAAAGACTCCTTATCACAACACATGTGACGAGTAGCACCAGTATCCAGCCACCACTCTTTTGGGTTTGAGTCAATCATGTTGACCTTATAAATTACAGCACATACGTTGATGTCATATACATCTTTTGGAATTTCTTTTAAAGCGTTTGCCTCAATTCTATTGACCATTTTTGTGAATTTACAACTAGAGGACTTATGTCCCATCTTGGTTGGACTAAAGCATTTTCTAATAAACTTTTATTTCTTGGATATGCTAACATTTGGTCCACTTTTGGACTTGTGTTTAACAAGTTGCTTGCCCTTTTGAAAATCTTTGAAGACTCCTCCACATTTGCTTTCGCCATAACTTGATTAGCAACATGTTTTAATTCAATCATACGACAATTAAATAATTGGTCTACTAAGAATTTCTTAGCTTCCACTTCCACATGCTTGCATTTGCTGTCTAAGGAATCCAACAATTCTTTTGCAATACTTTTCTCATAGAGGTTTTGAACTAAACCATTATAATTTTTGCAAAGAATATCCACATGATTCTAACCAACTACAAATAACTGAAGAGAAGCGCTATCCACTCCTTCGAGAATGAAAGGAGGATCATCTTTCATTATTTTATTATGTCCCATACTAGTCAGATAAAATAGCATTTTATGTTGCCAAACTTTGAAATTCAAATCATTTAATTTCTTTGATCTTTCGGGTATCGTTATAGCCCCTTGACCAATAGGTAAAACAAGCTCAGAACTCAAAAATTCATTTCCACTAGGTCCAAAATTAATAGGACCAAATTGTCCATTTTGGTTATTTTGGCCTTGGATATTTTCAAAGCAATTTCTTTGAATAGAACCAAAATTTGTAAATCCAAAAATAATTGGTCTACAACCAGCATGGCCAAAAGCAATTAGTCCATCAACATGTACAAATACAACCACTAATAGGCTCAACACCAATAAGATCACGTTATCCATTTTGATTTTATTCGTTGTAAACTTGAATATTTTTAGGACCAACACCTCTGATTCTGAAATTTTCAAATAAAACAAAAAAATCAGAATAGTAATTAATAATAGAAATAAAGATAACTAATAAATTGTCCATACAATTTTTTATTAAGTTTTTTTAAGTCAATTTAAATATATATTATTCAAATTAAGGTCAATAATTTATCCAAAAATATCAAGGTATTCTAACGTCAAGAAAATTTAAGTCACGGTATTTCAAGTTACGAAAATCTGTTCGTCTCTTTTAAAGTATATAGAATCATCATAAATAGAGGAAATCTATCTTAAGATTGTTAGAGGCGACAGAGATTATTAGATACAATAGTTCCTTATAACCGTAAAGGAGGCTCTGTTGAGGCCCAAATTAATTTCCTTAAGACAGATTTTACCCCGTAAATGGTAAACTGCCTCCCAAAATACAACAACAGATGTTAGGCGAATTTCACCGAGTGTAAAATATTATCACCGAGATAAAACTTAAGAGGAGCTAGAAACACTGGACAACAAAAAAAAAACTAATACAAAGAGAAATGGAAATGAACACTACAACTTAACAATTTCGTTCTCTCCTTCTCTATCCAAAACAAATGCATATATAAAGGCTTGAAGGGAGACAAGTAGAGCAATTCATTAATTGCTAATCCAATATTTCAAAGGTGATTGAAATAATTGGAGACAAACAAATAAATGGCCGCCGAGCTTCCTATCTTTTCATATATTTTCATATTAATTATTATTATTATTATTTTCTTTTACATAAATTTTAACAATAAGTTATCTCACTTTAACATGTAGCTCAATTGGCAATATAAGTTGAGTAAGTTGGAGGAGAATAAGATTCAAATTCTATTAAATACATTTGTTGGGAGGGGTGAAGAGTCTTGATTATATATATATATATATATATATATATATATATATATATATATATATATATATATATATATATATCACATTAAGGCATTTTATGCACTTATACAATTATCCCTAACTATTTGAATTATTTAGTTAGTATGAATGACTTGATTATCAATCTCTGTAAGATCCTTACAATTATTTATATTAAAATAGCATTTTTAATTCCGAATGTTAGTTAAGTTGTCACATTAAGTTGATATGTAAATGTTAAATTATGTTTGGATTTAATTCATAGAATGAAAATCGTGTCAAATAAGATACAACAAACTAAGCTCTGGCACTAAACTAAATAAGAAAAAAAGCCAAATTAAACCTAACTAAGACCAAATCAGAAATTACACAAATGATCACAATAATGATCCAAACAATTATAAACTCTATTGTTATGACCAAATACACAACTTTTATATTGAATAAATGTCATTTACCACATATATGTTTTGTCACACTGCATCCTTCTGGTGCTTGTTATATTTTTTATATCAAAATCTTTTAGGTTAAACTTAAAAGACATGCCTTGTGATTTGGTCGTTTTACTAAAAAGGTTCTTGTGGAATTTTTTATTTTCAAAGGGTGCATCTGGTTTCAAAAGTTAGCAAAAACATGCTTCTCAAAATTTTGAAACCATATTTGGAATGATATCTCATTTATTTCAATAAATTCAACATTAATATATTTCAATTATATTATTTATGAATTATTTATTAAGATTTGAGTAAATTTTGAAAACCTTTCATTTCATTATTATTTTTTAAAGTTATTATCAATTTTTAATTAATATAAATATTTATACTTTTAAAAAAATTCTAAAATTTATCACTAATGTGTATTGTATTTTTATAAATAAAGCTGCAAATTTTTACTTCAAAACGGATAAGATTACTCTTCCAAATGTGGTTTCAAAATTTTGAGAAGCATGTTTTTGTTGACTTATGAAATCACAAGCACCCTTTTAAAATAAAAAAAATTACAAGGACCTTTTTACAAACAGCCAAACCACATGGCATGTTTTTGAAGTTTATCAAATTTTTTTAACATAATATATGCATGTAGAAAAAGAATATTCATATATCTCATATCTTAAAATATTAATGGTTCAATCTATAAAATAAGAATATTAATAGTTTAAAGGCTAAACTTTAAAAAAATGCCATGTGGTTTCGTTGTTTTGCAAAAAGGTGTTTGTGGAATTTTTTTCTTTAAAATGGTGCATGTAGTTTCGAAAGTTTTTACAAGTGTGCCTATGGTTTGGAAATTACAGTGCTACACCATTTATTTCAATAAATTCAACATTCCTATATTTTAACTTTATTATTTAAGAATTATGTATCAAGATTTGAGTAAGATTTAGAAAATTTTCAATTTATTTTATTTTTTAAAGTTATAATCAAATTTTAATTAAAAAATATTAATATTTCTCAAAAAAAGTCTAAAATTTATCAAAAAGTTGTATTATATTTTTTATTAACTAAGCTGCAAAATTTCACTTCAAAATGGACAAGATTACCCTTCAAAATGTGGTTTTAAAATTTTGGAAATCCTCTTTTTACAAACTTTTGAAACCACATGCACCATTTTGAAAAAAAAATTCCACAAACACCATTTTACAAAACGATGAAACCACATGATATATTTTTTAAGTTTTTCCTAATTCAAATTCATCTTTAAAAACACTATTAACATTAATTTTCAAATGTAACAATAACGTGAAGGCTAACAAATATCTCACAAATTGTAAAATGGTAATTTATACAAATTAATCGATAAGAACAATCATACCTACAAATATACATCATGTCAATCATTATGATAGGAAATGAATATAAATTATAATATTTAATAAAAAAACTGCTTATGATATAAACTTATAACTCTTTGCCCATAGTAATTGGTAGAGGACAAAATACTAAATAGGTGTCCGTGATTGTAATGCTGCCAATTCTTGTTCACGGGTCACTTACTTGTGGCTATGCTTCATCTCATTTCATCTCTGTGTAAATGAAGTCCTTAATCCACAGAATTCTCACCAACCAATTAATAAAAAACAAAAGAGAGAGAATCGAAGATGAAAGGTTTAGTAATGGTGGTTCTTATACTGGTAATAGTTGAGGTATCGACTATAACATGTTTATCATTGTGTGGAATGGACGATGGTGGGCTTACAGCTTGCAGGCCATCGGTGACCAAGCCAGATCCGGTGGACCCGCCTGCACCGGAATGTTGCCAGGCACTTGATTCAGCTGACTTGAAATGCCTTTGTTCTTATAGGAATTCTATTGTGTTGCCTTCTCTTGGGATTGATCCTGATCTTGCTATGGCTTTGCCTTCTAAATGCAATCTCTCCCCTCCCTCTGATTGTTAATTTCTTTCTTTTTTATTTTTTTACTTTGTTTTCACATATGATTTTGTGATTTTATATGATCCTATGATATTAATTATATTTTACAAAATAATATAAATAATGGCTCTTGTGTTTGTTGGATCATGGCGTTGGATAACACGCAATTAAACTTAGTGAGAGAAATTTTTTTAGGAAAGTGTGTATTAAATTATAACCCTTTAAAATGAAATGTAGGGTTAGGATGAGTTCAACTTCATTCTAAAGATGATTTTGAACTTTAGAGAATTCTAATCCATTTGATATATACATGCAAATAGAGAATAATTTGAAAGAGTAAAAAAACACCAGTTTAACGTAATGATTTAACATGGTTCAACCACACTGCAAATATCCGTGAAGTTCACGTACTTAAACTTGATCGTAAAAAGAGTTTATAGCTTCCCCGGAATAAAATTTGTCACCTACTCAACGGAATAAAATTTTCTTACAATTACAAAATCGAATTTTCATCAGTTTCTACTAAAGCCATTTTCAATCTTGATTTGAGTTATACCAATTTAAACTTTTTCACAAGTTAAAACCAATGTTTATTATGGAATGGAACACTACAAACAATTCAAGCTTTTTGTGACAACAAATGTTGTCACGAAAAGCAAGAAGTTGTCACATATATGTGACAATAATAAGTTGTCACAAGTTCGTCGCTAATAACTCCGTTGCAGATAATATTTCATCAAAATGTTGTCACAAATAGTAAAGTATTTTTGTGACAATATTTTCTGTGACAGCTTTTGTTGTAACTAGAAAGAAAAAATTATCGTCACAAATAAGCTACTAGTTACATATAATACATAAAAATGAACTAAAACTATATGACAACATAAAAAAGTCGTCACACAAAGCTTTATTTGTGACAATAGAGTTGTCACAGAATTTTATTAGTTACAACTTTGTTGTCACTGAAAAAACTCCTTGTTAAAAATAATATTGTTGTCACATATTATAATATTTATGATAATGATTGATGTCAGAATTGTTGAAAATTTCTTCTTTAATTACTATTTTTCAGATTTGTCAAAAAATTAATATTATAAATTTGAGTTCTCTTGAATCTAAAGTTGTTACAAATATTTAATGTAACAAGTTAATATTGTAACTGTAGATAAATAGTGATGTAAAATGTTGTCATCACATATTATGTGACAATAAAAATTGCCACATATAGTATTTGTGACGAACTAATAAAAGTTGCCATGTTGTTCCAGTTTAATTGTCGTATAATACGTGACAATTTGCTCTCTGTGACAACCAATTTTATGTGACATATTATTGTCACAAAAATTACGCTTTTGTGACAACATATTTGGAAATATTATCTATTACGGAGTTATTAACGACTTTTTGACAACTATTTTTGTCACATATAGACTTGTGTGACAACTTTGAAGTTTCTGCTGCTGTGGTTTTGGTTTTTTTTTGGGCGTTTGGCCATTTTTCTTCGTCCTTTTTGTGATTTTCTACCAAAACTCTGACTAACTGTTCCGGCGAATGTCAGGCCGAATGAACGTCACCTAGGACACCTCGCTGAGTCGGCCTACCACTTCATTCAGTCGGCCTACGGGTCGCTCAAGCTGTCAATCGTTGTTTTGTCGGATTTTTTGGGTCCTTTTCCCCTAAACTGAAAAACCAAGGTTATTTAAGCATTTTAAGTCCGAATCTACTGTGACAATGTAGGAAACGACTTGAAATTTTAATAATCTTGGGTTTTTAGGCACAAAAATGTCGTTTTCGGCTTGTTTAGACACTTTTTCTAGCAGGCCACTTCAATGGGACGAAGGCCGACTGAGTGTCATCTAGGCCACCTCGTTGAGTCGGCCTACCATGTCACTGAGTCGGCCTACCACCCCACTGAGTCGGCCTACTGGTAAAAATGTCCAAATGGTCCTTATTTGCTTTATTCTGTTGTTTTTAGCCATGTTTCTGCTTTTTTTGCCCGATTTTTTTTTATCATTTTAATGCGTTTTCAGTCCTGTTTTTACCTGAAAAATCTTTAAAAATCACAAATAATCTGAAATTAATTAAATTGATTTTTGTAGCTGCTGAAAATTATTTTATCTATTGTTTAATGGGTTAAATGACTATTTAATGGCTCAAAAATAGTGTTTTTAACTAAATAAATCTAACTAAATCGTTTTCCACCAACTAAAAATTCCAAAAATATTATGGAAATGCTAAATCTAATTTTAGGATGTTTAGTTAATTCATTTTACCCTTTCTAGGTTGTTAGATAATTAATTAATGCCCGAAAATTACGTTTTTGTCCTAAAAATCCAAAAATATGTTTTCTTCATGCTATGTGTTTATTTTCCCCGTTTATTTATTCATGCCTTATTTATGATTATTCCCGTCTATCTTTTACCTTATTTGGAGTCGGGGTCCAAGTCGGTAAGCTCGGTTAAAACTCGGTTTTACCCGTTTATTTATTTATCATTTTATTTATTTTCTTGCATTAGAAAGATGTATAGGTATTTGTAAAGTCTTGTAATAATTTTATTTTCTTGCTTTGTTTATTTATCGCTTTTCGTGTGATGTATGACATATAAACCGAAAATACCAAACAATAATTGGATTAAATCGCATAAGAAGTAAGGTCTCATTTATTAAAATATAACCGGCTTGATTTAAAAATCGAAAAGTAAGCAACATAATCCGGACTTAGAATCTCTATTTTAAGGTACGGTCCGACCACCCGGTGGGAATACCGTACCCAAATTCCCGATAGAGCTTAACCGGGTGGCGACTCTATCTTAAAATATGGGATTCTAATTCTCATATCCCTTAACACATAAATCGAACTAAATTTCAACTTCAACACCGCTTCCATTATCCATTTTCACCACGCTAAAATAAGGAATATCCCTTAGCACGCTTCACAGCGCTCGTTGTTTCTCTGCCCCATGCCGAAGAGCATTAAAGCTTACCTTGCGGGCGGGGGATTCGGGTTGTCAGCTCACAGTGGCGACTCTACTGGGGACATCCTTTTAACTTAAAATTTGACACATCGCTCTCAGTTTTTGAACTTTGGTTAAAGGATTTTTATAATGTGCCTAAATCGTTTTTAAATTAGTACTTTATTTCTTATGCCTTTTAACTCCAACGCTTAGTTAGATTCTAAGTTTTAAGGTGCCATTTTATCACCCCCGTGAAGCTCACTTGTATACCTCATCCCCGCCGAATTGGGGATATTTGTGGGTGGAACACTCGTTTCCACTAACGTGTAATTCCCGCGGTCGCACTCATTTGAGGAGTGGTTGAGTTACATGAAATCAAGGTAAATGAGACCCTTCTATAGTGTCGTTCAATGACACCAACAATTTGAGACTATGAACCATGATAAAACTAGCCACAACAGCTTCCCCTTAGGCTCATCGAAATAATCTAGATTTAGGCCGCATACTTTCTTGCTGTTTCCTGGCGCTAGAGTTAACCCCAGACTACAAATTGGTGTTATGCAGGAGTCATGAGGTTGGAAGAGGTTTATTTTCTTTCGTGTGCTACTTGTGTTGTGCTCATTCATGTAAAGCTCATGCATAGGCCGCCTGTGGCTGACTTTTTCGATTTCTCGCTTACCTCTACTCTCCCCTCGCTTGAAGGCGGAATTTCACAAAATGCCTGAGATCATTTGAGCCCCAAAGACCTGTACCTAGTTCGCTAGGCATAGCAAGGAATTCATACGTCTCACATATTTTGGGGTTAAGCCTGGCATCATAGGCCATTCTGCTCTCTACCTCTCTAAACCACCCGTATGTATAGCATTCATCACTCAAATATTTATGTTATCATCCATCTCATTCATGGTTCAAATTGGACTGATCATCTTCTGGTTTAATTAGTTAGGTCAAGACGTCCCCGCCACCGAAGCCCGCTTTGGTTACGACTCAATCGCAGTTTAGTTCGCTGTTCAGTGTCAAAGTCGGTTATTCCTACCATGCCTAATATTCCTTCATCTAGTGGGTTTCTAACCGAGGGCACTCCTTCGCCTGTCTCTTCTCCATCGGTTGATCATGGGCAATCTCAGTTAGGTTTATAGTTGGCTAATGCTATGGCTATGTTCCTCCAATCGGATATGTTTTGGGCCACTATTCAAGAGCAGGTTAGATCCGCTCTCAGGGAGGAAAGAGTGTCTCAAGGCCAGCGGGACCTCTATTTTAAGCTACGGGAGAGATAGTTCAGTCCTGGCTAGTTTAGAATCAGTTTTTGGTACCGCTGCTCCCCTTTATTTATCCTATTCGCCAGAGCCAATTTCAGTTTGGTCAGAGTTCTTCTCAGCCACCCTTGTCATTCGCTGCCCCGACCTTTGATTTTCCTCCCCCTATACATTTGAGGCCTGCTCTCCAGTCTCTTATTCTCTCCACTTTCTTAGGGGGATTTACTCCTCAAATGACAGTCCCCTAGAGTAGCTTTGTTGTTCCTCTGGTGTAGCCGACTGTTTTCACACCCCTTAGCTTTGTGGTCACTCCCCGCGAGGCCACTCACCCTTAGAATCCTTTCTCTCGCCCTCAGGTTGAAACCCCGACTCCTCCATCTTTCTAGTTTGGGTCATCTCTATGCAACTAGGTCATGTAGCCTCCAGGCGTGACACCCAAAATGGCAGCTTTCTTCAGGTAATTTCTGAATAGGGGCAAGGATAAGAAAGAAGTAATAGATGATGTTTAGGTGCCTTAAAATTTCTTAGTGCCCCGAATGGAGGCTTATTTAGGCAAAGTACCCCCAAGTCCCATATAGTAATGTATGAGCGGATCATGTGTGTCGAAAAGATTAGGGATAAAGTGCTGGCTAAATTATTCCTGTGTACCCTTTCAAGCCCTGCTCTCGAGTGGTACAATACTCTTTCGGAGTCTACAATCCTAGATTTAAAACTCCTATCTGAAGCTTTGTGCCCACTATGGATTTAATTCCACAATGGAGACTACCATTCAGCATCTTGAGGCAGTCAAGCAAAAGCCAGGTGAATCCTTTAAGTCGTATTTCAACAGATGGATGGCCACTCAGGTTCTCTTAAAGTAAAAGCTCAGCCTAAATGAAATGATCCAAAAGTTACTTGATGGGGCTCTCCCGATGCTCCGAAAAGAAATGAAGACCGACTCTTTTGAGTCCTATCAGAAAGTTTTTAAAAAAGCTAAAAAAATCAAGCATTAGGAGGAGAAAGACCGGGCTAACAAGTTGAGTGGGAATCGACTGTGGTTTAAAAAGAATGAATAAAGTGAAATTACACCAGCTCCTGCTAAGGGTAAGTCGCCTGCGGTGCAAACCATGGCCCAAGAAGAAGTATCAGTAGTTCAGGTCTCTCGCCTTCTTAGCAACCGTTTGTGTCCCCGTGGAAGTTACCCCTCGGTGTCATTTTTACTAAGATATATGAAGCAAAGCCTCTTTGAGATGTCCTGGCTCCTCGACCGGATGAAAAAGGGAATTTCTGCAAGTTTTATGTGAAAAAGGGGAATCAAACTGATTAGTGTAAGGCTTTAGCTTCCACTATCGCTCGTGTGGTCAAAGAAGGAAAAATGGCTGAGCCAGTCAGGAAGCCGAGCATTATGGAAAACCCTTTGCCTAATTTTAGAGGCAAGGTCTCTATGATCAGTTCTGGCATTAAGGAAGAGTATGTTCTAGAAATGATATCCGAGGAATTCGTAATGGTTATTGGCTCTAGTCTCCCTTCGGGCTTTATATTTGATATGATCTTACAGTCTAATCTTATGGTGAGCTCTATGGAAATTAAAGGCATGGGGCAAGAAGAGGAGACCAAAACCAAATATGTGGAAATGGTCAAATCGACGCTATTCAATGTTGATGATTATGTTCTGAAGGGAGAGTATTCTGAAGAAGAGTTTTAGGCTTTCAGTGTAGATGATTATGAGCTTCGGGATTCATCATTGGTATATGAGGAGCCACCGTATCCATTTTAAACCCCGGCCATAAAAAGCTTATCGATTGATGGGATTTTGCACGTCACCCGCAGCGGTCGAGTGCACTAGCCTAAGGAAAGACGTCTCCACATTGAGAATGATCTAATCCCGAACCCTGCCAAGAATGTAGCTAAGCCATTGGCACTATCTCCTCAGGTTGGAGCGAGTCCTGATATTGATCCTCTGATTACTCAATTGAAGATGACTCAAGCCCATTTTAGTATTTATCAATTAGTTCTTGGTTCTGATGATTACCATCGGGCTCTGATTAAGAGGCTTTTGGAGCTTGAAGCGAAGCCTACTACTTCTATTGTTAAGATGTGCAACATGATAGAGAAAGAAATACCGCTCTGGAGAGGGGATGATCCGATAATGTTCTCTAATCAAGACCTTCCACCTGAGGGGTACTCTCATAACCGAGCCTTGTTCATCCATGCCCAGGTCCTCGATAGAATTATCCCATGCATTATGGCTGATGATGGTTCCTCTATGAATTTGTGTCCTCAAAAAGTTCTTCCTCATCTGGGTTTATCCAGGAAATGCTCGAGAAATCCAATGCTATAATCCGTGCCTATGATGATTCAAAGCGGGATGTGATATGGGGTTTTCGAAGCCGAAGTGACTACTGGGGAAATTTTTACCAAGGTTCAGTTTACTATCATCGATATTCCTGTCACCTATTCCTTGCTCTTAGGCCGACCCTAGCTTCACTCTGTGGGAGTAGTCCCATCGACACTCCATCAAAAGACCAAAGCCGTAAGGAGAGATAGAAAGATTAAGGTAATTGAAGCTGATCATGCCTCGCTCATGGCCATTATAAAAGCCGAGGAGGAATCCAAATTTTGAATGGCTATTATCAGTAATGAGAAACCTAAGGCCCTTTGTTACGAGTGCTACTCGCCTATAGTGAGGAAGTTGATAAAGAAGCATGGCTATAATCCGGGTCACTGTTTAGGCAAGCACCTTGGGGGAATTGTCAATCCTCTCCTAATCAAGAAGTGCCCCAAGCGAGTTGGCTTCCAGTATACTCTAAAGAAGGTTTACAGGCTTGTTCATCCGTTCTACTACAATATAGTGACTATTTATGAGGTTCAAGGGAAGGGTGTCTATAAAGGAGAATTTGATCCTGTTGAGCATGATGGTCAAGTCTGGCCGGGTTTTGAGATCTTCAAGGATGTGTATGACTTCGAGAAGAATTGCTTTATTGAGAAGGGAGAGAGCCCAATTGAGCCGACATCTAATGTTGCATCTGATGAGAAAGACAAGGGGAAGCTGTTTTCTAATTCAGATGATGAAAATCCTGTGGACCCAGAAATTGAAGATACAATTGCTACTATATCTAAGGCCATGTCTGTTCTGCTTAAGAAGAAGTGGAAGAAGAATGACGAAGCCAATCCTCTGGCTAAAGCTATGAAGAAGCTCGCCCGATCTCTTGCTACTGAAAAACGTATGCTGTCCGCCAATCAAGTGAAAGCCCTGGATCATAATCTGGATGACCTGCTTATAGAACCTACCGAGGGTGTCAACTCTGCTGATGCCGCTGCTCAAGACCCTCCACCTGTGGAGGATGAATCTATCTATGATGATGTAACTTTTAATATTTCTAGTGTTTTTGATGAGAACAATGTAGCCTATAAGGCCTTTAATTCAATAAAAGATTTTGATTTCGCTTATTTGCTTGATGTTTTGTCCAACGGGCCCATGCATTCATTTAATTATAAGCATAATGTGTTTAGTATTCATGACATATCTTTAACTGAAATAAACTTGAGTACAGATGATAACCCTAATATGGTAACCCCTGAGATAAAAAGTGAGATAATTAAAGTGCTAAAAGATCATGTTAATGCTTTTGCTTGGTCGCATATAGACATGCCTAGTGTTGACCGCTATATCACCGAGCATCACATTCCAACCGATCCTAGATTCCATCCTATCAAGCAGAAATTCTGAAGAATAAGACTGGAGTGGGTCGATAAGGTTAAAGCAGAGGTTGCTAATATGATTAAGGCTAAGCATGTCGAAGTCATCAAATATCCGACCTGGTTATCCAACATTATGTCGGTTCCAAAGAAGGATGAAAGGGTAAGGGTTTGTGTAGATTACCGAGATCTGAACAAAGCTTCACTAAAGGATGAATTTCCTCTGCCTCACATCGATGTGCCAATTGACAGCGCCTCTAGGGATGTAATGTACAAATTTATGGACGGGTTCTCAGGGTACAATCAGATTCTGTAGGACATAATCGATAAGGTTAAGACAGCTTTCATCACTGAATAGGGAGTATTCTGCTATCGGGTTATGTCATTTGGTTTGAAGAACGCCAGAGCAACCTATCAGCACGCTGTCACCACTCTCTTACATGACATGATCCACAAAGAAGTAGATGTCTACATGGATGACATGTTGGTTTAGTCTGCTACCAAAAAAGAGCACCCCACGGTTTTGGATAAGTTTATGACTCACATTGAGAAGTATAACTTGCGCCTTAATCCAAAAAAGTTCATATTCGGAGTTATATCGGGAAAGCTTTTAGGCTATGTCGTCAGTCAAAGAGGGATAGAAATGGATCTGGATAAGATTAAAGTGATCAAGGATATGCCCGTTCCGAAGACAGAAAAAGAAGTCTGGTCTTTCCTTGGTTCCATCCAATATGTCAGTAGGTTCATTTCTCGCCTCACTACTGTTCATGATTAAGCTGCTAAGGAAGTGTTAGCCGATTGTGTGGGATTAGCATTGTCAGATCACTTTCGATAAAATCAAGGCCTACCTTCTTCACCCATCCGTCCTTCATCTGAGCATCCTAGGCAAGTCGTTGATCTTGTACTTAGCAATCGACGACTCCGCCATAGGGGCAATGTTGGTTCAAGAAGATGATAGTAAGAAGGAGCATGTAGCGTACTACTTAAGTAAGAAGCTATTGGATTATAAAACTAGTTACTCGATTATCGAAAAGATGTGTGCTGCTATGGTTTAGTTAACTAAGAAGTTGCGCCACTACTTCCAGTCTTACAAAGTTCAGGCCATTGCTAAGGTCAACCTAATGAAATATCTTTGCCATTCGCCATCCTTATCCGGTAAATTATCAAGATGGTTACTATTGCTTTCTGAATTGATGTTGAGTATGTCGCGATGAAAGTTATCAAAGGTAGAGCGGTTGCATAATTCTTGGCAAACCAAGCTCTCGACTCCGATTATATCAAGAACTTGGACTTTCCTAATGAGCAATTAGATATGATTGATGTCACCAAGCCCATGTGGACTATGTATTTCGATGGTGCTGTGAACAGATTCGGAGCATGCCTCAGAGTCATCTTATTCACACCCGATAATAAAGTTATCCCTCTGTCCAAGTGCTTGGAGTTTACCAATACTAATAATGGGGCCGAATACGGAGCTTGTCTATTTGGTCTTGAAGCCCTTTTGCTTGGAGAGGCAAAGCACGTTTCTGTGATTAGAGATTCGGCCTTGGTCATCCGTCAAGTCACGGGAGATTGGGAATCAAAGAATAGTCTCTCCGTCCTTATGTCCATGCCGTTTAGGATTTATCAATTAAATTTGAGACGTGTCTCCATCAGCATGCCCCCCGAGATGAAAATCAGATGGCTAATTCGTTAGCTACACTAGCTTCGATGTGGGAGGGTCCCCAACGCCAATCCATCTACCCTCTGATCTTAGTTTCGGCGAAGGTTCCTTACTATTCGTGCAACATTGCCCAAGTTCTCACCATCAGCGACGAGCCCTGCTGGTATTCGAACATTGTGTAATTTCTCCGGAATGGCCAGTATCCCGACGGTGCTACCGACTCTGATCGTGCTATGCTCTAAAAGTTGGCCTTTCAGTTCAGGATTGTGGATAATAATCTCTTCAAGCACACTTCCGACGGTTTATTGCTCTGGTGTCTGACCGAATTAAAAGCTCATCGGGTTATAGGAGAGGTTCATGCAGGTGATTGTGGGCTGCACATGAATGGCCTGGCCTTAGCTAAGAAAATTCAGTGGATGGGGTACTTCTGGTTAAATCTGATTATCGATTATGTCTTTGAATTGAAGAGATGTCACAAGTGTCAGATTTACGAAGATATTCAGCATCTTCCACCCACCGAGCTTTACAGTTTATCTACTCCTTGGCCATTCTCGGCATGAGGGATAGATATAATTGGCGAGATTCTACTATCGTCAACTAATGGTCACCGCTTCATCATCATGGCAGTGGATTATTTCTTAAAATGGATGGAAGACGAGTCTTACATCAGTATTACTGCCAAGAAAATGGCTAAGTTTATTGAGAAGCACATTTTTGCTCGGTATGGTCTACCTCATCATATCGTATCAGATAATGGGGTTCAGTTCCAAGGGGCAACTATAGAGTTGATTGATAAGTATAGTATAGAGCATCATAGATCATCACCCTATCATTCTCAGGCTAACGGTGCAGTGGCTAATAAGTCTGTTAAGAAAATCCTTTCTAAGATCACAGCCGGTTACCGAGATTGGGCCGATAAGTTAACATTCACTCTTTGGGGGTACCAAATAAGCATCAAAACTCCCATAAGTCAAACCCCCTTTTCCTTAGTTTATGGTATGAAAGTTGTTTTACCTGTTGAAATTAAGATAAAGTCTTTATGAGTGGTGCTCGAATCTAAGCTCGAAGAGACTAAATGGACAAAAGCAAGGTTTGAGCAGTTGAATACACTGCACGAGCAATGCCTGAAAGCCTTGGATAGCCTCTAAATGTATTAGCAATGCATTGCAAGGGCCTACAATAGTCGGGTTAAGCATGATAGATATCCTTTAAAAGCTGGTGACTTAGTCCTAAAGCAAGTAAAACCTTCCACCACCGATCCAAGGGGGAAGTTTCGACCAAATTGGGAAAGACCTTATGTGATTAAGAAATTTCTCGGTAAAGGCGGAATGAAAATCATGGATATGGATAGTAATAAGTTCATGAACCCTATAAATCAGGATCGATTAAAGCGTTATCATGTCTGAATCAAAAGAATCAAATCCAGAAAAGCGGCACATAAAAAATAAATAAAATCAAATCACCCTGCGAGTGGTCCTTTACTGCTCGGGCAAAAATTAGGGTGTATCCAGCTGATTGGTATTCCGCAAACCAACCAGGCAAAAGTTAGGGTGCAAAAAATGACCCGCTAGGCTGAAAACCCAAAAAGGGCAGCCTAGGTAAAAGTTAGGGTAAAAGTGAGGCATATGAGTTTGTTGACTAGAAAACCTTCTTGGGCTAGTTAACACCAGAGTTTGAGTTGTTAGAAATGGTTATCATCATTTTGTACCCAAGCTTAATTCAATTAATGGAAATGTCACTTTTATTGAGCTCTTATGTTTATGTGCAAATGAATATATTGGGCCCGAAAGGCGAAATGTTGTAGATTAGTCGAGTTTAGGATATCGCTTAACTCAAATTCTTGCGTGCTGAATAAAATGAAAATCATAAGAAATAAAAAAAGGCATAAATTTTGACAGGCTGAAAACATCTAGGCCTATGCAAAAGCCAGAAGGTCCGCTGAATTAAAAACCCGAAAAGGGCGGTCTAGGCAAAAGTTAGGACATAAAAGCAGCAAATAAAAGTCTGATGGGCCTAACACAATGTTCAGGCCTATGCAAAAGTAAAGACAAATAAAAGTAAAGATGGCACAATCATCAATCACCCAAAAGGCCCCGCACCCGCACCCTCATCATCATCACCATCATCATTATAATCGGAGTCAAAAGCTCAAACCAGCTTCTCCTCCACTGATAAAGGATTGAGTCCCGCCTGCCTATCTCTCCACTCAAGCCACAAGCGTAGGTGCTTCTTTCGACACCATAATCTCCCAACCTGTCAAAGCCACCCTCGATAGAATCCATCAGTAGTGATGACGTCCATCCAATCTAGTCTAAGGTCTCGTAGCTCGCTTGGTAGGCCCATACGTCTCTAGCGTGGCTAAAAAGATAGGCTGAGAAGTGTCCAACCTTGAAATCACCTAAATATAGTGGGACCCTCTATCGTCCCCCCCACTGTCAACACAAGCTATAAGGCGAGTAATGCTTAAAGTACCATAGCCCTACAAGCTAAACCTTGCCTCCATCGGTGCCTACCAGAACATCAGAAATCTCCCACCAGAGGCAAACCCAATGAATGTCTACATCGGATAGACCCTCTATGATCGTTGTCCAATCACCAGTCATCAGGGCATCATGGTCAGCAGTGATATAAGCGCTGCCATTTTAATTCCTAGGCCCATATCATCTCGGATTGCCTCGAGGATCCTAGAGAAAAGCTAGTTTCTCTAAGAGCCAAACCTGTAGATTTAGATTTTGGGGCAATGGTGTCGACCGCGAGGATAAACTTAACCATAAGCAATAGAGACACCATAAAAGGATAAGAAATATGCGATCTAAGAGTGGTTATACACCAATCGAGTACCCTACTGAGATTAAATCCTGATGATCTAGGAATCTGGGAAAGGAAAGTAGTAGGAGCATCCAGGTCCCACAACTCTGTTAGCTGATCCTCAGTCCTAAAATGCACCTTCGACATAGCAAAGCGCATCCTGTAAGTGCAGATCATCTCGAGAATAGCGTGATACTCCTCCACCATCAGGCAAAGCTCAAAGCCTGAGAAGCAGAATACATGGTCCATCGAGTCCAAATAAAGGAATGCTGCATGGAGGAAGGCCACATTCATCGGCCTGCTAGCAATATATCAAAGACCCGCTAATCCAAAAGCCTCCAGTCTCTCCCGGTCAGAGCTCGCTAAAGTGCGTAAAAACTACCTCAGCCTAGCATTGTGTGTCTCCATCAGTGATCTCTATCTGCTGATTACCTGTCAAATAAGGTTGCATTCGTTAATTAGGATGATTGTAAGCATTAATTAGTTCATTCCTAGTCAAGCATCTATCGTGCCTAGCATTCATCTAGAGAGCAAGCAACATAATCAAACAAGCAAATAAGTCAAGTATCACACAATCAAACCATCCATAAAGTCATCAGTACATCAGCCAAAAAAATAGAAATGCATAAGGGTAAGGGCCCATCTGACGCGACCCTCGGACTCCCCTCTAAGGCACTAGGCCTCAAAGCTCTACCCATGCTAAATCCAGGAGGAAAGTTGGACCCATAGGCTGCATCCTTGGAAAGTCCATCATCCCCAAGGTAGCCTGAAAGTGTGCAGACTGGCTCGTATTAATCATAGTAACCTCAGTCTCATCTCCCCCGTCGCTACGGCTGCCCTCGCGAGCCTCAACGACCCTCTCTAATTAGTCCTGCCACTCCTCCACCCTCTTAACATAGCTCCTTAGCATCTCCATCTCTCGTTTATACTGCTCCCTCTACTCAGCTAGTCACCTCTCATAGTCTGCGGCCCCCCGAGCTAGCTGACCCTCGTAATCTGTCCTCTCTCAATCCAACCGACTCTGGAAATCCGCGTACTCGCACTCAATCCGCATCCACTCCTCTCACTCACTATGATACTTATCTTGCTCCATCCCGAACAAAAGCTGTAAATATTAGTGATCAGCCCAACAATTTATGCATTTATAACATTCCTACATAAAGCTAACAAATATCACATATGCTTTTCTTATTTTAAATCTTAACAGCTTATAAGACAGAATCTTACCCAGCCTGTAGAATCCTGTGCAATGACCAAGTCCTTCATACTAAAGCAACCCCGGGCCAAGAGCTCGGCCTCCAAGATGGGTACCTATGTAATCAAAAGTAGAACTAACCAATCACCATAGTTAGGCGACACCAGCCTATAAGAATCGACAAAGTAAAGCATGAGTTAGATTCTTACATATGTAGTCTCCAGCGGGGCAAAGGTCAAAGGCGCGGTATACTCCTCAATGTGCCTATGCTCTCAAACTCTCCAGCGGGGCAAAGGTCAAAGGCGCGGTATACTCCTCAATGTGCCTATCCAACTAGTTTACCAACACTCCCTTGAACGAATCCCGACGGGAATGATCTCTGAGTAGGAGTAGCTGGCGCAGCAAAAGTGGTATCTGGATCGATCGTATACTGGTGTGAAGGCCCCGTATGAGTTCCTGTATTGAGCACGAGAGATCCCCTCCTATCTCTCTAGGTGCCCTGAAATCAAAAGAAAAAGCAGATCAATTATTCAAGGCAGAATCAGAGTAATATAATGATTCCGGCATATATAGAGAAAAGTTGTTAGAAGTTAAAGAGGCGTACCCCTCAGCGCCCCCGCCTAGGGGCAGGTGGCTCGACGCCTGACCTAGCATCGCCAGAAAGCATCTTGCCCAGATCCATATTAGTAATCTCATCACCAGCCTCAGAAGGGACGTCATCGTCATCATCATCCACCCCTTCAAGTTCAATGCTACCATCTGTCTAAACGCCATCGTCACCAAACTCAAAGTTCTACACCATATCATCTCAGGCCCTCCTGGGGCATGAAGGAATCAGTCGCCTCAGATGAGCATTATAATCCCTACCAACCAAGGCCACCCAGACCTAATCTCCTCCCCTAAACTGAGTCTGATCATCTGACGACATAAGATGGGGCCAAAGGATACCGACGGGTAAATTAGGTGGGACCTTCCTCCTAGGCAGTGGTACTAGTCCTCCATCGGTGGACTCGCTCACCAAAATACCACTCTAAGCTAAAGGGGCACTCTAATATAAATCGACACCTATCTACGATCCCCCAGACTTCCTTCACATGCTCGTAATTAGTTAACTTCTTCCAACGATTGAAAACGATCTACCAAATAAGAACAAAGAAAATCGCATCAGTTACCATTGAAAGTATTCTTTCTCTTTTACAAATACAGTTTTGAACTAATGTTTAAACTAAATGTACAGAAAGTAAGGTTACTCGATGAAGGCGCAATTGTCTCAAATACTCTCGGTACCAGCATGGTCCGCCCTATCGATCAACATTCGACCAACAAACCATCCATCGGGCAATGGCATGTGACCCAGGTGGTGGCTAATCCTTTAAGTCAGGGGGACAGATAAGCCGATACTTAAAAGCCCACGTCTGCAAATGCAATAAGTAAAAAGCTCAGAAAGCATCAAAAAACAAAAGTATATGTTAAAGATTTCCGTGAAAGGGGATTCATTACCAAAACCCATAGCTGCCCTACCTTGAATTCGGTGACTTTTCCTCGCACCGAGTAGTCAAGGGTATAATAAATCTTGCCAAGAATGGCCCTCGGCCAGTTCCATATATTGAAGCTGCTTAAATGCTCGAGGGTGCATAGTAACCCGAGTGAGGCCCTACTCCAGGAGAAGGGAAAGAATAAGCATGTTAGTATAGTCAGGAGGAATAACTGGAGGTACTGGTCAAAACACTGCCCGCTAAGGTCAGTCGCCGCGACCCAATGTTCATGTAGATCCGCGTATCTTAGGTTGCCGTCAGCCGGCATCGAAACCCCCAAAAGTGCTAGCACTCGGGTGTGGGCCTCCGGCTCATAGCGAAAGTGATCAGGATAGACGTAGAATACCATCGGGAAGCCCTCCCATTGCATCTCAGTTATAACGCATATATCAGATGCGGTGATCGTCATCTCACCGACTGGAAGATAGAACGTGTGTGTTGTCTCACTCCAGCACTCAACCAAGCACCCTAGTATGTCTGGGCTCATCGGATGATATGAAATGGTTAGGGAATCTAGCATCTGCTCGAGCCTCATACCTCGAATAGCCACAGCCAGCAAGTTGTCGGTTCGGTCTTTAATCTGACTCCACCACTTGGCGCACTGCTGTAATGAGCCCATCGGCTTAAGACCATGTGGCTGAAAAAAATTAATGTCAAGCATTAGTACTAGCAGCTAAAGTGTGCAAAATTAAAAATTAATCATATTTTCAGCATCTAGCCTATTTCAGATCTAAATTTCAACTCCAACATCGGATTCAACGCGAAAAGTCGATCCGGATAGGCCCCTCAGTTTCCCCCGAAAGATTTCCCCCTTATTCCCAGCCATCGACAGTCATCGTAAGCGACTGATGGCCGGAAGATGCCTCATTGAGGCGGTAGGCACATCATCGATGCGAATTGGCTGCCGGCGGTGGCCAGCCTCCCGCCAGCGGCGGCTTGTCCCAAAAAATCCCTTTTTCTGCCTTTTTAGGCCCAATTTCATTCCAAATTCACCCAAATCAGCCCCAAAACGCATCCTAAACATGTTTCCTCAACCTATTTCTCCCTATTTCAAACCTAAAGCACCCTAAAATAATTTGAATCAAGTTCATGGCATTTTATGGAAACTTTGACAAAAATTGGGTTTTATGGCTTTACCTGAAGGTCAGAAGCATGCCCGCCCAAGTTTGTGAATATCAAGACCTGGGAGGTTGGTGTATATCCCATGTATTTGTCGGAGGGCTGCAGTCCGTATGCCCAATGAACCGGATAAATCGACCGGCCATCATCCGCTAGTGGTAGCGTTTTGTGGTCAAGATTATGGGACCTCTTAAACCCTTTCTTGCAGTACATCTTTCCTAGAGTTCAAAACTTGGGGTGTGTCTTGGTTTTTTGTCTGGAGAGGAAAGAAAGAAAGAGAAAGTAAGGGAATGAAATGAAAAGAAGAAGAACGAGAAATGGAAATGTCAATGGCAGAAAGTATAAGGAAATGAAAAAGGAATATGTTCCTTTTGGTCTTGTAGTGCATAAAATATTCTCTGGAATATTTCTTTCAACAATGGGTAAAATCCTCCAATCGATTGTTTCTTTTCGGCTCTCGGACATCTCTAATCTCTATTTTTATTCTCATTCCCTTTTTTATTGTTAATTGAAGGGGTAGAAATTTTTGTTTTACAAAATCAATTAAGCAATAAAAGGGCATATTTATCATATGCTAATTTCTCAATTTTAATTCTTGATAGGTCCGTCGATGGCGTACCCACAAAGCAACCGATTCAGAATTCCTACAACTCAGAAAGAATTTTCGTCTCGATTGGTCTGTCAGTGGTGCGTTCCCAAACCACCAGTAAACAACCAATTTGAGATTCTCAGCTTTTAAAGTTCCGTTGATGACGCGTCCCTGTACAGTCCGTAAACAACCATTTTGGGAGTTTCGCTTCTATGACTGGCTTGTTCCTCCTAAAAGATCTATTGATGGCAACCCCAGTAGACAATCGGCTCAGGAATTCACAAGTCAGGTATAACCTCCTATCCCTCACTCTATCATGAGACCACATTTGACCAGTCAAGTGATAATCTCAAGAGGGGTAGACTGTGAGCACGGGCTTTTCGGTGACCCTCGGAACGATGATGACTTTTTCCTCTAACCTTTTATGGTCTATTTGTTCCATTATTTTGAATCGAATCACGTTTGGCATGTTCGTTGTTGACGATTTTGAGATCTTTGACCTCAATTAAAAATATTTGAATCGCACTTAGATGTTAACCGCTTCCTTTCCCCTAGCGCGCAGTAATTTATTTCCCGATTTTTTCCATCAAATTCGGACATTTTCAGTGAATCTCATTTGCATCGTTGGATTCTTCGCTCTCCGAGCGTTCCGAAATGTCAAGAATCATCCAGATCGGATGCCCGTAGTGTAGGTTATTCGCGGCCCTCGCCAGGCCCCCCCTTGGCCTTCCCCCAAGTGCCCCCGATCCGGCAATTTCAAATTTCACCTTAATTTCAAATTTCACTCTTTTCATTTCTCTCAACTTTCTTCATTTTCATTTCACAAAACACACTCCACTTTCATTTCTAATATACTAAATTTTGCTTTTACACGTTAAATCTAAGGTAATAATGGTTGTTATTTTTTTTATTTTTTATTTATTGAATTTATTATTGTAAAAATGATAATGTTGAACTTATAGTTGGTTTTATTATTTTTTACACTATATTTACAACTAAAAAGTAGATTATGTAACCCAAATCTTTAAATTCTAGTTTTGATGTAAAAATTATAGTTATTTGCATGTATAAACATATTTTTGCTCTAATTTTAATTTTAGTCTTATTATTAGTTTTACAAATTTCACCAAAACCGAAACTAATTTCTCTTTTTGTAAAACTAATACTAAGACTAAAACTAAAAGTAGAGTAAAAATATATTTATACATGCAAATAACTATAATTTTTCCATCAAAACTAAAATTTAAAGATTTGGGTTACATACCTCTATTTTTTAGTTGTAAATATCCTGTAAAAAATAATAAAACTAACTACAAGTTCAACATTATCATTTTTACAATAACAAATTCAGTAAACACAAAATTAAAAAAATAACAACCATTATTATTTTGGATTTAACTTGTAGAAGCAAACTTTAGTAAATTAGAAATGAAAGTGGAGTGTATTTTGTGAAATAAAAATGAAGAGAGTTGAGAAAAAAAGAAAAGAGTGAAATATGAAATTGAGGTGTCGGGAGTGAAAATACGTAGAAAATTTAGATGGGGTGGGGGGAGAATTAATGGTATGGATCAAAATTAATTCACCGAGGAGAGATTCTCACGCCAAGTGCAGCAGTCTAGGCGCTTCTACTGCCGCCCTATCTGAAAACCGGCTTACTAAGCCCGTTTTCAGACAAGAGCTGCAGTTGACTAGATGTTAGCTGCTGCTTTGTCTGAAAACGAATTTATTAGACCAATTTTCCGACCCAAACAAAAAAATTATTTTTTTACCCACCACATATAAAAAAATTGGTTTGCAAAATCAATTTTCTTTATAAAATAAAAACCGGTTCCATAAATCAATTTTCACCCAAATTAAAAATGCTCATTCTTTGTATTTATTTCTTAATCATCCGTCTTTTTTATATTTTTTTTCGTACCATGGTGTTAAATCCACTATTTAACACTTGTGATTCAACAACTACATCATTTAAGTCCTGAACCTCAACTTTTTTTAAACTCAGAAAATTATGGTATTATAATTGATTTAAAAGCCGCTGTACTTTCATATTTAATGCTGTAGAACTTCTGGCTTTTTGCATTTTATGTTAATTACTGCACAGTATTTCTCACTCAATAATTTACACTATTTTAAAAATTCTCGTCCAGTTCCGATTAAATTTTATCTAGGCACTATTTTAAGTTTTACTATCTAATTTTTTATTTATAGGACGCTATTAGATGCTCGGCCGATTTATTACTGTTTAGTCCAATTTTTTCAGTTTAGGCGACACCTAATTTAAATTTTTTATGGTACAATTATTTATAACAATCATAGTTTACTAATAAAAAGAAGTTTAATTGGTAAAACTAAAGTATTCTCATAATAAAATTATCATTTTGAGTCTCAAAGCAAGAAACAATATGCTCTATGTCACTTAGTGATTTTTAAAACATAGTCTAAATTATATTTTTTTAATACTTTATATTATTATAATTTACTTTTTAGTTAAATTTATATAATTATATATAATAAATATTTAAAAATAAAAAATACAAATCTACCTAGCTCCCGTATAGGTTTTGCCTAAGCCCCGCCCAGGCTGGCAGCCCTACTAGCGCTTAGCTCTTTCTAAAACATTGATAATTTACAACTCCATTACTTGTGATTCAGACCTGTTCGTCGGGCGGGTCAAGCGGGGTTCGGGTCAGGCTTCAACGGGCTTTTGATTTAAAATATCAATCCAAGCTTGCTTGGTTCACACTTTAGAACTTTAAATTTGAGCCGAATTTACGAGGTCATTTCTAATCCCGACCTTTGACATGTAAATAATTTTTTTAATTTTTTTATGGATCAAATAGAAATAAAATGATAAAATTACATAAAACTACATTATTTACTTAAGTTAATATATTATAAAACATATTATAATTAAAAAAATTATTAGTATAAAATATAAAAGTTAAAAATAATTATTTAATATATTATTATATATATAAAAAATAAAATTATTATTTATTGGCCGAACTTAAGCATTTATACAAAAATTAAGTCAGATCTATAAAATTTTAAATTTTAACAGGCTCGGAATCAGATATATTTTAGATAAAAATAGGTGTCTAGTGTAGCCCATAAAACGAATTTAGGCCGGGCCAGAGCCTCCAGGTAGCCCACCCACCAGTAGGTGTGAAGCTGTGATCCATGACTTGTTAAATAATCAAATAATATTTTTCTTCTAATGATATGTAATTTGATTTTATATATTTTCATTTTAATCCACCGTTTGTTGATTTGAGGACTTTTTAACTCATTATTGTGTACTGATTAAAGAGCATTTAAGTATCTAAAGTCAATATTATTTATTACTCCCTTTATCTATAAAATATTATCCATTTAATTAAATAATTAAAATTAATAAAAAATTTATTATACAATTAAAATATCTAATTTATCCTTTATTAAATTTTCTTTCTTCTTAATTACCCACTTATAATTTTAACAATATATAATCTCTCTCATATTTAATACAAGGGTAAATTAGAGAAAAAATTATACAAAATACATTGATAATCTAAATTGACAATTAAAAAGAGAACTAATAAAATGTATAAAGAGATAATAATTTCTAGACGGAGGGAGTAAGTAAATTTAATATTATTTGATGCAAGATAAATCTAAATATACATGGGTTTGGATTCGCTAAAGTTTAAATTTTTTAAGGTTGTACATTTCACTCAATCTCAACCATCCATTAAATTTTGATGGTTCAGATTTAGTTTTAGTGCTTTGTAGGGTCTGTGAGCACGAGATTTTACAGTCCCTCTCGCGAGACGATGATGACGTGTACCCGATTTTAGTGCCTCAAAATAAAAGTTCTCTTCAGAATTTTTATTACCAAAATAATATTCCTTGTGAATTTTATACTTGGTAGAATCTAGTTCGGCGTGGCTGATAACGCGTTCGGTAGGAGCTTGAACCGATGATTTACACCCAAATTAAATAATACCCATTAAAATATAATTAAAATTCAAAAAGATACCTTTCCACCCACTATTAAACCACTTTTCCCGACTTTTTAGGCTTTTTGACCAGTCGGTTGTCGGTATGCTGGAGGCTGATGTCGCCACCGACATCAACCATGCTGCCGGCAGCATCGCCATACCGCCGGCGGCATCAGCCATACCGCCGGCGACATCATCATGTCGCCGGTGGCATGGCCTAAAATGGATCCCTCCACAGACAAGCTTTCGGTCACTTTCGGCGGAATAAATAAAAAAGGTCTCAAAAAAGGCCCCAATTTGCCTATAAAAGACACATTAGGCTGAATTATCGGGGGGGACTGAGATTTGCAAAATAGGGAGCTAAATTTGGGCAATTAAGAGGTTGAAACCGAGAGAGTAGATCTTAGTGAGATAAGAATTGGAAAAGGTAGGAAAAAAGATTCTAATCCATTTTTCCCGGTTTTTCTTCTTTGAACTCTCTGATTGTGAGCTTAAAATCAGTGGGTCTCTGAGTTAAATCAGCTTGATAGGATTTAGAGACCTAAAACTCTTAAATTGATAATTAAATCATCGTTGCAAGCTCCCCGGAGGTGTTTCTGTTCAGTTCACGAAGAGTTCGATTCACTACCCAGAGGTGAAAATCTCGAGTCCCATAGCTCTTTTGTATTATTATTATTATTGATTTGTGATAATTTTTGTTGATTTGTACTCATTTTTGGGTTTTCGGTCATTTTGACTGCGGACCGCTGCTGCCGCAAGAAATTGAAGTCGCCGGAGACATGTGATGTTGCCGGCGGTATCACCTACGTCGCTAGAGACATCGTTGATACCGCCGTTAGCATCGCATTCCCCAGTGACCTCACTTTCTTACAGGACCCTTTCTCTACAGTACTCAGAAAGCCCTGCGCCTATCTGCATACTGATGTCGCCCGCGACACAGTTGATGTCGCCGACGGCATCATCCATGCCGCCAGCGACATCAACCACGTCGCCGGCGATATCAGTTGCCTCGTCGGCGGCATGACTTTCTGGACAACAGTTTTATTTTCATTTGTTCCCGAACTAACTTATTTTCTGAAGCTAGAACATATAGTGTAACGATGGAGGTTCAAAACCCCCTGAAAATAGACCCCACCCCACAACGAGTGGCATTTTCACTTATAATCCGATTAAAGCAACCATTGAATCTAAAATTTGGATAAAAATGAAATTTCCCCGCAAACGCCATTCAAACCTCATTTTAGCCATCCAATCGGACCTTATGATATTGTAAATAAAATATGCCATATTCGTGCTAACCATCTTCTGCAGATAGATGTATATCGGACATTCGGGTGTTTTATTTATTGCGTAGAAAATGTACGGGACTTGAAAACCTTGTAATAATTTTACTTTCCGTACTTATTTTTCTTTTATTACTGTAAAAATTTTATTTATTGCTTCAATTGCTTGATATACGCGAAAATAATAAAATAACCGAAAATACAAATAAATAGGATGGATCAAACTGATTAAGAAAGAATGAAGTGTCTTAACTTGGCCTAATGAAAAGTAGATAACATCTTCCGAACTCGAAATCTCTACTTAAGGTATGGTCCAATCACCCGGTGGGAGAATCGTACCAAAAATTTTCCGGTTGAGCTGAACCGGGTGACAACTCTATTTTAAGTGTGGGATTTCGATCTCGTATCTTTTGAGCATTAAAACGTGCAAAATTATTTTTCAAACACATCATACGCATCCCCCCGTCACTCCAATGGGCTGGCTCGACAGGGCGCGGCCCCGCGCCTAGCCGCACGAAGCGCCGTCCTCTCACAGTAGCGACTTTGCTGGGGATTTTCTTTAAACTTGAACTTTCTTTCACAGTTTAAAAGATTTTGATGATGTATTGAAGTCATTGGCCAAATTAAGACTTCATTCTTTTTTTTATGACGTTTTATCCTCACGCGTGTAAATAGTTCGGTAATTTTAGGTGCCCTATTTCACCCGAGAAGCTCACAAAGTATCACTCTGCCCTGTTGGAATTGAGGATGCCTAGTGGGTGGATCACTCGTTTTAACCAACACGTAAACTCCTACGATCGCGCCCATTTGGGTAGTGGTTGAGTAACGTGGAATCAAGGTAAACGGGAACCTTTTACATCAACAACCCTATACTAAAGTCGCGCTAGAAAAAAGCCTTAGCACATCATTCCCCTTAGGATTACCTAAAACAAATAAAATAATTGGGACGCGCTTCTTTCGCCATTACCGGTGAAGCAGCTAAACTCCATCCTACCAAAGAGGCGCTACGCGGGAGTCATAAGTTTGGAAGAGGGCTGATTCGCGTGCTATGTGCTCTGTGATCATGTACCCTACATGCATCGGCTTTAAGAGTCGAAAATGAAGCAACTTACCCTTACCACTTCCACCCGTGGAAGAGGTTTAGCTGCATATGTAGGACTTCTCTTATGCCTCTATTGCGTTACCACATATCGCTATGTAAGACGTAAGATACAAACGTCCCACGTATGTTGAAGGGATAAGCCATTACATTATCTCTAACCACATCTAAGTGCAGCCATACATATCATGCACCGCTTCCAATTAAAAAAAAGTACATACATACCATCCATACCATTTACAACCCATTCATGGTCTGACCCACGGCTCATGATCCTAAACAGTCTTCCTCTTAAACGGAGACCTTCACAACCAGCCATGTCTCTTCCTCACAATGATAACTCTACCTCACCCAGAGAATAGACTAGTCTTCCCCCCACCTCAGGAGCGACAGTTCACCCTCCGTCTCTTGGATCAGAGATCACTGCTGCTATCATCCGGTTTTTGAACTCCGATCAATTCCGAAACATCATTTATGAGCTAATGTGTGTGTCCGTCAAGAAGGCCCTAAGAAGTCAGGACTTCGACCAGGTCATGCGATCTCCGGGCATGACACCCGATGGTAATACACTCTGGCAATCACCGCCAACTGCTTACCCCGGACAAAGGGAAGGAGCCCATAGTCCAATTCTTCCACCATTCTTTAACACCTTACCTCCGACGTTGGTCACCCCATCATAAATTAAGGTCCCCACTACCTTGACGCTTCCTCAATACGACTAGGTCATGCAACGTGAAGTTGAAGACTTCTCATGTCAATTGATGACAGTAGGCTGCTATCAGAAAGAGGGAAGGGTCTAATCAGAGGAAGACCAGATCTTTCAAAACACTGACTCACCCATACCCCTACCTCAAATCATGGTGGACGAAGAGACCTCTCAGAAATTAGCACCAGCTGCCATTATTCAGCCAAACAATGGTCTTAAGTATAGCACAAATCCGTGGAAACTGCCGCTTAATGTAATCTTCACCAGATTAAGGGAAGCCGGCATTCTTAAACCTCTTCACGAATTCAATCCCCCCCATGAGAGAAGAAGGAAAACGCTTTTGCAGATATCACATGTTGTCGGGTCACCATACTAATCATTGCAAAGCTTTGGTCCGAACCATCCAACGTCTGGTGGAGGATAAGAAGATTACCGACCCTGAAAGGGCATCCTGCCCCTTGCCAGGGTCTGGCAACCAGACAAGGACGATTAATTCTGGCTTTTCCAAACAACGGAATGCTCCTCAAGATCTCATTAAGGCCATCTACTGAATGGTAGGGGAAAATCGCACTCTGACGGCGAGGACGAAGAATCCCGATTTGCAATCCTTAGAGTTCAAACTTTTTAGCTCCATGAGCAACTTCCATTTTTTCTTACTTATGTCATGTCTTTATCATTCGATCCGCATCTTCATATGAGCATACATACGATGCTTTTAGTATTTGAGATATTTTTATTGAATGAAATTAAGCTGAGTAAAGATGTAGGCTTTTATGTGGTAATCAAATCCAATAATTTAACCCCGATTAAACACATGTGAGATAATAAAGTGCTTAAAGACCATGATAATGCTTTTGCTTAGCTCAAATAATCAGATTATTAAAACGCCACGAGTCTCTTCTAGAATTAACTCGATAACCCTACGACGGTACACCTTCAAGCTACTAAAGAAGTATCAACCAGTCCCCTGAAACAGAAAATCAAAGCTTACACCCAACGGAGCCCAACCTCCATCAAATAAACATCGTAGCGAAATCTTAGACCAATGTTGCCACTAAGAATATGACCAAATTTGCAGAGGAACACATCTTCATCGGTACAAATCAACCCCATCAAACCCTTCGACCAACAAAGGTCAGGGGGCAACCACTTCGTAGAACACCAAGGCTAAGGGCGAGCACCTTTATCCTACAAACCATAAAGATATTCGCACAATCGACGTCGCGATTGCCTTGCCAAATAAATCAACAAAGCAAACTACCACTTCAAAAACACCAAACAAAAGTTCCTCAAACCGAACATCACTTGTTCAAAACCCTTTACCATCGATACAGGGCGCAAATTCAGACCTAAACAAGAAGGCCTCTGCAAACCACAGACTGAAGGAGCAATCAAAATAGCAATCAGGATGACAATCAAACCAATGAATAAAATTTTGGGTAAAGCGCCAAAAACTCCCGCTAACTAAACAATTTGCAATGAGGTCAACCATAATCAAAACAAGGTTTCCTGATGTAACTTTAAAGGTCAAAATGAATCGGGTGATCCAGGTGAAAATCAAACAGGCACTAAAGATCTTGGAGAATCTGCAAAGGCTCAACCGAGCACACAGGAATGAAACAGGTACCTAACACCCTTACCAAGAGTCATAGACCCGATACTGAAGCATCTGAAAACCTCCGATACTAATGAAAGTTTAGACCAAATTGAGAAGGCTGTCATATGGCTAAGGATGGTACCGAAGTCATAAGCACAGACAAGAGCGAGTTCTAGTCAACCAAGACAAGCTTAGGCATTATCGAGTCTAAACAAAAGAAATAAATCAGAAAAGCTGCTCACAAAAAAATGCATACGACATAATCACCCACCTTTCGGTCTTTTACTGATAGGATAAAATTAAGGTGACACCCGACGGTCGGTATCCTGTAAACCAGGCGTGCAAAAATTAGGGATAAGTCAATAACATGTGCTAAACTGAAAACCCGAAAAGGGCAGTTCAGACAAAAATTAGGGCACGAGAGAAAAATTGCGAGATGTTAACTTGAAAACCTCTAGAGGCCGGTTAACACCAGGGGTTCCATTAATGGAAATGATTGCCAACATCTTGTACTCAAGTTAGATTCACTCGTTAAAAGTGTCTTTTATACTGAAACCTTCGTGTCTGTGATTATATAAATGTATGGTGATCAAGTGGTGGAAACATCGCAATTAAGCTTAATCGAAAAAGCTGTGAGCTCATAAAAAAATAATAAAAAAATTAAAAAATTAAAAAATTAAAAAACAAAAAAATAAAAATCGTGATAGACTGAAAACATCTAGGTCTATGCAAAAGTCGGAATAAGTCTGTTAGGTCAAAAACTCGAAAGGATAGTCTATGCAAGCGATAGGGTCAAATTGGAGCCCAAATTTCCCCAGTTCCCTCCAATCTGCATTCCCCAGACTCTGCAGAAAACCCCGTAGTTTTTTGATTATGGGTTGCCATGATAGAAATGGACAGAATGGTTGAAATCAGATTACTGGAAAATTGATGCCACCTGCGATATGGGTGATGCCGCCGACGATATGGATGACACCGCCGGCGATGTAATTGATGCCGCCGACTATATAGGATGAATTTGGGTGATATCAGATGATGCCGCCGGCGATATGGACTTTCAGACAGCCCTGTATATATTATGTTGGCTCGATGAATTTGGGCGATATGGGTCATGCCGCCGGCGACATGGAGTGAATTTTCCTGCGGCATCGAAGCATTTCTTCCATTTCAGACCTGTACAAAGCCTGTAAACAATCCTATGCTATGTTTCCAATGCCTTATCAAATAGCAATTCATTTTTTATTCAAAATAAAAGCATCACTCAAAATATCCCAAAACCAAACCCCAATGTATCGAGGATACAAACAAGGAACTAAAAAAAGCAAAATAAAGTAAAACTAAGCATGCCCGCCACTGCCGGCCGGGCAGGATGAAATGTCATCGGGGCCTGCAAACCAGTCATCAACATTGTCCTCGTCTTCCTCCCCTCCCTTTCTCATAGGCACACTACTGGACTCCTCAGCAGCAGTAAACACACGTCGGCCGACGGACATCTTGATCCCCCTACGACTGGTGATCCCGGGGTGCACATGGTCCAGGTTTTGCTTACTTCTCCGTTCCTAAGAGGTGGCTGCCAGCTAACCCTCGAGATCACTCATGCGACGCTGTAGGACCGCAGTCTCCTCCTCATACCCCTGCCAGGCTGCATTAGCATCAGACAAGGAAAGGGCCAAGAAATTCTGCAAACCAGAGAAAATATCAGCAGTGCATGTCATGCATAACATCCATACATACATCCCATCTTAACATGTGCATAAAATACCTGAACGAGGAGCGACTACCCAATAAAGGTATCCTGGAGAACAAAATTGTTCTCTACAAGCTGTTCCACGTGACTCCGCACCACCTGCAAAATCCAAAAGGCAAATCCTTAGGCAATCGCATCTAAGGCTTAATAAGAAAATAATTATTAGGCCTTACGTAAGTAGTGTTTTCAGGCATAAAAATCGGAGCTTGCCGGCTCGAGCTAACATTCCTATGAGAGAATTCACCTCGGGAGTTCATCAACAGGAAGGTAATTTCCAACGGATTGACCAAATGCCCCTCCACAAAGTTTTATGCTCTCCGATACACCATAGTGCCGGGTCCCACTTTAGTTATCCCGGCCCCTCTTTCTCACGGGTTCCTGCAAAACATAAAAGCCACCCGTCAACAATGTTCTTAAACAAATTTAAAATCATACACACAAGCACAATCATACCTCAAAAGAACGTTGCTCCAGTTGAGACATTGGCACGCTCCCGCCAACTACCTCCGCACCTACCTTATCCTCCCCCTTAGGGTCGACCGCAACATCCTCTTTAAGTGACTCATCATCATCATCCTCCTCCTCATTAATGTCCATAAAGCCTTTGAGACGCCTCTTCTCATCCTCCAACTGTTGCTCGTTGTGATACTCAATCGTATTGTTTCCATGGATACGAGGGCACACCGGGAGTAGACGCTGCAGAAGCTGCTCGTAGAGGCCAGGAACACTAGGGATCACTCGATTGTTCCCTTTAATATAATCAGCTTTATCAGCCTCGAAAGAGATCACTAAATGAGGCCACCATAAGCCCCTGGGAGGATCGGCAGGCATCGGTCTAACAGCCACCGGGACGGACCTCCAGCCCCGGACGCGCTCGCCTAGATACCACTGCTAGGACAGAGGGCACTCGATCATAAACTGGCGGTCATCTACCTCCCTCCGGACCCTTGCGACCTCAGCCAAGTTCTCCACCCCATCGAATGGATCCAAGATGAGCTACATTAAAACAAACAATATAGGTCCATAAGCAATTTTTGTTTCGTCTAAATGTAAAAAGACTATAAAAAAATTGCATACTAAGCTCAACTGCACGCTCCTTAGGACCTCCATATACTTCGTAGGGTACTTGGCCTTCCCACCGATGCCCCTGCACCAGCGAGCGAGGAAATGAGAGCCCGGTGGCACAACCTTTTTAAACTCCACCGGCGGGAGGATCTGATGCTCGAAGGCCCAAGCCTGTACAAATGACGACCGATCAATTCAAAAAACATCATGCAATAAATGAGAACCCATGCTATCAAGAGAAATATTTTCAAAAAGTTATACCTGGAGTAGCAGGTGGCAAAGGCGAAGGGCTTTCTCCTTCTTCCGGGCTCCCACGTCCAGCTCGTGGTATAACTAGGCCCAGATGGCCCTCGGCCAATTCTTCCTCCTGATTCCCGGCACATCTTCCACTGCGGTTATAAGCACGTAGTTGATCTTACTCCCCGAGATTGGGAAGAATAGCACAGTGAGTGGAGAAATCACGAAGGAACGGACACAAGCCTCCCTCTCCTCCTCAGGCACTACGTTCACCCGAGGTCTAGTGATGGTACAACTCTCCATAGGACAGCCGCCTAGAAAAGGGCTTCAGAACGAATAACTCCTTCACCCACCTCACCATGGGCCTTTTAACATGATACTTGTGCATGTAAGCATCAAAATGTATGACCTCATCCATCCAGGGGAGGCCGGTCATGGCTACTACATCAGAGGGGGTAATTGTAGCTTCCCCAAAAGAGAAATGGAAGGTATGGGTGGTCTTAGACCACCTCTCAGTTAGGGCCGTTACTGCAGAATGAGAAAGCTTAGGCATCAGCATAGGCATTATCCGCGCCAAATCCCCAAACCTTGTCTCATTAATTGCAAGCGCGAGCTCGGGGTCATTCTCTGAGATATGGTGCCACCATTCACTGATGGTGGCCATTCCCCCTGTGTAAGTCTGCTTATATGGCTGCAAAATTGAAAACAAAATGGATCAGTCCTGCATATTTTTTATCAGAAAAGCTGCTGATGTCGCCTCTGTTGAAAGCGATGTCGCCGGCGGCATCACATTTAAACCCCTATCATGGCATGATTTCAAATCTAAAGCCAAATCAAATCGAACCCAAAAAGAAGTGATTCGGGTTTTTATGAGATTACCTGGACATAACAGAGGTGTTTATCCTTCTCCGGAGTCAGATTGGTGATAGGAGAGTTAATGCCATAACCATACATTTTAGTCATCTCGTTCAGGCCATATGCAGTAGGGACGGAGAGGATTTTCAATCCCTCAATGGAAGAATCGGGCAAGCTCTCCCTAGCCTTGGATTTGCTCCTGAAAGCCTTGGTGATTCTCTTCATAATTTCAAAGACAAAGGAAACAAAGCAAAAAAAAAATAGAAAAACCTTGGAGAAGAGGAGGTAAGAGGGGTACGGTTTCTGAATAATGAGGAAGAAGGGAAGTTCCATTCCCTTTTAAACTGCCACGCGGAATTCGAGGAGTTTTAATTTATCTGAAACTGTCCGTTCATGACTCCAGCGGCATCAATCCATGTCGCCAGCGACATCACTCATGTCGCCGGCGACATTGCCTCTTTTAGTTCGAATTTTGAAATTGTCTGACCAGCCAAAGCTGCCACGTGGCGCTCATACCGCCGGCGGTATCAATCCATGCCGCCAGCGACATCACTCATGTCACCGATGACATCGCCTCTTTTAGTTTGAATTTTAAAATTATCTGACCAGTCGAAGCTGCCACGTGGCACTCATACGGCCGGCGGTATCAATCCAAGCCACCAGCGATATCAGTGATGCCGCCGGCGACATAGCTTCTCCAAATCAGATTTTCACACAAGCCTGACCGAAGGGCAATCTCTTCAAAGTGAAAGTCCGACCATAGGATAATTACTGTACAAAATGCAAGCCCAATCGAAGGGCAGTCTCCTCGTAAAATGAGGGCCCAATTGAAGGGCGATCTCTGCGAGGTGAAAGTCCGACCAAAGGACAATCACTATATAAAATGCAAGCCCAACCGAAGGGCAGTCTCCTCATAAAATGAGGGCCCAACCGAAGGGCGATCTCTTCAAAGTGAAAGTCCGACCAAAAGGACAATCACTATACTAAATACAAGCCCAACTGAAGGCCGATCTCTACAAAGTGAAAGTCCGACCAAAGGACAATCACTGTACCAAACACAATCCCAGCCGAAGGGCGATCTCTTCGAAGTGAAAGTCCGACCAAAAGGACAATCACTATACCAAACACAAGCCTAACCGAAGGGCGATCTCTTCAAGGTGAAAGTCCGACCAAAGGACATTCACTGTACAAAACACAAGCCCAACCAAAGGGCCATCTCTTTAAAGTGAAAGTCTGACCAAAGGACAATCACTGTACCAAACACAAGCCCAACCGAAGGGCGATCTCTTCAAAGTGAAAGTCCGACTAAAAGGACAATCACTATACCAAACACAAGCCCAACCAATCATAAGCCCAACCGAAGGGCGATCTCTTCAAAGTGAAAGTCCGACCAAAAGGACAATCACTATACTAAACACAAGCCCAACCGAAGGGCGATCTCTTTAAAGCAAAAGCCCGACCAAGGGGCAAACCTCTCTACAAAGCACAAGCCCGACCAAAGGGCAAATTCTCCACAAAGCACAAGTCCGACCAAAGGATAAATTCTCCATAAAGCACAAGTCCGACCAAAGACAAATTCTCCACAAAGCACAAGTCCGACCAAAGGATAAATTCTCCATAAAGCATAAGTCCGACTAAAGGACAAATTCTCTACAAAGAACAAGCCCGACTAAGGGGCAAATTCTCATCAAAGGACAAGTCTGACCAAAGGACAAATTTTCCATGAAGCACAAGTCCGACCAAAGGACAAATTCTCTACAAAGCACAAGTCCGACAAAAGGATAAATTCTCCGCAAAGCACAAGTCTGACCAAAGGACAAATTCTCCGCAAAGCACAAGTCCGACCAAAGGACAAATTCTCCGCAAAGTACAAGTCCGACCAAAGGACAAATTCTCCGCAAAGCACAAGTCCGACCAAGGGGCAACCAATCTATAAAGCGTAAATCCAACCAAAGGGCAATCTCCACAAAGCGTAAGTTCGACCAAAGGGCAACCAATCTATGAAGCATAAGTTCGACCAAGGGACAACCAATCTACGAAGTGTAAGTCCGACCAAGGGGCAACCATTGTACAAAGCATAGGTTCGACCAAGGGGCAACCAATCTATGAAGCGTAAGTCCGACCAAGGGATAAACCAGTCATCCCTTATGTATCATTCCTATCCATTGCTCTTTCCTACAATCATACTGATATATGGCAGCAGTGATCCCCCAAGGGGCAGCCTGTGAGCAAGGGGTTTTGCAGTCCCTCTCGGGGGACGATGATGACATGTACCCAATTTTAATGCCTCAAAATAAAAGTTCTCTTTAGAAAACTTATTACTAAAATAATATTCCTTGTGAATTTTATACTTGGTAGAATCCAATTCGGAGTGACCGATAACGCGTCCGGTAGGAGCTTGAATCGATGATTTACACCCAAATTAAATAATACCCATTAAAATATAATTAAAATTCAAAAAGATACCTTTCCACCCACTATAAAACCACTTTTCCCGACTTTTTAGGCTTTTTGACCCATTGGTTGTCGGTATGCTGGAGGCTGATGTCGCCACCGACATCAACCATGCCGCTGCCGGCATCACCATACCACCGGCGGCATCAGCCATACCGCCGGCAACATCATCATGTCGTCGGTGGCATGGCCTAAAATGGGTCCCTCACAAACAGCCTTTCCGCCACTTTCAGCGGAATAAGTCAAAAAGGTCTCGAAAAATGCCCCAATTTGCCTATAAAAGACACATTAGGCTGAATTATGCGCGGGGGGGGGGGGGGGGGGGGAGTGAGAATTGCAAAATAGGGAGCTAAATTTGGGCAATTGAGAGGTTGAAACCGAGAGAGTAGATCTTAGTGAGATAAGAATTAGAAAAGGTGGGAAAAAGGATTCTAATCCATTTTTCCCGATTTTCCTTCTTTGAACTCTCTAATTGTGAGCTTAAAATCAGTGGGTCTCTGAGTTAAATCAGCTTGATAGGATTTAGAGACTAAAGCTCTTAAATTGATAATTAAATCATCGTTGCATGCTCCCCGGAGGTGTTTCTGTTCAGTTCACGAAGAGTTGGATTCACTACCCCGAGGTGAAAATCCTGAGTCTCATACCTCTTTAGTATTATTATTATTGACTTGTGATAATTTTTGTTGATTTGTACACATTTTTGGGTTTTCGGTCATTTTGACTGCGGACCGCTGCTGCCGCAAGAAATTGAAGTCGCCGGAGACATGTGATGTTGCCGGCGGTATCACCTATGTCGCCAGAGACAACATTGATACAGCCGTTAGCATCGCATTTCCCAGAGACCTCACTTTCTTGCGGGACCCTTTCTCTATAGTAATCAGAAAGCCCTGCGCCTGTCTACATACTGATGTCGCCTGCGATACAGTTGATGTCGCTGGCGACATCATCCATGCCGCCAACCACATCAACCACGTCGCCGATGATATGAGGTTCCTCGTCGGCGGCATAACATTCTGGACAACAGTTTTATTTTCGTTTGTTCCCGAACTAACTTATTCTCTGAAGCTAGAACATATAGTGTAATGATGGAGGTTCAAAACCCCCTGAAAACAGACCCCACCCCACAACGAGTGGCATTTTCACTTATAATCCGATTAAAGCAACCACTGAATCTAAAATTTGGATAAAAATGGAATTTCCCCGCAAACGCCATTCAAATCTCATTTTTGCCATCCAATTGGACCTTATGATATTGTAAATAAAATATGCCATATTCGTGCCAACCATCTTCTGCAGATAGATGTATATCGGACATTCGGGTGTTTTATTTATTGCGTAGAAAATGTACGGGACTTGAAAACCTTGTAATAATTTTACTTTCCACACTTATTTTTCTTTTGTTGCTGTAAAAATTTTATTTATTACTTCAATTGCTTGATAAGCGCGAAAACAATAAAATAACCGAAAATACAAATAAATAGGATGAATCAAACCAATTAAGAAAGAATGAAGTGTCTTAACTTGGCCTAATGCAAAGTAGATAACATCATCCGAACTCGGAATCTCTACTTAAGGTATGGTCCAATCACCCGGTGGGAGAATCTTACCAAAAATTTTCCGGTTGAGTTGAACCGGGTGGCGACTCTATTTTAAGTACGAGATTTCGATCCCGTATCTTTTGAGCATTAAAACGTGCAAAATCATTTTTCAAACACATCATACGCATCCCCCCGTCACTCCAACGGGCTGGCTCGACAGGGCCCGGCCCCGCGCCGTAGCCGCGCGAAGCGCCATTCGCTCACAGGGTCCACAATGCAATTAAATCTGAACCATTAAAACTCAATAGATGGTTGAGATTGAGTGGTTCAGATTTAGTTTTAGTGCTTTGTGGGGTCCACAATGCAATTAAATCTGAACCATTAAAACTCAATAGATGATTGAGATTGAGTGAAATGTACTACTTTAGAGAATTTGAACTTTAGAGAATCCAAATAATAAGCTCGTTTATTAAAAAAACAAAGCAGCTGTTCCAAACAAATAAATGAGGTGTTTGTGAGTAGCTAATAAAAAAATGAGATGCTAAATGACCCGAGAGTTTAAGACCGAATAAGCTCAAATGGCTAGTCCTTGTTAAGAATATGATAAACATACTAAAATTAGGCTAAAGCTCGCTTTTTTTAATCAAATTAGAGTCTGACTCGTTTCATTTTGAATCAAACTGGAGTTCAAATTGAACTCCATAAAAGTTTGATGAATCAAGCTCGATTTTGGTAAAGCTCGGCTCAACTCTATTTAGAACCTTTTGTCTAATTTTAAATGTGAACTTAGAATTTCATCAACCCCTCACAAAAACTCTTTATACTAAACAAACATGTATCAAATTATATTCAACCATATAGGAATGCAAAATTTAATATAGGATAAATGGAAAACGACATAAGCAACAAATATTACGATGAATTGATTATTAAGCGGTTTGAGTGGAATAACCGCCAGCTCTCAGTAAAATTTATATTACCACCTAAACAAATTTTTAGTTACTGGCCCTCAGTGGAACCTAAAAGCAAAAGACTTCATGGGCTACGATATGACTCGACTACTCAGAGAAAGTGAGTGCTGAGTTAAGGGACGGACGCAGGATCGAATATGAGGGGGGTCAATAGTTAACGGATTAAATTATTTAAAAAAAATTATATATATATATATATATATATATATTAATACGCACATGTGAATTAAATACATAATAGAAATTAATATTTAAATAATTAATTAAAAAATCAAATAATATATTTTAAAAATTTATGTGACTAATATTATATTTACCTTATATATCTATTATGACCATAGGGGTTAACAAGTTTGTATATATAATTGTTTAAATTTAAAGTAGATGGTTAACACGATGTATTGCATTTAAGCAGTTCAAGTTTGAATGCTCACATAAGTATTTTATAAAAATTCCTTTTCATAATAGAAATGACGTCGTTTTTGAAGCGTTGAGGTTATTGTTGGTTGAAAAACTTAGGAGTTTCAAACCAGGGCCTCAAGGCAAAATGATATTCCACTCAACCCACTTTACTACTATTAATTCATGTTAAATTTGTATAGCATAAATATATTATACTAATTTTGAAAAAGTGAGGGGAGCCACAACCCCTACCCCTCTATACGTGGGTCCGCCCCTGACTGAGTTGGATCAAACAGTATCTTAGTTTCCACCCGGAATTGGGAACCAAACACTCCATATATAACCGATAGGATCCTTCACCTTGCCTATGTGCACTGCACCAGTATACACCCTCTCAATCCCGTCACGATTAACAAACTCACCCACAGTCACAGCTCATGCTGCTACAGCCCTCGCTATACTCTTTTCAACGCCATTGCGAGCACGAGCTCTCAAGAACTGCCTATAACGTTGATTCCTGAACCAACACCGACGAGAAGGAGAATTAACTGTGACAATACGAGTCTCCTAAATAGATGAACTGCAATAAGTGCCAACAAATTCAAGTCATATGCAGAAGATTACAAATCAAATCAAGTAGAGTATGCATAACACTAAGAATGGAAAAAAGGCAATCCAAAAGCCGAAATGAAACAAAGCGTACAAACTACTAGAAAAACAGAGAAAAATAAAAACGACGAGCTATTTAATAACGAAATGATAGCTAGAAAAGCCAGATACCACAAAAACAGTTACAGAGTAAATCAAAACAAAAAAATCCCAACGTCACATTTTAAAACAACAACGGAAATTGAATATTGCCGAACAAACACACTAGCGTTGAACTTTTTAGCTAAAGAAGCAGCGAAAAAATTAAACAGTAAACACACTAGACCAAATCAATGTAGCTATATGCAAATCTCAATCACTGAAAGATCCGAGAGAAAGGCCATACCAATCGTTGACCATATCAGTGACCTCAATGACAAAGACGTTGATACCAGCAATCTAAAGATGAACAGTGATAAGAGGGATCCCATGCTCAACAATACTCTCGATGGCCAATTTCCCGGGCTCTAAAAGCAGCCTTGTAGAACTCAACCACCTCAGTGGCCTTGGGTGCCTCAAGAAGCAGTTGCACATTTGAACCAAGTAAAGGTTCCTCTACTGCAACATTGATATTGAATTCGTCCAGAGCTCCTTGACTAGACATGGATGCTTTCCGGTGAGATTTTGAGGAAATTTTAGTAAGAAAAAATGGAAAACCGCAACTACCAGAAAAATATTAGAGAAGGAAATTGGAAAAATGCGAATGTTGTGAAGTGGGCGTGGGTACGCAATATTTATAGAAGCTGTGGGGAGTAATCTGCCGTATACCAACCCATGCACCAACAGTCTGTACGCCCATTCAATTTTCCCACTTATTTTTTTTCTTCTTTCTCTTGTTTTTCAATTCATTTCTACTACGTGTCAAAAAATTACATGAAAACATGAAAACAACCATAAATTTATTTGGAAACGGTGAACCGAATTGTTGCTCTCCTATGTGAAAAAATATGTTTTAGGAATTGACATTGAGTTTGTTGTAATGCCAAAAGTGTCCCTTCTACACCTCCTCTTCATCGGTGTATTCTATAATTTCTCGGACTATCCTGCTTTTGAGATGAATTATCTCATTAATTGTGGTATCACATTAAACTTTATTTAAATTTTTACCAATGTAATTATTTTATCTTCCGGATATCAATACTTATCATGTAACTACATGAATATAATAATAATAATAATAAGGCGAGTTAATATTTGGGCAAACTTAAAAAAAATATTTTATGGTTTCACTCATTTGTAAAAGGAGGACGGAGAAATTTTTTTATAAAATGGGGTCTGTGGTTTCAAAAATTTTGCAAAAAGGAGCATATGAATTTGGAATATATAGTGGTGTTACACTGAATATTTTTAACAATTAAATATTCTAATAATTTAAAATTAGTATTTAAAAATTATGCTTCATAGTTTTTTTATAATTTTTTAAACTTTGTTATCATAATTTTATTAAAAAAAATATTTGCACTATTAAAAAACTTTCAAAATTTTTCACTGATGTGTATTGTATATTTAATAACCATCCTGCAAAAATTCAGATAAAACGAACAAGATTACTCATTTTTGTAACATAATTTAATATTGAAGATCCTTTATTTATAAATTTTTTAAAATCACAGACCTCATTTTGTAAAAAAAAAAATTCCTCAGACTCCGTTTCACAAATGAGTGAAATCACAAGGTGATTTTTTTAAGTTAACCCCACATATTTTAAATAGTTTTTCTTATTAAAAGCAGTGATCTAATGCAATGTCAAATTATTCAATTTTAGACAAAACTTAGTTATGTAGTATTATATTGATCTCAACAACTCACGTATCTAAAATTAGTATTATATTATCTAAAAAGTTAGTCGTCAATAACAAATAAAGGATGAGCAAAAGTTATATTTTATAGTTCATAATTACAGAAACACAATAAGAGTAACAAATTAGAATAACAGTTAATATCAATTAAATAATAATTTATCTAGATTGAAAAGTAGATATGTACAATACAATTAATTGGAGAATATCTCAAAACTAAAAAAAATTGCTATGTCAAACTCAATCAACTCGACATAAATAGCATATGCTTAAACTGGATTAAAAGTGAGTTTAAATTTATATTTACTAGTTCAACCAAACTCGTCCATCATATAAATGTTAATTTTTAAATTTTCTTATGTAGAAATTCTATAAACTAAAATTTGAACTATGATAAATAATATACAAATAACTGATGGAACAAGTGGCAAAGGCTTGGTTTAGTAACTGAGTCTTGAAGTTGTGGTCCTAGAGTTCGCAGATTCGAGTCTACATTCAGGTGGGGTGGGATAAGTTTTTCCTTTATTATCATTGTAAGCCCAAATGAGGTAAATTTCTTTTCAAAAACAATGAAGGAGCAATTGTTTTCTCTGTCTCATTCTCCTCCAATTAAATATCAAATACAAATGATATATGGGTCGTAATTAGCGTCAACACTAAAAATGCATTTTAATAACATATAATTTATACATGACTATTTTTTACAAGTAAATGAATTAATATCGAGTTGGTATCTAAAGAATTTATTCATGATCTTAATGATTTTATTTGTAACTGATCTGTGGATTTTACCACAAACATATCGAAGAGCATATATTCAACAAGGTCATAAGGTGCAAGATAGTTTATTAGCTGCAGTAGCTCCCGCACCAAAGTTCAGTAACATATTGCACCACATCACAAGCTTCATGTTCAGCAACACACAAGAACAATTCTCATTTTCTGTAGTAACTAAATCGGTTATGAGTTAATTACTAGCTATAATTGAGCATTGTGTATAACTAGCTCGAGCTATTGAAGTTTATACTTGAGAGTTAATCAATAAAGTTCATTTTGATTTTCACAGTTCGAGCTATCGTACATGCTGAGATTTTTTAAATTTAGGGTGACAAGATGAAATTGCATGGACAACTCTCATGCATATTACCCTGTATAGCATGCTTTTTGAATAAGAAGGATGTTGTATAATAGCATGTTTAATATCTCATATTAAAGCATTATCACCATAATATAGTTTATATACTTTATAGTGATGTTGTCTCTAATTTGCTATGTTACACATATTTCTTATATGTTTTCAATTCCCCTTTTTTCTGGGAAGGCCGATTAAAATTTCGCAAATGACTAGACACATTCATATTTTGTGATAAAATTATATAGAATTGAAGACAAATAGCAAAATATAATAGCAAAATTAAATATAGGAAAAGGGGAAAACACATAATAAGAAATGAAACAACATATATTATTTATGATTAAATTGATGATAATGTGTATTGAGTAGAAATACCTACCAGCTCTCAGTAAAATTTGAACATATCCAATGTACCTATCACATATATTTCTATAGTAAATTTGTAATCCTTCACACTATCAGGCTATCATATCACTATATAAATACTTTATTTTATTACCGAGCCCCACCACGGAACCAAAAATTGAACGACCTACAACTCGACTACTCAAGAGAAGTCAAACTTGGTTGGATCAAACAACATTTAAGTTTCCAATTGCTTGAATTAGGCACCAAACAATCTAGTAAAAAACAAAGGGGTCCTTCACTATGCCCAACCGCATTGTACCAGCATAAATCCTACCATAGAACGCATTACAATCAACAATGCCAGAATGAGGCGCAACTCCTTCTATAGCCCTGCCAATTATAATGACGACTTCCTAGGGAGTGAAAGTTCTAAAAAACAGCTTTAAAATCTGATCCCTGTTCGAGGAGGATAAAGATAGATATAAAGCGCAAAAAGTGCCAAACAGATTCAAGACATTCAGAGTAACAAAAAATCAATTCAAGAATAGAACATAACATAACATTTAGAATGAAAAAAGGCAATCCAAACAGAATGAAATTGATCGCTAAGAATGCCAGATGCAACGGAATCAAACAAAGAGTAAACCAAAACAAAAAACCTCAAGTGTTACCGTCACATTCAAGAAGATGAACAGATCTAATTTAATATTACCGAACAAAACACTATTGTTTATTAAATATATAGTTAGCTAATGAAAGGTTAAATGTTAGTTATTTTTTTGTTATAGTCGTTAAAGGCAATTTAGTAAAATCAGTTATAAGCTAAATTTGCGTTGTGTATAAAACAACTCATATTCTCTGTAATTGTAATGTTTTTCGGTTAGTGAAAATCTGATCTTCTCTCTAGGAGAAGTTCTTTTCTCGATCCCTCTCCCTCTCTTGTTCTTGAATTGATTCTCTTATGATGGTATCAGAGTTGTGAGCAAGGTCCCTCTCGCGAAGCGATAATGAAAGCTATATAATGCATACAAGCGTTATCTACTTGGAGTGGTTTCAATGCTGTTTGGTCAAGATTTGTCAAACCTAAACCTCAGAAAACTTGTGAAAGAACGGTGCCTAGGTCCCTAAAAGGTAATTTTAGTCTTATATGGTCAAAATCTTTTCAATACTGATTAGACCGGTTTATACGGGTTTGACCAATCCTTACCGGTCAAAACTGGTAAAAATGGTCATTTGCGGTCTGATCAGGACCCGTACGGGTCCATCGCGCGATCAATCCCCTAATTTCAAGCAAATCAACCATAAATGTTGTAATCAATGAATCAGGACTCTGTTTCTTGATCCTCTAGTTTCTGTACTATCCCGATCAACATTCAACTATTTCAAAGCATATATTGAGATTATATCAACCCGCTTAGCAATAAAACAGACATGAGCCTACTCAAGACCTCCCACTTACCATTCTACCTAGAGCATCTAACTAATCAAATCAAATCACATTCAACTTGAAACATAATGAATCAAAAGTTGAGTAAAATAATTAAAAAAATCACCAAACCCATAAGAAAAACGCAAAAACAATATGTGAAGCAAACCCAGAAGCAAAACCCAAAAATAATCACATGAAATTAAATGTGAAACAAAGGAACTTACCGAACCCAGAAGCAATCTCAATCAGCAGATTACAACCAAAAAACCACTCTCTCTTCTTGTAGTTCAAACGTCAACCAAAACAGGTAAACCCTAATTTTTTAACCAAAAAACTTGCTTAGATTTCAGTATTATGAACATGCAAGGTCATAAAACTAAAATTGAACAAAGAAAAAGAAAAATAAGAAATCAATAGAAGAGAGAAACTTACCAAGTGAAGGAAATAATACAGTTATTATTTCAATTAGTCGGGTTTTTGGGTTACCTCGTGTAGCGTGGAAACCACGTTGATGAACACAATGGAAGAATTACGAACCGTTGACCGCGTATTACTAGTCGGTTTTTTCCTACATCAAGAAGGAAGTTGCACTATCCACAAACTAAAGCAACTAGAGATAAAATGACTAAGAATGGAGAGAGTTTGAGTAACCAATTACAAACTAATTTGTAATAGATGAATTAATAGAAATTGATAACTATTTCAATTCTCTCCTTTTTCTTTCTATGCATAACATACACATATATATGCATGAAAAGTAACAAAACAATTAATTCATACATTTATATGTTCATAACATAACATTCCAATTAATTCATGCAACTGGCAATTTGCCTAACGCAGTGAATTAATTTTTATTCAAATGTAAACTGATATTACATTTAATAAAATGTAAACATCCATTTTGAACCTCAACTTCTCTATTTATTCATGTCAACTTGTACTCATACAGGTAGACCCATTAGACCACACTTGTACTGATACGGGCGGATCGAGTCTAAAGTCTAACACAAAGAATACCAAGCTACGACAGCATCACGGCGACAAATAGAATGCAATTTTTTCAGATGGGCAGAATTTTGAGAGAATGAGAGAATGAAGCAAAAACTAGATCGCGATATAGAATGAGAAAACGAAGAGATGTGATGAAGTGAGAAAGGGACTCTTTTTGTGTTTTCATCAGATAAGGAAGAAAGAAGTGAAAAAAGACTTTTTTGCCCTTTAATTTCTTTTATTTTTATTTTTTATTGATCAATAAATAAAATAAGTGGGAATTAATTCTGCCATCTTTTTTCACTGATAATTGACCTTTTTAGGTGACTCCTTTTGCCCTTTATTGGTGACTTTTTATTTAATGGTGGCATAAAAATGGAGTTTTTCTGAATTTTATTTGTTTTGCAACTTATTTCAAGTTTTTTGCAAAAGACTCACCACAAATCCATTTTCCCTTGCATTGGCAACTCTTTTAGGGCAACTCTTGTCCATTCTATTGCAACAAGCCATCTATCTGTGCACACGAGATTTTACAGTCCCTCTCGCGAGACAATGATGACGTATGCCCGATTTTATTCCTCATAATAAAAATTCTTTTCGGGATTTTTATTACCGATATAAAATTCTCTATGAATTTTATTTTCGAAAAAATTCAGTTCGGCGTATCCGATAACGCTTTCGGTGGTAGTTCAAATCGATGATTTGCACCAAAAAAATAATTTAGTCCAAAATACCCATTAAAAGTAAAAAATACACCCCAATATATAAGTTTTTCTGTCAAAATTAACTTTTGCCGGATTTCCTCTCCCTTTTCCCAATTTTGGGCACGAATCGTGCAACTTTTCAAACCTGCCAGCCTCGCCGGTACCGCCGACGGTATCATCCATGCCGCCGGCGACATGGCTTTCAGCTACAGAACAGCTGTTTCCCTTTTTTTTGCTGATATCCTCCGGATAAATGGATCAAAGGCAATTTTCAACGGATTTTAGCCTATATAAAGGCCATTTCTCAGCCATTTCAAGGGTTCAACCTCTCCCAACTCAAGATTCCAAGTAAATTTTGAGCTTTCTAGTTAGCTTTTAGTGGGATAAATTTTAGAAAAGGTAAGAAAAGAGGATTCAATTCATCTTTTCTCGGTTTTTCTCTACTGAACTCTCTGATATTTAAGTGCAATTTAAGTTTAGAAATCACTAAAATTAGGATTTAGAGACTAAATCATCCCTTACTTTCCAAAATCATCATTTGAGCTCCTCGGAGGTGTCATACGGATCACAAAGAGGTGGATTCACGGTCCCGAGGTAAAAATTCTGAGTCTCGTAGCTCTTTGGCTTCTATTTTGCTTATTTGTTGTTTTTTTGTTAATGTTTGTGCCTAGTTTTGGGTTTTTGGTCGCTTTCTGGCCAAAAATAGCTGCTGCAAGAAACTGAAGCTGCCGGAGGCATTTAAAACTGTCGGCGGTATCAACCAGGCCGCCAACGGCATCGTTGATACCGCCAGTGGCCTCACTTGCCCCTAGTGGACCCATTTTCTTGCAGGACCCTTTCTTTATGGTATCCAGAAAGTTATACAACCTGCCTGTATAACTGATACCGCCAACGGCATCAATGATGTCGCCGCCGACCTCAGTCATGTCGGCGGCGGCCTGGCCTTCTAGAGAGCGGTTTCATTTTCATTATTTTTTGACTTAGTTTAAATTTCTGAAGTTAGGATGTACAGTGCAACGACGAGGGTCTAGAACCTTCTAAAAATGGACCCCACCCTATACCATGTGGCATTTTCACTAATAATTCAATTAAAATAACAATCGAGTCTACAATGTGGACATACCGTAATTCCCCCGCAAATGCCGACTAAATCCCATTTTTAGCCATCCAACCGGGCTCCATAAAATATGCCATGTTCACGCTAACTCGAGTCCTGTTTTGTTCATTTACTATACATGTTATCTGATATACCCCGTACAACGTGCTGTATTTGTGCTAACCATTTTGTGCAGGTAGATTTAGGTTAGATGAATGCTAGACCTTCGGGTATTTTACTTATTGCATAGAAAAGTGTATAGGATTTAGAAAGCCATGTAATTATTATTTTATTTTCTGCACTTATTTTTGGATAACTATAATAATTATTTATTTACCGCTTTGAATGCTTGATAAACGCGAAAACAATATATAAACCGAAAACACAATAAATAGGTTGGATTAAAACAAGAAAGAATGAAACCTTTTAACTTGGCCTAATGTAAAATAGATAACATCATCCGAACTTGGAATCTCTATTTTAAGGTACGGTCCAACCACTTAGTGGGAATATCGTAGTCAAATTCCCGGTGGAGCGTAACCGGGTGGCAACTCTATTTTAAAATACGAGATTTCAAGTCTCATATTCCTTAACATGCAAATTGGACTTAAATTCAACGTCAACATTAATTTTATCAATCCGTCTTTTTATCACGCTAAAATGGGGACCAATCTTTTAGCCGGCTTTATAGCGCTTATTATCTTTCCATCTCCTATAGCGATGGTGAAACACTCTTGACATCACCACCATCAGCTTACCCCGGGCTAAGGGAAGGGGCCCAGAGTCTAGCTCCTACATCATTCTCTGGCATCTCGCCTCCGATGTTGGTCACTCCATCGCAATTTATGCTATTTGCAGCCCCGACACCTCCTTAGTACGACTAGGTCATGTAGTCTCCAGGCATGACACCTGAGGTCGAGACCCTCTTGCATCAGTTGATAGCAGCTAATTATGATTAGAAAGAGCAGGTTTCCAAGAACTCCCGCATGCGCTCTTTGACTGGCAATGGTAAAACAAGCGCACCCCACTACCGGGTCGGGATAGGCAAAAAGGCCTCTCGAAAGCCAACCTTAACTTCCGCTACCCAATTGAGTATTAGTCCTGTAGGTAGCATAAACCCATAGCTTTTACCTCTCAATGCAGTATTTGCCAAAGTAAGAAAGGACGGTCTTCTCAAATCTCTCTGCGGGTATTGACCCCCCATAAAAGACGAGAGGAAGAACTTTTACGGATATCATGTCTTGCCAGGCCACTGCATTAGTGAATGTAAGGCCCTATTTAATGCCATACAATGTTTGATAAGGGATAAGAAGTTTATGGAACCCAAAATGGCGCATAGCAATGTGAATTGCCCCGCACCAGAGTCCGACAACCATACGGGAGTGACTAATCCTGGGTTACCTAAATAAGGGAATGGGCTACAGGAACTTATTAAGGAGTTTGTGGCCACCATGATCAAAGCCATGATAGTTTTAGAAAAGAAGCATGGTCAAAGTGAAGCAAAGAACTTAATGATCAAGGCCATGAGGCAGTTCACCGAGGTCCTCACCGGGGAGTCGAGTCAAGTGAGGGATGCCTCGCTAAGTACCAAGCAGAATGAGACTCAGCTCGCCATCGACATCAACAACGAAGACCCTCTACCTATGGCGGACAAAAAGCCTTGATTTGTAATCTTTAGGTTTCTTTATGCTTTCAGTTTGAACAATTTCATGTTTGTAACTCTCAGCTCTATAAGCACTTTCTATTTTGTTACTTGTTTCATGTTTTGTGCAATTGACCCACTCATTCATATGAACATACGAATGATACTTTTGGTATTCAAAATACTTTACTGCATGAAATTAATTTGAGTATAAATGGAATCTCTCGAGTGGTAATCATTTTCAATAATTTAACTCCTGCCAAGACACATATGAGATAATAAAGTGCTTAAATACCGTGATAATGCTTTTACCTAGTTATGCTCACCAGATGTGCCCAAAATTGATAGTCAGATTGCTAAACATCTCGAAACAACATCACGGGTATCTTCTAGAAAAATCATTGGTGAACCCCGGCTTCCATCAAATAAACACTGTAGTCGACTCTCACATCAATGTTATCACCAAGAAAAAGAAGCCAAATCTTACATCAATGTTACCACCAAGAAAAAGAAGCCGAATCTTACATTAATACCACCACCAAGAACATAAAGTATGAGACCAGGTATCTTTACCTTATAAGCCACAGGCTAATCGCACAACCGAAGTCATAAAACAGCCTATCAAGCAAACCAGCTAAATGAACTACCATTCGCCCTTTTAAAGGCTTCAAGTAAAAGCCCTCCAAACTGAACGTCACTTGGTTTATAAAAACAAGATACAGTTGAAAGCCTCCATGACCGGCTTAAGAGGCAAAGTCAGGCCTTACCAGGAAGGACCCTACAAACCACAGACTAGAGGAGCAATCAGAGCAGTAAGCTAACCAGTCAAGAAGGCGCTTTTCAACCGCCAAATCTCCTATAAACCAAACTTCTTGTAATATGGCCAACTCGATGTCACTTGGAAGGTTAGAATGAATCGGGTGATCTAGTGTGTTAGCCGAACGGATATTAACAGCCTTGGAGAATTTGCAAAGGCACTACCGAGTTTACAAAAGTAAGTCAGATACCTGATACCCTTGCCAAGAGTCATAGACCGGACATTGAGGAATCTGGAATCTTCCAACACGGGCATCGAGGAGAAGTTTAGATCAAGTTAAGAAGACTGTCGTATGGCCAAAGACGGTATCGAATGAATGAGGCGATCAAGGTCATAAGCATGGGCGAGAGCGAGTTCATTGACCTGATCGGCTAGGATAGGCTTAAGTGTTATCTTATCTAAATATAAGAAATAAATCCGAAAAAAGTGGTACAATAAAAAATAGATATGATAATCACCCGCCGTTCAGTCTTCCACTAATAAGGCAAAAATTAGGGTGACACCCGACGGTTGGTATTCTGCAAACTGGCCATGCAAAAATTAGGGTATCTCCTTACATGATCGCCCGCTGAACTGAAAACCCAAAAAGGGTGGTTCAGGTAAAAATTAGAGCACGAGTGAAAAACAGTGAGGTGTTAACTTGAAAATCTATAAAGACTGGTTAACACCAAGAGTTTGATTAATGGAAATGGTTACCAACATCTTATACTCCGGTTAAATTCACTCGATAAAAGTATTTTTCATATTGAAACCTCTATGCTTGTAATTGTATGCATGCCTGGCGACCTAAGGGAGAAAGCATCACAAGTAAGCTTAATCAAAGATGCTCAAAGCTCGTCAACGTTTCAATTCAAAAGATAATAAATTCAGATAGAATGAAAACATCCAGGTCTATGTAAAAGTTGGAATAAGTCTGCTGGATTGAAAACCTAAAAAGGGCTTTCCATGCAAAAATTAAGACAACACTCGATCGATTGAAAACCCCTTGGGGCAGTCTATGCAAAAGCTAGAGTAAAAAAGACAAGAAAAATAATAAAAATAACAAGAATAAATGTCTGAATCTGTAAATCCTGGAGCTGATACCGTCGGCAATATAGCAATGCCGCTGGTGATACGAATGAAACCACCAGCGATATGAGCCAAGCTACCGGCGGTGTGGCATTTCCCCTGCAAATTTTAGACCTATTTTTATCAGTTTAGACCTGTAAAAACCCTGTATTATATTTCCAGGCATATTTCAAGCACAAAACCTAAATTTTATTCAAATGAAACCCCAAAGGCGTAAATGTTTCGAACATCCAAGCCTAAGCCTAAGCCTAAATGAATCAAATCTAAATCAACCAACATAAAAAAACGCAAACCAAAACACAAGTTCAAAACAACCAAACCACAAACCAAGACCTCAATGTAATAAAGGTAATAAATCAAACAAGGAAAGAATAAAATCTAAGATTGCCCACCTCCGCCACTTCGACGAGATGAAGAACCTGTGCTATCCACAAGATAGTGGTTGGTGACGTCTTCATCCTCCTCTTCCATCCTACCCTTAGTCAATGAAAGGCTCCACGAACCCGTAGTCTCGGTGGTAGGGTGTGGACCAACTGTTTTCTTCTTCCCTTTTCGGCTAGCCTCGGGTTGAGGGGTGCGATCCAGGTTGAGCTTACTCCTTCTTTCATGAATAATGGCATCCAATTGCTGCTCTAAATCTCCAACCCAACGCCTGAGTTCCTAGTTTACAGCCACTTTTTCTTGATAAGTTGCCTGGGCCTGGTCAACATCGGACAAAGACAATGCCATAAATTCCTAAAAATAAAACAACGATAATCGCATCATTCATAACATTCATACATGCACTTTTTACTGTTGAAACATTATGTGTACATATATGCACCTTAGCAAATAGAGTCTGAGAAACTAGGGTATCTCTAACGGTGAAGACGTTCCCCGCTATCCACTCTACTTCCCCGTGTATAACCTGTAAAATCCAAAAAAGGGAACAAATCGAGTGAATTATCTTGAAAAGATGGATCGCATGAGTGTTTTTAGGAAGCTTACATGTGTGGTTCCAGGAGGCGCGAATTCTAGCGAATGGGTGCTCAGAGAAATCTTCCTAATTCAAAAGTTACCACTAGGGCCTAAAAGCATGAAGGACTTCTCCAAGGCTGTCGAGAGGCACCTTGGCACCAAATCTGCACCACCATACCTGCCCCAGTCTCGTACCTCGCTCAACTTAGGCCGACTCCTCTTCTTAGAAGGTGCCTGAAAACACAACAAAAGCAGAAGCAAGTATAAGCATCAATGATGAATCAAAAAGAAATATATAGAAAGGTTGTGATGTTTACCTCAGAGGAATAATATCCCTCATGAATCGGTATCTCCTCGGTATCACCGCCGCCATTGTCATCATCCTTGTTATCATCATCATCCTCCTCATCCCCCTCACTACTCTTGCCCTCACTAACCACCTCACCAGGGCCCTTCGGTTCTCTTTTCTTATTGTGGAATGCAATTGTATCATCTGGGTGAATACAGGGGCAAAGAGAAAGCAACTGCCCCGTAAAGTCACCATAAACACCAGGGACACTCGCGACCACTAGCCATTTCCCTCAATAAAGTTAGGCTTATCAGCCTTATCAGTAATGGCCAAGTGTGGCCACCATAAGCCCGTCGGGGAAGCCGGAGGCATAGTCCTAATATGGGGCAAGACATCCCTCCACCCACGTACTCTCTCACCCAAGTACCAGTTCAGAGACAAGGGGAACTCAATCACAAATCACCTATCATCCATATCCTCCCTCACTTTGTGGACAGCCGCCAAGTTAGACACTTCCTCGAAAGGGTCCCTTTTCACCTGCGCAGACCGACCAGAGCAACCAATGTAAGTATTGTCAATGATATACTTTTGTACTAATAGATTGTTCAAATTTTAGACAGGATTAAAAGACTGCTTACAGGGCCTATTTTTAAATGCCGCAACACTTCCCTATAACTAGTCTTTCACCTACAGTAGCCCCCGATTCTTCCACACCAGCGAGCAAGGAAGTGAGCGTTGGCCAGCACCTCTGTCAAGAATGCCACTGCAGGAAGAATCTCATGCTCAAAAGCCCATGCCTGTACAGCCAAAAAGTCCGTTAATTCAAGTTGGCAAAGAAAGCAATCAAAGGGTCAAAAATGCTAAGAATGTTGAAAAAGGTGAAAATGACAAGATAGCACCATACCTGAATGAGTAGATGGCCCAATCGAAGGACCTTATCCTTCTTCTTGGATTCGATGTCCAACCCATGGTATATCTGGGCGAGAATAGCCCTTGGCCAATTTTTCTCTTAGATCATCGCCATGTCCTCGACCGCTAAAATCAGTCTATAATTTACCTTACTACTTGATATAGGGAAGAAAACCATAGTCAGCAGTGAAATGATGAAAGAACGGATGCAGGCCTCTCTCTGCAACTCGGGGACCACCTTCTTCTTCTTCCAAAACTTGCTCAACTCCCTTATGAGAAGCGCCCCGACTTGGGCTTGATCCCAAAAAGCTCAGTCACTCATTTCACCACGGGTCCTCGGATATGGTGCATCACCATATAAATATTAAAGTGAATGACCTCATCGGTCCAAGGCAGCCCGGTCATAGCCACAATATCTGATGGGGTAATGATAACCTCGCTGATTGGAAGATAGAATGTGTGGATGGTTTCTGACCACCTCAGTTAATGCCGTGAGAGCCGAGTGCGATAGTTTGGGCATTATAGTCGAAAAAATCTGAGCTAGAGCCCTGAAACTTATTGCATCGATAGCAGCCCAAAGTACGGGATCGTGCCTATTTATCACCTTTCACCATTTGCCGATGATTCCCATCCACCCAGTACATATGATATAATGGGGCTGTAAAAAGACAAGGAAATCAGAAATCAAATCAGATAAGCAACTGCATTACATTGTAAAGCCCACGGGCCCTGCTGTAGCCAGTTGATATCACTCACGAGGTAGTGATATCACTGGAGACCTCTACCATACCACCAATGACATGGTTGAAGTCACCGATGATATTGCTAAAACCGCCAGCGATATTGCAAAGTTTTTAGATCTTTTCTCAGGCCTGATGTCGCCAGGCGATGTGACTCATGTCACCGGCGGCATCAATTCCACAGACAAGTTTACAGAAACTCAAAGAACTTAAAAATTGAACCAAAATCACCAAGAATGCAATTAATCGAAATGGAAGCGTAAAATTAGCATGCATTATAGAATTTATACACCCCTCTTTTTATATCTTAAGCATTATAACGGTAGAATTTTTGTTTTTTACAGCTTAAATCATAAAGATCAAAACAAAATTATTGAGTTTTTACAGGATAACCTGGGTGTAGGAGAGATGATCTTCTTTTTTCGGGACGAGATTGGTGATGGGCTTGTTTATTTATAGCCATACGTGCTCTTGGATTCCTTTATGCCATAACCAACAGAAACTGGACAGATTTTTAGTCCCGAGATGGAAGAATCAGGTAAATCATCCTTAGCCTTAGCGGTCGACTTACCTTTGAGAGCCTTGGAAATTCTCTTCATGATGAAAATGAGAAAAGATTAAAGGAAAATTCGGTTTGAAGGAGGAGGAGAGGAGAATTTTGAACGCTACTCTGTAGTGAGGAAAGAGGTGTCTTAATTCATATTAAACACCCGCACAGAATTCAAGGAGTTTAATTAATCTGAAACAGCCAATTTATGCCCGCGGCGACATCCCTGAACACCGCTGGCGATACCTCCCATATAGCACCTCATACCGTCGGCATCATCAACCAAACCGCCAGCGACATCACTTTATACCGTCGGCGGTATCAACTTCCCAGGGGCGTTGTAATTGCCTTTTCAACAGTTCAACGAGATCTTAACCCAAAGCCTCGACATTCCAGGACTTTTGAAACTCTCGCAACTTAATCATTACGTTTTTACTGTTGATCGAAGGGGCAAAAATATTTTTATTGCACAAAATTGATCAAGCTCTAAAAAAGTCATTTAAGAACCAGTCTAATCTTTTACTTGTCGCTTGTTGTAGGAACTATACTCCATCAATCTGCAAAGCTCAAGCCCAACCAAGGGGTAACCAATCTATAAAGCATAAGCCCAACCAAGGGGCAAACCCAATCTACAAAGCCTAAACCCAACCAAGGGGCAACCAAATCTATAAAGCATAAGCCCGACTAAGGGGCAACCAAATCTACAAAGCATACACCCGACCAAGGGGCAAACCACTCTATAAAACCTAAGCCCGACCAAGGGGCGACCAAATCTACAAAGCATAAGCCCGACCAAGGGGTAACCAAATCTATAAAGCACAAGCCCGACCAAGGGGCAAACCTCTCTATAAAACCTAAGCTCGACCAAGGGGCGACTAAATCTATAAAGCATAAGCCCGACCAAGGGGCAAACCTCTCTATAAAGCATAAGCCCAACCAAGGGGTAACCAATCTACAAAGCCCAAGCCCGACCACGGGGAATCAATCCTTGAAGCCCAAGCCTGACCAAGGGATAAACCTCTCTACAAAGCCTAAGCCCCACCAAGGGGCAAACCTCTTTGCAAAGCATAAGCCCGACGAAGGGGCAAAACTCTATACAAAGCATAAGCCCGACCAAGGGGCAACCAATCTTCAAAGCTCAAGCCCGACCAAGGGGCAGACAAGCCATTAGTATCATTCCTAAATGCTTGCTCTTTTGTGAGATCATACTAACATATGGCAATAGTGATCCCACGAGGGGCAGCCCGTAAGCACGGGATTTCACAGTGCCTCTCGTGAGACGATGATGACGTATGCCCGATTTTATTCCTCATAATAAAAATTCTTTTTGGGATTTTATTACCGAAATAAAATTCTCTACGAATTTTATTTTCAGAATAATTCAGTTCGGCGTGTCCGATAATGCGTCCGGTGGTAGTTCAGACCGATGATTTGCGCCTAAAAAATAATTTAGTCCAAAATACCCATTAAAAGTCAAAAATAAACCCCAATATATCAGTTTTTTTTGTCAAAATCAACTTTTGTTGAATTTCCTCTCCCTTTTCCCGATTCTGGGCACGAATCTTTCAACTTTTTAGACCTGCCAGGAAAGTGAGGCCGTCAGCGGCCTCGCCGATACTGTCGGCGGTATCATCCATGCCGTCGGTGGCATGGCTTTCAGCTGTAGAATAGTTGTTTCCCTTTTTTGTTGATATCCACCGGATAAATGGATCAAAGGCAATTTCCAACAGATTTTAGCGTATATAAAGGCCATTTCTCAGCCATTTCAAAGGTTCCAACCTCTTCCAACTCAAGATTTCAAGTAAATTTTGAGATTTCTAGTTAGCTTTTAGTGGGATAAAGTTTAGAAAAGGTAAGAAAAGAGGATTTAATTCATCTTTTCTTGGTTTTCTCTACTGAACTCTCTGATACTTAAGTGCATTTTAAGTTTAGAAATCACTAAACTTAGGATTTAGAGACTAAATCACCCCTTACTTTCCAAAATCATCATTTGAGTTCCCCAGAGGTGTCATACGGATCACAAAGAGGTAGGTTCACGGCCATGAGGTAAAAATTCTGAGTCTCATAGCTCTTTGGCTTCCATTTTGCTTATTTGTTATTTTTTTGTTGCTGTTTGTGCCTAGTTTTGGGTTTTTGGTCGCTTTCTGGCCAAAAATAGCTGGTTCAAGAAATTAAAGCCACCGGAGGCATTTGAAACCGTCGAAGGTATCAACCAGGCCGCCATCGGCATCGTTAATACCGCCAGTGGCCCCATTTTCTTGTAGGACCCTTTCTTTATGGTATCCTAAAAGTCATACAGCATACTTGTATAACTGATACCACTAGCGGCATCAATGATGCCGTCGTCGGCCTTAGTCATGCCGCTGGCGGCATGGCCTTCTGGACAGTAGTTTCATTTTTGTTATTTTTTGACTTACTTTAAATTTCTGAAGCTAGGATGTACAGTGCAACGACGAGGGTCCAAAACCTTCTAAAAATGGACCCCACCCCATACCATGTGGCATTTTCACTAATAATCTAGTTAAAATAACAATCGAGTCTAAAATGTGGACATAACAAAATTCTCCTATAGAAGCCGACTAAATTCCATTTTTAGCCATCAAACTGGGCTCCATAAATTGTAAATAAAATATGCCATATTCACCCTAACTCGAGTCTTATTTTATTCATTTACTATGCATGTTATGTGATATACCCCGTACAATGTGCCGTATTTGTTCTAACTATTTTGTGCAGGTAGATTTAGGTTAGATGAATGCTAGGCCTTCGGGTATTTTACTTATTGCATAGAAAAGTGTATAGGATTTGGAAAGCCATGTAATTATTATTTTATATTTCGCACTTATTTTTGGATAACTGTAATAATTATTTATTTACCGCTTTGAATGCTTGATAAACGCGAAAACAATATATAAACTGAAAACACAATAAGTAGGTTGGATTAAAACCTATTAAGAAAGAATGAAACCTTTTAACTTGGCCTAATGTAAAATAGATAACATCATCCAAACTTCGAATCTCTGTTTTAAGGTACGGTCCAACCAGCTTGTGGGAATATCATACCCAAATTCCCGGTGGAGCTTAACCGGGTGGCGTCTCTATTTTAAAATATGGGATTTCAAGTCTCGTATCCCTTAACATGCAAATTGGACTTATATTCAACGTCAACATTAATTTTATCAATCTGTCTTTTTATCAAGCTAAAATAGGGACTGATCCTTTAGCCTGCTTCACAGCGCTTGTTATCTTTCCACCCCCGTGCTACGCATCTCACGAGGTCCTTGCAGGTGGGAAAAAGGTTGTCCGCTCACACTATCTTGTAGTGCAACCATAAATGACTGTCTGGGAACGTGTTTCAGGCCTATAAAAAGGGCATTTTGCTTTATTTTAAGGGGAGGAAAAATTTAGGAACTAATAGGTTATTGTCGGGCACCATCGATCGCAAAACCGTCATGCTAATATAAATAATCTCTTTCTTTGTAAAAATACTAACTCTTTTCATGGGTGGTGTAATTGTGCTAACATTTATGAGTGCAGATGAATTCATTTCATTTTTGTTTTATAACTTAAAACAAATGTAACAGGTTCCCTGTACTATTCCTATAGAACTCAGCTGCCTCAATAGCCCTGGGTGCCTGAATAGGCAACCAAACAATATAACTAGGTACAGGTTCCTCTACTACCCCATTGCCAGCGACTTTGGCTTGAGCTTTGTGATTAGGATCAGATATGGATGTTTTCCAGTGAGATTTTGAGAGTAAAACGAGTAATTTTTAGCATGAAAAAAATGTGAAACCCCAACAGGCAGAAAAATATCAAAGAAGGAAAATGGATGAATGCGATTGTTGTAAGGAGCGTGCGGGCAAACAATATTTATAGAAGTTGTAGGAAATAATCTACTGTGTACTAACCTATATACCTACATCATATACTCCATTCAACTTTTGCCACCTATTAAACTTTTTTTTATTTTCTCTCTCTTATTTTTCAGTTTCTCTCTCGTACACATGTGTGTCAAATATTAATGGTGTGCTTGGAAAATTTATTTTGATGGTTTTCAATTCAATTGAAACCATTTTATGTAAAACATTAAAAAAGTTTATACATAAAACGAATTGAATTGAACCCAAAAGAAAAGTTTTCTCCATATAATTAATCCCCTTATTTCTAGACTTGGGTTTTGAACTTCATTTACAAGTCCAATCCGGCCCACCGTAAAAGAAATATTAGGGCTTTTTACATAAATGTGCCAAAAAAAAATAATTTGGACCAAACTAATTAAATAACAGGAGTCTCTTCCACTCCTCATATCTCTCCCTCTCCCTCTAGCGCAAAACCAAAATCCAAAAAACCATTCACCATCTGTAAAAAATGGTTCATGTGCTATCAACACTAACATTGATTTCGAAATTGATTCACTGGAGTTTAAAATCTTCAATTCTCAAAGAGATTTGAAATCTACAGAGGTAAGAAAAATGAAACCTTATCTCATTTTTGGTTCTTCTTTTACTGAATTCATGTTAAATGAAAACCTAATTTCATGTTATTAATCAGAATCAAAACAAATCTCTACTTCTTCCATTGTTTACTTAAAGCTATTGTTGAGAAAAGTAATTGTTTCCCCTAATTTTGTTCATAATTATATCTTGCAATTGTGCACATGAAGTGTTTGTAAAAATGCCTGAATGAAGTTTGATTAACGAGTATCTGATTTATATTGGATGTCTATAGGGTTTATATTGGACGTCTGTTGGATTTCTATTGGTTCTTGCATATTAATAATTCTTTGTCAGGTTCTGTAGTTGAGGGAAGTGTGAATTGGATTGTTCCTTTTGTTGAATATGTGGAAGAGTCTTTTCTCCTTCTTTGGTCCCTAGCATACAATGGAGACCTAGAAGTCCACTCCAAAATCAAAATGAGTCGGTATCTTATCTTCTTAAGCATATACATTTTTCTATCTAGTGCTTGAGGTTGATATAATTAGTAATTGGAGGAATATTAGTGCAGGGAAAAATAGACTAAAATAAAATAATAAGGTTATACAGTAGCATGACACTACAAGCCACTATATTAGTATCTTGAATCTTATATTTGCTCAATTCATCATTATACCTGTCATCAAATGTCAACATTTCATCTGTTCAATCCTAAATGACACTGACTATTAAGTTCCTTTATGTAAAAATGAAGTTTGATTAATGAGTATTTGATTTATATTAGATGTCTATAGGATCTATATTGGTTCTTACATATTAATAATTCCTTGTCAGGCCTGTAGTTAAGGGAAGTGTGAATTATATTGTTCTTTTTGTTGAATATGTGGAAGAGTCTTTTCTCATTTTTGCATTAAGGCGTATAAGGCGCATCCAAGGAGCATAAAGGCGCGCCCGAGGCGCACGCCTAATGAACCTCACCCCTCCTGAACCTCTATGAGGCGCTGACCCTTGAGCCTCAAGGGCCTTACGCCCGAGGCTCCTAACAATAATGTTATACCTGCCATCAAATGTCAATATTTCATCTATTCAATCTTAAATGACACTGACTATGAGCTCCTTTATGTAAAAATGAAGTTTGATTAATAAGTATTTGATTTATATTGTATGGCTATAGCATTTATATTGGGTGTCTGTTGGATTTCTATTGGTTTTTACATATTAATAATTCCCTACTAGGTTCTGTAGTTGAGGGAAGTGCGAATTGTATGGTTCTTTTTGTTGAATAGGAATGTGAGAACATGTAAATTGTATTTTCATGGATACAATTTGTTCAATTTGCTTCATTAATGATTAATTGTTAAGAAGCACAGTGTAACTTATTCTTAAGTCTTTTATAATTATAATTAAAGCAGTATTTGGATTGATTTATTTCATCTTTTTCATAAAAAATCTTATTATAATACTGATATTCTGTTTCACAATAAATTACAGTGATTTCGGTATCTTGATGCTGAGCTTTTTAGAGTACATGACTGAGCAGAAACCAATCCTAGATCAGTTTGATGGCCAAATCCACAGAACATGGTTGGCTAGGTTTGAGCTTATATAGGCATGGAGTGGAATATCTAAAAAACAAACTTGAGAGCCACGAGCAATATATCGACACAATAGACAGTCAATAAATAATTATGTTTAAATTCTAGAAATCTTGTGTAATTAGGGATCTAAGTAGTTGGAATTGATGTCCCTTTGAACATATTTGAAGTTTACAAGATATGGAATTGTCTTCTTATACTCGAATACAATATCTGTTTCACAATTCAATTGAAAAAGTATGGCACTTATAGTAGATATCAGACATGTTCAACATTTGAAACAGAAAGTTAGAAAAACTTTCAAGAATGACAGCAATACACTGATATCAGTATGGATCATATACAATGCCTATAGAAATCCTATAGAAAAGAATTATACATTGTATAAAAATCCTATAGACATCAAACATTTATCAGTAGATAGCAAAAACATACCACTTAATTCAAATAAAGTAAAAAATAGAAACAGTAATTAAAAATGATCAATATTCAATATACAAGATAACAAATGACAATCTATTAGAAATCTATTGAAACGCTAATTGAAAACACACAAGTCAATTACATATACTTGTACAAATGTCTAATATCAACCTTAAAACAAGTGACAATTGAAATTTAAAATATACTTCTACATATACCGAATATCAATTTCAAAACAGATTTTCCAATACAATTCTAGATGTCCAATAGATGTCCACTTCCTGAAAAGCACATCCTAGGAGCCCAACAATCGATGTTGCTGCTAGTGACACACACGTTACTACAAAATAAAAGTGAACAATACCATATATTAGCAAGAATGAATGAATTACAGATCATGTTATTGGTTTCCAAAGATTTAAGCTTAATTGAAAAGGTAGCAACTAATTCACCATAGGATTAAACACTAAAATAGATAGCCAATCTTTGCAATCAATCACCAAAATGATTTGTGATCTAACTGAATATCATATCGTATATGTTGAGACTCAAATAGAATTGTAGCGTTCTTCCATTCAATAATATCCCATAAATGTCCAATATATGCCCAATAGACGTAGATAACCTACAGATCAATAATAAAAGAAACTAATATGCAATAGATAACCTACAGACAACCTACAGATAAACTATAGACAACCTATACACAACCAATAGAGACACAGTAAACACATAGTAAATCTAATGAAAACATGCCAACAACTATAAAAAGAAACAACAACAATCTAGTGAACAAAAATACAAAAAACCATGAGAGTTAGATAGAATAAGACCATATATGAGAAAGATGAAAAACTGAATACAAAAAACCAGATGACAATAAAAATACAAAAGTTATGCTGTAGAATTCCAATAGATATTCAATTTCACACCACATCTTTCTTCAACATTCTATCGAACAGTTGGTGTGCACCTTAATTTCACACAAAAGCAGCTTTTATCAATAATCTAAAAACTAAGTTTGTAGAATATAAATTTGCCAATTTGATTCTTACTGTAAAATGACCGTTTTTCTCATGGTAAACTCCAAAGGCATTGGCACTGTATTATTGTAACAGTAACAGAAGGAAGAAAATGAAGGATGTACCTGTGGATTAGTAGCATCAAGAGAGAAAGGAGAGGCTGTATGGAAAACACATTCACACCCCTCAATCCCCAGAGTCAAAAGATCCTTCATCTAGCAAATTTGCTTTGAACAAGTGCAGTCTCTCTTTAGCACCATCAAGTCCAACCAAGTGATTCAATTGAAAAAAAGAAAAAAAAAAAGAAACACAAACAACGGGCAAGAAATCAAAAACAAAAAGAAAGAGAAGAGGGAGAAGAATGAGAAACTGAAAACGAAAACAAAGAGAAGAGATGGAAGATCATAGAGAGAAAAGATCGAGCAAAGTAGAGATGGAAATACTGTAACTGCAAAATAAGGAGCCTTAAATACACCGTAATTACGTAAAATATTAGGTTAACTTATTTTAAATGAAAAATATTTATATGGTATAATAAATATGTAAATATCTTAAAAATAGCAAATCTTTATAACAAATTTCCTAAATATTAATTCTGAAAATTCTTACACAAATTTCTATAAAAATAAAAATTACACTATCACTGGACAATATTTAATAATTTGCACGTGAATTATTCATTTACTTGATGTATTTTTAATATTTAATTATTTTTATATATTTATAGGGTCAAATCATAATTTTAATCTTCAAATTTAACCGATTAAATGGGCTGGGTTTGGACACTTATCTTTTATAAAGTCCAACTCGTTCGTTGAATCCTGAAGTTTTATGGGTTCGGCTTTGTCTTTATTTAAATACTTAAGTCTGGCCTCACGAATAAAAATTTTATTATATATATATATATATATATATATATATATATATATATATATATATATATAATATTTTAGATTTTTTTATATTAAAATTTTTTCCCCTATTTACAGGTAATCTGTTATTTACCAATCTTTTTATCTAAATTTTTTTAAGTTTATAGCTCATTTATGTAAAAGCCCCGATGAAAAATATGCTCTATTGCCTTTTTACTTAGGGTCGAACCCGGTTTATTTCTAGGTAATATTGATAGGGAAACTTAGCTAAATGCATAGAAATAGGTCTATGAAATTTATTTACAATGCCATATTTTTCTAAAACTCAAACTCAAACTTTACCTTTCCTTTTCTTAATTACATACATTTTTTCTTAATTACATAATGTTAAGTCGAAATATATAGTGATCATAAATAGAACAAATTTAAAAAAATATTTTATGGTTTCACTCATTTACAAATTGGTAGTTGAGATTTTTATTTTTTATTTTATAAAATGGAGTATGTAATGTTAAATTATGACACAACAATAGGTAATCTTGTTTGTTTTGATATGATATTATATGGATTGGTTAATATAAATGCAATACACTGATAATTCTTTAATTGTTTTAATTAAGATATGATGATAAACTTTAAAAAATCATAAGAAAATGGAAAAAATCCTCGAAACTTAAATCAGATCATGACATATAATTTCAAATAATAATGTCAAATTATGATTGTTTATTTGTCGTCTTTAGTATTAGCCTAAAAGCATCTTTAGTAGATAGTCTATTCTAATAATCTTGACACAGACAAAAATAGACAATGAAGTAAAAAATGGCTCTACACTAGCTCTTCTATTCTCCCTTTCCTATATGATGTGACACCATAAACGTTGAGTATTGTCTATTTAAACTTCTAAATGTAGACAGTCAAATCGAAAGCTAAGTCATCAACTTTATTAATATTTTAATACTTAATTTAAAATTCTAATGTTGGCTAGTTGTTAAAGAGATTATATATTAAATAATCAACTATTTTTAATGCAATCCACTATTTAAATAGATAATCTATCGTAGCTCATTTTTTTAATGTCATGTCTATTTTACCACCGTAATTGTCTATTCTATATGTCACATTATTGTAGAATCCACTATCTACAACGTAGGGTGGATGCCAAAGAGCTCGCAGTAGTCAAAGATGCCATTGCTTTAATAGTTGAAGATGCAACTAATGCTACAGCAACATCAAATAGCTATTGAAAGGTATATTAGTGTATGACTTAAGTAGATTCGGTTAATCCTCCATAGGAAATGAATTATATTTGTGATGTCTTGACCTAGGTATTATTCATTGGTGGAGCAATAACAGTGTAGTTCAATATAGTATTCATTATATTTCTTATGCAATATATATATATATATATATATATATATATATATATATATATATATTGCATAAGAAATGTGTGATCGCACAACCACATTCTCGTATGTAGAAAAATAAATTTGGTTAATGATATAAAAAGAATTGGATATAGTTAAGATTACAAATCCTACAGATTAATGTAGAAAATAAAATATTTTAATGTGAATTTAGAACCTTAAAAATGAAGAATTTCATCATTTTTTCATTTCATTTTGTAAATGTTGATTGTACAGAAAATTAACAAATTTTTTTAAGGTCCCAAGAGTTAATTACGCAGAAAGTAAGATTATAAAATGAATTTAAAACAAATTGTATCAAACATGATAAAATGCAACACTTGTTTCATTCAAAACTGTTGACAGTAGAGAGATAAAGATTGAACAAAACTCCATTGGAGCTAAACTTTATTGAACTGAAGAGTAGGAGAATTACTAAGAGAATTGAAAATCATAGTGTGGGAGAAGAGTTGTTCTTCTTCTTTTATACTAAATCCGTTTATAACGGTTACAAGATGAATGGATAAAAATGCCCCTGATCCTAACGGCTAGTTTAACTAACATAAAACTAATCTTTTGTTTTATTAATTAACTACTATATTACTATATAATCAACATCCCCCCGCAAGCTGAGCATCATTGGATTGAGATGAGTCCTAATCTCTCCACTTGCCTCGTAAAATCTGGTGAATGTTATGTCTTTGTTAATAAGTCTGCTAGCTGATTCTTTGATGAGGTATTCATGATATGAATGATGCCAACTTGGAGTTTGCCCCTCACAAAATGACAATCTATATCCAGGTGTTTTGTTCTTTCATGGAAGACTGGATTTTTGGCTATGTGTATTACTGAAGTGTTGTCACAGAAAAGTAGAGCTGGTGTGTTGTCTTTTATCTTGAAATCTCTCAATAGATAAATGAGCCATTGTATTTCTGCAGTTACAGATGCCATAGCTCTCTGTATTCAGCTTCAGATGAACTTCTTGAAACTATATTTTGCTTTTTGGATTTCCAGGATATGGGAGAATCTCCAAGAAATAAGCAAAAACATGTGGTAGATTTCCTTGTTTCAGAATAATTCCCCCAATCAGAATCTGTATAAGCCTTGATCTTGACATCTTTATCTGCTGGATAGAAAACACCTAATTTTGGTTTGCCTTTTATATACCTTAGCACTTTGTTTGCTGCTGTTAGATGACCTTCATGTGGTGTATCTAGAAACCGTGGCAGTTGTTGGACTGCAAACGAGATGTCTGGTCTTGTGTTTGCTAGATACAGTAATTTGCCTATCAATTTTTTGTATCGTGAGATATCTTATAGCTTTGGTGTCTTTGAGTTGTTTGTCTTTTCAATTGATATTGGAGTAGACACAGGTTTGCAGTCAAGAAAGCCAAACTCTGCAAGCAAATCTAAAGCATACTTTCTTTGATACATATGTATGCCTTGGTTAGTTCTCGCAATTTCAATACCAAGAATATACTTAATTTTTCCTAGATCTTTAATGCTGAACATGTTATGAAGATATGCTTTTAGTTCTGTAATTTCTTTTTCATTACTGCTAGCTACAATTACATCATCTACATAGACTGTTAATGCAATGAATGTACCTTTTGAACTTTTGACAAATAGGGAAGGATCTGCCATAAAATGGTTAAATCCTTTTTATGTCAATGCTTTTGTCAAGGTAGAGTTCCATTGGCGACTTGCTTGTTTTAAGCCATATAGGGATCTTCTTAGCCTGCATACTGGGTTAGTAATAGTGCTAGAAGTGCCATTCAAGAAGGCATTATTTATATGTAGTTGCTCAAGAAACCAATTATTTTTAGCTGCTAAAACCAAAAGGACTCTGATGGTGGTTATTTTAGCAACAGGGGAGAAAGTTTCAAGATAATCAATCCCATTCTGCTGTGTATAACCTTTAGCAACAAGCCTTTCTTTATATCTTTCTATAGTACCATCAGATTTCCTTTTGATTTTATAAATCTATTTGCATCCTATTGGTATTTTACCAGCAGGCAGTGACACTATTTCTCAAGTATTATTTTTTATTTAGTACTTCTATTTCAGCTTTCATGGCATCAGTCCATTGCTTACTTATGAAGCAACTTTATAAGATTGAGGTTTAGTTTCAGTGTTTAAAACTAGAGAGTAAGCCCTATGTGCTTATGAGAGATTGTCATATGATAGAACATAAAAAATAGGGTAAATTTTACCTTTTTCAACATCAGAAATGTTACTTGATTCAAGTAGTGCACAGTGATAGTCCTTAAGATATTCAGGTTGTTTGTGTAATCTTACTGGTCTAATATTTGATCTTTCTGCTATTGTTAGTTTTTCCTGTGTTTCACTAGGCAACATGTTCTCAATAACAAAGTCAGTAACTTCATAAGGAAATATATTTTCATAGAATTTCACATCTCTAGAAGTAATGACTTTATTGCTTTTCAAATTGTATACCATGTATCCTTTTACACCATGCTCATAGCCTAGGAAAATAGCTTTTTCTCCTCTATCTTCAAATTTTGTTCTATTTCTAATCAAAGTGTTTGTAAAAACTAGACAACCAAAAGGACTTAAAATATCATAATCTGGTAACTTACCATACAGTTTTTCAAAAGGAGTAGATTCATTGAGTAATGGTGTTGGTGTCCTGTTAATAAGATGTACATCATGAGCAATAAAATAATTCCAGAAGTTGAGAGGTAACTTACTTTGCCTTTTCAAACACCTAGCCACATTTAAGATGTGTTGGTGTTTCCTTTCAATAAGGCCATTTTGTTATGGTGTTTCCACACAGGACCTTTGATGCAGGACTCCATTAGTAGCATAGAACTTAGGAATCAGGAATTGTAGACCATTGTCAGTTCTAATGACTTTGATATTTTTATTGAAATGATTCATGACCATTTTGAAAAAGTTTTGAACTAAATAACTGGCTTCACCTTTATTCTTCATAAAGATCACCCAAGTGAACCTACTAAAGTCATCTACTTGGCTCAAAAAATATCTATCACCATTCAATGATAATGCAGTGAGGCCCTAAATATCAACATGTATTAGGTGAAAACAGCTTTTGAACTAGAACTAGAAAAAGGAAAAGGTAATTTCTTATATTTGAATTCCAAGCAAATATCAATAAAGTCTGAACATACATCTATATCAGGAAATTATTTATGAAGTACAGCCATTCTCGTACTAGACAAATGTCGTAATCTATAGTGCCATAATTCATCTTTATTACACTTAGTAGACATCACAGTATTCACATTATCATATATGCAAGTAAATTCAGATGTATCAAGATGATACAATCCATTCTTCTCCTTAGCTGAACCAATCATGTTCTTGGTTGTTGAATCCTGTATCAAACAATAATTGGGAGAAAAGACTAATTCACAATGCATGGAAGCCATCAATTTAGTTACAGATATCAAATTAAATTTAAAATCTGGCACAAATAACACATCAGTCGACACAAAAGTTTTACTAAAATGTGTGTCACCTTTGAAAGTAGCTTCCAATCTCATGTTATTTGGTAATAAGACATACCAATCAGTCACAGCAACAATATTATAGAAAAATTTCATAGAATTAGCTATGAGAGCTAGCGCCTGTATCAATCAACCAAGTATCAAAATTTAAAGAATTTTCATTACCTTCACTTCCTGAGTTATTGCTACTAGCTTGGTTGCTTTGTGCAATCCTTATTGATCCTGCAAAGACTCCATTCATGGTATTATTATCTGAGAATTGGCTTTGACTCTATGCACTGGCAACTGCAGCTTTAACAAGTTCTTGAGTTTGAGTTTGAATGAGTTGAGATAATTGGGCTAACTATTCTGGTGTAAACCCTCCATTTGTTACCACATTTCCATTGTTGTTGTAAGCTGGAGGTAATCCAGGATTCTGAATTTTGCTTTGAGCTCCTTGAAAAAGAGTTTCTTCAATTAAATCTTGGTCCATCATTTCTTCCATACCAGTGACAGCATTCACCCTGCTAAATCTTGACTTAAAGTTTGGTGGATAACCATTCTTTTTCCAGCAATTGACAACTAAATGGTTCCCATTACAATATGAGCACAGTCCTTTCTTAACACTAAAACCTTGTTGCCTTCTGAAGCCATAACCATTGCCAAAGCTATTCTGATTCCTAGCATTGTTTGAGTCGTGAGTATGGCTTTGAAAATTGTTGCCATAATTGTGGCCAGTGGAAGAGCTCCCTGGAAAATTACCTCCTTTTGTGAAAAAAGCTATGTCATTTATTCCTACATCCTTTTCTTGACTACAAAACTCTCTTTTATATTGCAAAACTAAAGAAAAGACCTTGTTCATATTAGGAATAGGGTCCATAGCTATTATTTGGGCTTTAATACTAGAGAAAGAATTGTTTAAACCTTTAAGAAAGTAAATGACAAGCCATGTCTCCTATTTCTTTCTAATCGCATCACTTACATTACAGAAACAACCAGCATAAGTACAACTAGGCAAGGGATTCAGACTATTTAATTCATCCCAAAGTAATTGAAGAGAGGCAAAATACTCTATTATGTTCTTGTTACCATGAGCAATTGTGTAAATTTTTGTTTGAAGATCAGCAATACGGTAGACATCAGCTTGTGCAAATCTTTCTTTCAAGTTATCCCACAGTTTTCTGCAGTATCAAATGCAATAGATGTTTAAGCCACTGATTGACTCAAAGATCTGAAAATCCAAGAAAGTACTAGATTGTTACACCTTCTCGAAGCAGCAAAATTTACATCTGTCAAATTCAGCCTTTGGATGGTGCCATCCATAAATTCCAGTTTATTCTTTAAGAGTAGTGCCATTTTCATAATCTGAGCCCAGGTGTGATAATTTCCCCTATCCAGAAGAGGAGTAACAAGAATTGCCACCAAATTCTCGCCGGGATGAACATAATAAGGACTGTTTTCATTAATGCAATTTTGAGTTAGATTCGCCATTGAAATTGAATCTTAGTAATCAAAAGAAAATTCAAAAAAAGGACTAAAATCGAAGGAAAATGAAAGAAATTGCAAACCCTAGCAAATCAGAGATTTGAGCGAAAAATGAATCTAAGAAGAAGAGCTATGCTCTGATACCATATTAACAGTAGAGAGAGAGAGAGAGAGCTGAAGATTGAACAAAACTCCATTGGAGCTAAACTTTATTGAACTAAGAATTACATAGAAGAAGAGAATTGAAAATTATAGTGTAGGAGAAGAGCTGTTCTTCTTCTTTTATACTAAATCCGTTTATAACGGTTACAAGATGAATGAACAAAAATGCCCCTGATCCTAATGGCTAGTATAACTAACATAAAACTAATCTTTTATTTTATTAATTAACTACTATATTACTATATAATTAACAAAATCTAAACAAAAGCATACCACAAGATAGCAAAATGCACCAAATAGAGAACATCGAAAAAGACTGTAACCGACAAATCAGAAGATGCTATGCTCTTAAGGATAATTCATTATTACTACTAATTATGTCCTCTTATTTCAAAGGAAAACATCTATTAGAACATTGCTAGACTGGAAAGATAACTTCAGCAGTCTAAGTCCCTGAAATTAAAATAGAAAATAATAAGAAAAGTTCATACTAGGAATTTCTGTTTAACATAGTTTATAAACATGATTAAGAAACTACAAGTACCTCAGCAACTCCAATATCAACAACCTTTTCTTGAAGTGAAGCCAAATCGAGTATATTAAATGAGTTGAGCAAAGTAATACAAGAAATAGTTGACATAGGTTTCACCTCTAAATCATCCATTGCCATATATGTAACTACTCCTTTGATAAGCCCACCTTCAGTAGTACCTGTAGTAACTCCTATATCACCATTACCACCTGATGTAGTAAAAAATGAAGCTTTAGCCACTACATTACCACAACTAGGACAATTGGCCTTTGGGTCATCGGTAACATGTCTATAACGATTATTAGCTCTACACATATAGAACTTATGATTTGTAACAGATCCAGAGCCAGTCAATAAGAGAGGTGCTTCAATTTTTAGCGAAAACTTAGGGTTGAGGATGGAATCCTTTATCTGGGTTAGCTAGAAGTAAGTATCAGAAAGGGATTCAATGTTGTGGTATAAGTTGCCAAGGCAATCAGACAAGTTCTTGGTGAGTAGCCTGATTATTGTCCCTAATGGAAGTGACATTAGGCTGAACAAGAAGTCTAGGAAGTCCTTACTCGCTTCTGCAAATAAAACTTTCTTTCCCTTTCTGTCAATAAGTTGTTTAAGTCGATTCAAATTGACTTGGTCTGCTGGAGCTGTTAGTTTGTTCCTAAAATTAAGTAGCTATTTGAAAATGTTTATTCAGTTTTGATAGTTTCTAATAATCTGCAAGAATCTCGTAATATCTTGCTTTTTTGTTTTTGTGCTTAGCGTATATAAAGGCACCTTCTTTGTTCATTCAAAAATGCAATTCTCAAGTGAATAAAAGTAAGGCTGCAATTTACTTTTATCTGCTGTCAATTATTGCTCTACTTACCCAACAAATTTGGTGTCAGAGCTAGGTTGAGTGAAAACGTGAGTTATGGGTTAAGTACATTGGGTATTGAGTAAAACACTACAATTGGGATATAGGGAAACACGAGTGAGAGAGTTCATTATAAAATGGCAGCAGCTGGTTTTTCTTTTTCTGCTCCACTCATCCCGATTTTTAATGGTGAGAAATCCGAGTGGTGGAGCATTAAGGTGAAAACTTTACTCATTTCTCAAGATTTATGGGAATTGGTTAAATATGGATCTATTGATATGATGAATCCCGATAAAGAAGACGATGAAAGACTCAGAGAATTAAAAAAGAAGGATGCAAAGGCTTTATTCATTCTTCAGCAAGCAGTTCATGAGATAATTTTTTCCAGAATTGTAGCAGCCACTACTTCAAAACAAGCATGGACAATTTTGAAAAATGAGTTTCAAGGGGATTCGAAGGTCATAACAGTGAAGTTGTAATCCCTTAGATGAGATTTTGAAACACTGGTTATGGAGAATAGCGAATCAATTGCTGATTTCTTGTCAAGGGCAATGGCAATAGCGAGTCAAATGCGTGCTTACGGAGAGAGAATCTCAGATGAGACAATTGTTACAAAATTGTTGCAAAGTCTGACCTCAAAATTCGACCATGTGGTAGCTGCTATAGAGGAAGGTAAGGATCTATCTATGCTTTCCGTTGATGAACTAATGGGCTCTCTTCAAGCTCATGAGTCAAGAATCAATAGATCCTTCAAAAAGAATGAAGAGAAGGCATTTCAAGTTAAGGTGACAACAATCGATAATGAAGAAAACTATAATTCAGCAACTAGAGGTCGAGGAAGAGGTGGTTTTCGTAGCCATGGCTTTGGTAGAGGCAGAGGAAGAGGAAGAAATGATGGGCAGAGGCAACATGGTAACATGAGGAGTGGCATTCAATGTTACAATTGCAATGGATTTAGGCATATAAAGGCTGACTGTTGGTATAAATACCAGCAAATGAATTTTGTAGCAGAGAATCATGATGAAGAAAAACTTTTTTATCGCTTGTATCGATTCAAACTCGAAGCCAAGTACTCTGTGGTTTGTTAATAGCGGCTGCTCAAACTATATGATCGGCAAAAAATCATTGTTCCAGGAGCTTGATGAGACATAACGGATCAAAGTTTAGCTTGGCAACTCAAAAGAAATGCAAGTTGAAGGAAAAGGCATGATCAGAATCGAAACTAGTAATGGTAAAGCAAAGGTGTTGGATGATGTTCAATTTATCCCTGATTTAGGATACAATCTGTTGAGTGTTGGAAAATTGATGGCTGGAGGACATTCCATTTTATTTGAAGATAACAAATGTGTCATTACAAATAAAATGTCAAGCAAGAAGGTGGAGATTGGCATGACTTCAAACAAAATGTTTCCATTGGATGTTTCTAATGTAGAGAACTTTGTCCTTGCTGCAAGTGCAAAAGATGACTCGACATTGTGGCATTTGAGATACGAACATCTTAACATGAAGGGCTGAAGATTGCTAAGCAATAAAGGTATGATTTTTCAGCTTGCCCAAAATTAAATCAATTGATGTTCATGAAGGATGTGTCTATGGTAAACTACCCAGGAATTCCTTTCCTGTTGGAAAAGCCATAAGAGCTCAAAATTGCTTAGAAATAATTCATGCTGATTTATGTGGGCCTATGCAAACTAAATCATTGGGTGGGAGTCGTTATTTCTTGTTATTTACTGACCATTACAGCCGTATGAGCTAGATTTATTTTTTGCAATGCAAGTCGGAAACATTTGATAAGTTCCAGAATTTCAAAGCTATGGTGGAAAAGCAAAGTGGTTGTTCGATCAAAGTTCTTCGCACAGATAGAGGGGGAGAGTTTACGTCCATGGCATTAATATATTTTGTGACAAAAATGGCATTCAAAGGGAGTTGACAGCCCCATACACTCCAGAACAGAACGGTGTCGCTGAATGAAAAAACCGAACTGTGATGGAAATGGCAAGAAGCATGTTATAAGCGAGGGAGCTTTCGAATCAATTTTGGGCAGAAGCTGTAGCAACGTCTGTTTATCTGTTGAATCTTTCACCAATAAAGGTTGTCATGAATTGAACTCCACATGAGGCATGGTTTGGAAGGAAACCATCTGTGCAGCAAGAAGTTCAATTAGAAGTCCCTCAAAATGGACAAAAGCAAATTCCTCATGCCACACCTTCATCAACTTTAGAGTCACCAAGCAATAATTCCTCTCTCGAAGAAGCCTCTGATGATTCAACACCAAGGAAGTACAAATCTTTAGCTGACATATATGCAACTTGCCAGTATGCTCTTACTGTTGTAGATCCTATGTACTATAAAGAAGCAGCTGAAAAAAAAGAGTGGCAGCAAGCAATGGTGGAGAAGATGCAAGCTATTGAAAAGAACAATACATAGGAGATGGTGGACTTACCGAATGGCAAAAATGTGATCAGTTTGAAATGGGTATTCAAGATAAAATTTTTGTAAGATGGAAGCATACACAAGCATAAAGCTCGTCTTATAGCCAAAGGATACGCCTAACAACAAGGTGTGGATTTTGAAGAAACATTTTCTCCAGTACCACATTTCGAAACTGTGCAGACTGTTTTAGCAACAGCAGCTCAATTGCAATGGAAAGTTTATCAGTTTGATGTCAAGTCTGCCTTCCTCAATGGAGATTTACAGGAAGAAGTTTATGTAGCACAACCAGAGGGATTTGTGAAAGAAGGCTACGAAACAAAAGTGTACAAGCTTAAGAAGGCATTATACGGCTTGAAGCAAGCTCCTCAAGCCTGGTACAGCAAGATTGATGGGTATTTTAAAGCAAATGGATACATGAGAAGTGAGAACGAGCCCACTTTATATGTAAAGAAGGGAGGTAAAAATGATTTCATCACTATTTGTCTATATGTTGATGATATCATTTATACTAGCTCTTCTAATTCTCTTGTGAGTGACTTTAAGTCTCAAATGATGAACAAATTTGAGATGTCAGATGTGGGGCTGCTACAATATTTTCTTGGTCTTGAAGTACATCAAGCTGAAGATGGAATTTTTGTCTAGCAAAAGAAATATGCTAAAGATATTCTCAATAAATTTGGCATGCTTATTTGCAATTCAGCACCTACACCTATGATGTTAAATGAAAAGTTGCAGCATGAAGATGGAGCACAAAAGGCAGATGCAAGAAGATTTAGAAGTTTGGTTGGTTGACTAATTTACTTAACACAAACTCGACCTAATATAGCATTTGTTGTGGGTGTCATTACCAGATTTATGCAGCAACCTTCAAAGGTTCACTATAGAGCAGCAAAGCGGGTCTTGCATTATATTGTTGGAACTGTAGATTATGGAATTTGGTACTCTAATACTTGTAATTTTAAGTTACGTGGGTTTACAAACAGTGATTGGGCAGCATCATTGGATGATAGAAAAAGTGTTTCAGCAAATGCTTTCACTCTAGGATCAGGAGTGATCACATGGAGCTCAAAGAAACAAGCAACAATTGCATTGTCCACATCAGAAGCAGAGTATGTTGCTGCAACTTCAGCAGCCTGTCAAGCTATTTGGCTGAGAAGAATTTTAGCTGATCTTCAACAAGAGCAGAGAGGACCAACAGAAATATTTTGTGATAACAAAGCTACAATTTCTATGGCCAAGAATCCGACATTTCATAGCAAAACAAAGGATATCGAACTTTGCCATCATTTCATTCGTCACTTAGCTGCAAAAGAGGAAATTGTCTTGAAATATTGTTGCACCAATGACCAGGTGGCTGATATACTTACCAAGGCTTTATCAAAGGAGAAATTTTGTTACTTCAGAAGATTACTTGGTATATGCAACTTTGAATCAAAGGAGGGTGTTGAGAGTTGATTCAAATTGACTTGGTCTGCTGGAGCTGTTAGTTTGTTCCTGAAATTAAGTAGCTATTTGAAAATGTTTATTCAGTTTTGATAGTTCCTAATAATATGCAAGAATCTCCTAATATCTTACTTTTTTGTTTTTGTGTTTAGCCTATATAAAGGCACCTTCTTTGTTCATTCAAAAATGCAATTCTCAAGTGAATAAAAGTAATACGGCAATTTACTTTTATCTGCTGTCAATTGTTGCTCTACTTACCCAACATAAGCAGCTTCAGTTGTATTTTTGAGTTTGAAGCTTCCATTGTTTTTTTCTTTGCAATTGTTTGCAGGGAAGGATACTAAAATATATAGGGCCATGTATGAGGAAATGATTAAAGAGGGTGGGAAGTGAAAGGGTTTGGGGAGGAACAAGAATCGTTGTGATTGACAGAATTAATTACGCTATTTCTGTTCTTTACTTTTCCCATCAACTTACCGGATTACGTTGTACATTAATTTAAACCAGTAATACTTGCTTAATAGGGTAATAAACATATCCATAAAAACCTCCTTAAGTTTTTTTTCAACATAAAAACATCCCTCCTTATTTTTTACTTTCATCCAATTAAAGCCTTCTTCCATTAAATTTTATAACTTTATAGCTTTTGTATTAACAATTTTACCCTTATCATTATTTTTTTGACCATCTACTTTTTTTCGTTACATTTTCATTTAAAAGATGTATATTTCTTGCTATTCTCTCTTTCATTTTCAGCCTTATTTTATTACTTTAAAAAAAATTTAGAGCTAACATATCACTTTAAAATATTTTGATTATTTTTCTCTTCGAAATAAGATACATATTTTTTTCTGAATGTTATTGCACACCTTTTAAGCATCCAATTAAAATAAATAGCTAATTGGTTAAAGGAAGACATAATAATTTTAATATTAGTGAAGAGATGGTTTATGTCATATGATTACATATAAAATACGAACTCTAAAAACAGCAGCAATAATAATTGTGTAATGAACTCACAATGTTAAGCATTTTAACAACAGATTTGCTTTTCAATATTCTTGTTGATTAATTTCGTGTTAGATTGTGTTTGAGCAATTGATATATACATATTAACAGCAAATAAAGGGCACAACTACCATATTTACTGAAATATACAATTGAAGAAGTACAGAAATTTGTTTATTCAAATTTGCATAAATTTAATCAAATTTGGTCTTCCGCCATATTCAATTGGTTAGCTACCAAATTTTGATAAAGTAAAAAAAGAAGATTAAAAATGAGAGATGGAGAAAAAAAAAGAAAAAACAAGTTCTAAATGAAAATCTGGAAAAGAAGGGAGATGGACAAAAGTGAAAAATATAGGTAATTTTGTCAATAAAAAATCTATTTGAATGGAAAAGTTATAAAATTTAACTGAATGATGTTTTAATTGGATGAAAGTAAAAGACAAGGAGATTTAAATTATATTTAAAAAATTTAAGGAAGTTATTATGTATTAATATAAAATGTAAGGAGGTCATAATTATTTATCCAGACTTAATATTCAGACAATAACTTTTTAAATAATTTGAGCGATAAAATAGAAATTCTGCTTTTTTAAAAGAAGACTTATTATGATTCCTTTAGATTCTATTTAACTGAATCAAGACCTTATAAATGGTGAGTTTTTTAAATTTGAAATCCACTACAAGAAATCAGTTAATATGTGACAATAATTTCTTTGTCATAAAATTATTGTCATAAAAAGGCTATTATTCGTTACAATAAAATCTTTATTGTTACAAAAATTAGTTTTGTGAAATTTTATTGTGAAATTGTCACATATAATGAATGTTTTTGTGACAACTTTATAAGATTGTAACGAATATTTTTCTATTACAACTTAAATTATAACCTATAATTTATAAATTATACAATAAAAAATTTATTGTCACAAAATTATTTATATGACAACATAAATGTCTTGTTAAAAATAATTTATTAGTTTCGTGACAATGAATTTAATTTAAAACAAAAAAATACTTCAGTTACAATTAACAGTTGTAGATAAAAATATTTAATATATGACAATAATTTTTTATCGTCACATAAACAATATATGTGACGACATAAATAGCTTGTTGCAAAAAATATATTATTTTTGTGACAAAAAATTTTACTTGAAACAAAAAAATATTTCAGTTACAAGTAAAAGTTGTAACTTATGTCATGTTATTTTCAACTCCTAAAAGCTGAACTGAACTTATTGCAGTGTAAATTTATAACTATGCATAGCTGAACTGAACAGAACTACATTGAATTGTAGTCCAAGAAAACAGGGCCTTAAACTATTCAATATGTGACAATAAATTTTTATCGTCACAAAAACTATGTGCATGACAACATAAATACTTAAATTTAACTTGAAACAAAAAATACTTATGTTACAAGTAAAAGATGTAACTAAAATTATTTAATATGTGACAATGAATTTTTTTATCATCACAAAAAAACTGTATGTGTTACAAAAAAAGGTTGGTGCAAAAAATATATTATTTTGTGACGATAATTTAACTTGAAACACAAAATACTTCACTTACAAGTAAAAGTTATAACTAAAACTATTCAATATGTGACAATAAGTTTTTTATCGTCACAAAAACTATATGTGTGACAATATAAAAATCTTGTTGCATAAAAATACTACTTTTGTGACAATAAAGTTTAAGTTGAAACAAAAAATATTTATGTTACAAGTAAATGTTGTAACTAAAATTATTCAATACGAGACAATGAATTTTTTACCGTCACAAAAACTATATCAATGACATCATACAAAACTTTATGCAAAAAATGTATAATTTTTGTGACAATAATTTTAAATTGAAACAAAAAATATGTCAGTTACAAGTAATGATTGTAACTTAAACTATCGATACGTGACAACATATTTTTTATTGTCACAATAACTATATGCATGACAACATAAAAAAACTTGTTGCAAAAAAATTATTCTTTTTGTTACCGTAAGTTTAACTTAAAATAAAAATTACATATGTTACAAGTAAAGATTGTAACTAAAATTATTCAATATATGATGTTGGTCCTAGAGAGGTGATTTAGAGTCGGAAGGAGGGAGGGGGTGATTGACTCATTTTCGTGAATAAAGCAAGTGATTATATAAAGGAAATAGAAGTTTTACACAATGATTTTATACTGGTTTGAAAATTGCCTACCTCCAGTTCCCAGAACGTCCACTTTTGAGCTTTAATCTACTATGCCGATATCCTTCCGAGGCGGAGAAGCCTTTATAGTTGGAATTCTTTACAGCCAAGGGTACCCTCCTCTTCATGTCTCTAATTCCGAGTTCAAGAGTACCATCCTCTAGAACTATTTTGAAACATAACTTAACCCCAATTTATTTTCGGGGTTACAACAAGACCTCAGCAAGCACTTGCTTAGTCTTAAGAGTGGATTGAAGGATTCATGTGATCTTGTATTTTTTGTTATCAAGAATCACTTACAACATATTTACAATGTTTGTTCTGAGCTTTCTAATTTTCAACCAAATTTGAATGATTGCTTGCTTTGAGAGATTTTGCAGATGTAATTATGGGATAGCAATTGATGAAAGCTTCGATATTTTTCTTATTTATGGTAAAGGCCTTTATATAGGCAGTCTCAAATACCATTGTGACTTATCCTCAGAGTCATAATCTTAGTTGTTGCCACAACAACTCTTTTCCTTGAGAGCCGTTGAATCTTCCGTTAGACTCATCTTTGATTCCGTTAGGCTCTTTGGCGGGAGTCAACTCTACCAACTTTCTGCAATTCTTCATACTTTTACATCTTTTAGTCCCAAATAGCTTGCTTGTGTCAGCTTGTCAGGTTACTAAAATGTTTCTTCTTTCTTTGTTGTCAATTCACTTTTAAAGACCTTCTGATCACCTATCTTTTTATGTCATAAAAAGTAGAGACCTATTTTTAGTATATTAATTAACACGAGTTGTTGTATTGAGATTTGAGCCTTGATAGTTTGAGATCATTTCTTTTTTTTTAAGCCATGATAATCTTCAGAGTTCTTTGACTTCTGATCTCTTGGTCTCTTTTTGTCTTGCTTCTGATGTCTCAGTCTTCTAAACTTAAATGTCTTTTGAACGTGCAGCTTCTGATTTTTGGTTATCTTCAAACCTTTAACTTCCGAGTTCTGAACTTCAGCCTTTGAGGGTTCTTCAGATTTTCTGAGTTAAGTTCAACATATGACAATGAATTTTTTATTGTCATAAAAACTTTATACATGACAATATAAAAAATTTGTTACAAAAAATATGTTATCTTGTAACAATAATTTTAACTTAAAAAAAAATACTTTAGTTAGAAGTAAAAGTTGTAACAAACTATTTAATATGTGACAGTGAATTTTATTGTCACAAAAACTATAAAATCACTTGTAGGACATGTATAAGAAAGTTATATATGTTCGATGAGTGTAAAGAAAATGTATGGAAAATATATAGGAAAATTATAAGTTATATATATAAAAAGTAAAATAAAAGGTTCTTTGAAAGTTATAGACAGGCAGTACAACATACCGATCGATATAAGTAGTACGATCAATTTCCACGATATCAAAAGTAGCTCTGTAGAATTGAACTGCCTCACTGGGTTTGGATGCATCAATAAGCAATGCCAGTTTCAATACAGGAAAAGGTATTGTCGCATTGAAATACAGTTCCAAACTAGGCGAAGATTCCTCTACTACTTCATTCTTTACTGCTTCATTCTCTACGGTTGCATTCTCTACTGGTGTATTGATAGTTGATTCGTCTGGAACTTTCTGATTAGGCGGAGACATGGATGCTTTTCGTGAAATTTTGAGGATTAAATGAATAAATTTTAGAAGGAAAAAAATTGGAAAACTTCATCTGGCAGAAAATATAAGAGAAGGAAAATTGAGAAATGCCAATGTTGTGAGTTGCGCGCGGGTGTGCAATATTTATAGAAGCTGTGGGAAAATAATTTGTATGTATCGCTCACAGTTATGGTACGGTATGTATAGAAATCGGTTTTAATAGAAAATTGGATTGAACCGGTAAAAAAATGGATAAGCCGGCATACCAGTTTAAATCGGTTTTCTCAAAATATTTTTGGAGACAAATAAAAGTAATATTATTTTATTTAAAAAGTAATCAGCAATTTATAAAAAAAATTAATAAAAATTGATAGTGGTGGAGCTAGAATTTTAAAAGAGAGTGGATGAAATTTTATTGACAACAATTGTCAGGCAATATTTGTTCTCTTATTGTCGCAATTGTCGAAAATATTGGTGTGTCCTAGTTCTCAGGCATTGGTTTTTACATTATGTACACACTAATGGTATCGCATTATAAATACAATAATCTACTGCATATATATCTTGTGGTATAATATGCGAAGAGTATCCATTGATTAATAATCATAAATATCTCATGTTTGTTTTAATCATGGGAATGAATAAAATAAAAGGCTTGTATGTTGGATGATCTATAGCAATGTAGTTGCTATGTCACTTGGTAAGTAGATCATGAACATAGACACATGTTGAGAACATGGGGCTGGACTGATCCACACATCAAGTTCATATGGTTGTATGTTATAGATACTTTGTAAGTAGGTCTCAATAGTCCTCAGACGTGATTTCAACTTATTATTAATGTGGAAGTGGGTATGCTATGACATATTATTAATGAGTCCTTAAATATTGGATTAGAGGTACGGGTATGCTCGGTATATTTCATGACCATGTTAGTATCAGTGTTGAAGTGGTAGGATTGCCATTTGGTTTGATAAACCAAAATGAATCACCGGCCACTTGATGAATAAAAGGGATAAGGACGTCCAATAAGTCGTTGACTTATTTTATCATTTTATTCTAGATCAAGAAATACGATGAACTGCATAGGGGGGTGGTGGCAAGCACCACGCCTCTTATTTATCATATTGATGTCAATTAGCAAAGGACATTGTGAGATTACTACTGGGTTCAGTATCTTTTAGATACGGTTGTACCTTGTTCTAATTGGGGGCTGTAATGGTTTGCTAGAATCCGCTTACAATCTATGAGTAAAATACTCATTGCCAACATATGGACAGTCTGAAAGGATCATGCACTTAGAACTACTGATCTGGGATTTCTTGTATATGCAATGTTACAAGATCGGATGAAGAATTTATTATTAATTAATTGACATGTCAAATTAATGTAATTGAATAATCATAAACACCATAAAATTAATTTAGGTAATGATATAATATAATTAGTTTATATTATTTATTAAAGTTAAATTAAGTTGATTAAATGTATTTACATATGATACTTATTTAAATAAAAATTAAATAAATTTATATATCAAATAATTTAATTAAATAAATTTAATCAATAAAGTTAACATACAAAATTGATTAATTAACTAGTTAAACTAATTGAGTTAATAATATATTTTATTTAATTAAATATAAATTTTTATTTTATCTACTTATTTAATTTATAAATTATAAAAGATGGCAATTAAATCTATTTAAAAAATTAACCTATACTTAATTGATTAATTAGATTATAAAAGGGCGAAATAAAAACAAATCATGACCTGATTTTCTAATATGCAAAAACGTTGGCAGCCTTGTATATGGTGGTTCAAGTTTTGGGTTTGGCTAGATTAGGGTTTATGGTGTTTCTCTCATTGTTCTTGATCCTTACTGCTAGCACCGATTTTGTTTGATAATAATTTATGCACGTGAGATTGGAGAGTTTTTACTTACGAGCTTCATAGCATCCGTCTCTTAAGGAGGTTAATCAAGTAAATTTTTATTTGTTAAATAAATTCCTTTTGAAACCCTATTAATTTTCACAAATGCAAGTGTCAATTGGTATTGTCTTCCATATGTGGCTAGATAAAATAAAATTAAGAACAAAAAAATGTAATAAAAGAAATTAACCATAGTAGTGAATTGAAATGAATTAAGAACATAATAATAATAATATTTTTTCTCTTCCCCTATAGAACTTTTAAGGTTTTTGGCAACTCTAAATCCAACCACCTTCATTTTGTAAACTGAATATTTAGAACACTTCCTTTCCTAAAAAAAATATTTAGAACACTTCCTCCATCAAATTAAAATGTTTTCAACTGTTAAAAAAGTTCATTTCAATTAATAATATCTATCATTATATTAATTTTCATATAGTTGCATTCTAATTATTACTATTCAATAAATATATCTAAAATTTATTTTTTTTAATAATTTATCAATACGTAATTTGAAAAAAAAAAGTGTTTACGTGAAAATTTAGTTGTGACATTGACTATTAAAACATGGAGATAATAATACTATAAAATTATCAGAATTTTGAGCTGAAAATTAGATGTCGTGCCTATTATAGAGCCGTAAAATTTGGGAGTTATTTACGGAAAGTTGATTAAAAATACTAAAAAAATTTGCTTGGCTTTATAATTAGAATTTAAAATCAATTTATACACGATTTTCTATGAGGTTAAACAGCTCAAAAGCAAAAATGCAGGGAGTCCAAATACTATACTGTTTGCCTTCTTCTTCACTAATTCTATAACCCAAAACAAAGAAAAAGCCATTAAAAATGTAAATAAGCTAATCTCTCTCACCTTGAAAAGTTCATTATAGAGGGAGGCGGTTTTGAATTAGTTTTTACAATTCGGAGTGGGTCATCAATAGGGTGTAGGAAATTGTCCCGGAGCCGGAGGAGGCGGCCGCCGACCTTCGCCACCCCCGGCTCCGCCAATGCAGACAATAATCATAGAAATAGGGCAATGATGTTAGATTAGAACACAAATCGGGCAAAATTTTAGCATGACAGTTTAATAATAGAAATGCAACAAGATTAACAAAATGGAACAGTAGTCACTATAATATAAATCATCATTTATCATTGATTGAAAAGTAAATTTGTTTAATTGGTGTGCCGGTCGAGTTTGGCCGAAATCCGCACAAACATATGCTATTTTAATTGGTCGAGATGCATCACCTTGAACCACTGCATTTGTCTTGGGCCTTCCTGAGGCATCGAAGAGTCACGGTTGTTAACATTTGTCATCCTATATAGCCTCCCTTGCCAAATTAATCCCTTCTATAGCAGTCTGGCTTTTACGAATAAGGTTACTAAAACGTTGAAGTCATAGAGATCGTTCTCTATTTTTTCCCCCTGGTCTTCAGAGGTATTTTTACCTTTGCTCATCAAATTATGTTGCTTCATCTGTCTCATGTTGTGTCTGCAATGAGTTATCGTATGTCCAATGGAATGACATGTTGGATATAATGAATGAAATTTTCGTATTCTACTTAAACCCAAAATTTCCTTATGTAAGTATCAACCCGAACTTGATATTTAATTGGCTTAGAGAGATCAACATCAACTAAGATTCGAGCAAAGTGCCCAAACTCACCTTTCATAGTGTGTTTATAAAATTTAATTGGGACTTCAATATCCCGAGCTATACCGGCGAGTATACGGTCTCAAAATTCTCATGGAAGTTTAAACGGGTGTATCCAAACCTAACAAGTAGTTTTTTTGTTAGTTGATGGATTGAAGCCAGCCTTTCATACCGAGAATTACATAATTTCAAATTTCAGGTTGAGATTCTCGATATTCTATACCATAAAGCTTCAATAAACGACCTAAGCATGTGATAAAAACTCTACCAATACCATTAGATGTAGGCTTCCAGTCCATTGAACGACTTCATATACCATTTAGTTTCAGCTTAAAATCACTGTGATTTTATAAATATCTTTTTAGTTTAACGCGGAGAGAAATGTAACAATGTAATTAATAAAGTAAGACGCCAACAAATTAAGAATTAGATTTGTGGAGGATGTGATAATATTTTCCCTAAATTAGTTTAAGAAAATGTTTAAAACATAGACAAAAGAAAAATAAAAATAAAATATCCTTGAAATCCAAAGGCTAAACCCAAAACCCCAACTCAGCTGCAAACGCTACTAGGATGACGATGACAAGCAGCCTCTCTGTTCCCACTTCCCCTTGTTCTCTGTCCAATAAAGATTTACTTGCTCCTGCTAAATCTCCTTCTTCCTTCCACTATTCGCTGTGGCGTTCAAAGCAACTCAGACAGAAGAAGCAATTTCTGGTTCTTTCTACCAGTTTTGAGGCCGGCGGAGGTTACTTAAACGGGGATTTGGGTTTTCAACAGGCTACAAGTAAAACCAAAGAAGAATGGAATGAGAAATTGGATTCTTCTCAGTATGATGCTCTATTGAGAGGGGGAGAACAGGTCACTTCTGTCCTCCAAGAAATGATCACCCTTGTAGGTTTCCTTCTCTTCCATCGTTCACTTTTTTTCTGTTGCATCTCATTTCTTGTTACTGATTCTGTAAAAGCAATTTCACTTTTTAAAATTTCTAGTTTGTTTGTTTTATCCGTTGCATTTCTCAATCTTCTGTGGTAGTTTAGAAATACCTAAGCAATTTTAACAAAAATTGAATTAAATAATTTACTTGAGCGTTTCAAATTCCGTAAACTTATGGTTTGTAATACATACTGATATACTGTGTTACTTAGAATTTTGTCTTTGGGTACTAGAATTTCATGTGGACTTTATAAGCTACTTCTTCGAAGTTAGTGTATTAATTCCTATTTGATATATTTGACATTGCTATTCTTCTTAGCTCATCGGTTTTGCCCTTTTTATGGCTTTTTAAATCTGTTTTGGCTTTGGTTTTGAGCCATTGACTGACAAGTAATAACACTAGCAGTTCGGTGATAAATGGTATTCTGACTTCCGTGATGCCTGAATATATTGTCTTAGTAGTTACGATGTTGAGATATTGACTTCCATTATAGGGTCCTCTGATCTTTATTGGTACTGTTTTCTGATGAATACACATATGATGGCTTAGCTGGATGATATGAACATGGATGAAACATCTGAGAAAGTGGCACTCGAATTGGCTGCACAAGGAGTCATTGGGAAAAGAGTTGATGAGATGGAATCAGGGTTTATGATGGCACTTGATTACATGATTCAAACTGCTGACAAGGACCAAGATGACAAGGTAATAACTTAATTCTTCATTTGGATTTTGTATTTCTTGCATTCTAAGGATGGCTTTTTATCAATATATAGTTGCATTATGTACAACTTTTTGGCAAAGTTGCTTGTAGCAAAGATGCAAAATGTCTTTGAAAGGAGCTTTAAGGTCATAATAACTGTATGCTAATTGGATATCAGAACATTGGAATCTGTTGATGATATCCTCATTTGGTATATTTTTCTGTTTACCGGGTGGATGGATTTGGGTTGTTCAGTACATTAATTCTTACCAGAACACTCCTGGGCCACTTGACTTCTGAAAATAGTATTTGAAGCACAGTAAATTTATTAAAAAATTCTTCAGACCCTTTTGGTTGTCGCATAATTATTTTTTTATAAATCAGATTGACACATCCGGCATGTTACTAGAACTAGCTATTTATTTCATTTAATTTTAGGCGTCTATGAATATCACTTTTGCAGTGATGGTGGCTAATAAGTTATATCCTAGGCAGTTTTTTATAGCAGCATCTTCCCAGAATTAACATAGATATTTTTTTTCTTGCTCAAATGTTTTTTCTGTTTTGAATTTATTTTTGTGTCGTCTTCCAAATTAAAGCTGAATGTGAGCTCAGGAATGGATTATGACATTTTTATATGATATATATTCTTCAGCGTAAGACAGTGCTGGAAGTTGTGAAGGAAACTGTATTGTCCCATCTTACGAAAAAATGCCCACCACAAGTAAGTGAAGTGTGTTCTCTAAGGTCTACTTGATTCTTTTTTTCTGCTCAGAAGTTAGTTCAATTTCCTCTAAGGTCTACTTGATTCTTTTTTTCTGCGCAGAAGTTAGTTCAATTTCATCGAATAATGAATTTACCTCTGTTTCCAGGTTCAGGTGATTGGCTTGCTTTGCAGAACTCCACAGAAAGAAAGCAGGCATGAATTACTACGTAGAGTAGCTGCTGGTGGTGGTGCTTTTGAAAGTAAGGATGGAACCAAGGTTCATATTCCAGCAGCAAATCTGAATGAATTAGCAAACCAGGCTGATGATCTTTTGGAGGTAATAAATATGCAATGTCTTATCGTCAAATTTATTTTATATTTAAACTTTCAACCCATTTCATTTTATTTTAATGTCCATCAGTCTTTTCTCATGGATCCATTGGTGTATTAGAGTAGTTATGTATTTTGTTTCTACAAAGTGCATTATGATCATTAGCACCTGAGCCCGATGTGGATCATCCAAGGCAAATTAGCATGACATGTTTCTGGCCTTTTTTATCCCTTAAAATTTTAAGTTTGTTCAGATTTGTGGAAATAATAAAATCACATATAATTTGAAATGTGCCAAAAAAATATATTAGAACATATGACTTCCATGGCAAATGATGTCTACGAATCAAGTTGTAAAAAATATAACAAAAAATGGTTGTGGGAGCTAGGGTTAGGAATATTTTGAATCCCCATTTTCAAGATGGCAATTGTAATTAAAGAAAAATAAAAATAGAGCCAAATATTGGCCTTCTTCTGCATCTTCAAAATTTTCTGGTGAGAATGCTAACTCCTCAGAAAATATTAACACATGTGGAATAAAATGTGTTCAACAGCTTCCTTTCAAAAGCGTTTGATGGGTGATTTTTGTAGAATTGTGTTAGCCAAAGGTAGCAAGATTGCTGTGACAGCTTGAAGCACATGGTAACGAAAATACGGATTAAATTTCATAATTTTTGAAATGATACTTCCCTCCTGTTTTTCCTTTTCCATCTTTGTTCTAGACGTCTGGTTCCAAACCAGAAACGAAAATGATTTTGCCTTTCTATAACTCTCTCTTGTCTTCTTTGGCCTATGACAACTTATATATGCTACTCTTGTTTATTTCCCTTAGAAAGTATTTATGAAAAATGCAGGGTCTAATGAAAGTAATTGAGATAAGGTGCTAATTGAACAAACTCATGTAGTTTTGAAACTCAGATATTGGATTTCATTTTTTTTCTCATCAGATTTATATTGGAATTACTTCTTCAGACCATGGAAACTCGTCCTGTTGTTCCAGATCGAAAACTCCTTGCACGGCTAGTTTTAATCAGAGAGGAAGCTAGGAATATGATGGGTGGTGGAATACTGGATGAAAGAAACGACCGTGGATTTACTACACTTCCTGAATCTGAGGTCTGTGTTCGTCATTTACGAAAAGTCCTGTATGACAGAAAATCCGGCTGTTGCTGATTGGCTTATCTTTTATTTTGTCCAAAATAAGTAACCCCATCTATAATGTCAACAAACTTATTGCTTATCATAATAATGCAGGTGAACTTCTTAACCAAACTGGTAGCTTTAAAACCTGGGAGGACAGTAGAGGAAATGATAAAAAATGTAATGCTAGGGAAAGAAGAAGGTGCTGAAGATACTAGCAGTGAGGAGGCAAACAACACTAGTAGAAATGCCTCAAATGGAATTGCAGGAAAGGTGTGTTTGAATTTATTCGTGTTTAGCTTGTAAATGCATATGCATTACCATTATAAGCATCGATTTTCTTCTCTTTCTCCTTGCTTTGTTTTATAACACGATTTGATTTTGTTCTTTATGGTTGACAGCCAAGTGTAACAGGACGAAAACCACTTCCTGTTCGCCCTGGCATGTTTCTTGAAACTGTGACCAAGGTAATAAATTTTTTGTCGTGTGTTGTTTTCTGTATATGTGCATTCTTTTATGTGTTTTGCTCTTAAAGTCATTTACTATTGGAATCTTGTAGGAATAAATTGTCCAGAATATAGACAAAAATTTTGCCATCATAAGTCTAATTTTGTTTAATATTTGCATTGTCCTTTACTCCTTTTGTATGAGTGCTCTTGATTGCTGTGTGTATTATCTTCTGATCACTGAAGCAGGTACAGTTTTGCTTGTATGATGACTTGTAAATTTCTATCGTCGTACTTTTTAGGTCTTAGGTGGTATATACTCTGGAAATGTCTCTGGAATTACAGCACAACATCTCGAATGGGTGAGTGTCTATGAGCCCAATGCAACAGTTAACTAAGCCTGAAGACTTAACTCCTGCAAGTGGTGTTATCTCTTGCTTGTTTGACTGTGTCACTGTGCACATTGGTCCAATACGGAAGTTACTTTGTTATCCTGTTGGTGACTCACCAGGTTTGTTCTCTGCTCTGTGCTCAGGTACATCAGAAAACACTTGAAATTCTTCAGGAGATAGCCTTCTAGTTTCCTTGTGGAGGTAACAGAAGCTTTTATTTCCACACTACATAAAGAAGGCAAAATACATCCAGACCCCTAAGAACTTGACAACTTTCGCTGGATGCCACCCCGAACTTTCATAAGTTTCAATTATCCCCTTGAACTTGACAAATGTGCACCAGCTTGCCCCTGAATGCCACGTGTCAGTTCTGGATTGGTTTGACTATAAAAAATGTTGCTTTTCTAATCTTTCTATCTCAACCAGAAAGCTGACACGTGGGGTTGAAAGGACAAACTGATGCACTTTTTCCAAGTTTAAGGAGGTAACTGAAGCAAATGAAAGTTCATGTTGGCATCCTGCAAAAATTGCCTAGTTCCGGGAGGGTTCTGAATGCATTTGGCCTAAAGAAATTCAAAATTTTCCTACGACGCTGAAGAGAACTAAGCTTGTTCCTGGTGTGAATTGAAACAACTTGATTGATAGGAAGCTCCTAGAAGACAGCAAATGTTTGATATCTACGCCTCTGATAAGAAGGAAAACCTATAACACTGTTCTGCTAGGGAGCAGCTAATGCAGCCAAACCTATGTTTCATGATGCTTTGATGGAAAACTTCAGAGCAGCACACCAAAGAACAATTCTGGTGAAAAAGGGGGCAGGCTACTTTCGTAATATTCATGTACGTTGTGAGACGTCTCAAACCAGTAAGCTTCTTATGGTAGGAAGCTCAAACTGTTTCTGTTTACTTAATTCTTAGAAATTTAGAAATGCTCATGAGTTTTGCATTTGATTAGCATGATATGAGGATCACTATACATGTGAAGGAGATATTCAATGATAGAGAAATAAGATATGTAGGAGAATTGAAATGATACAGTTTTGATAACGTTGCATATCGAATCAGCTTACAATGATGAAGATTGGGATTTCCAGTTAAACAAAAGCGGAATGGCATGTGAGAAATGGACCTACACTTTAGTAATGATTTAAATGTAATGAAGAGTAGAAGCCAACACAGCAAGAATTGATACACATTCCTTCAATTATTTCTTTTCTTTTTTCCTCCATGCGGTTGTTTGCCTTGGGCCTTTCTAGCTAGTAAAGAAACTTTAATTTGCATTTGGATATGGCACCACCCATTGTCTTAATGGGCATCTTGTGTTTTTTACTTTTTTAAGTTTTCTTGTAAAAAAGGTCTGTTTTTTAAGTCTCATATATTTGACCCACCTTTTGCTCTGCCATTGCTCTCTTGTCTGTCCCTTGCCTTCATTACTTTCTTTTTGTGCACCAATTGTATAGAAAACATTGAATTAGCCACGTGAGCCGTCTTTTTCTTGTTTCTAACATACTTCCATCATTATTGGATGGTCCCAAATTACATTACTTGATACAAAATCAAAATTTGTGGTATTTGACCAGGATCAATTTGATTTTAAATTAATTTTAGGTATTAAGAATAGTTTTAGTGTAGTTTAGTCTATAAGGAACACATGGTAACTTATAATTATTAGTCACTAATATTGTTCGTGTCATTTGGATTGATTTAACTCAAGAAGTCAACATACAACACATTGGTATTGAATGTCGCTTTGAGATAAATTGATTCCACTGTGATCAATTGATCCATTATTAGTGACATTTTTATAATTTTAGTACAAATATGAAAATTTGAATTTCATATTAATTTGTGTATTTGTTTTCGAATTTGCAGAGTTGATATTTCTTTACATACAAAGATTAGAACATCTTGTGTTTGTTTCATTTCCTTTACATATATATATGTTTTCGGTTTGTGTATTCTTTTTCAGATTAGAAATTTGGTTTATTCTCTCATTACTTTGAAAATGGAAATTTCATAGGATTGAGGTCCTACAACTTCTTTTAATTCTCTATAAAGTAGACAACTTAACTGTCTCTTAATTGGCACGATTATTTCAATTTATCCAATAATACGGTGTCAGATATTAAAATACTATTATTTGAATATCTTTTCAAATAGTTGATTAGGCTATGTTATTTCAACTTTTAAAGTTGAATTGAATTGAAGTTGGTTGAACTGAAGTGAGTTGAACTGAATTAAACTTATGTCAGTGAAAGTTTATAGCTATGCATAGCTGAACTGAATTAAATAAAAGTAGTATGAACTGAATTGAATTGTAATCTAAATAAACAGGGCCTTAGATTGTAAATGTAAATATTAGTAGGTTTAGAAAAAACAAAACAATAGGTAACAAGTATAAATTGCCTCCAGTGATGGGCCTCTTACATTATTTTGGTCTCTTTTTGAATATTGCATTTCTATTTCACATTCAATTCAATACTTCACTAATGTTATTATGTTTGCCGATTCCAACTTTATATGATCACTTAAAGGTATATGGAAATACAGTAAAAATCTTTTATTTCCATATTATTGATCTTACATACCTCTAAAGTCTAAACAATGATACCAAATCTGGATTTACAGTTACTCTCATTATTATTAAATAATCCATAAAATCATGTAGAAATGCCTTTTCATGAATGTGAAATTTAATGATTTTTTCAGTCCTAATGCATAATGAACTCGTGAACTTGTCCACAAAAGTCTTCTATTACTCTGGATTTTAAGGGTGTCAAATATACCCATGTACTTGACAAAAGGGGGTAATTTCTCCCCTGCACTTGATAAAATGACCTGATTTTCCCTATTTCCAGATTATGCGAACAACGCACACTAGCAAAGTATAGGGGGGATTTGATAGTTTTCGTTGGATAAAGGGGGATAAACTGCAAGTTTATTTACCAATATCAGTCTTTCTTTCCACCAATATATGGAAGTAATATAATATGGATATATTATAAAAAAAATTATAATATAGGATATCTTACCATCGAGGATATTAGTTAATTAAAAGATTTAAATTCTTTAAAGTTGGGTAGATCGTAAAATTGTAAAATTAGCTTCTTTATGAAAAAAAAAAACTGTTTATATATTTTAACAACAGAGTATATTTATCCATTTAGATTTAATCAATAACTGAAATTAAATAACATGTGTCGCAGATAAAAAACATTAAATATGATAGTTTGGATTATAAACGATAGGAAAAGTATTAAGAGTCTGTTGATAAAAGGCAGTTCCCACGATGATATCTTTATCAAATGATGTTTAGGTAAAAAAAAATAAAATCTTTTTATTCAGTCTAGTCCCTCCATCACATTTCTCTTTCCTAATTTATGTCCAACCTAATCTCAATTCAACATTTACAGTTTATACCGTGCCATATACATTTAATTATGTGAGATATTTCCATAGAGCAAAGTAATATCTGAATATTACCAGTATTCATTATAGGAATGCTTAACACGGCATTAAATAAGACAGAACTGAGAGAGTATTTTTTCATTAATTACCTGAAAATGAATAACGTATTTTACATCCATTTTTTTACCCCAACCAATGCATCCAGTTATACGTGAACCAACTCGTGGTAAAGGTTTTGCCTCTGAAAAATGGGATAGAGAAACTGGAAAAATGGAGCAAGATTCCTCACAGATTTATTGAAGAAAAGTGAAATCAGAATGTTCTAGTTCTTGGTCAACTTTACATTGCTTTTTATATCAAAAATAGACTAGCATAGACTGAGCTAGTGATGGCTAGGATTTGAGCGGGAAAAGAGCAGCTGTAAAGTTAGTTACTGGGGAGTTAATCCCCTGTGTTGCATCTCACAATTTATCATGGACCCTTGTACAATTTCAGCTTGATCTCAACATGCCCCCTCAAGCTGAAATTGCTTCTAATTGTAACATGTTCATCCTCTGCAAAAAAAGGCTCCATATGACTGAAGCTCTTTGCTTTAGTGAATAGATATGCAAGTTGAACCTTGGTTGACACATGGTTTATATCAACAAAACCTTATGTCACAAGGTCTCTCACAAAATGCAAATCTAGTTCTACATGCTTCATCTTCTCATGTAGAATAGGATTCTTGGCAACTGCTATAGCAGCTTGACTGTGACAATTTACAGAAATAGGGAGCAACACAACTATCCCCATATCCTGTAATAAATATGAGATCCACTTTATCTCATAGCAGGTGTTGCCTAGGCTCCTGTACTCTGCTTCTGCTGAGGACCTGCTCACAGTGGGTTGCTTTTTAGTTTTCCAGGAGATCAATGCATCTCCTAAGAATAGGAAAATCTTGTTAAAGACCTTCTACTTATCTTACACCCTGCCCAACCAGAATCACATGAGCCTGATATTGCTAGAGAAGAGTTCACTGGATAAAAGAGACCATGTGTCCTTGTCCCTTGTAGACATCTTAAGACCCTTAAAGCAGCTTGCATGTGGTGTTGACATGGCTGGTTCATGTACTGGTTCAGTTGTTGTGTGCAATAGGACACATCAGGCCTGGTGAATCCTAGGTAGAGTGATCTCCCAACTAATCTTCTATAAGGTTCTGGATCAGTTAGGACCTGACCAGCTACTGCCAAATTTTTGTTAACATCAATGGGGCTAGAGATTGGGTTACAATCCTTTAGCCCTACATCACTGACCATGTCTATGATGTACTTCATCTGGGATATGAAAGTTCCAGTTTCTTGTTGCTTTACTTCAATGCCTCAGAAATATTTGGCTAGGCCAAGGTCTTTCATAGTGAATAAAGAGTGGAGGTAACCCTTTACCTGTAGGGTCAGTTTTTCACTTGAGCTCATTATTAGGATGTCATGTACATAGACAACTAAAGAAGTAAACCCTTCATCACTCTGTTTAGTAAACAGGCAATGATCACTTTTGGAACCGTTAAAGCCATACAATAATAGTTTATCAGAAATCTCCTTATGCCATTGTCTCCATGCTTATTTCAAGCCATGTAGAGACTTAATCAGTTTACAAACTTCCCCTTTGCCTGCTTTATGATAACCCTCAGATGGTGACAAGTAGATCTCCTCTTCAAGGTGGCCATGTAGATAAGCATTGTTCATATCAACTTGATGAATGTCTGACTGTTTGGCTGCACCAATTGCCAGAAAAATTCTAACTTTGGTGGCCTTAGCTACAGGACTGAAAGACTCAAAATAATCTTCTCCTAGCACTTGATTATAGCCCTTGGCCACAAGTCTGGCTTTGAACCTATCAACTCTCCATTTAGCAAGTACTTTATCTTGTACACCCACTTACTGGCTAAAGCTCTCTTCCCAGGGGGTAATTGGCATAAATGTCAAGTTTTATTTTTCTCCAGTGCATCTAATTCTTTCTCCATTGCTTCAACCCATCTGCCATCTTGTATTGCCTCCTTGTAGTTTCTTGGTTCTTTGACTGTCATTATCTTGCATAAAAATGTAGTGTATCCATTTGAATCAGTCTGTGCGACATAGTTTTTCAACCACATTGTTGTTTGTTTTGCTCTAGTGCTTCTCCTTTGAGAGGGGGCTAAGGGAGTGAAAAAGGAAATATTGCCACAGAAGGGAATGTTACATCCTTTGAAACCATTGTCTTCTGTAGTGTCAAGTCATACACTTTATATCCCTGGTTCATGGCAAACCCTAGAAACACTACTTTGTTTGCCCTAGGTTGTAATTTATCTCCTTTAGGCAATACATTGTAGTGGCACATGGACCCAAACACCTGAAATCTACTATAGTCAGGTGCTTTGTCATTAAATTTTTCTGATGATGATTGCCAGTTAAGCACTTTGGTGAGTAAAACATTTATTATACTTGTTGCAACACTACATCAACCCGAAACTTGTTAGGCAACTTTGTTGCTATCATGATAGCCCTGGTTACTTCCAATAGTTGCCTATGTTTTCTTTCCACTACACCGTTCTACTGTGGTGTGTAACAACAACTTCTTTGATGCACTATTCCATTCATATGGAATAACTTCCAACACTAAGCATTGAGTACCTCTCCCCCCATTATCACTTCTAACAATCTGTATAGCTGCGGAGTACTGATTCTTTGCCATATTTATAAATGACTCCAAAGCTATCCATACTTCATTTTTTTTTGTCTAAGCAGGTATAACCAGGTGACTTGGTGAAGTCATCTACAATGGCAAAAGAATAGTGTGCCCCAGTTGTGGTTGGTTACCTGTACGGACCCCAAACATCTACATGTATCATTTGTAGCCTGTGTCTAGAAGTAATAGCACTTATATTAAAAGATAATCTGCTTGTTTAGCCTGGGGACAAGTCTCACAATACAAAGCATTAGGATTTACATTGATCCCTGTAATATGACTCAGACTATTAAAAGAAGCATATCCTAGCTTCATATGCCATGAATCTATTGTTTTCTTATTACAAGCAATAATGTTAGTTACTGAATTACATTTATGTATGCTATCTATAAGTTTTCCATTGAATGAACTTTGATCCAGCAAGTAAAGTCCATCCACTAGCCATGCAATGGCTTTTAACTCTTTAGATCTCTGATCTTGCAAGCATTAGTATTTTGCACAAAAAACAACTTCAATGCCACTTTTCTTAGAAAGTTGACTGACTGACATCAGATTGTAATGGAATCAAGGGACATATAAGACATCAAGTAAGGTAATATCATTTTCCAATTCAATCGAACCCTTCTGTGATATTATCTTTGTACTTCCATCAGGCAAGTGTACAATATGTTTTATATTTACATTTGTTAGACTTATGAATAGATGATGTTGGTAGCACATATGGGAGCTTGCTCCACTATCTACAATCCAAGTATAGTAAGGATTTGGATTCTTACCGGAGAAACCAACAAAGCACTCAGGTCTGTGCTCATGTGATGTATTGGTGTTTCAACTGGATCTTTTTCCTTTATCACCCTGTAATACATTTCTTGTACCATATTATTCATTATATGCTGGCTTGTAAAAGTGCCATCATTGTCATTCCTTCCTTGTGAGCATTCTCCCTCTATCAAGAAACTCTGATTGGCATGGGAAGTGTGTGTCTTTCCTTTTCCTTGCCTCTACCTTTCTCTCCCCACCATTCTAGATATCCAAAGAGTTTAAAGCAACTTTCCTTGTATGCTTCGTGCCATTGCAATAATTGCATTTCAAGCCACTTTTGTCTATCTTTATGTAGCCTTTTGGTCCCTCACTTGCTGGCCTTTGAGTGTTAGAGAAATTTACAGATGAAACTACAGCAACATTTACCATTTCAATAGCTTTGGAGTTGCTCACCTTATTTTGCCTTTCTAATATGCTTAACATTGAATAGGTTTTATCCAGGCTTGGTAAGGATTCTATGACTAAGATCTGGCTTTTAACATGATCATAACAGGAATTCAGTCCCACCAAGAACTGCATAAGTTTATCCTCCTAATCTTGATCGGCAATCCTCCTAAAAGCATTGCAGTCAAATGACTTTGTTGCTTCACATCTGCAACCAGGCATTAGCCTTAACAAGTGTAACTCATCCCACATTTTTCTGAGTTTATTGAAGTACTGCATAATAATGAGATCTCCTTACTCTAACATGTTTATATCTCTCTTGATCTTATATAGCATAGTATATTCCCTTCACACAATCTATATTCAAGAGCCTTCCATAGCTCTCTTGATGTTGCAATATATGTGAAACCTTCTGCCAGCTCTTTTAAAACTGTGTTAAGAATCCAAGAAGTGACAAGACAATCGTTCTTCTTCCACTTCCTGTACTCAATTGATTCCTCATCTAGATCTGCTCCATCATCTGTTATATACTTCAACTTTCCTTTCGTAGTTAGTGCTCTCACCAGAGAATTTTTCCAGGCTAAATAATATTGCTACTTCAGGTTAGAGATAGTGAAGAGATTATTAAACCTGGATTCTCATGATCTGATCATCTTTCCTTCGAATCTCAATCATCTTCATAGATTGATCTGTCAACTTTAGCGTGAAATGGATTGCCATTACTAGAATTAGAAGCTTAATACCTCTTCTTCCTTGCCATTAGAACTGTAGCTCTGATACCATGAAAAATGGGATAAAGAAGCTGAAAAAATAGAGCAAGATTACTCACAGATTTATTGAAGAAAAGTGAAATCATAATGTTCTAGTTCTTGGTCTACTTTACATTGCTTTTTATATCAAAAATAGACTAGCATAGAGTGAGCTAGTGATGGCTAGGATTTGAGTGGGAAAAGAGCAGCTGTAAAGTTAGTTATAGGGGAGTTAATCCCCTGTGTTGCATCTCACAATTTATCATGGACCCTTGTACAATTTCAGCTTGATCTTTAACAACCTCATCAACTTATTATTTATAAGCTATGTTTAACTTTTAAGCATCTTAAAAATAAAGAGTTGATGTATTTTCTATAGCTTGCTTATGAACAATAATCAATTCAGGTGTTTGGTGGAACTAGCTTATGAACAACTTATAAGTTACAGAAATGTTAAATGATAAAAAAAAATTATAGATAAAGGAGACTTGATGTATACAATTAAATGAGAACATATATAAATTTTTATTTGTTCTAATTGTAAGTGCTTATAAGAAGTTTATAATTAGTTACAAAAATCAACCTACAACTTTAACTTGAAATATAAGTCACCGTAATCACTTTAAAAATGGCTTATACATTAAAAATTACTCAAACCATGAGAATTTGGATTCTCTAAAGTTAAATTATTGGTAAAATAAAAATTAAAGATTGAAGCATTAATAAGTTGTTTGTAAGAGTCCACAATGCATTATATCTCAATCATTAAATATAAGGCTTAACGCATCTATTGCCCCCCAAACTTGGCACGTTTTGTCACATGCCACCCTTAACTTTCAAATGAATCAATTTACCCTCCTAAAGTTGGCAAAACTAATATAGTTTGCCCCCTCAATGCCACATGTCAACTTCTGATTGGAGGGAGCAAAGTCTAAAAAATGGCATATTTGAAAAGTCAAACCACCCAGAAATTGACACATGGCACTGAGGGGGCAAACTATATCAATTTTGCCAGCTTTAGGTGGTAAAGTGATTCACTGAAAGTTGGGGGTGGCATGTGACAAAATGTGCCAAATTTGGGGGGCAACAAATGCAATTGACCTAAATATAATGAAAACTTTGAAGGCATATACGATCGAAAATGGTCTTAAGTAGAAAACTTTAATCAATTTTATGGAATAATGACCTAACTCATCCCAAAAGGTATTTCTAAAGATGAGAGTTGTTTCACACATATAAGGAGCAATGTTCAAGCCTCTACCAGTGTGGGATATCCAACAAATTTTAATCATTCATAATACTTGTTAGCATATGTACGTTCCGGCCCGATGAGGAATAATGCCTATTTCGTTCAGTGATAAAGAGCCAAAAAGGACCGAATTATCATCCAAAATCCGAAATTCAAAAATCCACACTCTAGGGAAGCCCCAATTTAGCATTTTCTACTGAAAAATCAAAAAGTTAAAATCGGGTCAAACATAAGAAATCCTCCCGCTGGGCAATTACCTATCTACAGTAAAAAAAATCAAATCTTACCGAGATCTGGCAAGATTTTACGGGATCTGATGTAAAATCTTATCAGATAGGTAGTTAGCCCGCCGGCTAATTACAACCATATTATAAATATAGGGTCACCCCCCCTCAATTCAGAAGGGACGCAAAATTTTAGAAATCCCAAAATTACCTTTGTGCCCTTTTTCAGTTCTAGGAATCCTAAAAGCCCCGAAACCCTGTCAAAACACTTCCAGATTCGAGCTTTATCACCTACTCGGTATAAACTCAGTTTTTGGTCTTTTTAGATCAAGATCCTAGAGTAATTTTTGGTCGAAAAATGACTTAAACTTTATATTTCCTTTAGAAATAATCCAAGATTATAATCATAACTTGAGTTAAATCTATTTTCCAAACAAATCACACTCTCTGATAACTTCGATCCCGCACTGGCTCTCAAGTCATCCTAGATAGACAAAAAGGTAAACTGAGGGTAATTAGCTCTAAGCCCAACTTTAAAATTTATTTTTATTACTTTTATTATCACATATTGCTTTCCATTTCATTGGTTAAGTAAGCCACTGGTGTCACTTAAACTATAATATGTGTAAATAAGCTCGCAAGTATGGATAAACATCTAGAATGTGATGAAATTCTATCCGAGTTTCCGGGCCAAGACCCAAATGCTGCCGTTACTTTGCCAAAATTTTGGTAGAAAATATTAATTTATTATGTCGTTATAACACCTATTTTATTTCTTGAATTTATTTCTTAAATAAAGCCGTTATAATGCAGAAATTACCACAAATTCCAAAGTTCCAAAATTAATTCAAACAATTTGAACAATATGAGTAACTATCATATCCGAACTCAGAATCTCGTTTTCTCTTCAGTATAAAAATACCATTTTGGATCAGTATACCACAATTCCCGGTGGTGCTGAATCGGGTGACGACTCTATTTTATTATTAAATAAAGTAAAAATGCTTTATTTTAAAAATATCTTTTTTCGAATAAAATGTGTAAATATATTTCTCAATATAATCACATTTTTGGCCTACAAAACCACCGCATTTAAGCAAACTGAATTTTCTTAAACCAGACCAAATGTCACGATTTCCTCAAACTGCACTAGACCAAAACTTGCCTCGCGCACCCTACTTCGAGTGCACAACCAGACCCGAAAACGTCCGCCCGCTCACAGGGGGACTCTGCAGGGGATAGATTATTTTTATATAACCCGATTTTTATAAAAAATTTCTTTTGACATGATAATTAAAATATTGTTCAAATTAAATTTTGGAATTATGAAATATGTGGTAATTTCAACATTACACAATTTATAGGGTTGCATAGCATCTGCATTCTTCACCCCTAAACCAATTTAGATGTCTTTTGGTGAAGTATCTCCAAGTTCGCTTAGGGCTTGAGGGGTATGGATCTAATCACACCCTTTGCGTAACGAACGAGGACCTTGCTTGCTTAAGGGCAAGACTACCTGCGTATATTATATTTGGAAAAGTTTCCTTTGGTTTGCTTAGGGCCATTAGGACTCGGTACACAAAGGCGCAGGGTACCCCAATCACACCTGATCTTGAGACCGAAAACCGTATATAGATGAACCGTAGACACTTCCCTATAGGTTTACCCCAAAAACCTTGAGTGCACACGATCAGACTTCGCTAAGTCCCACGTTGACTTCAAAACGGAGTAACCCAGTGGAGTTAAAAAAGCGGTAGGCGCGATCAAACCGTTTGCTGCATGTGGAGGTTTATTAGATATAAATAAACTGAAAATGGACATCATAAACATCATGATTATGTGTAAACTAACCACATCTTTATGCAGCCATAACATTTGTATGTGGCATCTCATTTTATCTCCCAAGACCAGTGAGTCCACCTAGGCTCAACCCATGAGCCGAATTAATCGAGACCAATGAGTCCACATAGGCTCAACCCATGAGCCGAATTAACCTAGACCAGTGAGTCCACCTTGGCTCAACCTATGAGCTGAATCAACTGAGACCCGTGAGTCCACCTAGGCTTAACCCATAAGCTAAATTAATTGAGACCAATGAGTCCACCTAGGCTCAGCCCGTGAGCCGAATTAACCAAGACCAGTAAGTCCACCTAGGCTCAGCCCATGAGCCAAATCAACCGAGACCAGTGAGTCCACCTAGGCTCAAACCATAAGCCAAATTAACCAAGACCAGTGAGTCTACCTAGGTTCAACCCGTGAGCCGAAATAACCAAGACTAGTGAGTCCATCTAGGCTTGACCCACGAGATGTAAACCCTTTGAGTTACCCTAGAGTCAGCTCACCCTTGGACCAATGAGTCAAAACCCTTTAAGTGACCCTAGAGTTAGCTCTCCCTTGGACTAATGAGTCAACCCTTCGAGTGACCCTAGAGTCAGTTCACCCTTGGGCCAATGAGTCAAAACCCTTTGAGTGACCCTTCGAGTGATCCTAGAGTCAACTTACCCTTGGACAAATGAGTCAACCCCTCGAGTGACCCTAGAGTCAGCTCACCCTTAGACCAATGAGTCAAAACCCTTCGAGTGACCCTAGAGTCAGCTCACCCTTAGACCAATGAGTTAAAACCCTTCGAGTGTCCCTGGTGTCAGCTCACCCCTGGACCAATGAGTCAAATCCTTTGAGTGACCCTAGAGTCAGCTCACCCTTAGACCAATGAGTCAAAACCCTTCGAGTGACCCTAAAGTCAGCTAACCCTTGGACCAATGAGTCAAAACCCTTTGAGTGACCCTAGAGCAGCTCCCCCTTGGACCAATGAGTCAAATACTTTTGAGTGACCCTAAAGTCAGCTCACCCTTAGACCAATAAGTCAACCCGCCTTTGACCAGCGAGTCAATTCACCCCAGGCTATTGTGTCTAATCTGACTCAAACCCTTGGTCTTTGGACTGCGTGTTTGTGATGTTCCATAAATATCACAGACTTCCCTTGCCAATTGCTCCTTGAATAATTGGCATATGTCTAACTCCCTTATTATTTATACATATCTTCTCATCCATTTGCTCAATCATTCATGCATTCTAACGGGACGAGGTAAGAAGGACTCAAAGCCACACCCGATACACTTACTAACACTCAATCTCTTGTATTTTTAGGTTGGAAGAGAGAGAGAAGGAGGCTAAGATGTATTACAGAAGGAGGCTAAATTTTTCTCTAATCCAGAACTTGAAACTGCAATTACAGATGATGATGCAGTTGGACAATCCCGTAGAAGGATTTTTTATGCTCTGGAATTTTGTGATATTTGGGAAAGGTTGAGCGCTGCTAATGCTCAGAAAACCCAAGAATAAGAGACCGAGATAGCAGCATTAAAGGAAAAGATGGTGGACATGGAGAAGTTATCCCCAACTAAAGATAAATCTGTTGCTCCCTCTGTTGAGCAATATGTGGATATTGATCGGCTATTGCCAAAAGAGTTAGAACCCTTTCGGCCAACTTTGTGATGCCTTACATAGCCCTATATGCTGGTACTGGAACCCCTCATGTGCACGTGGAGGGTTATCTTCAGATTATGACTAGCATAAACATCCCCAAAGTTCATATAGTCAATCTGTTCCAAGATACTTTACGAGGACCCGCCTCTGAGTGGTACATAAGGATGCCAATGGACTTAAAATCTGATTAGATAAAGCTATGCTCGGCATTCCTAAAGAATTATACCTTCAATCTAAAGGTGAAGACTACTTTTCAAGACCTTAAAAAAATCAAACAACTGCTAAATGAGCCCTTTGAAGAATTTTACTTGAGGTGGATGGCTGTTCGTGTACTTGAAACTAGGGCACCTGACCAAGACGCCCTGATAGTGAATCTTGTCGAAGGCTCTAGCCTGAAATATTGGGACAAAATGAAGATGAAAAGATTTGACACCTTAAACGACGTGGTAGACTATGCTAAGAGGCTTGAAAAGTATGAGGAAGAAGATCGAGCAAAGAAGCAAGAACATTAAGCTTATACTAAACCTTAATATTGTGAAAAGGGCGGATCCTCCAAGCAAGGTAGTTCTGAGTCCCCAAAGGCTCCAGCTAAAGTTATAGCGGCTACTTAAGTGTAGACTCACCAATCTATCTCCTCATGGGTAGAATCACTATCATAGATATTCACCATACTGAGAAAGTCTGACTAACTCCAGAGCATTAAGCCATTCATTCCACCTGCCGCAGTAGGTAAAGTCAGCTTCTATGCTTATCGTATAACCAAAGGGCACCGCACTAATGAATGCACTCGGCTACTAAAGGATCTACAGTAGATGATAGCCGACGAAGAATGAAAGAGCCTGAGAAGAAACCAACACTCAGACTAATCCTCTACGAAACTTTCAAGCTACGGTGAACGCCATCGGTATTCATATAGAGGTCGATAAATACGGTATCAACATAAAGAATAACTTTCTACATGACCTAGGATAGGGGGACAATATGATCTTTGATAACATGGATATCGTGTACATGGTTGACCAGTACGTCTTGAGAATGAGGAGAGAATGGCTTGATCAATACCAAGTGCCACCTCACCTCATATACCAAGGAGACTTTGACCCGAATGAACATATAGAGGAATTCCTTCGATTTATGCATGAACAAGGAATAGCTATGATGGGTTTCCTACCTCAATTCCCTAGATTCTTAGAAGGCCCAGCCATGGACTGGTACAACATGATGTCACTCGAAGGACGTTGGAACTGGTACTTTATGGAGAGATCTTTTCTCTACTACTTTAGAGCATCTCAACCGTACCCGGATGAACTCTGCTGGTGGTAGGCACCACAGGTAGACTAATATAATATCGGCTGGCAGGATATCCCTCCTCCACAACCTCCTATGTATATGAGCCTAAACTACGTCGGAATAAGTTTGTTCGCATTTGAGAGCTCCTCTAGAGTAATAAGGCTAGAACCCAAGAACTATATGATCCTGAGCAGGCGTGGAACAGCCACGAAGACCAACAAAGGTATCTCAGCCTAAATCTAGATGGAGGTACACGAGACCCATTTAGAAGAATTTTTTCTGACATTACAGCATATGGTACCCATATGGAGGATACATTCGCCAGTATATGAACCATAGTGTCTGAATTTTGTATAGCCATTGCAGGAGTCGTGGCCAGAATAAATCCCAAGGAAGATCTTGAGGAAAACCTTAAGGAAGATCCTGAGGAGGAATCTAAGGAAGATCCTGAGGAATATCAAGAAGAAGACCCTGAAGAGGATTCGGAAGAAGATTTTAATGACGATATCCTAGCTCAGTATGCACCAAATTGGGTCTTTGAATCGTGGAATGGGCAGTAACCTTTTGAGGATTCAGATGAGGAAGTAGAGGAATTTGTGGACTCCAATGAATTGGATTACGAAGATGAAAGTGAAGTGGATAACTTGGGGTACGAATCAGACACGTTTTCAAATGATGAGCTAAATCACTTACCAAGAGATTTCGAGTATGAGGCTCCCTTCCCCAATGGCATGATGGTCGATTATGACAGTGTCGAGAGCTATCTCTAGAGCATCACTTCCCAAGCACTTTATGGTTTGCAGCAAGTGACGATTCCGGAGACTTTACAGACTTCAACTCAGGTAGGGAATATATCGTTAATATGATTCAAGATGAGGGGCAAGAACCCTCTCGGGATTGAATCATGGAAAGGATCTGTGTCGAAAATGAGTTATCCTGAGCCAGTCGTCAGATCTGGAGTCCGAGCTTTAGGGAAGCTTACCCCATATTATATGACAGAAGTATAAGGCCACGCCCTCACATCCGTGAATTTGTGCAAATGATGAACGACATGTACATTTACTATACCCATTGGCCTGAAAGGTTTAGCTGGACTCTCCGAGAAAAGGCAATCGTTTGGTATGAAGGGCTGACATTTTACCAGAAATCATTCTGGAATATTTTGGCTAAGCAATTCATCAACTACTTCACATAGGTTGATCTACTAGAAAACTCAACCCTTGAGTTAGACAGACACGGAAACCTATTATGGTACTAGAAGTAGGAAGCAACTAATACTATCTGTCCAACGTCAATAGAATCAACCAGAGAATACCCATGGTACATGAATAAATACAACGACAAGCAAATTGCTTATGATGATGCGCCAAATATGCTTGATGAATGGGAACCAACCGACGAAGCCTCGATAGGAATCCAACCCTATCTTATGTTAAATTCTGTAAGAGAACCCTATCATTCTAGAAAAGTAGCCTGAAAATATTCCTTTCATGCAATGGCCCTTCACCATTAAAGCACCAACCTTTGTGAACAAGCCGATTGACTTGGGAGAGATACCGCTTGATGAAGACTTTGATGAATTCGAGGTCTTCAAAATAATAAACTCGCCAACCCTATTTGTCAGTCCTATCACTAAAGGAGTAAAAGTCACTGGGTCAGTAAGCCTAACCTTGCCAAGGTTAGGACCTCCAGCACCTCCTACTTTTATTAAGCCTTTAGAATAGATAAAAAGCCCAATTGTGGATCAATTGAAAGCCAATACAACTAAGATGAGTATCTAGGACCTACTCCTTGGTTCTTAAGATCACAGGCTCGCTATTGTCAAAAAGTTGATTGAAATCGAAACATCTCCCCTGGCATTACTAAAACAGGTCTGCACACTACTTAACAACGAGACTAGCACTATTATCCCCGACATCATCTTCTTGAGCTTGGATCTACCCGACGAGGGTATTTGCCAGAATAAGGCTCTCTACTTGAAAGTTAGTGTCTTCGGGCGCATCATGCCCTATATAATGGTCGACGATTGTTCATCTCTGAATGTCTATCCTAAGGATATTCTACCAATCCTAGGACTAACTGAAAGGGACTTGAAGAGATCCACAACGGTCATCAAGGCCTATGATAACTCCAAGAGGACCGTCATTGGCACGTTCGAAGCTAAAGTTACTATTGGCAAGATCTCATCTATAGTAATTTTCACGGTCATAGATATCCCAGTAACCTTCTCTATGCTATTCAGGCGGCCATGATTCCATGCTTTAGGGGGAGTTCTATCCACTCTTCACTAGAAGATTAAGGTCCCATTCCGCGGAAAGATCGTTACTCTAAAGGCTGATGAGGCATCAGTGATGGCAGCACTAAAAATGGAAGAAATCCATATGAAAGGATTTACCATAGCCACAATTGGGAAAGAATCAAACAAGCAATCAAAGGTGCACTAGGGCCCATAGATTCGGGGATACGTGCAAAAGCACCACACTCCTGGCAAGGTAGTAGAAGCCTATGAATAGGGAATGCCGACCTTCAATATAGGGGCAGGAGAGTGGAAGCCTGCAAGACTCGGTTACACAAGCCCTAGAAGAACCGTTCATAAGACGGTATTTTAAAGAAAGTCGTAATGGCCCTACAATGGGGCACCTAAGCCTATTACTCACCAAGGAAAGACAGTTTTGAGATTCAAGATTTTCTCATACGTAGTCAACTACGGCAAGTATGGTGGAAGCTCCATAACCTGCATGTTGAAAGGAGTGAGTCACCAGCCAGATGTAGAGGCAATCGCAGATCCGATTAAGTTTGACAAATAGGTACACCCGAAGAAGGTCAAGAAGCTGAGTAAAGAGGAGGAGATCCTCTATAGCCTAGCCAAACACCTTCTACCGTAACTCAAGATAGTGGAGGAAGCAAAAAGCAAGGGAGGTAACTTGAGCCAAACCATCATGGACATGGTCACAACCATGAAAGGCAAGGTAAAGGTCTAAGAGGAAGGCAACAAGGACATCTTGTTGAAGCTGGCTGCCATAGGAGAATCATCCACTATGGAGCTAGACCCTACCGATCAGGATGAGTCTTTCATTTCTATTTCCAGTTTGTTTGAAATGAATAATGTACTTTATGATGATAATAAGATGAAGAATTTTGCTTACTTGGATTGTGTTTCGGATTACAATTCCATGCATCCATTCCAGCATTCATCTAGCATCTTTAACTTCAATAATGATATTATAAAAGAAATTAACTTAAATACGGAAGATGATGTAAAAATGGTATACATTTCCAACCAATTGCCCATTGAATAAGAAAGAGAGTTGATAAAAGTATTGAAAAATCATGTTTTAGCCTTCGCTTGGTCTCACAAAGATATGCCAGGACTTGATTGGTACATCGCCGAGCACAAGATCCCCACGAACCCAAAAATTTGGCCAGTAAAGCAAAAGATGAGAAGGATGCGCCCAGAATGGGTAGAAAAGGTTAAAGCAGAAGTAGCCAAACAAATGAAGGCTAATTTTATCGAGGTCGTCGAATACCCCACTTGGCTGTCTAATGTAGTTCCTGTACCCAAGAAGAATGGCGACTTCCGAGTTTGTGTCGACTTCAGAGACTTGAATAAAGCCATCCCTAAAGATAATTTCCCGCTACCGTACATTGATGTTCTGGTAGACAGTGCAGTAAGAGCAGCCATGTATTCCTTTATGGATGGATTCTCGGGATATCATCAGATCCTTATGAACGTAATAGATAAGTTTAAAACTGCGTTCATCTCAGAATGGGGAACCTACTATTTCAGGGCGATGCCTTTCGGATTAAAAAATGCAGGGGCAACTTACCAACGAGCAATCACAATATTGCTACATGACCTGATCCATAAAGAAGTCGAGGTTTATGTAGATGACATGCTTGTAAAATCCGCCATGCCAGAAGAGCACCCGACAGTGTTAAAGGGATTCCTCACAAGAATAGAGAAGTACATTCTCTGTTTCAACCCAAAGAAGTGCATATTCGGTGTCATATCAGGCAAGTTACTGGGATACGTGGTTAGCAAAAGAGGCATAGAGATAGATCCTGACAAAGCTAATGCCATCATGGAAATGTATATACCAAAAACTGATAAAGAAGTGAGAAGTTTCTTGGGGTCCATACAATACGTCAGTCGCTTTATAGCATGATTGACCACCACATGCGAGTCTATCTTCAAGCTCTTGAGGAAACAACAGCCAATAGAATGGAACGACCAATGTCAAGAAGCCTTCAATAGAATTAAAGCATACATAATGAACCCTCTAGTGTTAAAGCCGCCAATTCTCAGTAAACCGCTTATTCTCTACTTGGCGATAGAAGAGACATCAGTGGGAGCTATGTTGGTTCAAGAACACGAAGATAAGAAGGAACACATAATTTATTACCTCAGCAAGAAATTGCTAGAATATGAAACCCGATACATTATCATGGAGAAAACCTGCTCTGCCATGGTCTGGCTCACCAGGAAGCCCAAACACTACTTCCAATCATACAGAATCCAAACAGTCGTGAAAGTGGATTCAATAAAGTATTTATGCCAAGCTCCCTCGCTAACTAGAAAACTAGCCAGGTGACTCTTGTTGCTGTTAGAATTTGACATTGAGTACGTCACTAAGAAGACCATTAAGATCGAATTCCTAGCAAATCAGCCACTTAAGGAAGGAGAACATGAAAACCTAGAATTTCCTTGTGAATGTTTTGCAACCACTACGAAGAATCCCAAAAAATGGACCATGTTCTTCAATGGAGCCATTGACAAGTGAGGGGCTCGTTTGGGGGTCATCATCATAACGCCAGATGGGACATTCATACCTCTATCAAAGCGACTGGAGTTTCTCACCATAAATATTGGGGCAGAGTATGAAGCCTATTTATTTGGGATGTCTACTATAATCACTCTCAGAGCGGACAAGGTAAAAATCATTGGCGATTCTGCTTTAGTCATTAAGTATGTCACAGGCAACTGGGAATTAAAGGAGGAATCCCTCAGACCTTACTTAGAGGTTGTATGGAGAAAATCCACAATGTTCAATAAATGCAAATTTTGCCACATTTCCCACAAGGAAAATTAAATGGCAGATCCATTGGCCACTTTGGCCTCAATATGGAAGGGCCTCAAAAGCAGCCAATCAAGCCACTTATTATGGAGATAACCCGATCTCTGTGTTACGTCCATACAATAAATAATGCCATAAGTAAGGAAGAACCCTGGTACTCTAACATTGCCAAGCTCCTTGAAAATGGTGAATTTTCGGCTGAGGCTACAGATTCTAATAGAAATACACTAAGGAAGCTTGCTATGCAATTATGCCTGATTAAAGGAGATACGTTCAAGTGGTCCTCTGATGGCCTATTGTTAAAGTGTCTGGCCTAGCAGGAAGCTAAAAGGGTAATGAAAGAGGTACATTTGGGAGATTGCGGTCCATATATGAACGGTGTCATGATGGCAAAGAAGATCTAAAGAATGAGATACTTTTGGTTAACCATGGTAGCAGATTATATTCAAGAAGTGAGGACTTGCCATGTTTGTCAGATATACGGGGATTTGCGCCACTTGCCCCCTGTGAGCATAAGATGTTCTACGTGGCGGCTGTGAAGCCCGGTTGATGGGCCGGCCTCTTTAAAATGATGGGGGATAATTGAAAGATGGTTTTACATATTTTAATGCTCAAAAGATATGAGATCGAAATCCCATACTTAAAACAGAGTCTTCACCCGATTCAGCTTAACCGGGAAATTTTTAGTACGATTTTCCCACCGGGTGGTTGGACAATACCTTAAGTAGAGATTCCGAGTTTGGATGATGTTATCTATTTTTCATTAGGCCAAGTTAAGACACTTCATTCTTTCTTAATCGATTTAATCCATCTTATTTATTTGTGTTTTCGGTTATTGTGTTGTTTTCGCTTTTATCAGGCGATCGAAGTGATAACTAAATTATTGCAGTCATCCAAAAATAAGTGTGGAAAGTAAAATTATTACAAGGCTACCAAGTCCTATACATTTTTCTATGCGATAAATAAAATATCCGAAGGTCTAATATACATCTACCTGCGAAAGATGGTTAGTACAGATACGGTACGTCGTTTGAGATACTTCGCAAATCATGTATAGTTAGCAAACCGAATAAGACCCGAGTTAGCGTGGATATGGCTTATTTTATTTACAATATTATAAAGCCCAGTTGGATGGCTAAAATGAGATTTCAATGGCGTTTGCAGGGAAATTTCATTTTTAACTAAATTTTAGATTCGATCGTTGTTTTAACCGGATTATTAGTAAAAATGCCACATGTAATGGGGTGGGGTCTATTTTTAGAAGGTTTTGGACCTCCATCATTGTACTGTATATCCTAGTTTTAAAAAATAAGCTAGTTCAGAAATGAATGAAATAAAAATAGTTGTCCAGAAAGTCATGTCGCCGACAATACGGCTGATACCGCTGGCGACATCAACTAATGTCGCTAGTGATATAGCTGGTGACGCCAGTGACATCAACTGATGTTGCTGGTGATATGGCCAATGCCACCAGTGACATCATTGATACCGTTGGTGACATCAGTATGCAGGCGGGCTACGTGGCTTTTTGGGTACCACAAAGAAAGGGTCCCACAAGAAAGTGAGGTCTCTGGGGAATGTGATGCCACCGGCGGTATCAGTGATGTCTCTGGCGACATGGGTGATACCGCCGACGACATTACATGTCTCCGGCGACCTTAATTTCTTGCAGCAGCAGCGGGCAAAAGTAAAAAATGATCGAAAACCTAAAAATGAATACAAATCAACAAGAATCAGCACAAATAAGTAATATTAATGCCAAAGAGCTATGAGACTCAAAATTTTTACCTCGGGTCATGAATCCACCTCTTCATGAACCGAAAAGAAACACCTTCGAGGAGCTTGTAAATGATTTAGTAGTAGATACAAGGGTTTCGGGTCTATAAATCCAATTAAGCTGATTTTAATTACAAGACCTACTGATTTTAAGCTCACAATCAGAGAGTTCAAAGAAGAAAAATAAAAAAAATGGATTAGAATCCTTTTTCCTACCTTTACTAATTCTTATCTCACTAAAATCTATTTTCTTATTCTAACCTTAAATTTTCCTAACAAAATCCCCTCTAATTTCAGCCTCCTCTCCCAAATTCAGCTCCCTCCACCTCTAATTTCAGCCTAAGGTGTATTTTTATACGCAAAATAGGGTGGTTTTCGAGACCTTTTTGACTAATTCCTCCAAAAGTGGTAAAAAAGCTATCTATGCAGGGGCCAGTTTTGGGCCATGCCGCCGGCGATATGATGATGCCACCGGTAGTATGGCTGATGCTGCCGGTGATATGGTGATGCCGCCGATGTCATGGCTGATGCCGCTAGTGGCAACAACCCCCGGCAAGCCGACAGCCAGCGGGCCCAGGAGCCTAAAAAGTCATAAAAAGTGGTCAAAAGTGGGTCAAAGGCATCTTTTTAAATTTTAATGATATTTTAATGGGTATTTTTAATTTGGGTGTAAATCATCAGTTCAAGCTCCTATCGGACGCGTTATCAGCCACGCCAAACTGGATTCTACCAAGTATAAAATTCACAAGGAATATTATATTGGTAATAAAAATTCTAAAGAGAACTTTTATTATGATGCATTAAAATTGGGTACACGTCATCATCGTCTCGCGAGAGGGACTGCAAAATCCCATGCTCACAGGCTGCCCCTCGGGGGATCACTACTGCCATAGGTTGGTATGATCGCACAAAAGAGCAAGGGATAGGAATGATACCTGATGGACGACTTATTTGCCCCTTGGTCGGACTTATGCTTTGTGGAGAGATTGTCCCTTGGTCGGACTTGAGCTTTGTGGAGAGGTTATCCCTTAGTAGGACTTGTGCTTTGTAGAGAGGTTATCCCTTGGTCGGACTTGTGCTTCGTAGAGAGATTGCCCCTTGGTCGAGCTTGCACTTTATGGATTGGATTGTCCTTTAGTCGGACTCGTGCTTTGTGGATTGGTTGCCCTTTGGACGGACTTGTGCTTTGTGGAGAGTTTATCCTTCGGTCGGACTTATGCTTCATAGAGAGATTGTCCTTTGGTCGGAGTTATGTTTTACGGGAGATTGTCCTTTGGTCAGAATTGAGCTTTGTGTAGAGTTTGTCCTTTGGTCGGACTTGGCCTTCATGGAGAGATTGTCCTTTGGTCGGACTTGTGCTTTGTAGAAAGATTATCCTTTAGTCGGACTTGTGCTTCATGGAGAGATTGTCCTTTGGTCGGACTTAAGCTTTGTAGAGAGTTTGTCCTTTGGTTGGACTTAGGCTTATGGAGAGATTGTCCTATGGTCAGACTTGGGCTTTATGGAGAGATTATCCTTTGGTCGGACTTGTGCTTTGTGGAGAGATTGTCCTTTAGTCGGACTTAACCTTTGTGGAGAGATTGTCCCATGGTCAAACTTGAGCTTTATAGAGATTTTATCCTTTGGTCAGACTTGGGCTTCGTGAAGAGATTGTCCTTTGGTCGGACTTGTGCTTTGTGGAGAGATTGTCCTTTGGTTGGACTTATGCTTCGTGGAAAGATTGTCCTTTGGTTGGACTTGAGCTTTGTGGAGAGTTTGTCCTTTGGTCGGACTTGAGTTTTATGGAGAGTTTGTCCTTTAGTCGGACTTGCATTTTATCAATTGGTTACCCCATGGTCGGGTTTATACTTTGTGGAGTGGTTGTCCCTTGGTCGGACTTACGTTGTGTGGATTGGTTGCCCCTTGGTCGGGCTTGTGTTGTGTGGAGAGATTGCCCTTTAGTCGGACTTATGCTTTATGGATTGTGGAGTGTAGTTCTGGGATATATTGCGATTTTAGAGGGATGAACCCAAAGGCGACATGTATAGGGTTATGTCGGGACCTTCAGTTGGCATTTTAAGGGTAAACCCAAAAGGATGATACATGTAGAGACTATATCAGGGACCTTTAGTCGGTGTCCTAGGGTGAACCCAAAGGTGATACTTATAAAGACTGTATCAGGGACCTTCAGTCGGTGTTCTGGGGTGAACCCGAAGGGTGATACATGTAGAGACTGTATTAGGGACCTTTAGTTATCTAGGGATGGACCTAAAGGGAGATACGTATAGAGATTATATCAGGGACCTTCAGTAGGTGTTCTGGGGTAAACCCGAAGGGTGATACGGCAGAGGCTGTATCAGGGACCTTCAGTTGTCTAGGGATGAACCCAAAGGATGATACGTGCAGAGACTATATCAGGGACCTTCAGTTATCTAGGGATGAACCCAAAGGGTGATACATACAGAGACTGTATCAGGGACCTTCAGTCGGTGTTCTGGGGTTAACCTGAAGGGGTGATACATGTAAAGCCTGTATCAGGGACCTTCAGTTGTCTAGGGATGAACCCAAAGGGTGATACGTGCAAAGATTGTATCAGGGACCTTCAGTCGTCTAGGGGTGAACCTGAAGGGTAATACATGCAGAGACTATATCAGGGACCTTCAGTTGGTATTCTGGGGTGAACCCAAAGGGTGATACGTGCAGAGACTGTATTAGGGACCTTCAGTTGTCTAGGGGTGAACCCCAAGGGTGATATGTGGAGAGACTGCATCAGGGACCTTCAATTAGTGTTCTTGGATGAACCGAAAAGGGTAACATGTATTGGGTCATACCGTAATCTCTAGGTAGTTTACAGAATGAGCGCATTAGGTTTGCGATTATGGCTTTGTGTAAGTTCTAGAATGTCAGGGCTAGAGTCGGGATTTTGCCGAGGATGGCTGAAAAAGGCATGGAGATAGCTGATATCGTCGGTGACATGGATAATGTCTCTGGCGATATAGAACGATGCCGCTGGCGGCATGAGTGCTACGTGGCAGATTTGACTGGTCAAACCTGTTCAAAATTGAAATTGAAGGAGGTGATGTCACTAGCAGCATGGGTGATACTGCTGGCGGTATGAAGTGATGTCGCCGCCGGCATGAATGCCACGTGGTAAGTTTGACTGGTCAAATAATTTTAAATTTTAAATTGAAGGAGGCGATGTTACCGTCGGCATGGGTGATATCGCTGGCGGTATGGAGTGATGCGGCCGGTGGTATGAACTGGGTAGTTTCAGATAAATTAAACTCCTCGAATTCCGTGTAGTAGTTTAAAAGGAAGCAAAACTCCTTTCTCTTTCTCATTCTGCAAATTTGTACCCCTCTTTGCTCCCTTCTTCTCTAAATCTTTCAATTTTCTCTATTATTCCAAACATGAAGGGAATTGCCAAGGCTTTCAAGGGAAAATCTGCTAAGGCTAGGGAGAATCTGCCTGATTCCTCCGTCGAGGGGTTGAAACTTCTCTCTGTTCCTGTCACTTATGGCTTAAAGGAGACGGCCAAGATGTATGGGTACAGGATCAATTCACCCATCACCAATCTGACCCCGGAGAAGGAAAAGCACCTCTGCTACGTCCAAGTAATCCGGCAAAACCCAAATTTCTTCTTTTTAGTTTGAGTTTTGATTCAGCCTTAGGCACAAAATCATGCCATGATAGGAGTTTATAAGTGTGAAATGGATTCATTACAAACTGATGTTGCATGCTTTGGGTTCAATTTTCACTGTTTTTAGGCTTTTTGGTTTGATTAATTGTGATTTTTGTGGTTTTGGCATGATGGGTGCGATTTTTGGGGAAAACAGGTTCTGCCCGCAGGTTATGATGTCGCCAGCAACATGGATGATGTCGCTGGTGGCATCAGGTCTTGCAAAAAGGCCTAAGGAGGCCTGATGTCATCTCCGCTTAAGGTGATGTCGCCGGCGACATCATCCATACCTCCAGTAGTGTGGATGATATCACCGGCGACATCGCTTCTAGCAGAAGCGACTTCAGTGGCCTTCCAGTAGTTATTAGTGATGAGAAAATAAATAGGGACTTATCTGTTTTGCTTCTAATTTTTGCAGCCGCATGAACTGACTTATACCGTAGGCATGGGCACCATCGGTGAGTGGTGGCACCATATTTCTGAGAAGGATCCTCAACTTGCGCTAGCGATCAATGAGATGGGCTTCGGGGACTTGGCCTAAATCATGTCAATGCTAATGTCCAAGCTCTCCCATCCGGTGTGACAGCCCTTACAAAGAGGTGGTTTGAAGCCACCAACACTTTTCACTTCTCATTTGAGGAAGTGACAATTATGCCCTCCGATGTTATAGCTATGATCGGGCTCCTCTGGACAGACAAGGTCATTCATTTTAATGCCTGTATAGATGAATATCATATTGAGAGGCCTGTTGTGAGGAGGGTGAAGGAGCTGTTTGGTTTGAAGCCCATCTCAGGGCGGCTATCTTATGGTGGGTTGCGCCAATACTAGACTAGGGCAGATGTGGTGCCTGAGGATGAGATAGACGCTTACGTCCGCTCCTTCGTGATTTCTTTGCTCACCATGCTATTTTTTTCAATCTCAGGGAGCATAATCAACTACAGGTTGATATCCGCTGTGGAGGATATGGCGGGCATTAGGAATAAGAGTTAGCCGTGTGCCATCCTGGCACAGATGTATCATGGGCTAGATGTGGGAGCTCGAAAGAAGGTGAAGGCCCTTTTCCTCTGTCATCTGCTACTCCAGGTGTATCCTCTTAGAAGCATTTTTACTTAATTATGCATATCTCATTTACTGAGGATGTTTTTTAGCTGACCAATTGTTACTTATGCAGGCCTGGGCTTTTGAGCATCAGATCCTCCGGCTAATCGAGTTCAAGAAGATCATGTAGCCGAGTTCCCATTTCCTTGCCTGTTAGTGTGGTGGTATTGGCTAAAAGGCCAAGTACCCTACGAAGTATAGGGACGTCTTGAGGAGTGTGCGATTGAGCTCGATATGCGATCTTTAATTTAGTCCTTCTTTTTACACTTAGAATAAAACAAAAGGCGTTTATGAATTTACATCGGTTGTTTTGGTTAATTGTTGGTGCAGCTTGTCCTGGACCCGTTTGATTGGGTGGAGAACCTGCCGGAAGTCGCAAGGGTCAAGAGGGAGGTGGATGATCGTTAGTTTATCGTGGAGTGCCCCTTGTCTCAGCAGTGGTACTTAGGGAAGCGCATCTAAGGCTGCAGGTTTGTCCCTATAGCTGATAGAATGGTGCCCGTTGATCCTCTCAGGGGCTTATGATGGCCTCATCTGGTGATTACATCTGTGGTTGACCAAGCCAAATATATTGAGGGGGATGGTCGGGTCATTCCGAGCATTCTAGGCTCCTATGAACGGCACCAGCAGCGTCTACTCCCCTGGTGTCCCCGCATCCACAGGAATGATATGATTGAGTAATATAATGAGCAAAGGTTAGAGGAGGAGAAAAGGTGCCTCAAAGGTATTGTGGATGTCGTGGAGGAGGAAGAAGAGGAGGAAGAGGAGGAGATTGAAGGCAATGTTAGGATCTACCCTGAAGGGGAGGATGAGGTAGGCGTGGATGTGGCTGGCGGGAGCGTGCCGATGTCCCAAGGGGGGCCCTGTTCTTTTGAGGTATGATTGCATTTATGTGCATGATTTGCAAACATTTAGGTTTAGAAATGTCACTTATATGTGTTTTTTGTGCTTTTTAGGAACTTGTAAGGAAGAGAGGCCGGGATAACCAGAGTAGGATGCAGTATTATAGTGTACCCGATGGGATAAATTTGATGGATGGGCGTCTGGTCAACCCGATAGAAACCCAGTTCCTGCTGATGAATTCTCAGGGCGAGTTCCTCCCTAGGAACATAGGCTCAACCCGGTATGCTCCAATCTTTATGCCAGAGGGCACCACTTACGTAAGGCTTGAGAACGTGATAACTGCCTCCTTACTCACCCTTAGATGCGGGTGTTTATTGGTTTGCCTTTTGGATTTTTAGGTGGCGCGGAGCCATGTGGAGCAACTTGTGGAGAACAACTTCGCTCTTTGGGATACACTTATTGGGCAATCATTGCTTATTCAGGTACATTCCCTATTATGACGTACTAAAATAAGATAAGATGCATGTATGGATGCTGTGAATGAAGTGCATTGTTGATGTTTTCGCTGATTTGTAGGATTTCTCAACCCTTTCCCTATCAGATATCGATATGGCCCCACGGAGATACGAGGAGGAGACTACAGAACTCCGGCGTCGTGTGAGTGACCTTGAGGGTCAGCTAGCAGCTACCATTCAGGAACGGAGGAGCAAGCAAAATCTGGATCGTTCACACCCCGATAGCACCAGTCGCAGGGAGTGAAGATGTCGGCCAGTTGACGTCCATTTATTGCGACCAAGGAGTCTAGCAGTGTGCCTATAACAGAAGGCAGGGAGGAAGATGAGTATGAGGTTGGTGATTGGTTAGTGAGCCCCAAGGACGTTTCATCCCTCCCGACCGGTAGTGGCGGGCATGCCTAGCTTTATATTTTCATTTTGCTTTTCAGATTTCGGTTTGTACCTTTGATACATTGGGGTTGCAATAATTCGGATTTGTTGTTTGATTTTGCTTTGTTAGGCTAGATATTCGGGATTTTTGAATGGCTTGTGCCCTCGGGCTTTTTTACTTCGAATAAAATGAATTACAGTTGAACAGGTATTGAAAATGGATTACATGATTGTTTACAGGTTTTGTACAAGTCTGTAATGATGAGATCGCTTCTTATATCACCGGGAAAATTAGCTCCATACCACTAGCGGCATCATTCATATCGCCAGGTGCATCGCCTCAAAATCGCCTATATCCATGTCGCTAGCGGCATCAACTGATATCACCCAAAATAATTCATGTCGCAGGCGGCATTGCTCATATCATCGGTAGTATCAACTTTCCAGAAACTCAGATTCGGCCATTTCTTCAAATTCTGCTTCGGCGAGCCACACTTAATAGCTATGGGGTTTCTTGCGGAGCCTAGGGAATGCAGATTGGAGGGAACTGGAGAAATTCAGGCTCCATCATGCCTCTTACATTCACGTAGATTGTCCTTTCGAGTTTTCAACCTAGCAGACTTATTCCGACTTTTGCATAGACCTAGCTGTATTCAGCCTATCTTGATTTTTTTTACTAATGAGCTCAGAGCATCTTTGATTAAGCTTACTTGTGTCGTTTCCATCACTTGGATGCCAGACATTCATACAATTATAAACAGAGAGGTTTCAGTACTAAAGACATTTTTATCGAGTGAATCTAATTTAAGTACAAGATATTGGCAATCATTTCCATTAATGGAACCCCTGGTGTTAACTAGCCTTTATAGGTTTTCAAGTTAACATCTCGCTGTTTTTCTCTTGTGCCCTAATTTTTATCTAAATCACCCTTTTCGGGTTTTCAGTTTAGCGGGCGATATTTACTTATCTCTTAATTTTTGTACGGCCAGTTTATAGGATACTGACCGTAGGGTGTCACCCTAATTTTTATCCAATCAGTAGAAGACTGAAAGGTGGGCGATTATTTTTTTTTTGTGTGCCACTTTTCTGATTTATTTCTTTTGTTTAGACCTGATAATGCTTAAGCCTGTCCTGATCGACTAGATCGATGAACTCGTTCTTGCCTATGCTCATGACTTTAATAGCCCCACTTATTTGGTACCATCTTCGATCATATGACAGCCTTCTCAATCTGATCTGAACTTAACATCGGTATCGGAAGGCCTCAAATGCTTCAGTACCGGGTTTATGACTCTTGGCAAGGGCGTTGGGTATCTGACTTATTATTGTGTGCTTGGCTGTGTCTTTGCAGATTCTTCAAGGTCCTGAGTGTCCTTTCGATTTTTGCCTGGATCACCCGATTCATTCTGACTGTCAAAGTTACATCGGGTAACCTTGGTTTGATTGCAAGGTGTTTAATCTGTGGGAGTTTTGGCTCTTAAACGGAGCTTCCTTGATTGGTTCGATTGTCGTTCTGATTGCTATTCTAATTGCTCCTTCACCCTGCAGTTTGTGCAACCCTTCCTGTTTAGGCCTGAATTTGTCCCTTGTGCCAGTGGTGGGGGTTTTGACCAAGTAGTATTTAGTTTGGGGGCCTTTTACTTGGTGCCTTTGAAAGGTGAAATGGTAGTTTGTTTTGTTAGTTTATTTGGCAAGCTGATCGCGACATCGGTTGTGCGCTCATCTTTGTGGCTCGTGGGATGAAGGTGCTTTTCCTCATACTTTATGCTCTAGGCGGTGGTTGCCCCCTGACCTTTGTTGGTCGAGGGGTTTGATGCGTGTTAAATTATGTTGGGTGAGATGTGTTTCTCTGCAAATTTGGTCATTTTCCTTGGTGGTGACATTAGTCTAAGATTCGGCTACGATGTTTATTTTGATGGAGGTTGGGCTTCATCAGTTGTGGGTGGGTGTATGCCTTGATTTTCCATTTTAGAGGACCAGTTAATACTTCCTTGGTAGCTTGAAGGTGTACCGTTGTAAGGTTGCTGAGTTAATTCTGGAAGAGACTCGTGGTGTTCAACAATCTGACTATTGATCTAGGGACCAAGCAAAAGCATTATCGTGGTCTTTAAGCACTTTATTATCTCACATGTGTTTGACAGGGGTTAAATTATTAGGTTTGATTAACGCATAATAGCCTTTATTTGTACTCAAATTAATTTTATACAGTAAAATATCTGAATACTGGAAGAATCACACGTATGCTCATATGAATGCATAGATCAAATGGTAGAGACACGACATAGGTAAGAAAAATAGAAGTTACTCATGGAGCTCAAAGTTTGGTAGCATAAAAAGTTTAAATTCTAAGGACTGTAAATCAAGGCTTTTCATCCTCGGTGGCAAGCTGAGTCTCGTTGTGCTTGGTACTTGGACGAGGTGTCTCTCACTTGACTTAGCTCCCCGGTGAGGACCTCAATGAAATGCCTCATGGCCTTGATTACCGGGTTCTTTGTTTCATTTTGACCATGCTTCTTTCACTAAGACTGTCATGGCTTTGATCATAGTGGTCATAACCTCCTGGGCTTCTTCATCGATTGACTCTTCGTCCTTGCTGTCGGAGTAAGACTTTCCTTCACCATTGGAGTAGATGGCGTTAATGAGATCTTGCGGCACATTCCCTTGTTTAGGAAAGCTGGGATTGATCATCCGTGTCTGGTCGCCAAACTCTGGTAAGGGGCTGGATGCTCTTAATCTTCTTATCCTTTACCATACGTTGGATGTTGTGAACCAAAGCTTTACATTGATTGGTGTGGTGACCTGACAGCATATGATATCTGCAAAAGCCTTTTCCTTCTTCTCTCATGGGAGGATTATATTCTCGAAGGGGTTTGAGAAGGCCAGCCTCCTTTAATTCGACAAAGATTATATTAAGCGGTAGTTTACACAGATTTGTGCTACACTTAAGACCATTATTTGGCTGAATAGTGGCAGTTGGTGCTAGTTCCTGAGAGGTCTCTTGGTCCACCAAGATTTGAGGTGGGGGTATGGGTGATTCAGTGTTTTGAAAGACCTGGTTCCCCTCTGGTTGGATGCTTCCCTCTTTCTGATTGCAGCCTGATGTCATCAATTGATGCGAGAAGGCTTTAACTTTATATCGTATGACCTGATCATACTGAGGAGGCATCGGGGTAGCAGGGATCTTGAACTGTGATGGGGTGACCAACGTCGGAGGCAAGGTGTTAAAGAATGATGGAGGAATTAGACTTTGGCTCCTTCCCTTTGGCCAGGGTAAGCGGTTGGATGTGATTACCAGAGTGTATTACTATCGGGTGTTATGCTCGGAGATCGCATGACCTGGTTGAAGTTCTGACTTCCTAGGGCTTTCTTGATGGATACGCATACTAGTTCCTGAATGATGTTTCGGAACTGATCCGAGTTCAGAAACTGGATAATAGCGGTGGTGATCTCTGAACTAAGAGACGGAGGATGAACTATTGCTCCTGAGGTGGGGGGAAGAGTAGTCTGTTCTCTGGGTGAGGCAGAGACGTCATTGCGAGGAAGAGACATGGTTGGTTGTAAAGGTCTCAGTTTAGGAGGAAGACTGTTTAGGATCATAAACTGTGGGTCAGACCATTAATGGGTTGTAAATGGTATGGATGGTATGTGTGTTTTTTTGGAAATGGTGCGTGATATGTATGGTTATACGTAGATGTGGTTAGAGATGATGTGATGGCTTATCCCTCCAATATACATGGGACGTTTGTATTTCACGCCATACGTAGTGATATATGGTAACGCAATGGAGGCATAAGAGAAGTCCTACGTGTGTTGCTAAACCTCTTCCACAGGCGGAAGTGGTAAGGATAAGTTGATTTATTTTTGGCTCTTGAACCCGATGCATGGGGGTGCATGATTATGGAGCACATAGCACGCAAATCATCCTTCTTCCAACCTTATGACTCCCACGTAATGCCTCTTTGGTAGGATGGAGTTTGGCTTCTTCACCGATAATGGCGAAAGAAGCGCGTCCCAATTATTTTATTTGTTCTGGTGATCTTAAATTTTGGTATAGGGTTGTTGATGTAGAAGGTTCTCATTTACCTTGATTCTACGTTACTCAACCACTACCCAAATAGGTGCGATCGTATGGGTTTACGTGTAGGTTAAAATGAGTGATCCACCCACTAGGCATCATCAATTCCAACAGGGCATGGGTGATACTTTCGTGAACTTCTTGAGTGAAATGGGGCACCTAATAATTACTGAACTATCTACACTCGTGAGGATAAAATGTTATAAAAAAGAATGAAGTTTTAATTTGGCCAATGATTTCAATACATCATCAAAATCCTTTAAACTTTATGAAAAGATAAGTTCAAGTTTAAAGAGATCAGTCCCCAGCAGAATCGCCACTATGAGCGGACGACGTTCTACGTGGCGGCTGTGAAACCGGCCCAGTGGGTCGGCCCCTTTAAAATGACGGAGGATGCGATTGATGTGATTGGAAGATGGTTTTGCATATTTTAATGCTCAAAAGAGACGAGATCAAAATCCCGTACTTAAAACAGAGTCGCCACCCGATTCAGCTCAACCGTGAAATTTTTGATACGATTTTCCCACCGGGTGGTTGGACCATACCTTAAGTAGAGATTTCGAGTTCGGATGATGTTATCTATTTTTCATTAGGCCAAGTTAAGATACTTCATTCTTTCTTAATAGGTTTAATCCATCCTATTTATTTGTGTTTTCGGTTATTGTATTGTTTTCGCATTTATCAAGCAATCGAAGTGATAACTAAATTATTACAGTCGTCCAAAAATAAGTGCGGAAAGTAAAATTATTACAAAACTTCCAAGTCCTATACATTTTTCTATGCGATAAATAAAATATCCGAAGGCCTAATATACATCTACCTGCGGAAGATGGTTAGTACAGATATGGTACATCGTTCGAGATACTTCACGAATCATGTATAGTTAGCAAACCAAACAAGACCCGAGTTAGGGTGGATACGGCTTATTTTATTTACAGTATTATAAAGCCCGGTTGGATGGCTAAAATGAGATTTGAACGGCGTTTGCGGGGAAATTCCATTTTAAACCAAATTTCAGATTCGATCGTTGTTTTAACCGGATTATTAGTGAAAATGCCACGCGTTATGGGGTGGGGTCTATTTTTAGAAGGTTTTGGACCTCCATTGTTGCACTGTATATCCTAGTTTCAGAAAATAAGCTAGGTTGAAAACGAACGAAATAAAAATAGATGTCCAGAAAGTCATGCCGCCGACAATACGGCTGATGCCGCCGGCGATACGGTTGATGCCGCCGGCGACATCAACTGATGTCGCTGGTGACATAGCTGGTGCTGAGGGTGACATCAACTGAGGTCTCTGGTGACATGGCTGATGCCCCCGGCAACATCATTGATGTCGTTGGTGACATTAGTATGCAGGCGGGCTACATGGCTTTTTGGGTACCATAAAGAAATGGTCCCATAAGAAAGTGAGGTCTCTGGAGAATGTGATGCCTCCGACGGTATCAGTGATGTCTCTGGTGACCTAGGTGATACAGCCGGCGACATCACATGTCTCCAACGACCTCAATTTCTTGCAGCAGCAGCGGGCAGCAGTCAAAAATGACCAAAAACCCAAAAATGAATACAAATCAACAAGAATTAGCACAAATCAGTAATGTTAATGCCAAAGAGCTATGAGACTTAGAATTTTTACCTCAGGGTCGTGAATCTACCTCTTTGTGAATCGAAAAGAAACACCTCCGAGGAGCTTATAACGATGATTTAGTAGTAAATACAAGGGTTTCGGGTCTCTAAATCCAATTAAGCTAATTTTAATTACAAGACCTACTGATTTTAAGCTCACAATCAGAGAGTTCAAAGAAGAAAAACCAGGAAAAATGGATTAGAATCCTTTTTCCTACCTTTTCTAATTCTTATCTCACTAAAATCTATTTTCTCATTCTAACCTTAAATTTTCCCAACAAAATCCCCTCTAATTTCAGCCTCCTCTCCCAAATTTAGCTCCCCGCACCTCTAATTTTAGCCTAAGGTGTGTTTTTATAAGCAAAATGGGGTGGTTTTCGAGACCTTTTTGACTAATTCTGCCGATAGTGGCAAAAAAGCTGTCTGTGCAGGGGCTCGTTTTGGGCCATGCCACCGGCTACATGATGATGTCGCCGGCAACATGGTGATGCTGCCGGCGGCATGGCTGATGCTACTAGTTGCATCAGCACCCGGTAAGCCGACAGCTAGTGGGCCCAGGAGCCTAAAAAGTCGAAAAAAATGGTCAAAAGTGGTTAAAAGTGGGTTAAAAGGCATCTTTTTTTAATTTTAATAATATTTTAATGGGTATTTTTAATTTGGGTGTAAATCATCGGTTCAAGCTCCTACCGGACGGGTTATCGGCCACACCGAACTAGATTCTATCAAGTATAAAATTCGTAAGGAATATTATATTAGTAATAAAAATTCTAAAGAGAACTTTTATTATGAGGCATTAAAATCAGGTACACGTCATCATTGTCGTGAGAGGGACTGCAAAATCCCGTGCTCACACCCCCGAGAAAGTTACAAAGCTTGACAACACCTTGGCCATTCTCAGTTTAGGGCATCGATATCATCAGCGAAATAAGACCATCTTTGACTAAGGCCATCGCTTTATTATAGTGGTCATCAATTACTTTTCCAAATGGGTTGAAGTAGAATCATACACGAACATCACTGCCAAGAAGATGGCTCGGTTCATTCAGCGACACATCTTCGCTAGATACGAAATTCCTTACCATATGGTAAGTGACAGCGGTGTACAGTTCCAAGGAGAAATAGCCAACCTTATTGAGAAGCACTGGATTGAGCACCATCGCTCTTCACCCTATCGCACTTAAGCCAACGGAGCTGTAGAAGCGGCTAGTAAGGCAATCAAGAAAATTCTCTCCAAGATGATTTCCAACTACCGAGATTGGGTCGATCATTTTCCCTACGCCTTATGGGGATACAGAACTAGTGTCAAAACCCCTACAGGTCAAACCCCTTTTTCTCTTGTCTATGGGATGGAGGCGGTATTACCCGTTGAAATGGAAATCAAATCTTTGCGAATAGCTCTCGAAGCTAGACTTCCCGAAGATGAATGGGCAAAATCAAGACACGAGGAATTGGCTCTGATAGATGAAAAATGATTAGCTACCATAGAAAATCTACAGTTATACCAACAACGCATGGCCATGGCTTACAACTGAAAAGTTAAGGGGCAAGATCGACCACTGAGAACGGGTGATCTAGTCCTAAAGTAGTCTCGTAAAACGCACACAGATGCTTGAGGGAAGTTCCAGCCAAACTGGGAAGGCCCATAATTAGTAAGAAAGACTCTCAGTAAAGAGGCAGCGAAAATCTTAGATCTCGATGGCAAGGAGTTCGTGAATCCAGTAAATCGCAACAAGCTGAAGCGCTATCTCGTGCAAAAAAATAATAATATTAAAAAGGTCTGTCAAGAGCTAGTGAGGGCTCTTGGGCGAAAATAAAGACCCCAAAAAAGGAGCGAAGCCTTAGGTAAAATTCATTTGGAACCTTAGGCAACGATGGACATTTCTTAGGAATGAATACCATTTACCTTTCCTGTTTAAGTGATATCTCTTATAGCAATATGTTTATGTTAAAAATACTAAATGAGCGCATTAAATGGAAACTATGAATTGTTTAATAAAACACGCATCCAAACAACATCATTTCATCTTCATTATACATAAAAAGTACATTACAAATAGGAAATGGGAATGACAAAGGCAAACAACGAGGCCTAAAGCCTTTATTTTTCACAAGAGTGAAAGATACACAAGCTTAAGGACCCCCAAAGAAACTGCAGAGTCTCTGCATCTCGATAAGTCTCTCTCCAAGGGTAGGAATCCTGCGAGTACTCATGACCCAGATACGAAAAGCCTCGGAAGGGTGGACGTTAAAAGGCACGAAATAGTTCATCTCCACCTGAGAACGATTAGCCCATCTCACGTCGTCATAATAGACCTGAGTATAGGAAAGCTCCGGGCCAATCAGGGTACACAGGGATGTAGGGAATCCCTGAGAATGGCCATATTGTCTGCACAAGCGACCATGAGAGTAAGTAATGATCTTGGAAAGGCCAATGAGGACCACGCCACCTCTAGCAACGTTAGTAGTCACATGCGTGATAACCCACCAAGGAAAAACCCAACGAATATCCTCAGTAGCTCGGTTACCCATAAAATCGACCCACTCCTCGATGGTGAAATCTTTGTGAGGACGATTGTCGATGCAAACTATGAAGCCCCGCCCTTAGTAGACCCTCGGATAATAATCCATGCTTATGGGAATAGATAACAAAGAAAGCTTATCCCAGAGCCAAAGCTACCAAAGCAACAAATGAGAAAAATAAAAAGAAAGAAAAAAAAACATGATGGATTGAAAACCTGAAAAGGCAGTCCAGGCAAAAATTAAGGCAAGCCTGATGAATCAAAAACCTAAGAGGGCGGTTCATGCAAAAATAAAGGCTCAAATAAAATTTACCTGAAGGAGAAGCCTACTGTCCCTAGTAGTAGATTCTGTCCCATTCCGAAAGAACGCATAAAGATCAGTGTCTCAGCCAAACTCACGGCGACAGGAGATTTCCCCTCTAACATCGGAACAACGATAGTCAGGAAGGCAAAGTTACAAATCATAGTAGGAACCTCACAAAGAAAGACCCCTAACAAGATCAAGCGAATGAGAGGAAGCCAACTCGCGTCGTTAGGGGGAAGGCCCCTGACTATTTTAAAAGCCACATCTAACCTCAAGCCCTCATCACAAATCAATCGATGCCTGTCGAATCGTTGTAGCTGGAAATAATTCATTAGCAGATCGGAGAACTCAGGACGATGTGTCGAAATGGCTAGGGGCATGTCAGCTAAAGGTCTCAGAAGCCCACAGAATTCCTCATACAAGGGGCATAACTCGTGATCTCCAAACCAAAACACATTGTCAACAGGGTCCCAAAACCTGACAGCGGCTTGAATCACATTATCCTTAACAAAAATACGATAGTATTCTTTCATATATGCTAGGCCATAAACACCGAGACCGTCCCAGCCATCGGAGTTCTTCAGATAAATATCCAGATTAGCATGAAAACTGATATAGCCCCACGGCAAAATTTCACAAGAGTAGCAGTACACTATATGTAGTTTATGGGGCAATCTACCAATATCTGGAAGATTACCCCGATAAATTCGATCATCAACAAAAATAAAGCACAAGGCAAAGGAATAACGAAGAATTCTTTTATATAAAAAAAGGTGTTCATACAAGGAAAAGGAACTGTAAAAGGCCCAAAGAAAAGAAAATAACAAAAGAAAAAAAGGAAAGCCTATCTACTGCCCGCTGGAGCTTGGGTGGCTATGATTGAATGGGGCGTAACTACTCTGCGAAAAGAATCCAGATGGATCGCCTTATCCCTGCTATGCCTGCTGTAGGTCATCCACCTGAAGCATCCCCAAAAGACCTTGGAGCTGTCGGATCTCTAGCTGCAACATTTTAACACAGATCATTCATATGCATTTCATGTTATACCATGCATAATCATTAAAATAATAAAAAATGAACATACAGCCATATCGAAGTTTTGGTTCATCATGAACCGCCGCTGCCCTTGAATATATCCCCAATCGGAGATGCTATCAGCAATGGGCACCTGCAAGAACAAAAGATCGGGGATAAGTCAGAACCATCACAATTTGAGATTCTAAGGAAAAATAGAAGAAAAGGCAAAAGAAGCTCACATGAGTGGTATCGACCGGATGGAAGGGCACCGGATGCTCGGGATCCAGATAAGGCGGAATCACTGAGGTATAGGTACTCAGGTCGGGACGGTACATCAGAGATATAGGCGGCTAATACTGAAACCCCCGATGTCCCTCTACCATCGCCAGACCCTGAGACGGGATAGATGATGCCAAAGAGCTACCCACATGAGCGAAAGTAGTCGCAGGTCTCTTCCTACCCTAGTGATCCTACAAAGACGATAAAGCAGAATCAGCACAATGATAAAAAAAACAACAAGGGAGAAATTCAAGCCGATGAAAAGGAGGTACCATCATCCAAACAGTCTCAGGCGATCCCGCCTAGCCGCTAGGGGCAGAAGTTAAAGGGCCATCACACTTAGAAGGGTTATGAATGTTCGGCTTCAGCTCGACAGGAATGGGATCCATCTCCAGCCATCTAAGCAGCTGCTAGCAGCAAAACTCCTCGTATCTCCCAACCCGCGCTAGAAAGGCACTAGGTAAACCGTCGGAGGCCAATCTCATAAAGTCTGGCGAGCTATGAGGCTAGAAAATCCACCGAGGCACCTTAGGAGGGATGGAACGCGACCTGGAAGAAAAATGCCAACCCTAGATGCTCTCTCCTAAATACCACTCTAAAGAGAATGGGGTCTCTATGATCAGTTGGGTGTTCACAAACTCCACAGCTCACCTCACGACCTTTGGCCATTGAAGAGCATGACCCCAGGGCTGCATCTTGATCTACAAGAAAAAAAGGAAATGACCAAACAATGATACAATGATTATAGCAGATATAACAATTAAAGCAAGTCAAGGAATCTTAAAATATACCCTCTTCGAAGACAGATTGCAGAGGTGAGTGGAAAGCACAGATAGAGACTCCATCTCCCAACCATGCCAGTAATGCGACAGTCGAGGACAAAACGGGTAGCTATATTCTCACACAAGCTTGGTCGCTGGGAGGATCCCCGTCTCAAAAAACCAGATCTGCGAAAAGACAAAAGAAATCAGAGCGCCAAACGATAAAACCAAGAATGCTCATAAAGAAGAAAAAGAGCTAAGTCCTTACATAGACAATCTAGAGGCAAGATTTGAACTTCCCAATCATGTTCCTCGCACACTAGTCGAGGGCCTAATACAGATGACCCAGTGCAGCTCGGCCCCAGGCGTACTCATAAAAATAAGATGGGTTAATCAAAGTCGGCAAGATATGGAAGTTTACAATCGAATCTCCAGTGGGAAAACACAGCCATGATAGGGTAGCGGCTATAAAAGCTCTAGCCTCACAGGTGGAAGTCAAATGCCTTCTATCCCTAGTAGTCTAGAAGGTCATGAGTTTCTCGCAAGAAATTCATCCAGGCTTGTTCCCAGAATAGCCAATCAAAGCCTCGATAGTCTCCATATTGAAGTTGTGGTAAGTAAAACAATCGTTGAAGTGGATCACATTATCGTGGAAAGAAAGACCTATGATGGTGCGATAATCAAGCTAAGTGATGGTATATTCCCCACAATGGAAGTGGAAAGTATGGGTAGTGTCGGACCACCTGCTCAGAAGGTGGGTAGAAGTGCCGGCTGGGATGTATGGATACTTGCGAGATCTCGAGTACCTGTAATTCCTCACCATCCTCCCTAAAGACTTCTCATCGACGATGGCCTTAGTACCGGGAGATAGCACCTTATACCACTTATAAAAGTGGGTAATGCTAGCACCCTCATGCTTGGATACTTGACTCAATGCATGCACATGTATCACACACCAGTTCCCGATAAATTACACAATTATCGAAAAGTCATTGCATTAAATAAATCATTGCATAAAATAAATAAGCAATAAAATGGATAAGTCATTACACAAAGTAAAAGCAGCAGTAAGGCTTATTAGAATCCGAGAAAGAGGATCGGAAGGCTTCAAGGCAGGCGGAATAAAATCCCCTGGACGAATCCCATAATACATCCAATTCGGCAGGAGCCCGTACAAAGCATCGGTGAGAACCTCGGATAATTCCATTTGTTAACCATCGATGAGCACGTTCTGAGTAGTCACTTGAACGGCTGACAGATCCAAGCAGATATTATAAAGCTTGAACCATATAGGAACCCTACAAAATCTGAAAAGAAGGGGCAGAAAAGGGAAAAAGTTTATGGAAATCATTATCAAAAATAGCTCGGAGGCAGAAATTTTCCGAAGAAGAAGAGCAGAAAAAGCAAAGAGAGAATAGAGAAGAGAGAATTTTTTTTGTGTAGTGAAAATGGGAGCCAAGCTGCTGCTTTTATAGACCACAGGTAATTAGCCCGCTGGCTAATTACCTATTCAGCTATCACGTGTCGCACGCGTTTACGCATAACGGCTATAAAAGTTACCGTTACATAGGTAATTAGCCCGCCGGCTAAATACCTATATTTTGAAAAATTTTGCAATTTTGCATAATTCATCCTTTTTCTGCATTGTTTATAAAACGAACGGACCTAAAAAATATTTTTACACAGTCACTCATGCATTAAGCATTCAAAAATATTAATTTCGACCCCCGATCAATTTTAACCCCATGTAAATCATTAATAAATTTTTAATCGAAGGGGCAAAATATATTTTATTTCAAAATTTACCGATTACAAATATTTTAACTCATTGCATTCCACACATACTATTTCATTTGTTTCGCATACGATAATTTCTAGCACAGAATTTATGTATGCGAGGGGCAAACTGTTAGCACAGGTCTGTTCCGGCCCGATGAGGAATAATGCTTATTTCGTTCAGTGATCAGACAAAAGAGCCAAAAAGGACCGAATTATCATCCAAAATCCGAAATTCAAAATTTCACATTCCAGGGAAGCCCCGATTTAGCATTTTCTACTGAAAAATCAAAAAGTCAAATTTTGGTCAAACATAGGTAATCCTCCCGTCGGGCAATTACCTATCTATAGTAAAAAAAATCAAATCTTACCGAGATCTGGTAAGATTTTACGGGATCTGATTTAAAATCTTGTCAGATAGGTAATTAGCCCGTTGGCTTACCTCCCTATTATAAATACGGGGTCCCCCCTCATTTCAGAAGGGACGCAAATTTTTAGAAATTGCAAAATTACCTTTGTGTCCTTTTTTAGTTCCAGGAAACCTAAAAGCCCCGAAACTCTGTCAAAACACTTTCAGATTTGAGCTTTATCACCGACACTCGGTATGAACTCAGTTTTCGGTCTTTTTAGATCAAGATCCCACCGTAATCTTCCGACTAAAAATGACTTAAACTTTATATTTCCTTTAGAAATAATCCAAGATTATAATCATAACTTGGGTTAAATCTATTTTCCAAACAAATCACACGCTCTAATAACTTTGGTCCCGCACCGGCTCTCAAGTCATCCTGGAAAGACAAAAAGGTAAACTGAGGGTAATTGGCTCTAAACCCAAATTTAAAATTCATTTTTATTACTTTTATTATCACATATTGCTTTCCATTTCTTTGGTCTAGTGTGTCACTGGTGCCACTTAAACTATAATATGTGTAAATAAGCTCGCAGGTATGGATAAATATCCATAATGTGAGGAAACTCTATCCGAGTTTTCGGGCCAAGACCCAAACGCTGTCGTTACTCTGCCGTAATTTTGGTAGAAAATATCAATTTATTATGCCGTTATAGTACCTGTTTTATTTCTTGAATTTATTTCTTAAACAAAGCCGTTATAATGCAGAAATTACCATAAATTCTAAAGTTTCAAAATTAATTCAAATAATTTGAATAATATGAGTAACTATCATATCCGAACTCAGAATCTCATTTTCTCTTCGGTATAAAAATCCCATTTTAGATCAGTATACCATAATTCCCGGTGGAGCTGAATCGGGTGGCGACTCTATTTTATTTTTAAATAAAGTAAAAATGCTTTATTTTAAAAATATCTTTTTTTAATAAAATGTGCGAATATATTTCTCAATATAACACATTTTTGGCCTACAAAGCCACCGCATTTAATCAAACTGAATTTTCTCAAACCGGACCAAATGTCGCGGCTTCTTCAAACTACACCAAACCAAAACGCGTCCCGCACACCACACTCCTCGTGCACAACCAGACCAAAAAACGTCCGCCTGCTCACAATGCTCGTATGCTCATTTTTGGATAATGTGATAGAATTTATTTTTTTATTTGACATATTCATTTGGTCTCCGTGTTATATAATATGATATCTTTTTAGTACATATGTATGTAATCATTATTTATTTGGCTAACTTATTATCCGGCCTAACCCATATGGAACTCTCTAAAATTGGCTCAAATCGTCCTTGGCCACCCCTAACTTTCAAGTGTGACACTTTGCCCCCTAAAGTTGGCAAAACTGATATAATTTACCCCCTTAATGCCACGTATCAGATTATGGTTGGTTTGACTTTTCAAAGATACCTTTTTTCTAATTTTTTTTCTCCAATCAGAAGCTGACGCGTGGCATTGAGAGGGCAAACTGTTCAGTTTTGCTAACTTTAGGGGGTAAAGTATCACACTTAAAAATTAGGGGTTACCAAGGACAATTTAAATCAACTTTAGAGGGCTACATATGTGTTTAGCCCTTATTATTCAATTTGTTACTTTTTTTTTAAAGGCCTTACAGTTTTGCGTTAATTGAAATATGCATAAAGAAACAAGTAAATGTTATAAATTGCATAACACTAAGTAAATGTATAAAAAGATCGATCATACCACAATGCGATAAATGTGGTTTTCCCAATACCAATTGATTGGTAATTGGCCCAAATTAAAAAGGCAAAGAGGAAGAATTTTAAGGGAGAATGTAGTAAAAGCAAGAGCAACATTGGCCAATAAAAGGGTAGTTGGACTTGCTTGATAAATAATTTTTTTAAGCTAAATTATGCTCATGCTAATGGCTAAATGCTTAATTTACTTCTTTTTATTATTGGATTGAAGGTTCAAATTCATTGTTCATCCAACAAAAAATAACTCTTAATTGAAAATGTCAAAATAGGACCGTTACGTTAACAACTTTTTCAAAAGCATAATTGCTTTCTTTGGTGGGTCTATCCCTATTTTAAAATATGACCTAATCATGTTACCCTAAATGACCATTTTATTACCTTTTAATAAATATTTATCGTGTCTTTACAACTTTACTTATACATCTACCATATTTAACATATTGCTTCTTTTATATTCATTAGACATATTTATCAAAATCCCTACTTTGTTCATTACAATTTAAAACACATTCAAACCCACTGAAAATCACCTAAGTAATTTCAAATTTGGCCAAAATTTATTGCTTTCTACTAATTAGGGTTCAATCTTTCATTTTTAAAAGTAAATAATACAATAAAAAATTTTATCAAGTCAATGTCAGTACTTGCTAAGTGAAAACCGAACTATTGGTAAATGAGCAGCGTATCTTCACGAAATTATTTAAGGCTAGTTTGAAATTTATTTTTTTAAGCTGTTTTTATAAAAGCTCAATTTTAAAATTTTTTTAAGTTGTTGTCGTAAAAAGTTATAAAAATTAATAATAAACAGTTTCTAATTACTTAATAGTAAGAGTTAAAACTTTTTATTTCATATCAAAATATATTATTCTATTTAAAGAATTATAAGTGAAACTTTTCGTGATAATCTCAAACAAACACTTAATGAATAGAGGGTGGTTGCCTCTCTAAATCGCCCGCAAGTTGGACTTTGGACAACTAAAAGATATGAATTAAACATCTTTATACAAGTTATTTCTTTTTTTTATATTTAGTTTGGGATTGCTTTCAAATACAACTTTTTCAAAAAGCTCCATTTTTAAGCTTTTTCAAGCTGTTATTATAAAAAATTCTAAAAATTAATAGCAAATAGTTCCTAATTAATTAATATTAAAAGTTAATATTTTTTTTAATATTAAAATATATTATTATATTAAAAGTTTATAAACAAAATAACAATATTTTTTTACAGCAATCCGTAAAAGGGGATTATGTGAAAATATTAATTAACGTCATGTACACAACAATTGTAGTGGGCAGGACTCATGTGCACGAGTATTAATCACAAAATTGGCATGATCATTATTCAATATGCGCAGCTGCTTGTACAAGTGGATAAACTATGACTGCAATAATAGCATAATAAAACTAATATTTAGTATGACTGCTTAGTTAATAAGGAATTAATATATTGTCAATTAAGGAATAAGCTGTGAAAGTTTAAAAGAAGTGACAGTTGGGGGATAAATTAGTCAAAATTTGAATATCCACATGATGAGTTCCTTGTTTAGGAATATTACGCTGTAGAATAAAGAGGGACAATTTGGTCATTATTTGAATTCTTTGAACATCTGACAGCTCTATCTCCGTCCCCCCAAAACTCTACCATACCCAACTCTACCTTCCAAAAACACAGTTTCAGAGATCGCAAGAGCAAAAGCTTTTGATATTTCATTAGAGAAAGAAGCAAAAGTTTTCTCCCTTTCTTTTAAGCTTGATTTATTAAGAATCTGATTTGAATCGGTTGAGTTCTGAGTGTATTTGAAAAATGTCCAGTTACGTTGGCATTCTTGTATCAGATCCATGGCTGCAGAACCAGTTCACTCAGGTCGAGCTTCGAAGCTTGAAGGCTCATGTAAGCTATCCAAATGAACTTCAAATCCTTCGTGCTTTTGATCTATGTTGCTGATGTTTATTTTCCTTTCCTTATTTTGAATTTGTTTTTTTTTTTTTGGGTTTTTGAATTGAAGTTTACGAGCATGAGAAGGGAGAGCGGGAAGCTTACGCTGAGAGACTTGGCTTCGCGGATGGCCAGGTTGAAAGTAGTTGGCGAGAATCTCACAGAGGAAGAAAGAGCCTGCTTTATTCAAGATTTGTATCAAAATCTGGATGATGAAGTCGATTTCGAGTTCTTTTTGAAGGTTTAGTAAAACAGCTTTCTCTTACTCCTATAAATGCCTGTGGATTTTGCTCTGTTTTTCTTTAAGATCATTAATTCTGTCCGTCTATGGAGAGCAGATTTGTTTTACTGTTTGCTTGATTCATGAATCGTGATGATCTTGAATCTGTAGCTTGATGGATACGTTACGAAGACCAGAATTGAATGTTTGAATCGTATTCAAGCTTGTTTATTTGGATTTGGTTTCTTAAGATAATTTTATCTGATACAGTGTTTCAATTGATGATATGATTAGATCTTGTAGCGAAGAGTAAAGTTCAACTTCTGAATCGCTGCAGGTATATTTGAAACTTCATGCTCATGCCAGTGCAAGAACAGGGAGTGTCGCAAAGAATTCTTCTGCATTCCTAAAAGCCGCAACCACTACATTACTTCACACAATCAGTGACCCAGAGAAGGCATCTTATGTTGGTCATATCAATAACTATCTAGGAGGAGATGGCTTCTTAACGAAATACCTTCCTATTGATCCTTCAACTAATGATCTGTTCGAGATTGTCAAAGATGGAGTCCTTCTCTGGTAATGATCTCTTGTATCATTATTGCGGCTGTTATTTCCTTTTATTTTTAGTTGTTTTTGCTGAAGTTTGATGATCTTGGGTGCAGTAAGCTTATCAATGTGGCAGTTCCTGGTACAATTGATGAAAGAGCTATTAATACAAAGAGAGTACTCAATCCATGGGAACGAAATGAAAATCATACGCTATGCCTTAATTCTGCGAAAGCTATTGGATGTACTGTTGTCAATATTGGGACCCAAGACTTCATTGAAGGAAGGGTATGTCTATATGCCATTTTGAATTACTCTTCCTTGCTCGGATCAATTTCCGTTCAATCGTTCGACATGTTATATGTATATTAAATGATACAATTTGTGTGACTGGGAACATGATGATAGTTTCTTGCTTGTTTCATTTTCAGCGACATCTTGTGCTTGGATTGATTTCGCAAATCATTAAGGTAAAATCTATAGTTTTTCTTTAACTTCATTTTCCCCTGATGATGATTTTATGAACATTTATCAGTGAAGAAATTTCATACACATAGTTTATAACTTTATATGGTAAAATTCAATGTCAATGCGAACTAATTAAGTGTTCATAAGATGAGCTGGATATTGTTTAATTATTTTCGTGTTTATGCTGTTGTAGATACAACTCTTGGCAGACCTCAACCTGAAGAAGACACCTCAATTGGTGGAACTTGTTGATGATAGTAAGGTATATAGTCTTCTCTAGCACCTGAATGTTATTCCAGAATGGCTTACCTAATCTAACAGTTATATGTTGCACATAAACAGGATGTAGAAGAGTTGATGAGTCTACCACCAGAGAAAATTTTGCTTAGATGGATGAATTTTCAGTTGAAAAAAGCTGGATACCAGAAAACTGTGACGAACTTCTCTTCTGATGTGAAGGTAAAGTAGAGTTTTATATTTCTAATTATTTATTTTTATCATGATTAATGAATCATAAGTTCCCATCAAGAGCAACATCATAATAAAAACATAATAGAGTAAGGGTATCAGCAGATAACAGTTATTTATCATGAATAATTTTTAATTTTCAGTCTTCTGGCTATACTTTCATTATTTTCTGCCTCAGCGTATCGTGCAAAAGAATCTGATAGCTTTTATGAATAATAAAATTGTCTATCAAAACTTTCATTGGAAAATATATTATAGTTGTAATTGGTTCCTTAGTCACAAAGATTATATGAAGATTATATGAGCTGCTGCTGCAAAATTGTTTGGTATAAACATATGGAAATTGAAGATCATGAGTTGTTGAAAAAAAGCACCTAATCATATATTTGTTTGAGTCCCATAAAAAACGAACCTTATTTAAGACCCAATAATTGCGCTTGGAGACCAAATAATAGCAATACTGAAAAGTTCCACATTCTGGTTTCCTGCTATTCGACATAATTGGAGACTAATGATTGCGAGTAATGACCAATAGAGATTTACAATTCTACATTCATAGTAGAAAAAAAAACACAAGAAAACAAACTACATTATTTTGCAGTGGATTGGGATCTCTTTTTCTTTCTAGGAAAGGTTTGAGTAAGATGGCCTAAGTTACGTGTAGGCAACATCAATCCTTTTTCTTTTATCAAAGGGCGAAGAAAGAGCCAAAAAACTAATTTCACAAAAATTTAGGCTACATCGATCCTTGTTCTTTTTCCTTCTGAAGTTGTTGCAACTACAACTTCATATCTTTTTGGCATTTTCAGTTTTGTTATTTCTGTAAGTTTCTTCAATAGGTTAACATTTTATGCATATCAATTATCAAATAACAAGCATCATCCAGTAATAGTTTTTTCTTGATATAAATTACAATGCCTGTTCCAGTTAAACTTCCAAGATTACGTTCTTTGGCTTTATCTTTTGATTCCAATTGAGTTCATTTGTAGTTTTCTTTGTGGCTTGGTACGCAACTTACAAATTCCAACGAGCACTAAAAGTAAAATCCAAATTGTCTTTGTCAAAGAGGCTCCATGATATGATTCTATTCCTTCTACATATATATCACTGAGATTAGTATTCCGGTGACTAACAATAGATTATGTTGTGCAGGATGCAGAGGCTTATGCACATCTTTTAAATGTTCTTGCACCAGAACATAGCAATCCATCTACATTGACAATGAAAGATCATCTAGCAAGAGCAAAATCGGTTCTTGAACATGCAGATAAGATGGGCTGCAAGAGATATTTGACAGCAAAGGACATTGTTGAAGGTTCCCCAAATCTCAATCTTGCCTTTGTTGCACATATTTTCCAGCATAGGTGAGACTATACCCTCTCTCAACAAATAACTTCAAATAAAATAACTAGATTAACTGTAGCATACTATTTTTCTATAACCTTTCCACTAAAGAATGAAAAGTATGAATTACTAATACTGCTTTATGGCTGCAGAAACGGTCTGTCAACTGAAACTAAACAAATATCCTTTCTTGAGACGCTACCTGATGATGCACAAGTCTCTAGAGAGGAAAGATCATTTCGATTTTGGATCAATAGTTTTGGACATTCAAGTTATATCGACAATGTTTTCGAAGATCTCAGGAATGGGTAAGTAAATTAGCTTGTTGTAGAATTTCTACAATCATAAAAATGACTTGTCATAATGGGAACTACTACCCACAAAGCTTTTTAAAATTGGTAACTTTCTTTTTTTGTACCACTTCATATTCCAATGGCTTCAAAACTAGGAAGAGTTCTTTCATTTTCTGCCAACTAAAATGTCTGTTACTATGCAGGTGGGTGCTTCTTGAGACACTTGACAAGGTGTCACCTGGCATTGTCAACTGGAAAATTGCAAATAAGCCTCCTATAAAGCTGCCATTCAGAAAAGTAGAAAACTGTAATCAAGTCGTAAAAATCGGAAAGCAGTTGAAATTTTCCCTGGTCAACATTGCTGGAAATGACATTGTCCAAGGGAATAAAAAGTTAATACTGGGTATGCTTATTACCCAACAAGTCCATTTACATGTTCTGCTTACATTAAAGCTCTCCTTTCCCTGGAAGTCTGAATTCTAACCAATATACTCCTCTTTCTGTAGCTTACCTGTGGCAGCTGATGAGATATAACATCCTTCAACTTCTAAAAAACTTGAGATTCCATTCTCATGGAAAGGAAATCACTGATGCTGATATTTTACAATGGGCAAACACCCAAGTACGGAATTCAGGAAGCCAGAGTCGCATGGACAGTTTTAAGGTATATTTTATACATAATGTGGTGGATTTTCTATGCAAGAAAGATATGGTGGTGGGTTAAATGCTAACAAGTTTTTAACTGTCTGACTCACAGGATAAAAAGTTGTCAGATGGCATATTTTTCGTTGAGCTTCTGAGTGCTGTTCAACCAAGAGCAGTAAATTGGAGTCTCGTTACAAAAGGTGTAACTGGTATATACATACTCTTTTCTTCTTATTAATTTCGACGTTATCCATCCATCTAGAATGAATTCAATTACAGTTTTCATGTAAAACTTGGGGTAAATGCAGATGATCAGAAAAAGATGAACGCCACCTACATAATAAGTATAGCAAGGAAGCTAGGATGTTCTATATTTTTGCTCCCTGAAGATATTACAGAGGTACAATGTCATGCATCTTTTTTTTTTGCAATTATCTAATTTATTTCAATGGAATATTAAATCGGGTGTGAAAATAAATACTGATCAGGTAAATCAAAAGATGATGCTTACATTGACTGCAAGCATAATGTATTGGTACTTGAAACAACCAGTTGAAGAGAAACAATCTGTGAACTCAGATAGTGAGACCCTCTCAAATTCAACGGTGGATGATTCAGCCTCTGAGTCATCCTTGGAAGAGAATGGTAATTTGTAAACACATCTTCTTTCTTTCTATGTATTTATTTATTAAACCTTTTTTTATTAAATGTTATTGCAAAAAGATATGTATGTATGTATGTCTTAAATCTTAATAGGTATTGAAGCGTTGTAATGCAAATTTTGTTAAGCAAATTTGTATTCGGTTTTATTATGGTCAATTTCTCAACTTCTGAGTTTTACTTTGTTGATCAGAATTCACTTTCAAAGATCACTACAAAAGAAATAATTGCTAGTGGGAGTAAACACAACAAGAATAATCAACTCTCAAAGGTCAAAATCCAGAAATTTGAAGTACAACAAAGTGTACTAATTAGTTATTATTCGAATACCAAAAGGTCAATAGTAATACCATGGAAAGATTTAATGAGTGAATTCCTAATATACTTCTTTATAAATTAAAAAAAATATAAAAAGTTCACTAAAATTATTGAAAACTAATAAGAAGCCCGGGCTATAAGGAACATCATATAACTCTCAAACCAACCGAGAGGCTTATGCTCCATGATCTCCCTCATTGGATCAAGCTATGTAAAATTCACAATTGCATAAGAAAAATCAGTAGAAAAAATGACAATCTAATTTTTTATTGGTTTCTCTTTAAAAAGAAAAGCAGGGAAAGTGGCGAAACAAACCTTGTTGAGAGCACACTTGAAACGCACAGCAAAAATGAGAACAGGCTTCTGGTCCTTGTCTCCCCCGTCGCCTGATCGCCACCCTCACTAGCGGAGCCATTGGGAACAGGCTTCTGGCCCTTGATCTCCAACTTGGCCTCGCTAGCGCAGCCATTGAAAACAGGTTTCATCTTCCTCATTAGGTTCGATACCTTCCACTCCGATGCCTGATAGAATTAAAGCCATGACAACCGTCAGCAAAGAAATTCATATAAATTCAGAATAAATAAGGAGAAGAAACAGACCATTTTGAGAGATTGGAGATGAAGTTGTATTATGTTGTTATAATAAATACAATTAAACATAAGCTTTGGATCTATCATATTTAAATCATTGAGGAAACATAAAATCGAAAGCAGAAGCGTACCTGGATTAGTTATTAAAAGCTGCTGATGAAGAACCGGATGAACAGAAATTAGTCTTCAGAAGAAAGACTCGGAATGTCAAAGGGAAGCCACCAATATCCGTGTGTCTTCTTCCGGGGACCAACCTCACCTTATATAGAAAACTTTAGTGGCGGATTATCATTTTGCCCCTTAACCAAAAGGTAACTCACCAAGGCTCTACACTTCCTTTCTATAATTATACTTGGTACCTCAATAGTCAATAACCTTAATATTTGATCACAACTTTATTTGACTATTATATTATGATTATCATACACATTTATAATTACATATATGAGTCCACACTTAATGATTTATTGGAAATAAATCCAACAATCTCCCACTTGGACTTACATATGTTACCTGAGTAAATGTATACATCCTTATGAGCTCAAAATGCAATCATAAACAAGGTACCCCTAACAATCTTGTCCATTAGTTATATTAATGATGAACTGAAGGGATAGTCGCCGCATTCATCACGACGTAATCCAGCATCAACCACATCATCAATACCCCCAAATGACATAGATCAATTATAGGAGTGTAGCATGGAAACTATATGCAAAAGTGATCAATCATGCCTAGTTCCAAATGGTCCTTTTTATTGAGATCAAACATATATGCAACCGAAATATATATTAAACAGAGTGTACTGAAACTTAATACTTATTGAAAACTGAATTTTACATAATATATCCATTACCTAACAGAGCATCAAAACATAATCAAACTCTCATTGAAACTAGACTTACTAAAGTAGTCTAACACCCATGTGAGCGACATGATCATGGAAGACCTTAGGTAGTACTACTGTAGTATGCGGATTCGTTATCATGGAGTTTGTACCGATATGCTCTATGGATATCTTTCCACTCTATACTCTCTCCTTAACAACCAGAAACTTTATCTCAATGTGCTTTGAACGATAAGAGCTTCTGTTGTTATTGGAGAACATGACTGCAGAATTGTTGTCACAGAATAACTTTAGTGGTCGCTCAATGTCGTGCACAATCCTTAACCCTGTGATAAAATTCCTTAACCACAGTCCCTGATTGGATGCACCGTAAACCGCTGCTAATTCTGGTTCTATAGTGGAGGTAGCTATAAGAGTTTGTTTAGAACTCTTCCATGAAATAGCACTTCCTGCCAAAATGAAAATGTAGCTAGATGTGGATTTTCGACTATCTATGCATCCTGCAAAGTCAAAATTCGAATACCCAATGATCTCCAAAAGATCTGACTTTCCGTATGTGGGCATAAAGTCTTTGTTCTTTGAAGATATCGCATAACCCTCTTGCCCGCTTTCTAGTGGTCCATACCAGGATTACTAAGGTATCTACCCAATATGCCAACTATAAATGTAAGGTCTGGACGTGTGCAAACTTGTGCATACATCACACTCCCAACTACAGATGCATATGGGACCTTCTACATTTCTTGGATTTCAAGCTCACTCTTAGGACATTGTTCAAGACTAAACTTATAACCTTTAACGACTGGGGTTTCTTTTGGTTTACACTATAGCATACCATACCTCTCGAGCACTTTCTCAATATAGCTCTTTTGTGATAATCCAAGTGTACCCAGAGAATGATCCCGGTGTATTTGGATTCCTAATACAAAAGAAGCTTCACCTAAGTCCTTCATTTCAAAATGCTTTTAAAGAAAGATTTTTGTTTCGTGCAACAAGTCCTTACAGTTGGTAGCAAGAAGTATGCCATCCACATATAAAACTAGAAATATGAACCTACTCCCACTGAATTTGTGATACACACAATCTTCCACAGTATTTGCTTCAAAACCAAACGAAACAATTACTTCATGGAACTTAAAGTACCACTGATGGGAAGCCTGTTTGAGCCCATAAATGGATTTCCTTAATTTGCATACCAGTTGCTTTGTATCTTTGGATACAAAGTTTTCCGGTTGCACCATATAGATGGTTTCATCAATGTCATCATTGAGAAACGTAATCTTAACATCCATTTGATGTAACTCAAGATCAAAATGTGCAACAAGAGCCATGATTGTCCTAAAAGAGTCCTTCGATGAAACTGGAGAGAAGGTCTCTTTATAGTCAATCCCTTCCTTTCGAGTAAAGCTCGTTGCCACAAGGCGTGCCTTATATCTTTCCACATTATCTTCAGAATCCCTCTTGGTCATAAATATCCATTTGCAACCAATGAGTTTCTTTCCTTCTGGTAATGGGACAAGATCCCAAACATTATTGTCTTCCATGGACTTATACTCTTCCTTCATTGCCTCAATCCACTTAGGAGAGTTGGAACTCTGCATGGCATCATGAAATGTGACTGGGTCATCATCCATAATACCTATAGGATCCTCATGTTAATGGAGATATACTATATAATCATCCGGAATAGCACTTCTCCTCTCTCTAGTGGACCTCCTTAAAGGCATAGGCTCTTGAGGTTGTTGAGTTTGATCCTCATGGGGAAGTTCTTAAATATTGTCTTGTATTGGAACTGGAATTATTTCTGGAGTAGTAACATCTTGAACATACTCAGGAACAATAATAGGAATCGAAATGGATTGCTCCTCTTGATTCGATCCTTCCTCAAAGACAATATTTCTAACCTTATCTTCCCCCCAAACTCAATATCCTCAAAGAATTTTGTAGTTCCCATTTTAAAAATAACCTTAGCAGTGAGATCATAAAACTTGAAACCCCGTATATCGCTCAGAGTAACTAATAAAGTAGCTACTAACAGTTTTGCTGTCCAATTTTTCTTCTTTAGGCTTGTAAGGCCTAGCCTCAACTGGAAAACCCTAAATATGAAAATGACTTAAACTGGGTTTTCGCCCTGTCCATAGTTCATAAGGTGTTTTCGCTACTGCCTTAGCTGGTACTCTATTCAGAGGATATGCTGTTGTCTTTAATGATTCTCCCCAGAAAGACTCAGGTAAGGTAGAATGACTAATCATACTCCTCACCATATCCAAAAGAGTTTTTTTACGTCTCTCAGCTACACCATTCATGCTGGGTGAACAAGGCATTGTATACTGAGGGACTATACCACATTCTTCCAGGATGTTAGCAAACAGACCTGGACGTTGTACACCTGAGCCATCATATTTGCCATAGTATTCACCTCCACAGTCATATCTTATACATTTAATCTTCTCTCTGAGTTGATTTTCAACTTTGGCCTTATAAGATTTAAATGTATCCAAAGACTCAAATTTTTCATGAATGAGATATAGGTACCCAAAACGTGAGTAATCGTCTATGAATGATATAACATATCTTTGGCCATTCCGAGAAGCCATAGGGAATGGACCGCAGATGTCCGTATGTATCAATTCTAAGACGTCTTTAGACTTTATGGCACCTATTCTCTTTCGTTTTGTCTGTTTTCCTTTTATACAATGAACACAAGCATCCGAATTAGTGTAATCAAGTGTATCCAAGATACTTTTAGACACTAGACGTTCCAATCTGGATTTGGATATGTGACCCAAACGTCTATGCCAAAGATCAGCTGAGTTATCCTTATTCAATTTTCTTTTAGTACCCCTAGAAGTAACATGCAAGTTTTCTTGATGTAGGGCATTTATATCAACCATATATAGATTATCACTAATACTTAAAGAACCAGTACCAAAAATATTTAAATTCATGGATAAAGTAAACATATTGCTTCCAAATGAACAAGAATAACCGGACTTATCCAAAACAGATATAGAAACCAAATTCCGTCTAAAAGACGGTACAACAAAAGTATCCATGAGATCCAGATAATAACCAATTCTTAGTAATAATCTAAAATGCCTATAGCCTCCAAAGCTACCGACTTGTCGTCACCCACATAGATGTATCTTTCACCATTATTTGGCTTTCGGTTGCTCAGGCAACCCTGCATTGAAATACTTATGTGAGTAGTAGCACCTGAATCTATCCATCAAGTATTTCTAGGTACTGAAGATAAATTGATCTCAAAACAGACAAAACTAAGGAACATACCTTTCTTAGCACGCCATACAACATACTTAGTACAATCCTTCTTAAAGTGTCCAGCCTTATAGTAGAAGAAACAAGTGGTTACCTTAGGTTTCTTTTGCTCCTTAACCTTACCAGCAGTCATCTTTCTCTTCTTGCCTTTACCTATTGATATTGCCACATGAGCACTTTCCTTCTTCCTAGCCATCAATTTCTCTTCCTCATCCACACAATGTGCAATGAGCTCATTAAGAGTCCATTTGTATGGTTGGCAGTTATATGATGTCCTTATCTGCCCATATTGAGGTGGTAGAGAATTCAAAACCAAATGGACTAACAGGTCATATGGTAAAGCCAAATCCAGGACCTTTAGCCTCATGGCTATTTGGGACATGTTCATTATGTGCTCCCTAACACTACCATTGCTGGCATACCTTATGGAGGTTAGCTTTGCCAAAAGCATCCCTACCTCAGCCTTATCGTTTTGGACATAGGCCTTTTCCAGCTCAGCAAGGTAATTTTTAGCACTACTTCACCAGCAGATATAGCACCTTGAACATGCTCTGGGATTCCCTATTGTAGGATCATTGGACCTAAGTGATTAGAATGCTCCACTTTTCATACTGAACCCTCTGAGCTTTTAAGCTCTCTTCAGTAAGAGGTGCAGGCTCGTCCATCCTCAGTGCATGGTCTAAATCCATGCAACCCAGATAAATCATCATGCTTAATTTCTGAGAACTGAAATTTGCCCCTTCTAACATAGGGACGGTTTTAGGGCTGAATGGGATGTTAACTGCATGAGAATAAAGACAAAATTAGACATGCTCACTATCCATATCTACCGTGATCAAATATTAACAATAAGTCATGTTACATAATAAATCTTCCTTTGAGCCGACCTATTATCCACATGGATAAACCAAAGAATTGTTATATATTTATCATGAAGTGTCGTTTGTCCATAAGTATGTTTGTCATTTGGCCAAACAGTAACCTTCCTTTGGGCCGATTACCATCCGCATAAACAACAAACCACTTATCCTTCTAAGTTTAAATTAATATGAACAAGATACCGCGCATATAACTTTATGGACAAACATTTTGCAATTGGTATCTTGGTGTAATAATCAAATATTGACAATCAGTCACGTTAGATAATAAACCTTCCTTTAGGCCGATCTATTATCCATATGGATAACCTTTACAATTATCAATATTTATTACCACAGGTTTATGTTGTTATTAGGCCAAATAGCAATCTTCCTTTGGACCGATATACTACCCGCATGAATAACAGATAAACACATCTAATATCATAAAATAAATTAATCTACACAACAGAGATTACTTTAGCAACAATATTGCTTGAATTAATCCATTTTAAAATATTAGATCTTTTAAACTCAGCTATGACAAATTTATTGTGATTAAATCCGAATATCACAACATTATCCTTATTGTCATAATTCTTTATGAGGTTAAATCAAATAAACCTCCCTTAAGTGACAATGTACCGAACCTTATGAGATTCGCCTTTAAGAATCTCCATTTGTCATAATTTCTTTAGTATTGGACCAATTTTACAAATTAAAATACTTCAGGGTGAAAATAAAATATTTACAAACTTTATGGTCCAAAATATAATTTCCTGATTTAATGGGGTAAATCTATAATTTCCGAAACAGTGGGGTGAAAACATAATTTCCAAAAAAGTTGAGGAGCAAAATCATAAATACCCAAAAATGCAAAAGTTCCAAATTTGCATATACCTTAAAATATGTGCCAAAACTTAATATATTAAAAAAAAAATATGATCCAATCTTGTAAAATATTACACCTAATGTACCAAATTTTATTTTACAAAATGTGACAGCTAGAATACCCTTATTACTGTCAAACCAAACATAGCATTAAATCTAAAATTACACCAAAATTAATAACCCATCATTAACTCACCATAAAATATAATAATATTATTTAAAACAACCCTAACATATTATTATATATAACATGGTTTATAGAAAACTCTCCCAAGAATCAAATCAAAAGTCACCTACTCAAATTTGTTATTATATTCAATACCCAACGAATATACCCCGTTAACGGAAATCGTCTTTTTGTAAACTTTTAAAATCAGAAGGCACCCTTTTATAAAAAAAAATTCACAAACACCTTTTGTAAAATGATCAAACCACAAGATATATTTTTTAAGTTTATCCTATATTTTTTTATACTTAAATCTCATATCAAGATACATAAAATTTTAATTTTTAAATTTATGAAACTTGTAATCTTTGGGTTATCTGTCGAAAAGATTCATGTAAATTTTGTCACTTTTTAGTTTATCAATTAGTTACCAAGTAGGGGTGTTAATAAGTTCAGTGGTTCGCAAATAATTTGAGATTTGGCTTGGTCAAAGTTCGGTTAGAGTTTGACTCGATAGAACTCGACTCGAATTCAGGATCGGCTCGAGATATTAACATGCCAAACCAAGCCTTCTAAGGTTCGGTTCGAAAACTCGCACACATGTTCGTATACTTTTTGTAGTTAATAAATTAGTGAAAAATAAATTAATTTTATATGATTGGTGAGTAATAATTATTTATTTACGATAATTATTCGTAAAATGATAATTTAAAATAACTTGATACTTCTTTGCAAGAGGGGTAATAAATATGAAATTTTATAGGATAGAACATAGAAAGAGACGAAATGAGAGTAATTATGAATTATGGTAAAAATATTATGATGTTAGTTTAAATTTTTTAAAATTATTTATTTCTTTAAGCGCGAATAAATTGCGTTATCTGTTTTAAAATGTATTTTCCGATATTTTTTTGAAAAAGTGTAACAAAATATCATGTTACTGATGCAATTCTTTTTTTAACTTGTGTTGTCATAAATCAGTTTTAATCATCAAAGTTGAAACACTTAGGGGCAACACTTTTATTTTGTGTTACAATATTACATATATGTTAGGGCTCTTTTAGGCTCGCAAACTCGAGCAGAGCTTTTCACAAGCTCGAGCCGAACTTTATTTTTCTAAGCTCGATGAACTTCAAGCCGAGCCTAAACAAATATGTTCACGAGCCAAACCAGACTCTACATTATTCGATCTCGGTTCGACTCATTAATACCCCTATTACCAAGTCAATGCAGTATATAAATTACTTTATCATGTTTACTTTACTTTTACTAAACACTATTATTTTGACCCTTGTTGGATAAGCAATGACAAATTTAGAGAAACAAATTCTTAACTTATATCCCGTGGATTCTACAATGATGTGATGTGGGAATAGAAATTCACACTTCTGAGGTGTGATGAAATAGACAAGCCAATTAAAAAAATGAAACTTATGTAATTCAAGAAATCATAGGTTATTTTTCAGTAATTATATATAACCTAATTCGGTTCGATTCTCAAACTATTTAGAATTTTTTCTCCAAACAGAGAACTAAATAAGTAAAGTATTGAAACTAAGCACTGAACCTAATAAAAACGATTTACTATTTTGCTAATGTTTAATATCATAAAGGTCCTTTTAAAAAATAAAATAACACAAAAGTGTTTTTTAAAACGAATGAAACAGCGTTGATTTTTGAATTAATTTATTTAAAAAGGAAGCAACAATCTCATGCATAATCTGTCTCATTAATTTAGAAAAAAGGGAAAGCAAAGGTCTGGATATTTTTCAAAAAAAAAAAAAAACAAAACAGTAGAATAATTGAGAATGTAAAACTTAATTCATCTTATTCTTGTTCTTCAATAAACAAGAATTTGTTGTCTCTTTCAATTTCTCACCCGTCTATTTCTTCAAATACACCATTTTATCGCTTTTCCTCAGTTTAAATTTGAAAACTTCAAAATGATACCATCTGTTGCCCGGAGACGGAGAATCATGCCCGGATGTCTTTTTGCTTTTCTCTACTAGGATAATATCATTCCAGGCTAGAGGTTTGCAAATCTTTTCTTGGATACCCCAAATGTGTAATATTTTTCTTCCATTCCTCTCCATGGCTATTGGACGGCCCACCCAAAGTGCATGGGAACAACTTAGTTAGAACCTTATCGCCAATCTTCTGAACCGCATGATTCTTTCGTACATCACAATGTGAGATTTAGGGGAACCTTTACCATTGTAAGGCTCCATTCTTGGCATAGAAAAGTTCTTCAAAACCGAGTCCTCACCTTTCTTTTCCTCTCTTCGCATTCACGGCTAACAACTGCCTCAAAAACGCCTCCACTTCAAGTGTCACACCCGGAGATTGTGTGACCTGATCGAGGAGTGTCACAGCCAGAGCTCTCATGTGACCTGGTCGTTGGGAATGGAAGTGGCTCCAAATTGAAAAGGCAGAGGAGGTGCCGGAATCTCAACTCTAGGATGGACTTGCAAGTTAGGGGCAAACGGGTTCTGAGGATATGTGGCCAATGGAGATTTATAGGCATGAATGCTCGATTTTGCTAGTGGGTTTACTGTTGGGTTTGGGTAAGTTAAAAAATATTGTTAATACTGGTTAAATGGTTTGAGGGAGTATATTTTCCTACGTCATTCATGCCAAATATTGTAAATACTTCGCCGGTTAACACAATAAATGTATAGTTCGACATCCTGTTTAAATCACAAAGATAGTGCCCAATTATGGATTAGGATTCTCTAAAGTTCAAAATCAACTTTAGAGTAAAATTGAGCTCATCCTAGCCTTACGTTCCATTTTGAAGAGCTATGATATAATACACATTTCCCTAAAAAAGTTCTCTCACTACTTCGCACCCTATATCTTTCTAACTTTACTCTACAGTTCCTTTAGAGAATTCTAATCCCCCAACTATTAGTTTTAAGCAACATCACATGCAGATCTTAATTTCAATTCAACAATGAACTAAAGGGAGACAAAATATTTTGGAAATCAATTCACATAGACAAGTAGATACAGAAGAGAAAAACTTCATGTATTACCTTAGTTATAGCTTATCGAAACCAATTTTTAAAGATAAAATTCGTAGGAAAAGTTGAGTGTGGCAGCAAATATGATGGATAAATTAGATGGGCGACCAAAAAATGCCCCTTATTGAACAAAACAAATGAGAATGAGAGAATTAAGAAATACCAGTATCAGCTACTTAATACCTACTGCCTCTAATTCAAATTAGAATCCCTTTCGCCGACCAAACAACGCCCCTTTATTTCCCTTTACTCTGTGCCGCCACCCACCTTCTTGACTCCTTTCTGCCGACCAAACCCTCTTTTTTTATCTCTCTGTGTTGGTCCATTTTATATCAAATAGAAAACCCTTGCTACTCACTTTCTCTTGCTTTTTTTTTTTTAATGATATAATGCCGTTTTATGCATTGCAATTGAGCCTCCTCTAATTAAAACCCATCCTCTCCTTTTATCGACCCAACCCAACGCTAGAAAGGCCTCACTTTTATTTAAATGATTTTTTGTTATTTAATCACTACACATTAGTAGACTACCGACTCATACTAGTACAAACAATCGGGGAAAGTAGTAACGCATGTGCACCAAGTTACGGTCTTATGGCTATTTCAGTTAATTCAATGTAGGTCCTTGTTGACAACGAAGACTTTCTCAAGGAAGGGTAAGGCTTTATTTTTTTAGAAGAAGAGTTTTAACAGCTCTAGCCAATTATGTGCTGCTGCTGGTACTAGTATCTACATGAATAAGTTAGTTAGCATAATTATCAAAAATCAGTTGGCTGTCAAGTTATAACTAAATAAAATCTATTGATCATGTCCTTAAAGAACATATTTGTCAATGTAATGGTAATGAACTTAGCCCTGTTTGCTTGTGTGCCTTTTTACTCGTTTGTCTTCAATTTAGTTAACTGCTGATCACAGTAGTAAAAGCCATTTTTCGTTTGGTACTTCTAATAATAGAATTATATATCAATCAGGGAAAAAACTGTTATCATCCAAGCTGCTTATAGTGGGGAAGAGCAAATGTTCAAATGTTTTTACTTTAACATGCCAAGGCGATGTATGTAGGAGTTCCTCCCCACCACACCATAATGCTATACTGTCTTTGAGTTGAGACATTTAAAATGACATTACCTACAGCTCATGCCAAACAACTAAAGCTATTTGTACCTAATTAGAGTAGGATTGAATTCAACACAAATTCAAGCAACTTTGTCGGTGTTCATGTTACTTAAGCAAATAAATATTCTTCTTTTTTCAGTTTCTTTTTTGGTAGATGGATTCAATTATCACTTTGATGGTCGTCTTCTAAATAAAGTTATGCTTATAAGGCATAGAACACGAGATTTAAGCACTTGAGTATTGGATTTATTTCCAATAAATCATTAAATGTGGGCTCACATATGTAAATTATAATGTGTATGGCAATCATAATATGATAGTCAAGTAAAATTGTGATCAAATAATAAGATTATTGACTATTGAGGTACCAATTATAAATTATAGGAAGGAAGTGTAGAGCCTGGTGAGTAAATTACCTTTTGGTTAAAGGGGTGAAATGGTAATTTTCCACATTATGTTTTATTATTTAAGTGAGGTTGGTCCCCGGGAGAACACATGTGGAAATTTGGCTGGCTTCCCTTTTGGCATTCCTTGTCTTTCTCCTGAAAGACCATCTCCTGGGTTTCTCCTTCATTTGTTTTTCATCAAGTAGCCTTTAATGGCTAACTCAGGTATGCTTCCGCTTTCGGTTTATTTTATTTCACAGTGATTTCAATATGATAGATCCGAAGCTTATGTTTAGTGGTATTGTTCATGTACCTATAAGTGGTATCAGAGCTGGATTCATATTGAGTCATTGAGGATTTCGTTTTTTCCTCAAGTTTGTGTTCATAGATACTTTGGTTGATATTATCTATGAACTTTTCTAGTGATGGTATTGTTTAGACTATATTTGTAGACTTATAACTCTGAGATATGAATATGTATATATTCTCTGTTATATATTTATGGATATAGTAAGAACCTTTTGGTTAGGATTTTCAGACAGTCATTATTTGATTTAGATTGCAGTATTTTGCATGCGAAAATTCTAAGTATAGCTCTTATAGAAGAACATACAGTAGGGTGATAATTTCTCTGGTTGCAGAGAAATGAAGGTGATGATGAATAATATAACTAAGGTTATATGCGTATGAAATTAAGATGGAATAAGGGTATGTACCATCTTGTTTTTGTTGTTGATAATATCATCTTAGTTTCCCTGTTCATGAAATAAGGTGTTGAAAAATAAGATGGTAAAAATCACGGTAATATATGTATGTAGAGGATGAAAAAGGAAGGTGATATCTTTTTTTCTTTCTCAAAACTAAGGTGATATAGTCTTTTTTATTATATTATTATGAAGAAAAGTAAGATAAGGTTAAGGAATAAAGAAAGGTCTTACCTTATTTTGTTAGACATCATCTTGTTTTTTCTATTCAGAATTAAGGGAAAAGTAAGGTCATATACCTTATTTTCACTATAGTAAACTAATTTGCTATCTACTTTTTACTATTCGATTGCAGTAAAAAAAAAGATATTATTTTTAAAATGGTGATTTTATTTTCAGGTGAATTTTGGGTATTGTGCCATTTTTCAGTTCCTACAATAAGGGTGATTTTGGTTTGTAGGAAATTAAGCTTGGATTTTACAAATTTAGGTACTGGTCCATCATGTTATAATTTTTTGTTACAAAATTAGGACCATATTTTTTGCAAAATATTAAGGTTTGGCACATGTTTTTAAATCTTTGTTGATTTCGGGAAGTTTGGTGTTTTTCTAGAATTATGTTTTTGCCTCAAAATTCTGAAAATTATATTTTGACCCTGAATTTTAAAATTTACAGTTTTACCCTCAGAATTTCAAAAATTATAGAACTGCCCTTCTGCTTTTGAAAATTATAGATTTTCCACCAATTTTGGTAAATTCTATCTTTGGACCATAAAGTTTATAAATTTTGCAATTTCACCCTAAAGTTTTCTATTTGCAAAATTGGTCTAATAAAGAAGGAAATTGTGACAAATGGAGATTCTTAAAGGCGAATCTCATTAGGTTTTGGTTTATTGTCACATAAGGGCAACTCCAATGGTTCCCCATTTTGTTAGTTGGTAAGAATAGAAATGATGTAAAAAAATTAATATAATAATAATAAAGTATTATTATTTCTAGGGAATGAAAAATGGGGAATATGGTTGGAGCAAAAACATTGTAAATTCCCCAAAATGGGGTTTGGGGAATGAAAAATGGGGAAAATGATTGGACTTGCTCTAAGGGAGGTTTAAACCTCATAAAGAATTACGACATCAAGGTAAATATTGTTATATTTGGTTTTAATCACAATAATTAATTTGTCATAAATTGAGTTTAAATAATCTAATATTATAAAGTAAATTAATTTAAGCAATATTATTGCCAAAGTAACCGCTATTGTGTAGATTAATTTATTTTATAATGTTAGATGTGTTTATTTATTATTCATGCGGGTAGTATATCAGCCCAAAGGAAGATTGCTATTTTGGCCGAATAACAAGATAAACCTGTTGTAATAATATTGGACAATTGTAAAGGTTGTCTATGTGAATGATAAATCGGCCCAAAGGAAGGTTTATTGTCTGACAGGACTGATTGTCAATATTTGATTACTGCGCCAAGATACCAATTGCAAAATGTTTGTCCATAAAGTTATTACACGATATCTTGTTAAAATTATTTTAAACTCAGAAGGATAAGTAGTTTGTTGTTTATGCGGATGGTAATCGGCCCAAAGGAAGGTTGATGTTTGGCCAAATAACAAGCATGCTTCTGGACAAACGACCCTTCGTGATGTATATGTATCAATTCTTTGATTTATAATCCATGCAGATAATAGATAGGCCCAAAGGAAGGTCTATTATCTGACAGGAGTTATTGTTAATCTTTGATCACGGTATATGTGGATTGTGAGCAATTCTAATTTTTTGTCTTTGTTCTAATGCATATGCTCGAAGGGGCAAATATCAGTTCTTAGAAACCAAGCATGATGATTTATCTGGGTTGTATGGATTTGAACCTAGCGCTAAGGATAGATAAGCCTGCTCCTCTTACTGAAGAGAGCTCAAAAGCTCAGAGGGTTCAATATGAGAGGTGGGAATGTTCTAATCGCTTGGGTTTAATGATCCTGCAGCAGGGAATCCCAGAGCATGTTCGAGGTGCCATATCTGCTGATCAAAGTAGTGCTAAAAATTACGTTGCTGAGCTGGAAAAGGTCTATGTCAAAAATGACAAGGCTGAGGTAGGATGCTTCTTACGAAGCTAACCTCCATAAGGTATGCCAGCAATGGTAGTGTCAAGGAGCATATACTGAGCATGTCCCAAATAGCCATGAGGCTAAAGATCCTGGATTTGGCTTTACCAGATGACCTATTAGTCCATTTGGTTTTAAATTCGCTACCACTTTAATATGGGCAGATAAGGACTTCATATAACTGCAAACCACATAAATGGACTCTTAATGAGCTCATTGCACATTATGTGGATGAGGAAAAGAAAATGATGGCAGGAAGAAGGAAAGTGCTCATATGGTAACATCAGTGGGTAAGGGCAAGAAGAGAAAGATAACTGCTGATAAGGGTAAGGAGCGAAAGAAACCTAAGGTAATAACATGTTTCTTTTGTAGTAATGCTAGACATTTAAAGAAGGATATTACCAAGTATGCTGCATGGCATGCTAAGAAAGGTATGTTCCTTAGTTTGTCTGTTATGAGGTCAATTTATCTTCAGTACCTAGAAATACTTGGTGGGTAGATTTAGGTGTTATTACTCATATAAGTATTTCAATGCAGGGTTGCCTGAGCTACCGAAAGCCGATTGATGGTGAAAGATACATCTATAGGCAATAGGGCATTTTAGATTATTACTAAGAACTGGTTTTTATTTGGATCTCGTGGATACTTTTGTTGTACCGTCTTTTAGACGGAATTTGGTTTCTGTTTCTATATTGGACAAATCCGGTTATTCTTGTTCATTTGGAAACAATATGTTTACTTTATCCATGAATTCAAATATTGTTGGTATTGGTTCTTTATATATTAGTGATAATCTATATATGGTTGATATTAATGCCTTATATCAAGAAAACTTGCATGTTAATTCTAGGGTTACTAAAAGAAAATTAAATAAGGATAACTCAGCTGATCTTTAGCATAGACGTTTGGGTCATATATCCAAATCCAGATTAGAACGTCTAGTGTCCAAAGGTATTTTGGATACACTTGATTACACTAAGTCAGATGCTTATATTCAGTGTATAAAAGGAAAATAGACAAAACAAAAGAGATTAGGTGCCATAAGGTCTAAAGACGTCTTAGAATTGATACATACGGACATCTGCGATCCATTCCCTACGGCTCCTCTGAATGGCCAAAGATATTTTATATCATTCATAGACAATTACTCACATTTTGGGTTCCTATATCTCATTCATGAAAAATCTGAGTCTTTGGATACTTTTAAATTTTATAAGGCTAAAGTTGAAAATCAACTCGAAAAGAAGATTAAATGTATAAGATCTAAAAGTGGAGGTGAGTACCATGGCAGATATGATGGCTCAGGTGTACAGCGTCCAGGTCCATTTGCTAACTTCTTAGAAGAATGTGGTATAGTCCCTCAGTATACAATGCCTGGTTCCCCAAGCATGAATGGTGTAGCTAAGAGATGTAACAGGACTCTTTTAGATATGGTGAGGAGTATGATTAGTTAATCTACCTTACCTAAGTCTTTCTAGGGAGAAGACAACAATCTATCTTCTAAATAAAGTACCAACTATGGCAGTAGCGAAAACTCCTTATGAACTTTGGACAGGGCGAAAACCCAATCTAAGGCATGTTCATGTTTGGGGTTGTCCAGCTGAGGCTAGTCCTTACAGGCCTAGAGAAGGAAAATTGGACAACAAAATTGTTAGTAGCTACTTTATTGGTTACTCTGAGCGATATAGGCATTTCAAGTTTTATTATCCCACTACTAAGGTTATTTTTGAGACGGGAACTGGAACATTCTTTGAGGATATTGAGTATGAGGGGGAAGATAAAGTTAGAAATATTGATTTTGAGGAAGGATCGAGTCAGGAAGAGCAATCCATTTCGATTCCTATCATTATTCCTGAGTATGTTCGGGATGTTACTACTCCAGAAACAATTCTGGTTCCAATACAAGATATTATTTAAGAACTTCCCCATGAGGAACAAACTCAACAACCTCAAGAGCGTGTACCTTTAAGGAGGTCCACTAGAGAGAGAAGAAGTGCTATTTCGAATGATTATGTAGTATATCTCCAGGAACATGAGGATCCTGTAGGTATTATAGATGATGATCCAATCATATTTCATAATGCTATGCAGAGTTCCAACTCTCATGAGTGGATTGAGGCAATGAAGCAAGAGTATAAGTCCATGCAAGACAATAAAGTTTAGGATCTTGTCCCATTGCCTGAAGGAAAGAAACCCATTAGTTGCAAATGGATATTTAGGACCAAGAGGGATTTTAAAGGTAATGTGGAAAGATATAAGGCACTTCTTGTGGCAAAGGGCTTTACTCAAAAGGCAGGGATTGACTATAAAGAGACCTTCTCTCCGGTTTCATCGAAGGACTCTTTTAGGACAATCATGGCTCTTGTTGCACATTTTGATCTTGAGCTACATCAAATGGATGTTAAAACTGCGTTTCTCAATGGTGACATTAATGAAACCATCTATATGGTGCAGCCGGAAAACTTTGTGTCGAAAGATACACAACAACTGGCATGCAAATTAAGGAAATCCATTTATGGGCTCAAGCAAGCTTCCCGTCAGTGGTACTTTAAGTTTCATCAAGTAATTGTTTCATTTGGTTTTAAAGCAAATACTGTGGAAGATTGTGTGTATCACAAATTCAATGGGAGTAGGTTTATATTTCTGGTATTATATGTGGACGACATACTTCTTGCTACCAATTATAAGGACTTATTGCATGAAATAAATATCTTTCTTTCAAAGCATTTTGAAATGAAGAACTTAGGTATAAACTCTTTTGTATTAGGAATCCAAATACACTGGGATCGTTCTCGGGGTATTCTTGGGTTATCACAAAAGAGCTATATTGAGAAAGTGCTCAAGAGGTATGGTATGCAAGGGAGTAAACTAGAAGAAACCCCAGTCGCTAAACGTTATAAGTTCAGCCTCAAACAATGTCCTAAGAGTGAGCTTGAAATCCAAGAAATGCAGAAGGTCCCATATGCATCTGGAGTTAGGAGTCTAATGTATGCACAAGTTTGCACATGTCCAGACCTTGCATTTGTAGTAGGCATGTTAGGGAGATACCTTAGTACTCCTGGCATGGACCACTGGAAAGTGGTCAAGAGGGTTATGCGATATCTTCAGAGAATAAAAGACTTTATGCTCATATACGAAAAGTCATATCATTTGGAGATCATTGGGTATTCATATTCTGACTTTGCTGGATGCTTAGACAGTTGAAAATCCACATCTGACTACATTTTCATTTTGGCAGGAGGTGTTATTTCATGGAAGAGTTCTAAACAAACTCTTATAGCTACCTCCACTATGGAAGTAGAATTTGTAGCGGTATACGGTGCATCCAATCAAGGATTGTGGTTAAGGAAATTTGTCACAGGATTAAGGATTGTTAGGGATAAAATGGGGCGGGGATTCCCCAAACCCAATGGGGACGGGGGATCCCCAATAAGATTCCCCGTGGGGTGGGGATGGGGAATTTTTCATCCTCGAATCCTTAATGGGGATGGGGATGGGGAATGCATTCCCCACCACGAAAATTTCCTGAACCCGACCCCAATGATTCCCATTGGGGAATCCCCGAAACATCAAATAATTTATAATATTTTTTATAATAAGCATTTGTTAATATGAATATTTAATGTTGGATATATAGGTTATTTTTATAATTATTTATTTAATGTTGGATATAAGTATTTAAATTTTAGTATCGAAATATTGAAACAAATTTGGTTTGATCTTTTACTTTTTCTTTTGAAGTTTTGAAATAATTTTTTTTTGTTGAATGGAACTTTGAAATGGGGAATTGAGGAATCCTCGATAATTCCCTGATAGAAAATGGGGGAAAAAATCCCCGAAACCTTAATGGGGATGGGTATGATTTTTTCCCCGAAACCTTAATGGGGATGGGGATGGGGAATGCGTTCCCCGCCCCGATAAGCCCCTAAGGATTGTGCATGATGTTGAGCGACCACTAAAGTTATACTGTGACAATAATTCTGCGGTCATGTTCTCCAATAACAACAAAAGCTCTTATCATTCAAAGCACATTAAGATAAAGTTTCTGGTTGTAAAGGAGGGAGTACAGAGTGAAAAGATATCCATAGAGCATATCGGTACAAACTCCATGATAGCGGATCCGCTTACTAAAGTAGTAGTACCTAATGTTTTCAATGTTCATGTCGCTCACATGGGTGTTAGACTACTTTAGTATGTTCAGTTTCAGTGGGAGTTTGATTATGTATCTGATGCTCTGTTAGGTAATGGATATATTATGTAATAATTCAGTTTTCTGCAGAAATAAAGTATTCAGCTAAAGTACACTCTATTTACATATATATTCGGTTTCATATATGTTTGATCTCAATTAAGAGGACAATTTGGAAACAGGCATGATGATCACGTTACATGTAGTTTCGATGCTACACTCCTATAATTGATCTATGTCATTTGGGGGTATTGATGATATGGTTGATGCTGGATTGAATTGCGATGAATGCAACGACTATCCCTTCAATTCTTCATAAATTTAACTAATGGCCGAGATTGTTAGGGGGTACCTTGTCTATGATTGCATTTTGAGCTCATAAGGATGTACACATTTACTCAGGTAATATATGTAAGCCCAAGTGGGAGATTGTTGGATTTATTTCCAATAAATCATTAAGTGTGGGCTCATATATGTAAATTATAAATGTGTATGGCAATCATAATATAATAGTCAAATAAAGTTGTGATCAAATAATAAGGTTATTGACTATTGAGGTACCAATTATAAATTATAGGAAGGGAGTGTAGAGCATGGTGAGTAGATTACCTTTTAGTTAAAGGGGTGAAATGGTAATTTGCCACATTATGTTTTATTATTTAAGTGAGGTTGGCCCCCGAGGAAAAGACATGAGGAAATTTGGTTGGCTTCCCTTTTGGCATTCCTTGTCTTTCTCCTGGAAGACCATCTCCTGGGTTTCTTCTTCATTTATTCTTCATCAAGTAGCCTTTAATGGCTAACTCAGGTATGTTTCCACTTTCGGATTATTTTATTTCTCAATGATTTCAATATGATAGATTCGAAGCTTATGTTTAGTGGTATTGTTCATGTACGTACATTGAGTACCTAGAAATCCTTTCTACTCAAATCTTTGATTAATAAGTAGCCGAGTAGCATGAATTCCAGATAGCCAAAAGCATGATTTAATATTGGAAACAAAACATAGCATGATTTAATATTGGAAACAAAACATTCGTCACTCCTTAAAACATGACACAAAAACTGTAGTAACTCTATCAATATTCAAACCCATACAATCGTAGTTTGCACAACTTTCAAAAATATATGTGAAATGGGGAATGTGATTTCTTATCCTTCAGGTACAACTGAAGCCGCAAATAAAAAATCAAACAATAATGTTTAAAAAAAGGCAACCATTTGTTGATTTACTCCCTATATTTCTAAAAGTTTATCACTCTAACCGAATTATTAAAACTAATGAAATATCTATTACACTATTAAAAAAAGTAATTTAACCTTTATATCTTATACATAAGTTCTCTTTCTTCTTAAATACAACTCATAATCAATTACCTCTCTCATAATTAATACAAGGATAAATTAGGAAAAATATGATAAAAAATTGCATTAATATTCTAAAATGTCAAACTTTTGGAAAAACTAAAAAAAAGTGTAAAAAGTCAAACTTTTGGAAATGGAGGAGTAAGAGCATCTATAGTAGATAGTCTATTCCAAAAAAAGTCTTGACACATAAGCAAGAATAAACAATGAATAAAAAAATGGCTCTACGCTAGCTCTTCTATTTTCTCTTTCCTATATGATCCGACACAATAAATGTTAGACATTATCTATTTAATCTTCTACATGTGGACAATCAAATAAAAGACCAACTCATCAAATTAATTAATATTTTAATATTAAACATTCAAACACTTATTTAATTTGAATTAATTCATTTTTTAACTATTTTATTATACAAAACTAAAAGAAATAGACAATCTAGTGTAGCTATCTTTCTAAAAGAAATTGTCTATTTTCAAAATTATTAACATGTCATCAATGTGGATTTCTATTCCACATACCACATAATCTTAAAATCTACTATCTACTAAAGATGCTCTAAAGAAAAGTGGATGTATATTTATCAACCATTGTATGATTGTTGTGCCTAATAAAGAAGTGACAGAGAGTATTTTGCCACCAAAACCAGCAGGCTTGAGGCAATTCCAAAACCTCTGTATAGTCTCCGAGGGCCTCTGGCAGCAATGAATTCAAAATTCAAGATCAGTCTCAGAATCTGATTTGTCTGCAATGTCGAATCCGTCGCCAGCTAATGAGGTTCCGCTCGAGCGTTCACCTCCTCCTCTTCCCTCGCCTTCTTAGGGTCAGTCTCCATTGGGTGTCGAGATAGCTAGCGCTATGGCTCATTTTCTTCAGTCAGATCTATTCAGGAATGTTTTCCAAGAGCAGGTCCGTATTGTTTTGGTAGAGAAGAGGAATGCTCAGAGACCATCAAGGTCTATTACTCAAGCTCAGGGACAGTCAAAGGTCGCGCAAAATGGGTCATTTAGGTTCCTCCGATTCAGATTCAGCCTTTTGTTCCACATGTTCAACTCGTCCAGCCTTTTTAGCCTGTTCAACCAAGCTAGTTGTGAGCTGACGACCCCCGATCCCCCCGACCACATGGTAAGCTTTAATGCTCTTCAGCGTGGGGCGGAGAAACAACAAGTGTTGTGAAGCGTGCTAAGGGATGATCCTTATTTTAGCATGATGAAAATGGATAATGGAAGTGATGTTGAAGTTGAAATTTAGTCCGATTATTGGGTTATGGGATACGAGACTTAAAATCCCGTATTTTAAAATAGAGTCATCACCCGGTTAAGCTCCACCGAAAAATTGTGTACGATATTCCCACCAGTTGGTTGGACCGTACCTTAAAACAGACGTTCTAGGTGCGGATGATGTTGCTTACTTTTTAATTTTTAAATCAAGCTTATTATATTTTAATAAACGTGAACTTAGTTCTTATGCGATTTAATCCGATTATTGTTTGGTATTTTCGGTTTACATGCCATACATCACACGGAAAGTAATAAATAAACAAAGCAAGAAAATAACATTATTACAAGGCTTTACGAATACCTATACATTTTTCTAATGCAAGAAAATAAATAAAGCGATAAATAAATAAATAAATGGGTGAAACCGGGTCTTAACTAATCTTATCGACTCGAATCCGGCTCCAAATGAGGCAATAGATATATAAGAATAATCACAAATAAAGCATGGATAAATAAATGCGGAAAACAAACACAAAGCATGAAGAAAACGATATTTTTGGATTTTTTGAGATAAAAACATAATTTTCGGGCGTTAATTAATTATTTAATAACCTAAGAAGGGTGAAATAAATTAAATAAACATCCTAAAATTAGATTTAGCATATTCAAAATATTTTTGAAATTTTAGTTGGTGGAAAACAATTTATTTAGATTTATTTAGTTAAAAACACTATTTTTTAAGCTATTAAAATGCATATTAAATCAAATAAAAATAAAAATAAAATCTAAAAATATAATAAAATAATAAAAACAATTTCAGATTATTTATGAATTTTTATAAATTTTTCGGGTTGAAATCAGGACTGAAAACGCATTAAAATGACAAAAACTAGGTCAAAACGACAAAAACGGGCCAAAACAACAGAATAAAACAAACAGGGACCATTTGGACATTTTTACCAGTAGGCCGACTCAGTGAGGTGGTAGGCTGACTCAGTGAGGTGGTAGGCCGACTCAGCGACATGGTAGGCCGACTCAACGAGGTGGCTTAGATGACTCTCAGTCTGCCTTCGTCCCACGGAAGTGGCCTGCCGGAAAAAGTGTCTAAACAAGCCGAAATTGACCTTTTTGTGCCTGAAAACCCAAGATTACTAAAATTTCAAGTCGTTTCCTACCTGTTACCGTAGATTCGGACTTAAAATGATTAAATAACTTTAGTTTTTCAGTTTGGGGGAAAAGAACTCAGAAAGTCCGACAAAACGACGATTGGCTGCTTGAGCGACTCGTAGGCCGACTGAACGAAGTGGTAAGCCGAATCAGCGAGGCGGCCTAGGTGACGTTCAGTCGGCCTGACGTTCGTCGGAACAGTCAGCCAGATTTTTGACAGAGAATCACAAAAAGGACGAATAAAATGGCCAAACATCCGGAAAAATAACCAAAAACACAGCAGCAGAAATAAAAAAAAGAAAGAAATAGATTCGAACTCAGGAAGTTACCTAAAGGCCGGGAATCCACTCTCGAGACTCGAACCGGACGTTTGACAAGCTTTATGATGGATTTGAGATGAAAACTCGACGAAACAACCGATTTAGCAAGGGATTTAGTGATTTGTGAGGAAAAAGTCCTTAAATCCTATTTAAACCAATTTTTACCTAAGATTTCTAATAGATTTCAGTGTTTAAGCTACAAGATTAAGCCTAAGAATAACTAAGAATCAAGATTAGAGAGGATTAAACCCGGATTTTAGCTTTTCTTGAGCTTTCTCTCTCTAGTTCTTCCCTTTCTCTCTCTTATTCTTGAATTTTCTCTCTAAAAATCAGCCAAAGAAAAGTCCCCCAAAACTGATTTTGATGGGTGATTATAGACTTTTCAAGTGTAAAATACCCAAACTAATCCTCCAAATGTCAATATTTGACAGAAAAAAACCAAAACCCGACTTATTGGCCAAGAAAAACCCGAAAAAACTCCTTATAAAGAAAACCTCGCTTGAAAGTCGCGTCACTGACGCGACCCAGCCCAGGCCGCGTCACATGAAGCGGCCAAATCTAAGCCGCATCATGCGACGCGGCCTGGCCTCTCGGCGGCGGCGCTGGCCGCTGCCGACGGATCAAGGGCACCCAGGAAGGAAAAAAAATAAAAAAGGCAAAGGGGCTCGTGGAGCCGGGCTCGAAAAGGGAACAAACTATACCATGGGTATCCGAACGGGGCGATACTTGACATTCCGGAAAGCTCGGGGAACCCAGAATCCAACGATGCAAATGAGACTACTAAAAATGTCTGGATTTTTAAGGAAAAAATTGCGAAACAATTTACTACATACAAGGGGAAAGGAAGCGGTTAAAAAATTAAAAGCGATCCAATGTTTAATTAATCGGGGTCAAAGATCTTAAAATCGTCAACAAAGAACTTGCCAAACGCGATTCGATTCTAAAATAATGGAACAACTAGACCATAAAAGGTTAGAGCAAAAAGTCGTCATCGTTCTGAGGGTCACCGAAAACCCGTGCTCAAAGGCTGCCCCTCGAGGGATTGTCACTTGGCGGGCCAAGTGTGATCTCGTGAAAGAGTAAGGGATAGGAGGCTATACCTAACTCGCGAATTCCTGAGCCGATTGTCTACTGGGGTTGCCATCGACAAATCTTTTAGGAAGAACAAGACAGTCCTAGAAGTGAAACTCCGAAACGGTTGTTTACGGACGGTACAGGGATGCCTCATCAACGGACCTTTTAGAGCTGAAAATCCCGGACCGGTTGTTTACTGGAGGTTTTGGGAACGCACCATTGACAGACCAGTCGAGATGAAATTTTTTAATAAGTGTAGGAATTCTGAATCGGTTGTTTTCTGGGTACGCCATTAACAGACCTAAAGGCCGTGAGGCTGAATTGGTTGTCTACGGGTGGTTTGAGAACGCACCATCAACGGACCTATCAAGGAGGAGGAGCTGAAATCAGTTATCTACGGGTGGTCTGAGAATGCACCATCAACGGACCTATCGGAGGGTGCCGGGAACTTCTAACGAGATCGGACTGGGATATGCTGAGAGCTTCAAACGAGATCGGACTGGGATTAGCTTGGCTTGAATCGCATGCCGGGAACATCAAACAAGATCCCTGGACTAGAACACATACCAAGAACTTAACTAAAAGGTGCCGAGCACTTCTAATGAGGTCGGACTGGGATATGCTTGGCTTGAATCGCATGCCGGGAATATCAAATGAGACCCCTAGACTGGAATGCATACCAAGTACTTGACTGAAAGATGCCGAGCACTTCTAATGAGGTCGGACTGGGATATGCTTGGCTTGAATCGCATGCCGGGAATATCAAACGAGACCCCTGGACTAGAAAGCATACCAAGACCTTAACTGGAAGGTGCCGAGCACTTCTAATGAGGTCGAACTGGGATTTGCTTGGCTTGAATCGTATGCCGGGAATATCAAACGAGACCCCTGGACTAGAACGCATACCAAGAACTTAACTGGAAGGTGCCAAGCACTTCTAATGAGGTCAGACTAGGATATGCTTGGCTTGAATTGCATGCCGAGAATATCAAACGAGATCCCTGGACTAGAACGCATACCAAGAACTTAACTGGAAGGTGTCGAGCACTTCTAATGAGGTCGGACTGGGATATGCTTGGCTTGACTCGCATGCCGGGAATATCAAATGAGACCCCTAGACTGGAATGCATACCAAGAACTTAATTGGAAGGAGCAGGCACTTCTAACGAGGTCGGACTGGGATTTACTGAAAAGTGCCCGAGGAGACCGTTGGACTAAACGCATTGTGCCTGCCATGGAAATTTTGAGATATTAGAGAGCGACATGAGCTGCGCTTTTGTTGCTTAATTGATTTTATCGAGGCAAAAATTTTTGCCCCTTCAATTAAGCAACACAAACGGAAGAATGAAACTAAAATAAAGTTGAGATTTCCGGAAGTCCGGAGAGATTGTTGAGGCCGAGCGCCGAGTCTGGCTGATATGCCCTTGGGTATTTGCATTAAGGTGCCCCTAGGTATTTGCATTGAGGTGCCCCTGGATATTTGCATTGAGGTGCCCCTAGATATTTGCATTGAGGTGCCCCTGGGATAAGCTTCTGAGTTCTAATTTTAGGATCCATCGGGTTGGTCATCCTTCTAAATTGCCCCATAGTGTGCCTTTCAAAAAGGCTTTAAAGCATTAGTAAGCCATATAAATTGCGTTTTCATTGCTTAATTGATTTTGTGGAACAAAAATATTTTCGCCCCTTCAATTAAGCAATAAAAATGGGAGAAAAATAAATAAGAGTTGAGATTTCTAGGAGGCCGGAGAAATTGCCAATGTTGAGCATTGAGACTAGCTGATGTGCCCCTGGGAGAACTTCTATCTTCGAATGCAGGACAGAAGATAATTCTGAGATGCCTCTTGATTCAAGCTCTTATTTTATTTCCTGTGGAATTCAGCATAGAATAATAAACATGAACATTATGCATGAATGTAAGAATGCATGAGATACTCGAACTGGTCATCTTCAAGCTGATTGATTAACTTGCTTGATCGACTTTGCTTAATTCGGGGAAAGATCAACTTGCTTGAAAAGGGAGGATATATGGAATTGCTTTGTGGTATGGACAAGACAAGAATGCCCCTGGAGGAGGATCAGGGATGTTGCGCAGATTAGGTGAGAATGCGCCTGATGGAGAACTAGGGAAGCCGGGGCGAATCAACTGCAAATTGATTGCTGGATCAGGGATGATGGAGACAAAGGGGGTGCACGAAGCAAAGCTCAAGATTCTGGATAACGAACGACCAAGCGCTATCGCTACTAGTGAATTCTACCAAGGATGGCTTTGAAAGATTAGGACATTACAGACTCGAGATGCTCGGACAAGATTAGAGCGGACACGAGCGGAGGACGAATTTGAGTGCTTCGAATCTATTAGATCGGCGAACATATCCATGTATTCTGATGCTGATAGCGATGATGCAGATATCTCGATGTGATCGATGGCAGTCATTCATCTTTGGTTAAGTTATCTTAATTTTTGCATAGACCCGAATATTGTGTTGGGTCCATCAGACTTGTTCATATTTTGCTTTTAAGTTCTACTTTTTGCCTGGACCCCCCTTTTCGGGTTTTCAATCCAGCGAACTATCCCGGCTTTTGCATAGACCTTGATTCTTTTCAATCTATCAGGAATTTTGCCTTTTATCTTTGCTTTTGAGGTATTGGGTCGACTGCACAGAACCCTACGTTTGACTCATCTGTTGCATTTTGCCTTTTAGGCCCAATAAATTCATTCAAGCATAAATATAAAGAATTCAGTAAAAGTGACATTTCCGTTAAATGAAGTAAGTTTGAGTACATGATGATGATAACCATTTCTATTCACCCAAACTCTGGTGTTAACTAGCCTATGAAGGTTTTCTAGTCAACATACTCTTATGGCTCACTTTACCCTCAGTTTTGCCTAGGCTGCCCTTTTCGGGTTTTCAGCCTAACGGGTTATTCTTGCACCCTAACTTTTGCCTGGCCGATTTGTAGAATACCGATCAACGGGATACACCCTAATTTTTGCCCGAGTAGTAGAGGACCACTCGCCGGGTGATTGATTTATATATGCTTTTTATGTGCCGCTTTTCTGGATTTGATTCTTTTCAGTTAGATATGATAATGCTTGACCTGTTTTGATTGATAGGGTTTACAAACTCGGTACCATCCGAAATCTTCATGCCCCTGAAACCGGGTACATTTCTGATTACATAAGGTCTTTCCCAATTCAGTTGGAACTTCCCCCTTGGCTTAGTGTTGGCAGGCTTTTGCTTGCTTTAGAATCAGATCGTTGGCCTTTGACGGATATTCGATGCTTGACGCGGTTGTTGTTCAGCCTCACTATGCGCTTTTGATATATCTGGAGTCCGCTTAAGCTGCTCAGGCTGCACCTTAGTCCATGCGGGTCTCTTTGACGCTGGGTTCAATATGACTCTCTGTTTTAGTTATCCCACTAGCTTGTGGGCAGTGCGGTGAAGATTTACGGGGCTCGGACCCAAATTTTCGATCGATCAGGGGGTGCCTCTTGGGATTGAAACCCCAATAACTGGGATGATGCGATGGGGTAGGCTACGCCGAGCAAGGACGCGTTTCTCGAGGAACTTGGCCATCTTCTCGATGGTAATGTTGATGAAAAGGGTCGATTTCCCTTATGCTGATGAGGGTCGAATCTGGCCGATCATATGCATCCCCCTCGCCGAGAATGGCCAAGGAGTAGAGAAACAGGGAAGGTTTAGAGGGGTGGAAGAGATAGTGTATTAGGAATAGGCAATGTTCTATGGGGGTGGGAAATGTGAGAATGGATGGGCGAAGAAAAGATAAGCCACAAGTTTGTCGAAGATGATCCAGTGATACTCGTCTTCCATAATCGACTGACACTTCATTGATAGCTTGAAAGTCGCTTTGCATATAGTCACGAGGTCGGCGATGGACCGATTGACATATTGGATCTATCCAAGGAATGACTGAGCTTCTTTTGCTATTTCAGTCATGGAGATGAGATGCTCGGGCATCCGATGACAAACCCTAGGTGTTTAGGCATGACTAGGCGAAAGCATTATCATGGTCTTTAAGCACTTGTTATCTCTCATTTTCTTCCAAACATTAGGTCATTAGAAAGTGTTTACCATTTTAGATTATCATTTGTACTCAAACTTATTTCAGTTAAAGAAACGTTATAAATACTGAACATATTATGCTTATGACGAAAATGAATGCATGGACCCATCGGGCGAAACATCAACCTGATAAGCAAAAAGAGAGAGTCTTTCATCAAATTAAAGTGCCTTAGAGACAGAATTGTTCACATCAAAACACTAGAAACATAAAGAAAGAAAATTACATCATAGAAAAATCATCCTCCTAAAGAAAATTACATCATAGAAAAATCATCCTCCACAGGCGGAGGGTCTTGATTGGTAGAGCCCGTAGGCTAATGATCCTCGGTAGCTTCCATTGGGGTGTCGCTCAGGATGAAGTCTAATACCTTTGCCTGCTCGGCTGATAACTTTTCTCCTTTATCCGCTAGAGACCTTGCGGGATTCTTGTTAGAGTCGACGGCAGAAATGGCTTCCATAACGGAGTTGGGTGAATCAGAAAAGACCATTGCCAACATAAAACCCTCAGGGAGACCGGAATTGATGGCGCTCACTTCATCATCAGAGCTCGGTGATGGCTTCTCCTCAGCATCGGTCTTCCTTGCAGACTCATCCATTTTTCTTTCTCTTATCAAGCACCAAATAGCCATACCTAAAGGCTTACATTGATCTTTTGTGTGTCCTTTTTGAACGTAATAGCAACAAAAGTTCTCTTTCTCTTCAGGCGTAGGAGAACGGTACTCACGAAGAGGGCTAAAGAGGCCTTTCTCTTGTAATTTGGCAAATACGATATGAAGAGGGAGCTTCTATGGAGACACGAATGCCTTCTGACCAGGGGCCTGAGCGGGTGTGGTTTGCACTGCGGAAACACTCTCTTGATCGACAACTTGAACTGCAGGCGTCTTCTCCCTAGTTAAGGTCGGAGCAACCTCGAAGGATTGAGAGTTGTTGCTCTTGAACCAGGGTTTGCCACTTGGCTTGCTAGCCCTTTCCTTCTCTTCCCAGCGCTCGATCCTCTCAGCCTTTTCAAAAAAATTTTTGATAGGACTCGAAAGAATCGGTCTCCATCTCTTTTCGAAGGAGTGGGAGAGCCCCGTCAAGAAATTTCGGGATCATTTTCTTAAGGCTGAGCTTTTGCTTCAAGAGGACCTGACTGGCCATCAATCGATTGAAAAAAGATTTGAAAGCTTCGCCGGGCTTTTGCTTGACTGCCTTAAGATGTTGAATTGTAGTCTCCATTGTAGAATTAAATCCATAATGGGCAATCAAAGCTTCAGATAAGAGTTTCCAATCTAGGATTGTGGACTCCGAAAGAGTATTGTACCACTCGAGAGCAGTGCCTGAAAGGGTACACGGGAACAACTTGGCCAATACCTTATCCCCAATCTTTTGGACACGCATGATTCGCTCATACATAACTATATAGGACTTACGGGGGCCTTCGCCTGAATAAGCATCCATTCGGGGCATTGATAAATTTTCAGGCACCCAATCATCACCTCTTACTTCCTCCCTATCCTCGCTCCTGCTTAGAAATTGCCTGAAGAAAGCCGCCATTTCGGGATTCACGCCCGGAGGCTGCTTGACCTGGTCACATGGAGATGACCCAAACTAAAACGCCCGGAGGCTGCTTGACCTGGTCACATGGAGATGACCCAAACTAAAAGGGCGGAGGAGCCGAGGTTTCAATCTGGAGGTGAGAAAAAGGATTCTGAGGGTAAGTGGTCACATGGGGAGTGACCACAAAGCTAGGGGGTGAGTTAGTGAAAACATCCGGCTGTACCGGAGGAACAACAAAGCCACTTGATGGGACTATTATTTGAGGAGTAAATCCCTCTGAGAAAGCGCGGAGAATAGGAGACTGGTGAACAGGCCTCGAGTGCGCAGGGGAATAAAAACCGAAGGTTGGTGGAGTAGATGATAAGGGTAGCTGAGAAGAGCTCTGTCCAAACTAAAACTGGCTTTGCTGGATAGGACGAACAGGAGAGAGCGGTGGTATCGGAAACTGATTCTAAATTGGCAGAGACTGAACTATCTCTCCTGGAGCTTGAAAAATAGGCCCCGCTGGCCTCTGAGACTCTCTTTCCTCCCTAAGACCGGATCTAACTTGCTCTTGAACAGTGGCCCGAAACATATCTGATTGCAGGAACATAACCATAGCATTAGCCAATTCGGATCCCAACTGAGATTGCCCTTGACCTTGACCTTGATGAGGGGGAGAGGGAGAAGGGGAAAGAGTGCTCTCATGAGGCGCATCATTCAAATGCGGACCAGACATGGTTAGAAGAGCAGATTCTGATACAAAACTTACAACTGAGCTTGGGCCCATAGAACAGCGAACTAGATGGTGATCGAATCTAAAGGAAGCGGTGCCTTCGTTTAACTAAGACATCGGAAGATGATCAGCCCAAATTGAACCATGAACGAGATGGATGATAACATAAATATTCGAGTGATGAATGCCATATATACGAGTGGTTTAGAGAGGTAGAGAGCAGAAGAGCTTATGATGCGAAGCTTATCCCCAAAATACGTGAGACGTCAAATTCCTCGCTATTCCTAGCGAACTAGGTACAAGTCGTCGGGACTCAAACTATCTCAGGCATTTTGTTAAATTCCCCCGAGGGGGGAATAGGGGTAAGCGAAAACTGAAAATAAAGGTCGGCTACAGGCGACCTATACATGAGCTTTGCATGAATGAGCACAACATAAGTAGCACACGAAAGTAAATAAACCTCTTCCAACCTTATGACTCCGGCGTATCACCAATTTGTAGTCTGGAGGTAACTCTAGCGCCAGAAAACGACAAGAGAGTATGCGACCTACATCTATATTATTCCGGTGAGCCTAAAGGGAAGTTGCTATGGCTAGTTTTATCGTGGTTCATAGTCTCAAACTGCTGGTGTCGTGAAATGACACTGTAGAAGGGTCTCATTTACCTTGATTCCGTGTAACCCAACCACTCCTCAAATGAGTGCGGCAGCGAGAATTACACGTTGATTGAAACGAGTGTTCCACCCACAAATATCCCCAATTCCTGGCGGGCATTAGATATACAAGTGAGCTTCACGGGGGTGATAAAATGGCACCTTAAAACTTAGAATCTAACTAAGCAGTGAATAAAAAGGCATAAGAAATAAAGCGTTGATTTAAAAATGATTTAGGCACATCATCAAGATCCTTTAACCAAAGGTCGAAAATGGGGGTGATTTTCAAGTTTTAAGTTAAAGGAAAATCCCCAGCAGAGTCGCCACTGTGAGCCGACGACCCCCGATCCTCCCACCCGCACGGCAAGCTTTAATGCTCTTCGACGTGGGGCAAAGAAACAACTAGCGCTGTGAAGCGTGCTAAGGGATGATCCTTATTTTAGCTTGATGAAAATGGATAATAGAAGCGATGTTGAAGTTAAAATTTAGTCCGATTAATGGGTTAAGGGATACGAGACTTAGAATCCCGTATTTTAAAATAGAGTCGCCACCCGATTAAGCTCCATCGGGAAATTAGGTACGATATTCCCACCGGGTGATTGGACCGTACCTTAAGACAGACATTCTAGTTTCGAATGATGTTGCTTACTTTTCAATTTTTAAATCAAGCCGGTTATATTTTAATAAACGTGAACTTAGTTCTTATGCGATTTAATCCGATTATTGTTTGGTATTTTCGGTTTATATGCCATATATCACACGGAAAGCAATAAATAAACAAAGCAAGAAAATAAAATTATTACAAGGCTTTACGAATACCTATACATTTTTCTAATACAAGGAAATAAATAAAGCAATAAATAAATAAATGGGTGAAACCGGGTCTTAACTGAGCTTACCGACTCGGATCCAGCTCCAAACGAGGCAATAGATATATAAGAATAATCACCAATAAAGCATGGATAAATAAATGCGAAAAATAAACACAAAGCATGAAGAAAATGATATATTTGGATTTTTCGAGACAAAAATATAATTTTTGGGCGTGAATTAATTATTTAACAACCCAAGAAGGGTGAAATAAATTAACTAAACATCCTAAAATCAGATTTAGCATATTCAGAATATTTATGAAATTTTTAGTTGGTGGAAAACAATTTATTTAGATTTATTTAGTTAAAAACACTAATTTTTTTAAGCTATTAAAATGCATATTAAATCAAATAAAAATAAAAATAATATCTAATAACAGAATAAAATAACAAAAACAATTTCAGATTATTTATGAATTTTTAGAAATTTTTCGGGTTGAAATCGGGACTGAAAACGCATTAAAATGACAAAAACCAGGTCAAAAACGACAGAAACGGCCAAAAACAAATAATAAAACAAACAGGGATCATTTGGACGTTTTTACCAGTAGTCCGACTTAGTGAGGTGGTAGGCCGACTCAACAAGGTGGCCTAGATGACTCTCAGTCGGCCTTCGTCCCACTGAAGTGGTCTACCAGAAAAAGTGTCTAAACAAGCCGGAATCGACCTTTTCGTGCCTGAAAACCCAAGATTACTAAAATTTCAAGTCATTTCCTACCTGTTACAGCAGATACGGACTTAAAATGCTTAAATAACTTTGGCTTTTCAGTTGGGGGAAAAAATCCAGAAAGTCCGACAAAACGACGATTGGCCGCTTGAGCGACCCGTAGTCGGCCTAGGTGACGTTCAGTCGACCTGATGTTCGCCGGAACAGTCAGCTGGATTTTTGACAGAAAATCACAAAAAGGACGAATAAAAGGGCCAAACACCCGAAAAAATAACCAAAAACACAGCAACAGAAATAAATAACAGAAAGAAATAGATTGGAACTCGGAAAGTTAGCAAAAGGTCGTGAATCCACTCTCGAGACTCGAACCGGACGTTTGGCAAGCTTTATGACGGATTTGAGATGAAAACCCGACGAAACAACCGATTTAACAAGGGATTTAGTGATTTCTGAGGAAAAAGTCTCTAAATCCTATTTAAACCAATTTTTACCTAAGATTTCAAATAGATTTTAGTGTTTAAGCTACAAGATTAAGCCTAAGAACAATTAAGAATCAAGATTAGAGAGGATTAAACCCGGATTCTAGCTTTTCTTGAGCTTTCTCTCTCTAGTTCTTCCTTTTCTCTCTCTTGTTCTTGAATTTTCTCTCTAAAAATCAGCCAAAGAAAAGTCCCCTAAATCTGATTTTGATGGGTATTTATAGACTTTTCAAGTGTAAAATACCCAAACTAATCCTCCAAATGTCAATATTTGACGGAAAAAAATCAAAACCCGACTTGTTGGCCAAAAAAAACCCGGAAAAACTCCAGATGAAGAAAACCCCGCACGAAAGACGCGTCACTGACGCGGCCGGGCCGAGACCGCATCACATGACGCGGCCAAATCTAGGCCGAGTCATGCGACGCGGCCTAGCCTCTCGGCGGCGGCGCTGGCCGCTGCCGAAGGATCGAGGGCACCTAGGAAGGAAAAAAAATAAAAAAAGGCAAAGGGACTCGTGGAGCCGGGCCCGAAACACAAACAAACTATACCATGGGTATCCGAACGGGGCGATACTTGACATTCCGGAAAGCTCGGGGAACCTAGAATCCAACGATGCAAATGAGACTCGCTAAAAATGTTTGGATTTTTAAGGAAAAAATCGCGAAACAATTTACTACGTGCAAAGGGAAAGGAAGCGGTTAAAAAATTAAAAGCGAACCAATGTTTAATTAATCGGGGTCCAAGATCTTAAAATCGTCAACAAAGAACTTGCCAAACGCAATTCAATTCTAAAATAATGGAACAACTAGACCGTAAAAGGTTAGAGCAAAAAGTCATCATCGTTCCGAGGGTCACCGAAAAGCTCGTGCTCATACTAGTTTCAATTTGGGCAGACTTCAGTTCAACCACCCCCACCCTTTCCTCAGTCTACCTTTGCTTTCGCTCCTCCAAGCCCGAGGCCGATTGCTCAAACTTCTATTTTCCCCGCTTTCTGAGGGGGTTTCACTCCTCAAATGACCGCTCCATCTAGTGGATGGATACTTTCCATCACAGCCACGATCCATGGAGTGTATCATTACCTTGATATTTTCAAAAGGCAAGGACACACTGTTGAGCATAAGCCTGTGACTATAGAGTATGCGGAGGGTGCTACAGAAAAAAATCATTGTCTTGGTTAGTAGTTCTTATAACATGTTAATGAAATAACACAAAGTTCCCTGCCTCATCTATTAGCAAGGTAAGCATATACTTTTCCTACACCATTCATGCCAAATATGAACACTTCCCCGTTAACACAACAAATGTATCATTCAACATCCTGTTTAATTTACAAAAGATAGTATCCAACTGTTAGTTATTACTAACACTCATAATGTAATTCATCAATTCAACAATAAACTAAACGGATAAAAATGACAAAATACATTAGAAATTAGTTCACTTAGACAAGTAGATACGGAGAAAAACTTCTTATATTACCTTAGTTATAGCAGCAAAGCTGATGGCTAAATTAGATTACTTCTAGTACTATTTATAGTTATCTACTAAAATCAGTTATCTTGAAAGGAAAATCCGCCTTCAGTACTTTCACAACTGTTGGTAAATTGTATTACTATTTAGTAGAACAAACAAAGCTTGTTGAAAGGGATTGAATTGTAATGGCGCTTCTGTTTCAGGAGTTTAAGATGGCTAAAGAAATATACAGAGTAAAAAAGAAAATCAAGGAAAACAATTAATCCCCGATTTCAACACCATAAGTCCAACCCCACACCCTCTTTTTCACTCCAAATCTCATTTTCCTCTATAATTTGGTGTTGCTACAGTGTTCACATCTCCAACCATACACTCCAAATTTTCACTCCAAACTATAATATTATTATTTTATTCTTTTCTACCTAAGTATTAATATTTCATAATAATTTTTTAAACAAAATCAAATAGAAAAAGAATAAAAAAAAATTTTAAAAAAAAGATGGAGGATGAACAGTGCCACGCGGCGTGACTTTGTTCATCCCCAACATTTGGGGTTGGAATTTGGCATCCCCTTGGAGCCAAATTCCAACTCCAACCCCACTTATAGTGTGGGGTTGGAAACGCTCTTATAATAATAAATCATCGATAGCAGCTTGAAGTTTTTCAACACTATGTAATTAGGGATGGGATTGGGTCTTGGATCCGGCTGAATTCGTGGATCCGTATCCGTTTTTTAGGGTATGGGCACTATTATTTTAGACCCATTGAATATGGGCCGGATTTAAATCTAATTAAAAAAATATGGATCTAATATCGGATTTTTTCAAAGACCCGGATCCAGATTCGAATCCGTTTATATATATGTAATTATTTATTTTTATTCATATTTATATATATAACAATGACCTATAATTACTCTAACTCTTTTTTTTTTGAAAACTAGTTACTCTAACTCTAACCCTAGCATATATATATATTCACTCACACTAAACTTTATACCGATTATCACCGGCTCTATATTTAAACTTGGACGAATGTTAATTTACATTATATTTATTTCAAGTTTTCAACTTTGAAATTACATGTTAAACTCTTTATGTTTTTTATATTATAAACTAAGATATTGATTTTAAAAACAGATCTTCTGTTGGTTGTTGATATTTTCATGTTGTATTTATTTAATTTTATTTTTTATAAATCCGTTTTAGACCCGTTTTGGACCCGGATCCGTGAGATCCATTGAATATGAATACGGGGTCTAATTTTATAAATCCAATGAATCTGAATCAGATATGGATCTTATATATGAAAATGATATGAATCTGGATCTCTATGGATCCGATTCAGATTCGGCCCACGCTCATCCCTACACATAATTTAAATAGGGTAAACTTAAAAAAACGTGCAGTGCCGTTGATATTGAAGGATAATTTCAGTTATTTCGATAAATTCAATATTCTTATATTTGAACTATATTATTTATAAATTATTTATTAAAATTTAAGTAAATTTAAAAAACTTTTTATTTTTAAAGTTGCGTCAAATTTTAATTAATAAATAATATTTGTAGTTCTCAAAGAAAATATTTCACTTTAAAATGAGCAAGAAACATATTTTCGCTATCTTTTAAAATCATAAGTACCTTTTTAAAAAAATCTGCAATAACCTTTTTATAAAATAACCAAAATACATGACATATTTTTTAAGATTACCCGTTTAAATATTTAAAGAACAAACATTAAGAGCAGTAATTAGGCGAAATACTAATGCGTATTGCTTCTTACCTTCCATAATAGTGGAGCGAGGGGAAGGTGAGCGGTGGCGGTCGCCTCCACTCTCCGCCGGAAAATGTCAAAACCCTGTATATTTTGCATCTACGCAACCGACGGCTGCCTCTGCAACAGGTTATCAACCTTCTTCAACTAGGTTTCCACTAAAGAAAGAGAGGGAAAAGTAGGCCGCTGATAGAAAATAAATTAGGGTTAGTTGAGTAGAGGGTGAACGAAGTTGAGAATTTATACATTGGGTATCAATTGGGCTTGATTGTCGGACCATTTTCAAGCCTAGCTTATCTATCTAACTTGTATAACAATTAAATGGGCTTGAATAGCATTTCAGAGTCTGACATTCTGAAGTTCTTCACTGGGTCCAATTTCATTAGATAGAGAAATTTGATGAATTCTTTTTCTTAAGATTTTTAAATTATGCAAGAATAAATTATAGTCTTTTATAAATAAATTTTAAATAATTCAGCGATATTAAGAGTATTAAGCTTACAATTATAAAACCGGTTTTAATATATGGCTGGCTTTATAAGACACAATTAATTTTTTTTTTGGATTATTCTTTTCTTTATTACTCTTTTAGTTCATCGGATTTTTACTTTAACTACATTTAGATCTGATCTGAGTTGTATACCCGATTATGGTGGGTTAATCTCCTAATGAGGATTTTTTACATTCACAAGGTTCAAATATAAGAGCTTGCCTAAATGATATCAAACTGCTTACCACTTGGACCAACCGTCGTTAGTTCCTTTTGGCTTAACTTTGTTTTCTTTGAGAGGTTATACCGTACACCCGGTGCATTGCTCCTTACTCCTTGCATGAATGACAAGTGTTCCAAAAACTACTTTATACTAATACTTTTAATTATTCTATTCATTTCTAGAATACTTATCATTTCTGCAAGGAGTATGAAACAATGCACCGGATGCATAGTATAATTTTTCATTTTCTTTTCTGTATTTAGTTTTGTTTTACTTATTTCTTTGCTTTTTATATATCTGTGACTTTTTAATGCTGGAATATATTATTACAATTTTATTAGAAATATTTATTAAAATTGAAGTGTCCAATGTCTTTATCTACCTAATGTTTAAAACGGAATTTATGAATTTTAGAGTTCTCAAATTTAAACCACATTTTAGATGGGATGGAGCTTTTCTTCTTATTTTATTTAGTGCAATTGCACATTCCATAAAATAATTCAATTTGAAAAGCAAAGTATAGTTTTTGTTATATATCCATAAATTTTTCCGATATTTTTTAATTAAAGTATGTCCACCCTATTTCAAAATCCTGGCTCTGTCGTTGCTTTAGAGGCAGCAAATGAATTGATGCGTGAGGAGTGATGGACATGATTAGGGTTTTTTCATACAAATTTCTATTATACTTAGTTTTAAAATGAGATTTATATATTTCTATTATATATACTTTGTTATAAAATGAGATTTATATACTTCTATTATACACTAAAAGTGCAACCATTCTAATTTATCTTATCAGACACAGCAAAATAATAAAAGCATTTTACATGAGAATTTTGTGCGGAAAGCAAACAAACTCCTACTACTAGTTTACTACTACATATTTCATTATGTTGGCCGGGCTAGGTTTGGGCCGAGCCCCTTCTAGCTTTTCATTAAAATTCTCAATCTAAGCCCGAACTGATCTACACAATTATAAATATAGGTTTCAGTCAGGCTAACAATATCATTATAACGCGAAATGGAAAAAAATGAATATGTATTAGAAAAACAAGTTTTTTCAAAAAAATAAATATAAAATATCAGTGAATTCAATAGGTTCTTAATCTCCATTTTTTCTTACAGTAACAAAATGAAGAGATTACATCAAAGCAAAAAGTTAAAAAATGGAGAAAAAAAAAGTAAGACTTGAATAAATAACAAAATATAATGAAATCAAAATTAAAACAGAATAGAAATGAAATTGGAGTAAAGTAAAACATTGCATTCTATTTTACCCTATAAGGTTGATATAGTAGAAGATTGGATTTTTGGAGGTCAAGATGAATAAATTTATAAAAGCGAAGGTAAAAATAAGGGCAACCATGATAACCCATCCATATAAAGCCTCATCTCTTTCTCTTTTTAGTGCTATTGTATCCAAGATATTACTCAGTTTCATGTCTCCTCTATCTCAAACCCATCTCATTATCAATGTTATTAAAATCAGACTAAATCGTCCAGTTCAACTGAAAAAATCATAGTTGCACCACAATTGAACTGCAGTTAAATTATAGTTAAATCATAAAAACCGCGAACTATTTCCTTTACTAGTTTAATATCCAATCCGATTTTAATAATATTGCGGACTATTCCGCTTTTGTGCCTCGTTGCTACTCATTTTGTACTAAAGACTAGAGAGAGGAAATGAACTGTAAGTGATTTTCTTGGAAATTATCCGATAATCAACATATTAAAGCCCAATTCTTTTAACTGTACTAGCTCACCAACCAAACACAGAAAGCTACACTCAACAACTCTATATTACACAAGGATTTAAAATCTCCCCCGGTTCCCACAAACGCTATTTAGAGGCTTATTGACGACTTTTCATTTATAGGATATTATTAGGCTCTTGATTAATTTATTGCCGTTTAGGTGGCATCTAAACTCAAATTTTAATATATATAAAAATTATAGTTTAAATTTTTTACTCATAAAAGTAGCTTGGATGGTAAAATTAAGAGAAATTGTTACAAATATACTATTTTAGTTTCATATTTACATCTTTACTTTTTTATTTATTCGTTGCACTCTCTAACCAATTTTAAGTTTTCATTGCCAAGGAATACGTTCCACCACTATTCACGCACTATTCATTCTTTTTATTTTTTCATCTTATTTTGACATTATCTTTCGAACCGTTCATTTTTTTGACATGTCGCTTTAAAGTTTTTTGTTCGTCTCATTTTTATCTTCAAAACGCCATAAATTGTGATATACTTTCTCAAAAAAAATTTCAATTGTTCGATACCTGGTAAGTAACTGGTAGATATCTAGTAAAATTGTATTATCAAATGTTTGAATTTCTTTTTTAATTCAAAAGAATATGGTAAGTATTTGGTAAGTATCTGGTAAGAATCATATTTTCATATGTTTTTAATTTCTATTTTTCATTCAATAGAATCTGATAGGTATCTCGTAAGTATCTGTTTTTAACTCAACAATTGAAAAAAGTTTTTGAATGTATATGGTAGGTATCTGGTAAGGACCTGGTAGGGAATGTAAAATGATTTGCAATAAATTCAAAATCATTGTATGAAAAAAATCAAGTAATGAACAAGTAGAAATTGGTAGGCTAGTGGTAGATACCTGATAGGAAAAGTTTTTTTTAATGAAACCTAACTTGTAACTAATAAAACACAATAATCAAGACTTAAAAATTAACGAAAAGGGAATATAAAGTGATTCGCAATAAATTCAAAATCAATGTATGAAAAAAAATAAGTAATGGAATAGAAATAAGTACGAAACTAGTAGGTAAGTGGTAGATATCTGGTATGGAAAAATTATTCTACTTAAACTTTAATTTGTAATCACTAACAAAAATTATAGTGTTTTGCAATAAATTTATGTAAATGCGAAACATATAGGAAACTGGTAATATCCAAGCTTGATGAAAATTGCGAATTTAGAAAACTATCAGTTTCCTACCAAGTAACTACCAGATATGCAAAAAATGAAAATGCAAAATCAAATACAAATCTGATAAAAAAAACATCAATATCTTTGATTTTTACCATTCAAAACACAAAATTCAAAAGTTCTAATTAAACAAATAAGTTGCGAATCAAATTAAAGTTTGATGAACTTGTAAGCAAAACTCTAACAACTTTATATCCAACAATCTCATCACCACTCAGGCAGTTCATCAAACACCTTATGTGCAACTCTTTATATCCAACATAGATTCAAATATGAAAACAAATCAGAGATAACTGACTCAAATCAGAGATTGAATATTTTATCCAACAAATCTGAAAATAAAATAACTTGATCCAGATAACCGAATTAAATCAGAGATTCAAAACGAAAATGAAATCAAATTCAAAAATAGATAAAAACCTAATGAAATACCAAAATAATTCAACAAAAACGCATAATATTCATCAAATCCATCGAAATCGTATTTGAATAAAAGTTAAATTACCAAAGAAAAAATCTACGAGTTGCAATTTCATGGAATCGATGAAATATGAAACGTTAACTACCATCGAGTGTGTTTGAACAATTAAAGACTCTGGAGAGTAAGGAATGTGAAACTTTTGGTTGGAACATATATTTTGGGTATTTTGAAAATTGTGTGGTCAGATAAAGTTATGAGCCAAATGTTTGGTTAAAAGAAAACTTTAATTTTAGTACATCTATATAAAAAGCCCTAAAATTAAAGTATATTAAAATGTTCCAACAATAGAATTGTTGCTTTTATTCTTAATAAAAAAATAATGTGATATATGTCATGTATAAAGAGGCCCCCACCGTTCGACTAAAGAACATAAAGATATTTATAATGTTTAAATTATATTTTTTAATATTTTATTTTTTAGTTGAAATTATATTTTTTTATGTATTAATATATTTTAAAAAATATAAATCCGTCTAAGCCCCGTTCAAGCGTGGGAAGCCCCTATCGTCTGATTAACGCTTATCACTTTTTAAAACATTGATTTTACATATCACTATATCAGATTTCCAATCCAATTTTATTTGCTGTGTGGAATCAAATCATTCCATCCCAATTCAATTTGAATCTAAATAGCTCATTTAATTTAACTTTCACCTCAAAATTAGCTCTCGTTGGCATCGTTCTAGTTAATACAGATAATCATTGTACATTCGAAACTACAAATTGTAGCTTATTTTATTGTTTCAATTATAGTAATTTTAATGAAGTAAATTCAACAAATATTTTATTAGTAGCTTATGCTATAAATAAATAAAATGGTTAGCATGCTTATTTCACACAAAATACGCAAAAGCAAAGCAAATGATAAAATATAATTCCCATTTGGCTAGAGTCCACCTGGTTAATTAATGATAAAATAAAACCAATGGAAGGCAACAACTTAACCAATTGGATTTTTTCAATAGCTAAAATTGGAGTTAAGTAAGGATGACAGGTGTGACTGAGTAAGATTCCAATTAACAAATAGTTAAGTGGTCCAAACTCATATAAGAAACACTAAGTATAATTTATAAGGTGGTTAAAGAGTCTTAATGATAAAGCTAGCTTTGATGTGCATCTAATTCCGTAGGCAAAACCCAGGCCCACCATGTTCTTCATTCTCATTTATTTCCAAATACAACAAAACCCAAGTTTTTCAATTAACTTTTTAAGATTTTGTCCCAATATATCTATAGATGATTTTGTGCATTTTTATCTCTTAATTTGTTTGTTTCCCACTTGTTATAACGTTCATATGAACTACACTATCTTGTTTCTATTAGCATGTGTTTCAGATAACAAGTTTGAAGATCATAAGACTAGTTGTACTTCAAGCCGATCATTAGCAAAATTAGGTCGAGTACAAAAATAATACTCATCTTGCTATCTTTTTGGAATTCCCATTATAGAGTGATGAACAAGTCTGAAGATCATAGAGTGATTTACATGAAATTTTATTTGTGGCTCCACTTATATGGAAATTCAGATATACATAAACATAGTAACAACATAATATTAATATAACTATGTAACTTTTGTCTAGCTCAGACAAAATGGAAATATTTGAAGCTTAGAAACCCAAATTAAGGGAAATATTGCTCACCCCAACCGTCATCCTAAGTTGGTCCAACTCTTGGTGAATGGTATTTGGTATTTAATACCCTTTTTGATGGATGATTGACTACGTGTCAATCATTTAACGGAAATGATATTAAATACCCGGTACCATGTAAAGTTTCCCGCCCAACCTCTCGTCACATGGTGTTGAATTATATTTCATCCCTAAGTTTGAGGGCGTAAGCTTACAATGTTGCAAAGTGTACGGCGTGTTTCAAACATTCATAATCAGTGTGTGATTTCTTTCTCTAGTTAAAAGCTGTTAGTAAGTTTATAAGTAATTTCCAATTATATACTTATCACTTATCTTATTAGTTCCTCATTTGCAAGTCTACTTGCTACAACAGAAGTCAATTAAGAAGTGATATATATGGTAATTGAACTGTGACTTTCCCTAGCGCACATGCCACTCTGATGTGGTCCATGGCCATGCTAATATATGTATATATATATATATATATATGTACAAGTACATCAATCAATCTTATTTAATTTATTCGTCTGACTTTGATTTATGATTGTTTCAATTTTTCACTTAATACAAGCTAGCTCTCCCCCCCTTCTAGGATTGAAAGCTATGCCTTTTTTGTCATTTTGCTTCTTAGTTCCTATCTGTATTAATGTTGCTATTACACAAAAACAATCCCTTTTCTATTAAATTCCCTCTTATTTCTTAAATTCTAGTATTATTTTGCGTTTCTATCAATATAACTAAAATTATATTATATCTGCTTTAATTTACCTATGAAAGAGAACAGAAAAAGAAATTCACAAATACATAATAATTATAGGAAGATGAATATTATTGCATTAATATTGATTATTTATTAAATACTTAAACAATTTCGATGGAGTTGAGGTTCAAACCCATTTTCTCTGAAAATTTTTTAGTTCTCCTTTCAATTAATCTATTAATTAATTAATACACAATATATTAGTGTTTATGATGCAAATAGTTTTCAGAGAGTTAAATATTAACTACTTATTGTTGGGAAAAACCGGTAGAATGAAGTCTGGATAAATTTGAAGTCGTGATGAACACTTTCAGATTGAAACTTATTTGGCAGTACTACCAAATAATTCAATCGGATAAAACCAGAAATCAACAAGAACTTTAAAACGAATGTTGTTGTGATAATATGTACCAAAAAACGTATGTTAAAACGTCTTTTTATGTCAATGTCTTATCATCTCTATATATAGAGAACCGAAAATAACCCTCTAAAATAACTGTTTTTGCAGTTATTCTTGTCTTGATCACAGCGTGTCGCGATCGTAGCTTTAAAAGCCAAAACATATTGTTTCTCAGTTGATGCGTGTCGTGACCGCGATTTTTTTTTGTCACGAGCACGACATGTTCCAAACACAAAATTCATGAATTTTTACAAGGGAACTTTATTCGAAAATAAAAATTCTCGAGCTAACTTGGTAGCTCAACCCCAGCTAGGGTGCTGCCTGAAACCCCCAGAGAGGCTGCCGCCTCTCGAACCCCGCCACCGGGGACGCTATCCCTGAAACTCAAACATCATGACAAAACTCGAACAAAGTGTGCACTCCGCACTCTCTCCGACTTGTTTGTTGAAATATCACGGTCGCATTGATCAACTAGGCAATCCAATTACATTAAAATACTAACACTGATAACTTTATATGAACAGTTGCCTTCATTAGGAAGCTTATTACACCATCATCGAAAAAAAAATTACCACTCCATTGTAGCCATCTGGTGTGGCTCATTTTATATTGGTACAGAAGGAAACATTATTTTTATGTTTAGACATTTGAATATAACTAATTGATTAAAATATATTAAGTCAACATGTTCACAATAACAATTGTTTTTATTATTTTTGTTAACTGTGTAAAACATTTTTTTGCAACAAAAATATACACAACTCCATAATTTTTTTTATTATAACTTTCTTCCTTCACATCAAAATATTTCATATATATCAAAGGGCCAATCTAAAGCAAACAAGTTTACAAGATGTGCAGTACTCGAATAATACTATAATTGTTAAGTTGTTCACTCAAATATATCTAATGATTTAAGGTAATTGCAAGTCAGTGCATTTTTATTTCGGTTTTATTAAAATCACATTATATGGGACAAAAATCTCATGGGGTGAGAGTGTAAATTAATTGTCATGTGTTAAAAATTGAATGATGAATATAGAAGGAAACACTGAATTATGGGCATGTAATTTCTTTCCTAAATATCTAGCTATTATTGAAATTTAAGCAAAAAGTATAAGCTGAATTCTTCTATACATATCTCAATTGTTTATATAGAATTACATATTACTTTGTGAAATATTTTAATCTAACGTTAGCTTTCTTTCAATTTTTAACAGTGTGAATCCGGGCTGCCGACCATCCCAAACATTTACATGGAAGAATATGGCCCATTTACTACTAAGAAGTATTCATGATTTTTTTTGTTACCTGTTTTATGGGAACTTTGCTTTGACCACATTCAGATTTGATATGAGTCGCTCATCTGGATGTGGTCGATGGACCTCCCAATAAAAATTTTCTACATTCACTAAAACTCAAACTTAAACTCAAAACCTTACTTAGACAATAACATACCGCTTACCACTGGAATAACCATCGTTTATCATCATACAAAATGATTTTTAACACACAATTTATGCACGTTAGAAACAACAACAAGAACAGTATAAAATAATAAAAAAGTGAAAGAAAAGAAAGGAAGAAAGGTCCCACAAATTCAAGTGGGAAAAATGGAACCATGTGCGATCATATGGTGGTTAGCATGAAATGTACCCCACACCCTACATCACTTTCTATCTCTACAACCCCATCTAAAACTAACCGAAAACGACAACTCCAACCATTGGAAGAAGCTCTTCCATGTTCCCAAACTTGTTCAACAATAATCTTTACTTTTTTAGCATTATATTGCATTTTTTAGTTTTTTAATTATTTTTTATTTGTTATTTCAAAAAAAATTATAAGCAACATCTAACAATTAATAACAGTTAAACCAATATATCATTAGTTGAATTTTAAAAATTACACTTACCTTCATCAATCCTTAATTACAATTTCACGAGAATCTAAGTTTTGTTTACTAGTATTGTTATTAATTTATGTTGTATATTTCTATGAATATTTATGTTGTATTCTTGGTTATTACCCAAAAAAAATGTTGTATTCTTATTTGAATAAAAATGAGGACAAAATTTACATAAGACCGGTCATTTTAATTAGACTGATAAAAGGATTCAAATACCACCAATTGATACATTTAATTGGTATATCTCTTAAAATAGAGGTAGAAGTCCTGAGTTCGATACCAACCACTTTAAAATTTTTATTTATTAAAAAAAAGGGTAAATTTTTTTTAAAAAAGTACGTTGTGGTTTCACTCATTTGTAAAACGGGGTCTGAAGAATTTATTTTGCATAATGGGGTTTGTGGTTTCAAGATATTTGCAATAGGGAGCCTATGGTTTCAGAATAGTTGTGATATATTGAATATTTTAAATAATTCAATATTCTAATAATTTAACCTTATTATTTAATAATTATACGTAAGGATTTGAGTAATTTTCGGAGAATTTTTTATTTTTTATGATTTTTTAAAGTTTTTATCATAATTTAATTTAAAAAATATTTATACTATTCAAAAAATTTTAAAATTTTTCACTACTTTGTATTATATTTTTAATAACCATTCCAAAAAATTCAAATAAAAATGAATAAAATTATCCATTTTCGCGACATAATTTAATATTGAGGATCCTTTATTTATAAATTTTTTAAAACCACGGACATCTTTTGTAAAAAAAAGGGATTCTTACAAAAATCTCACAAAAAAACTAAAATAATTTAATGATACCATAAATAATTTACAAGTTTACAAAAACATGGGTAAATAATTATAAAAATACGGTCTGATTTTTATCTGATAAATATATTATAATTGTCTAGTTTTTATCTGATAAATATCTGGTAATCGTCTATTAATCGTCTATTAGTTATCTGGTCAGACCGTATTCATATAATTATTTTCTCTTATTTTTGTTAATTTATAAATTATTTATGGTTGGATAGTAGATATATAAATAGTTTAACTTAATGATCAATTTTATAAATATTTTAGTGAGATATTTATATTTTTAATAATTTTTAAAAAAAAAATTCTTCAAACCTCATTTTATAAATAATTTTTTTTTATATTACCCAAAAAAATTCAAATACACGGTCTATAATTTATATTCTTCTAATTTGTTATTGGACCTCCCATTTTCAATCTCTTCTCCTATGTACAAACATAAATAGAGATACTGTGTCAGATCGTACACTGAACAAGTTTCCCTTTTGTCTCTCTGATCTATTTCTCTACAACAAGGCCCCCCCTTTCTGTCACAAACTCCATCTCTCTTCCCTTTCTTCTTTTTTTTTATTAATCTATTCTTGTACTCTATATAATTCCAAATCATTGTCATCTCTATGACCCCCAAAACCCTAATTTCACCATGAAATTACCTCACCACATCTCTCCAAACCCTAATTTCTTAATAAAATCCAAATTCACAAAATCCTTCCTCCGATCTTTGCTCAAAATCAATGGGGAAAACACCAACACACCGAATTATCCAGGTTATGAGATAATTAAGAGATGCGATAGGGTTAAAATTGCTGCTGACAAATCCCTAGCTTCTGCTGTTGGGTCTAGAAGAGCTTGGAGTAGGGCTTTGCTGTCCAAGATCAGGAACCGTGCACGGCGGCCCAAGCGGTGGCTCCTCCGCCGCCGGAGAATAAGAAGAATCGGTTGTCGGAAAAGTGAATTGAAGAGAGAGGAAGAAGAAGGCGGGGGTGATTTTGATGAAGCTAAAAAGTTGAGAAAACTGGTGCCTGGTGGAGAAGCCATGGATTTATGCAGTTTATTGGAAGAAGCTGCACATTATGTTATGTGCCTCAATACACAAGTACAGGTGATGGCTTGTATTGCTGATTTCTGCTCTTCTACCTAACTACTTTTTATCTTCACAGTTGGTATAGTTTGATCCACATGGTGAAATGAAATTAGGAATCATCTATTCTATTTCGCCATTTCGAGAACCATACTATACCTTCATATATCAGTATACAGCATCATCAAATTAAGAAATAAAATCTGCTGAAAAGATGAAATATACATTTTATAATTGTGATTTAAATCCTGGTTTCTATTGTGAGAAATTTATATAAGTTGATTTTCTTTGTATTGATAAAATTAATTGAGTAATGTATAGAACCAGATAAGGATGATATTTCTGAAAAGGAATGCATTATTAATCAAGAATAGTTATATATATGTTTTTAAATTGTCATTTGTCAATGTTACATTGGAATATTGTTCATTACCAGATGAGTTATCTGTGTTTATTAATCTATTCTTGTACTCGATCCGGTATGTTACTGGTCTTTTTGTGCATGTACTGATCTCTGTTTCATAGTTTCCTAGTGCTCCTGGTGGATTTGAGGCTCGAAATCGAAACTTTACTTTGATATTCAATGGTTTTATATCATCTTAATATCTTCTTGCTCTTTCTTACATTTTAATTTTTCTTTTTTGTTTTTGGCTTGAATTGCTGATCCAGTAATATGTAGCTTAGTGTTGCAGGCAAAGGAAAGCAAGAGCTAATAAAGGTGAGATATATAATGTAGGAATATATCTAATATACACACAAAATAACATATTCTAATATATCAGTGATTAATTATGATGAATAGAGAAGTCTAAAGTCATTGAATGATAAGAAAGAGGCATGTGATACAAGTAGAGGGAATGGGGTCCAAAGAAGTAATAATGATGCTCCCTTTTGTGACGAAAAATTGAGAACCAAATTGGCTTTTTAAAAAATATTAATTTGTAGGTTTCGCTTCTTTAGTTTTAAATGGTTAGGGTTGCTTCTAAAGCGTTAATTGCAAATGATTCTGTTATATCCCTCACATGCTTCCCACCATTCCTCACTTCACATTATCTTAACTTCATCCATCATTTTTGTTTTGCTTTTCTAGCCTCCAAAATAAAATACTCTACAAATTTAGGAAATGTATGTATTTTATACATACATTACATTTTAAGGATCGAAGTATGTTAGCGAGTTGGTAACTTACTCGGTAACTGCTTCTCTGAAATTACTTGAGCCGAAGGGCCTCATGTGTTTGTATGTATTTGTTATTAATGTTAAATTTTCTACTACCTTGGTTATAGTAGTGAAAAACTTATTTCGGTTAAAAAATATGTCAAATTGAAGTTAGAGATGCAAAAGAGACCCCTTTTTTTTATTAAATGATTAGGTTAGGTTTTTTTAGAACTGATATAACTTGTTTAAGAATACTTAAAACTAATTAAAAATTACTATATATAACTTTTTTTCTTAATTACCATATTTAAAATTGAAATTAACCCACTATATTTTTATGAATATATAGGAAATTAATAATTTTATAAAGTAATTAAAAAATTATACAAGTTTATTCACAATCTTTCAAATCGAACATTAAAAAGCTTGGCTTCTCGCTAATATCTCGAGTCAATTTCGAACTCAAGTCGAGCCTTATCAAGTCGAGCTTTAATCGAACTTTGACCGAGCTGATCTCGAACTGTTCACGAATAAATCAACTCGATTGCAACCTGATTGAAGACTTGTAAATGAAAAAAAAATTAGTCGTTATAATTAAGTGGATGAAAAAAATAGTCTATTAATTAGTTGTTTGATATGGTATATTGGTATTAGAGTCTCTTAGATACGGGTATATGTGGTTTAAATGTTATTTATCGTTTACTGTCTTTGATGTTGGTGGTTACTTTTTGTTTATGAAGTCGTTGGGTAGGATTTTCTTTGATGGGCCATTACAAAAAATGAATTTCTTAATAATAGTAACTAGGCACTTAAAGTTTCTATTTAAATTCAAAAGATATAAAAACTGAATAAGCATCTTTTCTAAGGATGTAAGTTTACATTTGATTAATGAAATTTTATTCCAGTAAAAAAAACTATTGAATAAGTTTCCAAATATTCACTAAGAGGTTAAAAAAATCTTAACAAATAATTTAAATTTGGTGACAACTTTTTGGTTACTAGATAAAATGAGTATGTGATAAACACATATAACGTAATTTGTGTATGGGTATGAGAAAGTAATAATAGAGTATTCATATTAGTGGTGTATACTATCTTTAAAATTGTTTGGCAAATAATTTTCTCCTTGAACATATAACAAATGTTTATAGCCTGTGTTCAAAAAATTTTGTTATTGAAACCCATGTATATGTAGATAAACTTATGCCTTTACAGATTAACAAATTAAAACCCAATGGGAGTCACTAAATATAATTAGAGTACCGTCAACAGTTTGGGGTACATAGATAATACAATATTGAAAAATTTAGCATATAATCATTTCACATCACAGTAGAAAGAGATAAGAGATAAAACTATGCCTGCATCTATAGTCCTACATGAATATAGATAGTCAAAACTACTCTCCATTTATGGCGTCAAATTAGTTTATTCCTACTCAATTAATGCCATCATATAGGGTTCCTGTTGTGGCATTCTACCCCATCATAGGAAATCGATAAATGTAGAGAAAAGTTAAAAGAGAAATAGTGAGAAAAGTAAAAATTCCTAATCCTCCAAGAAGAAATAAATGACTCGAATTTATATATAAATGTTCTCCAAGGTCTTAAAGAATTCTAATTTCCAGAACGTACCATACACCCCCTTACAACTGGAGTGTTAAAAAAGCTCATTAAGTACTAACTGAAATAAACTACCTTAGGCTCTTTAAGCATTGGTTGTTGTTCATTAATTCTACTTAGTCCCGAACAAGATTAATTCTACTAGAGTCTAAAGGCAAACAATTGGTACGAGCTTCTTCAAAACCTAGCTTAAATTTGCTAGTTTTGATGCCTAAGAAGTAAGAACCCTTTTACTCCTCAAAGCTACATAAGATCAACTACATAGCTTCTGGCTTCTAGGTTGTTAATTGTAGCCATGTATTATTGTGAAAATTTTCCACATCAATTGTTCCCTAGGAGCGCTACAAGATGGTGAATATTAGTTTGTCTTATTGCACATGCATTATTCATATCATTCTGTTACAAAATTACTTGAGACCAAATTGAAAAGTTGATGCCAAAGAATAAGGCAGCTGGTTCAAGAGAACCATAGCCCGGTTCGGGTGAATAAGTGCAAGTCTAGAGAATGCTTATATACTTGGTTTGAGCCGAATAAACGTAGTCTTAAAACTTTTATTTTTCGACCCTAGTTCTTCTATGACAAACATAAGTAAACAAATTACATGGAGTTGATCATATTTAGGTATTTTTATGATAAATTTAGTACTCATCAACTTTGAGGGATAAATATCTGTTTCGCTTTAATTACCTTAAGACATTGTATTGGGTTATTTTAGTTTGAGGGAGATGAACTTGGTGTTGTTGTATAGGTTGGGGCCAATCCAAAACTTTGAAAGCAAAAATTGTATTTATTGAAAACATGACGGACTAAAGGAAAAATAAAAGATCTAGATATCCAATGCTCAACTTCACACTTTTTTCCTACTTTCTCTGCCGCTGAATTTGTCAAAAAGTACACCAAATTAATGTTTGAACTTCATTTATTGACAGAAAAATTAAGACAACAATATATTTAAAAATTTAAATTAATAAAAAGTTGATATGTGACATTTTAATTATATTTTTATTAAGTTTGAAAGTTAATAAAAATCTCTATTTTATAAATCTTTGCTTAGTCTTGTCTAAGCGCTATTTTGGAGTTTATTCTCGACTTTTCATTTCTGAGACGCTATCAGATATTTGGTCAATTTATTACCGCTTATATATCACCTAGTCCGATTTTTTTCTACCTAAGAAGCGTCTAATTTTGTTTTTTATAATACCATTGTTTATAAAAATCATAGTTTACCAACAAAAATTAGTTTAATTAGTAAAACTAAAGTACATTAAAGTGTTCTCCTAATAAAATTGTCACTTTGAGTCTCAAATCAAGAAACAACATGTTCTACGCCACTAATAAGGAGGTCCCTACTAAAACTGTCATTTTTTCGCCTACCATTCAATTAGCACTTAGTAATTTCTAAAATATTGTCTAAATTATGTTTCTTCAATATTTTATATTATAATTTACTTTTTAGTTGAATTTATATTTTTATATATATAATAAATATTTCGAAATAAAAAATATAAATCTGCCTAGGTCCTGTCTAGGCCCCGCCTAAATTCCATTTGAGGGTTTTGAAGCTCCAGCCGCTCGACTAGCACCTAACGCTTTTTAAGACGTTAGTAAAAATAGGCTTAATGCATCAACGACATCCTCAACTTGGCACAAAAAATTCGTTGTCTCCCTCAACTTTAAAGTGACCCCCCAGCTAGCTCAACTTTAAAAAAGCCAGTGTTTTAAAAAGCGCTACGTGCTAGTCAGGCGGACAGGGCTCCAAAGGGAATAGGCGGGGCCTGAGCGGGGACTAGGCAAGGCCTGGCGGTGGCCTAGACGAATTTGTATTTTTTAATTTTTTATTATTTACACATAAAAATATAATTTTAACTAAAAAATAAATTATAAAATATTAAAAAAACATAATTTAGAACATGTTTTAAAATTAGAAATGAGACTTTTATTATGAGAACACTTTTATGTACTTTCATTTTACTAACGAAGCTATTTTTAGTAGGTTAAAAATATCAAACTATAATTATTATAAATATCGATATCTTAAAAAATTGAATTTAGGTGTCGTCTAGGCGGAAAAAATCGGAATAGGCGGTGCCTAGGCGGCAATAAATCAGTTAGGGGCCTAGGAGCACCATGGGAACGTAAAGTCGGGCGGTAAGCTCTAAAATAGGGCCTAGGCGAGGCTTAAGCGGGACTAGGCGGGGATTTTTAAAACAAAGGAAAAAGTACACCATTTTGCTCTCAGAATGCCACGTGTTAGCTTCTGGTTGATTTGACTTTTCAAAGATATCATTTTTAAAAAAATTTCCTCTCCAATCAAAAGCTGACACATGACATTTAAGAGCAAACTAACAAACTTTTTTAAAATTAAAATAGCTACGAGATCACTTTTAAAATTTTAAAAAATAAAAAATTTTTTGTGCCAAATTAAAAATGTCATCGATGCATTATGTCATAAAAATAAGTAAAAAGATCATGGAGCAATCGAAGACAAGATGACATGGGATGAAATGTATTAGGCATTCGAAAGTTTGAGATGGTAAAAGACCAATATTTTAAAAAGTGTCGGACGCTAGTCGGATTGTAACGAACCGAAATTTTCAAAATTTGCTTATAATAAATTACTATAGTATTAAAAATATCATAGAAATTATTTTTGAAGTTATTATTATTGTTATTGGATATAAGGCATGAGGAAATAAGAGCTAATTAAGTAAGAGGGATGAATTAGGCATTAAATTATTTGTCCAAGGGCAATATTAAAAAAAAACAAAAGCAAAACAAAAATAAATACACATTCCAGCCTCTTTATTTCCTTATCCATCATTTCTTCACTTCCATCTCCATTCTTCCTCTCTTTAATCAAATTTCCTATAATCCAAAAACTTCCGATTTCTTCGATTTAACTTCGAATTCTTGTTAGAAATCGATCCTTAAGCCCTCTATCATCATCAATTTCAGTCAATCAAGACTAGAAGAGGAGGATTTCAGATTTTAAGGTTCGGATGAATAGTAACCCGAGTTTGAGGTGAGTGATTTTTGGTGAAATTAAAGCTTAATTAGTAAAATTCATGGTAGATTAAGCATATTTATGGTATCAGAAAGTTTATTTATCAAATATCTTGATAGAATTATATATGGCTGTTGTAGAGGAAGCTATTGCAAGTAAATCAAAGGCAAAAGAGGTAGAAGAGAGCTAGAAAGAGCATAGAAAAAGGTTTGTGTCTCGAATTTTGATTTCTCGGTTTTTCGGAATATTTTCCAGATTTGTATACCTATTTTGTTTTAATGTTTTCTCTAGTTATATAAATCCGATTTGAACGATTCTTGATTTTATTGATATCTACAGAAAGTAAGGAATATATGTTCAGAAGAAACCTTATTGAATTTCGTTCGTTTTCAATGTGAAATTTTCGTTTGAAGTTGAGTCACGAAATCTGTTTTCGGAAAATCTCAGCTTGGTACACTGTTTAGTATTTTGATCATAACTTTGGTTATACAATTTGGATTTCTGTGATTCTGTTGGTTTTGGAAAGCTGAGACATGTGGCTAATTATGTTTAGAAGAAAGTTCTTCGATTGGGTGATGTTTTCATAGTGAAAAATGCAGGGGAAGTCAGGTTATGAAACCTGAAAAAATTCTGGAAAGTATGAATATTGATTTTATTGAATTTTAATTGAAGTTTGATGCTTAAAAATTTGGGATTTTGATTTCTTAATTACTGAAGTTATGTTGAATTATGATTGATGGTTTATACTGAAATTTTTAAGATGTTACTTTGATTTATTGCCCTTATTGAACGAGTAGAATAAGGGTCAGGGTAGATTGGCGTCAATAAAGGGTGTACAGTACTGTATAAATAATTGAAGCTTTGGCTTTGGGCTTTGGCCGATATTGTGATATATATATATATATATATATATATAGATTTTGAAGCTTCGGCTTCGGGCTTGACCGATATGTTGATTTTGAAGCTTCGGCTTCGGGCTTGACCGATATGTTGATTTTGAAGCTTCGGCTTCGGGCTTGACCGATATATTGATTTTGAAGCTTCGGCTTCGGGCTTGTCCATTCCCGTATCTATTTTACCGTTATTCAGGACTTGTTTAATTTGGGCAATATGTGGTTAAAGTGTTTGAAAAAATTGGATACAAATTTGATTGTGCTTTGAAAGGATTACAATATAAGTTTTGTGATTTGGTTCCATAAAGTTGGTTAATTTATTTTTGACTAATGAACAATCTTGGTTTCTATTTTAAAGTGTTAAAAATGTTCAAAGTTATTGTATTTCTTTTATGGACATCACTAAGCAAATTGCTTAGCGTGTAGTTTTTTTTCTACACGTAAGTGGAGAACTTGTAGATAGCTTGGACCAAAGTGGAATAAGTGGATCAGCTTGAAGAGCAAATAAGAAAGACTCGAGGTGGATATGTATTTTAATGTAATATTATGGTTTGTAGAATAATGGCATGTACTAGATAGATAGTGTGAGAAATATAAAGTGTATTGAAAAATATTTGGAGTCTCAAACGTTATATTTGTATTTGTACATATTTTTTTATAAGTATTGAATTTCAAATAATGGAGTAGAGTTATTTATTAGGTGTTTATAGTTACCGTGGCGCTCCCTATATAGGGGGGCGTTACACGGATGGTTAGGATTTTAAATATTTCGGTGGGATTTAAACGGCGTTTAAGTGGATTTATAATTTTTTTTATTTTTTATAGTTATCAATATAGAATAATATAAATTCAACTAAAAAATAAATTATTATATAATAATATATTATAAAAATATAGTTTAGTATATAAAAATATAAGTCTTAATTAATTCTTATATAAAAACACATGAATATTAAAATCAATTTCATAAGAATAAATATCCTCACAAAATTTTTGTAGTCTATAATGTATTACTTCTCGATTTGAGATTCAAAATAAAAATTATATGATGAGAATATTTTGTTATAAATTATTTTTATAAATTGAGCTACCTTTCTTGAATTGAGAAAAATAAATTATAATCATTATAAGTGCAGTATCTTAAAAATTATAAAAAAAATCAAATTAAACTATACCTAAATAAAAAAAATTAAACTAAATAATATATATTAATCCAACACTAAATAGCGCCCGAAAAATAAAATATTGAACTATATATGTCAAAATAATGCCTAAATATATAGACGGAGAAGGAGTTTTAAAATACAATAAAAGAGTCAAAATTTGAGAAAGTAGGTCTCATTCATAGGCAATGATTGCTCTCTAATTTTAGGAGGACCCTTCTTATACCTCTTCCATTTCGTTGACACGCGTCAAACTAATTAATACATTTTATTGGGCCTTAGCGTTCTCACTAGAACACCCTCGGCCCTACAACACACAAGTCACAAACTTTTAGCCCAACTAATGAAATTCACCACCTTGGCAAATTTGATCTTTTAAAATGTCAGTGCAATAAAGTTGATTAAAAATTACTCCACCTTTACCATTGTGCATAGGAATATTGTAGCACACTAACAACAAAGTTTTCAACGATGTCAAGATTTGTAAATACTTAATAACAAGCATGCAATCACTTCTTTAAATTGGCTCAAATGGTCTATTCCCTCTGAACTTTCACTTATTTCTATTAAGTCCCTCAACTTTTGCTCCTCTAATGCTACGTGTTAGCTTTTGACTGATTTGACCTTTTAAAAATGTCACTTTTCAAATTTTTCTCACTCCACCAAAAGTTGACACATAACAATTACAGAGAACTGACGCACTTTTACTAAATTCATGATAGAGATAGAACATTTGAAATAAGTTCATATTTGGCCATTAAGAAAATTTACAAATCTTCCGCATAATTCCAAACATACCGTATATGTTCTTCAAATGACTTCAATTCCTCTAGTCTTTTCTTCTACAAATCCTTCATGCATTTCTAATTCATATTCAATTTTTTTTAATTGAGCATCATTTTTATTCATGCTATTTTACTTATACAACATCTATTTCGAAAGTATTCTTTTAGTAGTAATTTAAAATAAATGTTATTTTCCGACGAAACTGAAACTAAAATGTAACTACACTTGCGAATAGACAAAATTGAAGCTTCAATGAGCATAAGAAGACTTGCATTTATGAGAGGGAGAAGAGATTCTGAATAGACAACAAGAGATAACTAATCACTCCTTCCACTTCATAATATGTATACCCCCTCTCCAATCTGTACAGTAACAGCTATAACCTGTAACCGGTGAAAACAGCTCTTCTATGTTCTAACTATACATCACCAGCCACACTCCCCACTATCTACATATACATATACTAACCCCTCCATATTTTCTATTTTATCATTCTATTCACTGTTTCATTGGTTCAACCGAACATCTTTTCAACTTCTACATTAGCTCAATATCTAGCTATCCAGATGCTACTCTAGGCCTCGACAGTAGAACCGAACTGAGGGATAAGGACTGAAGGCAGGTCCCTTATCCGGTAGCCGCTTCCCCAGAAGGACGCAAGAGTAAGACCCATTATTGCCATTGCAACGACCGAGCAGGCAGGTGGGACCGCCTGAGTTGTTCCGAGAAATTGGGTTGCAAGAAGCCCTGCTAGAGTGGAGCTTTGCATTCCTGTGCATAATGATATTGTCCGGCTTACTTCTTCATCTAGCCTGTTCACAATAATCATGCGAGTCCGGGTTAATTCATTGTTCTGTGATTAACGCTCTTCCTAATCAGGGCCGTTCTGGAAGATTGACCAGTCCAGGGCCCACAGCAGAAAAGGACCAAAATAAAATGTTTTAGCTTCTTAAAATCGTAGTGTGTGAAATATGAACATTAATTGAGTTTAGATCAATTGAGTTTAGATCGAATGGTAATGCTCATAAAAATAGCAGTCAAGTATTGTAAGTTCAATCATAACATCTCCAAAATGTTAATCTTTTATTACAAATTTTAATATATTTCTTTGTCCAGTTCCCAATATGTTAGGAACGGGCCGGCGTGTAAAAAAGGGCCCTAATGTTAATGTTCTTATCTCGCTCATAGGCTCCCATCAAGTTAGGAACGAGCCTGATAAAATTGCACTCTTATATAGGAACTTGATCAGGAAATTACCTGAAAAATGGAACCCTGGAAACCCAGTAACCCAGAGTGAATGCCAATGTGTGAAAAGCCAATACTGGAAAAACCAATCTGAGACCCTGTGCAGAAAGAATATGGCTTCTGTTGATTGCCAGCGGGCTACCGATACAAATTGAGGTACAAATCATGGCAACAAATGGCATCAGAGACTGAAGAACATCTACAACTGGCTTTGCATAGGTATTGAGCCCTAGGCCAAGGCTAATTGGAACAAGAACAACCTAATTAAAACAAGTATAATGTACAAAATTAGTAAATCCACAACCAAATATAGCACTTTGTCAAGAAAAAGTATGCCTTACCTGTAAAATTGACTTGGACATGGCAATGGCATCAACTGGAACAACAGAACCAATGAGAAGACCGGTCAAAAGAGGCGTGACGAAAGCTGAAGTAATTGTTGTAGTGCTAGTAAGGAGAATGCTCATGGCTACATCCCCTTTGCTCAAGAAACTAGCATAGCTAGATAGTTGAGCCCCAGCAACACAAGCAGTGAGCACAAAACCTGCATAGAACATTTGAGGCATCCCAAATACCTTTGCCAGTAATACTCCAATGGCAGGTTTTATGACATATTGCGCAAAATACCCTACAGATAGCGGTACTGGTCTGCAACAGAAGGACAAATAAAGAAAATTGACAAACAAAATTCAAATCTTGAATTGGATATGACTATAAGAAAATGATAATAAAAATTATTATACCTCTTTAGTGCAAGAGCAAAATCATCAATGGAGAGTTTAATTCCAATGGACAACATGATGCCGCCAAGAGCTGGCGCATATAGTTCCTTTGATACCCTGTTCAAGAATCAAATAAAAGTAAAATTCCCAGTTACATAATGAAGTCAATTTGAAAGAATGGAATATTGCCCCCAAATGAATAAGAGAAACATAAATTTTCGCCGAGAAAGAAATGAGAAGCACTCTTTGGGGACTTAAATCAAACACTTGGAGCGCTCCCCATATTCTAACACATTTCAAGAGAAAACACAGCATAAAATAGGAAACAGCACAATTATGCCGATGCATTATGAAATTAGCCATGAAAGCCTAATTCTCAATGAGATTTTCAACGATCCAGCGAAAAAATGACATATTAATTGAAGAACATTCAGTCTTACAAAAGAATATTACTAAAATTGCAAGTTGGTAACTGAGATAAATTAAAAAGAACCAATAGTCAACCAAACAGGGAAACAAACAGAACCCAAATTAATCACCAAAATTCAATTTCCCAAGAAAACAGAAACAAGAAACAAACAAATTGAGATCACGCACCAAGTGAAAGTAGAAGGCTGGGCTAGAGCAGCAACGGCGGTGATAGCAACGACGAACGGAAGCATTGCTGAAAGTATCTGAGATGTATCAGCCTTTGCGACTTCAGCGTTAGAATTAACCCCAAAATTCAAAAGAGAACCGTTTCCTCCTCTTCTCCGCCATCCAATTCCGCCTATAAACGGCGCCGTCGTACAAGCAAATGTGTAAACTGCCCCGTTGAAGCTAATCCTTAGCTTCGTACGCTTCATAACAGAGCAACAAATGAATGAAGAAGACGAAGGAAGAGAACCTGAATTCTTCTCTTTTGTGTGGATTGGGAATTTGGGGGCTGTGATCATTGGTAGTGTGGGAGATAAAGAGGAGAGTGATGCCATTGAAATTCTGGAGAATTTGTCAGGTAATTGGGAATTGATGATCGCCGGAAGATGGTGGGTATTGTTGGTGAAATCGACGGCGAAGGATGGTGGATTCCGGCTAGAAAGAAATAGTGGTGGACTGAAGTTCCTCGAAGAGATGAAGAGATAGAGTGATGGTTTTATACGTAGAGGAAGATCCGAATTGTTAATTATTTTCTTTTTGGTCTAAGAAAAAAGAAAAAGATAGTATAGGTACCATTTCAACAAATATCTCTTACTCCCTCATCTAGTTATATTAATAATTAATCTATATAACCTTTTTATTAGTACTCCATTTGTTATTACTTTTACTTGTCAGTTCATTTTCATGTTTTTTTTTCCTATGTGCTGACAGGTTCTCTTATAATTGGACTGATTTAAATAAAATTAAATTAATAAATATTTATTTTAATATAAATTTATATATATATATATATATATATGTAATATTGAGTATTGAATGAATTATAAGTTGAATAGAATAAAGTTTTAAATTAATTAAGAAAGAGACTATAAGTTTTGAGAAAAAAATTTGGTAGAAATTATAATAAATTTTTTACTAATTTTGATAGTTATGTTAAATGGGATATTAAACTAGTTGGATGGAGTTCTTTTAATGTTGTCTATAAAATGAACGCTCAATATGAGACTAGAACTATAATACTGAGTATATCCTTTTAAAGTTACCTTATTTGTTAATCTAATAGATTTAGATTAAAAGAACATTAAAAGAACTATAATATCTCAGCTATAATCTAGAATTTTGAGAAAAAAAAAATTACCACTACTCTTACTGGTCATGTAAACTTTTATATATTACTAATTAGATATTGTCAATTTTATTTTCCTTATTTTATGTTTAGTAATCAAATTGTGATAGAGGGGCATATTGTGTAAGGGGAAGTGTTCAAAATCTTTATTTAACGAAATAATCATTTCTTAAATAATTCCTTTTATTGAATTTTTCTTTTACCGTTTATAAAATTAGTGTGCACTAAATCTGTTTTTGTAAGATCACAAAAATAATACTAACACTATTTTGTTAATTTGTACTTGTACTGGATTTTTTTTTTTTGATGAAATTAGTACTTGGATTTTGAATGTGCGGAAAAGGGGCAATTGGATTGTCATTTATTTTCGACGTTAAAATCGAAGTGTTATTATTTAAAGTTTGAACTAATGCAATGCGCTGCGGTGCATGCTATCTTATTTGCCGCGTGTTATGATACTCCGCCAAGTGTCCCCCTCCATTTTCCGGGTCCCACAACTTTTAGGAGCATTTCTTTTTCACAATTTACTAATTTGATCAAGGTTTTAAAAAGCGCTAGCTGCTAGTCGGGGGGTTGGAGTTTTAAATATTTAGACGGTATTTGAATGGTGTCTGGACGATGTCTAAGCGGATTTATAAATTTTTAATTTTTTTATAATTATTAATAGATAAAAGTATAAATTTAACTAAAAAATAAATTATAATATAAATATATTTTTAAAAAAATATAGTTTAGCATATGAAAATATAAGTCTTATTTAATTTTTACATAAAAATACATCAACATTAAAATCAATTCCTTAAAAATAAATATTCTCACTATTTTTTTTGTGATTTATAGCGTATGATTTCTCGGTTTGATATTTAAAATAAAAATTGTATGGTGAGAATATTTTATTGTACATTAGTTTTACCAACACTACTACCTTTTTTGAATTGAAAAAATTGAACTATAGTTATTATAGGTATCAATATCTTAAAAATTGGGGAAAATATCGGACTAGGCGGTGCCCAGACGGAAAAAGTCGGACTAGGCGGTACCTAGGCGGTAATATGTCGGTCCAGCGCCTGATAGCGCCCGAGAAATGAAAAATCGAACGACGAGTCTCAAAATAACGCCTAAATAAGGCCTAAACAAAGCTAGGCGAAAAGTTTTAAAACACTGAATTTCATTCATTTGGTTATTTTGTTACGGTGTCACCCTTTTGAGAGATTATCCCATCCATTTGGTCATTCATTTGCTATCTACTCCATGCATAGAAATTAATAAGTCCTTTTTTTTACTAGAGTGTAATTCAATTTAAATTACTTTAGTTTAATTTATTTTAATTTAATTTAATTATATTATTTATAGTTTTATATTAAAATAAATTTAATTTAATTTAATTAATTTTGGTTCCGTTTAACTCAAAAGTTAAAAAGATTAAGGCCTAATCAAATATAAGAAAATACTCACTCTAATTTTTAATAAGTGTCACTTTAAAATAATAATTTTTAAAAAAAAATAAGTATTACCGTGTGAATTATAATGTATTTTTTCCTATCTTTTTTTCTTTTTATCTTTATTTAAATAACAAAATGAAATAAAGAGTGTATTCATGTATTAAAAAGGGAAATCGTATTATGGGTATATTAGTACTTTTACAACCCTATTTAATATAGTATTAATATGTAAAAACCTACTCAAAATGACACTTATTAAAAAACGTAAGAAATTTATTTTTTTTAAAAAGTTGAACTTATGACGTCTCATCTTCATACGTAGGTGTAATATTTGAGCTATACATCCGATTAGGTGCATAAAAATTACTTAAAATCTAAAAAAGATAGTAAAGATTTTAAATTCGATTTGCCATATTTACAATTGCCATGGGTATGAGGCCCTTTTGTTTTTAACTGATAAATAGGTGTACTGAATTAAACTGAACTGAATTGATTGGTATTGAACTGAACTGAAACTAAAAATACTAAAACTGAAAAATACTAAATTTGAACAATACTAAAACTGAATTATAATTAATAATATGAATAATATTTTAAAAATATTTAAATACATAATAATTAATAACACTTTAAATAATACTATACATTCTAATAAAATTTATTAATTATTACATATAATAATAATTAAATATACCATTATAAATTATTATTATTATTATTTATTGTAATTATTGTTATGAATATTACCTTATTATTTTAATTGTTATTAATATTTATAAAATATTATTACTTTTATTTATTCATTTATTTTTTCTACAAAATTATTTATGGTAGAAATAATAATTAATAATTTTAAAAATATTATTATTGATTTCTTTTTCTTTGTTGTTATTTGTGATTACTGATATTAATTAGTAATATTTATATAATATATAAATAGAAATGAACTAAAATTGAAATTGAAATGATATTATCATTAATATTCATCGCTTTTTAATATTTATGAATAATAATATACATTAATAATATTGATATAATGTACAAATTGAAACTTAATATTGAATTTTGAATACTGAGGTCTTGTTCTTTTCAACTGATAAGTAGGTATACTGAACTGAACTGAACTGAATGGTACTGAAACTGAAAATACTTAAACTAAACAATACTGAAATTGAATTATAATTAATAATATAAATAATATTTTAAAAATATTAAAATACATAATAATTAATAACACTTTAAATAATACTATACATTCTAATAAAATTTATTAATTGTTACATATAATAATAATAATAATAATAATAATAATTAAATATATCATTATAAATTATTATTATTATTTATTGTAATTATTGTTATGAATATTATGTTATTATTTTAATTATTATCAACATTTATAAAATATTATTACTTTTATTTATTTATTTATTTATTTTTCTTACAAAATTATTTATGGTAGAAATAATAATTAATAATTTTAAAATATTATTATTGGTTTCCTTTTCTTTATTGTTATTTATGATTTCTGATATTAATTAATAATATTTATATAATGTATAAATAGAAATGAACTAAAATTGAAATTGAAATGATATTATCATTAATATTCATTATTTTTTAATATTTATGAATAATAATATACATTAATAATATTGATATAATGCATAAACTGAAACTTAATATTGAATTCTGAATACTGAATGCTGAAAGCTGGATACTGAATACTGAAACTGAATATTGAATACTGAATACTGAAACTGAACTGAACTGATTGGTACTAAACTGAATAGAAAATAAGTTGAAAAGAATAGGGCCTGAATGCTGAATACTGAATACTGAAACTGAACTGAACTGAACTGAACGGTATTGAACTGAACTGATTGATACTAAACTGAACTGAACTGAGCAAAAAATAAGTTGAAAAGAACAGGGCCTTAGTATGGTAATCTACTGAGGACATTCTTAATAGCTTCCGAGATTATAAGAAGGTTAATGAGCTCAAAATACTGCATGATGGAATAATAGATTGAGAACCTATTGAGATTTAAGTCCAGTTATAAATTCATTAAGTCAATTTATAGTGATTAAGAATACATGCAAGAACTGTAAATCATTCATAATAAAGAAAGCACCAGATTTTTACGTAGTTCCATCCATATACGGATCGTAGTATATATTAGGGTACGTCTACGGTGAAATACTTTGAATCTTTATTGAAACAGAAAAGCGCAAGTCAAGGCGTTGATTACAGGCCCTTAACTCTAAATCCCAGTACTTTGACGAATACATAAACTCAAATATACATAGAGATAACAACATTACAAATGGATAAGAAATCCCTAAAGATCTATCGCAAAAGATCTTTACAGAAATAAGCAAACCCTAGAAATCCACCAAGCTTGCAAACAGAACCAAAACTGAATACTTTTCCAGTGAAATAAGCCCCCAAAAACTTCAGCAACTTACTATCTTCTCAAATCCTCAAAGCAAGCAATCAATTGCCAGAAATCAGAGAGAAAACCAAAAGAACTCAAGAGAGAAAGAGAGAGGGTGTTTCTAATTTCAGAGAGAGAAAAATATCGCGGAGTGTAGGGTTAGATGAGAGGGGGCTCCTTTAAATACCCAAAGCACCGGCACAAGCTCACTAAGTGGGCTCAACATGGAATGGGCCTAAATATAGCCAATCCCATAATATAGGCCACCATAAATCTCCACCTGTGGCTCCTATGCACATTCAACTTCAACAACAGTCTTCAAAATATTTCACAAGGGTAATAACTATAGTTGCGGGCATAGTTCTCTTGACACAAAGTCAAGGACTGCACCACTTGCAACCTTCTTAAAGCATCCTGAATCTTGGAAACAAGAACAGATTTAGTTAAGATATCAGCGGGATTCACAGCAGTATGTATCTTTTCAACAAAAATAGCACCAGAACTAACAATATCTCTCATAAAATGTAATTTAATATCAATGTGCTTAGTTCTTTCATGATACATAAAATTCTTGCATAAATGAATAACAGATGTGAGAATCACAAAACACAGTAACAATATCTTGACTAACACCAAGTTTAAACACTATTCCTTTCAACCATAGAGCTTCTTTTATAGCCTCTATGAGAGCTATATATTCATCTTCTATAGTTGAAAGCGCAACAATATGTTGCAGGCTAGATTTCCAACTTATCAAATTTCCACCCAATATGAAACAATAACTAGTAACAGACCTTATCTTATCAAGGTTTGTAGCAAAATCAGAATCACAGAAACCAATCACAGACACATCATTACCAATGGACCTTTTATATAAGAGACAAGTGTCAATAGAACCCCTTAAATACCTAGTTATCCATTTAACAGCTAACCAATGTGATTTACCAGGTTTAGACATATATCTACTAATTACACTAACACCATGAGCAATGTCAGGTCTAGTACAGACCATAGCATACACTAATGATCCAACCAAATTCTGATAAGGAACATTTTTCATAAAATCATATTCATCTTTACTCATAGGATCAGTAATAGCCTTAAGTTTAAAATGAGCTCCTAGAGGTGTAGAAATAGCCCTTCTATTGTCCATTCCAAAATTGGTCAAAAGTTTTTCAACATGGGTGTCCTGAGTCAGTTTCAAAGTCCCTTTAGATCTATCCCTATGTATATTAATGCCTAAAATTCTTTTAGCTTCACCTAGATACTTCATCTCAAATTCAGAATTAAGTTTTAATTTCAGTTTAGCAATTTCTGACTTATGCTTACTGGCAATTAATATATCATCAACATACAAAAGCAAATACATGTATGAATAATCTTTTAGTTTCAAGTAGTAGACACAAGAGTCAAAGTTGCTTTTTTTTAAATTCAATTTTAACATAAATTCATCAAATTTAAGATACCACTGTCTAGGGGATTGTTTCAAGCCATATAAAGATTTCTTAAGTAAACATACATAATTTTCTTTACTAGCTTCTATAAAACCTTCAGGTTGAGACATGTAGATTTCTTCAAGCAAATTACCATGCAGAAAAATAGTTTTAACATCTAATTGCTCATATTCAAAGTCATACAAAGCAGTAATAGACAAAATTAATCTAATGGACACATGTTTCACAATAGGGGAGAAAATTTCATGGAAATCAGCACCATCTATTTGGCTATAGCCTTTAGCTACAACACCATAGCCTTATACCTTTCTTTCTCAACACCTGGAACTTCATGCTTTTTCTTAAAAACCCACTTACACCCAATAACCCTCTTATTCTTGGGTTTAGGAACAAATATCCAAGTATTGTTCTTATTCAAAGATGACATTTCATCTTTCATGGCAGCATGCCATTGATGCCAAACTTTAGAGGATTTTGCATCATTAAAAGTCCTAGGTTCATTGGTCTCAATACAATCAGCAACATTAACAGCAAAATCAAGGAAACCATTATAACTGCAATCATAAATGTTACTATCAAGATAAGCAGAAGGTCTTACATTCCTTCTACTTCTATCTCTAACTAACATGTAATCATCATTAGCATCTATTTCTTGATCTTGATCATTTTCATGAAAATTAGGATTATTATTATTAAATTGATCATTATTAACATCCACATTTTCATTATTCACATCATTCTCAGCTTAAAAATTATTATTATTATGTTGAAGCCTCTCAAGCACCCTCAAACCAGGAATTAGTTTGCTGATTTTTACATCAAGACTCATGAGAAAAAGTTTTGGCCCTGGGAAAAACATTTTTATTAAATTGAACATCTCTACTGACCAAAACTTTATTCTCACTCAAATACCACAGTTTATAACCTTTAACACCAAATGGATAACCTAGAAAAATACATTTTTTGGCCCTAGGTTCAAGTTTAGACTCACTAACATGAACAAATGCAGCACATCCAAACACTTTCAAATGGTTATAGCTAACATGCCTTTATACCAAATTTCATTAGGACTTTTAAGTTGAATAGATGAACTAGGAGACCTATTAATGAGGTAACATGCAGTTTGAGCTGCCTCTGCCCAAAACTTAGAACTCAAACCAGACTCATATAGCATGCATCTAACCTTATTTAAAAGAGTCCTATTGTATCTTTCTACAATACCATTCTGTTGTGGAGTATAAGTACATATCCTATGTCTGATAATTCCAGAATCAGAATAGTATTCATTAAACTGATTGTTGACAAATTCTAAACCATTATCAATTCTTAAAATCTTAATTTTAGAACTCTGTTTATTTTCTACAAGACCTTTCCATTCAACAAATTTGTCGAACACATCATTTTTGTTCTTTAGAAAATATATCCATACCTTTCTAGAGAAATTGTCGATAAAGGAGACAAAGTATTGACAACCAGAAAGAGACAGAGGCACATATAAAGACCCCCAAAGGTCACTATGAACATAATCAAGGCAACTTTTAGACACATTTGATGCATTACTGTAACTGAGTTTATGAGACTTACCCATTATACAGGTTTCATAATTTTCAACTTATCAGATACAGGGATACTTATAAGACCTTGGTTTTTAAGATGATCAAGAGCTTTGGCACCAATATGTCCAAGTCTTCTGTGCCACAGTTCTACTTTTGGAGTAGAAAATGTAACACTAACACAACCAGCAATGACATAACCATTTAAAAAATACAGACCATTGTAGAGATTACCTGTTAAAACACGTTTATTTTGTTTTAAAACTCTTATAACTCCACCTTCAACTATGTATTTTAAACCTTTATTATCTAGGTGACTAAGAGATATAAGATTCCTTTTCAAGTTAGATATATATCTTACTTCTTTTAAAAGAACCTTGCTTCCACCATCCACAAGAAACTGGACTGAACCAATACCCACAATCTCACAGGAAGAATCATTTCCCATGAGCACTTGGCCACCATTGACCTGCTCATAAGAGCAAAACCAGTCCTTTCTAGGTGTCATGTGGAAGGTACAACTAGAGTCCAAAATTCAAGAATCTCTTATTGTACAAACATTTAAAGGTTCTATATCTCCTAATTCAATAGTGTTATTCACTGCTCCACCTAACTGATTATTGTCATTTTGCTGTTTAGGCCTTTGTTTGCAAAGTCTTGTAATGTGTCCCTTTTTATTACAATAGAAAGAAGTTAAGTTCTTATGAGACTTTTTTTTCCATCATTAACTTGACCATTGGACTCATTAGACTTTTGAAAAGTATTACCAAAATCATCTTTAACCTTAGGTTTAAATCCCTTTTCTGACTTCCTTTCTTACCTTTGACAAACAAAGCATCACTAGACTGAACTTTAGGTTTAGAGTCTTTAATTTCTAATTCCTTCATTTTCAAAGAAGCAATGATATCACCATTGTCTATAGACTCTCTACCATATTTTAAAGCACTTTTCACAACTTTATAACTATCATGAATAGAATTCAGTAAAACAACAGTTTGATTATCCATTGAAACAATTTCTTTAGCATTTTCTAATTTAATTAAAATAGATTGAAAATCATCTAGATTATCATCTAAGCTTTTTCAAGGACTCATTTTAAAGCTAAATAGTTTCTCCTTTAAATAAGAACCTAGCAATATTTTTAGACATATACAAAGACTCAAGTTTAGACCAAAGTTCAGATGCAGTACTGGACCCACTAACTCTTCTAATCACAGAATCAGACAAACTTAACAATATGGTGGAATATGCCAATTCCATTGTATCCATTTTCTCCTCCTCAGTTAATGAGGCAGGAAGCTTTGCTATTCCACCCAATGCCTTATGGCATTTTTGGTGGACTAGCATAACTTTCATCTTTTATTTCCACACATCAAAATCACTTTTACCATCAAATTTATCAAGATTAACCTTTGAAGCAGACATTTTGATTAACAAATAACCAATCAAGAAACCCTCAACAATTATCAAACAGCAAGTAATATCACAAAGCAATTTTCCAGTAAACAGCTTAAAGGATTTCACAATGCTATCAATCATACAGAAAACCTTAAACACGTGTTCATAAGATTTGAAACAAATCTTGATCCAGCACATAAACAACACAAAGTAAGAATTACCAGAAAGAAAGAACTTACTTTAAAAGAAAAATTTAGGGCACTTAAAGTATCAAAGAAGTCTTAATAAAACTTCAGAGAACCTTACACTTTCTTTTCTTTTATTCAACTTTTATTCCTCCAAAGAACCAGAGATAGGATCCCTTAGTGCGAATTTTGAAGAATAACAAATAAACAAAAAAGATGAATTAGTATAGATTCTCAAGAACAATGTAAAAGAAAGAATTGATATGACTAAACACAAAAGAACCAGTTACATGCAGTAAAATCAAAATAGGGTAAGATTAGAAAACCTAGACGAATTTCTTAAAAAAACGTAATAATCGCGAGAGAAGTTATAACCCAGAAATCGCTAACATGCAAATAATCTATAAAACACTAGAATCACCAAATCACCAAGAACACAAGCTTTGATACCAATTTATTGAGATTTAAGCCTAGTTATAAGTTCTTTAAGTTAATTTATGATGATTAAGAACACATGCAAGAACTGTAAATCATTCAAAATAAAGAAAACCCCAGATTTTTACATAGTTCCCCCATATACTTATCGTGGAATATATTAGGGTACGTCTACGATGAAATACTTTGAATTTTTATTGAAGCAGAAAAGCGCAAGTCAAAGCATTAATTACAGGCCCTTAACTCTAAATCCCAGTACTTCTACGAATACAGAAACTCAAATATACATAGACATAACATCAGTACAAATGGATTAGAAATCCCTAAAGATCTATCGCAAAAGATCTTTACAGAAACAAGCAAACCCTAGAAATTAACCAAGCTTGCAAACAGAACCAAAATCGAATACTTTTCCAGTGAAATCAGCCCCCAAAAACTTCAGCAACTTACTATCTTCTCAAATCCTTAAAGCAAGCAATCAATTGCCAAAAACTAGAGAGAAAACCAAAAGAACTCAAGTGAGAGAGAGTGTGTGTTTCTAATTTCAGAGAGAGAAAAATATCGTGGAGTGTAGGGTTAGATGAGAGGGGGATCCTTTGAATACCCAAAGCACCGGCACAAGCTCACTAAGTGGGCTCAACACGAATGGGCCTAAATAAAGCCAATCCCACAATATAGACCACTATATGACCCAATTTGGTTTTTTTTGCAATATGTTAGGAATCAAAATGAATAAAGCAATGCGACAAATATCAAATGAACAAATTGTTAATGTACTACTCAAATGAACAAATTGTTAATGTACTACTCTTCAATAAGGCCTATTTTTCCACTTCACAAATCTATTAACTAAACTAAATCCAAAAAAAACTAATGACATGTTTAGTTATGGAATGGTTATTTCATGAAATATATTAAAAATAAAAGAAGAATATATATGATAAAAATGAATGACATGTTTGGAATAATTATTCTTATCTATTTTATATCTCATTACATAAGATTAGTTATTCATGAGATGTGTGATAGATATGAATTAAACATATCATTTATTTCTTGCGTTCATTCTATTCTATTTTATTAAGGGGTAATGTTATACTGACATCCAAGAAATAACACTCAATGAGACTTACTTCATCTCCACCTTTAATCTCCTTAATCTAATGGATGGAATCTAATTCTCTTTAACCCCTATTTTCTTCCCATTAAAATCTGGCCTTAATGTTTTGTTGCCATAAGCAGAATCGATTTGCAGATTTTGCATATCACTTAGATTTTAGGTCAGAGGCTTGAATTTCGTTAGGAAGCACCAGTTGTAATTCAACATCTTCTCAAGCTTTAATGAAATAAAATTTCCTTAAAAAAATAATCAAACTGATTAAAACTGCAGAATATAGTCTACACATTAAGGCCGTATTCTAATTTTGATGGAAAGAAAATAGGGATTAAAGAAAATTAGATTCCATCCATTAGATATTAAGAAGGAGATTAAAGGTGAAGATGAAATTGGTGTCATTGGGTGTTAGTGTAGCATTACCCTTTATTAAATAACCATTTCGCGAACTAAACATCAGCTAAAAGAAGAAGTGGAAACTTCAAAAATATGTCATGTAATTTGACTATTTTACAAAAAGGTCCATATAAAATTTTTTTTTGCAAAAATTACCTCTGATTTCCAAAATTAGCAAAATAAGGGGAAAATATTTTTATTAAAAATAACGATTTTACATAACATATTTCAACTGATTCAATATTCCTGTTAGTTTAACCATATTATTTAAGAATTATATATAAAAAATTTAGTAATTTTTAGAAATTTATCATTTTATTATGATTTTTTAAGTTATCATCTCATTTTAATTAAAAAATTATTTGTGCTATTCAAAAAATTCTAAAAATTATCACTAAGGTGTATTGTATTTTTATTAATTAAACTGCAAATTTTTACTTCAAAATGGAGAAGATTACCATTCAAAATGTGGTTTCAAAATTTTAGGAATCTTTTCTAGCTAGGTTTTGAATTCACATGCACCATATTGAAAAAAAATTCCACAATAACATTTTTGCAAAACAGTCACACCATATGACATGTTTTTAAAGTTTACCCAAGATTAAACTAGATTCAAATTTGTTATTCCCAAATTGGTGTCCTCTTTCATGTCCTCCATTCAATTATTGTCATGTATATATTTTTATTATTATTTTATTATTCTTCCGTCTCTCTTTCCTACAAATATGCTATACGTAAAATGAAAAATGAAGTGACATGAAAGAGGACACCAATTTGGGACATTAAATTTTATCCTATAATCAATACAGTGTAGGAAGAGTAAAAAAAACTAATTGTTTGAGGCATGCAATAAAATAAATGAATTAATATGTAGATCCACATACTTGTAGTGTCATTTTCATTACCTGTGATGTAATTTGATATCATTGATTTAGAAAAAATTCACTTCATTTCATTTCTAGTAACTACCAACCAAATGACAGTCTTGCATATGCAAAGCTTCGGGGGATAAGAGCATCAAGAGGACCATTAAGTAATTAAAAAACCATACATAACCGCAAAAAAAAAAACACCATTCTCGTATCTCAAAAGCAACAATGTAGTTAACAATGGTAAAAAGAGTCGTAACATGGGGCGAATTCTGTTTTTTCAAATACTACCGGTTCCTGCATACCGTATTCATATCAATTTATTCCTGTTTTGAAATAACAGTTTGGAGGTGTATTGAGACTTGAACATACACACAAAGCATGCCCCTAAGCTTAACTAGTCTACCATTAAACATGTTAGCTACTAAACATTGGTCGCCAAAATTGGTTAATACGAGGGTTTGGACATGAATCTATCTAGACATCATTCGATTCACACTCTTTGTGCGTGTTAGAGGTGTTCAATCTATCTAGGCTTGGACGGGCCAATGAAAAATATAGCTCCGCCCAAGTCCAACCCAGCCCGCCTTAATTATATGTGGGCTTTAGCCGGGCTCATTCATAGAATTTCATTCTCAAGTCCAGTCCAACTCACCCACCGTATATATATATTAAATTTTTAAAATATAATTAAATACTGTTTTAGATAGGCGGTGCTAGTTCATGTCCTTCAGGATCACCCCAAATCTACTAAATCACATTGCCATTTTCTGTTCTCACAAAAAAAAAACCATTTTTTATTCTCAAATGTTGAACTTGGGGTACAAAATCTGGTGGTTTTTTTATATTCTGTCACATATTTAATTTATATATATATATATATATATATATATATATATATATATATATATATATATTTACACCGGAACGGTTGGGCTTAAATTTTTATATAAAAATCAAGCTCAATTCATTATGTGTTCGAAATTTTACGTGCTCAGGCCTGAACGGGTCGATACAAAAATATGTTTGTTTAAGCCTGACTCATTAAAATCGGGTCTGAAAGGATCAGGTGGGTCACGGATCACTAGAATAGATCTAGTGCGCGTAAAAGACATCCTACACAAATTTACTGTCTTATAATATGATACTGATACGTGAGTAGAGTACATTAGATTATTTTTTCGCAACAATTTATTTCGTGTATGTACGTAGGAAAAAATTACCAAATGAGGCTCAATGGACTCCTTGTTTAGAAATAGGATCAGGTCAGTTGAATATTTTAGTTGACACATGTAATGGGATGCCGGAGAAAAATCGGTAGAATGAAGTATGAATAAATCTGAAATCGTAATAAATACTTTCAGATTGAAACTTATTTGGTTATTCTATCAAATAATTAAATCGGATAAAATCAGAAATTTACAAGAACTTAGAACGAATATTTGTTCTGAATAATATGAACCTTACAAGTTTGTAAAAACGTTTGTATCCATGCCAATGCCATGTTCTCTATATATAAAGAACTGAAATAACTGCCTAAAGTAAACTGTTTTTGTAGTTATTATTTTCGTCTAGATGTAACGTGTCGAGACCACGAATCATTTGTCCTGATCGTAACTCGATATGTCAAAATCTGGGGTACTGCCCCCGAAAATCCAAACATCGTGATAGATATCGAATAAAGCGTGCATTTGACACTCTCCTAACTCATTCGATGAAATATCACGATCACATTAATCAACTAATCAATTCAATTACACTAAAATACTAACATCAAAAATAAAATCTGGAACAGAAGATTTTAAATTAAAGTAGTGGATCTGTAGCTGTGGCAAATTTTGTGGTATATAATAAAACCCGTGTACTTTAAATCATGTTATTTTTACTTTAATTATTTCAGGCCAATCACATCTTATTTTTCTGTTGACTTGCTTGTTTCAATAACGTGATATCAGTCTTCAAGATTTTCATATAGGATTCTATTAATAAACAATTAATTATCCAACCACTACACATCAAATGCAACAAGATCCAAAACTAAGATTAAACTAATTTATCAACATGTCACATTCTGATTATATCTCTTTCAGCATTCAAAATCATTGCATTTGTTTTAGCCGGATTAGTTACGGTTATTTCTACTGTTTTTCTAAAAATTTTCATTTTCATACTTTTTTTTTTTTTAAGTAATATATTTTATTTTAAAAAAATATTAAAATAGTTTTTAATTGATTAGTACGATGGATTTAAATGTGTTTATCAAAGTTAAAATATGTAGTTTAATTAAAAGTTTATGAAAGCAACTTATTGGAACATTTTGAAAAGCAGTACCAAACATGTCCATTCTCATTTTGGCTATAACAGAATTATTATGAACGAGATTGACATATATAAGGTCATGTTCTTTTCAACTTTTGAAAGCTAAACTGAACTGAATTTAAATGGACTGGACTGAACTGAACTGAACTTATTTTAGTGTAAATTCGTAACTACGCATAACTGAATTGAACTAAACGGCAGTGGATTGGAATGAACTGAAGTGGTATGAACTAAACTGTTGAATCGTAGTCCAAGAGAACATGACCTTAGTATGGCTCGACTTGAAAAGGAAAATGACCGATCCATAAAATTTTGGATAAAAATGAACGAGATTACTCATTGTCATGACATAATTTAATATTGAGAGTCCTTTATTTACTACTCCCCCCGTTTTATTAACTGTCGCATTGGGTAAGTTTATTAATACCAAGAAAATATTAATTAAGAGAATAAAAGTACTAAAATACCCCTAACACTAATAATTGTTTGATAAGATGATTGGTCTTTATTGTCTTTTATCATTTACAATGTTGCATTAAATAATGACAAAATGAGAAAGATGTTCAAATAATTACATCTGAATTTGAAAGTGATATTTATTATAAAAAATTATTTGACATCAAAGCGACGGTTAAAAAAACAGAGGGAGTAAATTTTTAAAATCACATATCTTTTTTGCAAAAAAAAAAAAAATCTCAGACCCCATTTTATAAATGAGTGAAATTATATAGTGCTTTTTTAAAAATTTATCATAAAATTTAAGGTGAAGGTTCTTTTACAAAGTGAGAGTGTGATGAATATGAATATAAGATGAGCATATTGCATTATATTAATGAGATTAAAAAATAATTTTTCACCTTTTTTAATTAAAAACTAACCACATTAATCAAATATTCAAGCCAAAGCCAATGATATTTATTATAAATATTGATAGGACAATACTTGTAGTATGCTCAATGCACTTCTAAGAATTTGATAAAAACATATCTAGTAATTAAAAACACTACAAGAGCCTACAACCTTAGCTTAACTCATTTATATCTCAAGTCAATCTTTAACTCAGATTAAATTCTATCAAATTAAGCTTTGATCAAACTTTAATCGAGTCAATTTCAAACTACTCACAAACAGCGTAATTCGTCAGCAACCCAAGAAATTAGCGGAAAAAGAAAAGAAATATAAAAGACATAAGCATTTTAACCAAATGTTACCAGAATCGTAATTTAATTTCAGTTTAATTTATTTCAAAGTCAATTATTTAAACATAGTTTATAAATTGAACTACATTCATTTTAGTTTGGTTGAGTGAATTGAAAAAAGCCAGCCTTAATCTATTTGATCACTCTTCAAAAGCTTTTGATCTTGTTCATATATATATATAGAGATTCTCACAGAATGAGAATAGATAAGTTGATAGTTCATAGAATTGTAGTGACTCGTGGAACTACTTGGACATCACATATCTTCATACATAGTATGATATTGTCCACGTTGGACTTAAATCCTTATGGTTTTGCTCTTGTACTTTCTTCCAAAAAGGCCTCATATCATTGGAGATATTGTCCATGTATATAAATAATTCCATCTCCAACTTTTATTGCTGCGGCTCGCGGAAGCTCGTGGACATCCCATATCCCCACACATGATATGATATTGTCCACTTTGGGCCTAAGCCCTCATGACTTTGCTCTTGGACTTTACCCCAAAAGGTCTCATACTAATGGGGATATGGTTCCCAGTTTTAAACCATCACTCTCTAACTTTATTAGCAATGTGGGATATTTGTTAGCCCAACATTCCTCTCCTCGAACAAATATCCATCGAGCCTCCCCTCGATCGATCAACCAATGTCCGTGAATCCGGTAGTATCCCCACTTTTGTTCGAATTCTCCGATGATCCATCCACACAGCCAACGTCGGAGCATCGCTCTGATACCAATTGTAGCGACTCGCGGAAGCGCTTGGACACTACATGTTCCGACACATGGTATGATATTGTCCACTTTGAGCCTAAACCCTCATAGTTTTGCTCTTGGACTTTCTCCCCAAAAAGCCTCATACCATTGGAGATATTGTCCATATATATAAACCATTCCATCTCCTACTTTTTTAATAATATGGGATATTTGTTAGCCAATAATATCTACATGTGAGATTCTAGTTTGCTGCATTCGTATACATAATATTTGCTATGTAGAATACCAAATGCATAATGGCCCATAACAAAGGCCATGCTAGTGTTGTTTTGTTGTTAGTAACAAAAAAAAAAAAGCTGAGTACTTATTTAAGCCAACTGACAGGAATGCAACCAAATGTAATGATAATCAAATCAAAACATGCTTAGTCAATCCAATGCATGTGGAATGTCAGGGGACCAATACAGCCTGTTGAATCCTACAATTCAACATCTAATCATACATTATTTCAATCTTTCATCCAACAGATTGAATCTCTTATATCTTAAATCATCAATACCACAAAGATAGACAGTCACTTCGTCCGTCAAAACCCTTATCATGCCGTTTAGTTCATAGAATGAAATTGACTAGGGCTACATAAATTATGTATTCCTTGGTAACTCCTTAGTAAATGCATATATCATCGCACTGTATTCCATTTTGGCAAAAAAGACCTTTTTGAGCCTGTGATATGACTCCGTTTAATCCCTATGTTATACTATATGTTATTCATTTGGCTCGTGTATTATGCAATATGTCATCTTTTTTATTCCTTTAAAATATATTACGTCCAATTACACTAAAATAGTTTCTACCATAAGTTAGCACATTGCATACCATAAGGACCGAACGGATAACAAATGCATAACACGAGGATCACTGTAACATATAAAATAATAGGCTTAATGCATACTTAGCCCTCAAACTTAACACTTTATATCAAGTGGCGCCTCCAACTTTAAAAAGTCTCTACCCTCCCCCAAGCTTGGCAAAAGTGTTTATTGTAGACCCCTCAGTGTCACGTGTCACCTTGTGATTGATTTGACTTTTCAAAGATGTCAAATCTTTTATATTCCTCTATACAATCAAAAGGTGACACGTGGCATTGAGGGAGCTGCAATGAACACTTTACCAAGTTTGGAAGGCTGTTAAAAAAGTTTAAAAGTTAGAGCCCCGCCTAATATAAAATTCCAAGTTTAGGGCCTAATTATACATTAGATCTATATAATACAATAACCAAATAAGTAATGTGGTGGATGCACCCATACTAAATCGGCAAACAACTTATACTGCATTGCCCAAAATATTTATTTTGCATTTTCCATTTTATTACACAAAACAAACAACGTGTGTGTGTGTATATATATGATGGATATTTGATTCAATTTATTGATAATTTGCAACTTCCAATATATGCAAATCTCTATACAATACATAAACAGCACCGCAGTTTAAGATTTGAGCAGCAATCATTGCTCAGAGATGGCAACCAACTTTGATCCAGCCGCTACTTTCTCTGTAAGTCAAAAAATGCAGCTGAAACCAGGCTTTTGCTTGCCAACCAACTGGGCATTTATCAAACACCGATAATTCAATAGGGAAGTTAAAATGGCGGCTACTTTCAATTGATTTTTTTGTTTTTTATCTTGAACAAAAGTAAGAAGTGAAAATAGAGCTAATTTACACTAGTCAAATTGTCATGTAGTAAAATAAAGAAACATTTGCTCTAACGTAAATAATGCAGATGAATATCTCATAATTCCAAACGAGGACATGAGCAATTATGTTGTCTTGACTTGGACATTATTATTATTAGGCCATAGACCTGACACTCTAGAGGCCCAACCCTAAGTTGATTGGAACTTGGAAGCATCTAAGAAAAATATTTAACACTTGCCCAATAATTCACACAAAATACAAATACAGAAAATCAGGCAAGACTATCTTTCTTTCAGTAGTTAAGGCCCACTGAATGAATATTTTCTCAGAAGGAATCATCTGTAAGGGTATCTTATTTTGAACTTATAAGTAGTTGTACTGCACTTAATTGAACTGAAATATACTTATTTCAGTATAAATTTATATGT